>CM055785.1:0-1442394 GCA_029405325.1 Claviceps purpurea
TTTCGAGTATAGGGTAACTTCATTGTCTTGCACCGATTTTGAATATCCCGACTATAGGGTAGGTGGTTTTTCTTGTGCCCGATTTCGAGACGCTACCCTACGCCCGAGTGATTCTCTTCACCGAAGTATCTATGTACGTATACTTCTCCACGATGTATCTCTTCATACAAATTTGTATGCAGGTATACTTCCTGCTATGTATCTCTGTATCGATGGATCTTTTCATCACTTTTGTATGAAATATACTTCTCTTCACCGATGTATCTCTTCATATATTTTGTATGTACATATACTTCTCTTCACCGATGTATCTCTTTTTTTTGACATCGTTTTTTTCATCATCAAAAATTCTAGTATAGGGTAGGCTGATTCTCAGGTACCTGCACGCTCGCCCGCGCGACCATATAATCGGAAGTCACTTTTGTGGGGCACCCTGACCACACGTTTGAACGTACAAAACTCAACTTTTTCTCCACTTTTTCACCGCGCTATACCTATTCGGTCCCCGGTTTGAGCGGATATGTCATCAGAATAATAGCTAGGGTCGGATTTCGAGTATAGGGTAACTTGATTGTCTTGCCCCGATTTTGAAAATCCCGACTATAGGGTAGGTGGTTTTCTTGTGCCCACGCCCGAGTGATTGTCTTCGCCCGAGTGATTGTCTTCGCCCAGATTTGGAAATTCGAGTATAGGGTAACTTCATTGTCTTGCACCGATTTTGAATATCCCGACTATAGGGTAGGTGGTTTTCTTGTGCCCGATTTCGAGACGCTACCCTACGCCCGAGTGATTCTCTTCACCGAAGTATCTATGTACGTATACTTCTCCACGATGTATCTCTTCATACAAATTTGTATGCAGGTATACTTCCCTGCTATGTATCTCTGTATCGATGGATCTTTTCATCACTTTTGTATGAAATATACTTCTCTTCACCGATGTATCTCTTCATATATTTTTGTATGTACATATACTTCTCTTCACCGATGTATCTCTTTTTTTTTTTTGACATCGTTTTTTCATCATCAAAATTCTAGTATAGGGTAGGCTGATTCTCAGGTACCTGCACGCTCGCCCGCGCGACCATATAATCGGAAGTCACTTTTTGTGGGGCACCCTGACCACACGTTTGAACGTACAAAACTCAACTTTTTCTCCACTTTTTCACCGCGCTATACCTATTCGGTCCCCGGTTTGAGCGGATATGTCGCAGAATAATAGCTAGGGTCGGATTTCGAGTATAGGGTAACTTGATTGTCTTGCCCCGATTTTGAAAATCCCGACTATAGGGTAGGTGGTTTTTCTTGTGCCCACGCCCGAGTGATTGTCTTCGCCCGAGTGATTGTCTTCGCCCAGATTTGGAAATTCGAGTATAGGGTAACTTCATTGTCTTGCACCGATTTTGAATATCCCGACTATAGGGTAGGTGGTTTTTCTTGTGCCCGATTTCGAGACGCTACCCTACGCCCGAGTGATTCTCTTCACCGAAGTATCTATGTACGTATACTTCTCCACGATGTATCTCTTCATACAAATTTGTATGCAGGTATACTTCCCTGCTATGTATCTCTGTATCGATGGATCTTTTCATCACTTTTGTATGAAATATACTTCTCTTCACCGATGTATCTCTTCATATATTTTGTATGTACATATACTTCTCTTCACCGATGTATCTCTTTTTTTTTTTTGACATCGTTTTTTCATCATCAAAAATTCTAGTATAGGGTAGGCTGATTCTCAGGTACCTGCACGCTCGCCCGCGCGACCATATAATCGGAAGTCACTTTTGTGGGGCACCCTGACCACACGTTTGAACGTACAAAACTCAACTTTTTCTCCACTTTTTCACCGCGCTATACCTATTCGGTCCCCGGTTTGAGCGGATATGTCGCAGAATAATAGCTAGGGTCGGATTTCGAGTATAGGGTAACTTGATTGTCTTGCCCCGATTTTGAAAATCCCGACTATAGGGTAGGTGGTTTTTCTTGTGCCCACGCCAGTGATTGTCTTCGCCAGTGATTGTCTTCGCCCAGATTTGGAAATTCGAGTATAGGGTAACTTCATTGTCTTGCACCGATTTTGAATATCCCGACTATAGGGTAGGTGGTTTTTCTTGTGCCCGATTTCGAGACGCTACCCTACGCCCGAGTGATTCTCTTCACCGAAGTATCTATGTACGTATACTTCTCCACGATGTATCTCTTCATACAAATTTGTATGCAGGTATACTTCCTGCTATGTATCTCTGTATCGATGGATCTTTTCATCACTTTTGTATGAAATATACTTCTCTTCACCGATGTATCTCTTCATATATTTTTGTATGTACATATACTTCTCTTCACCGATGTATCTTTTTTTTTTTTTGACATCGTTTTTTTCATCATCAAAAATTCTAGTATAGGGTAGGCTGATTCTCAGGTACCTGCACGCTCGCCCGCGCGACCATATAATCGGAAGTCACTTTTGTGGGGCACCCTGACCACACGTTTGAACGTACAAAACTCAACTTTTTCTCCACTTTTTCACCGCGCTATACCTATTCGGTCCCCGGTTTGAGCGGATATGTCGCCAGAATAATAGCTAGGGTCGGATTTCGAGTATAGGGTAACTTGATTGTCTTGCCCCGATTTTGAAAATCCCGACTATAGGGTAGGTGGTTTTTCTTGTGCCCACGCCCGAGTGATTGTCTTCGCCCGAGTGATTGTCTTCGCCCAGATTTGGAAATTCGAGTATAGGGTAACTTCATTGTCTTGCACCGATTTTGAATATCCCGACTATAGGGTAGGTGGTTTTTCTTGTGCCCGATTTCGAGACGCTACCCTACGCCCGAGTGATTCTCTTCACCGAAGTATCTATGTACGTATACTTCTCCACGATGTATCTCTTCATACAAATTTGTATGCAGGTATACTTCCTGCTATGTATCTCTGTATCGATGGATCTTTTCATCACTTTTGTATGAAATATACTTCTCTTCACCGATGTATCTCTTCATATATTTTTGTATGTACATATACTTCTCTTCACCGATGTATCTCTTTTTTTTTTTTTGACATCGTTTTTTTCATCATCAAAAATTCTAGTATAGGGTAGGCTGATTCTCAGGTACCTGCACGCTCGCCCGCGCGACCATATAATCGGAAGTCACTTTTGTGGGGCACCCTGACCACACGTTTGAACGTACAAAACTCAACTTTTTCTCCACTTTTTCACCGCGCTATACCTATTCGGTCCCCGGTTTGAGCGGATATGTCGCAGAATAATAGCTAGGGTCGGATTTCGAGTATAGGGTAACTTGATTGTCTTGCCCCGATTTTGAAAATCCCGACTATAGGGTAGGTGGTTTTTCTTGTGCCCACGCCTGAGTGATTGTCTTCGCCCGAGTGATTGTCTTCGCCCAGATTTGGAAATTCGAGTATAGGGTAACTTCATTGTCTTGCACCGATTTTGAATATCCCGACTATAGGGTAGGTGGTTTTTCTTGTGCCCGATTTCGAGACGCTACCCTACGCCCGAGTGATTCTCTTCACCGAAGTATCTATGTACGTATACTTCTCCACGATGTATCTCTTCATACAAATTTGTATGCAGGTATACTTCCCTGCTATGTATCTCTGTATCGATGGATCTTTTCATCACTTTTGTATGAAATATACTTCTCTTCACCGATGTATCTCTTCATATATTTTTGTATGTACATATACTTCTCTTCACCGATGTATCTCTTTTTTTTTTGACATCGTTTTTTTTTCATCATCAAAAATTCTAGTATAGGGTAGGCTGATTCTCAGGTACCTGCACGCTCGCCCGCGCGACCATATAATCGGAAGTCACTTTTGTGGGGCACCCTGACCACACGTTTGAACGTACAAAACTCAACTTTTTCTCCACTTTTTCACCGCGCTATACCTATTCGGTCCCCGGTTTGAGCGGATATGTCGCAGAATAATAGCTAGGGTCGGATTTCGAGTATAGGGTAACTTGATTGTCTTGCCCCGATTTTGAAAATCCCGACTATAGGGTAGGTGGTTTTTCTTGTGCCCACGCCCGAGTGATTGTCTTCGCCCGAGTGATTGTCTTCGCCCAGATTTGGAAATTCGAGTATAGGGTAACTTCATTGTCTTGCACCGATTTTGAATATCCCGACTATAGGGTAGGTGGTTTTTCTTGTGCCCGATTTCGAGACGCTACCCTACGCCTGAGTGATTCTCTTCACCGAAGTATCTATGTACGTATACTTCTCCACGATGTATCTCTTCATACAAATTTGTATGCAGGTATACTTCCCTGCTATGTATCTCTGTATCGATGGATCTTTTCATCACTTTTGTATGAAATATACTTCTCTTCACCGATGTATCTCTTCATATATTTTTGTATGTACATATACTTCTCTTCACCGATGTATCTCTTTTTTTTGACATCGTTTTTTTCATCATCAAAAATTCTAGTATAGGGTAGGCTGATTCTCAGGTACCTGCACGCTCGCCCGCGCGACCATATAATCGGAAGTCACTTTTGTGGGGCACCCTGACCACACGTTTGAACGTACAAAACTCAACTTTTTCTCCACTTTTTCACCGCGCTATACCTATTCGGTCCCCGGTTTGAGCGGATATGTCGCAGAATAATAGCTAGGGTCGGATTTCGAGTATAGGGTAACTTGATTGTCTTGCCCCGATTTTGAAAATCCCGACTATAGGGTAGGTGGTTTTTCTTGTGCCCACGCCCGAGTGATTGTCTTCGCCCGAGTGATTGTCTTCGCCCAGATTTGGAAATTCGAGTATAGGGTAACTTCATTGTCTTGCACCGATTTTGAATATCCCGACTATAGGGTAGGTGGTTTTTCTTGTGCCCGATTTCGAGACGCTACCCTACGCCCGAGTGATTCTCTTCACCGAAGTATCTATGTACGTATACTTCTCCACGATGTATCTCTTCATACAAATTTGTATGCAGGTATACTTCCCTGCTATGTATCTCTGTATCGATGGATCTTTTCATCACTTTTGTATGAAATATACTTCTCTTCACCGATGTATCTCTTCATATATTTTTGTATGTACATATACTTCTCTTCACCGATGTATCTCTTTTTTTTGACATCGTTTTTTTCATCATCAAAAATTCTAGTATAGGGTAGGCTGATTCTCAGGTACCTGCACGCTCGCCCGCGCGACCATATAATCGGAAGTCACTTTTGTGGGGCACCCTGACCACACGTTTGAACGTACAAAACTCAACTTTTTCTCCACTTTTTCACCGCGCTATACCTATTCGGTCCCCGGTTTGAGCGGATATGTCGCAGAATAATAGCTAGGGTCGGATTTCGAGTATAGGGTAACTTGATTGTCTTGCCCCGATTTTGAAAATCCCGACTATAGGGTAGGTGGTTTTTCTTGTGCCCACGCCCGAGTGATTGTCTTCGCCCGAGTGATTGTCTTCGCCCAGATTTGGAAATTCGAGTATAGGGTAACTTCATTGTCTTGCACCGATTTTGAATATCCCGACTATAGGGTAGGTGGTTTTTCTTGTGCCCGATTTCGAGACGCTACCCTACGCCCGAGTGATTCTCTTCACCGAAGTATCTATGTACGTATACTTCTCCACGATGTATCTCTTCATACAAATTTGTATGCAGGTATACTTCCCTGCTATGTATCTCTGTATCGATGGATCTTTTCATCACTTTTGTATGAAATATACTTCTCTTCACCGATGTATCTCTTCATATATTTTTGTATGTACATATACTTCTCTTCACCGATGTATCTCTTTTTTTTGACATCGTTTTTTTCATCATCAAAAATTCTAGTATAGGGTAGGCTGATTCTCAGGTACCTGCACGCTCGCCCGCGCGACCATATAATCGGAAGTCACTTTTGTGGGGCACCCTGACCACACGTTTGAACGTACAAAACTCAACTTTTTCTCCACTTTTTCACCGCGCTATACCTATTCGGTCCCCGGTTTGAGCGGATATGTCGCAGAATAATAGCTAGGGTCGGATTTCGAGTATAGGGTAACTTGATTGTCTTGCCCCGATTTTGAAAATCCCGACTATAGGGTAGGTGGTTTTTCTTGTGCCCACGCCCGAGTGATTGTCTTCGCCCGAGTGATTGTCTTCGCCCAGATTTGGAAATTCGAGTATAGGGTAACTTCATTGTCTTGCACCGATTTTGAATATCCCGACTATAGGGTAGGTGGTTTTTCTTGTGCCCGATTTCGAGACGCTACCCTACGCCCGAGTGATTCTCTTCACCGAAGTATCTATGTACGTATACTTCTCCACGATGTATCTCTTCATACAAATTTGTATGCAGGTATACTTCCCTGCTATGTATCTCTGTATCGATGGATCTTTTCATCACTTTTGTATGAAATATACTTCTCTTCACCGATGTATCTCTTCATATATTTTTGTATGTACATATACTTCTCTTCACCGATGTATCTCTTTTTTTTTTGACATCGTTTTTTTCATCATCAAAAATTCTAGTATAGGGTAGGCTGATTCTCAGGTACCTGCACGCTCGCCCGCGCGACCATATAATCGGAAGTCACTTTTGTGGGGCACCCTGACCACACGTTTGAACGTACAAAACTCAACTTTTTCTCCACTTTTTCACCGCGCTATACCTATTCGGTCCCCGGTTTGAGCGGATATGTCGCAGAATAATAGCTAGGGTCGGATTTCGAGTATAGGGTAACTTGATTGTCTTGCCCCGATTTTGAAAATCCCGACTATAGGGTAGGTGGTTTTTCTTGTGCCCACGCCCGAGTGATTGTCTTCGCCCGAGTGATTGTCTTCGCCCAGATTTGGAAATTCGAGTATAGGGTAACTTCATTGTCTTGCACCGATTTTGAATATCCCGACTATAGGGTAGGTGGTTTTTTCTTGTGCCCGATTTCGAGACGCTACCCTACGCCCGAGTGATTCTCTTCACCGAAGTATCTATGTACGTATACTTCTCCACGATGTATCTCTTCATACAAATTTGTATGCAGGTATACTTCCCTGCTATGTATCTCTGTATCGATGGATCTTTTCATCACTTTTGTATGAAATATACTTCTCTTCACCGATGTATCTCTTCATATATTTTTGTATGTACATATACTTCTCTTCACCGATGTATCTCTTTTTTTTTTTGACATCGTTTTTTTCATCATCAAAAATTCTAGTATAGGGTAGGCTGATTCTCAGGTACCTGCACGCTCGCCCGCGCGACCATATAATCGGAAGTCACTTTTGTGGGGCACCCTGACCACACGTTTGAACGTACAAAACTCAACTTTTTCTCCACTTTTTCACCGCGCTATACCTATTCGGTCCCCGGTTTGAGCGGATATGTCGCAGAATAATAGCTAGGGTCGGATTTCGAGTATAGGGTAACTTGATTGTCTTGCCCCGATTTTGAAAATCCCGACTATAGGGTAGGTGGTTTTTCTTGTGCCCACGCCCGAGTGATTGTCTTCGCCCGAGTGATTGTCTTCGCCCAGATTTGGAAATTCGGAGTATAGGGTAACTTCATTGTCTTGCACCGATTTTGAATATCCCGACTATAGGGTAGGTGGTTTTTCTTGTGCCCGATTTCGAGACGCTACCCTACGCCCGAGTGATTCTCTTCACCGAAGTATCTATGTACGTATACTTCTCCACGATGTATCTCTTCATACAAATTTGTATGCAGGTATACTTCCCTGCTATGTATCTCTGTATCGATGGATCTTTTCATCACTTTTGTATGAAATATACTTCTCTTCACCGATGTATCTCTTCATATATTTTTGTATGTACATATACTTCTCTTCACCGATGTATCTCTTTTTTTTTTGACATCGTTTTTTTCATCATCAAAAATTCTAGTATAGGGTAGGCTGATTCTCAGGTACCTGCACGCTCGCCCGCGCGACCATATAATCGGAAGTCACTTTTGTGGGGCACCCTGACCACACGTTTGAACGTACAAAACTCAACTTTTTCTCCACTTTTTCACCGCGCTATACCTATTCGGTCCCCGGTTTGAGCGGATATGTCGCAGAATAATAGCTAGGGTCGGATTTCGAGTATAGGGTAACTTGATTGTCTTGCCCCGATTTTGAAAATCCCGACTATAGGGTAGGTGGTTTTTCTTGTGCCCACGCCCGAGTGATTGTCTTCGCCCGAGTGATTGTCTTCGCCCAGATTTGGAAATTCGAGTATAGGGTAACTTCATTGTCTTGCACCGATTTTGAATATCCCGACTATAGGGTAGGTGGTTTTTCTTGTGCCCGATTTCGAGACGCTACCCTACGCCCGAGTGATTCTCTTCACCGAAGTATCTATGTACGTATACTTCTCCACGATGTATCTCTTCATACAAATTTGTATGCAGGTATACTTCCCTGCTATGTATCTCTGTATCGATGGATCTTTTCATCACTTTTGTATGAAATATACTTCTCTTCACCGATGTATCTCTTCATATATTTTTGTATGTACATATACTTCTCTTCACCGATGTATCTCTTTTTTTTTTTTTTTTGACATCGTTTTTTTCATCATCAAAAATTCTAGTATAGGGTAGGCTGATTCTCAGGTACCTGCACGCTCGCCCGCGCGACCATATAATCGGAAGTCACTTTTGTGGGGCACCCTGACCACACGTTTGAACGTACAAAACTCAACTTTTTCTCCACTTTTTCACCGCGCTATACCTATTCGGTCCCCGGTTTGAGCGGATATGTCGCAGAATAATAGCTAGGGTCGGATTTCGAGTATAGGGTAACTTGATTGTCTTGCCCCGATTTTGAAAATCCCGACTATAGGGTAGGTGGTTTTTCTTGTGCCCACGCCCGAGTGATTGTCTTCGCCCGAGTGATTGTCTTCGCCCAGATTTGGAAATTCGAGTATAGGGTAACTTCATTGTCTTGCACCGATTTTGAATATCCCGACTATAGGGTAGGTGGTTTTTCTTGTGCCCGATTTCGAGACGCTACCCTACGCCCGAGTGATTCTCTTCACCGAAGTATCTATGTACGTATACTTCTCCACGATGTATCTCTTCATACAAATTTGTATGCAGGTATACTTCCCTGCTATGTATCTCTGTATCGATGGATCTTTTCATCACTTTTGTATGAAATATACTTCTCTTCACCGATGTATCTCTTCATATATTTTTGTATGTACATATACTTCTCTTCACCGATGTATCTCTTTTTTTTTTTGACATCGTTTTTTTCATCATCAAAAATTCTAGTATAGGGTAGGCTGATTCTCAGGTACCTGCACGCTCGCCCGCGCGACCATATAATCGGAAGTCACTTTTGTGGGGCACCCTGACCACACGTTTGAACGTACAAAACTCAACTTTTTCTCCACTTTTTCACCGCGCTATACCTATTCGGTCCCCGGTTTGAGCGGATATGTCGCAGAATAATAGCTAGGGTCGGATTTCGAGTATAGGGTAACTTGATTGTCTTGCCCCGATTTTGAAAATCCCGACTATAGGGTAGGTGGTTTTTCTTGTGCCCACGCCCGAGTGATTGTCTTCGCCCGAGTGATTGTCTTCGCCCAGATTTGGAAATTCGAGTATAGGGTAACTTCATTGTCTTGCACCGATTTTGAATATCCCGACTATAGGGTAGGTGGTTTTTCTTGTGCCCGATTTCGAGACGCTACCCTACGCCCGAGTGATTCTCTTCACCGAAGTATCTATGTACGTATACTTCTCCACGATGTATCTCTTCATACAAATTTGTATGCAGGTATACTTCCCTGCTATGTATCTCTGTATCGATGGATCTTTTCATCACTTTTGTATGAAATATACTTCTCTTCACCGATGTATCTCTTCATATATTTTTGTATGTACATATACTTCTCTTCACCGATGTATCTCTTTTTTTTTTTGACATCGTTTTTTTTCATCATCAAAAATTCTAGTATAGGGTAGGCTGATTCTCAGGTACCTGCACGCTCGCCCGCGCGACCATATAATCGGAAGTCACTTTTGTGGGGCACCCTGACCACACGTTTGAACGTACAAAACTCAACTTTTTCTCCACTTTTTCACCGCGCTATACCTATTCGGTCCCCGGTTTGAGCGGATATGTCGCAGAATAATAGCTAGGGTCGGATTTCGAGTATAGGGTAACTTGATTGTCTTGCCCCGATTTTGAAAATCCCGACTATAGGGTAGGTGGTTTTTCTTGTGCCCACGCCCGAGTGATTGTCTTCGCCCGAGTGATTGTCTTCGCCCAGATTTGGAAATTCGAGTATAGGGTAACTTCATTGTCTTGCACCGATTTTGAATATCCCGACTATAGGGTAGGTGGTTTTTCTTGTGCCCGATTTCGAGACGCTACCCTACGCCCGAGTGATTCTCTTCACCGAAGTATCTATGTACGTATACTTCTCCACGATGTATCTCTTCATACAAATTTGTATGCAGGTATACTTCCCTGCTATGTATCTCTGTATCGATGGATCTTTTCATCACTTTTGTATGAAATATACTTCTCTTCACCGATGTATCTCTTCATATATTTTTGTATGTACATATACTTCTCTTCACCGATGTATCTCTTTTTTTTTTGACATCGTTTTTTTTCATCATCAAAAATTCTAGTATAGGGTAGGCTGATTCTCAGGTACCTGCACGCTCGCCCGCGCGACCATATAATCGGAAGTCACTTTTGTGGGGCACCCTGACCACACGTTTGAACGTACAAAACTCAACTTTTTCTCCACTTTTTCACCGCGCTATACCTATTCGGTCCCCGGTTTGAGCGGATATGTCGCAGAATAATAGCTAGGCTTTTTTTCCTGTCCTTTCTTTCCTCGTCTTCTTTTACCTTCCCTCGCCCTTTTGTCCTCACATATCCACTGTGCCTCGCTCTGTCGTAATTTGTCTCTTTTCTTGCCTCCTGCGTTACCTTGTCTTGTTGTGTGCTTGTCTTGTTGACTGTCCTGTTCCGTTCGCAACCTTTGTTCGTCGTCTGTTCTTTGTTCTTCTTCGTTGTCTTTCGTGACCTGCCCTACGCTTTTTCTCTCGTTCCCTTTTGTTTTGTTTTTTTCACCTCCTCTCCTTTTACTTCCCTTTTGCTTTTCCTCTGTCTTGTCGTTTGTTACCTCTTGTCTCTCACCTTACCTTGACGTACCCTGTGTGTTTGTTCGTCTTGTTGCGTCGTCTTCCGTTGTGCCCTGTGTCACGTCCTTGACTCGTCTCTCTGTCACCTCGTTTTGCGTTGCGTCATGTCTTCTTGTGCTGCGTTGCGTCTTGTTTTGTTGCTTTTCGTCACGTCGTTTGCCTGTTCTGCCTTGTTCTACTCTCTTCTTTGTGTCGTGTTTCGTGTGTCGTGTTCTTCCCTTTTGTGTCGTTGCGTGTTTGTTCGTCTTGTTGCGTCGTCTTCCCCTGTGCCCCGTGTCACGTCGTCTCTCTGTTGCCTCGTTTTGTCACGTGCGTTGCCTTTCGCGTCACCTACTCGCCTGTCTTGTGTTTCACCCTGTCTTTTTGTGCCACGTTGCTTCTTGTTTTGTTGCGTTTTGTCACGTCTTTTGCCTGTTCTGCCTTATTTTACTCCCTTCTTTGTTTCTCCTGTCGTCTGTCGTCTGTCGTCTGTCGTGTTCTTCCCTTTTGTCTCGTCATTGTTGTTTTTTCTGTCCTTTCTTCCTCTCCCCCGCCCCGTGCTTTGTCTGTGTCTTTTTTCCTCTGCGTCACCTGCGTTTTGACTTTTCTTTCTTGCGCCCTCTCACTTCGCTTTCGCTTTTCTTCCTCCTCACCTTTGCACCTTTGTCCTCGTTCGTTGCAAACCTGCAACTCGTTGTCTTGCCCTTCTTCTCACGCTTTTGTCTCTTGTTTCTTTCTTCCTTCCCTCTTTGTTCCTCGTTTTCTCGTCTCTTTCTTGTGCCACTCTGTTTTGCGTCTCCTTTCGTCTCCTTCTGTATGTTATGCTGTCTCAATTTGTTTCTGTCTCTGTCCCTGTTGTCTTCGTCTTCCTCTGCTCTCTCGTCGTACTTGCGTTCTCTGCGTTGCCTTCTGTGTTCTTATGCTCCTGTTGTCCTGTTCCCCGTGACCTTGTGCTTTCGCCATGACTCCTATCGTCTTGTCTACCGTTTGTTTTGTTTTCTTTGTTTTCTTTGTTTTTCGCCTTCTGTTGTTTTTGTTATTTCCTTGTCATATCTCACATTTTGTTTTTCTTCTATCCTGTTTGGTCTCTTGTTTGTCCTGTTTTCCTGCCTTTTCACCGACTTCTTGCCCTGTTGCCTCTTGCCTTGCTTTCTCCTCTTACCTGCCGTCTTTCTTCTTTTGTTCGCTCTCGTCACTGTGCATGCCGCGTTGCGTCGTGTCGTCGTTTCTTACCTCTCGTCTTGTTTTGTGCTGCTCCCTGCGTGAAGCTATTTTCCGTCCCGTCACCGGTGTTGCCTGTGTTCTGTGACGTTCTCACCGTCTTATTCTTGTTTCTATTCCCCTCTTTTGCTGCGTTGTACCGTGTCGTCTTTTCTTTTGTCTCTTTCTAAACCTCTCGTCCTTTTGCCCTTTTGACCTGTTTTTGTTTCCTGTCTCCGTGCCATGTCGTGCTCTGTCGTCGTGTGCCACATCTTTTGTTTTATTGCTTACCTCGTTGTCTTTGTCACATTCGGTTGTGTCTTCTTGTCGTGTCTGTCTCACGTTGCCCTGCGTTGCATTGTGTTTTACCTCTTGTCTTGTCTTTTGCGTTCTGGTATTCTTTGTTGCCTTGTGTTTTCTGTTTCCCGTGTCCCCTTATGTCGCTCTTTTCTTTTGTATGTTTTGTTGCCGTGTATGTTCCCCCTGCGTTGTCCGCTGCGCAACCTTTTGCTTCGTAACTTCGTTTCATTTGTTGTTCCGTTCTGTTGTTGTGCGTACACCTTTCTTTCTCTTGCTTGCTGGCATCCGGTCTCTACTTGCATGCCGCTTTCTTCCTTGCTTACTCGTGCCGTTTACTTTCCTTCTTCCTGACGTACCATACAAGCTTGCTCCATGTCCGTCTTTTTCCCTCTCCTCTCCTCTACTCTGTGCCTCTTTTTTTCCTCTGTCTTTATCCTTTGCGTCTTGTGACACTCCTTTATCCTGCGTTGCGCCTTGTTTTAACTTTTTTTCCTCTAGTCCTGCCTTACGTTCAGTCGTTCACCTCTTGCTCACCCGCTTATTTTCCGCTCTGCTTGCTTGTCTTGATATACACTTACTCGCACACTGTCTTGTTCTTTCGATCTCTCCGTCTTTGATGTCGCCAACGGTCATACTCTGCCCATTTTCTTTCCTGCTTCCCCCTTTCTTCTTACTTTGTCTTCGCTTCTCGCCCTTCTTCTTCGTATCGTGTCGTGTATTCTTTGCGTGTCCGTTCTTTTGCATCTTGTTTTGTCTCATTCGTTATGTGCTGTCTCTTGTGCTGCTCTTGCCCGTTGCGTCTTGCCTTTTGTCTTATGTTACGTTGTGTCTAATTTGTGAATTGTTGTTTCTTGTATTGCATCATCTGTACCGCCTTGGTTTACGTTCGTCCTCTTTTTGTTTCTTCCGCTGCACGTTGCTCGTCCTTTCTATTTGTCGTCTTTTATCGCTAACCTTTTGTCCCTTGTGTCTCGCTGCCGTTGTCTCTTGTTTGCTCGTTGCATTTGTTGTTCTGTGCGTTGTTTTTACTTGGTTTGTTGTATACAGTATCGTATCTTGCTGCGTTGGAGCACTTGGTTTCGCCATGTGACGTCTTGTTGTTTGTTGCCTCCCGCTTCCTTACCTTGCTTTCCGTTTCCTCTGTGCTCGTTTTCTTTCTGCCCATTCGTCCTACTTGTGCTCCTTGTGTCGCTTGTCCTTTTCTACCTCTTCGGTTCACTCTGTTTTGTTTTTTGTGTGCGTTCCGGCCCGTCTTGTTATCGTTTCACGTGTTTTGATGTTGTCACTTTCTGTGTCTTTCGCATTCCCTCGTTGTTTTGCGCCTTTTTGTTGTCGTGTGTCGTTTTGTGGTCCGTGTATGTCTATTGCGTTCTGTTTTGTTGGCTCTTGACCTTTTCCTTTGTCATCTTCTATGGTACCTTGTCGCGCTTCGTCACGTTCTGTGCGTCTATTTTGTTTTGTTGTTTGTTGTTTGTTACTAGTTAGCCAGTTGCCTTGTGTTTTTTTCTCGCCTTGTTGCCTCGTGATTTCCTCTTTCTCTTGCTCTGTTTGTCTTGTTTTGCATGTTTGTCGTTGCCCTGTAAGACCCCCATCTGCTGTGTGCTGTATGTTTTGTGTTCATTTTTTACTTACTGTCCTGTTGTTGTGCTTACACCTGTTGGAACAAACTCGCAAGGGATGCGTATACGCAGAGTTGGCTGACATGAACAATACAATATATTCATGGAAGCTATTGAGAAGAGAAAGGGGAGAAGGAAGGAAAGTGGTTTCCCCTAAGTCTCATATACCAGAGAAGGTAGGCCACCATCTCATCCCCCTTCGTGTGCAGTTTCACACCGGCCCCTGATGTTGTGCGACCCCAAGTGTTTGAGGTTCGCACATCAATCCGTACACAGCTCCTCATCGTAGCAAACATGCGTACGCAGAGATTGCACCGCAAGTGCCTATTGAGGATGGCGATTCCAACAACATCTTTCTTTCCCTTGCTCGCTGTCTTCCCGGAGTCTGATTGCTTGCTACTTGCCGTTTGCTTTTTTTTTCTTACTGGTGTCGTTCGACGTTGACTTCCATTTCGATTTGTCCTTTTCGGATGTGCCCTATAGCCTCGTCCTTTGTCCGTCTCCTTCCGTCTCCTCCAAAATCTTTCCCTCCGTTCTTCTTCCCGTGCCTCAATCCTTTGTGTATTACCACACTTTTGTCTCTTCCTAAGCGCCTTAATCTCTTTGTGTATTCAACTGCCCTCATGTTGTTCTTCGATGTGCTCTTCCCTTGGAATCGCTACCCTCAAATGGAAGGGCCGGTTTGCAACTTGCACACGACGGGGGATGAAATGGTGGTTTATCTTCTGAGGTGATCGTCTCCCTTCTCTGGTATATGAGACCACACCTCTGCCACATTCCTTTCCCCTTTCTCTTCTTCGATAGCTTCCATGAATATACCATCTTGTCCATGTCGGCCAACCTTGCGTATACGCACCCCACGCGAGTTTGTCCCAACACTTTTCTCGATACCCCCTCTTCAAACTTTTACCATACCGTTTGCTTTTTTGTCGCCTTTTCCACTTGTCATATCCTTGCTCATGCCCATCAGCTCACTTCATCGCTCTTTTCTCTCATCTTCTTTCATACTTATTTGCCCACTTATTGTCTTTTCCCTGTCCACTTCTTGACATTGACAACGGTCATCCTTTCATCTACCCATCTCCCGTCAGACTTGTCTGCCTCTGCCCTTCTCCATGCATTCGAACATGTCTGCTTATTGCCTGTTTGCTTCATGCTGTGTTATGTTGGGTATCTCCGTGTCAATTCGTGTGCGTGTCTGTTATTTTGCATCGTTTTGCCTTATGTCTTTTGTTCCTTGTCTCGTGTTGTATGTCACACGGGCGTGTATACATGACCCGCCCTGAGGAAATTCCGCCCTGAGCCAGCTTACTTCACCCAGAGTTAGCTGTGCATCGGAGCCGCTAGACTACAGGCGCTGCCAGCGCATCGAAGTCGCTCGATTACGGACGCTTTCAGCGCGTCAGTGATATCATCCCGGGAGTCATCATGTATTCGGGATATGCAGCCATTGCCGGGGACAGGCAGGAGGACATTGTGTATATATATCGCTGGCTCTCCCCTCGATCTCTGAGGGATATCACGATTCACACATCTGCAGAGTTTTTTGTACTATGTAGAGCCATGGCCCATAGTCATTCATCGTGTCTCAGACATCAGTTCAAGCCCAGAATACTCAGTACTGCCCTTGACATATTGTATTTTGCTGTTGCATTGTGTCTTGTTGCTCGTTTTTGTCTTTTTATTTCTCTCGTTTCTTCAATCTTGTTTTACGTCATGTATTATTCGTCACCTGTTGTGTCTTATGTCTTGTGTCGTGTTTGTGACCTTGCGTTGCGGGTGTTCTGTTTCTGACACTATGTGTCTCCTATTATTTCCTCTCTTCTTCTTCTCTTTGCATGCTATATGTGCTTCATCGCGCTGCGCTGTGTCGTCTACGCGCTTCCTCTTGTGTTATTCGCTTTTGTCTTGTTACTAAGCTTCTATTTGGTTCTCTTTCGCTCATATTTTGTCCCTCTCCAATTGTCACTTACTTTCTGCTCAACTTTCGCCGGTAGTTTACTTTCTTGTCGACTGATTTTTCCTTCCTGTGATACACGTCTCTGACAACTCCTTTACCTGCTTTTAAATCCTTCGATCGTTTTATACTCCTTCCACACTGCCTGTTCACCTTCTCGATACCTGCTTGGAACTCGCTACTTGTCCGTTTGCCTCCTCGCGCTTGTTGGCTTTTTACTTGCTCACTGACTACGTCGTTGATGCCGTGATACGTCTTACTCCGGTGCTCGCCTATTTTTGCCCCCTTGTCTGTTTGTTTTTGCCTTCTGCTCTTTTCTCATGTTTGTACTATGTTATAATCCTCCACTGTCCTCCCGTCTGTCACCGGCAATGTCCGCATACCACAAATATATGATGAATCATGAGCTGACAGCTCAGATGCGCTGGAAACGGCTGTAAACCAGCGACCTCGATGCGCTCAAAGTGGCTGTAGTCTAGTGGCTCCAATGCAGTGCATTGAATGCACTGGCGCCGTCCTGTGAACCAGCGAGCCCCAATTCAGTGACGTTGTTCTATCGGCCCCTAATGCATTGGCGGGCGCCTGTAAACCAGCAGCTCCAACGCACTGTTTACTCCGAGTGGCGCAAGCGACTCAGGACGGAATGTCTCCAGAGTTCAGGGCGGGTCATGTGTAAGTGGAGAGCTGCCGTGCACCAAGACATTGTATCCTCTGAGTGCGGGCATATTGAGAGAGAGCTGCCGTGCACCATGACTTGACATCCTCTGAGTGGCGAGCATATCTATTGTGTTGGAAGAGTTGAGCACCAGGATATCAGTATACTTGTTGTTTGGGAAGAGTCGTGCACCAAGCCACCAGGTCATCTGAGTGGCGAGTATATATACTGATTTCGAAGGAGATGAGCACCAAGACATCAAGTTCTCTTGGTGGCGAGTATATTTATTGTTTTGAGAGAGTCCTCCGGGTGAAGAGTACATTTATAGTTCTGAGGAGCTGATGGAGTCGAAATTCACCACGACTTGGACTGGACTCTAGAGTCCTCTGAGTGACGAGTACAACAATCATTCTACGAAGATTGAAGAAGTTGAATTGTAGTCACCTGAGTGACGAGGACACTTAAATCCATTTTTCAACAGCCTGGGGACGTACCGGAGACCTTTGATAGCGTGTGGACACGCATCTTTAAAGCTGGAACTACTACAACGCGCCGTATCGAACGGACATACCGAAGCAAGCGACCTACGACGACGATGGTATCGTGATCTATAATCGAGGACAATCACAGGTAGAAGGATCAGGTCCTCTAAGTTCTACTAAGTTACGAACGCCAAGACATCAGGACCAGGTCCTCTGAGTGACAAGCACACTTATTGTTTTGAGAAGGTGGATGAAGTGGAAATGTCCCTGACTTAGAATAGAGTCATCTGAGTGACGACACTCAACTCCAACAACGTATGGACGCACCCGAGACTCGTTATGGCGTGTGGACACGCACCGGTATCTTTAGAGCGGGAAAAACTACGGCGCGACGGCATGGAATTGCGATATGGAAGGGAAGCGACCTACGACGACGTCCACGCGACAACAACTTGCACCGATCGTCTTCCTTTTTCTCCACTGATTCCATATTCTTGACTTATACTTGCCCATAAGCCCCCTTATATTTCGCCCTTTTCAATTTCTTGCTTGTACCTACTTGTTTCTTGCCTGTGGCAGCTTTTCTACTCTCCTACTCAGCTTATATATCTGCTTGTCCACTCGTGACTCTCTTGCCCACTCCTTGTTTCCATGTCTGCTTCCTTGATGCTGCCGGCCACTGCCATCAGGTAGGCCAAGTCGGCGTGTGATGAGGTTTATCGTGGTGCTCAGTGCAAAGGCCTTAGGCCATATCGGCGCCTTGGACCATTCCGTACAATTCGGATGCGAGAGGGCTTCTTGTGACTCTCTTCAACTGCAGCTTTGACTCACTCGGTCTACATCTTCCGCCGGCTGGGTTGTTGATGATGTTGCTCTGAGCGTCGCACCTGTTGACGCCTATCGCGGATCATTTGCCTGAACTACATCCGCTCGACGGCGACAAGCTGACAAGTGACTGTATCGGCGTCGGTGCACACTTAGAGGAGCCGGTTCTCTGGTGCCATGCGATTCAGTCCAACTATTCCCAAACACGTTCGTGCAATGCCTGTCGGAACGATGAACTTCGTGGAACAACGACGACCATCGATGCTTCGATGCGAAGGACGACAATAGATTCGGAACGGCGACGATCGATGAGATGCGAAATTTTGATGCCTCGGTCGTTCAAGCAAGCGGGTGTGGTGAACAGCAATGACTCCCACCGCCTCTAGGTAGCACGACGGCAAGCGCATAGTCCAAATCGTCTACGATACTCAATAACTTCGCCCTGTTCGGGAGACTTGTGTCCCACCGGTGCCGTATTTTCCAACCCAGTTTCGAAAGCACTCTCCCACTGCTGAAAATCGGGATTGGACGTTTCGGCGTTATCATCGAACTCCCCGGGATCGGCAGCAAAGTCGGGACTCGGGAGTTCTGTCACGTCGGATTTGTGTTTCTCTTCTCCGTTCGTCAGCAGCAGTCTGCATCCGGAGTAGTCGGTACTTCAGTAGCGGCAGACTGTGACAAGGGCCGTGGTTCACGGGGCTTGGAACGATAAAGATAGTCGAGATGAAACACAATAGTTGGCTGTGGCTCTCAATGGACTCTGGCGGACTCATTTGTCCCCAAGCCTTGAGAGGGCGACTCTACCATCTATAAATACATGAATGCCAGACTAGCATGTCTGGACTCCTCAATAACTCTCCTCCGCTCCCTTCTGGCTCGGAGATGATACCGCGCCACGAATATCCTCAATGACGTATGCGGAATGTCATATGTGATCGGAGCTAAGCTCCGTGCCGCTTCTGCAATGCGAATACTCTCAATGACGTAGACGGGATGTCCGTAGTAGGCAAGTGTGATCGGAGCTGAGCTCCGTGCCGCTTCGGTAATGTGAATACTCTCAATGACGTAGACGGGATGTCCGTAGTAGGCAAGTGTGATCGGAGCTGAGCTCCGTGCCGCTTCGGTAATGTGAATACTCTCAATGACGTGGGCAGGAACTCCGCAGTAGGCAAGTGTGATCGGAGCTGAGCTCCGTGCCGCTTCTGCAATGCGAATGCCCTCAATGACGTATGCAGCATCATGCCATGTCCACGGTGGGGCCAGTGTGTCCCGCGTGTGACACCGACCTCGAAGCAGCTGCACTTTTGCACTCGGTCTATATCTTTCGCTGGCTGAGGTGTCGATGATGTCGCTCTAAGCGTCGCACCTGTTGACGCCTATAGTGGATCGTTTGCCTGTCGATAGTTTTAGCCTTTCCTCATCCCTCATCTCAGGCTCTTCCACAGTTCCACTTCATGTGTGTCATCTCCTTGAGCTTTTTGCCAGCTCATCTTCGACAAATCGCCACCCACGACAATCCAAAGTCGACCTCTGTGTCTGAACTACGCCGCTACGGTGTGCCCAGTATGTGCTCAATGTCTTCTCCTGTCATCTGCCGCAAAATATTTGTCAACTTGGCCTTTTCTCGCGATCCATGGTTGTCGCCCCATATATGTACATTGTATCATAATGTATGTAGACTCTATCCAAACACACCCAGACCCGTAGCCAATATTTTTAGTTCGTACGACGTGATGATCAAGGTTCTGTGCAGTGTGGTGTATGAGACCAGTCCTCTTCCTCTTTCATTCTCTCATCTTCACTTCTCCAATACCTATCACGAGTACACTAGACTCGTGTCCGCTCACTCATTGAGTGTAACTTATCAGGTCCGAGGACGTCTCCAGATCTCAGACACCACTATCTTTCCGAGGTCTTTGTGTATGTAAGAGTCAAGACTCCCAAGAACTCCGGGATGGAAGGAGAACACCTCTTGAATCGATAGCGAGCCAGTGTCGAATCGCGGTCTACATATGATTGGCTGAGCAATCATCAGTTTCGGGTCCCAAAGATTGGCCCTTGTCACATCAGGTTGAAGCCTTTTTCTCTACTCTACACAGTGCACACTATAACTTCTAAGTTCTGCGCAGTCCACAACTCAGCATGAGCGCAGCGCTACACACTTTCTCGGCAAGACGCTTCTTTTGCTGATTGGAAATTATGACCCTATGAACATGGTACAGTTCATCAGACCGGAAAGCAGGCAAGTGTAGTCGCCCGCCTCTTTCAGTCGCCAGTTCTCGTCGTATGAAAGGAAGCATTAGCGGGCTTGCACTAAAGACCATAGATACATGCAGAAATTCTGGTCAATCACTGCAGTCGTCATATGACCCTCCTAGGATTAGCTCCTGTACACCTTGGGATCGCCATGAACATTAATTCCCGTGGGCCGTCACTCAATTTTAGTACAGAGAAATTGGACTTCTCTCCTGGCTAGAATCTAGGGTTCGCTCCCATTACCATCACATGGATAATTTTAAGTTGATATACAATGGCCTCGGATGCAGGGTTCCATAAGGTTCTCACGAAAGATTACAGGCTACGGTTGGAATGGCATCTGTCAGAGATTACGATTAGATGGCAGCACTGGAGTCTGGCGAGGTGAGACCGTGAGATATTCCAATTCCAAAGCCTGGTCCATTATTATCCATACCCTATCTTCAAAACAGCGAGGATTAATCAATCTCTCGACATCCTCCTCCAAGTATTGAAGACGCGATAATCACTCACAAGCTACTTCTTCTGATACGCTGCATGGCTTTCCACTTGCGCCTGAACGAGCGCGGATGGCCCGATGCAGTGCTATTTGGAAGATCTTACTCCCAAGACAATTGACAGGCAATTCATGCGTAATCTTACGGTCGCACTTGAACCAAACGTATACGAATTAGAACTCATGAGCCATGCTCTACTTGGGAGACCGAAAGTCTGGTTATCAGTGCGGCTTCCATAGAGTTATCTTGCGTTGAAATTGTTTGCATGTGTAGGTCGGTGGAGTGGCGATAACACGATATCGTATTATACGACCTTCCCGCTTCCACCACGCGCACAACACCAGCTCTAAGTATCCCGTTCAGAACTTCAGGCCTTGGCTTTAAATGCTATTCGGGCATGATTTGGACGCGATTTCGTTAGTGTCAGACGACTTGAGCTGTTGTTGTGCACCGAGAGATGATGTGGTAGACTGCCCAGTTGACCATGAGTGTTTTCGTTTCCATCACGTGACCGTTCCCCCCTCCATTGGCACCGTGCACCACTCTTTTGTGCAACAGAACCACTGGCAATTCCACTGTAACTGGACGCCAGTGGCCACTGTAATCATTACGGCTGGACCGTTTCCACTGGCAGCAGAGGGCCGATGGGCCTTGTCGTCTTCGCTTCATTTCCGCTACGTCCCTTCTTGCTTGCCATTTTTTTGTTTCGCGATTACTCTCGACGACGTGAGCACGCCCCTTCTGCTTTCCCTGTCCGGTTTAAGCAGAGCCGATCAGATCATACGGCATGCCGACGTGCATCACGAGTGCGATGAACCCTGACTCCCTGAGCCGGCGCCTAAGCCCAATACCATGATCGCTAACGTGTATTTAGGTTGCGAGTCCGCTCGACTGCGTCGAAGCCACGATTTTTGCGTCGCTCAAATATCCGACCACGTTCAATCGAAGCGAAACGACGACGATCGATCTCGAAACGCGACAATCGAAGCGAAATTTCGATGCCTCGGTCATTCAAGCCAGTGGGTGTGGTGAACAGCAATGACTCCCGCCTCCTGTCGGTAGCACGACGGCAAGCGCAAAGTTCAAATCGTCCACGACACTAAGGATATTCGCCCTGTTCGGGAGACTAGCATGCTACCGGTGCCATACGTTTTGAACCCTGAAGCTTTCGATAGCATTCTGTCTTGCAGCTAAATATCGGGCTTGGACGCTTGAGGCGAATCTCGTCGGACTCCGCAAAGACGGCAGTTCTGCGACGTCGGATTTGTGTTCTGGCGACGATTGCCCATCCGCAGCAATCCGGTGTTGTCGGTACTTCAGAAACAGCGGTGGGCGTCGAAGCAGCTGCAGTTTTGCACATGTCCGAGTGATGCTATGTAGCCAGCATTTTCAGCTCGTCTTCCTCTCCACGTATGCTCACTCCTGCTCCTTTGCGCGTCTTATCACTCACTCTAACGGCTTCTTTTCGACTTAGTTGCTCCAAGAAGCGATATCGAGAATTTCTGAGCGGCCTCGAGGTGTATGCACAATGCTTTTCGCTGGCTGGGCCATTGTCTACTTAGGAAACATTTGCCTGTTATGGAAGCGGTTCCCCATCCTCCATTTCAAGCCCCTCCACTTCCTCTGTGTCGTCTCGAGCCTTTTGCTAGCTCATCCTCGACCCGTCGACCGCCAAAATAATCCAAAGCCGACAGCTGTCTCTGAACTGCGGCGTGCACAGTGAGTGCTCGATGTCTTTTCCTGTTATCTGCCGCAAAGTGGTTGTCAACTTCGTCATCTCCCGTCCATTGTTACCCCCCCATATGTATGTACACTAGCCACAAACACACCGTTAGCAAGTTTCTACGCGGAGTGCCACGGGATGACTTTAGGAATGCCCGAACTCCCCATCGGTCTCAGTCTTGTCATGGAATAACCCTAAGCTCGTTTCCCCTGGTTTGCCTGCTTGATACCTATTACCAGCTTGATGCTTTCGTGATGCTTGCTTCACGCTCGCTCGCCTTCGGTCTACTTCCTTTTTTATAGCTCACTGACTCACTACTGATTCCTTTTGCTCAGTTGCTTCCATGCTTTTCACTCACCTGCCTCATATGTGACAAGAGCCTGTATTTGGGACTCAGAACTGAGGAATGTTCATTCAGAACGCAATAATTGACTGTGGCTCTACAAGAAACTCTAGAGGCTTGTGATCTCCCTCTGAGTCCTTGGGAGGAGCCGTTGATGATATAACGCACAATGTCTTCCCGTCTGTCTCCTATCAACGCCCTGGGCACCCCAAATATCGTCAGGGTTGCCAAGTTCGTCTGCTCGGGTCTCCTGTGTCTCCCACTCCTCCGCCCTATCTTCTTCCGGGTTCCCTGTGACACATCAGGAGTGCGGAGTGGTCTCGAATGGCCAGGGGTGCGCCGGATGAGCCGCCAACTCCAGGTTAACGCCATCTCAATGTGGAATGTCTGCGGGATGGGTCATGTGTACGCAGTCATGGCATTATGCCTCTTTTTTATAATGCACATCTCACTTCTTATCGACTTACTCTAAGTCCTCCTTTTCTGCCAACTCCATCTACTTGACTCGCTTGATGTACTTCCTGCTTCGTTGCTTGATGCTCGCTTATCTGCTTTCTGTCGACTTCTTTTCTTTTCGCCTTCTTTGCTTGCTTGTTGTCTTTCCACGTTCTTGTCCTCTTTCTTACTCAGTCTCTTTGCTTACTCTCCTTTGTCCTCATTATTCGCTTATAGTTCACCATCTGTCGTTTCACCGTCTTTCTTTCTTCTTTCCTACTTTTATGCTTGTGTTCTGCCTTTTGCTTCTTGCTTCTACTTACTTGCATAGTCGACTTCCCCGGCCCCCTCACCGCCCGGAGGCTTTGTTTGACAACAGACGTATCGTTTCCTCTTTTTCTATTGTTTGTGACTTGACCCCATGCTGTGCTTCCGCACCTGTCTTCCCTTCCACATCTGTAAATACCCCGTTCTTGTCTCTTTTTTTGCTGCATGCTGGCTTTGTGCTTGCCATTCTTCGTATTTGACTGCCATCTCGTTTTTCCTGGAGTGTTGGAACCGCTCGCGGCTCCGCACCAATAGTCGCAATCGTCTCATACAGGACATATCACGGATGTTTTACGGTGGTGCCACAGTGTGAGACCGATCGCACAGGAGCGGAGTATCATCGTGGAATCATGAATGCGATAACCCTAGTGCAACATCACGAGCGAGTGACATATAGCTTGATCCCATGGACAAGCCAGCTGCCAGGCCAAAAAGATTGAATCCAGTTACCCAGTACATACTCATTTGTGTTTCGTTTACAAGCATGCCCTCATATGTTTCCCCTACGAGCCGACATTGTGCCTTGCCCCTACCTTCTTGACATTCTACACTCTCCGATCCATTATTTTGAACGCTATCTGTTTCTTGATCCTTTCCCAACCGCTTACTATTTCTGCTTTCCTCTCGCTCTAATTTTTATCTTCTGTTGTCGTGCATACTCCTCAAATCTCACGGCTTGTTGCGTCTTTACTTACTCACTCCCTGGATTCTTGCTTGCTTGCTTGCTTACCCGCCTCCCCCTCGTGCATAGATACCTCTCTGGGAATCCCAATGCCAATCATAGCCAAGTACTTACATATTAATTTGTCTATGATGCTAGTCAAGACGCAATGCGAGACACGAATGTGGCAAGCACAATGGAGATATCAAGGTTTCGCACAGTCCGATATATTAATGGAAGTATATGCGCATGTCAATTTGTATGTTGGGGTAGCTAGGCTGCTGGGGGTCACGTTCTCACCTTCAACCACATAGCAATGGTGCAACTCATCCTCCATGACCTTTCAGCAGCGATGGCGACACCAAGACGCCCTTAGAAGCCATGTGGTAAGGACGCCTCACACGAAGAACCGCGCGTGTTCAGCCATTTCAGCTGGCTGATCAGCCGTGCACATCGCGATTGGGGAGGGAAGTTTCAGAGCCCTCGTATGCTGGCAGCTGAATCAGCAAACGTTTCGCTCATCAAGATTGTGGTATCTCACCTCGTGGGCGAGGGCAACCGGCCAAGTGTCCAAAATATAATATGCAACGTCTCCAAACAGAAATCATCAAGCAATATTTAATTGTCAATTTGTCATCAGAGAGCTGGAACTCAGGGAAGAAGGATAAATGCACGCCTCACGTTTCTACGGACACAATCAGGAGGCCGAGCGGCCCGAGTCACCTGGCGTCATGCGTTGCAAAGCCGTGCATACGCTCATTTTTACACATCAACATTCCCAAAAATGCTCAGCTTTGCTCTTTGATACCTATTTATGCCATTTACTTGATTTCGTCGCGTTTTCATGCACAGGTGAATGCTCTGTTGAGGATGGCGCTGGGCAGACCTAGATCTTGACTCAGGACTTTAGCGTCCGGGAAGTTCCAAATCGTACACTGTACTTGAGACCAGGACGACTTGCTCCCCAATCAATGGAATTGGCTAGTTCAAGGCTCGATTCCTCGAAGGAAATTGAATATACATGTGTACAAGACCAAACAAAACGCGCCCATTATAATTGCATGCATCGGAGCAAATTTCACCACGGGAATCAGGGTCCTCACATAGGCCTCCCTAAGACCCCAATTCAATGAGAGGCAGTGTGCTATGCGCCGTTGATCGTCATAAAATACAGGTATATTTCGACATGTAATCAATGACGGCAAAATTTTATTATCTCAACGCACTTCAAGTTTCAACGAGCTTCACCCAGCTGAAATCGTGATGGATTTCCTCGAGAAGCAAGCGGTAAGTTCTCAGTATCTGGATTGGCCGTCGCGTAGATCTGACCTTGACTCCATCGAGAACATATGATCTTGCCTGAAAGAGCGATTTCATTGGAGGGGCCAAGAATGGCATATGCCTTGTATCTGACCTCGCCTCGTCACTTCCTCTTATTAGAGACTCGAGAGCAGAAGAGGCTTCGACCCGATGAACTCAGTGCACACTACAGTTCATCAGACCGGTAAGCATGGAAGAGTAGTCACTCGTCTTTTCAGTCTCCCGTGGTCTTCGTCATGAAGGGGGGGCATCATCGGGCTCTCAAATGGCTCGAGGTGGACTTTTTGAAAGATGGGAAACGGGCTAATTGGGATACAATCTTGCGCTTGTCACGCTGTCAACGCCTGATGGGACGATATGAGGGTTTCGTCTCTCATTTTTCCATCACGCATAATTGGATGCGTCGCATCATCACGAACCGCCGAGATTCAATTTTTCTTCTCTTCGCCGCGCTCACAAGTAGGTGACTCGTAGCTCTCCGCCTCCTACCACCAGCAATCGGCTTCCGTCTCATGCGAGTCCTGATCTGCGCGACACACCACTCGTGGGGTGAACCCTAACTCGGATCCAGTTAGCGGCAAAACATCAAAAATCGCGATACGGCTTTTCGACCGCTAGCGCTGATAGACTTGGTGGTCCAACAGATGCCGATAGAGACTTCAGACGACGTATTCGTGTTCTAAGCAAACGAGCACCTCCATATACAGATTTCGCTCGGATCCATGACTTTTGTAAGCCGAAGGCACTCGTAAATCAGTCGTCGGAACTTGGAAGCTGGAAGCTAGTTTTAAAACGATCATTTAGGCGCTTATAGGATAAGAGTTCATCGTCCCTCGACGTCTCTTTCGTTTAAGAAATGTTGCACAATGCAGCGGCGTCTCGGGAGTTCGTATTGAAAATCTCGTGAGTGTAGTTCGTATTGAAAATCTCGTGAGAGCTAGAGCACTTTTATTAGTAGATTTCCCACAACTCGAAAGACTGAATTATGCTTCGCGTGGCCAAGTAGTCTGGGTTCCAATGTGCATCGGGCAGCCGCCATACTCGGCAGCAAGTTCTGCGAGATGCACGCCAGCATGCGTGTTCAGAATCTTAATCTTTCTGTCATACTGGTTCATGAAATCTTGCAGAACCTCCAAGCCACCTCCAGGCTCCGACCCTACCTGGCTCTACGAACCCAGTGTGACGTTGCTCAGTCTCGGAGCCGTTTGCGAGAGGCTGCTATTCGAAAGGAGAGGATGTGCTACGCGAATTGGAGTCGAACCTAAGAACATGTCAGCAAACATTGCAGTCGCAAGAATGATAAACCTACACTTGGACCTTGGTGACAGGTGTTCTTGCGGCGCTGGGACTTTTATTGCTCGACTTTGACTGATGACCTCTGGAAGCTGTTTCGCGATCTCACTTGAGTACCAGACACAGAGCTGAGACATACGGCAGACATTGCGGCCACTTCTCAAGTTCGAAGTATGTAGTGGCTACTGGCCACTGACTCGCTTGGAATTGGATTGTGAGGGCTGAATATTTCTTTCGTAAGGCGCGCTGGTCGCAAAGAATGTTTCGCAGCGGCGGGCCGGCGGCCTGATATGCGTATCCTTGAGCTACCCCCGTAATACTAGAGCGGCTGATCATACAGTAATGGACACCAGATTCAGCTTTATTTAGGAGACTGTATGGGTGTGGTCGGACTTAAGTCATCGCCATGTCGGCGGTAACTGAATCTTGCGGAAGTGATCGCCAAGCTCAACCGTAACCTCTGACCTCAGTACATCCATGGAGAATAATCGCACGACTTATCTCTGGTATTGGTCGGACGGCTTCGTATTCGATCGAGATAGGAGACAGTTCTTCATCTGTGACAAAGAGTTAGCAAGGCGCGATCTCGGTGGAGGAGGCGCAGCAAACCATGAGCATCCATCAGATACCAGTCATCTTCGATGCGATACTTGGTCATCGTTTCTTCATACTCGGCCATCGATCGTATCTTCTTAGCCTGCCGTCAGAGGCGGGGGCTGAGCCGGCTGTCCTGCCCTGAGTGAAGTTGCATCATGCCACGAACACTTTAATGCCCGGGCAGCAATCGAAAAGAAGGGAAAGGTCGAGGGTACCTCACTGCATCGTATCGTTGCGTTGGGCCTATAGCATTGGTAAAAGTGAATCTATCGCTTAACGCTATTATTAGTAAAGTAACTGTTTTGCGACGGTGATAAAAAGAAGAGACGTAAAGTGAAGCTTCACGTGTCTGTCTTGAACGCGCGGCGCACGAGAAGATTGACCTATGAGACCAATGGCTGTGTTCTGACTGAAGTCGTCGTCATCTCGGCGGCAACTGGATGTTACGGAAGTGATCGCCAAGTCCAACCGTAGCCTCTGACCTCAGTGTACCCTTGGATAAGGGTGTGAGCATCGCACAACTTATTCTCTGTTATTGTGTTAGTCGGAGAACTCCGTATTCGATCGAGATAGGACACAATTCTTTATCTAGGGCAAACAGTTAGCGAGGCGTGATCTCGGTGGAGGAGGCGCAGCAAACCAGGAGCATCCATCAGATGCCAGTCACCTTCGATGCCATACTTCGTCATCTATTTCTCCAGACACGTAATGCTCCCACATAGGGCCAGGTCGAGGCCGTTGTCGCCGTTGGCTCTATATCGTTTCTCCGTCCCCTCGAACGAGAGCTCGAAGAGCCGCGCGAATCCGCATAGTGTACCCGGGGGCCTGGAATGGTGAAAGTGGAAAAGCCCGCAGGATTGTACGGTACTGATCCCTCTCCGAAAGGAAGAACCTCATGTACTGAAAGATGGACCGGAGAACCTGGGATAAGCCGTGACGTTCGGACCGTGACGACCTGCTCCATCCGAAACGCCACCCCCTTCTCTTCCAGGCCGAGTATACGATGCACGTTGAAGGACGATTGTCCGCGTTGAACGACGTGCTCGTATACTTGCCAGTAAAGTTCACGATGTAGCTTGATGAGGAGCTCAGGACGGCGGCGGCAGGACTGGTCAACCTTTTGAGAACCCTTGCCAGGGTAGAAGGACTCCCAGGTCTCTTTCTCCGATCGGCCATGTCTGAAAAACAACTAGACAGCATCTCTCTTGAACAGAACATGAAACTTCGCGTGAATAACAAAGACGTCGCGAAGCCTGACAGCCACGGCGACATATGGCTCCACATCGTGACGGCTATGTACTTTTCCGGCTTCTCTTCGCGATGTCTTTGTTGTTCACGCGAAGCTTCATATTCTATTCAAGTGAGATGCTGTCTAGTTGTTTTTCGGTCAATGAGTCGCATTTTGGAAGTTAACTTACCCTCATCGTAAAACTTGCATGGCCGCCAGAGCTCCTCCTCGCCCAGCTTGGCGAGCTTCACCCATTCTTCTAGTGCGCGGATGCGGTGCTGTCCCGCAAGGAGCTCTAGCTGTTCTCGCCCGTTCACGTCCGGCCAGATGGTTAAATCCAGCATGCCCTCGGCCTGCTTTGCGCCATCTTGCGAGTCAAGCTCATTCATCATCCGCTTTACTTCAGCACTCGTGCAGAGCACTTTCCGATGATGCTCTTCTAGGTTGCGCTTCGGTCCACCAAGTTCCAAGAAAGCCTTCTTCAACTTTTGTACATGGCGGCGGTTCAACGGTCGGTTGGATCCTAGGCTCTAAGTGGTTGTAAGCAGCTTTGTTGGCATGCGAGCTGTGGCAATTGCCTGCGACCGCACAATTGTAGAACCTTTCATTTTGTGCGTCTCTTCGTGCGTCTCTTCGTGCGTCTCTTCGTGCGTCTCTTCGTGCGTCTCTTCGTGCGTCTCTTCGTGCGTCTCTTCGTGCGTCTCTTCGTGCGTCTCTTCGTGCGTCTCTTCGTGCGTCTCTTCGTGCGTCTCTTCGTGCGTCTCTTCGTGCGTCTCTTCGTGCGTCTCTTCGTGCGTCTCTTCGTGCGTCTCTTCGTGCGTCTCTTCGTGCGTCTCTTCGTGCGTCTCTTCGTGCGTCTCTTCGTGCGTCTCTTCGTGCGTCTCTTCGTGCGTCTCTTCGTGCGTCTCTTCGTGCGTCTCTTCGTGCGTCTCTTCGTGCGTCTCTTCGTGGTAACACCAGATGTTTGGATGGAGATGATGCACCCGGCCCCCACTCACGATGGAGGGCAAGTCGATCACGTGACCTGATGTCGTCACACCTTATCGAATCTCGACCATCTCCGGCAACTCTGTGACGCATGCCTTCCTCCTCTAGCTTCTGCTGCTGGGATGATCAGTACTTGACAAGCCTCATTGGTACCGACGATACAGCTGCCGTCAACACAAGGTACAGAAAGCGGACAGCGGGTCAATTCTAGCATCAGAGCACAAGAGCGCAAGTGGAATTGGGCGAAGCGCGAACGCTGGTGCCCTCGCTTCAATCTCAGACTTCTTCCGGCAATCAATGGTCCTTGCCCCAATGCCCCTGGCATAGTTCCCACGCGAACCAAACACCAACGTCCCGTATACGGTGGAGTCCGGAGCAGATTCTGAAAAACTTCATGTATGAAATCGACGAAGACCCGAAGACACCCTTGATGACGACACTGCCGACGCCATGCCGAAAGCTCTGCCGAAAGCTCTGCCGACGCCATGCCGAAGAACCTGACGATCTCAATGATCTCATTTCGATCGAAGCTTGCAGAAAAGAAGATGCTATAAGCAGCAGATGGATCCGCTCTTTACGGAAGCACGCTATCAGGGTCTCGAGAGAACTTTGGCACAGCGTTTGATGTCATGGGTTTTCCCATTGTTACGATGCCATTGATTAGCTTTCTTAGAAGCTTTGCAATTTCTCAGATCTGGTCACGCCGACGCAGCCATCGATTTCACTTCTGCATAGCGCCAGAGATGTAATCTTGACCCGACTTTATTACTTCGTAGGTACTCTTGAAAATTTCCTCTGTACCCGCCATATCAGTCGCCTATGGACGAAGTCGAGCATCGCCTTCTCGTCTTCGTTCCATTCCCGCCACAACCTATGCGTATCACTCTCTTTCTTGCTTGTCATTTCTTTTTCTGGAGCTTACTCTCGACGACGTGACTATGCCGCTTCTGACTTCCATCCGCAGAGGCGATCGGATCATACGGCATGCCGACATGCAGTACAAGTGCGATGAACCCTGGCGCCTGAGCCCAACACCACGATCGCTAACGTGTGTTCAGCCTGTCGACGAAGACAACCTTAGCCAAGATCTCTCACAGTTGAGAGTCGGTTCGACTACGTCGGAGGCACGATCTTCCGTGTCGCTCAAATTTCCGACCACGGTTTGTCGATACGGAACGGTGAACGACGACAGTGATCGATGCAGTATGACGACAATCGATTCGGAACCACGATGGATGCGATGCGATGCAAAATTTTGTTGCCCCCGTCGTTCAAGCAAGTGGATGTGGTGAACAGCAATAATTTCCACCTCCTCTCGGTAGCACGACGGCAAGCGCATAGTTCAAATCGTCCACGATACTCGAGAAGTTCGCCCTGTTCGAAAGACTTGTAAGCTACCGGTGCCTGGCTTTCAACTCCAAACCTTTCGAAAGCATTCTATCCCACTGCTGAAGATCGGGCTTGGACGGTTTCCGCGTTCTCACCGAACTCCTCGGGATTGGCGGCAAAGACGGGAGTTCTGTGACGTCGGATTTGCTGGTGATGATTGCATGCGTGCATTTCTTCTCCATTCGTCCGCAGCAATCTGCATCCGGAGTAGTCGGTACTTCAGTAGCAGCAGACGTCGAAGCAGCTGCACTTTTGCACTCGGCCTAAGTCTTTCGCCGGCTGAGATGTCGATGATATTGCTCTGAGTGTCGCGCGTGTTGACGCCTATCGTGGATCGTTTGCCTGTCGATATCTCCAGTCTTTCCTCATCCCTCATATCGAGCTCTTCCACTACATATGTGTCATCTCCTTGAGCCTCTTACCAGCTCATTCTCGACGAATCGTCACCCACAACAATCCGAAGTCGACCGCTGTGTATGAACTACGGTGTGCCCAGTGAGTTCTCGATGTCTTCTCCTGTTATTTGCCGCACAATAGTTGTCAGTTTGGCTATCTCTCGCGATCCATTGTTGTATATGTATATGTATGTAGACTCTATCCAAACACACCCGTAGTCAATATTTTCAGTTCGTACGACGTGATTGAGACCAGACCAGACCTCTCCCTCTTTCCTTCTCTCCTCCTCACTTCTCCGATACCTACTACGAGTACACTACAGTCATGTCCGCACACTCATTGAGTGTAGGCACTCTCGCGGATGCATCTCAATAGCCTTGGACTTCTCTACGACTATGCGGGCACCTTGAGTCTTGAGTCTTGAGTCCTTGACTTAGCTCACCGCCCGGTTGACTTCCTCCAGGGAGTGCGGGGGGTGTTTTGTGGTCGTGATTCAATGAGACACGTTTTACCATGAGCCAACAGACTGATATATGCACAAGTGAAAGCAAGCTTGCAACTCCGCATATACGGGAGTTCAGAGACGTCGGATTTGTGTTCTGGCGACGATTGCATGCATGCATCTTTTCTCCGTCCACTCGCAGCAATTTGGGTACGGTATAGAGCAGCGGAATGTGCTCATGCTAGGCTCGAAAGTAACCGAGTTCGATTTTGTACAAGCTAGAATAAAAGAACCCCCGGCATATCCTTGTGCTTCGGGCTGGAATTCGCTATGGCAATCGGAGTCCTCTCGTCGCCCTCCAAGCGGGCCCCGACTCGAAGAGAGGCGGCGTCACACGCGCCATTTACCGTGATCACATTGAAGAATACATTCCAGCCATGCTCGATAGTGACAATATATTCATGCATGACAATGCGCCGGTTCATATGGCCAGTACCTATTGTGACAATTTGCCTCGAGGAGCTAGGGATATGACGTGTCTCCTCTGTACAGGACGCTATGCAGCCAGCCTCGACCTGAGTCCCATTGATAACCTATGGCCATGTCTGAAACAGCAAACCTTGATACGGGATCCGAACAGGACACGTATTGAGAAGTCCCAGGCCGCATTAGAACATCTTGAAAAAACAAAGAAGTGGGATGAACTCGATACGAAGCTTGTTGCTCGAGCTCATCGACAGCGTGCCTCGCCGTCTTCAGGCGGTGATATATTCCAACGCGTGTTGTACAAAATATTGATGGAGTGAGAGTCAAGTGATTGGGCCTTCATGATTATACAGACTATACTCCATTGCGCTTTTTTGGCATTTTAAATGGCCAGATCGCGAAAAAGTGAAAAAAATACGTGTGGTGATCCAAACAGGTCCAATGTAGCGTCATCGCGATCGCTGACGTTTCGTGCAAGTCTGACCCTGGGCTGCCCCCGCAGATGCGGAACCGCGTTCGACTCTTGACTCGCGCCAGAAAAGCAATTGACCCGACACTATTCTGTAGGTAATCACAACGATCAAACACACACTACCAAGCTTAAAATTCGTTTGCACTTGCACTGGTGGTTCATGAGAGAAAACGGTCCGAAGGCATCGCTGGTGAGGTGGAACATTCCCGAGCTGGGTCTGTACCTATCTTTGAACGCCAAAACTCTATCAATTGCGCAAGTGTCTTGCCCAACCTTTCGAAAAACAATAGTCGCTGACTAGATTTTCCTCTTGATGCTATTCGACCACGGATTCTTCCTGTTTGCGATCCGAACAGGCGTGGGCGATCCGGTGCACTGTTGTCTATGAGGTCTTACCAACCGGACGATTGGCAAGTCATTTATATGTGATCGTACGGTCTTATTTACGAAACAAATGCACCAAAAAAATTTGAGGCCAAACGTTTGGCTTTTCATCCAGATTTCGTTGAGCTTTCTAGCGTTGAAATATCATACAGATTTAGGTTGTTGGATATCTTGCATCGACGGTGGCCCCTTGGTCTGACCTTCCCGCCTCTCCACCTCGCACATGATGGAACCTGTAGCTGTCCAACTCAGATGATGGTTTCTAATGACATATGCGCAGAGTTGAACAGAATCTCATCAGTTTCAGATATGCTACGGCTGGTGTTGCGGACGGAAGAAGAAGGACGGTGCATCAGGAGATGATGTGGGGGATTGCCGGTTGCAGGCAGCGCAGCCGTCACGTTCTCGGGAGTCGGATCTCCCACTTCGACGCCAGACCATTCGCTCTCATCGGCGAAGTCATCGTCACACCTTGCGAGATTTTCGTTCCAAGCCCCAAATATTTGACATTGTCACATCATATTCAAGCCTAGCCCAGAAGCTCGCTACTCTACACACTCCGGCTCTAAGTACCGCACAAGTCCACATGTTCGGCATACGCGTAACGCTGCACATTTTAGCCGGAAGCTGCTTGCGCTGATTGGAATTGCCTTGTATCTGGCCTCATCTCGTCACATCTTGTTATTAGAGAGCAGAAGAAGCTTCGACCCAATGAACTCAGTGCACACTGCAGTTCATCAGACCGGTAAGCATGTAAGAGTATTCACTCGTCTCTTTCAGTCGCCCGTGGTCTTCATCATGAAGGGGGGCATCTGCGGGCTCTCAAATGGCTCGAGGTGGACTTTTTGGAGAATGGGAGACTGGCTAATTGAGATCCAAGCTTATTAGTAGCTTTCCCGCAACTCGAAAGGGTGAATTCTGCTTCGCTTGGCCAGATAGTCTGGGTTCTAATGTGCATTGGGCAGCCGCCATACTAGGCAGCAAGTTCTGCGAGACGCACACCAGCAAGCGTGTTCAAAATGTTTATCTTTCTCAGTTCTGCCATGCTGGTTCTGAGTTCAGGACATCTTGCAGGACCTCCAAGTCAGTGGCCACCTCCGATCCTACCTAGCTCTATCATCTATGAACCCAGTGTGACGAAGCTCAATCTCTGAGCCGTTTGCGAAAGATTGCTATTCGTAAGGGGAGGATGTGCTACGCGAGTTGGAGTCGAACCTACGAACATGTCAGCAAATATCGCAGTCGCAAAAATGATAGACCTACACTTGCTGTTCTTGCGGCGTGTTCTTTGCAACCCCTCCATACAGAGCTGAGCAGGATCTTGGGTCCATAAATTTCGGTATCTCGGGAGTTCGTATTGAGAATCTCGTGCTTGCATACTATAGAGCGTAATCGTATTGGCTCATGAGGGCAGGTCACTTCTTTCGTAAGGCGTTGGGGCGCTTGCTGGCAAAAAACGTTTCACATATACGTAATACGTATACTTGACGACCCCGTAACACCAGAGGAAGAGATACAGCCATGACCAGCTCGGATTTATCTATGAGACTAATGGCTGTGTTCTGACCGAAGTCGTCGTCATCTCGGCGGTAACTGGATGTTAGTAGTTACGAAAGTGATCGCCAAGTTCAACCGTAGTCTCTGACCTCAGTGTACCCTTGGATGAGGGTATGAGCATCGCACAACTTATTCTGAGAACTCCGTATTCGATCGCGATCGGACACAGTTCTCCGTCTAGGGCGAACAGTTAGCGAGGCGTGATCTCGGTGGAGGAGACGCAACAAACCAGGAGCATCCATCAGATGTCAGTCACCTTCGATGCCATACTTGGTCATCCATTTCTCCAGACGCGTAATGCTCTCACATAGGGCCAGGTCGAGGTCGTTGTCGCCGTTGGCTGAGGACGAGCCTTCCAGTATAACCGATCGTAACGGTAGCCCAACGAGACTCCCCATGTCGAGGTGAAACTTCAAACTGGGGGAAGTCATCGCCCGTCGAGCTCGTCGATCCATACTGCCACCGCCCGTAGTCCATGCAGCATGTCTCCTGGAACATGCCGAGCGCTTGCGAAGCGCTGAAGTCGGGGGCGGCTGTGCACGTCAAGAATTCGCTCGCTGCTGAGTGCTCATGTCAGCCCTTTAGTCTTTAAACCATAGCGTCAGTGTATAGTACGTACGGATGATCCGCCGGCGCGTTCGAGGTAAGAAGCTCTCCTCCCCTTCAGATGAAATTTCCTTTTCGTTATCGCTTGCGTCGTCGAGGTAAAGTTCGTCAGATGTGTATAACGAGGCAGACTCGTCGCTCAAGTTGTCGTCGTCGGCCGTCTCGTATCGTTCCATTCTATCGAGATGTCAGGATCTACAATGATGGCAAAAACAAGTACTCTGTACTCTGTACCTTTCAATCCTTTTGCAGATAGCGTTGGCACAAAGAACGAAAGATGGCCGGGTCGAGACGGTTCCTTCGTTGGTGACTCGTTGAATTTGCCGATTGATTGCGGAATCGCGCTTAGTTGCGGGGTCAGGCTGATGGCGGATTGCGGGGTGCGTTCACGCTTGCGCTTCATTGCGGGAATTCCTGCAGAGCCGCCGCATGTACATATGTACATATGTACGTATTATTCACCCGCACGACCATTGCAACTTTCTGCCACAGAAGTTTCAAAGAGGTGGGCCTGGCACGCACCACCAGCCACTGGCAGCCAGTCACTTTCCTTCGACAAAAATCCGGCAAACAGCATCATTTTATCAACCAGCAACACAACGAACTGGTCGATCGGTTTTAGCTTTCAAGGATGTTTCAATCATCATTTTATTTGTGTTCCTTCCATTCCACAACAAGGTCGTCTTTCCACACGGCGCAGCGATGGACGCCAACTTGGTACACTCTTGATGACGACACTGCTGACGCCATGCCGAAAGCTCTGCCGAAGAACCTGACGATCTCAGCTTGTCTTTTTTTTTCTGGAGCTTACTCTCGACGACTTGACTATGCCGCTTCCGATTTCCATCTGCAGAGACGATTGGATCATATGGCATGAATCCTGGCGCCTGAGCCCAACACAGTGATCGCTAACGTGTGTTCAGCCTGTCGACGAAGACGACATTAGCCAATATCTCTCAGTTGGGAGTCCGTTCGACTACGTCGAAGGCACGATCTTCCACGGTTTTTCGATACAGAACGGTGAACGACGACAATCGATGCGGAACCACGATCGGTGCGATGCGATGCGATGCAAAATTTTGATGCTCCGGTCGTTCAAGCAAGTGGACGTGGTGAACATCGATAATCTCCACCTCCTCTCGGTAGCACGACGGCAAGCGCATAGTCCAAATCGTCCACGATAAACAAGAAGTTCGCCTCGTTCGAAAGACTTGTAAGCTACCGGTGCCTCGCTCTCAACTCCAAATCTTTCGAAAGCGTTCTATCCCACTGCTGAAGATAGGGCTTGGACGGGTTCCGCGATCTCACCGAATGCCTGGGTGGCGGCGAAGACGGGAGTTCTGTGACGTCGGATTTTTGTACTGGTGACGATTGCATGCGTGCATTTCTTCTCCGTTCGTCCGCAGCAGTCTGCATCCGGAGTAGTCGGTACTTCAGTAGCGGCACATGTCGAAGCAGCTGCACTTTTGCACCCGGCCTAAGTCTTTCGCCGGCTGAGATGTCGATGATGTCGCTCTGAGCGTCGCACGTGTTGACGCCTATCGTGGATCGTCTGCCTGTCGATATCTCCAGTCTTTCCTCATCCTTATTGAGTTGATAGAACAAACTTGAACGCAGCACACTCGCTTGAATTCAACCCCATTGAGCATATCTGGAAGCATGAGGAATATGTGGCCTTGAGGTATGATATTACTGGTGAGGTGAATTATTTCCGCAGGCTTTCCTTGAGGAGCCAATTTATATTAGTGCATATGTTTTGGATCAATCTCTTCTCATCAAGTTCCAAACCGCCCAATTGAGGCCCTCGTTACAATATGCAAGTGTCTTGCATCAGTAGGAGAAGGGTGTTGCATTAAGACATAATGTGGTGGATTGCAGCGACGACATCTACGGTGCTGATTGAGGAGGCACCATAGGCTAGGCAGATAGGAACGAGGTGGTAAGTGACAGACTTCATTAGGTCATTTAGAATAGAATAAATTGAGCTGGTAAAAGTAAATGAGGAGACACCGCCGCCAAGCGTATTCCTACCACCTGTCAAAACAACGCTGACGCCTACGGTACTTGAGCGCGACTTAGTGTCTTTTTACGCATAATCGTCTGCTAAAATTAGGCATCAAGTAGCTTTGCCATGCTTGAGGCGCCGTTCAATCGACCACGTAGAAATATGAGGCACGAGGCTCATTCGTAGTAATTTGGCAGTTTAGCCATTTGGCCGTTTGGCAGCTTGGCGGCGTTGTCGGGTTTGATGGGAGCGGAAAATCTTGTCGTAGACCGCTACTCCCACCATCGTCTTCGTTGAAAGTGAGCTCCTCAACGGGCGCGTACGGGGGCTGACTGCTGAATTAGGAGTCTCAGTTTGTATTCGTCAAAGGTCGGTGTGTAACTTGTGTGCGCTGAGGGTCGAGGTGATGGTCAACCTTCTGCGGTATATTACTATAGAATCGTCGCAAATTAGTTCAGCTTTACTGATAAGACCATACTTCTCTTCCCTCCTTCTCTCCTCTTCACTTCTTTGACAGCTACCATGAATACACAAGAGCATCCATGACCCGCTCAGAATTCTCTATAGGACTAATGGTTGTGTTCTGACTGAAGTCGTCGTCATCTCGGCGGTAACTGGATGTTACGGAAGTAATCGCCAAATTCAACCGTAGCCTCTGACGTAAGTGTACCCTTGGATAAGGGTGTAAGCATCGCACGGCTTATTCGCTGGTATTGGTCGGAGAACTTCGTGAGTTCGTATTCGATCGAGATAGGAGACAGTCCTTCACCTAGAGCAAACAGTTAGCGAGGCCTGAACTCGGTGGATAAGGCGCAACAAACCTTGACCAGGAGCATCCATCAGATGCCAGTCATCTTCGATGTCATGCTTCGTCATCCATTTCTTCATGTTTGTGGCCGTCGGTCGCAGCTTCTTCGCCTGCCGTCAGAGGCGAGGATCAAACCGGGTGTTCTGCCCTGGGTGAAGGTCCATCATGCCACGAACACTTTCAGGGCCTGGCAGTATCGAAAAGGAGGAGGCCGTCCTACGCCCGTTATTCGTGAAGGAAGTAATTAGTTCGCGGCGATGATAAATACCTAGAAGAGACGTAGATTGAAGCCTCATGCACAGTGCCTGGGGAAAATCCAAAACTGTGAGAGGGAAGGCGGTAGTAGGTACCGAAACAACTTCCCGCGATGGCTTTGCGACGGCTCGAAGGTAAGGTCTCGCGATGGCTCAACGCTCTGGGGCTGATGAGGGAGGTGGGCGATTAGGGATGGGCGAAGAAAAGTTGGGGGCGGGTACATGTCATCTTATTATTACCCCTGGCAGTTGCGCCCTGCTTATGTTAGAGAATGTAAGGAGACGAGGCAGCAATGACGCCATGCGATGATAAAGGGGAAACAGCCAAAATTGTGGACGCGCTATCCTTGCCAATACCATGCAAGAAGCGCAATCATAACACCACCAATTCTTTATTTTCAGATCTGATTGAAATCTATAGACTGTCGCACATCTTGACGTTGTTTCGGCTTCTTTTTCCAATGTGTAGTTGTGAAGATAGTCGCGAGCTTAGGTAAATACATACCTACCTAGTGAGCCACCAACCACCGGCGGCGCTGCGAGAAGATCTGAATCGGCTTTGTGCGGTCGTAAATGGGAAGCAATGCAGCGAAAACTGTCATTCAAAGAAGCACATCGTCTGTGACTGTCCTAGTGTGAGTTGGGAGGAGGATGCCGAGAAATTGACACAGGTAACACGTGAAGCTCGATTTTGTTTTTCTGCCGATGATACCTCCAGATGATGCGCTCCGACCGATCTTCAATCCCGTCGAAATCGATCAATATACGAGTTACGATCTTCCGGACGCCTCATGAGAACTTTTACAATGCGGGTTGTGCATTTGATCATACAAGAGAAAACTAAAACGAGGTTTGATTGAATGCATCAAGTTATTTGGCGTGGTATAACTATTCGCCCATAGTATCGCGACTCCAGTCACCCACCCTAAACCATCTCACAGCAAAAAGGTTACAGCCACCTCAGTTACTCGTGCATCCTTAATGTGTAGATGTTTTATACGTTATGTGAAAGCTATGGCTTTCGTCTTTAATACTGAGTATATTTTGTGAACTGTGCGAGTGCAGCCATCCAGTTATGGAGTGAAGAGTAAATCAATGGATCAGTTAGTCCGATGTCAACGCTCTCTCTCCTATCATTTTCTCTTTCACTTGTCAGGTTTCACGGGTGAGCCGCATCTAGAACGAGCTTAGGCAATGTCTACTGTGTCATTTGAAAGCTGCGAATTTTCTCTTCAACATGACGTTATTTTTATCAATGCGCGAATGCATGCGTCAATTCACAATGCGAATTTGATTATCTGATATGCTGTCAATGGTCATTGACTCACTGCAGCCTGTTTCTCCTTATATTCTCTGACGTAATAAGCAGGCGGCCCTAGATGACGTAGGACTCCTTATTGGACTGACGGTCGGAGGGCGGCAGGCGCAACCAATCTGTCAGGGTGTAAAGGGTCTGCACGGAGTGAAGGTATGCTCAAGAGTCTGCAAGATAGTATTGGGATACAAGCTAGGGGTCTGATGGTGACGGTTTCGATCTCTGGCCTCTCACCAAACTATGTGAGCGGCCATCGCTAGATATCCTTTCCGTGTGCACATGCTTCTGCGCACATCACATGTCTCGCCACTCAGATACGTATATCTTACATGCTTTGCCACTCCTATACGAGGTATGCATCACATGCATTTGCCACTGTCCTCATGCCTCTGACACAATCACACTGGTTCCGTCGTATGCCACCCCTGTCTGGGAAACCTTAACATCCGGGAGAGCTTAATTACTTCTCCATCATATGTACCTACCTACATTATACATACATGATACTACAGTCAAACCCCGATATAACGATGCGTTATAAAACGATAATCCTCACCTTAACGATAATTTTGGGCCTCATGTTTGAAAATCCTCACAGAAAACCCATCCGATAAAACGATATTTCGATATAACGATGGGATGTTGATCACTTTTACGTTATCGTTATATCGGGGTTTGACTGTACCTACCTCCGTCACCCGTGCCACCGCTTTTTGGTCCCGGCAGAAAAGGCGGGTGCTTGCTTCCTGCCTTTGACGGTTGACCAGTGCGAAGGCTCTCAAATCTCTGCGGGGCAGTCTGAAAAGCTTGGCGAAATGATTGGCTCTCGTTGAATCCACGATCAGGTAATGATTGGCTCTCGTTGATTCCGCATTAAGCGAGCCCCCTCGCCCATGGCGTCACCATATTTACGCGAGGCTACCTCGCTTGTTGTTCACCACTCCTGCCTCTCGAGTCTCAAGATAGATGTCAGACAGAACTTTGGATATATAGTTACCCCGTTTGTTTTCCTTGCTTGACCTAGAAAATTTCAACGAAGTTCAGTTCTTGGGGTGTTGTGTCGAGTCGATCCCTGGATCGTGTGTTGTGTGTCGTTCTCATCGTCTGCTTGACGGTTTATCTTTCTTTTTCGTTCGTGGGGATCTTGAGCGGGTCTCTGCTGTTGTTGTCTTCACCGTTTCTCTTCCATTTTCTCCGGCCTTGATCACGGAGAATGAGTAGGTATACAAGCAGAACTCACTCGTCCACCCAAAGCACCGTTTCCTTGAGAGGCCGACAAGTTTCTACCATTGTTGAACGAAACGAACATTCCTTGTCCATATCAGCGGCCACCAACTTGTAGCAACCCGCAACTAGCAACTGGCAACCATGTCTGGCAAAATCGGCTCCACGGCCAGGTCCCTATTCAGGCTTGCCTGGACAGTTAAGACTGAAGCTGAGGTGTCTCGCTTCATAACAAGGGTGGAAGAAAGTATGAGCGAGCACCAGAGTCTGGTTGAAAACGCTATCAAGGGTATAATTTGGTACATATACGCAAAACCATCAGCTCCCAGTGCTTCGAAACAGAGTCCAGGCTAATACTCAGTAGTGCGATCCTCATGAAAACAAATACCGAGACGGCACTGTCGATGAGGTACATGTGACCGGCAGATTGTACTCAAAGAGACTAGAGTTCGGTCCGCCTTATATCTTTCCACGCGTATCACGATGGGACCGTTCGTTTCGGGAAAATTAAACAAATCCCCAAGGGCTTAAAGGGCTCTAAAAATCGTCTGGCGTGGAAGATGAATGCAGACAATACCCGCGCCATGTGGTGTAATGGCAAGGCTTGGCGGTATGGAGAATGGTCTGGTGAGCATGGCCGATGGATATGTTATTACAAGAGAAGATGGTTAAAATGGCAATGACATGCTAGGGTCCTAGGGATATCCATTGTTGTGACAAGGGCAGTATTCTGGGCTTGGAACTAAAATGTCTGAGACACAAGAATCGACTATGGCTCTACAATGGACTCTACAGGTGTGTGAATCCCTCTGAGAGTCGAGACCAAAGGGACAGCCAGTGATATATATACACAATGTCCTCCCGTCTGTCCTCCTGTCTGTGATCTGTCCTCCTGTCTGTCCCCGGCAATGCCTGCATATCCCGAATAACTGATGAATCATGAGCTGGCAGCTCCGGTGCGCTGGAAGCGTCGATGCGCTGAAAGCGGCTGGCAGCCAGCGGCCTCGGTGTGCTGAAAACGGCTGTGGTCCAGACTGTCCAGTGCACTGGAGCCATCCTGTGAACCGGGCCCTGGCTGAGTCTCAATGCAGCGGCGTCGTCTATCGATCCTGATGCATTGGCGAGCTCCGGAACCAGCAGCTCCAATGCACTGAACCGGCACTTTGTCGAGGTTATCATGCGTCGTCGCAGGGCGAACTTCGAAGGAGCTTAGAAGCTTCGATTCGCCGGAGATCGGACGGGGTCAGGTACCGCGGTATATAAGTCAAATGATAACAGGTGTCAATGCATGGAATAGGTAACCAAAGGTGTATGTGCTGTGGTTGCTTGTATTCGTCTTATTCAATTATAGTCTAGAAAGAAAGCTCAAGTTAACCCTAAGCTTCTTAAAATTAAATATGTGCCTCCCAATATTGCACGGCTCCAGAGAAATATGCGCTATCACCGATGGGGCTTCGAAGCGCATAACGCGGCTGGGAAGCTCTGTGACAAATTACAATGCCACTGACTTCTACAGCGGACCATTTTTTGATGACAAAGGTAATCTTTGAGTCACTCCAGCCTAATCATTCTTGCCTCCTGCTTGTATTACATCATAGGAAACTTCATGCACAATCATCTCATCACCTGGTCACGCAACCTGGAGAGCGAAGTCCTGGAGCTTCCCAGAGGCGAAGCAGAGCTATTTCTTGCCTTTCTAAGAAGGATGTTGAGATGGAGACCGCAGGACAGGGCTACAGCAGACGAGCTTCGTCACAGACCTCTTGGCTCGGTTCCTGTAGGCTGTGGTTGGACAGAGCTAAAGTGCCTTGCTTAAGCTCGGCTCAGTCCCAGCTCAGGGACCCCTCGGTTTGTGTACATACCTATGTATGGGGCCACTGTACTTGGCCACAGGCTCACCATTCACTTTGCTTGGACAACGGTCAACAACGTCCACTCATCAACCATCAACAACACAGCCAACTCATCTGACATCTATCGTGTTCCATCATCGTGTACTCTCAAGTCCTTCCATCGAATTGTACAACGAAGTGGTCTTTCCACACGGTGCAGGGGCGTAAAGCGGATTCCTTTGATGGTTATACATAGGTCTTCTTTTCTGTAAGATTTGATCAAAATGAGATCATTGAGATCGTCAGGCTCTTCGTTACCGAGTCTTCGTCATCCTCGTCAATGAGATTATTGGAATCAGTCCCGGGCTCTACCAAATACGGAATATTAGCGTTTGGTTCGCGAAGAGACTATGTCAGGGACATTGGGGCAAGAACCGTTGGTTGCAGTCAATGATAGCAGTGGAGGCCGGAAGAACTCAGAAATTGAAACGAGGGCACCAGCGTTCGCGCCTCGTCTACGCTCGTCCGATTTTACTTGCGTTCTTGCGCGTCTGATGATCGTATTAAGCCCCTGTTCGCCGCCTGTACCTCGTTATGACGGCAGCTGTGACCTCGGGGCCAGATTGCCTTATAAAGTATGTACCCTGGATAGTGCCCTGAGTAGGGGAGAAGAGTCAGAAGACGCTGGAAGCCCCTGTATCCATGGCGATATGTAGCGACGTTGTTGCGCCTTCTGCGGGCTAGATAGGTGCCGCCGTCCGATTCGAAGCTCCTCAATTGATTCGAATTTGAAGAGCGAAGATCTGGAGTTGGCTCGCCTACGAAGTGTGCGTCCACTCTCATGGCCAGTGGCCACGAGAGAACCTTGACACAACTGACGATGCCATGGGTTTTCCCGTTGTTATCATGCCATTAATCAGCTTCCCTAGAGGCTTTGTCACTTACCTCCGGTTTAGGGCAAGGCTGGTCGGTCACTGGAAGTGAGATCTTGGAACACAATGTGAATGGGTTGACCGGTCAGGGCCTCGTTTCCACCCTCTTGGTGTTCGGAGCCTACCTCCGCATGAGTGATGACTTGCCCCCAGCCAGGACGCAAGTGCAAGGGGCGACGCCCTCCGCACGGCCATGAGTATGGATCGTCGCGCCCTCGCAAGCTGGCAAGCCCACGAGGCTCTCGCCACTCGCAACGGCCCAAACACAATGCCTTTGCAAACCTTCCTCTGCAATCGGAAGTTCGCGTTTACAGAGAGAAAGACCGGCGGAGCGGCCCCGGCCCCCTTCCGATTGATTGTATTTGACGGCGAGGCCTTGTACTCTCGACATGCTCCACGGCGCGACCAATTTTGTTGTTCCTTGAGACTTGAGTTACGGCGCCTAGCTCCTTTGTTGTCTGAGTTCTGGCGCTTAGCCTCCTTGGTGGCTGAACTTCAAATCTTCTCATCATTGTCAGTGTTCTATAAGCCGTGATACTCTAGTCTCTGCTGCTCAAGGTTCACGGGCCAAGTGTGCCTACACGTGTGACAAGTATTCACGATCATGTTCCTCGTAGTCCTCCATCTCTTCCAGCGGAAATCGGCTTTCCAGCTCGTGCGAGCCCTAGCGGGCGCCCAAGCCTTTGGCAATGAAACGACCTCGGTCACCGGTGCAGTACGCAGCAGACCGCTGTAAGGTTAGGCATAGAAAGACTAAGAAGCCTCGGCGACCAGTCTCGGGGGCTCTACCGCCCACCATGGGCCTGTCTGCCTTCGCGTGGTCGTCTCCAAACATTCGTATAGAATCTTCCGCCCTCCCGACCTTGTCACTACGCTGTACGGTTTTCGCCTGCAGGGCGCAAGGGCCAATGTTTGCGGGTTGCAATGAATGAAGTTCTAACTCAAAGCTCCTCCAACGGCTTCAGCTCTCTGAGGATTTCCAGAGAGTTGAGTTCTTACTCTGAGCCTTGGTGAGCTTACTCTCTAATCTAGATACACAAGGAAACCAGAAAAAGTATGATTTAGGCTCGGACATGTTTTCCAACCTGCCCCAAGCGAGCCAAGTGCGTTCACATGCGGTTCGATGATGTCTTTTCACCCCTATGATTGATGAAATGCCCGAAGTGGGCTGAATGTACCTTCCTGTGTGACATGTAGCCTGTAGGGCAACGCTCTGTCCTCAGCCACACCTCAGGGAGAGTTCCAGCAACAGACGAGCCTCAAGCTCGAAACCAGCACAGTGTACCACTTTTGCGACCTCTTTTTCTGTTACCACTCGCACCAGCATTGGAACTTGAGGTCAAGTCCGACGAAGTACTAAGTAGGTTCGCCGCGCTTGGTCTATGCGCAGCCGTGGGTTTCGTGTGACCAGCCCTCAGGCCTGACGTCCAGTCCTCCGGATCCTGTATTTCACAAGACATCCGATTTGTCTTCGTTGTGCGAGACCTCGTCGTTGTCATGGCTGAATCCTGATTGCCCAGACGGTGGTAGATCAGGACCCGAGCATGATGACTTCGGGGAGAATGGCGGCTGAGCCTGCCTATGCTTCACTGGCGCCTCTTGCTGCGTTGGCTCATCTCCCGCCGTGCTTGGTATCGACAGTCTTTTCCTCCGGCCTTTGCCATCGCCTCATCAAATACCGAGCCCGGGTCTGGTGCATCCACAAACGAGGGCAAATCCTTCTCTTCTCCGCCTACATCAGTGCCGGCGGAAACCTGCCTTCTATCATCCGTCGAACACGGCTGTGTCGTAAGAGCACTTACAGATGCTACCGACTCAACATCTGCATTTGTCTCGCCTGTTGTCGGTCCACTCGGGCTGCTCGCTTCACCTGCCCCGCACTTCTCTCCAAGCCAGCTTGCCAGATTGTCTCGGAACGAGGCAGAGCTGAGCTTACTGTAGCGCATCTTATCTCCAGCAAGATTGGTTATGTCTTTCCAATTTTGGATTGCCACATCAACAAGGAGTGATACGTCCCCAGACCGACTGTCCTCTGGTCGTGGCCATTCCGGCCGGAACTCCGGTCCTGTCACGACCTGTGCCGTCAGGGGTGGCAATGCACTATATAACCTTGATCAAGCTGCAGACGTGCAACTTGGTCACTTGACCTTTTGGGTGGAACGGGTGGTTATGCGTTCCTCACAGGTCCCATGTACCATCGAACGATGCCCAAGACCCCGGCCCATTCTGCTTGCCGGAATCGGGTTCGATACAGCCCCGCGTTGTCTGTGTCTAGTCGCTGGGTGGGCTGGTCTTTTGTTGGCGCGCTTCCGAACGCATCTAGGCGACCGCAAAGAAACTCGAGCAACTCCTGCTGCATGACGATCGATGTAGTTTCGGCGACTGACTGGCCCCGAGCCTCTGCGATGGACGTGGTCACTCTGCCCTTGGCCTGCTGCAACTTATTTTCATCAAAGTGCTGGAGCGCCGCAACCATGTCAACTCGCAGGCCCGGCTTGTTGTTGTCTCTCTTGTGCGGCCGTTTCGATCGGTCGCTGCTGAGCCGGTCCGCGACGTGATCCATCACCCCACTTAAGATCTTACCATCTTGTTCAGACAGGCCGAGTATACGATGCACGTCTGGAACAGACATTTGTCCGCGTTGACAACGTGCTCGTATACTCGCCAGTAAGCCTCGCGATCTATGGACGAGAAAGTCGAGACGGCGGCGACAGGACTGGTCAACCTGTTGCGAGCCAGGGTAAAACAACTCTTTGATCGGTTTCTGGCAAGGGATCGGTTCAAAGACTTTCGACATTCTTTCCAGTCCTCTGCTTTGACGTAGCTCGCAGCATCACCGGGCAAGTCTGCCAGTGTGTCGAGAACCTGGCGAAAGATTGAGAACCAGAACTGTGCGTCGCCCACCCCGTTAGCATAGTCCTGTGCAATGAGAATTTCACGCCTGAACTCACCTCCTCGATCCTGCAAGCTATCATCAGAGACCACGGCCTAATTTTGAAGGTCGCTCTGCCGACCGCCGTCTCGCACCGCGCTGTCACCATCTTCCTCCATTTCTCGTTCCTCCATAGCGTCACCAGCCGGGCCACCGGAACACCACTTTCGCTCGTTAATTCCAAGGTTTCTGCCATTTCTCTCGAAATTTCGCACCCTTTGCCCTGGAATTTGTCCGGCTTCTGCGACACCACCGTCACGATTTGGAGCCATATGTCGCCGTGGCTGTCGGGGTCTGGGGAGGGGCCAGAAGCCGGGAGTCGATAAGCGCGGGAGAGTTCTTCGTTCGCAGAACATCCACTTGACTGGCGGATGTATTCCTCCATGAGAGAGATCTTTGTGTCTCGAGCAACTGTCCGGGCAAATTGGGTTTTTGCATTTTGGATAGAGCCGGCCTGGCGGATTCGCTCGAAAGCGGACCTCAGGGAGTCAGCGGCGAGGACATTCTGATTGATGGCTTCTTGCAGCAGGGACTTGTCGGCAAGACCCTGAATGAAGCGCTGAATGAAGTCACTTAGAATGTAGGTACCTCTCACTCGGAGAAAGGGGTGCATCATCAAGTGCCGACATTCGATTTCAGGGAAGAACGACATCAGGCCACGTGATCGACTCGCCCTTCATCATGAGTGGGGCCCCTTTCGGTTGGTTCCACGGTCACAAGACTCACAACCAACAAGGGTGAATGATGATTGGCTGACGAAGCAACCGAGAAAATCCGAACTTGCTCGCAAGGGTGCAAGGCCGAGACAACCGAGCAGCTGATCCCCGAAGTCAGCCCCGTTTTCTGTTCTTGGAATTCCAAGCGTGGCATCTTCCTCTAGCTCTCAGCTTGTGCTGCTGGGGCGAGTCCAAGCGATGCCTCGTGCCTGGCTGCGATCTGATCGCTGGGCTGCTTTCGCCTCCAGACTTTTCCTTCTAGGCCAGCAGAGCCCTCAGTCAAGCTCTTTCCAAGGCTGTCTTGCCGGCTCGCGTTTCTTTCCAGCATCCAAATTGACAAGCTCCTCCGCGTATTCTTTTACCAGTTGCTTCCTCCACTACAAGTGTTATTCATAGGAGACTTCACTCTTCCAGAGGCATTCTCTAACAGTCCTGCGGTATGTCGGCCGCCTGAGCCGAATCATACAAGGCCGAGAAACCCTGTGCTGGCCGTCTCAAGCTGGCGGAATTCTTGGTGAAGGTATGTTCTGTCAATCGTGTCGTTGTAGACCGGGTCCCGATTCTTAGGGATGTCTGTACATGGATCAACGCTGATGTCCAGTCTAGTAGGGGCCCTGAACGAATTCGAAACAACCTAATGGACGAAGACCCTGCAGACGCTTTTGATGGCAGCTATTGTCTCTGCCGAAAGCTCTTCCGACATCACTGACAGCTCTGCCAAACTCTCGTCGATCGAGCCTCACAAGGAAGCAACGACTCTGGCAAAGGGATCCGTTTCATTAATATCACACGCTTTCATGATGACGAGAGAACTACAGCGAAACGATCAATGCGATGGGTGGGACTAGACCATTGATCAGATGCCAATTATCAACTTCCTCGAGGACTTTCCGGTTCTGGGTGCGACGCGACAAGCACGATCTGCTACTTGAGTTCGCCGGGCCTCGTCATCTTGTAGTTGCTGCTCGGCACCCAGTTGCGTCTGGTTCAGCTCTTCCTGATCACCACCCCGCTCTCCTCTTCAAGTGATGCTCGTCTGTTTTTCGCCTGCGATGTCTCCATGAGTCCATTTCTGCCCCGTTACGCTTCCGGTCATCCGCCCGGCTTACTCACGACTGACCGCAGAAATCGATGTTACGACTAGCTGAGCAGCCTGAAAGTGTCGATGTTCGCTGACTGCAATGTTTGACGATGTCGCCTCAAAGCAAACACTTTGGTGACGCTACTGTGGATCCTTTGTCTCTTATGTCTTCATTCGGCTCTTCGACTTCACCTTCTTCATTTTCTAGCCTTTTACGAGCTCATCGTTAACGAACTGGCTGCCAATGGCGATAGCAGCGTGTCTGAACTGCATCATGCCCAGTGCGGCACGATTCCTTCTGGTTTCTTCTCCTGTTCTCTAACTGCAAAATGGTTGTCAACTTTGGCGTCTCCCGCGACCCGAGCCGGTCTGAACACAGGCCCGGACACAAAGACAATAGCTGCCCATGCGCCATGGCTGAGAATGGGGGAAGTCTTTTCGAATTTCCCATCAGCGTCGGCCATGTTGTGGAACGTCACTGTCACTACCTATGTACCTACCTAGGTACCTGTAACCTACCTCCTAGCTAAGATGACCGCGATGCCCCACCTCTGTCCCGTCCGCGGCCTCGTGTGGTCACTGCGGTGTCATTTTTGTGTTTCTTCGAGGCTCGTAATGCCTCTGCCTCTATGATCTACCTCGAACTGTGACGGTCGGCGGCGCATGATTCACTTCAAAGGACGGCTTCTGGTGACACTGGTGTAGCTCCTGCTGCATGGCTTCGATGCCGCCTGCCTATCTGGGTAGCGAATGCAGCAACATGTCGTTAGCCACACTCAAGTGTGCAGGCAAGATCTACGTATTCGTCTCTGGCCGCAGGAGACCCCCTATAATAGCACGTTTCCCTCCTGGCTTAGTCCTCTTTTCTTTACCAAACTGATTTGCCTCTCGTGCCGCGAGACCCCTGCTTTGAAGGCGTAGCAATAACATATGCGCTGCTCTGAAGCGTATGAAATCAATAAGATTGCACTGAACGAAGAAAGTGCTTTCTCAGCCTTCGCAGAACATCACCACCTCAATTGCAACCATGGCGCGATTATTACCTACTCTTCTCACCTTCTTATTAGCTCTCGTGCAGGCTACTTTATCGCTGTCTCGGTTCAATGTGCTAGATTTTATCGATCCTTTGATAGGGACGTCGAATGGAGGTAATTGTGACAACCCTCTCGGCAGTGGTTGCGTTCCTTCTTATTCGGTTAGTCGTGCTCATCAACACTGCTCGTGAATCATCAGGGCACGTATTTCCAGGTGCCAGCTTACCTTACGGCATGGCCAAAGCGGTCGCAGACGGCGACAAAGAGATTCAAGGCGGATTTGCGTCTAATGACGGCGACAGTATGCACTCAGCAACTGTATCTACAGTAAAGACTTTTACTGACCTCAACTTAGTTACTGGATTCTCACACATGCACGATAGTGGGACTGGCGGGGTCAGTATCTCATCTTCTGCTCATTATCCACTGTGCTGATGATGTAGTAGGGGGCGTCCCTGGGAAACTTTCCTCTTTATCCCCAGAGTGGTTGTGAAGGTGACATCTTAAACAATTGCTATTTCTCCAAAGTCATGAGGGCATCTCGAAAAGTCAACGAAACTGTCGAGGCTCGCCCCGGCTATTTTGCGCTGTCATTGAACACTTCGATCCATGCAGAGATGACCGTAACCAACCATGTCGCCCTGTACAGGTTTACTTTTCCAACAGATGGAACGCCTACAAAACGCAGTGGCAATGAGACACAGCCAAAAATGCCGTATAGCCCTTTGATACTGGTCGACTTAACGGATCTCTCAAACTCCAGAAGCAACGGAAGCGTCCAGGTCGATCCCAAGACCGGTCGCATAGTTGGATTCGGAACCTTCAGTCCGTCCTTTGGAATTGGGACGTATGATTCATTCTTTTGTGCTGATTTCCATGGAGCAGAGGTTCGTGACACTGGAGTATTTATGAACAGCCGGGCAGCATCCGAGCCGAAGACTCTTCGATTGCCGAGTGATGGAAATGTCGTACCAGGAGGTGCGTGGGTTCAATTTAGTCCGCCAAAGTCGAACCGTATCAAGGCCCGAGTCGGCCTGTCATTCATTAGTATGGACAAAGCTTGTCGAAATGCGGAACAAGAAATACCCGATTTCGATTTCGACAAGGTAAGAGCAGCTGCTGAAAAGGTTTGGCAAGAAAAATTGAAGCCCGTCCAGATAAACAATGTTGGAGTATCCAAGGCCCTGCAAAGAACATTCTGGAGTGGCTTGTATCGAGCACTGCTCTCTCCACAGGATTACACAAGTATGATACTGCCTACCAGACACAACCGTAAAGTGATTCAAGCGTTGACATTTACAGATGAAAATCCACTATGGGACAGCGATGAGCCGTATTTTGACTCGTACTACTGTATCTGGGACAGCTTTCGGAGTACCCATCCTTTAATAACTCTTGTTGATCCCGACGCACAAGCACTCATGGTTCGCTCATTGATCGACATTTTTCGTCACGAGGGCAAGCTCCCGGACTGTCGAATGTCTTTATGTAAGGGTTTTACTCAAGGCGGCAGTAATGCCGACAATCTGCTTGCAGACTCTTATGCCAAAGGTCTGCAATCGAATATAGACTGGGAAACAGCTTATACGGCTATGATTTCTGACGCTGAGGGTGAGTACCGGCCGACTCGCTGCCGCAATCAGTTGTACTCGTCCGAATTTTTAAACTGACTCTTGTCTAGACGAACCTTCTATTTGGACAATAGGAGGTCGTGGCGGTCTTCACAGCTGGAAAACGAAGGGTTATATTCCGACCGATGACTTCGATCCTTTCGGTGTCGGTCTCTTCACGAGGTCAATATCGCGGACCATAGAATACTCATACAACGATTTCTGCATTGCAGAAATGGCCAAAATGATGAATAAGACCAGGGACGCAGAGAAGTACCTAGAAAGATCACGCAATTGGAAGAATATGTTCAATCCAACTTCTCGATCGCGCCTCAATACCACCGGAAGCCCCAATGTCGGCGATCTAGTTGATAGTGGATTTCAGGGCTTTCTGCAGCCCAGATATCTGAATGGAACTTTCGGATACCAAGATCCGTCCATTTGTAGTGGCTTATTCAATTTTACTTCCTGTTACCTGAATGCTGACGGTCACGAGACGTACGAAGGCGGAGCATGGCTATATACTTTCTACGTTCCCCATGACCAAGCAACACTGATCACTACATTAGGCGGCCAGGAAGAGTTTATTCGCCGTCTGGAGTTTCTTCACAATACACCTGGTCTATTCTATATTGGAAATGAGCAATCATACCTCCTCATCTATCTGTTCCACTTCGCTGGCCGCCCCGGCCTTTCTTCTCATTACGCGCATCAGTATATACCCAGTGCTTTCAACGACACTATTGCTGGCATTCCTGGGAACGACGACTCCGGCGCAATGGGAAGCTTCGCCGCCTTGACCATGATGGGGCTCTATCCCATGAGTGGGCAAAATGTATATTTAATCATACCACCATTTTTCCCCGAAGTTGTCATAAAGAGCCCAGCCACCGGCCAATTGGCAATAATTCGAAACATCAATTTTGACGAGGGTTATGAGAATATCTACATACAAAGCGCCCGTTTGAATGGGAAGCCCTTTCATAAATCCTGGCTTACACATGCATTTTTCAACGAAGGTGGATTATTAGAACTCATGCTCGGCCCCGTAGAGAGTAATTGGGGCTCTGGGAAGGATGACTTACCACCAAGTGCATCTACGCACTTTTGGGACTGAACTCACAGTCTTCAATTGATCAAGTTACAACGTGAAACTTGGGAGATAGTCACGTCAATATCATTAAACCTGGTACGACCTACGACTTCCCAATCCCTCTCGTGCTACTAGGCGGGCCAATAATTTAAGCCGAATCTGACCGCACATCGGGTTGGCTTTCTAATTCAAGTCATGGGTTCTCGAGTTGTTTCTTCCTCGTTCTAGTTCCCAAGATCGTCTGCATTACGACAAAGAGGAGGAGAAAAGCTGAATGGGGAAGAAACTTCAAACAGCTTGAGAAGCCCTACGACCTACATATGTTTGACAGTCAATCTGATGAGCGGTCAAATCCGAAGTTGAAGACTCAAGAAAGACCTCTCGAGGCCCTTCATAGAGCCAATCTCGTTTGTGTATTGCTTTGAATGAAATATGTTTTCGTTCCGTTCCAAGTCCCTTATTAGGCCCTGGCACTGAACTTCGCATTCCGAATAATAAGATTACATACTTTTAAGCGATCATGATGTCGCGAGCAGCCTTGTCGGCGGAAGTGGCCTTAACTTGAGATGGCATGAGGCACTTTTCGTGATCAGATTAGCTATTGGTTGAGGCTTAATGTGAAAATGCTGGAAGTTGTCTTCGGAAATGCCCCTGTTTAGGTGTTTTGGGGGATGTGATGTGAAGGGAAACCGGGACGGAGTGGAGTGGTACGGAAGTTCCTCGTCATTAGCGATCTGCTGGGCCGATTTACCTGCTGTTAAGGCTGAATAGACTCGATTCCTAGTGCGTGCCGTCGAATGTTTTTCGAATGGCTTCAAAGGGCATGGTGGCGTAGCCATGGCTGCTCAAAGATGATGGGTTGGTTTTTGGATGAAGCTAAATTGACGCGTCGCGACGAAAAGTGGAGAGATTTTCGCGTTATTCACTTGGGGGCCACTGTACCTAGGTACTTTTTTTTGCGACCCCCCATTGTACTCCGCGCGTTGTTTGCTCTGTTCTCCGGCGGGAAGACCAACCCTTTCCACACATTACCGATCTTCGACAAATTTTTGCCCCGGGGACGTCGACTTCCGCGACTTGAAGAAAGTTCATGGTAGTGTGTCGTCCAGCCACTTATTCACGATGAGCGACGCCGCCAGAATTGAGCCCGCAGCTATTGCAAAAGAAATGCTTGCATGGATTGATCTCGAGCTTGTCTCTTGCACTAAGCTTCAGGAGCTTTGGGCTGGCTACGGCCACGTTTGTGCCTTGAAAGCACACCCACTGAGGGTATCGCCCGGTACCGTTCAGGAATGCTCAACACAGTCGAACAACACGGAACAGCTCATCCTAAAAATTGTGTCTGCGCCATCTGAACTCTACGATGAAGGACATCTAAGGAAACTTTTAAGCTACGAAGTCGAACAATTCTTCTACGACAGCATTGCACCAACGCTCGAAGAACTGCCACTTGCCAAGTGTCTTGCAACGACGTCAAACATGCTCGAGAAAGCGATGGCGGCGGGATTTGGGAGCATCAAAGCAACCTTAATGACTGATTTGCGGCTGCGATATCCTGTGCCTGGAGAGAAACGAGCCTTTCTTACCACACGTCAGGTATACTCTGCTTTAAGATGGCTATCCAAATTCCACAGAAGCTACTGGAGAGGCACACAGCTTCAACGCTCAAAGTTAATTTTGCCACCACTGGCGGAGGTCAGATTGAGAAAATCAAGAGAGCATGTGCAAAGAGAGGGAGTATGGCTGAACGGAGGCTACACTTACCTAGCTACACGACAAACCGAGTATGAGTCGCTTATCAAGGACCAGAATTCGGAATGGTCAGCTTTGTTATGTCAACCAATTTCGCCTTTGTCCATGTCAATCGCGCAATTGGCGGCTTGCTTTCTAACACCTTGCGGACGGTCTCACGAGACTTATTTGCACGGAGACGTCAAGTCGGAAAATATGTATTCTACCGAGAGTGGCGATGATGTGGCCTTCTTCGACTTCCAATATGTAGGTCTTGGTCTTGGTGTTTGCGATTTGGCCAAGTTTTTCACATGTTCCGTGCCTTTGGATATGCTCGTCCATCCAGCACAGATGTCTAGCCGGTTGACTATGAGTGAGGGTGAGAAAGCGTTGTTGAACCTGTACCGCGAACATTTACTCGGAGGTGCAAATAAAATTTCGGCACCAGCTTACGACTGGAACGAGTTCCAGAGGCACTGGGAAACAGCACTGGTGGATTGGTGTAGGTTTCAGGCCTCTTGGGGTTTCTGGGGAAACACAGAATGGCTTCAAGCTAGAGTCCGCAGTATCTTACATGATCAGCAGTGGCAAGCTTGGTTGAGGAAGGAAGTTGACATGATCAGTAAACCTTAAGATACGTCCGATTGTGAGGTGCAACTTAACTGATCGACACGCGCTTCTTTTTGCTGTTCACTGAGCGCCTTATGACTACTCTGCTTTGTTCAGGTCAGTGTATCTACGAGCGCAGGAGTTTCGATTGACTTGGAAGTGAACCCGGCTTTTTGGCGTCGCCACGTCAGTATCCACTGCCATGGACAGGTACCTACCTGTCGCTTGGAGACAGATGCTTGGAGACAGACGCTCGTCCACCGTCCGTTCCTACTAATTCCTGCAAGACAGCCAATCGCCGCTGGCTTATATCATTTTTGATACGCGCAAGGGATCAACAGAAAGTTACTCCTTGGAATACGTCTCTGGCCCAGTGTTCACAGACGACAGAGATCAGCAGGACAACATAGCCAAAGGCCAACTCTTTGCGCCGGCGAGATGGCATCATTAGAAAGCACGTGTATCAACGCGGTTTTTTTTCTATCCGTGTCGTATAATGAAAAGTAGTATTATCAAATTATCAAACTAAAGGTGGTGCAAGACCGAGATAGAGCAAACAGAACAGTGCGAGTTGGTTGTGGACTCTAAATGCGCTGGCATCAGGTGTCTAATAAATGCTCAAGAATTGGTGGCGTTTGACACAACCTGCAAAGACGCAAGCCATAAGTCCATTGTTCAAGAAAATAAGTAGATTGACTAGCGCTATTGGCCCTTGGGCAACCAGCTGTCAGTGGTCACATCAAACACAATGATCTCATTTCTTTTCCCTAGCTCCCTAGCAGAGGCCTAGCCTCGTCAACTTGACCAACAAAAAGAGGAGGGATGTCAACTTATGACTCTGTCTCTAGGTCATGCTATACATCATGGCAGGTACTCGATAACCAATTAACATATTAATGTTTCCAATACAATACCTTCTGAGTCTCAATATCAAAAGTGGCATAGGCCGGAAGTCATTCAGCCTCGTACATATAATGAGAGGCCATTGATCGAGACCTCCAAGCACTGAACCACATCTTTCGTCTATCATCTTTGACAGTACATAGCCCCCGCTAAGATAACTTGTCCGTCTCGCAAGCCTTTGCAGAGCCTTGCTGCAAGACAAAATACATCACGAGCCAAGACGACCTGGACTGGAAGAGAAGCGTAACCTTAACAAGTGAGCGTCACGATGGCGCAGTAACGAGCTCTTCGGCGCACGGCTCCTAGAACGCTTCACAATCCCGAACTTCCTTGTATCTCGTCAAAATGACAGTAGTGACGAGGAAGTCAGCAGTACACATGTCGTAGCTTGCTATCACGACATTTTCGCCACGCCGCCTCGGGCCTCAACGCATCTCGATTCACTCATATGGCGCAAATCACTATTTACCCATTCTGGGCCCGGCAGGTAAGATGGGCGCCTATTGAGTCTATCCCATAGCCCAGATGACCTAATCGACTTTCCCGGCCTCGATGTTCGTGGTCGTGGCCTGCAATGACGACCCAGCGGACCAGTAGCCTTCATACGTATTGGGGATAACCATACTGTCCCGTCTCTGCCTCCTCTGCGGTCTCCTGTAGTGTTCTTCTGTTTCTTCGAGATTCGTAGTACCTCTGCTTCGTCTACCCCAAATTGTGAGGAGTCGGCGTCGTGGGCTTCGCTTCGGAGGCCGTCGGGGGGGCGGATTGGCTGTGTCTAACTCGTATGACTCGAAGCCGGTTAGCTCTGAGCCGGAAACCCGATTGAGGGATTCTGCGGCAGCGCGAACAGCGGCGTGCAGCCATGGAATCACTTCTCGACGTCGGCTGCGGGGTTGAAGCCCGTTTAGACTGGTCTGCAGCTTGAAGACAGGTTGAGACTGCGGTTTTGTTGTTTGACGAGTCGCAAGGTCGTTTCCTAACGTATCCAGAGTCTCAGATTTCGAATGAGCGGCTCAAGGCTTTGATGTCATGGGTGGTGAATTTAGGGCAAATCTTATGATGAGTCCTACCAACGACTTCCTCAGAAACCAGCGATGGTCGAAATCTTGCAATCTGAGCTGAGGATCCTAGGCTTTCCAAGCTGAAGATTTGCTGATGTCAGATGTACTGAAAAAGCTGCAACACCGTGTGGGGCTATTTCGGCGTTGCTGTAGTGGTCGGGTTCGGTGTCGGAAGACATCGTGAAGAGCCTCCAGCTCTACGTGACGTTGATGAAACTGAAGATGTTGGAAGAGAAGTTTGCGGAGTGTCATACCTAGCCTACAGATCACCCATTTCGTTGCGTTGCGTAACATAGGAAAACCGTCGATAGCCATCGCGGCAATCGGTGCTTTAGTCATCAACACGTGACACAATGACTTTTCGTGGCAACTTGCAAGGCCTACAATGCTCTAAAATTTATGAGAATCACAAAAACTCCATTGATCCTATCTCATTAACAATATTCCCAAACTCTGTACAAGAGGATACTGCTATAACCTCTTGATGACTGAAGTGCGAGTTCCGGCTATTGGAGGTACTGAGACTCTTTTAGTCTCCGGTGCTGACGGCGCGATTTTGTTGCCCGTGGTGGTAGGCACCAAGTCTCTTTCTTATTAAAGCACAATATCTACGTCAATGACCATGAGCCACTCGGTACTTTCGCAAAACCTTATTGGGCAGCAGCTCGCGCAAATTGACTTGCTGTTGGCCATGTTTCCGGATGAAGATGCTATATCACTAAGCGAGACGGCATCAACTTCCCTAAATGCTTGGAGATCTATGCAGAACAATGCAATTAATGAGTTGCCGCCGAACACCTCGATGAGCGTTTCTCTGCTTCTCACTCTTGGAATTGATCTTGGGCTTGACCGCGAAGGCACTGCCAATAGAACTATCCAGCTGGACATCAGAGTTCCCTTCTTTACATGCAATGATGATCAGCATGACGCCGATGAGCCACCTTACCCTGCGGTGCGTTTGGTGCAGCCATCGTGGATGAGCAAAGCGGAGGCAGCGGCACTCACAGCCGGTGCACCTAAGAACCAGGATCTACTCAGTCTCATTGAGAATTTCCGGGACGCTGCTTCATGTCATTTACTACAAACCAATGTCCCCGCAATGACCGCCAGAGCTTGCCTTCAAGATACAGAACCGGAACCGCTCGTGCGTACGTGGTTTTACTTCCCTTCCATAAGCACACGCTCCAAGAGAACCGACTTAGTTAAATACGCCCCCACGTATGCCTTAACAGGATTCCTTCTCTCCGGCAAGCCAGGAATTTTGTGCTTAGAGGGAACAGCCCACAACGTCGATGTCTACATGAGATTTATCAAGACAGAAAGCTGGAGCGACATCCCTGCTCATCACAAGAAAGTCACGGAGCGCTTACGGGAACATGGTGTGAACAGAGCATTCGCAGAAATGCAAGAAATCACCGATACTCTGGGTAACAGGCGAGGCGAGAGGGCAAACAGAGGAGACATGAGGTTATTAGAGGCGTGGTTAGTGGAAAGAGGGTTGGGCGAGGCATTTATTAAGGTGTTCATGTAGGCCCCTTCAAGAGAAATTGGCCCAGGTGAAAGCTGCCTATGTTTGTAGAGCAGGAGTGAAAGACCGAATTGGAGGGAGCTTCGCGGGTTTCAAGTACCGATATTTATGTGCCTTGGATTATGCTCGCATTTCCGAATTCAAGATGGAGAATGTAAGAGTCAAAGACCGAATGGTGGCAGGCGGTCGCACGCCGGGTGGCTTACGAATAACGACTTTGCATTGATCAAGTTCTCAGTGCTCACATGTTTGAGGGTCGAGCGTCTTGACTGTAAACATAATCCATATACAGAGGTTGATCAAGGTAATGTAGCCGCCAATTTATTATTTCCCACGGGCTACCCGTACAGTGATCGACAGAGGCCTTGGGTATATGTAACACTTGTAAAGCCCGACGATTCACGACGACTCTGATATAAAGAGTCGTCTAGGAATGTACGGAATGAATCATACACCCTCGCCTACATCTTCCAGAGCCAGGTTTGCGTCCAGTGTCTTGCTTGTAATTTAGAAAGGTCTACCGACATTGAGACCTATTAGGAGTACATTCGCAGGTATGCATCTATATGTAGATCGTAGGTGTTGTAATCTTGTGGCGGTAGACCCTAAGCTGTTCTCATGCCCGGTTGAGGTTATACATTCCGTGTTCCGTGAGATGCCGCGGCGACTTCGAGGGGTCATTCGTGTTGTCGTAGAAAAGTAGTTGCAGAAGTGTACTGTTTGGTATCGAACGGCGTCGACGTGTTTTTTTTTGTCGCGGTAACAAGGGAAAAACGGAAAGTGGACCTCTGTCACGCAGAGAGGCTTGGCATGGTTGAGCGGTGACTCGTGAGTCGTGACTCGTGACTCGTGAGTAAGTCCGCCTCGCATTAATAACGCAAAACCTCACCACCTTCATTCACGCACCATTGACCAACCACAGAAAAGCGGGATGTTCTTTTGCTTGCTTCCAAGTTCCTGCCTTTAATCAGTGGGTGGCGCCACTTGTTACGCGAGGCGACCTCGCTTGTTATTCGCTGCTTCCTTCTTCCAAAGTATCGAATCGAAGCTTGGATGTACATATAGGTAGTTACCCCGTTTGTTTTGCTGGGAGGAACCTAGATAATTCAACTCAGTTCAGTTCTTGTGGTGTTGTGTCGAGTCGATCCCCGGATCGTGCATTGTTTGTCGTTTTCCTTACCTGCTTTGCAGATTCTCTTCTTTGTTGTGTCGTGGGGTTCCTGAGGGGATCTCAGCTGTTTGTGTCCTCTTCGTTCATCCACCATTTTCTACCACCACCTTTGAGCAGCCACGGCGACGCCAGAACGCCTTTTGACGCCATTCGGAAAGCGTTCAACGCCTCGCACGGTAGTAATATGTAGCATCCTAGTCAGCTTGTTTAGTAGACAAACCAGCCACAAAGACCGCGATTGACGAGGGAATCTCCCCTCGTATACGGGATCGAAGCACGGGACTGAAGGGCGACTCACTTTTTTACCAAGATTTGGGTATCTCCGATCAAGCTAACAGAATATAATTTGCAGACAGATACATGCATGAAACATCAAGCTCATTTCAGCACCACCAGAGAGCTCCAAAAGAGATGCGCGCCTTATGTTTCGATGCAAGCAATTGGGTGGCACTGGCGTTATTTAGAGAGGTCAGAATTGCAACCCTGGAAACTTGGAACTACGGTAACTCGGACCACAATGAAACGAAATGGGCCTTTTTAGTTTCAAGATGTAACAAGCTGAATAGGTAGGTAGGTGCAGCGCACCCATCGTAACTTAACTTTCATGTTGAGGGATTCCTTCCGACTCTGCTCAATGACGACACAATCCACATTCACGATATTGCGCCCGTTTGAAGCTGGAATTGTGGAAATAATGCCCCGAGGAGCTAGGAATAGACAGTAGACCGGCGGGCCCTATAGCACTGACCTTTATCCCATCGAGAGCCTCTGATCATTCCCAAAGAGCGGATAAACGTGATCCGAATACAGCATATATATTGATGACGAAGTGCCAGGCCTATTTGATATATGTACCTTAAAGAAGTCTGAGGTTGCGATGGTCGGATGAAATAGCTGCCCTCAACGAGGCGCGTCCCGTTCGATGTGAAGGCCATTGGCTCACACGCGCTGATTTCTAAACTGATCGCGCTCGTGAGCTCTGGCTCTACATTCATAGGTACATACTCGTACGCTCGAGGGCTGGTGTGCAACTTGTAGCACCTCTCCCTTTGCTTAGGAACTTAGAGAAGACATGATCAGAAGAGTTCATCGAATGACATTAATAACATCTTCTATCAGATCATACCGTAAATCTGACAGCACCACGCAACGCGATTTCGACCCCAACTACAATTGCGAGGATTCCGATGCCATAAATATTGTATATACTCCGTAGGTAGGTACACATCTGGGCGTGTGGCTAGAGGCAGGTACCCCGGGTTACACGTACAGTCAAACCCCGATATAACGATGCGTTATAAAACGATATCCTCACCTTAACGATAATTTTGGGCCTCATTTTTTGAAATTCCTCACAGAAAACCCATCCGATAAAACGATATTTCGATTTAACGATTGGGTTTTGGTTACTTTTACGTTATCATTATATCGGGGTTTGACTGTATGTACCCATGTACATACAATGTACCGCCGCTTGCGGCTTGACGCTTCGCCTCACAGGTGGAGTCGTATATGATACACGTGACCCGCACATCCCGTTGACAAAACCTTTCCACCTTTGATTGCTGGAAGGTTTCGCTCTTGCTTCTCTACACAGGCTCACCGCAATCTATTGTTGTAATTCACGCGTTGCAGAGCGACAAGTGTCGACACGTGTCTGACCGCGTCTGGGATCTGGTAAGTAATGCCCTTGACTTTTCGCTACATATCCGACTATCATGATGAATTTTCCCTTGTGAAATTACCGCGGCTTATGACACTCGTCGAGTGGCCTGATTACGAAATATACAACAAATTCTTCTGACTGTATTTGTCATTCTATCTCAATGCAAGGCGTGCACCTTTTCAAGTCAAATCGCTAATTGATTGTGCCATATCAGATAGGCAGACCAGTGATCTCTACCCGATCAGTCGTCTGGTTTGACACACCGTATGCACGCCGTTCTTCGACATCGGATATTTTCTGCCCGCCTTCGTCCATGCGAGCCTAACAGTCTCCAAATTTGAGGATCCTTTCCTGCTGTATGCATGGCGATCCGCTGCGCTATAAAATTTCATTTCACAAACACGAGCCTCATGTTCGGTCACACTACGTAGCCTCTTCCCAAGCCCCGTTTCGAGCGAACATCTAAATCATGAATTGAATCTCTTCACATTCTTCCAGCCAGTGCAGAACCTATGAATGCAGCTTAATTCGGTTTTCGAATTTGTGATGTCTGATGTCTTCGCGCTTCGCCTTTGCACTAAGCGACGCCTTTCCTCTTCGAAGTGCAGTCATAGCCACGAAGGACGAATCAACTGTCTCATGGCAATCGAATCTGATTGACGGGTACACCGTACAGGTAATGTCTAGCAAATTGTTACGCTTAGGTAGACGAAAGACGCCGACACACTCCGGTTCACGTTTCCTTGACTACGTGGTGGACCTGATTTGTGAGAAGCTGCCCATTCACTATCAACGATCGGCCGCCCGCTATTGTTCGGCGGATGGCTTGTTACACAATTGCTTCCCGCCAAGTTCCTTCTTAAGTACAAACAGCCACAGCAGCCGGGTACCCATCCAGCGTGATCTAATGCGAGCTTGTGGGATCTGATGGGAAGTGCCTCAGTGAGTAGTAAGTACGCTGCTTGGCTGTTTCATCTCCTGACTGCGGACCATTGCTCCTGCAATACGAACTGACTGTCATACGCGCGTCCAGGCGTTGTACATGGTGTCCTCGAGCGGTGAGCTGAGAGATAAGACAATGGTGCGTGCCTGTGTTAGTGTAAGTTGCTCTTATCATCTGACAAACGCCGCAATACAAGGTCCGCAGGTTGAACAAGGCGGAGTGGGGCATTCTGAGCTTCCCCGATGCTTTAATTAGAGGCTGCCATGCCCTGTTGTTCAATAATAAGCAAGAATCTTCGTCCAAGGCTAATAAGGCTGTATTCTTTGCTCTTTCACTATTCAATCATGACTTCCCTCATCTCAGCAGACAACGAATGGTCTCCGCTCAAAGCGGTGATCGTTGGCAGAGCAGAGTACTCCGCCTTCCCGTCTGAGCCTCGCGCTGTGTTTGAGGCGTGCATGCCGGCAGAGCATGTCAACGAGTTCAGACCAGGAAACCCATTCGCCGCCGAGATTGTTTCCAAGGCTCAGGCAGAGCTTGATAATTTTGCCTCAGTTCTGCAGCAGCATGGCGTCAAAGTCTATCGACCGAACGAGGTAGACTGGCTAAACGTCGGTGGCTACACTGGATCCATGCCTCGGGATGCCTTGATGACCGTGGGTAACACGCTGATCGAGTCTCCCTTTGCCTGGGCTTGTCGACGGGATGAAGTCGAGCTAGGATATTCAACTATCTTGAGTGAGCTGTCGTCGGGCAGCGGGCCAGCGCGCATCTGCCGTGCGCCAAAAATCATCGGGAAGGACACCATTTACGACCAGTCTTTTTTGGATGGCACCCGAGGCAAATCTTCTGCGAATAAAGACACTTTTTCTTGGTCCATCAATAACACGCGGCCGGCATTCGACGTGGCAGATTTTATGAGGTTCGGGAAGACACTTGTCGGGCAGTTGAGCCATGTCACGAACATGAAAGGCATTGAGTATCTGCGATCCCAGGTCCCCGATGGCTATTCGGTCGAAGTGCTGCACACTACCGACGAACACGCCCTACATCTAGACACAACAATTCTCCCGCTGCGCCATGGCTTAGCCATTTACAACCCGGAGCGCGTAACGGAGAAAGAACTTCGAAGCCACGCCGTCTTTACGGGCTGGGATCTACGTCCTTGCCCAATCAAGCCAAAACCACGAAGGGCCCCTAGTCCTCCCATGTACATGTGCTCACCATGGCTGGTCCTCAACACGCTCAGCCTTGACGAAAAGAAAATATTCATTGAGGAGCAGGACGTTGAGTTTGCCGATTGGCTTAAAGAAGAATTTGGAATGGAGCCAATCATGCTACCGTTTCAGCATGTCAATTGCCTAGGGGGCTCTTTCCACTGCGCCACGGTCGACCTCGTGCGGGAGTAGAAGGGCAATGGACGATACATTCCAACTGCGTTGCTGAACGCACGCATCCTTTCGTATGGATTTGCGAACAAGCTCAGTGGTTGATTGCAAGGCTGCTTATCCGAAATATCTAGACGAGTGTAGCTAAAAAAAAAGCTTGAACGAGAAAGGAATATAACAATTAACGTCAGTACATACATACATGTCAACGCACACCATTCCAATGCCCCAGTCGAAAGGGCCCAACCCTCTCTCTTACTTCGAAAATTTGGTTAAATTAGTGAGGCCCACTCCTCCAGCGTGCTGTCTATCGCTCTTTGCTCGTGATGGGGTTGCTTTCTGCCTTATTATTTTACCGCTTGCAGAGCACTAGAGTCAAATAGAGGTACCTGGTGTTTATAATTTTATACTGCAACTTCAGCTAGCACCAACATGCGTGCTTTTTCTGATCGCATATACCTCAAAGCTTTTCCGATTTCGCAAAAGTGGCAAGACAGTTGTGGACTTGTGAAGTCCCTGAAAGAAACATCATTTACCTATTGTAGTCTGTAGAACTGTACCAAAAATGACGAATGATGGCTGCCGCAAGTATTTGGTTTATTTCTTAGCCAGCAACATTTCTTGCCGTACTCGTGTATAGCTTGTAGAATGCTGAAGTTGGGTTCTGAAGAAGGACCCGGGGATTTCCACACTCAATAATTTTTCCCTTGTCGATAAGAACGATGCGATCGTAGTCAACCACCGTGTGCAGCTTATGCGCAACTGCTATTAGGGTGCGACCCTTGAGCTCTTCTTGTATTACTCGCTGCATGAGCTCGTCCGTTTCTAAGTCAACACTGTCATGCCAGGTCAGACAAGCTTGAAGCCCTTGTTCTTTGATGAATGTGATTACAGCCCAATATGCCTTTATCATACCTGCTTGTTGCCTCATCAACGATGACAATGTTGCCGGGCCTCGCAATCGCGCGGGCAAGGCAAAATAGCTGCCGCTGGCCATGAGATAATTCGTCTTCGCTCAACGGCGCGTCGAGCCCTCCACGGCTTTCCAAAATTTCCCAAAGTCGAACGGTACTCAGAGTCTTGATGATGCGCTCGTCAGTTGAAAGTTGCAGAGGGTCAGCGTTTTCACGGACGCTGGCCTGCAGAAAGAATGGTTCCTGGGGCAATGTGTTCAGACGTTTACGCAGCTCTCCACGTGGAATTCTGCTGATGTTCTGTCCGTCAATAGTAATACTGCCGGCCTCAAGCTCGAGCATACCAAGAATTGTAAGGAGCAATGATGATTTGCCACTAACGAAATCCAAGATTAGTTTGTAGTCAAATGGCGCCATGGGCTCATTGAGCTCGATTTGTAGACCGACTCACCTGCCAGTTCGCCCGCATAGTGCGATCCTCTCACCTGATTGGATATTCAGGTCAATTCTATTTAAGACGGAGTTCCCAGATTTTTCGTATGAAGCTGACATATTCTCGAAGACGACATGGCCGGTAGATGGCCAATCGTCTGGCAGGCTGTCTACATCCGGGCACGAGGGCTCGAGTTGTGTGCTCTCAGTAAACGTTTTTATACGGCTGATAGCACCAAGTGCCGTTTCTAGTTGTGTCCACTCCGTAATGAACGTCTGAAGAGCGCCACCGAAATTAATGACGTTGAAAAGAGCCACGCCAAGAAGCCCCGTCGTCCCGCTGCGCATCATCGTAGCAAAGGCAACCAGTATCACGGCAATACCACCTGCCAAGAGATCCAATACTAAGTTTAGCCATCGTTGAATGCACCAAAGCAAGTAGTATGGCTTCTGCGAAGCGTCAAGAACATCGTAGCTCCGCTCTATGTACTCTGAGGACCACCCATACGCACGAAGAGTAATGAGACCATTCAGAGTCTCGATTAAATGAGAAAACAGAGGCGCTTTGGCTTCAATGTCCAGCAATCTTAGCTGGTGCGAGGTACGTAAATAGAATTTCTGCACAATGAAAACGAGAGCTATGCACACAGGAAGGGAAACAGCAACGTAGGCAGATCCAGTAAATACCAGCACAGCTGAGACCACGACTCCCAGAAAGTTTAATATAGTCTTATCAAGAGACTGTGGAAGATCGCTGTCGATAAGCTGAAGATCTTGACCAAATCGGTTGGTAGTCGATCCAATGTTTGTTGAAGTCAAGAATGTCGTCGTTGCGCTGCAAAAAGATTGATTAATTTTGGGGCCACCGCCTTGCCATATCCCCAGAAATAGACGATTATTGCAGAAAGATAACATAGTGAGGTAAAACTGAAATAAGCAACACGGCAGAAAGGAACTGAGTAGTTAGTAGTTACTTACTGCATAGTCGTGTCAAGAAGAAGTCGATGGAATCTGCGAGACGTTTTTGGAATGAGTAGCATGCAGAAAGCCCTATTAAAACGTCAAGATCAAGGCTTATTTTCCACCGTCTCGCATGCAACAGCCAATAATCAAGGCTTACCAGTCAGAAGTCATGCAACCGAAAATGGCCAAGGCAGCGAGGCCAAAGTACACGCTCAGCCAGTATTCAATGCTTCCATTGGGATGATTCGTGTTGTAGTCGGTCCACCATTGGAGCCAAATTGCTAGATCCAAGAAAACGGGAATTAACAAATAGCGGCACAAGGAATAGAGGACAGGACGTCACGATCACCTACATGGGAAGTTAAGACCAAATGTGTAGGCTGCGCAGATGAGGACATATACACAGAAGTTCAATTTACCGGCTACTCTGATATAGTAAGAGTAAATCTGCAAGTCGCTCGTCTGGCGGCCAGAAACCTGTTCCTCAACCTCTTTTTCGAGACCAAGTTCTCGATACACATCCCCTGACAACTCCGGTGCCTCGTGCCGAGAAATTGTACCAGTGGCACTGGGTAGGTTCGCCAGATGCTGCAAGTAGCCGCCAGATTTCGAAACTTTGTCGAAAGTGCCTTGCTCAGCAACTACTCCATCCTGATTGAGGACAATGATGTGGTCGGCGAAGCGGAGATGACCAGCTACAATAATCAGTATGTCTATATCAGCGCGGGACTGACAAGTTACGGGTGATAATAATATTACTGTACCTGTGTTAGTGGCAAGCACAACAGTTGACTGGATTGTCTTGATAATGCCACCACAGCCGAAGACATTCTCGAGAACGCTGGCCTCGGTTGCGCGATCGAGTCCCGTAAGAACGTCGTCCAACACGATTAAAGATTTACGGGAGTATAGAGCGCGAGCTAATGACTAAGGTTGAGAGCAGTCAGAGGTAAGGACGAAAGCAATTGGCACAAAGCTTCTCACCACTCGCATTTGCTGGCCACCACTGAGGCGCGAGCCACGCGGTCCAGTTTTCGTTTGATCTCCATCGGGCAGGTCCAAAAAGTCGACGCCTAGTGAGCACGCATCGACAACAGACTTATACCACTTGGAATCCCATGGGGACATTCCTAAGATATTGCTTCGCACTGTACCCCAGCTTATCCAGGGCGACTGAGGAGCGAACGCACATGTGGAATGTTCGGTAGTGATGGTGCCCAAAACCTGGGGCAATTCGCCAAGGAGAAGCCTCAGAAACGTTGATTTACCGGAACCCACGGGTCCAACAATCATGGTTGTTTTGCCACTAGTGATATCCAAATTCAAATTTTTGACGATCATAGCCCCAGGCGAGTACCCTCCCGCAGCGTCCGTCAAGCTGATTACACTACTTGTAGGTTTGAGAGACAAAAGTCCAGTAGCGAGAGGATTCTCTTCAGCCCTGTTTGTGGCAGTAATTGAGACAAGCTTCTGACGCGTATCTCGAGAATCTGCAACATCGATCGGCGTGATAGCGGGTGTTTTTCTGTAATCTTCCCTTTCCGCACATAAGACATAGGTTTGCACGCGATTAAACGCACTAGAGATGGTGTGGAAGTCCTCGAATCCGTGCAAAAGGGACATTACAGGCCTATCTTGCAGCTGGAAAAGACTCAAAACGGCGAATGCAACACCTTCTGTCAAGGTCTCTGTATCATTGGCTTTGGCTAAGATGGCAAAGGCACCGAGACCCAACACAGGTGCGAAAGTGAATGTGCAATTTGCTTCCAATGTATTTAATTAGCCAGGAATCTATTATCTAGTGAGGGTCTGCCCGCGAGGGAGAGAAGAAGCGTGGCTGATGGAACTCTTACTCACCAGCGCCAGTCTGCAGCACAGACAAGAGGCGAAATAGGCGCGATGCCTGAATCTCTTGAGCCCTGAGACTCGAAATAAATTTGTGTATCGCATCCGTTAGCCCAGTCATTCTGATTGCTTTCATATTACCGAGTGTCTTGGACGTCACAGCCAAGCGTTTCTCGATAGCCTCGAGCCACGGCACTTGTGCATTCCCAGCCGCAGTGGCAATGGGAATTCCAACCGCAAGACACACTGTGAGAGAATTAGCGGCTTCATCGTGTGGCATTCTAATTATAGGAAACAGGCTACACTTACAAGCAATAAAAATCGTAGGGGGAACCACGGCGATTCCAAGGAGCTTGGATAGAAGCCATAAGGATAGGGAAAGCTCAATGACACTGGCGTAAGAATCATGCATAGTTTGCATGCCCAGACTGATTCTATCTATATCAGCGCTAGTGAGAGTAATAGCTTCGGCATCGAGAACAGCCCTGGCATCGAGGCGAAGAGTTTTGCCATAAATGATGTTTATCAAGCTGCCTCGAAACATGGTTATAACACGATATGTCATGTGCTCATACCAGGTAAGCGACATCTATTTAGCAATACATCAGTCTCCGAGAAGTAATGTCGCGTTCAAGGATCTGCACCGTACTGCTTTTCCAATGTGAACAAGCGCATATGCGCCGATGAGACCGTAGCCAAAGTTTCGCGTGTTGGGGCCTTCGGGCTCGGCAGTGAAATCGAGGACTCGCTTTACGAGAAACGGTTCAGCGAACGTAAACCCAATATATGCGAGTCGAGGAAGGACGCCAGCGAGAAGATGCCACCTGTAATGACATATGAACACCCAAAGCAGAGCAGTTTTGCTACGTTTGTTCGCTGAAAGGTGGTGAAATGTCAGTGAAACGGGCATGTGGCAATCCAGAAGCTCTGTAGGTAATAATAACCTCTTTCCCATCTATCTAGAAGACTATCGGGCCGGGAGGCACCGAGAATATCTTGGTCGAGTGGTGTCAATGTGTCGACAGTCAAAGAGGTTCTATAACCCTTGAGGAGCAAACCGTTCAGCCAGACAAAGAAGACTCTGCTGTAAAAAGACGCCGCCGCTTCTGGAGACACATTTTTGCAATGCCACATGAGAAGCTTCCGCTTTTCAACCACTTCAGTGGCCAATATCACGAGCTTGACAAAATAGCTAGATAGGTGGATGGGGGCCACCACGTCGTACCCGGGTATGAAGAAGCTGGTACGGGAGCTCGCCAAATCCAAGAGACTAGATATTCCGAGGTAAAGGCAGAGGATGGTTGAAGGTCGAACAGATCGGACATGCTCCAGGTAGGAAACGTAAAGAAGCCATATGAAACTGGCGATGACAGTTAGTGTGGCAAGTATGGTGAGTCTAGTAGTGGGGGTATCTGGTTTAGCCCGAAGCGCAAGCAAGATAATCTGCAGAACTATATAAATTGAATAGGCCACCTAAACCACACACATATTGTCAATTGGCTTATTTATTTCGGGAAAATATTGAAGACACCCGTACAAGTTTCAGAGCAAAGAGCCATGATCGCTGGACTTTGCGCCCCTTCTTCCGCAGAACGATCGCACGAGGGATGAGAAGTACGACTATGTTCGAGCTGTCTTAGCCGGACGACATCCAGAGAGGAGATGAGCGATGATAGTACCCGTGAATAAGAGAGGTAAAAGCGTAAGAATACTCTCTTCGAATAGCAGCGTGAAATCGAAGCCATGGAGGCAAGAACGGGTTACCGTGGGACCAATGACGTCGTGAACATCAATCGAGCATGCCTTTTTGGCCATGGCGGCGAGTTTTGGCAATGCAACGCCGTTAAGGTTGCCTTTTTCCGTAATGATTCGAGAAGCGCTATGAAGAGGTCAGAATGCAGGTTAGGAAATTGGAGAACCCTTCGTTTGCTTTGTTTGGCGGCTGTAGTACGGCTGGCACATTTTCCTCTTTCGTTGCATTCCGCACGTGCTACCCGCCGGCTAATGCGTGACAAACCAGCGGGGGGAAGTCACTGATACGTACTGTGGAGATCATTTCGGGAGCAGGTTAGGTACCTGTACCTACTTACTCTACTCCGTAAGGAGGTAGTACCTAGGTACCTAGGTAGGTGCGGTGCAGTATTGATGAGACGTTTTAATCCGTATGTTAGGTACGTATTGAATTCAGCGGCTTTCAAATCAACGCCAACTTGCCAAGGTGACAGGTCGTCACGCCACCAGACTAGCGTCCTTCCTTGACACGAAATGCGTAGGTATTAATGATTATACGACGCATAATGGCTCGCTTACGTACCTTGTAGCGCCGAAAAGTATGTCTCAAAGGGGGAAAGAGTAGGTACACACACAGATTGAGCAATGAGGACTGGGGTTTAGCGCTTGGAGATGATCTCTGAGCTTTACCACCTACGTCATGGTCTGGGCTTTGCCCAGACGCCCTCAGCAATATATGTGTCAATTGTACAGTGCTCAGGAACTTGTACTCCGTATGTACAACGCGTATTCTTTTGTCGTCGTAGACACCCGCGATTGGCTCTTGGAGCCAGGCCATCACAGGTACCGGCTTCCAGTGCTCTCAATGGGTGGTATGGTATGGTATGACCCCTCATACCATACTACACCATGCCTTATGGTGTAGTATGGTGTGGTACCCCTGGTGCCACTAGTGCACCATGGTGTGACAGGGGTAGTGACAGGGGTAGTTTGGTATAGGGTAGTTATGTACACGGATGTAATGAAGAAGTGTTTTTACATACAAAGTAGGTGCGAAAATACATTGCGTGTACATTGATGTGACGAAGAAGTAGCTTTACATACAAAGTAGGTGCGGTGATACTAAGCAGATATATCGATGTCACGGAGAAGTATTTGCACATACAAAAATATATGGAGAGATACATTGCTGACAAGAAGTACATTGGCATACAAATTTATATTGAGAGGTACATTGTCGACAAGAAGTACATTTGCTGGGAAACTAGCTTTTGAGTAGGTGACGAGATAGGACAGTTCGCGTGGTGTTATTTTGGGGTTAATTTCATCAATCAAAATGGACTCTCATGGCGTATGGTCGTGCACAGACGCAAACTGAATCTGATGCGGGATGTCCGGACCTTGAAGACACGTTATCGTCAGATTTGAAACGTAGGTTCCACGAGGCTTGGGCGATGTACCAAGTATATCCCGACCGGCAGAATCACACCGCCTGCCGGAAGCAGATGCGCGTAGCTCGATTAGGCTTAGCGGCTTCCCCTTTGGGCACACCATGGTGTCCCATAGTGTGGCCGCCCGGTACACCATACCACACCACACCATTGGTGTGAGGCCTGTACACCACACCAGACGCTAACCATTGGTATATACTAAACCATACCATTGGTGACACCACCCATTGAGAGCACTGCCGGCTTCCGTTCCGATCTCTGACTTCTTCCGGCAATCACCGCTATGGTCTCATGGCATTGAAGCCCTTGGAATTCTTCTTGTGATATTTCACCCGTCTACCTATCTGAAAGTCTGCATAAGAACATTTCTTTCTTTCGATACATACCACATACTACAATATCATATGTAGGTATGTAGGTATTCTGACGTTTCGGGTGGAGCATAGGCTGCATTACCTGGTATGTCCCGCTACCTGCCGATCGGACATTTCGGATGATTTGATCCGGAGATTGAAATTGCCCGGATCGGTCCAGTGTCAGGTACGAATCGCGAATGCCGTTCATTAAGCCTTGCTGCTCGTCCCCACTCCGCTGAGCCCAAAGTTTAGGTCACATCGCTGACCTCGCGGCATGGCATTTTGAGTTCCCAGCTGCTCCATATTCCATTCCGTCGTCGACAGAGGGCCGTTCCAGAACTCAAACTCCAGCACAACGCCAGCAAGCAGGAGCTTGATCTCCGCCAGGGCGAATGCTTTTCCTAAGCAAAGACGCGCGCCGTAGCCGAAGGGCATGTAGCACGACTCCATAGCACGCAAGGTTTCCTCGTCAGCGTTTAGCCAGCGTTCGGGTTTGTAACTGTGAGCATCTTCGAACACGTCTGTCCTATGATGCATCGACCACGTCGACGTTGACACTATAGTCTATGTACAGAATAATTGTCAGCCTTTAGGCTCCGAGAAGCTTTTGTGTTAGGGTCGTGAATTTCGCAAAACGTTTTCACACTCACTCCGGCAGGAAGCACAATGTTACTGTACGGCTTCTCAACAGGCACCACCCTCTCAGCCCTACCACTCGATAAAGGATTGCATCGGCTAGACTCTCGAATGCAGGCATCTAGGATTGGTGCATGCAAGATGCCGGGAAATTCAGGGGAGCCGTCAGCCTTCCTTGGCAGGGCATGAAGCTCTTCTCGGACACGATCCTGCCATTTTGGGTGACGGGCTAGATTCCAAAGTGTGTAAGTGAGAGCGAGTGCCACAGTTGACTGCGCGGCGTGGAGATTGTCCAGTATTTCGGACGCGATCCATGGAATCGAGAGCGGCTCGCCATCGGGTGTCTTTGCGTTACTCAACTGGTAAAGCAGAGAGCCCGCGACCATTTTTTCTGGATTAGTTCGTGCGCACATAATTTTCTCCATGTTCCAGTCCGTCAATCTTTCCTCAGCTGAAAGAAAAGCAGGGTCGCTTTTCGCGTAACATAATGCTGCTCTGATCATTCTGTGGACTAAGGGACAGTTGTAGGATAAATTATTCCAGACCTCGACCTCTTTCCAGCCTTCTAATATCTTTCGCTCCTCGCATTCAGATTCTTCAATTGTGCGAGCGCATAGATGAGGACCGTATACCAAGCCCGTTATGTTGTCAAATGAGTAGAAATTGCAGTACAGCAGGACATCCACCGTTGGATGACCCTCGATCTCTTTCTTAATCCGATCGACTAGTTTTCCAACATTGTTCCAAATCGGCTGCAGCGTTGATAATTGATAGATTGCCGTGGGCTGGTAAAATGCAAATGTGCGCTTCAGCACCTGACGATGCTCTTTCACGCCAAGAGTGCAAAACAGAGGCCGCTCGCCGTAGAACATAAAGTTGTCAAAGTAATGACCCTTGGGGTGTCGCCCAGTAGAGCCGTATATTTCTTTTGTCAACGATACGCTGGAGAACGAAATCTCTCCCGGGGCTATGAGAACCACATCTCCGTAAGTATGATGCCACTCTCCAATTTTTTTCGAACGGCGAAGCCACATGTCTTGGTAAACTATCCAGTATCGAGTGATTTTACAAAGCCGTGGCCCGGGGATATCTTTATATGGCGACCAAAATAAAGCGTAAGCGATTCTACCCACAGCCAGACTCAGCAGGAGGGCGAAAATTAGGGCGTAGAAATTGCCCGCCATGGTTCGTTGACTTTGTGTGTAGGGTCTTGAGGTAATGAGATAAAGAGCGTGGTGAAATGCCGCGATGATTAATTTCGGAGCACACTTCCTTTTCAGTTGGTTTGGCTACAGCAAACAAGACACAGGACAGTTGACAAATAATAAAGCCACCCGCGGGCCGCCGTTATTCCTTGTTGTAAATCATGATTGGAAAACAAACAAATGACTGTAACGCACACGCGATGACCAGAGTAACCTCGTGCGATGATTTCGGCAAAGTCAGCATTGACAAATGCAGATGTGTGAGTCCCCATTCCATAGTTGATCCATGATGTTTTGAGCAGTAATCGAGGCTTGTCAGTTCGCTTCCGTTCACACTTGCAGAAGGCAGAAGTCACTAGGTATACCACAGACTCACAGTTTGTTCCTTCCAATGCAGTGACCTATTGAATGAGCATACATACATCTCAAATAATTTTAGCGTACATGTGATATTTCGCCACATTTCATCACCGTTCTAGTCTTCTTGCGTCTCAGCCATCGCCATGATCTGGATGATCATAGGTAACTTGCTACTAGGAATTTGTGCCAGTAACGAGTAGGTATTGAAGTCTCGGAAGCGCGCAGACTCAATGCATGTAAGACAAGTTACACCCGGCGTAGTCATTACATACTTATGTCGTGGTGGTGGAGTGTCATTGCTGATGTTCCAATTTGTACGTAATGGCTCTGGATATATCTTGCTGTGATGTGGAATCGCACCAGACAACCTCGTTCCCGCTCTATAGTGAGACATAATCGGTCCAGCACCGGATGCGAGTTCAGCTCATGCGTTTGACCTCGACTTGCCACACATGGTTGTAATTCAGTGCGGCTCACCGGACCAGCTGCTCCATCGCCTTGACCCCGTCTCTGGACTTGTGTCAGTGTCGTTCCAACATGCAGAATAGGAAGATGCTGACTGCAGGGCTGAAAGCTCCAGCGCCAATACCTGATACATACATTGGGGGCGTAAAAACGGCTCACATTCTCACCCACTTTTTGGTGCGTGAATGTGAGGTTATTTTGCCAACCTGTTGGATTATGGATACCTCCAGCAGCGGGTCAGCGGCCCACCACACGTGACACGAGCCGCTGACGGAGTTAGCCTGAAAGGGCCATTAATGTGGGAGGCGTACAATGTGAAGGGTGTACCGTATTAACAGTGAAACTCGGAGGACGGAGGGCCGGAAAAGGTGAAAACCCGGACAAAGGTCAAACGGGTGATAAGATGGAAAAAGAACAGACTCTCGGCTCACAGAGAGAAGACAAGAGAAGAACGACTGATAGATCTGACAAGATCTCCCAGACTAGAAAGATAAGATAGAACGAGACTCAATCTACTACCAGAAAGACAGGAACTAAGTCCTCAAAACACGACGAAACCCCCCTCACTCTCCTCCCTCCTTTCCTATCCTCAATGGGCTCCCTCCCCTCCTTTATACAAATGCCCAAACTGGCCTCCGATGTGTTGAACTTCGGACGTCCTATGCGATCTCTCCAGATGCCAAGGAAACCAACAGATCGGAATGCAACTAAAGAACAGCAAGAGAAACATGACAATCCAGACTGGTACGACAACTCCGCAGGAAGCGCTCCTCGATCCCAACAGGTGTCTCAACAAGTCGCAACAACATCTCAAAAGGGAAATGTGAGGGAATGATAACAAATAGCAGAACTGCGGGCTGATAGGTGGTTGACTGAAAGCGGGGCAAGGAACGATAGTTCCGGCGAGGCTCTTTGCGCGACCCCCACCAACAAATGGTCGCCCCCGACCATGACAACTCGAGGCTATTCGGAATATCCCGATCGTGAACACGATTTTTTTGTATTTCCGAGAAGGACGTCGTCTATCGCTTCAACTTTTTTTCTCGTGCGCTTCCGAGGGTAGGAAATTCGTAATGACAGCCTTCGAAACTGTCTAGGTAATTTGGCGTTAGTCTGCCATATATCAAGAAGCAAAATCGGAACCGACAATCGTCCCGCGCAAAACTTCAAACCAAACGCCCAAATCTCGCTGAGTGCTCTTGCATTCTTCTGGACTGTGGGACAGTCCCAAATTGGCATCAGTGTCATTAACAAAAGGGAACCTTGCAACCTCGATTCTTGTGTCGCCTCAGAAGCCCGACTGAGACTCGTCACTGAAGGCTTCAATAAAGCCTCATCATCTCTTACTTCCTCCAAGCATGTCCGTTGGTCCGCGCCCTCACACTGAAATAGGGGGCAAAAGGGCATAATGGAGGAAGATGGCTCTGCTATTTCAACAGACGCTAGACAAGCTCCAACTGCAGCGTCGGCTGGAGCAGCGTGAGCTATAGGCTCATCGGCAAAATCTTGCTCTTGCGGCAATGAGGCAGTCTCAACGACAAACTGATTTGTTGTTTCAGCCACTGGTAGTAAGACTGGTTCGACACAAGGGGTCCGACAAGCTTCAGCATTCGCAGGCGGGTTGTAAAAAGGGAAAGCTTGCGACTGCTGAGGAATCGGATCTCTCTCAACTCCATCCATAACGAATTCGGCGATGGGAGGTTGAACCTGGGCATAGAAAGAGTCCATCACAACTGAGGGGTAAGCTGGGGAGAAAGTACGTGAGATCATCTCATCAGCTGAACAACCATTTTGGACTCGTATTAGCTCCTCAAGTTGGGACATCCTATCATCCCGAGCTGACAAACAGGCAAGGCTTGCCTTGGCCTCCAAGATGGTGGCAGCCTCATGCACAATGTCATGAGCTTTTTGCAAGCTGCTGGCGGCTAAAGCCCTCTGACCGACGGCCTCTTGCATCAACGTCTTGTCGTGAAGACCGTGAATGAACTTCGATATAAAATGATGAAGCATGAAACGTTCGGGTGGCGATAGTGACTCTAAGGAAGTTGTAGACTTCTGTTGCCCACCGGCACGTTGATAGAAATTCAAGACCCGGTTGAAGTATCCAGTAAGATCCTCGCCTTGAGCTTGGCACACGTCGATATCGGCCCAAACGACAGTTTTCTTTTCTTCGGCGGCTGGGGGGTACCTCACTGAAAAGGTGCGCTGAAGATTCTCAAGGTCTTCATCTGAAGCAACGCCCTTGGATGCCTGACTCATGATCGATCGAATCTGGGATGATGTTTCCGCAAATACCGCGGCATCTCCGTCAAGAGCCAACTCAAACATGGAGATATAAGTGCTCGAATCGACATGTTTACCATCGTTGACATGTTTGAGAGTGTGCCCTAGTCGGCGAAAGTATCGTTCAGCAGGTATTTTCCCGTCATACGTCCCAATCTCCCGCATCGATGGAAGCTTAGGAACACGAGCTTGAGACATCATGAATAACTTGTTCGTGAAATGTGTGAAAGGGTAAAAAAAAAAAAAAAAAGGGATGAAATTGATGAAAGATAATTGCTACTGATGGCAATCTGCAAAAGAACAAAGAAGAACCTCCTGAGAATTCTCAACTCGGCACGCAATGACGGCAGTGCGGTAAAGAACGAGATATAGGAGACTGAAGGCTCTCAACACGACGCGCAATGACGGCAGCGACGGTCAAGAAAATGCGAAGACATAGACGAATCTCGGCACGAAGCGCACGACGGCAGCAACAGCAGAGGAATGAGATCCAGGATCGCTTCAGAAAGCGAATTGTTTATCTCTCCTGGCGCGGTCGCCAGTGAAACTCGGAGGACGGAGGGCCGGAAAAGGTGAAAACCCGGACAAAGGTCAAACGGGTGATAAGATGGAAAAAGAACAGACTCTCGGCTCACAGAGAGAAGACAAGAGAAGAACGACTGATAGATCTGACAAGATCTCCCAGACTAGAAAGATAAGATAGAACGAGACTCAATCTACTACCAGAAAGACAGGAACTAAGTCCTCAAAACACGACGAAACCCCCCTCACTCTCCTCCCTCCTTTCCTATCCTCAATGGGCTCCCTCCCCTCCTTTATACAAATGCCCAAACTGGCCTCCGATGTGTTGAACTTCGGACGTCCTATGCGATCTCTCCAGATGCCAAGGAAACCAACAGATCGGAATGCAACTAAAGAACAGCAAGAGAAACATGACAATCCAGACTGGTACGACAACTCCGCAGGAAGCGCTCCTCGATCCCAACAGGTGTCTCAACAAGTCGCAACAACATCTCAAAAGGGAAATGTGAGGGAATGATAACAAATAGCAGAACTGCGGGCTGATAGGTGGTTGACTGAAAGCGGGGCAAGGAACGATAGTTCCGGCGAGGCTCTTTGCGTTAACTCAGTAACACCGCCATCTCCTGTGGGGCTGCCCACCCCTGCTTCTGGCGACGCCATTGGCCGCTCCAGCGTAGGAGGCTTGGCCAGTATCTTCAGAAGATCAGGGTAAATTAGATCTGTGTGGAGAGGCCAATGGCGTCGCCAGAAGCAGGGGTGGGCAGCCCCACAGGAGATGGCGGTGTTACTGAGTTAATACGGTAAGTCGACGGTCGTCATATTAGGAGCCGAACGCCACGGACGAATTTATTGACAACCATGAATCTTTATTCTGCATATGAACAAACCGCGACTATCTATGCGACTCTGCTCATGCCGCTCACAGTTCCCAAGCATGGAAGATCTTGTAATTATGGGCGTTACGTACGTGTATCATGATCCAAATTAGTAAGGAGACACAACTACTATACCTAACATCCTACGCCTAAATCAGTAGCGGGCGTATGCAAGATGCAATTCCTCAGCCAGCTCCTTCCTCCCTGTAGAACGTGACGATTTATTGATCATGGATCGAAACTTGTCTGACAACTGGTTCAAAATGATGCAAAATGTCCCGTCTCTCAAGCCCTGTTCTTGGCGCTGTGGCAAATAGAACGAATCTGGCAATCTGCTGCTTCGGCCTTGGCCCTTGCCGCCTTTCGATGCACCTGGCCCTGATTTATAAATTGTGACTGAGAAAAGTAGATGACCAATAACTTTGTTTTGAGTTTACAGGGGGTTTTTCTAGCTGTAGTGCATGTCTGTGGCTTGATAGACCCTCTTGGCCGGCCTTCTTTGCCCTTACACCCTTCACTTCCATCTTAAGTCTGGTATTGGCAGTTTTGGCAGGACCAAGTGCAGGAAAAAATAAAGCTTTCTTACATTTTCAGTAAATCTTCCTCTTTTTTCTATCATACAATTTTGATCCTACGGCATACTGAACTTTGAGAAAACATGAATCATTTCGATTCAAAGATGTCAGAAGGCACTTCAAGCGAATCGGAAAGTGTCACACTGGCGCATCACAGTAAAGCGCCAACTTCTGCGGGCGACATCATCACGGACTATGATCTCCAGCTCATTTGGAAATGGAATGGATCTGTTCCAGCATCGTTTCATGGCTGCGTCCACGATTTGATCACGAAAAGGGTGCAGGTCCAACCTGACGCACAAGCTATTTGCGCCTGGGATGGAGATTGGAGCTACCGCCAGGTTGACGAGCTATCAACCAACTTGGCCCATCGGCTGGTATGCATGGGCGTAGATATTGACGTTCTCGTTTCTTTGTGCTTTCAGAAATCGAAATGGACGCCGATTGCAATGCTTGGTGTCATGAAGGCTGGAGGCGCATCAGTTGCCTTGGAGCCGTCGCTGCCGCGCGACCGATTGCAGCGCATCGTCGACCAAGCCAAGCCGAATCTGATGCTCTGCTCGTCTTTGACTGTGGATCTTGCCGGCCAGCTCACTACACAGTCAATTCTAGTTGTTGACGACCTAATCGTTCAACCTGTCAGCATTAGTAGATTGCCAATAGTACAGCCGTGGAACAAGCTCTACGTTGTTTTCACGTCTGGCAGTACTGGCACACCAAAGGGCACTATCACTACGCATTCCAACTTTTGCAGCGCAATACACCACCATCAGACAAATTTAGGCTTATCATCTTCATCGCGAGTGTACGATTTCGCCAGGTACTCCTTTGATATGGCCTGGTCAAATTTCATCCATACTATGGCTGCTGGTGGCTGCCTCTGCATTCCGTCACAGTCCGAAGCTATTAACAATCTAGCTGGCTCCATACGGTCTTTTAGTGCCAACTTTTTGAACATCACGCCGTCAGTTGGTAGTATGGTGCGGCCATCTGAACTAGATGGTATTCTGAAGCATGTTGTTTTTGCGGGGGAGGCTCTGACAAACCATCTTGCGGCAAAGTGGGCACAACATGCCCGCGTCTTAAACTTGTACGGTCCGGCTGAATGCACAGTTGGAGCCACGCTACATGTCATAGAGTTGGATGAGGCATCCAAGAACAATGCTGCTAATACTAGCATTGGCCGTGGATTGGGCTGCTGCACATGGATCGTCAGTTCATCGTGCCACCATAAGCTGGCTCCCGTGGGTGAAGTTGGTGAATTGGTGTTGGAAGGTCCCATAGTTGGAGCTGGATACCTTGGCGATGAGGAAAAAACTGCCGAACTGTTCATCGAGGACCCCCAGTGGCTGGTCGAGGGACCGCCTGGCGGAGTGGGAAGACACGGCCGACTGTACAGAACAGGCGATCTTGTGCGCTATGAAGCCGATGGAAGACTTTCTTATGTTGGCCGCAAAGACTCACAGGTCAAAATCAACGGCCAGCGCGTGGAGCTAGGCGACATCGAATACCATGTGCGAGAGCATGCTTGTGGTGGTCCGGATTTGCAGGTAGTTGCAGAGCTCGTGGCCCCACGCAATGGAGAAACCCCGCTACTTGTAGCCTTTTTACAAATGGAGACACCGACTGGTAACGACAATGGAGGGCGACAGCTTGAGCTGGATGCTTTACTTAATGGACTCAATGAACGATTGGTAACATGTCTGCCAGCTTACATGATCCCTTCTGCGTATATCCCATTGGAAATTTTGCCGAAGAACGCAAGCGGAAAGATTGACAGGCGCAAGCTGAGAGAAATCTGGCAGCTGCCGACCACCCAAGAGCTTGTCGCCCAAAGGCAGACTTCAGCAAACAAGTCAGCACCGATTACGGAGATGGGTTTGCGCCTACAGGCCCTGTGGGCGACTGTTCTTGGCCTGCGTATCGATGAAGTTGGAGCAAAAGACAGCTTTCTGCGCCTCGGAGGAGACTCAATTTCGGCCATGAGGTTGGTCGGAATCGCGCGCGATCACGGGCTATCACTGAGCGTCGCGGACATCTTTAACCACCCGGTACTAGACGACATGTCAGCCATTGTTAGCCAAGTCTCGGAGGAACCAACTTCAATTGAGCGCTATTCATTGCTCGAGAGCCATATTGATGTATCGTTGGCGCGGCGCCAAGCTGCTGTTGCCTGCGGTGTGAATATTGCTGAGATCGAGGACATATTCCCTTGCACTCCTCTCCAAGAGCTTTTGATTGCCCTGACGGCCAAGCACTCAGGTGATTATGTGTCCCGACATGTTCTACAGCTGCATCCCAAAGTCGATACGAATCGTCTGCAAAAGGCATGGAATCAGGTGGTGGCAATGACTCCTATTCTAAGAACACGAATCATTGACCTCAGCCATCAAGGGCTTGTGCAAGTGGTGATTAGCGAATCACCAACATGGACACACACAGATGGAAGAACGAGCCTCGAACCGTGCCGGAATGGGGAGATTAACCATGCAGAAGTCCTGGGCACCTCTTTAGTCCACTCTAGACTAATTGAAGAGTCGTTCGGTGATGAGATCAGGCGTTTTTTCGTATTGACGATGCATCATGCAATTTATGACGGATGGTCCCTGCAGCTATTGTTGGAGCGAATCGCCGAGACCTATGCTGGCGAGACGCGAGCAGGGACATCAGTGCAGTTTCAAAGCTTCATCAAACATATCATAGACATTCCACTGGATGAGTCATCCAAGTTCTGGTCTGCCCAGTTTGAGCGTTTCGAGGCGCAAAATTTCCCAGAACTACCGTCGCCGCGCTATGAACCGAGAGCTGATCAACTGTCAGTTCACGGTATGACCGAGCTTCAGTGGCCAGATATAATTGGCGTGACTGCGTCAACCACATTACAAGCCGCGTGGTCTATCCTCACCTCCTCTTATACGAACGCCGATGATACCGTCTTTGGTGTCACGGTGAGCGGTAGGCAGGCGACTGTAAGGGGCGTGGATCAGATGATAGGCCCTACTATTGCGACCGTGCCGAAGCGTATACGTCTGAGTAAGCGCAGCACTGTCGCAGAATTTCTTCGGCAAGTTCAAATGCAAAGTATCAGCTTAACAAAATTTGAGCAGGCGGGTCTCCAAACAATTCGCCGAGTTAGCCCTGAAGCAGAGAGAGCTTGTGGATTTCAGACTTTGCTTGTCATTCAGCCGGCTGCTGATGAGAAGGAAAAAGCCGCCTGTGATGGTCTTTTTGTGCTCGCCGGTGGTGGGGAACTTTGGTCTCAAGTAGAGGATCCGATGGCGGAATTCCGAACATATCCGTTGTCGCTTGAGTGCCACCTTGATGACGACGGCGTCGTTGTGTCAGCCCGATTCGACTCCAAATTACTTGATGAAGGGAAAGTGGCTGTTCTTTTGAGACAGCTCGAGCATGTCCTTCGCCGACTGTGCGATGTCAAGTCTCATCAGACACGTCTTGAAGATGTTAGTCTGGTTGGACATGAGGACCTTCAACATATGTGGCGTTGGAACTGGGCTGTGCCTGAACCTGTAAAAGTTGCTGTGCATGAACTTATTGCAACAACGACAAGGCAGCAACCAGAAGCGCAGGCTGTTTGCGCATGGGATGGAAACTGGACGTACGCTGAGCTTGACAAGTTATCGAGTCATCTGGCATATAGTCTCGTGGATTCGGGAGTAGGCCCAGGGGTTGTGGTGCCGCTGTGCATTGAGAAATCGAGGTGGATGCCCGTAGCCATGATGGCCGTGATGAAGGCTGGTGGAGCGTCGCTCGCGCTGGATTACGCGCAGCCCGAGGATCGACTTCGCAGTATCGTGGACCAGGTAAGTCCAATTGTGATGCTAACTTCGATAGCAAACCAGGAACTTGCTCGCCGCCTGAGTCCTCACAGTTCGGTTGTGGTGGTCGTGGTCAGCGAGCATTGCCTAGGCAGCCGGCCCGCAGAGCCCCGAGTGGGAAAGGCGTCAACGCTGCCGGAAGTTGATCCGTCCCGCACGCTCTACCTCGTCTTCACGTCTGGCAGTACTGGTCGCCCCAAGGGCGTCGTTGTCACCCACGAAAACGTCGCCAGCGCAATTCTGCATCAGCGTGGCACGCTTGCGTTCACCAAGGACTCGCGAATTTACGATTTTGCGTCGTATATGTTCGATGTGGTCTGGTGCAACCTTCTTCAGGGCCTTTCAGCCGGAGCCTGCATCTGCATTCCCAGTAACGATGATCGCCGAAACGACCCTTGGGGCGCTGCGGCTCGCCTTGGCGCCAATACGACCATCCTGACACCGTCGACCGTCCGTGGACATGATTTGAAGCCTCTCCAGTGCTTACGCAATGTTCTTTTCATTGGAGAGCCCCTCTCGACCGATGATCTTAGCGGCTTGCATTCCGAGACGATCGTGACGAATTTGTACGGCCCCACAGAGTGTACGACATTTAGCACTGCCCAACAAGCAATATCGATCTTTCCATCATCTTTGAACAAACGTATCGGCATAGGGACAGGCCAGGGTCTATGCGCATGGCTTGTAAATCCTTCGGACCATACCAAGCTGGTTCCCCTAGGATGTGTCGGCGAGGTGCTGCTGGAGGGGCCACTTGTGGCGGCTGGCTATCTGGAAGACGAAGAAAAGACGACAGCTGCCTTCTTCCACGACCCGCCGTGGCTTCTGGAGGGATGTCAACACCACGCCGGTCGCCACGGACGTCTGTACAAGACCGGAGACCTTGCACGATTTGATACCGATGGCAGCTTGTTTTTCCTTGGAAGAAAGGATTCGCAAGTTAAGATCAACGGCCAGCGTGTTGAATTGGGCGACATTGAACACCACATACAGGCCAATGTTTCGTATCATCGTGATTCGAACGTTGTTGCGGAGGTTGTGAACCCTCAAGGGAGTGACAAGGCAATGCTGGTAGCCTTCATACAAGTCTCAGTTGCTTCCGAATCTGGCAATATAGATGCTCAGGACGAATTTGCAAGCATTACAGCTGGTCTTCAAGCCAGGCTTCTTGCGCAGCTACCGGCGTACATGGTTCCATCTGCATTTATTCCAATCGAGGAGATTCCAGTCACAGCCAGCGGCAAGATTGACCGCCGCAAAATCCGTGCCCTTGGACAGCAACTGACCTCGAAAAGCCTTCTGGAAAGTACCTCTGCTTCTCTGACTCAGACGCGACCGCCCTCTACCGCTGCTGAGATGACCTTGCAGGGCCTCTGGTCTGCTGTGCTGGGTGTGGAAACCAAATGCATCAGCGCAGAAGACAGTTTCCTGCGCATAGGGGGTGATTCTATAGCGGCCATGAGGCTTGTTGCGGCAGCTCGCAAGCAGGGCATGTCTCTTACTGTCACACAAGTCTTTCAACACCCATTGCTGTGTGACCTCGCCAAGTTGATAGAGGACGCGGCTATTAGTGCCAACGGAGATGCCAGTTATCATCAACATCAGCCATTCTCCCTATTGCATACAAGAAAGAGCGTCAAAGAACTCAGACAAAACATTGCAAGCAAGATCAACATCCTTCCCAGCCAAGTTGAGGACGCCTTTCCTTGCACACCATTACAAGAAGGCTTGCTGGCTCTGACTGCCAAGCGACCTGGAGACTATGTTGCACGGTTTGTCTACCCTCTGCAGCCTAGTGTAGACACTGAACATTTTGTCAGAGCCTGGGAGGCTGTGGTGTCGGTATCGCCGATTCTTCGAACGCGCATCATCGATCTTGGCGAGACTCGATTAGTTCAAGTCATTGTCAATGAGCCGACAACATGGGCGCTGCGGGGCGAATCAACCAGTCTGGATGCTTACGAAATCGCAGACAAAAAATTGAGCACTGGTCTAGGGACGCCAATGGCACGATTTGCCGTGATAAAAGATCCAGTAACCGACAGTCGCTTCTTCATCTGGACCATTCATCATGCTCTGTATGATGGCTGGTCTATTTCACTTATGCTCGACAAGTTAAATGTCGCATTTCATCAAAGCGAATCCCACAACATCTTACTACCATCTTCCCCACCCATGCAGACCTTTGTTAAGCATGTCATTAGCATTGACCAGGATGACGCCGCCAGGTACTGGGACAAGCAATTCCATGGTTTTGGAGCTATGATCTTTCCGACGGCACCTTCAAACTCCTATCAGCCCATTTCCAACGCATTTATCAAGCACCGCATTCGAGACTTGCGCTGGCCAAAAATCGACATTACGCCGTCCATAATGGTCAGGGCTGCATGGTCGATGCTGGCCGCAAAGTACACCGACCGTCCAGATGTCATCTTTGGTGTCACTGTCTCGGGACGACAAGCTGCCGTAGCGGATGTGGAGCAAATTGTCGGGCCTACAATCGCCACAGTCCCCGTGAGGGTCTCTCTTCACCAGACTGAGATGACTGTGATAGAACTTTTGCGGAACATCCAGGCCCAAGCAGTGGAAATGACGGCATTCGAACAAACGGGCTTACGAAACATTCGACGTGTGAGTAGCGACGCCGAAAGAGCTTGCGTCTACCAAACACTACTCGTCGTACATCCAGCAGAGGAAGAGGATGAGGCGAGGAAGATGAGCGGCTGGTTTATCAGCAAACGAGACGAATATGGAGAAGACGATACAAACGTGACTGAGCACGATACCCACGCACTGACCTTGGAATGTACTCTCCAGCGGCAGGGTATGAGTCTTCGTGTCGCGTATGACTCCAACATCCTTGAAATCGAACAAGTCAATAGACTTGCCGCCCAATTTGAACACACACTTCGACAAATTTGCATGCTGGAAAATGCGAGCAAGACCCTTTCAAGTATAGAAATGGTCAGCCCTCACGACACATCTGATGTTTGGCTTTGGAACGGCATCTGTCCGACAGCTTACAGTGCTTGCCTACACGATTTGATCTCTACATCAGCTCAAAGGCAGCCAGATGCTTTGGCCGTCAATGCCTGGGATGGAGACTTCTCATATGGCGAGCTAGATGCTATATCTACGCGACTGGCGTTCTATCTTGCTAGTCTCGGCGTCAAGCCAGAAACCATTGTACCTCTCTACTTCGAAAAGTCTAAGTGGATGCCAGTCACAATGCTGGGTGTTATGAAAGCAGGCGGCGCATCGGTCTTGATGGACTTGAGCCAGCCGAAGAGTCGTTTGCAAGCTATCATTGACCAGATTGCACCTGTCATATTGCTGACCTCATCACGTAACGAAAAGGTAGCAGCTGAACTTACCAGTACGCCAGTGGTTGCTGTTAGTGGGAATCTTGTGAAGAGACTGCATGATTCAGATCCTGTGGAACAGCTACTCCGGACTCAGCCCTGGAACAAGGCGTACCTGATTTTTACCTCGGGAAGCACTGGTACGCCCAAAGGTGCAATTGTAACGCATGAAAATGTGTGCAGCGCTGTGCGCTACCAGCAGCTTGCTCACGGATATCGTGCCGACGCTCGAGTTTATGACTTTACTTCTTATGCGTTCGATACGGCGTGGAACAACTTTATGCATACGTTTACCGTTGGTGCTTGCTTGTGCATACCTTCAGAGGACGAGCGTAGGGATGATCTTACTGGGTCGATCAATCGATTCAAGCCGTCTATGCTCGACATTACACCATCCGCCGCCACGGCTCTACCACTCGCCACTGTCCAGTCCCTTTGCACATTGATCCTAGGTGGCGAAAGTCTCTCCTTGTGGCAAGCCGAGAAACTAAGTTCCGTTGTCGACTTGAAGCTGGCATACGGTCCATGCGAGTGCACACCCACGTCGACAATCGCCACAGTCGATCCGAAGGCTACCAGCGATCCTAATATTGGGCGTGGCGTGGGCATCGTTACTTGGATCATCGACCCGCGGGATCATAATGCTCTAGCTCCCATTGGGGCAATTGGTGAGCTTGTCCTTGAGGGTCCTCTTGTTGGTCAGGGCTATCTGGGCGACGAAGAGAAAAGCAAGGTAGCATTCATCCACAATCCTCAGTGGCTGCTGCGCGGCGGTGCTGGCACGCCGGGACGTGAGGGGCGATTGTATAGAACTGGTGACCTCGTGAGATACAACTCCGATGGTACTCTTGCCTTCCTTGGTCGAAAGGACGCACAGGTCAAGATCAACGGTCAGCGAGTTGAGCTTGGTGAAATTGAAAATCACATGGCTCGTCATCACCTTATACGACAGTCCGTGTCCTTGTATCCTCACACAGGTCCTTTTTCGAAAAGACTTGTAGGTGTCTTGAGTTTACGAAATGTGCTTCGACCTTCGACGGAGTCCTTGATTGAGCTTGATGATGCACAAGGCCACAGCGGGACTGAAGAGCTTATCAGCACGCTACAGATGCTTTTGGGCGAGGCCCTCCCATCATACATGGTTCCCTCGACTTGGATAGTTGTCAAAAGCATCCCCTTAAGCCCTTCGGGAAAACTCGACCGAAAATTAGTGCATGACTGGCTGCTGCACATGGACGCGAAAACTATTGCGAGAATTAACCACACGGCACATACACATCCACCTCGTGAGCCCAAAACGAATTCCGAACGTATGCTATGCGACGCCTGTAGCGTTATCCTGAACGTAACGCCTGCTGATATCAACCTGCAAACCTCGTTCATTAGCAACGGCGGTGACTCGATCTCGGCTATGCGTCTCTCATCCTACTGTCGCGATGCCCACCTGATCATTTCAGTAGCTATGCTACTGAAAAGCAAAACTCTGGCAAGTGTGGCGTCTTCTATCGTCGCAGCAGAATCTTCCGCGACTCGTGTGGAGAAATCTCGTGAAGAGCTTGGCAAGGCCTTCAACTTGTCGCCCATGCAGAAATGGTTCTTTGCTCAGTGCCCTTCAGATGCCATCACTCAGGCGGATTACTATTGCAACCAGGGCTTCTACGTTAAGCTCAATCGCCATGTGCCGATCAAAAAGGTGTCTTCAGCAATACAGACGATCGTCGAACGTCATTCCATGTTGCGGGCCCAATTCGCAGAAGAAAAAGGTGGCTGGGTCCAGCGGATTCCGGCGCCTGAAGACAGTGCCTATCACTTTAGTTATGCTGATTCTCAGTCTGTCAAAGAGATTATGGCTAATGCGAGCAAAAGCCACCAAGGCTTAGATATCAAGCGTGGCCTAGTTTTTTCAGCAGATTTGTACACCCTGCCAACAAAAGATCAATATCTGATTCTCATCGCACATCATTTGGTCGTCGACCTTGTCTCGTGGCGGGTTATACTAGACGATCTTGAGTCCGTGATGCTCGGAAAGAGGCTACACCATGGCTTTACCTTCCAGCAGTGGACCACGCTACAAACTGATGTTGCTCTTTCTTCTGAATTCGCCCCAGATAAGGTTCTCCTCACCCAAAACGTGCACAACAACCATGAATTCTGGAAGTTTACGGAGGGTACCACCCCTAACACGGCCAGCGACCACATTGCGAAGGATATCGAGCTAGACAAGGCTACGACGCTGCTATTGATCAAGGATGCTAACACAGCATATAACACGGAACCGGTGGACTTGATCCTTTCGTCCATTTGGCACGCTTTCTTTCGCATATTTCCCACGCGCCAAGGTCTGACAATCTTCAATGAAGGCCACGGCCGAGAGCCGTGGACTCCCGAAATTGACTTATCGCGCACCGTTGGCTGGTTCACGACGTTGAGCCCCATTCATGTCTCTCGCATCGACGGCGACGTTGCTTCTCACTTAGCGCGGCTAGTTAAGGATACAAGAAGGCGGCTACCCTCCAATGGCTGGGCATACTGGGTCTCAAGGCATCTGAATGAACAAGGAATCGCAGCATTTGCATCTCATTCCCCCACAATGGAAGTGCAATTCAACTACCACGGGCAGTTTCAGCAACTGGAGCGGCCTGATTCTCTCTTCGAAGTTGTAAACTTCGACGACGAGGTATCTGCCGTGGGGCCATTGCTGCCCACGTCAGTTCTGTTCGACATCAACGTTGTTGTTCAAGCCGGAGTAACCAAAATATCTTTTTCTTGGAACCGACACCTAGCCCATCAAGATTTGATTCGGGATTGGGCCGCTCAGATCAAGGACTCGCTACGGTCTATCTGCTTTGAGCTAAGCAAAAAACAGACTGAGACCACTCTTTGCGACTATGAATTTCTCAGTCTTGACTATAAAGGTCTTGATGAGTTGCGCGAGAACAAATTGCGTCATCTTGAAGAAATCAACGATTCCCAAGTCGACTCTATTTACCCATCGTCTCCCATGGTAGATGGTATCCTTCTAAGCCAAATGAAGGGAACTGGTTCGTATGAAACTTCCCAAACTTGGCTGATAAAGCCTCGCCAATGTCACAAAATCAACATCAACGCTTTACAGGAGGCTTGGCAAACTGTCGTCGCTCGACATCCTTCATTGCGGACTGTTTTCATCGATAGCGTGGATGCGTCAGTTGCCTTCAACTCCGTGGTGCTTAAGTCCTTGCATGGCGATATCATACTTCTCGAATCGGACAGTTTTGCTTCAGCCTGTTCAATGTTAAAAGAAGTCCCAAAAGTCAATTATTATCAGGCCAAGCCCGCTCATCGACTAGTACTTGCCACCATATTGGGTGATGATCGGGTGCTTTGCAAGATCGAAATGAGCCATGCTATTTCCGACGGTGCCTCAACGTCTATTACCATGACTGACTGGGCTAGAGCCTACTCTGGAGAGCTTGACATCGAAGAATTAAGCGACGTTACTCAGCAATTCACTCGAGCACTTTCGTTGGTACCCAAAGCTGATAAGATATCCTACTGGAAAAGTAAATTATCCGGTCTGGAACCTTGCCACTTCCCACGTCTGGGTGACTCTGTGCCAATTGACGAGTTCGCTACTGCGACAGTGACTTGGAAGCTCGAAGATAACGCTTTGCCCCAGATGAAACGATTCTGCGAGGCATGTTCGGTCACTCCCGCTAGCTTGTTTCAGTGTGCTTGGGCTCTCACCCTGTCAGCATACACAGGGTCTGACTCCGTCTGCTTCGGATACCTCGCGTCCGGAAGAGATATAGCTATGAAGGGTATTCTAGACGCAATTGGTGCATTCGCCAATGTCATGACTTGTCGGGTCGATATTGATAGAGAATGGAGCAGTGATCAGTTGGTCCACCATGTACATGGCCAAGTATTGGAGGACCTGAATTTCCAACATTGTTCGATCGCTGATGTTCAACACGAGCTTGGTCTCCCATATGGCCAATCTCTATTCAATTCTATTATGTCCTACCAAGCCGACGACGATGACTTAACCGAAGGTATCCAGACGCAGCACCTGGTCTTTACTGACCTTGACTGGGAAGACCCGACGGAGTATGACATGACGATCAACATTAGACATACCAACGCATCAGTCTACCTCACATTGAACTATCGATCGGCGTGTATATCTGGTTACCAGGCACGCAGTGTTGTTTCACTTTTCGAAAAGTTTGTCGCATCTCTGACAGGCAATTATGGACCTCTATCTTCAGCTGTCAGTGAACCACTAAACAGGCTATCACTGATAGACAACATCAGCGATAGAGACTTGCAAAGAATTTGGAAGTGGAATGAGGAGGCACCTGAACCTGTTCAAGAGATAATCCACGACATTATAGCTCAAATAGCTCGCAAAGACCCTTGTGCACCCGCTATCTGCGCCTGGGACGGGGACTTCACGTATGCAGCATTAGATGACGCAGCCTCGAAGGTAGCTCGTTATCTTGCTACGCTAGGTGTTCGACCCGGTGTCATTGTGCCTTTGTGCTTTGAGAAATCGAAGTGGATGCCTGTGGCTATGCTCGCTGTCATGAAAGCAGGCGGTGCGTCGGTCGCACTGGACAGCACCCTTCCGGAAGAACGCCTATTAAGCATAGTTGAACAAGTAAACCCTATCGTCATTCTCACATCTTTAGGAAATGAGGAATTGACGAAACGCCTCGCGGGTTGTTCTACAGTGCCTCTCAGCGATTCTCATCTCGCAAGGCTCGATACGACAACTGGCATCCTACCGAGTGTTGAGCCATGCAACATGCTTTACGTTGTCTTCACGTCTGGCAGCACTGGGGTTCCCAAAGGTGTGATCATCACGCACTCTAACTTCAGCAGTGCCATTCGCTACCAACAGGTCGCTTTGGGATTCAAACGCAGCTCCCGCGTATATGATTTCGTGAAGTATGCCTTCGATGTCACTTGGTCCAATTTTTTGCATTCAATGACCGCCGGAGCCTGCCTATGCATCCCGTCCGAGGCCGAGACATCCGATAATATCACAGAGTCTTTGAATAATTTCAGGGCAAACTTCGTTGACTTGACTCCATCAGTCGCCAGTACTCTGTGCCCCACCGATCTTACCACACTCGATCAGATCTTGTTCAGCGGTGAAGCATTAACGACCCATATCGCGGCGCAGTGGGCTGAAGACAAGATTGCTTTGAACACGTATGGTCCTGCAGAATGCACTGTCAAGGCAACATTCTCAAAGGTTGGCAAATCTGATGCGTCTGCTGCCAGTATAGGCTCAGGATTCGGTCTGTGTACCTGGGTTGTGCAATCGGCGGACCACAATAAGCTCGTGCCAATTGGTGTCGTCGGTGAACTGATACTCGAAGGACCATTGGTCGGCGATGGCTATCTGAACGATCCGGCAAAGACAGAGGAAGCTTTTATCGACAGCCCTGACTGGCTTGTTGGTGGAGCAAAAGGCTATTCCGGTCGTAAAGTGAAGCTATACAAGACAGGAGACTTGGTGCGATATGATGCCGATGGAAGCTTGAAGTTCATCGGCCGCAAAGACGGTCAAGTCAAGATTAACGGACAGAGATTAGAGCTGGGGGACGTTGAGCACCACGTTCGTCTGAATCTACTACATGATGCGCCAGTCCAGGTTTATGCCGAGGTCATCAAACCTCGAGGGAGCAAAACTCCGATACTTCTCGCCTTCATTCATCGTTCCACTAGCCAGATCACATTTTTCGCCGATAGGGGGCACGACCAAATCAATGAAATGATAGCACGCCTCAGCGACAAACTCGCCAAAAAGATTCCTGGCTACATGATCCCTGCTGCTTACCTCACAATAGACGAGATCCCAATGACAGCAACTGGCAAGGCTGACCGTCGTCGTTTGCGACAGCTGGGCGAGCAATTAACATTGGAAGAGCTCTTGGTGCTCAATGTTCACAGCGAAGCACCTACAATTCCAAGGACAGTTTCAGAAAAGCGTTTACAGAGTCTTTGGGCATCTGTCCTTGACATTAAAGCAGACTCTATAAAGGCGAATGATAGCTTCCTTCGTATTGGAGGCGACTCTATCGGAGCCATGAAATTAGTGGGTATCTCACGTAAGGAGGGGCTTGCTCTGACTGTCGCGGACATTTTTCAGCATCCAAAGCTGAGCGAAATGGCGAAGATTGTTGGTGATGTTTGCAAGGCCGAGCTCGAAGCCATTCCGCCTTTCTCGCTGTTGAAATCCGAGATCGATACCGAAGCAGCGCGCGATCAAGTTGCACGAATTTGCGAGATCGATAGCCATCATATACGGGATATCTTCCCCTGTAGCCCGTTGCAAGAGGGTCTCCTTGCTTTGACAAGCAAGAGAGCAGGTGATTATGTGGCTCAGTACACTCTCCCTCTCAAGTACACGACTGATGTTGGCCGCTTTCGGAGGGCTTGGGAAAAAGTCCTGATGGTGACGCCAATTTTGCGTACCCGGATTGCCGATATTCCAGACCAAGGGCTTGTTCAGGCTATTCTCGACGAGGAAGCTCGCTGGCTGCAGTGCTTTGATGTGAGCGATTATCGAGAACAAGTTGAAAAGATACCCATGGGTCTAGGGAACCCCCTTGTCCGATATTCTGTTACCAAATTGTCTGAAAACGATCAGAGATCTGTTTTTCTCCTAACCATTCATCACGCGCTCTATGATGGATGGTCAATGTCGCTCATCATGAGTAGGCTAGAGCGGGCGTACAAAGGGGATGTAGTTCTCCAGCAGACGCCCCCTTTCCAGCGCTTTGTCAAGCACATTTTGAGCACCAGTGATGAGAAATCCACACGCTTCTGGAAAGGTCGTTTCGAGGCATGCGAAGCGCAAGTCTTCCCTAAGCTGCCATCGACTACATACCAACCTACAGCGAACTCATACTTCAACCATTACATCGAGAACTTACGCTGGCCGGAAAACGACATTACTGCTTCAACAGCAATTCGTGCAGCTTTAGCGATCTTAACGGCAAGGCATACAAACTCTGAAGACGTGGTTTTTGGGGAAACCGTGAGTGGCCGTCAAGCAGATGTGCATGGTGTGGACGAGATGACGGGCCCGACTCTTGCAACGGTGCCAGCTCGAGTGGTTCTTGACTGGGATGAGCCTGTTGAGACGTTTCTTGACCGAATCCAGACGCAACATGTGCAAATGACGGCTTTTGAGCAAACGGGACTGCAGAAAATTCGCAGGATGGGCATCCATGCTAAACAAGCCTGCGACTTTCAGACCTTGTTGTTGATACACCCTTTTGAGCAGGCTACGCAGCTTGACACCCAAATATTCGCAGTTTCAGGGCACCATGATGACGGAGACGAAGTCGGTGCTCAGATTGCTCAGTTCGATACTTATGCCCTAAGTATTGAATGCGAATTGGCGACGTGTGGTTTGAATGTGCAATTCGAGTTCGATGACCGTATTCTCAGCAGATATCGTGTTCAAAAATTCGCCCGACAGCTTGAGAACATTCTGCGCCAACTCTGCAATGTTAAACATAAAGAGCTATGTCTCAAAGATGTTGAGACGGTCAGCACCGACGATCTTGAAGACATATGGCAATGGAACGCCACAGTACCAGCGACTGTTGATACTCCGGTCCATGAGATCATCGCTGATAGATCTTTTCAAAATCCTGATGCTCCAGCAATTTGCGCCTGGGACGGTAATTGGAATTATAGACAATTGCATGATTTGTCCTCACGCTTGGCCTTTCACTTGCAACATCTTGGAGTTGGTCCCGAGATCATAATCCCTTTATGCTTTGAAAAATCAAGATGGAGTCCAGTTGCGATTCTTGGTGTGATGAAGGCTGGTGGGGTGTGTGTGACTCTCGATCCGAGCTTACCAGAGGATCGCCTCATAAGCATCGTGCAACAAACAAGCCCAAAAATGATACTCTCGTCTCTAGATAATGAGAGCCTGGCTACTCGTTTATCGTCCGAGCGGCCCGTTATCGTCATTGACGAGAGGTTGATTCTTTCACTGGAAGCCCGAGCAAATGGAGCCCTACCGACCGTCAAACCTTCCGATACTCTATATATTGTCTTCACGTCCGGCACTACCGGGACACCGAAAGGTGTACGGATTACACACTCTAACTTCAGCAGTGCCATTGTACACCAGCGCAGTGCTCACAATTTCGACAACGTGGCTAATGCCCGAGTCTATGACTTTGCGTCGTGTGCATTCGACACCTCGTGGCAGAACATGCTTGCTACATTGGACTGTGGTGGGTGTTTATGCATTCCTTCTGAAGCTGAGCGACGAGATGACCTTGCCAAATCCATCGAACGTTTTGAAATCACTCATCTTGAGATGTCTCCTTCTGGAGCTATGGTCTTGCCACTGTCAACGCTCAAGAACCTCAATACCCTAATTCTGGGCGGTGAGAAGTTGCAGGGGTGTGTGAAAGAATGGGCCTCGGTAGTCAGCACAAAAAACTCATACGGCCCTTGCGAATGCACTCCAACGTCTCTCGTCGCAGACGTTGACTCCGTGGCTTTTAATGGGGGAAACATCGGCAGAGGCAGAGGTGTGAACACATGGATAGTGGACACGAAGACTGGCGAGTCTTTGATGCCAGTAGGAAGCATAGGGGAATTGATGCTAGAGGGTCCACTTGTTGGTCCGGGTTATCTCGGAGATCCTGACAAGACTGCTTCCCTCTTTGTCGAGAACCCACTGTGGCTAACACGTGGGTTTCTGGACCATCCTGGCCGTAACGGCCGACTATACAAGACTGGCGACCTAGTCTTCTACAACGAAGATGGTACTTTGACCTACATCGGCCGCAAGGATTCTCAGATTAAATTCCATGGCCAACGTATTGAGTTGAGTGAAATCGAAAGTCACATCACGCAAAATCGTTTGACAAAGCAATCAGCTTGTCTGTTCCCCAAGTCGGGTCTTTGGGCAAACACGCTAGTCAGCGTCTTCAGTATTCAAATCATTCAGAGTGATTCCGACAGTGGCACCGAGAGTGGCACCAATTCTTCGAGCTATCATGCATCGTCTTCTACTATTACACCCAGCTCGGCGTCGTATTGTACCCAATCTCCCGGCTCTTCGAGTCCACCTGATACTTCAAGGACTCCAGATTTGCAACATGGCATGGATATAATACTTGAGAATCATACTGCTGCAGTCCAGGCCTACATTGAAGACATGCGGAGCTCCCTGGAGATGTCTTTACCTTCCTATATGGTCCCTTCCAAGTGGATCGCAGTGAAGCATATTCCTCTGAATTCATCAGGTAAACTGAACCGCAAGCAGCTCGAGGCCTGGCTTGAAAATATGGAGAAAATTGTACTCGAACAACTTTCTGGTCCAAACAATATTTCTGTGTTCCGGGAACCAAAAACACGAATCGAGCATGTTCTAATGGATGCGTGCTGTCGGGTTTTGAACGTACCGGCGTCTGAGGTCAACATGGAACGTTCATTTGTAGCCAACGGCGGCGATTCCATCTCCGCGATGCGACTGGTTCCACAATGTCGCGCTCAGGATGTCATCCTCTCTGTGGCCGCTTTGCTCAAGGCCAGGTCTTTAGCCGAGGTCGCAAAGTTGTCATCCGCAATGGTCCAACTTGGTCCCTCTCAAATTGAAGACTTTGAACAGCCTTTCCTACTTTCTCCGATCCAGCGATGGTTCTTTAGTCAGTGTCCTTCTGACATCGTCAACACTCCAAGTCACCGCTGTAATCAATCATTCTACGTACGAATACACCGACAAGTGTCCTCTAAGGAGGTTGGCGATGCTGTCTCGAAAGTAGTTAAGCAGCACTCGATGCTTCGTGCCCGCTTTCAGCAGCAAGACGGCGACTGGACACAAATCGTTCCGGAAATGAAAAGGGCCAGATACCACTTCGAGTCTTCAACTTTGCATTCTATGGAGGAATTGCAAGCTCTTGCATCTCGACGTCAACTGGGTCTTGACATTGAGCGCGGTCTTGTATTTTCCGCCGATCTCTGCAGAATCTCCTCCGGTGAACTCTATCTTGTTCTTATCGCGCACCATTTGGTCATTGATCTTGTATCATGGCGAATCATCCTAGACGATCTTGAGACTCTACTTACTGGTGGAGTTTTAATGGAAAGTCTTCCGTTCCAAATCTGGAACAATCTTCAGCACCAAGAGGCCAAATCTACTAAGTTTTACCAGCCGAATGTTCTATCCACGGATGGCGTAAACAATGATCTCGCCTTTTGGGACTTTGAGTCCAGAGCTCCCAATTCGACACATGATCACGTTATTAAATCTTTCACAATTGACCGAAAAATCACGTCGCTAACCTTGAAGAATGCGAATAATGCCTTGAACACGGAGCCGGTTGACCTACTACTATCAGCAGTGTGGGATGCATTCTTCCGCACATTTCTATCCCGGCATGGTTTAACAATCTTTATTGACGGTCATGGTCGTGAGTCCTGGAATACCAATATCGACATCTCCAGAACAGTCGGTTGGTTTACTACATTGGCTCCAATAAACATGTCGCGAGGATATGGGAGAAACTTTACCGATATCGTTAGACGCGTTAAGGATGCACGAAGGAAGCTGGCCGCCAATGGATGGAAGTACTTTTCTTCTCGGTATCTAAACAGAGAAGGAATGGACGCTTTTTCCTCCCATGAGTCAGTCATGGAGATGTGTTTCAACTATCATGGCCAATTCCAGCAACTCGAGAGGGAAGATTCATTCTTTAGTGAAATTGAGCTCCAGGATGTCTCGGACGTGGGACCCGACTTGCCCGCCTCCTCATTATTTGATGTTAACATGTCCATTGAGGAAGGGCAGATCCATGTATCCTTCGCTTGGAATCGGCATATTTCTCATCAGGGTCTAATTGTCCAATGGATCGATCAGATAGGACCTTCTTTGCAGTCTATTTGTCAGACTCTAGCACCTAGGTCCAGGGAGAGAACACTTATTGACTACAACTTTCTACGCCTGGACTACGCAGGTCTGGATAGGCTTCAAAGCCACATGATTCCTGAGATTGAGCAGTTTAACAAGGCGACGGTACAGGACATTTATCCTTGCTCACCAATGGTAGAGGGAATTCAACTCAGTCAAGCTAAACAAGTTGGACTTTACGAGACTTCTCAAATCTACGAACTTCGGCCGCGAGGAAATCATGTCATCGACGTGGAAAAGCTTCAAACAGCTTGGCAAGATACGATAGCTCGTCATCCTTCCTTACGAAGTCTCTTCATCGAAAGTCTAGACCCCAACTTGGCATTTAATCAGGTTGTCCTGGAGGCATATTGTGGCGATGTTGTTCTGCTAACGAGTGAAACTCTACACTCTGCCCGACTATCACTGCAATCTCTTCCCAAAGTCAAGTATCAGCAACTCAAACCCCCCCATCGCCTTGCGCTTTGTCAAGTTTTGGACACTCGAACTCTTCTCTGTCAAATCGAGATGAGTCACACTATCACCGATGGCGCATCCACGGGGATTTTAATTGATGATTGGGCCAAAGCCTACCAGGGTGTTTTGGGAAAAGCTAATCTAGACGGGACCTGTCGCGAGTTTGCGCAATCCTTGGTCGCAGGAGATGCAGAAAGCAAAAGGCTTTACTGGAAGAGAAAGTTAAAGGGCATTCAACCCTGCCTTTTTCCTCTCCTGGACAGGGTCTCAGGGCCTTCTACCGAGGCGGTCTCATGGTCGATGATAGACATTGATAGGGCACTCTTTTCGTCTTTGCAGAAATTCTGCGAGTCCCACTCAGTAACCCCTGCGAGTTTGTTCCACGCCGCGTGGGCACTAACATTAGCCACATACACTGGCACCGACAGCGTTTGCTTTGGCTATATCGCTTCCGGTAGAGACCTCCCTATTCCTGGAATTGAGGATGCTATCGGAGCATACGCCAACTTGATGGTCTGCCGCGCGGACATCTCTCGAGAGTGGTCCAAACCTCGTTTCGTGCAATATCTCCACCATCAGGTCTTGGAGGATATGGGCTATCAGCATTGCTCTCTAGCTGATATCCAGCACGACCTGGGTATTGTCTCGGGGTACCAATTGTTTAACACGATCATGTCATTCCAGAGAGACATTGAACAACCTACGGAGGGTCCTATGATTCAAGAATTCGACTTTGTGGAGGCAGACGGAGATGATCCTACAGAGTATGAAGTCGCAATAAGCATCTCATGGGGTGTCGATTTCGCGCAATTGTTCATCAACTGTCTGCCTTCACGGTTTACCAATAACCAATGCCACCGCATTATCACCACGTTCAAGGCCATCACCTCTAAGCTTGTGTGCGACGAGCATTCGCAGTGCGATGACGGTACCCTACGCGGCATTGACATGATCAGCAACGAGGACTTGCATGACATCTGGCGGTGGAACTGGGAGGTTCCTGAAAGTGCGACTACATGTCTTCATCATATCGTGTCAGACGTGGCAAAAAGACGGCCAGAATCTATTGCTGTTGATGCCTGCGACGGTGTGTGGACGTACGCCGAGCTGGACAGGCATGCGACTCAAATAGCTCAGCAATTAGGACACCTTGGCGTCAGTATAGGTGATGTGGTTGCACTCTATTTCGAAAAGTCTCGCTGGGTATCCCTGGCTATGCTTGCCGTGCTCAAAATTGGGGGAGTTGCGACCTTGTTGGACTCGTCTCAATCAGAGAGTGTTTTTGTTCGCACAATAGAGCTTTCCGATCCAAAGCTGCTACTCTCATCGAGCGTAATGAAACCGGCTGCTGCCAAGATTACGAATCGGTCGGTCCTTGTCATCAATAGTGATCTTCTAGAGACGTTGGCAGAAGTGGACTCCTCAACTCTACCACGTTTTCAGTCGTCAAACCACGCCTGTCTCATCTATTCTTCGGGATTTTCTGCCTCTCCAAAATGTGTGGCATTGACACATGACAACCTCAGTTCCGCTGTGAAGCACCAGAGAGATATTCAAGGGTATCATGCCGAATCAAGAGTTTATGACTTCATGCCATACGCCTCACAAATTACCTGGAAGGTATTTTCGTACACTTTTACTTGTGGCGGCTGCCTCTGTGTACCTTTCGAGGCTGAACACAAACAAGCCCTTGAGAATTCTATATCACGCTGGCAGCCCACCATACTCGATATTGCTCCTTCAGTCGCCACTGTTCTTCCGGATCACATCGTCCAGTCATTGGAAACCTTGATAATAGGCGGTGAACATGTTTCTCCGGACGACGCGAGGCGCTGGGCGCATTTGGTGGACCTGAAATTCACTTATGGCTTATTTGAGAGCACATCAGTCGTTATTGCGGGTACTGTTTGTCTCGAAGAAGCGGATGAGCCCAGGATCGGAAGAGGCGTCGGGATGAATACATGGATCGTCGATGCGCGAGAGGGCACAAGCCTTGCACCGGTTGGTAGCATCGGTGAGCTCGTTTTAGAAGGGCCATTGATCGGAGCTGGATATTTGAAAGACAACGAGAAACTCGACGCCGCTATCATTCATGATCCATGCTGGCTTACGCAAGGAAACTCTGATACAAAACACCCGGGCCGCACAGGCCAATTGTTCAGAACCGGTGATCTCGTCCGCTATAACAGAGATGGCAGCCTGACCTTCGTCGCTCGCAAAGAGAACCAAACTAAAGTCCATGGGCGACATGTGGAGCTGAGGGAGGTTGAGCACCAAATGAGGTTGGTTCCTTCGATAGGCTATGCTGCTTGCTTGATTCCAAAGTCAGGCCACTATGCCGATAAGCTTGTCGGCGTCTTCAGTCTCCACGGATCTTCCGAAGGTGATCGCAACGACAAGGTTGAAACAGCTGAAGTGCAGCTCATATCCACAGACAAGGCCGACGACGTACTGGATTGCATACAGTCTTTACAGGCTGCACTGGATAACACAGTGACCCCGTACATGGTCCCCGCTGTTTGGGTACCTCTAAGGAACATTCCCATCGCCGATTCCGGTGCATCTGACTGCAAGCTGATCGAGGCTTGGCTCTGCAACCTTGACGAAGAAACGTGTGTCAGGATCGCCAACGCTGCGTCATTGTCTTACGAACCAGTTACGACGTCAGAAAGGGTGATTCGGGACGCATGCAGCCACGCTCTCAACGTCTCACCAAATTTGATTAATATGCAGCGCTCGTTCATTGCCAATGGTGGTGACTCTATCTCCGCTATGAGGGTCAGCCCTTATTGCCGCGCAGCTGGCATTGAGGTCTCAGTTGTCTCCTTGCTTAGAGCTAAGAAGCTGGTACACGCCGCTGCTTCCGCAAGACTTGTCGAAGGAGTTCCAACAATTTCTTCCGAAGAAGTATTTGACAAAGCTTTTGGCTTGTCACCAATTCAACAGTGGTTTTTTGACCAGTTACCATCAGACAAAGTGAATAGTAGGGATTATTACTGCAATCAGGCGTTCTATGTCCGAATAAAACGCCAAGTTCTTGCGGAGCATGTGGCTTTGGCCATAGACAAGGTGGTTCAGCAGCACTCTATGCTCAGAGCGCGATTTCAACTCAATACAACAACAAGAATCTGGACGCAATCCATCCCTAAGCCCGAAGATGCTGTCTATAATTTCACGTCTTCCCAGGTTGAATCGCTGAACAAAGTCAAGTCGATCATCACTCAGCGACACCAAGAGCTGAATATCGAGCGCGGTCCGGTCTTCAGCGCCGATATGTTTTCATTGCCATCCGGTGAGCAGATTCTCGCGCTTATAGCTCATCATCTAGTTGTGGATCTAGTGTCGTGGCGTATTGTATTAGACGACTTGGAGGCCATTCTCTGTGGTTCTACCATCGCCGGTGAACTACCGTTCCAAATTTGGCACGATCTCCAGGCCAAAGAGGCCCAGTCATCAAGGCTTTCGCCCGAGAGTGTATTTTCTGCCGCCATCGAGCTCGATCTTAGTTTCTGGAATTTCACATTCGCCACACCCAACACATTTGACGACCATGTCGAGCATTCATTCGATGTTGACAGAACGACAACCGCGACTTTGCTTCAAGAAGCTAATATGGCATTTAATACGGAGCCAGTTGATCTGATTCTTGCGTCAGTCTGGGATGCGTTTTTCCGTACCTTTGAAACGAGGAAAGGCCTCACAATCTTTAATGAGGGACACGGTCGCGAGCCGTGGGCGCCTGAAATCGATATTTCCCGCACTGTAGGCTGGTTTACTACAATGACACCATTACATGTATCACGCGACCACAGCACCAGCAACATTCCAAAAGTTGTCAAAGATATGAGGAGACAGCTTCCATCTAATGGTCGGGCATACTTTGCTTCCCGGTATTTGAACTCCGAGGGTATGAAAGTGTTCGAGTCTCACAATGCAGTCATGGAGGTGCTCTTCAACTATCATGGCCAGTTCCAACAGCTAGAGTCTGACGATGGCTTATTTGAAAACCTCGCGTTTGACGACATATTCGATGTGGGCTCGAGCCTGCCTGCGTCTACGCTCTTCAGCATCAATGTGTCAATTGAAGGCGGCCTAACTAGGTTTACCTTCTCGTGGAACAAGTTCATGAACCACCAGAATCTCATCCGAAACTGGATGACGCAAGTCGGTCCGTCTATGAAGGCCATCTGTAGCTCTTTATCGGCCCTCAAACCCACGCGAACAATCGTGGACTACGAGTTTCTGAATTTAGACTACAAGAGTTTGGATGAGCTGCAAGATCGTATTCTTCCCGCCGTGATGTCAGAAAATGAGTCCAGCATCATTGATGTCTATCCTTGCGCACCCATGGTAGATGGCATGCTTCTCAGTCAGATAAGGGATCCCGAGGCCTACAAAACGCTACTCATGTACGAGATGAGACACTTTTCTGGCAAGCGGCCACTTGATGTCGCCCAGTTGGCCAAGGCGTGGCAAGCGATTATTGTGCGACACCCAGCCCTACGCAGCGTGTTTTTCGAAGGAGTCGACAAGATCACGGCATACTCACAGGCTGTACTTAAATCACATCAAGGTGAAGTTGTGATACTAGAGGCCCAGACTAAACCAGAGGCTGTGGCTTTGATCAGAAAATTGCCTCAAGTCAATTATCAACGGCGCAAACCTCCTCATCGTTTGGTTCTCTGTGCAACCGGAGAGGACAGCGCAATCATATGTCAGATCGAAATGAGTCACACCATCGTCGATGGTGCTTCTACTTCCATTCTTTTGAGTGACTGGTCAAAAGCTTATAGCGGAGCTCTAGATGTCACACCTCTGTTCGAGACAAACCGCAACTTCGTCCGGGCTCTCAAGGCCAATTCCTTGACTAACAAATTGGCCTATTGGAAGAAGAAGCTGGCCGGAGTTGAACAATGCCACTTTCCACGACTCGCTGATGTGTCCTCACCCAGCAACAGCATGGTTACTGCTACTGCTAGCGTTGACATTGATGGCAAGAGTTTTGAAAACATTCAACGTTTCTGTAGAATTCAATCGATTACGCCGTCAAGCATATTCCAAAGCGCATGGGCGCTCTTGCTTTCCAGTTACACGGGAAGTAGTTCGGTTTGTTTTGGGTACATCTCGTCTGGCCGTGACTTACCTGTGGAAGGCATTGAACATTCGATCAATGCTTATGCCAATATGATGATCTGTCGGGCTACTGTATCGCATACATTGACATCGCAGCAGTTTATCCGGGGGCTTCATGATCAAGTATTGGAGGATCTTGACTTTCAGCACTGCTCTTTGGCCGATATACAGCATGATCTTCGACTCTCTCCTGACTTTCCGTTGTTTAACACGATCGTATCCTTTCAAAAGGATGAAGACGACGCCGCAAAAGATGTCAATGTCGGAGATTTAGTTTTCATCGATATGGATCATGAGGACCCCACTGAAGTAAGACTATACCCTCCGTGTAAACAATGCGTGCGTGGAATCATCTACTTACAACCGTTTGCAGTACGATCTGTCCTTCGACATCACTTACGGCAGATCTCAATTAACACTCTCACTCGATTATCGTACATCTTACTTGGCACCTGTTCATGCCAGAGGTGTCGTATCATTGCTCGAGACCATCATTGCATCAATGGTCGGTGACAAGTCACTGTCGAACAGCGTGACCGCCATTAAGGCAGTTAGCCAAGAAGATGTCGATCGAATCTGGAACTGGAATTCTATCGTACCTGACACGGTGGAAGCCTTGGTACATGATATGATCACAAAGACGGCACGCCAATTTCCGGATAAACCAGCTATTTGCGCTTGGGATGGCGACTGGACTTATCAGCAGCTGGAAGACGTCTCAAACAAGCTCGCTTATAAGCTATTATCGCTTGGTGTCAGCGTTGGAAATGTTGTTCCCTTCTGTTTTGAAAAGAGTCGGTGGACTCCGGTCGCGATTCTCGCCGTCATGAAGGCTGGAGGCACAAACGTGGCTTTGGATTTTTCCCTTCCGGAAGACCGGCTACGCGTCATCCTCCAGCAAGTGAAGCCATCAATCATTCTTTCTTCATCTTCTAACGCGGAAATGGCGAAACGACTAACAATGGCACCCATCTTTGTGGTTGATGAGGCTAGCGTGACTCTACTGAAATCGATTTCTAGCCCGGCCAAAGTCTTTCCGAAGTTTACACCTTCCAACATAGTATACATCATCTTTACGTCCGGCAGTACGGGCACCCCGAAGGGAGTCATGATCAGCCACGGCAATTTTGCCAGCGCTATTCACCATCAGCGACTGCCACTTGGGTTTGAACCCGAAGCCCGCATCTACGACTTTGCATCATATATATTTGACGCTTCATGGCAAAATCTATTTGGTGCTCTTGAGTGCGGCGCCTGTCTATGTATACCTTCGAATTTTGAGCGGCAGAACGACCTAGCTGGCTCACTACAGAAGTACAAGATCACTCATCTGGACATCACTCCATCGGCAGCTCAGCTTCTGCCGCTCAGTACGATTAAGGGCTTACGTTCGCTTGTTCTTGGTGGCGAGAGCCTGTCCCCCATTTTGGCCCAGCGTTTCTCCAGTGTTGTCAGCGTCAGAAATGTATACGGGCCATGCGAGTGCACCCCTACGTCGACATTGGCGTCAATGGAATCAGCTAATGTGGGAGTAGCCAGTATTGGTCGTGGAGCTGGTACGAACACTTGGGTCGTTAGCACTGTGTGTGACTCTCTTGCCCCTATTGGAAGCATTGGAGAATTATTCATTGAGGGGCCACTCGTCGGCCCTGGATATCTAAACGATGCAGATCGGACTGCCGCATGTTTCATTGAGAATCCTTCCTGGTTGCTACGTGGCTCGGAAATTTGCGCCGGACGGCAGGGTCGCTTATATCGGACTGGTGATCTAGTATGCTACCAGCCTGACGGCAATTTGATCTTCATCGGCCGAAAAGATGACCAGATTAAAATCAACGGTCAACGTTTGGAGCTGGGTGATGTCGAATCCAACGTGAGCTCTGCCATCACGAGTTTCGAAAAAGTGCACGTGGTCGCAGACCTGGTGAAACCGAAAGATAGTGAGCGGCGTCTTTTGACAGCTTTCTTGTCTGTAGACAAGGCGTCTGCAACTTTGGACGAAATTGTTGATGGACTGACTGAGAAACTCGCGGTCAAGGTGCCTGCATACATGGTACCCTCTGCCTATATATTGCTTCAAACTATGCCAATGACACCCTCTGGGAAGGCGGATCGACGAGCACTACGTTCTATAGCCGAAAAGCTTACGCAAGTCGAGCTTACGGCTCATGGGCTTGCACAGGCGAAAACAGTAGCACCAAAGACGGCTAAGGAGGTGCATCTTCAGGAACTCTGGTCTGCAGCTTTAGGAATTCCGCAAAACAACATCGGTTCCAACAGTAGCTTTTTTAGTATTGGAGGGGACTCGATTGGCGCCATGAAGCTTGCTGCGCTGGCTCGTGACCGCGGCCTCTCCCTCACGGTCGCAGATGTCTTTCGTCATCCGTGCTTGAAGGACCTTGCCCGGGTTTCTTGCAAGGCATTCGAAAACAATCAGAAATCCGTGAGCCCGTTTTCTTTACTTTCAGGCAAGCTGAACATCTCAGATGCACGAGCCCGAGCTGCCCAAATATGCAACGTCAGCGTAGGGCTCATACAAGATGCGTTCCCGTGCACGCCCTTGCAAGAGGGCCTTTTGGCCCTCACGTCGCGAAGGTCCGGAGATTATGTAGCGCAAAATACTTTCCGAATTCAAGCTGACATCGACATCCCTCGCTTCAAACGCGCGTGGGAGCATGTTGTTGAAACCACGCCGATTCTGCGTACACGTATTGTCGATCTTGGCACTCAGGGACTAGTTCAACTTATTCTTGCAGAAGAGCCCGCGACATGGGCAGAACCTATTGTTGATACTCGAGTCTATCTAGAAGCAGACCTAAAGCTGGAAATGGGCTTGGGCATGCCTCTCATGCGATGTGCCATTACACGGGACTCGGTTAAACAGTACTCATTCATTTGGACAGTGCACCACGCCCTCTATGACGGATGGTCTATGCCCCTGATTCTCCAGAGGCTCGAGAGGGCATACGACGGAGAGGTCTTGCCAACCCCACCACCATTTCAAGATTTCGTCGACTTTATTAGCGATATTGATTCAAGTCATGCTGAAAACTTTTGGGCTTCACAGTTCGACCAAATGCAAGCTCAGCTATTTCCTTCACTCCCTTCGCCAGTGTACCAGCCACGTTCAGACAATGAGATATCGCTTCATGTCGAAAACCTGGCGTGGCCGAAGACCGATACCACCCCATCTACCGCTATACGTGCCGCACTATCCATTCTAGTTGCCGTCTATTCCGATAGTTCAGAGGCATTATTTGGTGCGACAGTCAGCGGTCGACAGATACCAGTTCCTGGAATTGAGAGTATGACGGGCCCAACCATCGCGACAGTGCCTATCAGAGTGACTCTCGACAAGCAGCAAACTGTCCACGATTTTCTGCGGCAGGTTCAAGCCCAAGTAATCGACGTTACGGCTTTTGAACAAACGGGGTTGCAAGCGATTCGAAAAATCAGTGAGGCTGCCAGAAAAGCCTGTGAATTCCAAACGTTGTTAATCATCCATCCTGCTGAAGAACCTGGCAATTCATCGAGCTTCCTCTTTGACGACCCAGAGGAACAAGACAGCTCGGATGCAGATGAAAGCATTGCCGGCTTCGATACACATGCTATCACTCTGGAGTGCGATCTCGAAAAGGCAGGTGTCTTGTTTCGATTCAGATTCGATTCCCAGGTCATCAACAGGGCCGAGGTCGACAGGCTCGCGTGCCAACTTGACGTAATCTTGAGGCAACTGTGCAATCCGGATAGCACACATGTCAAGTTGAACGACTTCGACGTAGTCAGCTCCAGAGACTTGATAGACATTTGGGGTTGGAATGCTGTCGCGCCCGAGTCCATCGACCGCGTCGTGCACGATCTGATTGCCGAGACCGCTCATAGGCAACCCAACTCTAGCGCGGTCTGCGCATGGGATGGCGACTGGACCTATCAGGAACTCGACTCTATTGCTTCAAGTATTGCGTATCGCCTTACCAGCTTAGGCGTAGGTCCTGATATGGTTGTGCCGCTTTGCTTCGAAAAGTCTCGCTGGATGCCTGTGGCGATGCTCGCAGTAATGAAGGCAGGAGCGGCATCTGTCGCTCTTGATACTACGTTGCCTCGAGATAGATTGCGCAGTATCTTGCAACACTTTGAACCGTCACTTGTGCTGTCGTCTTCATTGAGTCGAAGCATCGCCGAGGAATTGACTGACCGGCCAATAATGGTTGTGGGCGACGAAAATCGAGAGCTATTTGCTGATGAGGCACCACAAACACTTCCTGTGGTATTGCCATCGGACAAGCTATACCTAGTGTTTACATCAGGCAGCACCGGCGTTCCTAAGGGTGCTATAGTTACGCATTCGAACTTTTGTAGCGCCATTCATCACCAGCAAACTATCACCGGTTTCCGCAAAACTTCACGCGTATTTGACCTTGCCAAGTATGCCTTTGACATCAGCTGGTCAAATTTTATCCATACGATGGCTGCGGGAGGCTGCCTTTGTATTCCCTCACAGCATGACTCCATCGAAAATATCGCGAGTTCGCTTCAGTCTTTCAACGCAAACTTCATGGACATCACGCCATCTGTTGCAACTACGCTACAGGCATCGGATCTGAGCAGTCTCGAAACGGTCGTGTTTGCCGGTGAAGCGCTGACGAGCCACCAGGCTGCACAGTGGTCAAAGCAAGCTCGAGTGCTCAATATGTACGGACCAGCCGAGTGCTCGGTGAAGGCTACATTGGCCGAGCTTGATGGAAGCGCTTCTTCCTCAGCGGCCAGCATTGGTCGCGGAGTCGGTGCGTGTACGTGGGTCGTCAATCCGTCGAACCACGACAAGCTTGTACCAGTTGGCGCCGTGGGAGAGTTGGTTTTGGAAGGGCCCATCGTCGGGTCTGGTTACATAGGCGATGCGGAAAAAACTGCCGCCGCATTTGTTCAGGACCCGGCTTGGCTGCTGCTAGGTGGGCCTGGTTACAGCGGTCGTACTGGGCGTGTATACAAAACGGGTGACCTTGTTCAGTATGCTGCAGACGGCACTCTGACGTTTGTTGGCCGCAAGGACAATCAAGTTAAGATAAACGGCCAGCGTTTGGAACTTGGAGATGTTGAATGCAACCTCACTTCCCGTCTCGACTGCGGTTCGGCAGTTCAGCTTGCGGCGGAGGTGATTACACCACGAGATAGTAGCAAGCCATTACTGGCTGTCTTCATACAAGCTTTCGGGGATTCGTGCGATGACCGCTCCGATCTGCGCTCAATAACAGTCGGACTCAACGATCGTCTTGCCTCTCAAGTTCCTGGTTACATGATCCCCTCGGGTTACATCATGATTGACAAGATGCCGCTTTTGGCCACAGGCAAGTTGGACCGCAAGCGACTGCGGGCAATGGGCGCAAAGCTGAATCTTTCGGAGCTTCACGCTTCGACTTGTACACATTCAGAACGCAGAATGCCGTCGACAGCGATGGAAACCTATCTACAGGGCCTATGGGCCTCTATCCTCGGCGTTGATGACAAATGCATTCGCGCAGATGATAGCTTTATCCACATTGGTGGCGACTCTATTCAGGCCATGAAGCTTTCAAAGCGAGCCCGAGATCAGGGCTTTCATATCACCGTGGCTGACGTCCTGTCGTATCCAACACTCTCGAAAATGTCCCTCTGTGTCAAAAAGTTAGATCAGGAATCTGCTGTAACTGCAGTCGATTACGAGCCATTTTCCCTCTTGCCACCAGCAAGCCGACCTGAAGTAGAGATGATATTAGTTGATCATGGCATTTCAAAACAGGATATTCAAGATATTCTCCCTGTGACTGACCAACAGTCCCGATACCTTCTTGGAACGTACACGCAAGCCCGAAGCGCTGTCTACTACCATACGCTCGACCGCGATGGTCATTTGAACTGGAACCAGCTATATGACGCTTTCGTCAGTCTTATCGAACGTCTCGATATGATGAGAGCTGTCTTCATCGCCTATAAAGATATGTTCTTGCAGGCTATTCTCACACACGCGGACATTGAGATCAGCTTGTTCGAAACTGCAACGGACACCTTGGATGAGTATACGCTGAAGTTAAAGAAGGAAGATTTGCTCCACAACTTGTCATTTGGACAGCCAGTCTCGAAGATCTACGTTATTCACCAAACACAAGAGCAGAAGTACCGCATAGTAATACGTCTCTCTCATGCCCAGTACGATGGAACGGCGCTTAGCAAGATGTGGGCGGTACTGGAAGATACGAATTCTTCTACTTGTGCCTCTCTCGGCAACTCGGAATTAAGCTTTTCGCGATACATGAACGTGTTGTCACTGATGGACAAACAGAAGGCGAAGGACTATTGGCAGAAGATGTTGCAAGGAAGTGTCCGAACGGCGATAAAGCACCAGACTACACATCGCCTAGCATACGCTCTCGGTCCAACCATTATCAAGACCATACCAGCATTTGAACTGCACTCAGATGAGTTCACCTTCGCGACCATCCTGAAGGCCGCATGGGCATACGTGCTCGCCAAATACTCGGCAACACAAGATGTTGTATTCGGCAGCCTCGTCCATGGTCGGAATCAGCCAGGCACGCAATGCGTTTTCGGCCCCTGTGTCAATATAGTACCCACTCGTGTTATATTCCAACACGATTGGTCTATCCGAGACTTGATTGTCGCAGTTCATCGTCAACAGGTGGATGGGATGCCCTTCGAGATGATGGGCTCTAGAGAAATCATCCAGCGCTGCACCAGCTGGCCGAAATGGGCATACTTCAGCTCAGTCATCGTGCATCAGAATTATGAGAGCCGTCCAGATGAAGAGAATCCCGATGTACACTCTGCGATCGATATTGACAGTGCTGATCTGTCAACGGGCGACATTGACAGTGTCGAGGTGTACATAACGTCCACGCCCAGCCCAACCAGCACGGAAATCCATATCTGCTTCACGGACAATGTCATCTCATACTCCCTGGCACATAGCCTCGCATCCGATTTGACCGACACGATTAAACAATTCTACAAAGATATCGATGCCGTCATAATGTCACCACGTGATATGCAGAACCTCCCGACTTTGCTGCCCTCACCTGCGGACGATACCAGTGCCTCCGCCAAAATTCCGACGAGTGAGCAAATCAAGGCCATGCGTCAATGTCCCGAAAAGCTGCGCCATGATCTGGGCACCGCGTGGCGAGACGTGCTGGGCGCGCAAACTGTGCCTGACGATGACTCCAGCGCGACCTTTTTTGAGGTTGGCGGTGATGCGGATAATGCTGGGCAATTGGCTGCTCACATGCAGAGACGGGGCTATGCGATTCGAATTGAGGATGTGTTTGAGAACCCAACTTGGTCTAGGTTGCTGTTGCGAGCGAACGAATTGTCGTAAAATGAAGTGGGGAGACATGGGAGTTTGAGATTAAGGGTCTGATCCACGAGCGCCGACAGACAAAGAGCTCGTAACAAAGCGGGGTTTCTGTCCAAATGCGGCTAGCCCGCCCCATTAAATGACATGGATTAAGCCAAAAAGTCCGTTAAATCCCGTTCGAGTTGTTTTCGATGTACCGCGCTAGCAGGGGCCGCGTAGATGCCTACAATAGGAAGAAAGTGGGCACTTTGCATGTTTGTCGGCCTGAATTTTGTCGGCAGGAAAAACGTGCCGACAAACATTTTTACCTACATGCATGCAAAGTCTTCCCACGCGCCGACGCCATTCAATTCAATCAATCAATTAATCAACAATGAGACCAACACCACCATGACGGCATTCATCGGCAGTAATTACCTTTCTATAGAGCATAGTATCGTGAAAGATGACGATTTTGACGATCTTGTCACTGCTGTATCGATATTAATGCAATCCCGATGTCTGATGGACAGAGAACCCCTGACACGCGGCGCCGCACAGCACTGTTGCAGCGCAGTCGCAGCGAGTTTTAGCACTCGCGGGGGGTGTTGGCCGCTATATCGAGGCGCTGGGACGGCGGAAAGCACTGGAGATTCGAGAAGCACTGCTGCACTGGCGCTTCGACGATTTTTGCCGGATTCTCGGCCACGAACGGAAGGCGGTGCCGCTTTGGTAATCCCTGTATGGTACTGTGCGGTACAGAGTCGGCGACCCACATTCGCCTTGTACCTATCCACTATGTGTATGAAAGTTTGTCGGCGCTCGTGGATCAGACCCTAAATCTCGGCCCCTCGGGCAGTTCATGGGATTGTACGGAGTACATATGTACATTGTATGTACGTATTCGAAAATTATTTGTGGGAATATCGGCAGTTTTTGGTTTTTGAAGATGTCAGTGCAATTTCTTGCCGCAATTCCGTAATTCTTGTAACCAATTCCATGTCTTTGTAATTCATGTCGTGATCACAACTTTGCCGCAAGCCCTGATATAATCTGTCTTCTCGGAGCTCGTGCCACAAGTGTACCTAACCAAGCTGAAGGAACGGTCACGTGACGCAATTGGACACTGAATTTGGAGTATGGAAATACGCCTCAAGGATTTTGGCAACTGCCTCAACGCTTTACCCGATTTGGACGCCGCGACTCACCGATACAAACCTGCATGTCGAGGTACTTCTCTCGATACATTTTGGAGTATGTATGTTGCAGTTTTTCTTTCGGCCGGGATACCTACACGTATCCCGCCGTACAATTTTGTGCGCATAGATACTTCTCTGGGATTCTCGATGCCAATCATAGCCAAGTTCTCACACATAATTTTATCTGCTACATATATGTCATTTAAGACGCAATGCACGACGCCTCGCACGAGGAACCGCGTGTGCTCAGCATTTCAGCAGGCTAATCAGCGGCGCACATCCCGATTGAAGAGGGAATCTTCGGGGCCCTCGTCTCACCTCGTGGGCGAGGGTGCGCCCGTCCGAGCTTTCAAAACATGATATGCGACGGCCTCAAACAGAAATAAATAGGCCATCTTTCGTTTCCATCTAGCCGCAAGAGCAATGCCGCGTCATGTTTCTATTGTCGCGAAATTCACTAAGGTAATCAGGGTCTTGTCATTGCATCGTCCTCCCAGGAGAACCCAGCTCAAGAGAGGCGGCGTGCCATGCGCCGTTGTTCATGATAAAATGAAAGAAATATCTCAAAAAATATAATCAATGATGACGGAATCTTTACGCACTATAACGAGCTCTTTCATACAGCTCATGTCGTGATGAAATGCCTCGAGAAGCGAGGGGTAGGTTCTCTGGATTGGCCGTCGCTTAGCTCCGACCTTGACCCCATCGAAAACATGTGGTCTCGCCTGGAAGAGCAATTTTATTAAAGAAATCCTAAGATGGAATATACGATGAGTCCCAGAACGCTTTTAAGGTACCTCAAAGAGATCGCAATGGTGGTGTATGAGGAAACTGAGATAGAGCTCGTTTATGGGCTCTCGACAGCATGCCTAGCCGTCTTCCGGCGGTGATAGACTTCGGCGGGTGTACATTAAGTGCTGATTCGGCCATTCATCGATTTCATTGAGACTCTACAGTACTCACTCAATCGGGTATCTCTAGCATGCGAATTTGCCTGGATACGTACGGAGTATAAGTGAAGTTATTACGTGCGATGGTGAAGAATGAGAGGAAGTACCTCTAAAGTACAGGTACAAATGATTTTGTTAGTGAGTTACTTCCAGTTCCAAATCGGGTAAAGCGTTGAGGCAGTTGCCAAAATCCTTGAGGCGTATTTCCATACTCCTGAATTTGTCCTGCAGGTTCACCTGCAGCCAGCCAGGTCATAATTTTCAGACGCCAAACCCGGAAGAAAGAAGAAGCGAGAAGAAGAAAACATGCAAGAGCTCGAGACCGACCCGTCAGGGCTTTTCATGCAAACAGACTTCCTGACCCCCGAAGCGGAGAGCCAACTGCTCGACATCTTTGCGAGACTCGAATGGCCCTCGCTCCCAGGACGACGATCCCTTCACTACGGATACACATTTAGCTACAAGACCTTTGGCATAGACACCGAGATTGCCTTCAAACCCTTCCCAGATTGGCTCGTTCCTCTCTTCCCGCCAGGCGAGACACGCGCGCCGGACCAGGTCTGCCTGCAACACTACCCGCCCGGGGCTGGCATCCCTCCGCACGTCGACACCCACAGCGCCTACGACCAGCTCTACTCGCTCTCACTAGGCTCTCCTGTGCTGATGCAGTTTCGAGACGGCGGCAGCGACGCGCCAGGCACACGAGTCGAGTTGGATCTGCCGGCGAGGAGCATGCTTCGCATGAGCGGCCAGTCCAGACTGCATTGGACGCACGGCATACGGGCGAGGAAGACGGATACGCTGCCTGATGGGCAAGTGAGGCCGCGGGGCGAGCGCTGGAGCATCACCTTTCGCTGGCTGCGGGAAGCGGAGGAGGGAAGGGAGGCGGCGTGCGAGTGCGGAAATGAGAGGCTTTGCGATACGGCGCAGGCGAGGATGGGGCTCAGGAGAGAGTTGCGATGGGAGAAGGCTGAAGCTTGATCAGTCAAATATCTGATGTAGTGTCTCTCCTCTTGTCTCTATGTGCATATTCGCATTCGGTCTATTTCACAGCGCCGGACTTGTGCAAACTTCTCGTAGTCTCATAACACGATGTTCCACTGGTGTTGCAGCCTTGCAGGAATCCCAGAGCTTGATCCTCTTGCAAATTACCTAATAGTAAAATGGTCATGGACTCATGTAAGAACATAAAGGTCATGACGATGGCACTTTAAACATACATACCGGTACCTACATACCTCCTAATGCCAACTTGCAGCATTGAACTCGCCACGTGTGTGTGGATCAATCGTTACGAGGTACATATGGGTAGGTACATAGATACCTACCTAGAGCGAGAAAAGGATACGGGAGTACGGAGTAGATACATAGATATGCAGATAAAATATCTAACACCTTAGGTACATAGTCTGTACCGTATACCTCGGTCAGAGGTATGTATCTATGTATATACATACCTATGTACTCCCGTACATGAGTCGGAGGCGCGGAAATTCGGACGCCGACCGCTGCATGATGTCACCAGCCTCAAGATTTTCCTGTCGCGAGTCGCGACGACATGATGTCGGTCGGAGTTTATTATGAGCCGTACACTACCGGTACTGTGAGTCCGTTATTAGCGCCCCCTTTGTCGAGCTATAGCCACACATCACATAGACTCTTTCCTTGTGGACGGCCCTCCTGTACAACGCAAACGGAAAAAGACTGGCAATGCTCCCGATGCTTCCGATCTCGTGTTGAGCATTTGGCTTCACTTGTTGCCGACAGCAAGTCTTTGCATACTCGCTCTCTGTCTGTGTGTCTGTGTGTCTGTCTGTATGTTGGTATTCTTCTCTGCATTCTGCCTCTTCTTCTTCATTTTTGTGTCTTCCTGTGCGACCTTGAAGGGCCTCTACTAATCCTGGGTATCTTTCCAGTACTTGGAACGAAACAAAATACACAAAAACCTACCATCCCAACAATAGTGACTTGGACAATTGTCAAATCCAAACGGGGCGAGGTCCACGATGGCTTCAGTCAACCATCAAGCGGCGCCAGCAAGCTCTGGAAATTCCACGACCCAGCAAGATGCCGCTGATACAACGCTCGCTTCAACTTCGCAATTCCCTGGCAAATTAGACATCCCGTCACAGTCTGTCGCCAGTTCTAATATGAGAAAGCAATCCGCGCCGGATCCTACCGCGAGCCATGACGGATCGCTGCGACGCCCGTTAGTGCTGGAGAGGTGGCAAACCGCGACTTACGACGACGGACGAGAGCACGCCGAGTCGATTCCTAGCAGAGCTTGGATACCTTTGGACGGGAACATGGGCGTGGTAGGAGGCGGATATGACACAGATTCGTCCTCATCAGACGAGCAGGATATAGAACCTGGTGCTGGCGACCGCGACGCGACCAAGGTGAGGTCAAAACTGTCGAATTGTACGAGCGCCCACAGTGCAAAACCGCACAGGAAGAAGGAGGGTCACAAATCAAAGACAAAGCATAAACACCGCCCCAACACCGAAAGAACAAGAAGCGATGGTCGGCTACGAATTACGGTCCACGAAACGGCTCACACAGGTTATCTCGCCAATGCCCTTGGCGCAGTTGCTCACAGCATGCGGCCCAAGCCACTGCCGACGACTCGGCCAAAGGTGAGACGCGGAATTTCCACGCCTCAGCCTCGCCTCAATATCGTCATCATGGTTGTGGGATCAAGAGGAGATGTGCAGCCATTCTTGCGCATCGGAAAGTACTTGAAAGACGAGTTTGGGCACCGCGTCAGAATCGCCACGCATCCTATCTTTCGGGAATTGGTTGAAAAGGACTCTGGTCTGGAATTCTTCTCTGTGGGGGGCGACCCTGCTGAGCTCATGGCGTTCATGGTGAAGAACCCGGGCATGATTCCCACACTGGAGACTGTGAAAGCCGGCGAGATTGGCAAACGACGAGACGTCATGGCTGAGATGTTTGATGGCTTTTGGAGATCATGCATCCACGCCAACGAGGATGAGCGTACGAACCAATCGAAACCACCATCCACCGTGGACGGTCGCCATGTCTTCATTGCAGACGTCATCATTGCCAACCCGCCGAGCTTTGCTCATATTCACTGTGCCGAGGCTCTAGGCATTCCTCTTCAATTGGTTTTCACCTTCCCTTATACCCCTACTCACGCGTTCCCGCATCCCTTGGCAAGCATCAAACAAAGCAACGTCGATCAAGGCTATGCCAACTTCATGTCGTACCCTCTAGTTGAAATGATGACCTGGCAAGGCTTGGGTGATTTGATCAACGACTTTCGAGTACAAACTCTTGCTTTAGATCCAGTCTCTACCCTGTGGGCTCCGTGCGCTAACTATCGGATGCATGTGCCTGTCACATATCTCTGGTCCCCAGGTCTTGTTCCCAAACCCGAAGACTGGGGCGAAGAAATAGATGTATCCGGGTTTGTGTTTCTCGACATGGCGTCGTCGTTCAAGCCGCCCAAAGCATTGGTCGACTTTCTTGAGGCCGGAGAGCCGCCCATCTACATCGGCTTTGGTTCGATAGTGGTTGATGATGCTGATAGATTCACTGAACTGATATTTGAAGCGATCGAAAAGGCTGGCGTGCGCGCGTTGGTGTCCAGGGGCTGGGGAGGCTTCGGTCGAGATGAGGCGCCCGACAATGTGTTTATGCTTGATAACACGCCCCATGATTGGCTCTTCCCCCGGGTCAAAGCCTGCGTTCACCACGGCGGTGCCGGCACGGCGGCCATCGGACTGAAATGTGGTCTTCCCACCATGATTATCCCTTTTTTTGGCGATCAATACTTTTGGGGCACCATGGTGGGCAAATCCGGTGCTGGGCCCGACCCTGTGCCCTACAAACATCTAACGTCCGACAAGTTGGCTGAAGGAATCAAATACCTCCTGACAGAAGAAGCTAAAGATGCGGCAGGTAAGATAGCAGAAGACATCGAAAAGGATGGGGACGGAGCCCAAAATACTGTGACGACGTTCCAAGAGAATCTGAAGTTGTATGGCCCGCCCAGCATGCGCTGTGCGATCCTACACTCAGAGGTTGCCGTGTGGCAGGTCAAACGCCATCACGTTCAGCTCAGCGCGAGAGCGGCCCATGTGCTAGTCACCAGCGGGCAGCTGGCGTGGAAGGATCTTCGACTCGTCCGTCACACTGAGTGGGCGGACTTTGACGGACCAGGTGAACCAGTGACAGCGGTAGCCGAGACCGTCAAGAACACCCTACGCGACATCTTCAGCGGCATCGGCAGCGCGCCTTATCGGCTCGGCAAGACTGCCAAGCGGAGGATCAAACACAAGATGAAGTCAAGCAAAGACAAGAAAAAGAAGAGAGAGTCGGATGAAAAGGGATCTCAGGAGTTGACGCGCCAGCCGTCGGAAGTTCCTGGGCCAGACCAATACGGGCGGGACCTGACTATGAGCGTCGGCAAGACCGTTCTCGCCATCGCAACGGCGCCGGCGAGTATATTTGTTGCCCTCGCGCAGGGCTTCCACAACGCACCGAGACTATACGGCGACGACACTGTCCGGAGACCGACGAGGGTCAGCGGCGTACGCTCCGGCTTGGTCGCCTCGCGTCGCGAGTTCGTATACGGCATTTACGACGCTGTGACCGGTCTCGTCTATCTCCCACTACGAGGCGCCAGGAACGAGGGCGCAATAGGTCTTCTCAAGGGCGCGGGCATGGGCATCGCGGGGCTAGTTCTGAAGCCCGCCTCCGCGATTGTCGGACCCATCGGCTTCAGCATGCAGGGTGTCGTGAAGCAGATCCACCGACGACACAGTCCACAGAACTTCATCCGCCGCGCTAGAATGGCCCTCGGCGAGAGCCAAGTCCAGGCCATGGACACGATTGCCGCGACTGCACTGCAAGAAGAGGTGCTCACGGGATGGAAAGTCCTGCAGGACCTCACGCGGGCGATAGCCGATGAGGAGCATAAGAGGGGACTGGCAGGCCAAATTGACAAGATGACGCTGGATGTGGCCTTTTTGTTTCTCAGTGTGGACAGGGCAAAGACTTGTCTGGCGGATTTACGGGCAGGGAAGAGCTTGGATGATATCACGACGGGCTACAAGGAGTGGAATACCAAGTCTATGGATCTGGGCTATCGTCGAAATAATACTGCTCCAATTAAGGAGAAATGAGCTTCATACCATCAGCGGGTAGGATAGCGAGACGAGGGTCGTTGTTGCATGAGGTTGAGCATATTTTAATTTGTAATACTAACGTTGTATGACGTTGTATGGATATAATCGTATAATATATAGATCACGATTCTTGGTATATACTCTAGCATCCGCATCTTCTCTGCCGTGATTCACATCTCAGTACCGGACGCGTTGTTGGCGGTCGCAATGTTGTCAGCGGGCGTTGTCTCACCTTGTCGCCGCCGACTTGTCGTCAGTCCGACGCGTTGCAGTGATCGGTGCACTCTCTGTACATAGGTAGTGACAACTGTGCATGCACTTGACGTTGACTACCTACCTAAGTAAACGCCGGAGTAAAGTCCACTACCTAACAGACTAGGTACCTACCAGTGCCTACGCCCCCGCCAGGGAACCGCGACAGTGGGGACACGCGTAAATTTAGCGAAGGCCGAGGCGCCTACAGGCCACCACTTACAGGGCTGACTTGTTTGCCATGCGCTGTACGCCTTCGCTCGCCGAAAATTGTCATTGTGCGTCGCAAGCAACGGCAGTTCCGACCTTTCATCAATCGCACTGGGCTTCCCGCGCACCAACGTGTTCACAATTGTGTTTGGCTGTGTCGTGACGAGCGGTCACGCTGCTCCCTTCTGTATATTGATCCAATTCTTAATGCTCAAAGGCGTAAGAGGAGAAATACGTGCTAACGAATCATCATACTCTACTCCTGATCTCATTTTGCTGCAACGTAATAAATCCGCGTTAGCGACAACAAGGGTGGGGTCGTCTGATCGATGCCTGCCTGATCTGGAAGTTCAGCTCCAGGTCAAGGGGAGGTTGGGTGCGCGTGTTGCTCTGTGTGTAGCGTTAGGCAAGAGAAACATAAAAAGGAGAAACTTGGAAACCAGTATCGAGAATGAAAGAGCCGAGGATATCGGTTTGGGGGTGGCAAGAATGGCAGATTGTCGAATTTCACATCATGTGCCAGTAGGTTTATATACACGGATATTCGCTCTCTTTTTTTTTTTAGATTTTGAGAATAGTATTCTCGCGCTCTATTTCATTAGAGTAAAATATAATCGGTTATCGCGCTAGACAGCCTCATCATGAAACCCCTTTTTCTCGCCGCAGCAGCGCTGGTGGCCATCACGGCGTCTGCCCTCGACGCAGCCGCATCGAACCCATCCTACCATGGCCACAAGGTGTTTCGAATACCTGTAGCAGACGAAGAAGATGGCCTGCTCATGCAAAATCTTGTTGATAAGCTCGGTCTAGCGGTGTGGCAGCCGCCGTCGAAGAAGGGTGCCTTTGCGGATATGCAAGTTCCGGCTGACCAGCTCAGAGCATTCGGCAAGGCAATGGAGCATCGCAATGTTATCATCATGCATGAAGATCTAGGGAAATCAATCAGAAATGAGTCCAAGTTTCATGATTACGCTGGTAAGTCGAGCGCAACATCATATCACGCAGGCGGAAGCGCAAAGAATGACAAAACCCCGGGGGCTGGCTTTCTTGCTTTTTTTCAATCACACGGCAATGGCCGCCGTGTCGGATTTTATGTCTCGTATTATTTGTACTCAACCTACGATTACCCATTTCCCCTCACTATTACCATTTTTGGTATTCAACGGTTCTTCCAAGGTCTTCGAGACTAACATTCTTGCCCAACAACATCAGCTGGTTCCGCGAACAGCTCCTGGTTCAACTCATATCATCCCTACAACGACCATTTGCAGTGGCTCAATGACCTCGCAAGCCAATACTCCCAAAATGCTAAGATTGTCACATCTGGGAAAACCCTGCAGGGTGAGCCCATTACAGGGCTGCACATCTTTGGTCGTGCGAGTAGCTCAGGGGAGAAGAAGCCCGCCGTGGTGTTCCACGGGACGGTGCACGCCCGAGAGTGGATTGCTTCTATGGTATGATGAGAACTTGCGCATCATGGATTATGTAGAGAAGCATATGATCTTCCGTCATTCTCATACCAACTGCACATATACTTAACTTTGCTTTAGGTCGTCGAGTACATGACGCACGAACTCATCTCCAAGTACGACTCTGATGCGGAAATTACCTCATTCGTGGACAAATATGACTTTTACATGTTTCCTATTGTCAATGTGGATGGTGAGTTTTTACACCACGCGATCGTCGATGGCCTCTAGACGCGTGAAAGATGGGCAAGCGAGAGAGGTGACAATGTTGAATGCAACATTTGCGAGTTTAAACCAAATGAATCTGAGCGAAATTAGCTTTGCTAACTTGAGACTTACAACTCCAAAAGGCTTCAAATACACACAAACCAACGACAGAATGTGGCGCAAAAACAGACAAACGACCAACGGAAGCAACTGTCTCGGCCACGACATCAACCGCAACTGGCCCTATAAGTGGGACGTTGAAGGTGGTGCCTCTAAAAACCCCTGTGCCGAGGACTTCAAGGGAACGGCCGCCGGTGATGCACCGGAAACAAAAGCACTCTCTGAGTTTCTTCGGAAGGTCAAAGCTGAGCAGGGTTTGAAGCTGTACATTGACTACCACTCGTACTCGCAGCTAGTTATGACTCGTGAGTTCCATGACTGCCAGCATCACCAATCTCGTCTCTTGTTTTCTTCCGTTATGCCTCCTCGGCACCTTTTTCCATTCTTTTGAGCACGAACTCAGAGAAACCAAGCTAACTTGGCGTCGTCCTTTGTTCCTCCAGCTTACGGATACTCCTGTACCGCCAGGGCCCCCAACGATGACGCACTACAGGCTCTGGCCAAGGGCGCCGTGGACGCCATTTATGCAGTCCATAATGTCGAGTTCCGATACGGGCCAATCTGCTCGACCATATACCAAGCGAGCGGTAGCAGTGTCGACTATGTGGCGGATGTTGTCCAGGCAGAGTACACGTTTACGTCGGAACTTAGGGACACGGGCGAGTACGGCTTCATCTTGCCGCCGGAGCAGATTCTGCCTGCGTCAGAGGAGGCTTTTGCGGGAGTCAAGTATTTTCTTCAGAATATGAAGTGAGTGCGCATACGGCGGACTTTTAAGTTTTCCGCGTCTTCGTGCACTATTACATCATTGCTGGCTGGCTGATGATGCGCACAACGAAGCGGAAGTCAATAGGCCGCCAAAGCATTCACATTTCCACTCAGAATGCAGCCTTGGAAGCAATTGTGTATGAATATGGGCAACACACAAGTGCAACCATTTTCATTAGTTTATTCAATTGCATTACTCTCATTAGTCCTGCTTGAGTACCTTTTTCCTAAACATCGAAATACATACAGACCCCAGTGTAAATGCTTGTTCATGCGTCATATATACATACTGCCGCTCTGCCCCATCTGAGCATCTCCAAAGTTCCTTACAAATAGACACCCAACTCTCAATTTTACCACGCGATTTTAGCCACAGGACCGTTAGGGAACAGCCTAACAATTAACTTCCTCACCTCATCCATACACAAAATTCCAAGCGCCAACGGCACAGGAATGAACCAGAATCGAATAGGAACGCTCGCTGTGCCAAACAGACTCTGGATGCCCGGTACTTCCGTCACAAAAATCGCTATCAACAACGAAATGAGCATGCCCAAGACAAGCCACGGGTTGCGTCTCTTGCTGGTGAACGGATCAGCCTGTACGATACTCAACCGGCGGTTTCGAACAGCGAGAATATTTCCCCATTGCAGAATCACAAGTGTGACAAAGTAAACGCTCTGTGCGACCGAATTGAAGTGCGTGAGTTCATCTTGCGTGTACCCGTGGAACCCGTCCGAGTACTTCTCAAACGCAAAGAAGAGGTCCCTGATCGGAATGCCCGCCGCCTGCCAGTAGTACAAGAAAAACATGGCATGTGCGGTGCACGTCTCCATGGTGCCAGTGAAGAGATAAGCCTGAATATAGATCTTGGTGTTGATGAGATGGTCGCGTTTGTGATTTCGCGGCGGCAGCGACAACAGATCAAACTCCTCCTTCTCCATAATCAACGACAGAGAAAGGAACAAGTCGGTGAAGACACAGATGATGATCATGAGGAACGAGCTCAGAGGGAGGGGTACACCAAAAAAGACATTGACCAGGACGGGCCAGATTTCGGACCACGACCCCGCAGGGAGCAGGTACGCAATAACTTTCTGCAGGTTCTGGAAAACGAGACGACCCCAGCGGATGGCCTCGATGATGGAATCGAATTTGTCGAGGAGAACCAAGTCGGCGGCCTCAATAGCCACGTCACTTCCCGTGACGATTGCGACGCCAACATCTGCGGCTCTCAGGGCAGGCGCATCATTGACACCATCTCCCGTGACGGCGACGACGTTGTCGCGCTTGCGAAGTTCTTCCACGATGCGCAGCTTTTGTTCGGGCGTGGTGCGGGCAAACACAATCTCGTCGTATTCGCAGACAATGTCCCAGTCCGGTTGCATCAGACTGGAAAGGCTGTGGCCCTCTAGCAGTAAGCTGGATCGCTCGCCTTTTCTGCGTGCTTCCGCAAGATCCTTGGCGAATGTCTCGGGGGCAGCCTTGACGGTGGCAATGGTATCGGGGTCGTTCTCGCTGCTGAAGATGCCTGTGTTGCGGGCGATGGCGGCGGCAGTGAGTCCGTAATCGCCAGTGACCATGAAGAAACGGGCGCCGGCGCGTCGACACTCTGAAACGGTGTGTGCGGTTTCCGGGCGCGCAGGGTCGATGATGCCCAGGATACCAACAATAGTCAAGTCCTCTGTCGCGTTGATGGCAATCTCGTCGCTGAAAGCGTTGGTGCCCATGGCAGTGGTAGCAATGTGTGTCTTCTCGCACAGGACAATGACTCGTTCGGCGTTTCTGGAAAGTGTGTCTTGGTAACTCTTGAACGCGGCTCGCGCGGCCTCATCCATCACTTGAACAGAGTTGGTCTTTTGCGACCAGTACTTGGTGCAGGTGGGGAGCAACACATCCGGAGCGCCCTTGACAAAGATTTGGTATTCATTCGAAGTGTCCTCTTTCTCGGCTGTTGACTTGCGGTGAACAGTAAGCATCCACTTGTTCTTGGAGTTAAAGGCTATTTGAAAGACTCGAGGGACGATGGCGGTTCCAAAGTCATTACCCTTGGCACCGGCAGCGAAGCGAAGAACAGCGGCATCCGTGGCATTTCCTTGCACGACGCGACCATCGATGGGCATGCTCATGGTAGTAGGATCAAAAGTTGCGTCGTTGCAGCTCGATGCTGCGTCGAGGAGCTTCTGGATATTGGCATGTGGCTTCTCATCGGTAGCCTGCTTGTTGAAATCAGCAACTTCAATAGGCCCGTCGATAAAGGACGCAGAATGGACATGCATCCGGTTTTGCGTCAGAGTGCCCGTCTTGTCGGAGCAAATGACGTTGACACAGCCAAGCGTCTCAACAGTGGACAGTCCCTTGGGCAGAATATCGACAGCCTTCATCTTCTTGGCCACCAACATGAGCGTCAGCGCAACAGCAACGGGCATTCCCTCTGGGATAAAAGCCACAACACAGCTCATGACGTTGTTCAGCATAGCCACGACGTTCATGAACGCAAAGTGGTCGCGTCGCAGCCACCCAATCCAAGTAAAGAGAATCAAGAGCGCCAAACAGATAGTAAGGGCCACGATGATGTACACGAAGCGCCAAATCTCTTTCTGAATCAAAGTCGCGCGCTCTTCCGTCGCGGCCGTCGCCTTGGCAATACGACCCATGACAGACCGAGGACCCGTGAGGATGACGACACCGACACCACTGCCATTGACAACCAGCGTCCCCATGAGAGCAATGTTGCGCGACTCGAGAAAGTTGTCATCAGTACCATCAATGACTCCCTCAATCTCATCCGCCTCGCCCGTCAGAATAGCTCGGTCGAAGCGAATATCTCCAGAATGGCTAATAAGTCGCAGATCCGCCGGGACCTTGTTACCAATCTGCAAGTGCACAACATCACCGCTAACCAATTCGCTGGCCTGGATCTTCTTCAACTGGCCATCTCTCATGACCAGCGCTTCCGACGGCAACAAATCCGTAATAGACTTCATGGTTCTCTGTGTAGACCAATCCTGAAACGCCGAAAAGCCAGCCTGCAGAAGAATGACAATGATGACAAGGATAGCAAGGGCAAGGTTCGTCGGAGAAGGAGGATCACTGAGCGGCTTCCAGCAGATGAAGAACACAATCACACCGACCCAGAGAATCGAACAGAAGCCACCAAATAGGTACGACAAGATCTTCTTGATGTAATTCGTCTTGGGCTTGGGCAGCGCATTGCGACCATCCCGCTGGAGACGATTCGCCGCTGAACTCTCCGAAAGGCCTTCATCTTTGGAAACGTTGAGTTGCTGGCACAGTTGATCGGTGGGGAGCTGGTGAAAGGTCAAATTGGAAAAGTAGTCCTCGTCGCCTTTCTTGCTGGATTTGAGGTCGGCGGATACGTCTGCTTCTACACGGCGAGACTCGGCGACCTGGATGGACAGAGTCCGGTACTGGATCGGGATGCCAGAATAGGGGCCCGTGGCGATGGCCTCCCTACTCGCCGAGCGGCGGCGGGACAAGGAGCGGGAGTCCCGGCGGCGGTTCTGCTCGGCGGTTCTGCCTCTTGGGTGTGTGGCATCGTCAAAAGCGATGCGGAGATCTCGGTCTGCGTCTTGGTCGACGGCACCGGCATCGGCACCGGCGGCAGGGCCGGTTGAGTCCTCGATCATTGTTGATCGGAGTTGGGTTGCTGGCTACCCTAATAGTTGACTGGTTGGTTGACTGTTTGCTTGCTTGGCAGGTTGCAACTGGTAGACTACTTACTTGACTGGTTGGTAGTCGTCTGCTTGGCTGGTTGGCCAGGCGTGACTGTCAAGCGTCACTGCTGTGACGGCTGTATTGACGGCTTGAGGAATTGCAGCAGGGCAAGCGATAATCCAATAATAGAAAAGTGCTGTCACGGAACGCAAAGCGGGTGTCGAGGCTTGAGATGCGATGCTACGTCGTTGACATACAGCATGCAACCGAAAGAGCCAAGCACATCCACGAGACAAAGTTTACGAAGCAGGGAGTCCGTCAGAGCTTTCAAATACAAGAGAAAGGCATCTAGCTGAGAGGGCTGCGAGCCTGCGATAAGCTCGCTCGCCTTGACTTGTTTTCCGGCCAACCATGTCGAGACAGGGGGTTGGACCGGTGGTACAGGCTGACAATACCATGACTGGCTGGTCCTCTTTGGGACAGAGCTGGTAAAACAACGATGATAGTCATGCTGTACAGTAGGTACCTAATCAAAGGAGAGCTGAAAAGAGCGCAGGCGTCAAATCGCTCTCTGCGATGGATGGGAGCCCGTTTCAGCCAGAAAGCGGCCAGCACGATAGCTAGCTTCATGGAGTTCGTGGAGTCGTGGAGTCGTGGAGTTGTGGACAGCGGTCTACAGAACAGACTTGGTTGGAGTGCGGAGCCCGCTGAATGCACAAAGCGGCCACAGGGCCCCGGCGCTCCCATACCTACGGCTTCCCATCATCCCAGTCGACGCTTTGCCGTGGAACCGATTGGCCATGCTCCACCCGGCCGGAAAGCAGGTCGATCCTCAAAGCTTGACCGATTTTTCCGCCTCGCGCCCAGTCATTTCTCTGATTGTAGGATGAACGCAAGTGTTTGAAAAAAAAGTTTTAATGGCTCAGGATTCGGGCCTCCAGTCCTGGTCGGTACCTTCTGGTCTGGACCATTCTTGCTACCTAGTGTGCTTCTCTTGCTTCTCGAGTCTTGACCAGGATGCACACGTCACTGTGTTGGAACTTGGGTACCTATGAGAATAGACGCTGTCGGCATCTGAATCTCCCACCATCCCATGGCCACGGTTTCTCTGGAGTCCGTTGTAGGTACCTGTAACCTAACACAACTTGTAAGCGGTCCGTACTCCGTACAAGCGGCGAAAGAATACGTAGCAGCACCCGCAGCAAGAGGGAAAGCAATCGAATCATGAACCCTCGCCGCTATGACGGGCCGACGGCAGACTTCATTGTCCCATGATTCGGGTATTTTTTTGGCTAGCTCGGTGTCATCGCCGGCGCTCCCGTGCAAGCGCAAGGAACTTGCCTCTTGGCATCTGATGTTAAAAAACGCCCTGCTTGTGCGTCGAGACGTGGAGACTGAGTGCCTGCGTCACAAGTTAGGTAGGTACCTGGTATCTGAGTAACCATGCACCCCTGACTCAAACTATCCGGAGTACTGGGACGTCTGATCTGGTTGGCAGCCATCGTTCGCTGCTGGTGCGCCAATCCCGATTCCCAAGTTCCCAACTGTGCCTGCCGCGCTAATCTTGGCCTTCGCCTCATTGGGAATGTGATTTCGTCTCTCAATCACCGCAGACACTGGCGATCTGACAGTGGCGAGTGAAGGGCGTATGCGAGCGTCAAGACAACCAGAGAAGACGAGATTTTACATGTCCTTATTCCAATCCACAGGTGACTTGTATCTAATTCTAATCATCATATGTTTGGACGTATCATCCCCTGTGAGGGGGTGCAACACAACAGAGAAAACAGCCCGACAGAAAATATGAAATGAAACTCGGATTCTGAAACAAGCGCTCGTCATATAGATCAAAGGTATTTTGCTGCTCTCGGTCGAAGCCATCACCACAGTCTCAAAACGAGCTTCTTCCTCAGATGAGACCTGAAAAGTGTTCCTGGGTGCCGGCTACGTACTACCTATCCAGTGCAATTCGATTTGAGTAATGAACGCGTGGCATCGTACTTTTTCATTGCCACCTCGTCTTTGCGCCAAGGGAGCTGCGGTCTGACGGATAGAATACCCGCCAAGTCATCACTCAGCCATGATTGTCAAACGCGGCTTGATAAGGCTTTCCGGAACATGTATCGTGGGGAATGATAGATGATACATAGCCTTACATAGCCTTGACTTACAATAGAGATCTCATCCGAAAGATGGCCTAGAAGCCACATTAGCTGTTGAATTTGCGTCATCTTCACCTGCCTGTTGCTCCAGAGTCCGTGGACCATCAAATCGTCCACAACAAATTCACGAATGTCAGGCAAACCCTGGCCAAACAATTGATATTTCCTGACAGAAATTGATGTGCTGCACTCCATTTACTCCCCGACCTTTCGGAGGTCTCGTCGGATTGTCAAGAGTCAAGACGCTTACGAGACCACCCATTGTGCCAACAAGCGCACTATCCTGCGATTTCTTAACAATCACACAGCAGACAACCACCGTTCATCAGCTGGTGTAAGCTTTCAAGACCGCTCGAAACAGGCTTACCCTCAGACGTGGCATCGTTCCTTCACCGTTGCAAGGCCCTGTATTCCGGATATGAATTGTACGTGGCGGCAAAACTGCGCTTACTCTGCCAGAATTGCAGCCATACGTACCTTAGTCACCGGACATCAGACTTACACAGCTATTCTTCCGGCAACGCAGACAGACTGAATAATAGCGCCATCGCTCAGCAACAAGTAGTTGGCCTTGACCGACCGACGGGTAGCAATTCGCGTCACTTGTTCTTCTCAGACGTGAAACGAACGAGTCTTGGGACCGTGGACGATAGAGAGGCTCGTGAATGCAACCGATACGGGAGTATTTTGAGGGCTGAAAGTGAAGCTTTTGGCTGCATAGTGTAGTTACTTTGTAGCTGTATGATGTATCTACAGTGAAACCGATGCCACTGTGAGAGGTGAGACTTGCGGGCTTAGTTAGTGAATGCATACGTCGTGGAAGGTAATGCCAATAACCAGCACCATCTGACTATATTGTTGGCTCATACATATCCAGCCATAGTTTTCGGTACGACTCAACTTGTCGTGACTCATGCATTCGCCTCTCATTGCTTCGATGCTACGAATTGGTGCAAAGGCGTAGATCAACCTGGAAATCTCGTATCAACCCACGCTCACTAGTGAGTCACTCATACTGGTATATAGCGACTCCATGCTAAGAATACCAGCTTGCTGTCTCGAATGGTCGTTCAGCAAGCAGTTAGTGCACCAGGTCACGGCACAAGAAAACAATAGTACGCTCTGGTACAAGCATATATAGAGAATCCGCCAGAAAGTTTCGATGCAACGAAAGCCCAGCATTTCATAGATTGTCTAAATCGTCTAGTCGAAGGTCAAGAAGACCACCGTTGTCTATCTGCTCGATGGTATGGTATCAGAGCCACTTGACCCGAATTGACCCGAATCCCTCATCATGGTAATCGTAAGACTGCGCCCTGACGTGCTGCCTTGGACATCCATCATCAACAATGACGGAGAGAAATGTACGCTACAGGCACATCATGGCTTGCAGCGACCCATGTAGCGAGGATACAAGCAACAATCCCTCACAGTGTGTTGCTTGCAAAGCCAAGCCAAAAGACGCTCGAGGCCGATACCGTACCCGCCATGGGGCGAGCTACCATATCTGTCGTGGAGGAAAAGATAAAGTTAGTTCTATAAGCCCATGTTGTTTGAAGGCTGGCTGAAAGTGAAATCACAAGACTGCTTTACTTACTTGCGCTGGTCAAAGTACCAGTAGTATGCCTCGGGATCAAGACCCTCGCGCTTGCACGCGGCAAGCAGCTCCTCGTATTCGTCGATTCTCATGGACCCTCCAACAATCTCACCAACACCGGGCATGAGGCAATCTACGCTCTCCGTGACTTTGCTATCTTCAGGGTCCTTCTTCATGTAAAAGGCCTTGATGTGGGCGGGGAAATGGGTCAAGAAGATGGGCTTGTTGATGATGTCCGTCATTCTTCGCTCCGCAGCTTCGGCAATGTCGTCACCGAAACTGTGAGGTTCACCTTCTTCGTTGGGGATCTCGTGGTCAATGAGCCATTGAATGGCGTCCGAGTACTTCATGCGCATGAATGGCCGCTCGGGGACCTGGAATTCGGGGTTGAGGTTCTTGATATATCCCGCAATGATCGGGTCCGCCATGGTGAGTTCAAGGACGCGACAGATCAAAAACTCGAGATGGTTGAGCAGATCGCTGAAGTCGATGAAGTCCAGCTCGGCCTCAATGTGCGTAAACTCTGACAAGTGTCGTCGCGTCAGGGATTTTTCAGCGCGGAATGACTTTTCGATACAGTAGACGCTGCCCATGGATGGCAAGCAGGTCTCCAAGTAGAGTTGCGACGATTGCGTTAGGAAGGCATCAGCACCATAGTAGTCGAATTTGAAAAGTGTGGCACCGCCCTCGACCTGGGTCTGCACCAAAGCGGGCGGGCTGACCTTTCGAATTCGGGCTTCGTGGTAGGCCTGGTTGAATGCATATTCGAGCGCGTCACGCACTAGAAGGACAGAGGACGCATTCTCACCACGGAGTGTCAGGTGTCGCAGATCAAGCAAGGTGGCGTGCTCTGCAGATGCCTGGACTCTGTTCGTGATGGCATCATCTCCACCGGCAGCCCTCCAGTGCTTGGGTATTTTGTAAAAGTCTGCATGCAGCTCGCGGTTGAGAGGGGCACGGGCGCCAGCAGGAACCTCGCGCATCTCGCCGAAAATCTCCATGGACGTCTCACGAGTCAAGGTGAGAGCTTCGTACGTTTTTGCAAGCTTGCCCGAGATGACCACCTGCATGAAGCCATATCCATCTCTCAATGTGACGAACAGCACGTCCTTCTGCTTTCGCTCGCGGTGGACGCGGCCTAAGACACGAACACGCGTTCCCGTGCTATCGGCATCGTCCGTCTTTCGAAGCTTGATGTGATCGCCGGCCTCGTCGAGCTTAATTGTAACAGGCTTGGGGAGGCTGGCGTCCTCCTCTAGCACAATCTTCTTGGCTTCCTCCAAGACCTTGTTGCGCTCCTCCTCCTCGCCCTTGCGGCGAATAGCAAGCTCTTGTTCGCGAGAGGCCTTCTTCTTTTGTTGTTCGTAGTAGTTGACAGCTTTCTTCATGGCTGACTTGGCAGCGGGTTTCCATTCTTTGGCAGCTTCATCGTCGGCGCTCGCGGATTTTCGAGTCAGGTATTGGGCTTCTGCAGGGTGTTGGAGATAAGCGAACTGCAGAGTCTTGTAGGGCGACGCTTCGGTTCCTGTCTGGGCAGGCTCATCCTTGCCAATGTCCTCGTCAATGTAAATTGTCGCCATTGTTGCAGAACACCTTGTTGTAAGTTGTTGAGTTGAGGGTGTGTTGCAAAAAGGGAGTTCGAGCTGACTAGAAGAAAACGTCTTGCGTTTGAGTCACAGCTCAGGCCAGAAATTTGGATAAGCTGTCGAACTCGATTGACTGCTATCTTATCGGTCTCACCCCGCAGCCTGCAGGTGCAGGGGTCGTGGACTCGTGTGGCGTCGAGGGGCCGCGCACCGACACATGTGGCTTGTTACCCTGTTATCGTTCCTGAATCCTCCCCCTTTTTGAAAGAATTCCGGCAGCAGCATGTACTACAGCATCCCAGATGCCGTCAATGTGCAGATATTAATTTGAATCGCTTCTGAAAGAGTTGTGAGTGATTGACTCACATGTGATGCCTCAGTTATGGTGCTTCTTGGCTTCTTGCAAGTTGCTGCATTGTACAAACATATGTACCTAGTACTGCCACAGTGTTTTGGCACCCAGATAGGTATTCCACCAAGAACCGAGTTGGAGGCTACGCAGTTGGGACCCTTTCGCAGAAGCAATGACAGTGAAGTGAAGACGCAACGCAGTCGATAATTCGCGCAAACTGGTGATCACGAACAACAGATTCTCTTTCAAAATCCCCGTGCACCAATTGACGCGGCAGTGAAGAATTGAACGAATGTAATGAGTTGAACGAATGAACAGTTCATGCCGTCTAAGACATCTAATCTACCAAGCGGGCTAGTCCCTCAGTGATGTGAACAAAACGACCAAGATAATGCGAAGCAGCCGAAGCAAAGCTTTGTATGTACATATGCATCTTCGACATCGTAAAGACATGTCGACTTGACCAATTCAAAAGAGCCTCCCTTTGCTCTCCCATCCCAGCCAGCAACATCGTGCATCGCAGTGCACACACAAGGCCATAAGCGGTACGTATCAGTCTCCGTTCCGTCGTCCATGCATCAACAAGCCTCGTGGCCCCGTAAACACAACACCTCATGAAACTAACACCCAAAAATGAAGGCATAACAAAATTCCACCCATAACATAAGTGTAGACATTAAAGAAAGAAGATAGAAATGAAAAGAAATCCAGGCAAAAAAGGCCTCGACGCAAGCACAAAAGATCAACTGAAGCAGCTGCCAATGCACCACCCAAACGAGTCGTTATAGCCCCTGGTCCTCTTGCCCCCCTCCACGAAAAGAATATTGAAACACCTTCAGAACATCATCGAAAAGAAAATGCGTATAAACAATGGATGAATGGAAACAACGCCTACATCTCCCCAGAGTACGTCTGATCAAAGAAAAGAAAAGAAAAGCAAAGCAAAAAAACAAAGAACACGGTTAAACCAAAAACTGAACCGTCTTCGCAACGCTAGGCACGCCATTCGCATTCATAACAAACAACATATAATACCCTGGCAACACGATGCCCGGATCAGAGGGCACCTCCACCGAGTACTTGTTATTGCCCATATCCTTCAAATCAAGCGGCACGCGCCTCTGGTCCGTATTGACAGTATGCGTCGCGGTGCCATACCGGACCAGCGAAGCAGTCTTGACAGGAGAATCCGTGAGAATGGCAATCCGGCGATCGGTTTGGGTAGCAGAGCGGATAGTCGGACGGGGAGCAAGCTCGCCATCCTTTGTGAGGAGATACTCCGGTGTGAAGACCTGTCCGTCAAAGTGGTTGGTTTTGCAGTCGCCGCAGAGGCCGCCTCCGGCGCTGAAGACACGGCCATCTTGGAGGAGCAGGGCCACGCTGTGGTAGACGCGGATGATGGAGTTGGGCTGCTGGTTGGAGAAGGAGTCGGTGGCTGGGTCGTACATCTCGGGGGTGAGTTGCGGGGTGTCGTCTGAGAAGGGTACGGCGTAGCTCTGGCCGCCGGTGATGAAGACTTGGCCGTTGGGGAGCACCACGGAGGAATGGAAGGCGCGGCGGCTGGCCATGTTGCCTTTGCCGGCGGGTTGGACCTGGGCCTGGGCGCCGACGTCGCCGATTGTGATGATGTGAGCGTGGGAAGTGGCCTCGCTGTCCTGGTAGGAAGGCGAGCCGCCAACAGTGAGGATCTTGCCGCGGACGGCATCGAACATGGTGGCATCGCCGTCCATGGAATCCGGGTCGATGCCGCCGGCGGTGGTGCGGCGCTGGCCGGCGGGGGACACGCCTCCGTCGCCAGTAGTACTGTACCAGTTCATGGCGGTGCTGGGTCCGGCCTGGAAGACGCTGGCGTTCTTCCACCCGAACAGCCAGCCGTGGTTATCGGCGCGGTAGATGCCCTGCTTGTCGTTGGTGAGCATGGGCTTGACGAGCGCGCTGTTGAGCATAGTCCACTTGTTCGTCTTGGGGTCGTACACCTCGCCATTCTTCTTGGACCAGCCGCCAGACCAGCATCCGCCAATGGTGAAGACACGGCCATCGGACAGCGAAGTCGAAGCCTGGTAACCTCTCTGGACGTTCATCTCCGGGCCGGCCGTCCAGCTTTGGCTGCCAAAGTCATAGAAGGTCGTCTTGGATGCCGAGTTGCCGCCCGTGACAACCATCTTGCCTGCGCCGTCGATGGAGATGCCCGGGCAGAACATGTCGTGATCAGTGTTGTCGACCAGTTTTGGCGTCACGACGTTGGTGGCCGGATCCCAGAGCGAGGTGAAGACACGGTCCCGCGTGGTGCCCATGAAGTTGTCGTAGGTATACGAGGACCAGACGAGGACCTTGCCGGACAAGGGATCCACGACCGCCGCGACAGGCACAGTAGGAAAGTTGATAGTCGGTCCCCATTTGCCGTTGCGAGCATACGCCGTCGCGCCAGCCTTTGCCTCGTACACCTTCAATTCGGCCAAACTTGTCCACTGCTGACCGGTGGCCTCGCTCGTGGCCCGCAGACGCACATAGCGAGCCGATCTCGTCTCAAAGTTGGCAAACTTGAGCGTTTCGTCTCCGCCGTACCATGCTCCCGAGGCGACCACTTCCCAGTTCTTGTTGTCTGTACTGACGGCAACCTCATGTGCGGCGATCCAACCATGGTTGCTCCCGTCCTGGCGTGGCAGTGCGGACATACCATTTACATTCTTCACGAGCCCCATGTCAACGACGATCTCGTGCGGCAGATTGGAGCTATCATAGGCTGTATGCCAGAATGAGCCGTTGTTTCCGTCAATGGCCTTGACACACTCATAGCCGGCCTGGGCGCTGTCACAGGTGACTTTCCATGCTGCTGGTACGATTTCAGTGCCGAGGGGCGCGGCGGCGTATAGCTTAGCAAAGGCTGGGCCTTCGCGGTAGTGTTTCTTGATCTCGCTTCGGGGGTCGAGGGCTGCCGACTGGGCGAGGTTGGCGGCCGTAGCCAAGAGAAGAGGAGTGTGAAGTTTCATGAGTGCGCTTGAACAGATGGACCTGATGAAACGTTCGAATATTCAATACCAAAGGAATATCCTACACACAGGTCTGTTCATCCAACAACAACAAAGCTATTATCGGGAAGCGCTAAATGGGAATCTGAGACCTTTCTTACATAGCCGGATGCTCAGGTATTGTTATAGCATCACGCTGGAGCTAGATCTCGGGTAGTCGGGCAACTATTTTTACTTCTTCCCCAGCTGCAAGCAGGCCCCTATTCGAGTCGTTCACGTCGATCCCATGTCAGGAAAAAAGAAATGATAAAGTGAGAAAGAAGGGGGGGCCAAGCCCGTAATCCGACATGATTCGACTTTTTGGCACCACTGACCAGCACTAAAATGCTAATGGACGTCAGGGCCTGTTCGACTTCCACGGGTACCGGGCCCCCATGGAACTAGGTTCCCGAGCCCGAAGAAGAAAGAAGGAAAAAGCCCAGAGTAAAAGGGATGCACCGACCTATCCGTGACAAGGTTCCCCTCCTGACTTGGCATTATCCAAGCGGAATGGTCTGCCGAGAGAAAACTTAAAAGACTAATTCTCCATGAAGTAAAAGAATGCTAGACAGTGATGGCCCATTGGCCCCTGAACAAGCGGCGAACCGGGTGGTTCACTTCCCACGAACAGGTACCCGACAAACAGGTAAGTTGTAACTTGTGGCGTTACTCTGTACATAGGCAATAAACAAGGAAACGTGGTAAAGGAAAGGGAAACGTTGCCTTCCGAGTCCCCACATACCCAGGTACATACATACTTCTACAGCAACATGACGAGGGGTCCGATACCTGACAGATCTGCCGCACGGGGAAGACGGGATGGGGGCAAAGATACGAGCTTCCATTGATGGAGTTACCTAATCCTGCTTCGTATGTGCCTTTCCGGACGTACATCCGTGTAAGTTTGTGAAGCGCATGGCTCAAATTGGCATCTGCAAGTGGAGCCTGTGCCATGCTTTGTTAAGAGAGATGAGACAGGAACGTGGGAGTCCTCCGGCCCGTGTGGTGACGTGTACTTGGATCGAATTAGAATCCTGAGCTTCGAATTCTTGCCTTTCTCTCTTTCAAGTCACGCAAAGAGATGCGGTTCCGTTGTGTGCCGGCCCCCGGGTCTGCTCAGTGCTGATGGCCGAGGTCCACTGTTCCTTGGTATCAAGATGAGTCGTCATCGGGCAGACCGAAAACAAAAAGTCAGAAAAATGAACGTTCTCTTGCTTGGCGACTGACTTGCCAATCTCTCTCGGTCATGATTTGGGCTGCGTGCGTGCTCCCTCCGTCGGGCTCAGTCCACGGCCTTTGAAGGCTCCAACAAGACGTGGCAGGCAATTTGGTTCTTGAACTTGTTTTGGCCGGCAGCGGCAGTTGCGCGTTGTTGTGAATCGTGATTGTCAATGCGAGAGCAGACAAAGGGCGTGCGCTAGTCATTCGGGACAGGGGTATGGCGCCATCGGGTCATGATTGGAGCGCGGCGGCATTGCACAGCCGCACGTCGTGTATCGATACTTTGTGCGCACGTATAACATAGCCCTATGCAGATGTACCTACATACCATGCGTTGTTCCTGGGAACCAAGTCGCTGGGGGCGGCTGCCGTTGGAAGTTTGGGAACTTGGAGGCCGTTGCAACTCTGCGCTGCACTGAAATGTCTTGTCTCTGGCGCTGGCCATGTGGAATTTTGTGGGTGACCTTGCCATTGGCGCTGCTCACTCATCCACCCTTTCATCGTCCTTCTCTTCTAATTCTCACATTTCTTAGCCGCTCGTCCCGTCATTCTATGATTCTACCCATCGCCCATCGCCCATCGCCCATCGTCACCCCATTGTCCAGTCCAACACGATACTCTCTTCCATCTCACCCGTGCATAAACATGAAATGGCCTTACTGCGGTGCAATACTCGGTGCAAATAGGACTCCCTTCCATGCAATTCCTGCCGTCAGCATCTATGATCTTTGCAATGGCGACCTTTCCCATTCATGATTCCGCACACCCCTTCCTCTTTTTCTCCCTCCATCTTTCCTCCCATTCCATCATCCGCCCCGAAGATATCAGCATGGTCCACCGACGAGAACGCGGGGATTCAGCCGCACGAGGGGAATCGGAGTGGGCATGAACCGTCGGTTGCAACTTGCAAGGATTCATAGTATGTAGGTAGGCTTGCTCACGACAGCGCCCGACCATTGTCCCGTGACTCCCGTCTGGTCAGTGGTACGGAGTATAGAGTATGTACAGATTCATGAAGAAAACCCCCCCGGACACCCCACGGAAATAGCACATGCGCACCAAGCGGCCGTCCAACCGAAGTTCTTTTTCCGAGGAATCCGGATTCAGCATCCTGTGTTTCCCTTTTCCCTGGATGTTTTGTTTTGTGTCTCTCCGTTTTTGTCTACCTATCATACTTTATTTCTGTAACCAGTGACGTTTATTGACGATTATGTACACAATTCGAAGAGTAGAGTTCGGTTCTCGCCTTGCTCTCTCGTTTGTGTCAGGGTTGTCAAGGTTTGCGACTCATCCGCCAAGCGGGTGCTACATAAATCGACACCAGGTGCGCGGACCTTGACAAGAACGCGGAACATCGTTTGATGAAAATTATATATGTACATAGGTACATACATACATGGCCTGCCTTTCCCCGGGCAGGAGGTTCCTTGGCAGGAAATCGCGGCTCGGTCCCAATCCCGAAAGGCGGCGGATCGCGTGTCGAACGGCCTGTCACATGTGCCGTCGTAGCCGCTTTGTAGTCGCGCAGGTTCCGGACTTCATTTACTGGCTTCCACTGCTTGTTTTAACTGCCTACGTGAATTTCACATCAAAGAGACTCAGTAATTATGAGTGTGGCCAAGTCTGGCTGCTGCTTCGTCACTTTTACGTGCAAGCACCGGAGCATTACTCCTTGAGGTATGCAGTTGCAGTCGGTTTACTGATCTTATGGTTTAGAGTCACTATAACAGACTGCCTACACACATGCATAAGCCTGCTATAACGGACTACGACTGCGACACCTACGTATCAGGGACTTCGAGTTGCTATATTGCAGCAACCTACGGAATAAAAGGCGAAAAATATACACACAAAAGGCTGGAGCTACCCTATCGCCACAGCGTCGGATATACCTCCCTGCCCGACTTGTCTATCCAGCTGAAGCACTTTTCTTGCCTACATATGTACCTCTAAATCATTAAACACCTGTGGCCCGTCAGCTCATGCAGTATGTAATCAATTCCCACGTGGAAATGACACAGCCGCATCGCATCGTGACATGACATCTACGCTCGCTAGAGCCCAAACTCATGACACCACATGCTCTTTCGGGCTGGCGCTCTCGGGCTAGCTGCTGTACTACCTCCAGACCACCTCGCAGCCTTATTAATGTCAGCTTACACGAGTAAAAAGCTCTGAGATAACGTTACTCCGCCATCGTGCCCTAGCAGAGTTCCGGATAGCTGATACCAAGACAACCATCTCCTCGGCTTTCGAAAACCATGTACACCATCTGAAGCATTCGGGTGACACCGGGCCACCGGCATCCCACGATACCCGTCAAACTATTTTGAGCTCCCATTCACGCAGCCCTAGCGAAGCTGATTCCTCCATCCGAAAACCCGCTCCTTCATCCACACCCCATATCACAATCCGGAGAGTCCATGATTATCGTTCGACAAGGGGCTACGTTACATGTAGAATTGTGGTTTCCCAAAGAAAAATCGAAAATCAGCATGTATAACACGGGTCTCCCGGAATCATGACGTGTTGCAGCCAAGTAGACGAGTCACAACCTCTCTCATGATCATCAGGCCACCAGATACCCACAGAGGGCTATGATACATGTTCAACCCGCGCGGGAAACAACACAGCTGCATCATGGCTTGATCCAGCGCTTACGAAAGCTCAATGCCTCAAAAGCGCACCACCATATTCTCGGGCCGTGTTCTCCATGTGCTGGATATCAGCCTCCGGGGGCGGAATAGGTAGTAAGATACCTCGCTATCCTATGCTAGTAAATTCCTCTGTTCAGCGCTACCGGTGAGGCAAACCATTGAGTAGACGAATTGATCATGTTTGCTCGAATACAGGTAGGTAGGCCCTGTAGGGTGACACAACTCGCTGAATCCCCGGCTGAAATCTATTCATCTTTGATTCTTTACGCAAATAAGAGAGATATGTTACATATACATACAAAGTTACAGCCTTCTTGTCGTTAATTGTCTTGAACCTGACCCCGGACGTCAGGTTCCCGAGAAATGTCATCTGCATGCCAAAAACTGGCTGTTATTGCTTAAGCTGACGGACACGCACCCTCTTAGGGTTTCCTAATCACCCGATGTTCAGTTGCTCCCACAACATTATCTCCACGAGTACGGAAGAAGAACACTGCGCTAACCTCATCGCGAGCCTCTTTCCAGGCCTAGGACATGAACGGATGGTCGAAACTAAATGACTAATACAAGACTTTGGACCAATCCCCGCTGTATGCTGCAGATGTAATACTTCCGCCAAGGGACGCGAAGGTGAAGATACCATTGGAAATTCGGCTGTCGGACCGGACCCGTTAGCTCTGCGATACCAGATAACGCAGCCAAGTCTTTCCTGGCTTTAAGAACCCATGTCACCATGGCTGCTCCATAGTTGGATCCATAGCCAGGGTGCAGTATTACGGTTGCGGCGTACAGCGGTGATAAGTCCATCATCTTATAGTACTCGTTGAGTTTCGACCATCAGTTCATGACCAAGACCCAAGTATAGCGCGGTACTCGGTTTCAGCGTCTTGGTGGCGGATGCACTGTAGGAGTGACCGAACATGCCGTGAAATAGGAAGTGGATGCCGAACCACGCGGCGCCGGGGAGGAGGCGCTCTTGCTTAAATCAGTATCTAGCCTGGTTGGCTGGTCTGTCATGAAATTGCTTCATGCTCCATGTGTTCGCAGTTCATAGTCGTATTCGACGCCAGAGAGTATCTCTGAGAGGACATCGTGACGGCCGTATCGCGCCCAGCCTTCAAGAGGCGCTTGAAGGCTGGGCGCGAGATATCCTTCAGCTCAATCAACAACGTTCGACTGTGGATGGTATTTCTTGGGGACCTCACAGGTGTCAAATCCAAGACCGTCAATAACATGGAATACTGCGATGCGTCCGCGCCTAACGAAGGCCTGTCATGATATTTGTCGAGTTCATCGCGTATCGTTATTCAACATGTACTGTAGCTCCAGATCTAAGTCCGAGGCGAGTAGGATATCATCGCCAGGTTCTGCGCCTCGCGAACGGTGGATCTGGAAGAGCCCCGTACGATTGAATACATAGATGTTTCGAGTATCTCATATTCTTCCTTTGTCCTTTAGGGTTGTCCAAACAGCCGAAGCTCGCGTCCGTATCGTGATGTAACCCGGTAGGTTATCGCTGAGCTGTGGACGTGGCGGGTAAAATGGCCGTGGACATCGTAGACTCGGCAGATTCAAGAAGGGGCATCCTGTGATAGAACGCGCGTCAGTATGTGATGGACTGGTAGATACCTCACGTACCCCCTTTTTTGGTCGGTTCTTCTGTCGAAAATGACGTGCTAGTGATTTGAGCAGAATCGCGCTCCCTGCGCGACGCCACTTTCGTGGATGTAGGGACGGCATTTCAGAGTAAGATGAAGGAGGCCACTGGCCAGGGGGAGTTGACGGCGTAGATCCAAATAGTGGCATCGTATTACAATCGTTCGGTCTTTGGATATGTAGTCGGGAACAGCTAGATTCTGTAGGCAAGTCGAAACCGGCTGCTTGGGAATGGCTGGTATGAAGTACATAGGTATGTACCTATGTACTCAGTCTCCGTATGTTGTTGAAGAGGAAAAGTGGGCACGTACGGGTATCCCTTTTGGGCGCCGTAACATCCGCCGCCGTAAAAGGCCGATGCCAATCAAGAAATGGGTCACCGCTGAACACAGCTAGCGCAGCCCTATTGCCGACACACCCATCAGCACGTATCTCACTCCCTTCGGATAACGTCACGAAACTCTGCGTTCTACGGAGTATCGCTTCACCATTGATGTATGTATAACCGCAAGTTGCAACACCACACATAAAGGCACGAACCGGTTGCATGGTTGGGCACCTGATCAGATTTGTATATACGCACAGAAACACCACGTAGGGCATGGAAAGCAACACACAGAGACACAATATTGACCTGGAAACTTCCCTTCTGTGCCTATGAATGATTGCCTCTCAAACTTGCGGTCTCATGCACTTGCATTGAATAGCAGTATCTGTTTCTGCTGCCCTTAAAATTACACGATCCTGAACGGGCAGTCGATAAGCCGGGTACTTCGACGAACGCCCGTAGACACCATAGCGTCTTCGAGCGCCATGATCTCAACCAATTTTGACGTATGTACCTGCGGTGAGCTGTAGCCTGTCCGTCATTCATGCGATAATTCTCGAAGCGGTCCAAACTGCACAGAGGGAGCCAGGGAGGCAGGCAAAGTTTCGATTTGACCTCCATCATACCCATCAAACTCGTCAAGGGCTGCGCCATGGGGAACAATAAGAGTATTCGCGGGAAGCTCAGAACAGGGATCAAAACATCATGATAAAGATTTTGAAGTGAGAGGGATCAATTTGATTGGAGTTCAATAGTTACTGATAATACGACGGCAAGGTGATGTTGATGATGTTGATTGAAAGAGTAAGAACATTTGCTCAGTCAAGAGCGAAGTACGCGAGAGGGTGCGGCATAGGGAGGTAGCCTTATCAAAAGCTCCACTTCTACGGCGCCGAAAATCGTTGGTCTCACTTCTACGGCGGCGGAAGTTACGGCGCCCAAAAGGGATACCCGGCACGTACGGAGTTCCAGGCTACAGCCTACAGCCTGGCACCTCGGTACCACGTGATTCCACCCTAGAGAAGTTAAGGTATGTAGTTGGGGGAAAATACTCTCACGGTCTCACCTCGTTCATGGCGACGACGGCATCCCGTACGGCACCAACTATGTAACTGATTTAGGGTCTCGCTGCGGCAATGTGTATAAGCTGGTACTCACCAAAAGATATACCCTTCATCCACATCCAAAACCGTGATCACGATACGAATGAATGTCCATCGTCATTCTTCGAAGAGTGACCACGTGAAGCAATCGCAATCGCCATGCTCCCAAGAGCAACAACGACCAACAAATCCACACATATTCTAATCACGACCTGTGAAGAAAAGAATGACTGGATCAGATACCTGCATGCAGTCATGTTATAGCCTTTCATTCAGCGATGCGACTGTGTCATGACTTGGATCAGCGCTTCCTAAAGACAACTGACAACCCCCCTTGGCCTCCCGTCCCTGAACATCAGCTTATCCGTATTGAATCACTCGCCATCATATACAGACAGGATATATGGCTTTACCATGGTGGCCACGCTCATGGTTTCGATTCTCCAAGGACGATATCCATCACCTGACACCTGACCCATTCACAAAAGCATCCTATCGAAATTGATTTCTACATCCGAGAATCAGCCCTTCATTCACACACAATCTCGCAGATCCATCATCATCCTTTGCATAGGGACTACTTACATGAGTGAGCCCTGCTAGTCCCCGAGCAACAAGGTCAAGGGCCAGCACATACATACTCAGGAGTCAGATATCTCAAAGTCATGACGTGTGAACCAAACAGGCCACCCTCAAGAGTCAGGACAGTATAGCCAAGTACCTTCAAAGCCATCCCATATTCTCCCCGTTCAGGCCCTAGGCATCTCTCCCAGCGTCAGAGTAGGCATTTGGAGTACGCCCGGCATGTATAGCTCACAGCAATACGGAGTATGCATCATGTGAATCGAAGATGCTTCAGATGCAGACGGCTACCTTCACTAAGAAACTTCTAGGCCAAGGGCGAGTGGATTTACGGGAAACGTACTCTTTTAATTTTCAGTACATATGTTCTATGTCTATACCATCTAGCTGGGCGCGTACGTCTATATCGTGACAAGCAGTCTCCCCTGTACTTGAGCTGACAGGTTCGAGCTATTGAGCGACATAGTCTCAATGGGGAGCGAACACGGCACGTGCTGCCGCTGGCGCTGCTTTCTGAATTGATGAGCGTCGCCCCTTGGGTAGGAAAAAATTCAAATTAACATTGTAAGATGGAACCAACGCCGTTGTCGGCTCTAATGCATAACCATTAAGCAAATCTACTAATTCTTCATCGAAATGGGCTTTGTACCCAGACCGTTTCGGTTGCGGAAGAACAAGACGCCCTTGCCAGCGCCCTCGGCCTCGGCACTGGGCTCTACCCACTGGCACCAGCGAGCAGTCTTCCAAAGAGCGCGGATGAATCCGACGGGGCCGTCTTTGGTTTCCGATCGATAGTGCTTGCCCATGACTGGCTTGATGGCCTCGGAAGCTTCGTCGGCGTTGTAGAAGGGAATAGAGCTGACATAGTGGTGGAGAACATGGGTCTCAATAATGCCATGGAGAAGGTGACGGCCAATGAAGCCCATCTCGCGATCAATGGTAGCAGCAGCTCCACGAACATAGTTCCATTCTTCGGCTGTGTAATGAGGCAGAGTTGGGTCCGTGTGCTGGAGGAACGTAATGGCAACTAAGCAAGGAGGTTCACGTCAGTATGCAGCGCTCACATCGACAATAGCTAGACGAATCGACTTACCGAGCCAGTGGTTCACCCAGAGATAAGGAAGGAAGTACCAGACAGCCATGTTAGCCCAGCCGAACCGGTTGCCGAGGTATACCAAAGCGGCGATGGCAAGACCCAGGCCGATATCAGAGAGAACAATGTACTTGGCGTGTCGGGCTTCGAAAATAGGGCTGCGAGGATCAAAGTGATTCACGCTGCCCCCGAAGCCGTTCTTCTTGCCTTTGCCTCGACCCTCCCGCTGGCGTTCGTGGAAATTGTGTCCCGTGACGTTGGCCATGAGGTAGCTGGGCCAACCGATGAGCTGTTGGCCTACCAAGTGCAGGGCCGTGTAAATGGGCGTCTCCTCGCAAAGATCGCCGAGTTCCTCAACCGCACGCCCAAGTCGGGTGGCCTGTTGAGCGCGTGTTCGGGGAAGAAAAACCATGTCGCGCTCCATATGTCCGGTGGCCTTGTGATGAGCACTGTGGGAAAACTTCCAGCTGAAATAAGGAACGAGGAGAGCTGAGTGAAGGACCCAGCCAGTGACGTCGTTGATGAGGGTGGACGGAGAAAATGCACCATGGCCACATTCGTGGGCAATGACCCAAAGTCCGGTTCCAAAAAGACCTTGCAGGACAGTGTAAATACCCCAGAGCGCAAATCGAAGGGGAGTGGACGGCACATTCTCCGGCGTTACGAAGTTGTGGAACAGGTAGAACGTGGTCGAAAGACAGGCGATGTCGCGAAGAATGTATCCGTAGCCTTTGAGGGCAGAGCGTTCGTAGCAATGCTTGGGAATAGCATCGCGGATGTCCTTGATGGTAAAGTCGGGGGGTGTGAAGGCGTTTCCGTATGTGTCAAGCAGGCCAGCATACTCATCTTTCTTGTCGTTGGCATCGAGAGAAGAAAGCGACGAAAGAGACGTAGACGAGGCTGAGGGCCTGGGCGAGTCGGCTGGACTGACAGCGGCCGACGACTCATAGTCGTTGGCATTCGTCGAGGCAGCAGTGCGCCGCAGGACAGAGTTCTTTGGCATTGCAGAGGTAGCAGCAGCCATCTTGGCGTTGGAAGAAAAGCTTCGATTCCAAACAGAGCAATTCGAGCCCTAAAGTGCGGACGAGTATACACTCAAGACCGGCGAAGTGCTGCGCGAGATTCGGCAGAGAACGAATGGACAGGGAGACGAGAGGACAAGAGGCAGCGAATGTTGTAAGTTGGCAGCGACAGGAAGCAATATTAGGGTCTTGCGGGCGACTTTTGTTGGGGTAGGGCAGGCGTGAGTTTTAGGTGCGGAGAGTTAGGTGTGCGTTACTTGTTAAGGGTCGTGGGGCTAGCGGCGGACCGGGGGCTCAGATAAAACGTCAGCGAACTCGAGGCAAGAGCAATTGTATAGAGTCATAGACCCCTAGGCCAGGCAGGCTCAACCGGCTTGACGTGCCACATGGAATAGCATTTTATTGTTGTCAATTCACTCCTCTCCTCCTTCTCTTCGTGACGTCGTTTCCGGGAGTCGCGGGACAGCAGAAGAGTGTAGGTAAAGTGATACAATGCACTGAACCTGGAAGTTGGAAGACATTCACCGCCCCCGCTTGGCCAGTCTAGCGTGCATCAGCGCTCTGAAATAGAGTCCAATTGACTGGATCAGCTTGTCAAAGTCCATCTGGGGTGAAATCGGAACACAAAACCAGGGGTCTGGAGAGGAGAGGAGGGCTGGAGAGCGGACGCCCATCTCATGTCTTGGCTCAGTTGGCTGCTCAAAACCGCAGGGTCAGGGGGTGAGATTAGCATTCACGATGAGCGTGGCACGATCGACATCCCCAATCTTCGATATCGCCACTGAGCGGCTTTGCAAACCTAAGGTAGGTATGTATGTAGCGATGTTCTACCTAGGTATCAAGGTCCCGTCGGAATGCGATTGCTCAGACGTGCACATGCTAATCTCATCGGTGATGTCCAGAATGGCTCGAAAAGTGCCGTGCGGAGGAACTTGGAAGCATCAGGGCTTCATGTGACACGCACATGTCAGCGCCTTTGTACCTACATGTACGAATGGTAATGTGCATGTAAGCAGCCACACAGGCTACAGCAGACAAGCACCGATTTTCAGTGCACTTCCTCGGGCAGGCTCGGGCCTAGGGTGGCGAAAGGGGTACACCGTACGCCCCATTACCACTTTGGGTGGGCGGTCAAAGAATCCCGATTCCTCAAAAAGTGGCACGACGAGGGGCGCACGCCTTCTCATTGGCTGAATTACTGCATCATGCCCGCACCCGTCAACCCTTCCCGCCACTCCATTTGCCTGCATTCAACGCTACCCAAGGTATCTGCGCTGAAGCTTTAGGTACTTCGTGCCTAATACCCAGGTAAGCGTGCGGTCCTTGCTTTCAACTACATATTCATTGAACTCTGTACTCCGTACATATTACATATGTACCATGATCAATCAGAACTCTGTCCAGTGTTGATGCGAGCAAGTAGGTACATACAGGTACATATCACGTCCACTGGTCATGTCTCCACAGGACCCGTCACCCAGGTGCTTCATGCTGTAGGTACCTGTGAGGCTGGGACACTACCTATGTACTCCGTATATACGGAGTATGCCTACCTGTAAAGTGAAGAGCGCAAAAATCCCGAGCAGAACGTGCGATCAGGAAGAGATACCTACATACTTCCAAACTTTCCCCAATCCTCATCAAGGTTCGCGTTGTATTTGCAATTGCTCCAAGGTAGACCTCCAGTGGCGTGACACGACCACTTGTACGCTCTCACCAGTGACCAGTGACCACTGACCAGCAATTTGTTGGGCACTTTGTTGGGCCCAGAAAGAGGATGCGGGACGGCGGGGCCGCCCCGGCCAGTCCGTAGCCTTGTCCTAGAACTCCTCACTGCCGCGATTGTTTGCCCCTACTAGCTCGTCGCACCAAGGCGGGTAGTTCTCGTACCTGTCTGTAGACGATAAAGTGCTCAGCAACCTCTTGGGAAACACAGATGGGAAAGAACATGCGTACAATGCAAAGTGTGGACTTGACCTTTATTCTGCGGGCTGGGTTTGGGAGACGCTGGCGGAAGCATCTTCTTGGCAAGTTAGGTAGATATATACTTGTAAGTTGTTGCGGAGCACAGAGCAGAGTAATCAGCTGTCACTCAGATGCGTGGCGCAACTGCTTTCCTGGTGAATATGGGTGCAGTCTGCTATCACGGTATATGACTTCTAGTTACATGACGCGCGTATGTGATAGAAGAAGAGGAGTTCAACAAGATGATTGTCCATCGGCGTAGGTCTAGAAGGTAGGTATGAAAGGAGCAGTCGGCATATGTTAAATTCTTCGTCATGAGATCAGAAGCAATGTGCCTGACTATTTGCTCACTGCGCCGACTTTCTTTCCACCGACACATTACATTATAAAAGCACACCTGCCTACAGAAAGAAAAGAACTTAAAAGCACGCTCGTGAAACAAATTATCCCCAATTCCAGTTCTACATATTCAATCAACACCTTTCAAAAAGAAGTCCTTACCACGTCATCAAACCACCATCGTGCGCAATAAGCTCTATCAACTAACTAGGCATCAACTTCACCCACGCATTCACCTTATCTGCGTCAAGGCATCCTGGCACATCGCGCACACAGCCTTTCTCAATGTATTTCCTCTAGGCCTAAAGGTGCTTTCTCCAGCTTCATAAGCGGGGCTATAAGGAACGGACGCCATCGTTGACTTCCCATGTATAATGTATAACGATCAAGCTTGTATCAGATCTATGCGTCAAGGCATCCTGGCACATCGCGCACACAGCCTTTCTCAATGTATTTCCTCTAGGCCTAAAGGTGCTTTCTCCAGCTTCATAAGCGGGGCTATAAGGAACGGACGCCATCGTTGACTTCCCATGTATAATGTATAACGATCAAGCTTGTATCAGATCTACTGAGTCTTCATTGAAATGGGCTTCGTACCAAGTTTATTTCGGTTGCGGTAGAATAAGATGCCCTTGCCAGCACCTTGGGCGTCGGCGCTGGGCTCTACCCACTGGCACCAGCGAGCAGTCTTCCAAAGAGCGTGGAGGAATCCCACAGGACCGTGTGCGGTGTCTGAGCGATAGTGCTTGCCCATGATCGGCTTGATCGCCTCGGAGGCTTCGTCAGCGTTGTAGAAAGGAATGCGGCTGACATAATGATGGACGACATGTGTATCAGCAATGCCGTGGAATAGATGGCGGCCAATGAAGCCCAAGTCACGATCAATGGTGCAAGCACCTCCACGAACAAAATTCCACTCTTCGCGATTGTAATGAGGCAAAGTTGGATCCGTGTGCTGGAGGAACGTAATGGCAACTAAAAAGGCCCACGTCAGTATGCAGCACTCACTATCGGCAGCTTCTGACGAATCAACTTACCGAGCCAGTGGTTCACCCAGAGATAGGGCAAAAAGTACCAGACAGCCATGTTGGCCCAGCCGAATCGGTTGCCGAGGTATACCAAAGCAGCGATGGCAAGACCCAGGCCGATGTCAGAGAGAACAATGTACTTGGCGTGTCGAGCATCGAAAATAGGGCTGCGGGGATCAAAGTGATTTACGCCCCCCCCGAAACCGTTCTTCTTGCCCTTGCCTCGACCCTCCCGCTGGCGTTCGTGGAAATTGTGTCCTGTGGCGTTCGTCATGAGGTAGCTGGGCCAACCGATGAGCTGCTTACCGACCAGATGCAGAGCCGTGTAAATGGGTGTCTCCTCGCAAAGATCGCCGAGTTCCTCGACCGCGCGTCCAAGTCGAGTGGCCTGCTGCTCGCGTGTCCGAGGCAGAAAGACCATGTCGCGCTCCATGTTTCCAATCCCCTTGTGATGGGCACTGTGGGAAAATTTCCAACTGAAATAAGGCACGAGGAGAGCTGAGTGAATGACCCAGCCGGTGAGGTCGCTGATAAAGGGAGACGGGGAAAAGGCACAGTGACCACATTCATGACCAATGACCCAAAGTCCGGTCGCAAAGAGACCTTGCAGTACTGTGTAGATGCTCCAGAGCACGAAACGAAGGGGGTTGGATGGTATGTTCTCTGGCGTTACGAAGTTGTGGAACAGGTAGAACGTAGTCGAAAGACAGAGGAGATCGCGAAGAACATATGCGTAGCTCTTGATGGTAGAGCGTTCGTAGCAATGCTTGGGAATGGCAGCGCGGATGTCTTTGATGCTGAAGTCAGGGGGCGTGAAGGCGTTTCCGTACGTATCAAGGAGGCCGGCGTACTCGTCTTTCTTTTCATTGGCGTCGAGAGAAGAAAGTGACGAAAGCGATGTAGACGAGGCTGAGGTTCTAGGCGATTCGGCTGGACTGACAGCGGCCGACGATTCGTAATCGATGCCAGTCGTCGAGGCCGCCTTGTGCCGCAGAACTGCGTTTTCTGACATTGCAGGAGTAGCGGAAGCCATTTCGTTCCACTCCAAGCAGAGTAATTCGTTGCCCTAATGTTTAGACGGATATACACTCACGACCGGCGAACCGCTGTGTAAAGTTCAACCGTGGCAAAAGACGAGAAGGACAGGTAAAGGGAAAACAAAGCAGCCATGTAATGCGAGGCCAGAGGAATATATAATCCTAAAAATATGTTCACTGGACAAAGTGAAGCAAACTGATGTTGATGCTACGTAAATACGTGCATTATAACTCACTCCAACAGATGCTACACTGGCGGTCCAAAAGCGGTCCCGAGCCGAATTGGCCTTCCGGATGCAAAGGGCGGTGCAGACTGCATGTCAAGCGCAGCGTAGATAACACAAAAGTCGGACCGAAGGGAACTAGTTGGAACTTGGAAGGCTACCAACTCGAGGGGAATAACGCAGCACTTGGGGATACGCAGTGTCTTCACTCGAGTTCAGGAACATCCCCAACACTCTCGGGCGGCGAGAAAGATTCCATATCGTGGCGACAAACCAGCGAAGAGTAAGCAGCAGCGCTGGCAAAAGGCTCGCTCCATGCTCAACAGCCCGAACAGACGAAATATCGGTAGGCCTGGACTGTAGCCTCCGAAACAACGACTTTTTCGCTGGACGACCACTTCATGCGAGATGAGCTCAAAGACGTTGTCATGCGGGACGGCTCAGAGACGTCATCCGAAACTCGCCCAGCTGTAAAGTAAAGCATCGGGTCAAGACGAATTATGCATGCTCAACAGAGCCTGTGGTATGCCATTGCGCCGTGTACCTATGAAACAGTAGCTTAGTTAGCTGCCGACTATTTATAACGACATCGAGACGCAATGAAAGAAGGTACCAGTGCAGCCAGTGCTATCCGCAAGATACCTCGGAGCACAACAAAGATAGCTCACCTAAAGGACTCATCAGGCCAAGACTATCGAGATGCTACAGCGGCAGCGACTCGCCCTCACAATGCTGCCATGTCAGCGTCAGAATGGGGTTGCCCCCGCACAAGTCGTGCAGAACTGATTAGAACATGATCATTGATGTTCCTATCATACAGAGCGGGATCCGTTGCGTTGCAACTTGCGGAGTTCTCTCCCTTCTCCCCCACCCGGTATATACGTACGGCGGTCCTCCTACTGTACCTCATACATACATAGGTACGTTGCCATGATTATTAGCGTGGCGAGGGGTAGCCAAAGCCTGGTCGCGGAACAACATACGGCGAACAACTTACGGCGGGAGCGAGTTATCTTCGAGCAGTCGCTGGCGAGTACAAGACCACTCTCGGAAGAACCTCCGAGAGTCGAGACTAGGGCGCAGCAACGACGTTGCTGCGCCAAAAAGATCCATGCTGAAATGTCCGGTCGCCCAGTTCATCGCGAATGAAAGCGAACGGCATGACAGAAAAGACGTGTATGGGCAAGCGTCCGCCTCGGCAGGGCCAACAATTCGCGGCTCGTCCCGGACGGAACATTCGCCCGAAGAGGATCCTACGGAGCTTGACGAACGGGAATAAGCGAACAGCGCGTTCGCCACAGCGTGTTCGCCCCAACGCGAACCCACCCACTACGCGGCAGAGCACAGCACCTCTGAGCGGCTTTGCACATGATGATACCATACACCCCCAACAAGATCGTGTCAGAAACACGATTACGCAGGACAGAGGGAGGTACATATGATGAATTCGTGAGTGACGTCAGAACGTCGCTTTGATGAGCGCCACGACTCACGAGGAGGAAGGCCTCACGCCTTGCAGGCTACAGCTGGCGCCGGACGGAGGTCCAGTGGCTCGGCTCAGCTCAGCTCATGTCACGGGCAGGGGTCAGCAGCTTGATGAGGAGTATGTACATACTACATACATACATACATGTCTGTACATATTGCATGATCGGTTCAAGGTGGAGGGTACCAGCAACGGCCTTAGGTGGCAAAGAGCTACCTACCTACATCGTATATCTAGGGAGCATCGAGATCGCGACTTCCAAGTACGGTATTCCGTCAACTCCATCTTTGAAGATAAGGCTTCGAGGGTGAGTGATAGGTATGTAGGTACACCTATACTGTAGGTCGGAGGTCTGGGGCAGCGCAGACGAATGTAGTAGGGATCTAAAAATATCCGGCACTCATGGACTGGATGTTGCGGAGGTTACACATCCGCTCGGCGGACCTCCGACCAGACAAGCTTCTCCTTATGAAGACATGTCTGCTTTGCGATCATTCAGGCGGGGAGGTTTCTAAGGACGAGTTTTAGGGCATCTAGATTATTCTAGCCCCTGTTTTGAGAAGGCTTCTTCCTGTATTCTTGAGTCTGCTATTGTTTGCTCTCCTAACTTCGTGATACACATTGCTTCATGGTACGGAGCTTCTGTGAGTGAAGAGGTGGATAATATGACGTGTGTTTTGCTGTAATCTGTGCTGCATCTGCTACATTACGTCGTGGTGCCAACACATGTCGAAAACGTGCTGACTCCTGAGTATAGCAACTAGGCCGTACACTACCGTACGTGATGGTGATGGACTTGTCCGTTGACTTTTCCGGAAAGTCCTAGGAACAGAGGAGCCGTCTCTTCGTTCTTTTTCTTTCATTTGCTCCGTAGGTGGTAAGTACCTACTACATATATGTGTAGTAGTGGTGGCAGCATGGCGTCCCAAGCTTGTACCTATACTGCGTCCCTGTTAGAGCCGTTCCCATTTACCGTACAATTACATGTAGACAACAAGTCTCACACAAACATAGCTTTCCAAAAAAGAGCGACTTGTGGAAAAATATAGTCTTGTATTGATGCACCCAGAGGAAGTATCCAAACGCCTTCAAGTAGGCCATGTTCACCCTGGTCCCTAGCTCACCAGAAGTAAAATATGTATGTACAAAGAATGAAAAGAACCCAAGGCTTCGGCTAAGCGAGTATGGCCAGCGCGCTCAAGCTACTCCCAAAGAACAATGGATCTTGCGACGCAAAACCCCAATTCCTTACTCCCAGCTCAACTGAGCTGTTCGACATGATCCTCCAGCTGTTGGGTCGAACTGAATTGAATGGCTTGCCTCGCTGATATGACTTTATGCTTGGAGAAAGGTTATTTGTTTCTTCTCCAGAACCTCCTCTTGACTTTCAACGCCGAGCATCGTAATCAACAACGCCTGGACAAGGCAAAATGCACATTGTCCATCTTTTTTTCTACAAATCCTGATATACATTACCGCTTTAGTCAATAGAATCAAACATTAAGGCTCAAAAATGGGTAGAAGAAAGAAAGAACAGAAAGAGTATCGAGGCCGTGTGATCCACAGCCTAGATGAAGAGACCGCAATCAGTGGGAAAATAAGTGGCAGAGCTTCAAGCTTTGCCAGCTTCGCGGACCGCCTTCATAAAGCGCTCTTCGGTGCCGGCTTCGCCAATCGCGCGTACAGAAGATGCCTTGACGTTTGGCTGTGCCATGATTGCTTTGACCTCATTCCCATTCTTGCTTCCGAGAAGTGCCATTTCCCGAGATAGTAGGAGTGCCACGGCAGCACGAACTAGAAGTGCATCGCCTTCGAATACGTAAACATCCCACAGTCTTGCAGCTTCATCAATGGCAAGGTGGCCCGTGAACAAGCTAAGAAATATATCGTTCAAGTAAAGCTCGGGTTTGACATCCGACAACGTTTTCGTCAAATGCTCATGTAGAGGCGCAGACTTGTGGCTCAGCGTCTGCATGACCAAGTTATAAGCAGACATCTGAGCGGCTTCATCGGCGGTGTAGAACGAGAGGGCAAGTGGTCGGTTGAGCAAATTAGCGAGGGATATGAACGCTGACTCGGCATTCGGCAGGTTTAACAAGAGCAGAGCCGCAATCGTCTAATGAACACGTCAGTCAAGATAATTCCAGAGAATTGCTGGGCACGGAGTTTTTCGAATAACAAATGATCAACAGGAAGAAAAGTCTGGGTATACATACATTGCAGCCTGAGATGTAGCCGATGTCGTTTCGGTACATGGCGTAGGCACTAAGGACATCGACCAGTGCGTCATGAAGAGGACCGGCGACTTCGAAAATGCGCAAATCTTTCCAGGTCTTCTCGCTTACGTCTTTTCGAATATGCTTGAACCATTTGACACGCCTCATGTCTTCTGCATCAGCTCTGTTCGTGCGAACACGCTCCTCTAAATCGCGGGCCCTTGTCAGCGCAGTTTGGAACGTGGCTTCTGTCAAGCCAAGCTCATTCCCAATGGCGCGGGTCCAAACAAGACCGCGGCTTCTGGATGAGACTCCACGCCACCACATATCTCTCGTTCGTCGTTCGCGGATCGCGTCGTTCCATCGCGGTATAATGTCATTCTCCCAAATGTGCATTAGACTGTCAGCATTACTGTCCTTTGAAACAGCTCTGCTTCTCCGGGCAGCCTCCCGCCGTTCATCTGCCTTGGCACTCGCAGCCATCATTTTTTGGTACTCGCGAAGGTGTCGGCGTTCTTCCGAAGGGTCTTTCGGCGGAAGCCATGACGGCCGTGTGCGGCTCAATACAGCCTCCTTCTCCTTGGAAATGGGCAGCGGATCCACCATGATGTTTGTACGTCGTAAAGGCGGCAATTCAGGTGTTGATGACTTGACGCGTTCCTTCTTGTCATAAGTCTGGTCATAAGACATCTGACTTGAGTTCCAGGTATTGGGCCGGACGGACGCTAACGGCTTTCTTGACTGAAGCTCCACAACTTCATCGGCGTGCTCCTCCAGCTTTTCGGTCAATGCTTTAGCCTCTGCATTGAGATCCGCGAGGGCCAGATTCCAACTAGTCACCCGCAACTTTAATGGGCTCGGGGGCGACCTTTCTCCCGTTTCCGATTTCCATGATGGCGACCGGAGTGAGCCTTGTGCTTGCGCGACCGGGGGAGTGCCATTTCCAACGCTGCGAATTCGTTCTTTGGGATCACGGTCGGGTGAGGGTGAAGATGATGGAGCACGACTAGGGGGCCGTTCGTGTGCAGGCCGAGGGGATATGGGAACGTTGTCGAGAACTACGCCGTCTGGTATATCGTCTTCTTCATCCTCGTCGCATTCGTGTTCAAGCTCCTGCAAGCTCTTTCGTCGGCTATTTGACTGCCAACTGTCCCTCCGTGGTCGGGGCTTGGCAGATAGATTGAGATCTCGAACGTTCAATGTCAGCGCAGGGCTGATGCTGCGATTTCGCTGTATAATTGACAACGACGATGTGGAGTGTCCTCGATTTAGCGGCGGAGGTCGAGGATCGGTGAGGCCGGCCAAATTGGTACTCCTAGGATTTGTCGAATAGGCGTTCGTATGGAGATTTGGAAAAGACTGTCGTGGCTTTGGAGTGCGCTTTCCACCGGCTAGAGTGCGGCCGGCGGGTGGTAGCAAGGGGGTTGGTCCGGGACGGATATGGACTTGGAGCGAACCTTTGTCATCATCTAATCCAATGTCCTCAAAGTGGTTCACGTCAGCTAGAACGCTGACGTCGTCGCTGTTGAGCGACTGGAATGAGGAAGATTTGGAGCTTTTGGATGTTGTCATTCCCGGAGGGGAGTTGGGACTTGAAACAGTATGGTTGACGACAGTTTCGCGAATCATGGCTGCATTTCTGGCGTCTGATGTTGGAGCAGGTGGAAGAATTGTATCGATTTTCGCGAAGGGTAAATAATCGGATGCAAGCTGAATTCACGAGCAAGTCTTGAGCGGCCCAGAAAAAGTATCCTCTGCGCTTCTAGCAGAGCCACGACTGATGTACGGCGCGGGTGTGTTGGTGTCGCGAGCGGTGAACTGATCTCTATCTCTGAGCGTATCTGGGCCAATCGGTGCCTGAAGTCGAATTATAGACGAAAATATCAGCTAGAAGTCGATGATCGAGACAGATGGGCACTAGGTGGCGACGAGCGAATTAGGCGTATGAGGCGATTGGTGATCAAGACGAAATGTGTTGCGGTAAATTAACGATGTAAGCAACGAGCAAGCGAGTGACGGTTGATACTCAGAATGGTGCAAAGGAGCGACAGGCAAGCAAACGAAACAGAACGAATAAGTGACTGAGTTCAATGAGTGGGATGGAGTTGGAGTCAAAGAGAGAGAAGCCGGCACATGAGCCTTGCAAGAAAGGAAGTCGTCGGTGGATGATGAGCGGGAGGAAGAAGGAGCCAGCGCCCAGCGCGAGAGCACCGGCTGCCACGGGCTGCCACTGGCCAGTGGTGACGGGCCCTAACAACCAACAGGGGCATTGGTTCGTCAACCCGCGGCCTTCGCGAACGGCCACCCGAGCGTATTCTTGGGGTGTCCGGTCCGAGTTCCCCTCCACAACCACCATTCTGTGTATGCATTGTAACTTGTACATACATATGTACGTACTTCATAGGTACAGTACCATCCCATCTACGGAGTGCAGTACATACACGGAGGATTCCCTGCATCCCGACAGTGAACAATGAGGCGCTGCACGTGGAAATCGCCTGCACATAGTGCCAAGCCATGTCGACGCTGCAGAGCCAAGCATTCCTGCAGAGCCATCGCTGGTGAAGAATCAAGATGCTGTTGTTGCCGCTCTGTTCCTCTCGAGTCTCGAGGCATTAGGTACATACCTAGGTACATACCTACTGCCAGGCTGCCACTCCAGCAGCTCCATCGTCTCGCCTGGTGCATGCATTGTTCCCCTGGACATTTCGATGCTTCTCTCACCTCAACCCCGGAAGCGAAGAATACCTAGTGGTGGGTGGGGGTAACAATTCCGCGTCGGTATTGAACGCTTCCGTGCCCTATTATGTATGTTAGGCCCAAAGTCAATTTTCTTAAGCCAAGTTGCAAGGGGGCCAAGTCAAAAGCCTCTAGGCTCTGTGGCCGCCAAAGCGCAGAGGGTGGATTCAATCATGGAGCCGATGCCAGGTACAGACCCCCTCGTTGGCCAAACCGATCAAACGGCAACGCTGTTGTTTAATGTTTATGTACGGTATCACGGCCGTTTGGTGCCACCGCTCGTCTCGGCCTGAGCGGGCGCGGGAACCAGATCCATCAAGCACCTTATTAGCTGGGCTTGAGACGGACAGACCGACAGTCACACGCTCACAGCACTGTCCCCGTCATCATCATTAACGATCAACGAACAAAAGCCCGAGTCGTGGCAGGTCCAGACGCGAGACGCCTCGATCAGCGCTCGATCAGCGCTACAGCAGGAGTGGAGAGCTCCATCAGTGCTTGAAGGTGTTTAACCAGAATTGTACTAATTTGTCAGGTTCCCATGCAGCTGGCGTTGTAACTTGTACGGAGTACTCCGCATGCAGCACATGCGAAAGGGGGGAATTCTCTACGAGGGAGACTCAACCGCAAGACATATGTAATATAGGTATGTACATATGTACATACTCAGGTCACAGGTGAACAACATAGGTACTGATACAGAATCCTCATGCCATTTGTACAGCTCAGAAAGGGTTAAACACATATAAAAAAGAAAGTATGGAGTAGAAGAAAAAGCAAGCTCAAATCGTTGCCGAACAACAAGATATTTGTGCTGTCACGCCTGCAACCTCGGCCAATCGCGAAATCGCTACATATCATCTAGGGGAATTGGCGAATGCGTCTGGACTCTGGACTCTGGACTCTGCAGGCTTTTGGCCGACTTTGAACTCCCCATGCAGGTGGTGGGCCTCACACGGCCCACAGCAAATTTTAACATCGCTGGGGGGTTTGCGCAGCAACTCATTAACGGGATTACGGTGGGCTCGTTCAAAATGGCCTCATCCTGGTCCAGCACATGGACTTGGTATCAATGAGCAGCAGATTCATCGTTCAGTTGCTCTCGAGTCTCTGTTGCTATTCCGTATTGGACGACGTCGGAAAAAAGGACGGGAGTACGGAGTATTAAGTGATAAACATCTTTGGGCGAAAATTATGCGTGAACCTAGTCCGCACCACTCTGTAATTTGAATCGAAACTCCCTGAGCAATCAAGACGGCTCACCTACGGAGTACATATAACCATATCACTAGGTAGGGAATCATCACTCTCGCTTCAGATGGCGGATATAACCTGTTTCATGGGTCTGCCTAGCACAGTTCCAGAACATTCCGCGCCGAGCTGCTTGACGACAACAGATGTAGACATACACTGTACACAACGCTATGCACATGCCATAGGCTCATAGCACTTGTGCTGCTCACCTAATCTCTTTTTTCTCTTGCTCTTCTTGGAACCGCCTTGACTTTCATAAATAAATGTGTTGCAGTGACTTCGTTTTCGGAGGGCCGTATTTTCTTCAGCCAAGTCCTCCAAGTCCTCCAGCAGGCTATGCCAGAAACGTGTAGCATCTTACAGAGTGTTTATATAGAAACTGAGAACTGTTGTTCACGTGAATATTAAATGATGCAGCATGCGTGTCTGCCAAAGCAACTCATACGTACATATCACTGAGATATAGCAAGCACCTCGCGTTGACCTTCAGAGAAGACTGTTTGATATGTACACATTTGATTGAAATCCAGGGTAGCTGCTATGTCCGTTTTAGCAGAACTTAACATGGCGTGTTCCTCGACGAAAACGAGAGGCCACAACGACTGTTCACGATTTTAATCGGGAAGGGATCGCTCGTTGTATCGCCCCGAGTCTCGAGACTATCCTGACAGAATGTGTCGAATCGTCAATATGCTCACGCCATAAAATACACAACTTGACAGTGACCTAGTTGGCATGCCGCTTTGCCACCAGTGTCATAGCATTGCCATTCCATGCGTTTCGTCTACTATGGTATCATTACATACAGGCTTCAGAGTTTTTCACTTGTTTTCTTCTTGTTTTTGTGTTGTATTATCTTCCTTCGATAATGAAACCCATCCGCGCCTTTCTCTACTGGACGCCATCGATGCATATGCTATATCTACATTCGCTCGCGTCGTCGGGGGGCGGCTCGGATGATGTCGTCGACTCTAAGGAGTAGCTGGAGAAACAGGTTGTTAGTCACCTTGGTGCAAGAAAAATCAGCAGATACAATTCGCGACGCTTACCTCAGATGCTTCGCTGGCGGATGACACCACTGCCTTCTTTAACTTGTAGCTCTCGATGACGCCCAAGTCGCGCATATCGGTCACGTCTCCACCAGGGGTCATCAGATCGAGTCCGTAGGTGTTGAGTCCATCGTATATGGCCTTTCGCAGTCTCGACACAAGGTCTCCCGAATCCAGACCAGCATTGTCAGCCAGGATGGTTGGAAGTTGACGGAGAGCAATAGCAAAGCTGGATACTGCCAACTGCTTCTTGCCTTCAACGCGCGTAGCGGCAGCCTCAACGGCCTTGGCCATCACCATCTCGGCGCATCCACCACCCAGCGTCGTTCTGGGTTCGATGACCGTTTGCGAAAGAACGGCCAGCGCATCGTGCAGACTTCTCTCGGCCTCATCCAAAAGTTGTTCCGTAGCTCCTCGCAAGACAATGGTGCATGCCTCGCCCGCAGCCACACCAGAGAATTTGATCAATGTATCTTCGCCAATGATGACCTCCTCGATGACATCGCACTGCCCCAATTTGACCTGCTCGGGGTGGTCAAATGTAGAGGTAATCTCACCACCCGTGACGAGGGCCAGCCGTTCAATTCCGTCAAAATCGGCGTGCTCGATAGACATTATACCAGCATCGGTGAAAAGCTGCTCGGGCCAGTTGTAGATGAGCTGACGGTTGATGAAGCAGTTGATGCCGTGGGACTTGATCAGGTCGACCTTTGCCTTCATCTTGTCCTTTTCGGCCTTTTCAAGCTCTGCTAGCTTACTCGTAGCCCCGACCTTCATTCTAGCGCCAAATATCTTGACCTTGTCTGTGTCCATGGATGTGTTGGCGACAAGAATCTTGGCCTTTTCTAACCTCTTGGGTTGGTTCACACCAATTTTCTTATCCAAAATGAAACCTTCGTCAAGATACGACTCGGAGAGCTTTCCTCCAGCCTTCTTGATAATCTGAATGTGACTTAGGTCGGACGATTTCTTCAACCGCAGGACTGCATCGCATGCGAGAGTGGCGAAATGATCCCTGTCTTGGGCCAGAACCTTTGAACTGAGCGTTGTTCGGGCGATTGAGAGAAGATCCTTTCGGAACGCTTCTGGGTTCTTGCTGTGGTCGACCGCTGACTCCTCGAGAGCCTTGAGAGCAGCTTGGCTGGCTATCCGATAACCTTCGATGATGGTCTGAGGATGGATTTTTTTGTCCACCAGCTTCTCAGCCTCTCGGAGAAGCTCGGCTGCTAGCACAGCAACTGAAGTCGTACCGTCACCAACTTCATCGTCTTGCACTTTGGAGATATTGACCAGAACTTTGGCGGCGGCGTTGTCGAGGGCGATGGACTTAAGGATCGTAGCACCATCGTTGGTGACCATAATTTCGCCAGTGGAGCTGCCAGATATTAGATTGTGTGCAGTGGTATCTCAGCAGACAAAGTTCATAAGGGGAATCGCGAGGGGTGCTGTCCGTAACTCACGCTGATTGCAAGATCTTGTCCATTCCCTTGGGTCCTAACGTACTCTTCACGAGGTCTCCGACCGCGATGGCGCCCACAAAGGCAGCGAGACGCGCATTCTCGCCTTTCTCCTCTGTGGTGCCCTCTTCAAAAATCTGTGTCGGCAGGAAAGACTGGATAGAGAGGTTAGCATCAGCATAAGCCATCAGCCGTCGCCCGCATCATTTCTCGATAAACGCGAGGCAAAATCTTTGGCTGTTCAGAGTATGGTGAGGAGCGTACCATGACAGGCTATTCAACGGAAAAGCACCGAAGTCTCTGAAAGGGCCTGGTCGTTGTCGTTTGACGCTGGAGGTGTTTCGTGACCACTTTCGAACAGCCAAGGCTTTTTCAGGAGCTCCGATAAATTGTATGCTCTTCAGTGTTCGCAAAGTCCACGGGCTGGCCCACCGCTTTGCCAATGCAGCTGCAAAACCGTCAAGACCCCACCAAGTCAGCGCTACACGTGACTTGCCCCTCGCTCACGCGCGGTGAAGGAACATTGCTGTTCCGCCGCACACTTTGTGGAAACTGATGAACACCAAATTTGTGTCAACGAACAGACATCTTTGAAGTCCGGCATTTTCGAACCGTCTCGACGCGACGCATCGAGTTCGCCAAGCCAAAAGACTACAAATACAGCCTTTGTCGACTGGATCACCGATTTCGCGCTTCGGAAGTCCTATTCCGCCAACAAGAAGCAATCTTATTCTTTCAGAACCTTTCACCCTCACCCAAGCGGGGCATCTCTTGAAACCCCCCTCGACGGAGAAATTCGCCATCATGGCTCCGTCATTTGACCATTTGCGCGAGGCCGACCTCGACGACGATGAATTCAACGAGGAGGAAATCGATATCTCCGATCTGCGCGAAAAGTTCGAGGTTCAGCTGGAGCACGGATACGATGCCTTTGTGGTCGTCGATGGCCTCCCCAAGGTCACCGAGGAGCAGAAGCCCAAGTTGATCAAATTCTTGATGAAAAAGCTCAATACCGTCGGAAAAACAAAAGAGGATATGATTCATATGCCGATGGATGAGAATGGCGACTCCATGAGGTTCGTTTAGCGCGGTTTCGAGATTGGTCGTCTTGGACCTTCTGACACGATTTTGCTAACGTGCGTGCTAACGTGCGTAGGTTCGCTTTTGTCGAGTTCTCATCTGCTGCCGAAGCCGCTGCTGCGACCCGACAGCTAGATATGGTCCCTCTTGACAAGAAACACACCATGCGTGTGAACAAAATCACCGACATTGAACGATTCGGTGGTGAGGGACGCATTGACGAACAGTACCACCCCCCTCACATTGACGAGTTTACCGAGAAGGAGCATCTCCGATGGTTCATGAAGGATCCTTCAGGCCGTGGCCGCGATCAGTTCGTCATGTATCGTGGTGACAGCGTCGGAGTTTTCTGGAATAATGAGAAGGATCAACCCGAGACCATCGTCGAACGGATGCACTGGACCGAAACTTTCTTGCAGTGGTCGCCTCTCGGAACTTATTTGACGTCGATCCACGCGCAAGGTGTTCAACTTTGGGGTGGCAACTCGTGGTCTCGACAGGCCAGATTTGCTCACCCCTATGTCAACCTCGTTGCGTTCTCACCCACCGAGAAGTATATGGTGACGTGGTCTAACAGACCTATTTCCATTCCCGATAGTGGCCATCCCGCTCTCTCCATCGACGACGACGGCAAGAACTACGTCATTTGGGACATTGCGACCGGTACCCCATTGCGGTCATTCGCCAATTTGGATGCGCCCAAGGGCGAGGAGGGAAAGCCCCCAGCAAAGTTGCAGTGGCCCGCGTTCAAGTGGTCTGCAGACGACAAGTATGTTGCTCGTTTGACTCAGGGTCAGTCTATCTCAGTTTACGAGCTGCCTCGCATGAACCTACTGGACAAGACCAGCATCAAGATCGAGGGTGTAATGGACTTTGACTGGGCCCCTGCTTCTCCTCAGCGTGACGGTGTCAAGAGCTATGAACAGCTTTTCTGCTACTGGACCCCTGAGATCGGTAGCAACCCTGCCAAGGTTGGGCTGATGAGCATCCCCTCGAAAGAGATTGTTCGATCGCTCAATCTTTTCAGCGTCAGCGATGCTAAGCTGCACTGGCAGTCAGAGGCTGCCTACCTTTGTGTCAAGGTAGACCGTCACTCCAAGTCCAAGAAGTCACAAGCCACGACCTTGGAGATTTTCAGAATTAAGGAAAAGGGCGTACCTGTGGAGGTCGTTGACACCATCAAGGACACTGTGATCAACTTTGCCTGGGAACCTAAGGGCGACAGATTTGCTATCATCACTACCACAGAGCCTGTCGGTGTCACGGCTGTGCCGCCCAAAACCGCCGTCTCATTCTTTTGCCCGGAAAAGATCAAAGGCCCCATTGCTGGCAATTTCAAGCATCTACGCACTCTGGACAAGAAGAACAGCAACGCCATTTACTGGTCACCCAGAGGACGATTTGTCGTCATTGCTACCATCCACAACCAGCAGAGTTCTGATCTCGACTTTTTCGACCTTGACTTCGAAGGCGACAAGCCTGAGTCAGACAAAGACATGACTGCCAATCTGCAGTTGATGAGTACGGCCGACCACTATGGCGTTACTGACGTCGAGTGGGATCCTTCTGGTCGATTCGTTGCTACTTGGGCATCAGTGTGGAAACATTCGGTAAGTTATCAACAGTGGCGAGTCAAATACATGATACTAATGCACGTGTTCAGATGGAAAATGGCTACCACATCTACGATTTCAAGGGCGAAGCCCTACGGGAAGAGCCTGTTGAAAAATTCAAGCAGTTCCAATGGCGACCGCGGCCCCCGACTCTGTTGACCAAGGATGAGCAGAAGCAGGTTCGCAAGAATCTGCGCGAATACAGCCGTGTCTTCGATCAGGAGGATGCTGATCGTGGCGCCTCTGCCGATTTGGCGGTTGTCGAAGCACGTCGCCGCATGTTGGAGGAATGGTACGCCTGGCGATCCGACGTGGAGGTGGAAGTACATGAGGATCGGGCCGCGCTAGGATTACCACAAGATCCTCACACCGAGATGCTCGCCGCCAAAACAAAATCGATCCAGGGAAGCAGCGATGAACAGGATCAAGTTATTGAGGAGATTGTGGAAGACGTCTTGGAGGAGAGCGAAGAGATTTTGGCTTAAAAGGGCGTCGAATAAATCGATGTTTACATGATGTCTGCAGGGGGGATAGATGGATTTATTTTGTCCTTGCTTCACTACAGGCTTGCCACGACAGAACTGGTTGCATTTGCTTGTATGGGTGAAGTTTCAATATCGGTTCAGAATCGGGGCAGTCATAATGACTTTTTATTAGTTCAACGTGTTCAGAGTACATACCATGCTGTCGCACCAGTGCGTCTTGTGTCCTGACTCCTGAGTGATGGCGGAAAGAGTGATGCCGAGGAAGTACGACTGCCCAATGCCGATTTGGCTTGCCTTGTGTCAGATGTCAGTCACGCAACTGGGTCTTTCCAACTTTTATACGGAGTACATACATATGTACCCTATTGTAAACATGATAATGAACATGAAATTCTTGTTGTAAGGATAGTGGTATGTACAGTACATGCATCTCCTGTGAGGTGTCACGTGCACCCAAAGAGCAACAAGCCTTCATATCTACATTATTCATACTCTTTAATCCGTACATAGGACAAGCACTTGCGATAATGAAAGAAGGAAGAAATCCCAGCCTTGGGGCTTGTGGTACGGAGCGGGATGAAGCGAGCCAGTCAGATGAGCTGATCTCGCATCGCTGCCAAGTCTAGCATCTTGCCTTGTAAGTTGTGCCCTGATCGGCGCTACGGAGTAAAATCGCACGGGAGAACGCCATGCAGCCGGCCACTCCATTCTCTCGGTTTCTGGTTGGTGCACAACTTACGTGCCTCGAATCAAAATGGTTAGTAAAGGACATGCAGCATGCAAGAAATGTGTTGTAGAGCGTGCACGTTTCAGATCGGAGATTTGAATCTGAACACGCGGGTTGGAATTGTGCATGTATGCGTGGAAGGAAAGGCAAGGGCAGGAAACGAAGCCTCATCTCGCGGTAAGCATGTAGAAGGATAAGCGTTGACCCAGGAATCAGGATGATAGCAAAACATCCCACGCACAAATTCCCGCGGCACATATATAAAGTATAAACAGTGGGATCTCAGTACAGAGAACATGTGTGTGAATTTTCGCAAAGATGGGCCCTAATAAGCCGCGCGGCTTGTCTTGGCTGGAAATCGGTGTGCCGCCCCAGGTAACAAAAGGTACTGATAAAGGCTATCAGAGGTTAAGAGGCAATCACGATCTGGCCTGATCTGGCCTTGGGTTGAGCAACAACAGTAGATCCAGCTCGACGAGCAAAGGCAACATTAAAGGACGGGAGGGCTGAGATGTGTGTGGCAGTTCTCCAAGTTTCCATGTAAATGTACAGCCACATGTTCCTGGGATGTACTTGTACCGTACCCCAGGGGCCAGTGCTGAAACTCCTCCCACTTACGGGTCCCCTGTACCGTGATTGGATCCCTGTGTGGCACTGAGCCAGTCAGCTAAGCACAGAACCCGGAGATGGATCAGCTGGTGGTGCATTGTCTGGGCTCGTGCCTGGCTTGTCCAGTCCAGCTCCTCGACGATGCCTTTTCTCTCCTCTTGCAACACCACATGAAGCGCGTTCAGCTCAATCCGACTCTGCATCAACTCGCCGACATCGCCATCCCAGCCGAGCCACCAATCTACTATCCCTAGTCGTGTGGTTGTGGCCTCGCAGCAGCCGTTTCCCGAGGACAGCCTTGCCCATTGTGCATTTTTTTCGCATTGCGTTACACGCGCAGAGCTATCAAAACCAGAACCATCATCCCCGCGCCCATCCCCGCGCTGCATCCACCCGCAAACAGCAACCACTTTAGCGAGCTCGCGTTCATCCGATCACGAATCGCTTCCTGGACGCGCGAGAAGAAAAGAAATAAGAAGACGAATCGAGAAAGAAAATAGAAGCGCTCAATTAAAGACCCAAGGGAAGCAATGGCCTTGCTATGCTAGCTGGCTTGGAGTGCTTTTTACAATCGGAGACAGCTTCATCAAGGCTAGTTGAGCCTCGACAATCTCCATGCAATTGACACAAGTTGATTCAATTGCTCCGAAATGCCACGACGGCCCTCGCATGACGGGCGGGGTCTCTCGCAGCAGCAGAAGAAACTTTTAGTTGCGCTTTCGTTCTTCCTTCTGCCATGGCTCCAGACTGCGGATGCTCTACAGCAGCAGAAGCAGCAACAACGACAACACCAGCATGGCTCACACGCAGTAGTTCCTCAGGCTGGACTTTCCGGGGAAGACATCAGCGCGGATAACCTCTACTGGGAATCAGCGGCCGTCAAACCTAGGCCCATCATAGCTGAAACTCCAAACAACGACAACGAAGGACTGACACCTCGAGAGCAATATCATAATCAGCAGCAGCAGCAGTCTCAGCAAAACACTCGACGCAGTCTCAAAAAGAATACGAAAAATAACATCAACGAAAAGAAAGACCCATCCAATCAATACATTCCAATTCCTGATGATGCGAGCGCCCTCGCAACTTCTGCTCTGGCCTCGTTGGCCGTTCGAGCACCAAGCCCTCTTCGACAATGGCCCGATAGTCACCTTGCTGATGGGCCAGTCTCGCCGCAAACTGCGCGGAGTCTGGAGGACTGGGAAGTAGAAGACTTTGTTCTTCTGGCGACCGTCGATGGAGACCTGTTTGCCAACGACCGTAAGACTGGTACTACTCGTTGGCACTTGAACATCGATCAACCCATGGTTGAGTCAATCCACCACAGGGCGAGCACGTCCGTTGTTGATGAGGACTATCGGCCTGTAGATCATTTTATCTGGGCTATCGAACCCACCCGCGATGGTGGCATCTACATATGGACTCCCGAACCAGACTCGAGCCCACGTCATACAGGCTTGTCCATGAAGCAGCTGGTTGAACTATCACCTTACGAGGATGAACATACTTCCATCGTCTACGTGGGAACCAAGAAGACGACCATGATCACTATCGACGCAGGCACGGGCCGTATTCTCAAGTATTTCGGCCCCGATGTCTCACAAAGTAACGAAGCTGAAAGCTGCCTGCGACCAAGTGCTTTGTTCGACAAAAGCAGTGAAGAGTGCAGTTCCACAGGAACCATTACACTGGGCAGAACAGAATACTCGGTAACGATCAGTCGAAAGGATGGGAAAAAGATTGCGACATTGAAGTATTCCGAGTGGACACCCAACACCCGCGATAGCGACCTCTCCCACCAGTATCATGCATCCAAGGATAGCCGATACATCACAACTCAGCACGACGGAAAAGTGTACGCATTTGACTATGCGCGGGCTGACAGAATTGGCCCCATGTTCAGCCAAAAATTCAATGTTCCTGTCGCGCGCGTGTTTGACGTTTGCCGTCCGGGGGACGCTGCCGCGGACAGTAACCCCCATCTGGTCGTTCTACCTCAACCCGCCATGCCATCGCGAGATGAGGATATGGCACAAAAGCGCAGTAACAGTGTATTTTTTAATTGCACAGAAGAAGGTAGCTGGTATGCACTCTCTGGCGTCGCTTACCCTCTTATCATCGGCGCACCACCTGCCAAGGCATCCATGGCCAGTTGGTGGGACCAGACGCCCTCGTGGGATAGCTTGACTGAAGCAAAGGTTTCCAAAGCCTTGGTAGGCACGCATTCGCTGGGCAATATGCGCAGGAGAGTCGGATACATTCCTACGCTGCCAGGCCGACAATTCTCGAATGAGGTGGTGGACCCTGACAACCTCTCTGCATTGCCTAATGAGAAGCAGAGCGAATTTGAGCAGCCCACTATGGCCGACAAAGTGAAGGGTCTCCCACAGAGCGCGGCCGACAGTGTCGTTGAATTTGTTCGGAATCCCATTCCCCTCATCATCATCTTCATCGCTTTGATATACAACATCAAGAAACTCGGAGCATCGTATCGCCGTTTCCGTAGCGGTAGGAGTCTCAGAGACGCATTCTTGTACCCAGATTCGAATGCCGGCAGGAAGGCTCTTCGAAAAGCTGAAAAATCCGTTAAGTTTGACATCAGTGAGATTTCTACACAATCGCCTGTTTCAAAGAAAGACGACTCAGCGACGAGTCTTGATGTGCCAGGTGTTGATCAACCAGGAAAAGTCGCGGTGGTTTCCGGAGAGGATTGCACATCCTTGCAAGCTACCATCAAGAAAGACCTGGATATCGGCGGCGACGACGTCGACAATAACAAGAATGATGAAAGAAACAAAACTACACAATCCTCAGATCCAGTCTCCGACGACTTGAAAAACGAAGAACGCAGATCAAGTCTGGATGGAGATCCTTCCTCGGCGGCCGCTAATGCTGCAACGCCTGAGAAGAAAAGAGCACGCCGTGGTCGTCGTGCCGGCGTGAAGCATCGAAGGGGTCGGTATGGAGGCGCGCCTCAGTCTCGAGACGATGAAGCTTCCGGCGGCACTGTGGATGACGCAGTCAACAACGCTAAGCGACTTGGTGATAATACCAGCTTTGAAGCCGACGTGGTGACGGTTGCTAGCGACATGCAGGCGATTAGTGGGTCTGTCATTCGAATGGGCAGCATTGAAGTCAACACCGACGAACATCTGGGAACTGGCAGCAACGGCACTCTCGTTTTTGGTGGCAGATTCGACGGTCGCGAGGTTGCAGTCAAGCGGATGTTGATACAGTTCTACGACATCGCGTTGCGGGAAACAAATCTACTGCGCGAAAGCGACGATCATCCCAATGGTAAGAGAACACGACTTGCCCCCCCAAAGCCCTGATTATCTCTACATTTCTAACCGCTCTCACAGTTATTCGTTACTACTCTCAGCAAATCCATGATGGATTCTTGTATATTGCGCTGGAGCGGTGTGCGGCCTCGTTGGCCGACATCGTAGAAAGACGCGATGCATTTTTTGAAATTTCCAACGCGGGCAAGGTGGACATACCGGGTGTGTTGTATCAGATTGCCAACGGGATTGACCACCTGCACAGTCTTCGCATTGTTCACCGAGACCTCAAGCCTCAAAACATTCTCGTCAACATGGGCAAAGATGGCAGGCCTCGACTTATGGTCTCTGATTTTGGTCTTTGCAAGAAGTTGGAAGGCGGGCAGTCGTCATTTGGGGCGACTACTGGCCGAGCAGCGGGCACCCTTGGCTGGCAGGCTCCAGAACTACTCCTGGACGACGATGGACGCACTTCCTCGAGCCTCAACGACGCCAGCGCGCACAGCGGAACCGGTCCACACAGCGGAACCGGGCCCTTGGTGATTCAGGGTCAGGACGGCACCGTCGTACATATGCGGCGCGCCACGCGGGCCATCGACATCTTTTCTCTCGGTCTGGTCTTCTTCTACGTTTTGACTAATGGATCTCATCCTTTCGATTGCGGCGACAGATATATGCGAGAGGTCAACATTCGCCAAGGCAGGTACGTCCTGGACCCTCTGGACGCCCTCGGCGACTACGCATGGGTAGCCAAGGACCTCATCAGCTCCATGCTTGCTTCGAATCCCAGACACCGGCCCAGTGCGCAGGAGGTCATGTCACACCCCTTCTTCTGGCCCGCGAAGAAGAGACTTTCCTTCCTGTGTGATGTCTCTGATCACTTTGAAAAGGAATGCCGAGACCCCCCTTCAAAAGCGTTGCAGGCACTGGAAAGCCACGCCGTGGATGTCACAGGCCGTGACTTTTTAAAGCTGCTCCCGCGAGAATTTGTCGATTCATTGGGCAAGCAGCGGAAATACGCGGGCCATCGATTACTTGATCTGCTCAGGGCCCTTCGCAATAAGCGCAATCACTACGAAGACCTGACGGAAGCCATGAAGCGGCTGGTTGGGTCTTTTCCTGAAGGCTACCTGAGCTTCTGGACAGTGCGATTCCCCAATCTACTACTCGTGTGCTGGAAAGTGGTTCATAATGTGGACTGGCACGTGACGGACCGTTTCAAGGAATACTACGAACCAGCTGGACTGTAGTCTGATGTTTTGTCATGTGTGTTGGGTCCTGGGCTTTGTGTTTTGCGGGTGGCCTTGACTTTCGAGAGTGGTGTTTTTCTGCTTTTTGTTTTTATTTTTTTGTTGAAAGGGGACGAGATGGTAGGCAGATAGATACGCAGCCAAGATCATTGGTGTAGCCTTCGTACGCGAGGGCTTCTCCTTTGTATGGCTGTTGTCCACCGGAGAGACGGACTGTCGACTAGATGGCATGGGGGATAGACATGCTACAAAACCGCGTTTGTTAAGGTTCTTGATGCCAATTTGTTTTCTTCGTTTTCGTTTTTTAGCTTTTGTTTCTCTTTTTTACTAGACAGAGCAATCCAGATCACGTTACAGTAAAACAAAGCATGCCGACGGGTTCCCCGGGCTCCGTGACTCCGAGCCCAATGATGAGTGTGGCGAAACCAAGGTAGGTAGGTATATTGATCCTGTGGGAAGTAAACTGTGTCGTCGAGCCATCAATTGCCACTCCCGGCGCCGACATTATTATTATTGCCCCTAACTTAAGCTCTCAAGTCCCGGCAGGTCTACATGCGACCCATGTCTCCCTAATAACGCTTCCCAAACCATCTCCCTCTCTCTGCATTTATAGTGGTTCATTAGACCTCTCGCACCCTCTCAGTGTAATACATCTCCACGGGGAAAAGGCCTTATTCATGTTGCCCAGCTTCATCTCTCACAGTATCACTCACTGTACCGTGTGGCTCATCTCTTCTTCACATGTACATGACAGCCTCATCCAGACTTCGCTGACCCTCGTCCCGACCCTCTATCTCGTCTTCACCCTCCAACGAACCATTTACGCACATCGCCAAAGATCTGTAATGTCTGCGCCGAAAATGTAGACTTATGGAATGCAAGTGTTCTCTCATACAGATAACACCAGCCATTTTTCTACGAATGAGAAGAAAAAAAGATGAAATTACTCCGTACGAATTCAATGGATAGAATAGGTATACAGCGGCTACCCCCACTGAACGAGCACCTTTTTCCCCTTCTTACCCCTCTTCCCCTTGCCCTCCCCAGCCTGTGATCCCTCCGCCGTCGCCGAAGACTGCTCCTCGGCGGAACCGTTGCGGCCCCATTCGAAACTCGACTCTGCGTGGCCGTAGTCACGTCGTACGCCCCTCCCAGAACCGTAACCAAAGATGGTGGTCATTGGCTTGGGAGCAGCGGGGAGGGCGGGGAAAGCGTCGTTTGAGCGAGCTACTTGCCGCGGGGGTTGAGTTTGTTGAGAGGAGGAGGAAGAAGCCGTCCATGTTGAGCGGGGTGTGGATGCGGAGGCGGAAGAGGAAGAAAGGGAAGGAAACGCAGAAGAGGAGGCGGCCAGGCGAGATTGTGTGGATGAGCTTGAGGAGTAGGGCGGGATGGGCCGTGAGGAAGAAGACGAGGCGGACGAGGAGGCGGCCCAATTTGTTGTTGTTTTGCTGGCTGCGGTGGGCGCTGGGCCTCCGAGACGAGTGCTGTTCTTGAGTCTCAGTACCCGGTTGGAATGTTTCTGGGCGGGCGCCGCAGTGGGTAGAGCTGGATTCGCAGCCGCGGCGTGTGCCCACCCGCTGGAGCTGGACGTGGCGCCCTCCATGCCACTGAGGCCAGGGAGGCTCGGGTAGTCCTCGTTGATGGCGCGCCAGTCCTGCCATGCCTTGCGCACGTTGTCTGCCTTGGTCTTGTCCTCGAACAGGTCCGCAACTTCGCGCACCAGTGTGCCGAGCGCGTTGGAGGACACGTCCACGAAGAGGGTGAAGAAGGCGTCGACGAGCTGGGGGGCTGTGAATCTACCTCGTTGATACGTCGAGATGTGGTTTCGGAAGGTGTTGATTTTGTTGGTGTCGTTGCTGAGAAGATTGGCAGCTCGTTCGACGACGGAACTGTGGCGGACGAGGCGCGCGCGTTCTTCGGGTGATAGGTTCGAAGTATCCGTCACGGAGAGCGAGTCCATAGGTGCTACAAGGCCGTTTTGGCTTTGAGCACCACTACTTTGCGATGATACTCCGTTTCGCGCCGAGGGTGTCCGGGCCCCGGATGGGGATGTGGATGCTGGACGGGTGTTCGACGGGGACGGTACCGAGAGCTGTCCGCCAAATGTCCTGTTGGAGACAGATTGGGCTGAATGGATAGCCATTTGCCGCTGCAGAGCAACCTCGTCCCGACGAAGCGGCGGAGCTGATGTTGATGGAAGTGTGTCTTCGTTAGGGTCTCTGCCTCGAGCGCCACCTCTGCGACCTCGGCCTCCTCGGCCTTCGCCCTCTCGCTGACCACGTCTCTCGGGTTGATATGATTGTCGAACGTCAAACGAAGACATGTCTACGACGCGAGCGTCTCTTCCAATGGTCCGGCCGGCGTGTTCGCTAAGATTATGAGCCTGGAGATCCAGCTCCGATTCGAACACCACGAACTTCTTCTCCATGCATTCGCTATTCGAGCAGAGGTAGTGGTCATTGCCGAAATGCTTCTCCAAAGCTTCGTAGTTCTCGTAATAGTGTGGCTGGCGAGAATCCCGTCGGTCACAGATGAAGCAGCGCTCGTGCTTCATCCGGCAATGCTCGTAGAGCTTGTCGTCATCGTAAAATCGCTCCCCGCAGAAACCACAGAGGGGATGGCCCTTGAAACCGGTCTGATCCGCGGCACCGGGTTTGTCATTACCACGCTTCATGTGCTTGTCCAGCTCCTTGTCAGAGAACAGTTCGTGTTCGTGCGTGAAGACCTTTTTGTTTCTAGTGCAAAGGTCGCACATGCGTTTGTGGTGATGCGACTTGACGTGTCGGTGAAGATCTGGCCATCCCAGGCCGGCGAAGTCGCAGGAATCGTCGGGGCAGTTGTATCGGAGCAGCAGGACCGTATCGCCGACAATGTCTTCATTAGTATATTTGATGCCGATGTTCGAGTCGGTCGTGGTGATGCCCTTGTTGGAGTACTCCTCGAACCGCTTGTCGGCATTGTCCGTGAAAATGACAAACGGCGCGGGTGTCTGAGCAGAGAGACCAACATTAGCCCATCACGTCGTTGCAGAAACAGAGGATGATTCTGTCGAGTTCGACGTCGACACACTTACTCGACAATGAGCACAGTCCTTGGTCTTGTACAGTGCCCTCATGCGCAAGCCACAAATGTGACACGTAGCATGGTTGCATGGAGCAATGGAATGGTATGCTATAGGATTCGCACAGATGAAGCACACATCGGCATCGTCATCCTCTTTGTCTGCAGCAGCTGCGGCGGCGGCCGCCTGGGTCTGTTGCTTCAGCATAATAGCTCGGGCAGGCCGAGCAGCTCCATCGGGAGCAGCTGTGTCCGCCGATACATCTGAGTGTGAGGTTGTGTTTCCGTCTTGAACCGCGTTCCCTCTACCAGCGGCTTTGCCTCCTCGTCGGCCGCGGCCTCCAGAGTTTCCTCTGCCACGACCGCGACCACGTCCTCGTGGGCCACCATCGCCTCCTCTCCCAGATTGGGGGACTCCTTCCGACATGGCCACTTGACGTAATGGATAGATTGTTGTCGAGTGCTGGATGGTCGATTGAGGGTGTAAAGAGCAGATTTCTGAGGACTCAAGTCCTGGAACTGGCGACTTCCCGGCGGATGCTGCCACGCAGCGATTCTGATGTTTGCTTCTTGATATGAAGTCGGGCACGTCAGTCAATTTTATTGCTTGGCCATCTTACATGTGGGTGGTTCCATTTGGAGGAGGGGCAGAGACCCTTCACTGAGACGGGCACCAATAGGTAGGCTCGTGCGGAGCGTGTTTGCCGATACCAAACTCAATTCAAACAGTCAAAAAGCTCTCGTCATCGAATGATTCACCTACATGGCTGTAAGTAGTGCAGCTTCTGAGTCATTGAGAGTCAGCTTGAATATGACTGCTAAACATCGATCAAACACGAAAATTGTACTGAGTTTCTTCCAGGGCAGCGTTGTTCGTACATATGTACCTATTTCGCCACCTTACCGTGACAAAGTGAATGAATTGCAACATATAGTATGATAACTCATCCAAACATCACAGAAACATATGACAGCCGCAGTCGTCTAGGGGTAAGGACACCAGTTTGTGGTCCACCACATTCATGATCACTGGAAACCGAGGTTCGAGTCCTCGCTGCGGCACATTATTTTTTGAACTTTTTTTAAGTGCTGCGACACAACAGACGCGTCAGACGCGTACAGACGCGACCATTTACTCGCGTGCACGCGTTCCAGGCTCTCCCGGAGTAACAACAAAGCCGAAGCGTCGTCGGTCGTGGACTCGTGACAGTCCCTTCCACTCCGTCCACCTCCCAATCCCCCGTCCCATCCCATCTGCACATCCCGTCAAGATGGACTCTTCGCCTGAAAGGAAATGCTCAGGGTGCAGGCAGACGCTTCCCCTCTGTGACTTTCCTTCAACAAACAGTAAAATACTCCTCACATGTGTGCGGTGCACCGTATGTCTGCAACTTGAAGGCGGTTCAAACCCTCCCACTAACGTGACACCAGACGAGAATGAGAAAACGACGGGCGGTAGAACGGGCTGCGAGGGCGGCGGAAACTTCGACTACCCACTCGGCCCCTTTGCCTCCTTCTAGGCTGTGCTATGGGTGCAGTAAGCGGCGCCCTGTCACTGACTTCCCATTGCAAAATCCGCTGGGTGATGCACATGGCGCCCTGCAAGGTACGTTCGCGGCTTCGACGCGGGTTTGAGCTCTCCCTACTAACGTGCCCGTAGGTGAAACGGGACAATCGCCGTCCCCCGAGACGGGGCCCCAACCAAACAGCTCCGCCGCACCCCGAACAACTCGACGAACAACTCGACGAGCAGGATGCCGATGAGCAGGACGATGGACCGCCACCTGCCAGACCTCGGCAGGAGACTCCGGCCATCGACTTGGACTCTGTGCCCAAACAGCATTGCTCCGGATGGGAGCTCAGTGATTTCCCTTCCAAAAACAATAGAATACTCCTCACATGTGTGCGGTGCAAGGTACGTTCGCGGCTTCGACGCGGGGTTGAGCTCTCCCTACTAACGTGCCCATAGGTGAGACAGCAAAATCGACGTCCCCCGAGGCGGCAAACGGCTCCGCCGCAGATCGGCCAGGAGGACGTTGCTGGCCAGGAGAATATTGCACCACGACCTGTCAGACGCGCGCGGCAGAGCAGCGCGGCTGCAGAGAGAAAAAGAACGGCGGCCGTGGAAAAGGCCTTGGCAGCGGCGTTGAGGGTGACCGAGGCCAATGCGCGGCAGGCCGAGGCCATTGCGCGACATGCCAGAGTACAAGCGGAGCCGACGATGGCGGCTGTAGCTAAAGCCGAGGCCGTGAGACGAGTGGTGAGGGCGACTCAAAAGGCGAGTAGAGCGATGAGGGCGTCTCAAGAGGCGAGGAGAGCCGCGGTACTACAAGAGTCCATGAACGCGGCGGCTGCCGCCCAAGCGAAAGTCGAAGCTGCGAGGCTGGCGGCTTGCGACTGGCGGCTTCCAGTATACCGACCCCGATTTGGACCCATTTCGACGGTACCAAGTCGCAGCTGAAGACTTGGCGGATAACGATTGAGGAAATATTATCCTCCGATTGCGCCCATCTGACACCCCGTCAGAATTGGATATCTGTGTACGATGGCCTCGCCTTTCAGATTCAGAAGCGGCTGTCTACTACTTCGAGTCGGGGGCGGCTCTGTTTCGCCTCCTGGTGCTTGAATACAGCCACCGCCTCAGCGTAGCTATGAGTGGGGATGACGCAGTATCTACAGAGGTCGTCCATCTCGCGAGAGATCGACTGATGCAACAACGCAGCCTTCTCATCCTCCGGCGCATCTAATCTGTGAGCTCTTGCCGCCGACTCTTTCCTCGCGGGGGACTGCTGGGGTGCGCGAGAGTGAGGTCTCTGAGGGGACTTCGGAGTGTGGCGAGTCGGACTTCGGCTCGGCAAAGGAGGCCCCCTTCGTCGCGAGTCCTGGCGAAGCAGTGAACATCCGCTCGCAAGGGCTGCCTGACCACCTTGATAGTCCGAGGAAAGGAGTACAGAGTGATAGAAAACAACATGGAGACTAAACCTTTCCCCCTTCCTGTCTCTGTAATGAATCCGCGTTTTGTACTGCCCAGATGGATAACGGTTGTGACAGGCTGACAGCTATGCGGCGGTGAGCGAGAAGTTTGTGCAGCGGCTCGGATTGGAGCGCTTTGCGCTACCTAATCTACGACGTTGTGTACGGCGGTGGAAACCCAGTGGTTCACGAAGCTGGACGTCCGGTCGGGACTCGGCCTTCCACCGACTGCGCGTGGCAGCGGGCGACGAAAGTAAAAGCTGTAAAACTTCTCCTTCAGATTTTCACAGATCCCACCACCGTGGGCCAGTTCGTAAAAGTTGGTTCGGAACTCCTGGAATCCGGTGTGAGTCATCTTCAGGTTGGCGAATGCCTTCCGGGCCCTCGAGCCTCGGTTCGGGTTGAGGAAGATCAAATCGAGGTGGTCGACTCTCGAGTATCTGTGCCACATCATCAACGAAGATTGGTTCGCGACGGAGAGGGCAAGGGTAGCGTACGTGTGCTCTCGACACCTTGATGCCACCCGGACATCGGACGGCACTCGAACTCTCGGGGCGGTGGCACAGATACTCAAGCACCTCATTTTGATTTCTTCGACCCGAACCGGGGTTCGAAGGACCTGAAGATGACACACACCGGATTCCAGGAGTTCCGAACCAACTTTTACGAACTGGCCCACCGTTGGGCGACCGGACGCTTCGACATCTCCCTCGGAGCCGTGAAGTACTTCAGGTTCTTGTGGTCCGTCAGTATCGTAAAAGGACGTGCAACACTCCGAAGCTCCACCGACCAAGACTTCAAGCATGAGATGATGCTTAACAACTCCTTATCGTGGATTGTCTACCTAATTGCGCTGCGCTGCCGTAATAAGTCGAGTCGAGTGGTAAGGCCCTAGGCCAGTTCATCACACTATGGCGCAAGCTTTTGTTGCCACTCTGTCTTGACTTTATCTCTGGCTAGAAAAATGGACCACCGTTTGATGGGCACGAAGTTGAAAGCGTGTAGACGGGCATTGATTATCCCGGGAGTCTAGCACTATGTAGCAGCGTCATGCATGCCACATTGCCACATCTTCCCGTGGTCCTATTTCACGCGTAGTTCTTATATGTCATGCTATGAACCATTAAATAAGGAGGGACCTCCATACGGTTCAAAGTGGGAAGAGATGAATCAGCACTTTGAATACACCCAGAAGGCTATATTATAGCCTATGACCCTTTCTGCTGCCGAGCACCAACCATCACATAGGGTAGCTAATGCAAGAAGATTCGCTCTGGTATCGTTTACGACAACAGAGTGTAACAAACGCACTATGTACCGGTTTCGCTCGCTATCGTTTACTATCTCATTGATTTTCATCGTGTACATCAATAAGCTACTCAAGCAATGCAATGCATTCACACAATGTTTCTCACAAAAAATGCTTGCAAAATTCTGCCATCATGTCGTGTTATGATCAAGCCCCCCGCCCACCATCAAGACACTCACTTCACTTTCTTCTTTACCCAATTTCAGTCTCGGCCATGCTCATGCTTGCGCTCGCGTGCATCCATGCATTCATCCGTCCATGCTTGACGTCCCGCCCTCCCCTTCTCCAGCCCGTTCCAATTTGAATAGCGAATGGGAAGCTTTCTTCCATAAGGAGTCGTACTGGGACACGACATGAGATTAAGAACAAAAAAAAGAAAGAAACAAAAGAAACAATGTGCTGCGTGCATAATGAAATCCCGCATCCTGCAATTCCCTCGCCAATCCATGCCGCTGGCCCATAAAAATATGAAACAACTGGTTAAAATACGAAGGACATTATAGACAAAAAGAAAAAGAGAATGACTGAGAGGTTGAAAACAAAACAAAAGAAGAAGCAGAATCTTGAGAACTGAGGTCTCAACTGTTGTCAATTTACTTTCCTCGGGCGCCAAACCCATCAGAATTCTGTCGTTCGGGCTATACTGTCTGAGGCGAGACAGCAAACGGGACCGCCCTTCGAAGGATCGAAATTACGCCCTATTCGATGGGGTACAAATGATTGCCAATATCCTTGTTCATCTTGAACATGTCGACTCTGGCTTGCTTGAATACAGCGAGCATTTTCGCGTCGCAAAGGATTTGTCGCTTATCGGAGGGATCCTGGAGGTCGTTGGCTTTGATATGCTCCCAGAGACGCTTGACGACCTGAGGGCGCGAAAGCTAAGAGATTGCGCGTTTTAGTGATTGGTGTTTTTAACTGGCTGCCAGTGGTGCATGGCGGCTTGACCTACCTGAGTCTCTCCACAAAGCTCCGACAGCGTCTCGCTCAGGTTGAAGGGCTTTTGGAAGCCACCTCCAGCCTTGCGCTTCTTGACAACAGAATCTGCGCTACCCTCGGCCGCACTTTCGTCGTCATCCGCAACTTTCTTGGCGCTCTTCTTTTTAGGGGTCTTGCGCTTCTTTGTTGTTCGATCGACTCCTCCTCCACGGATGGTGCGACCGCGCGTGGTACGGCCACGGGCCAGGCTATTTTCCTGTGCTTGTAGCTGTGCAGCGAGTCGCGCATCTGCATCTTCGGACGGTGACGACTGCTTCACCTTTTTCTTCGCCGGTTCGGGGGAGGTAGATGGGTCGGGGTCCGTCTCATCGTGGTCGACGAGTCCGTTGGTGCGTTTGCGAGCGGTTGGGACAGATGGCGTTGGGGTGACTTCCTCGGGGCTTGCGCCAGAGACCGCGTCAAAACGCGCCTCGATCAACAGTTTGATCGCATCCTGTGACCTATCAGTAAAACCGCCTGCAAGCCACAAAGAAGGATAACATTGCGTGTGATCTAGGACGCGCTAGGATGATCACGACGACAACAAAACCGCGCTGCTGAAAACAGCCTCTTCCTTCTTGTCCATACCTTGTGCTCACTTAAGTCCTTACCACCGAGACGAGATTCTAACCCCTGCCGAACCTTCTTGCGAGAGATAGTTTCGAGGTCAGCAGTAGCCAGAATGTCGTCAATAATCTCGGTATAGCGCTGTCGCTCATCGGGAGCCACTGTTTCGGGGGCTAACATTAACCACCAACGCACAACCATATATGAGTGGGAGACATTCTGATACGTACGATGAGCAGACATGGTGCTGTTAAAAGAATGACAAAGAAAAAGAGAAGGTCGTGATGAAGTATGAGAGAGAGGACGAAAGCCTTCGAGCAACACAGCAAGGCTTCGAGGTACAACGTGGTGACACAGGAAGAAGAAAAAACACCAAAGGAAAACGCAAACGTCGTAGGGCAACGTCCTAGGGCATATCCTGGGCAGCTACGCCTGTCGATCCGTTCGATCAGCTTGTTCAAAGAGCCGCGACGAGATATAGGCGGCGATTCGCGAGACTGCCTGCCGGTAACCCAGTCAACAAAGCCACGGAGTGACTGCAGAAAGAGGTGCCACGACGAGAACAAGGGCTCGATGATGAACAATGCCAGAAGCGTTTTGATTGGGTATCGTGATGCGCAGCGGACCGATTTCGCAGCGGTACCTGAAGGAGATGATGTGGGGAACTGAAGGATAGAGAGGGGACTGGAAAGTTGAAACACGATGGACAAGCACTCCCGGATGGGTGCAAGGTTGGGAGATGATGTTGGGCTTCCCGACGATGGATAACGTTGACTGGGGATTGTGCGTTGAGCCAAGTCGTGTGAAGTGTGGAAGCTGTTGTTCGAACGAGGGCGGAGGTGTCGCGCGGTCAGGTCTGCCGAACATATGCATGGAAAGCAATGCGATGCCGATGCAGTCATCCGTGGCTGGAGCGGTCCGCAAGGCTGCGGGGACCCTGAAGAACTGGCACGAGCCACACGGCGCGCCACTTCCGCAGATTGCACTAGGTACTTGATCGACCAATGGAAGAGTTGAATTGAGCGTTCCATCCGACAGCCTTGTCACGTGGGAGCGGGAACGATTGACGGGAATCGGGAACAGTCGAGGGGGCGGCAAGGGAGGTGGCTCATGTTTCAACAACCGCGCGACAACTGATATGTAACCAGGTACAAGGTATAAAGTCCACAAATCATCATGCAAGAACATTGCAGACCACTTGCGGCCCAGTAATGCTTGATCTAAAGGTAAAGTTCCGAACACGGCCAAGCTGTGAATTTCCAAATTCCGAAGGCCATTCTTACTGATCTATTTTGGATCTGTGCACATAGGATGTTTGCTTTAGCCCGAGCTACTTTGGGCAACGGCAAGGGCTGGAGCTAGAGTTATGCCAATCATGATCCCTGCCACCGACCTCACGAGAATGACAAAAACATCAAAGCACGGCAAGAGAAAACTCGGCTTTACTATCGCGACCTTCCTGAATCGACTGTGACCGCAGATTCCCCGCAAACGGAGTTGCTCCAGCGCATCGCAGAAAACCTCGTCAAGTGTCCGGCAAGACATTAAACACGCGTTAAAAATTAAATGCCTGAGGAGTTGTGTCAAGTTCTGGACTCTGGAGCTCAGCTTGCACTCTGAGCCTGCGAGCCTCCCAACGAACGAACAAACTTAGCCCATCCCCCCCTCCTGAAGCTCAATTTTCATTAACTTGGATAGGCATACAATGCGTTTTGCGAAATATGCCCTCTTAGTACCTCGGGGTTCTTCGACGGAAAAGCCTCCTCTTGCTGGCCCTCACTTCGTTATACGATGGCAGAGAAGCATGGCCATGTATAAATATCTACAAATCGAAATCGAGGTCGGAATCCAACGGAATGCATCGAGAGTCGAAAGAGATAAAAACTATATGCCGTGCGAAAGTGATTTTCGAGAGTACACACAATAGAAGGTTTCCTCATCTGCCTGCTGGTTGACCCAAAGTGCGGAGCGCCGTGGTAAGAGTCGACGATGGCGCAAGAGAGAAGCAATCTTCCACTTGTATTCTCTCACTGATTTCCCACTGAAAGCCAACCTGTGTTCCGTGGATAGCTAGATATGCTGTAACATCATACAGGATACAGTCACGTCGTCGGCAGGGACGCACTTCTCACAAGACAGCGGCCAAGGGAGCAGACAGCCATGGACAGCGGCCGCTTCTAAGTTCTGACACATGAAATGGCGAGCGTACATGATACTGCCCAGATACCGGTAGTATCTGCCAATGACACGTCGTCCAAGGGCGTATCCTGCCGCAATGCTTTTATCTGGAACGGTGCCTATCTGCTCCCCACTGCTATGAAAGAAGAGGCAAGGCGAAAAAATTACGCATTCGTTATGGTATGACGTAAATTGAAACTTCCCACACTTGTACCCGGTGACATACCGAGTAGGTATGTAGGTCCTTTGGCTTTCCAAAGCAGTTTGGATTACGGATGAAGACGAGTCAAGACAGCACGTCAAGCTCGAAGGCGGCGAAATCCATCGGTCCAGGAGAAACCGCGCGCCAACGACTAGTTCACGATTCAGTTTCGGCATAATGGCACAGTTCCAGTGGCTGTTATCCCAGAGAATCTAGTGGATCTTAGATTGGGAGTGACACTATGGCAGCCTGGCAGGCCGTAAGGTAACTCGGCGATGCTCCGGATCGCGGACCGCACCATGTGTCCCGACTCCCGCCCTGCCAAGGCCACATTCCCTATGCTGCATGCATCGCGAGATATTGACATAACAGTCTTGTACTGTTAACTAATCTTAGATGCGAAACAGCATGTTACTGGCTTCCATCATGATCCTGTAATTCGTGCAGAGGATGTCAACATTTAATTCTGCCAACACCAAATACATTTGATGCAACCAACATTGATGAAGGTTTCTGAAATGATGACGCGGTTGACGCGACCGAAAGCCGGGGTAGCCTCAGGCATCGACCCCCCTGATTTGTCCAAGCGCCAAGCGGACAAAGGCTAAAAAGGGGTCGCCGATTCACGCAGTTAGCGCGCTCAAAGCAAGGCGGCTAGTCCCTAAATGGAAAGGTGTGGTACCGCAACCAATCTGGCAATGGAGACAAAATTGCAGTCAAAGCTCCTGAAATAGCCAGGTGGGTGTGACGAGCCGCAAGCGGCACAGGATCCAAGGGTCGCACATTATCGGGAGTTAGGTACAGAGTATAGGTAGTTGGCCAAAGACAGATAACGGTGGCATTGGAAAGCATTCCGGAATCCGCGGTGAATATTGAAGCGTTGGTAAATTGCTACCTATGTAATGTACCTCTAACCTACCTAGCATCATGGAGTTCTGCGATTGCTCCGTAGCAAGGAAGCGTTCCCATGTCTGCAAATCTGGAAAGTTTGGTCCGGGCTTTTGCTGTCCCAAGCGTCTGATTGGAGGACGAGAATAGGTACCCACGCCGTCGAGTCTCGACGCCAGGGGCTGTGAAATGTGCATTGTGAGCTCATGATGTGCCACGATGCCTCGAAGTTCTCAGCCATGAAATGCTTTTTGTGTTGTTCGCTCACACAGCCACATGGATCGCCTGACACATGATACGTGCCCCGTTGGCTGGCTGCACGGGCTTGTCGGTCTGTTATGCCGGACCTGGCCACCTGCAATTGGGGTCCAACTTTGAACTGACTGGCAGTGACTGCCACACGGAATCAACTGTTCATTGCATTCGTGATGCCCGCCGCTTAGGCTGTAGGTAGGTATGTACATGGTAAGTTTGTCTAGGTAGCCAAGTGGCGTGTGCGGGAACTTGGCTTCGGCAACCTTTTATTAAGTTTTGACGCGTTTCTCGATTGCTCCTCTTGTGCAGCTGGGCGCTCGACAATTCCGAGTTGTCGCCTCCCCCGAGTCCACGCGACCATGCCGACGGGAAACTGAACCACAATTAGCTCTCCTAACGGTTGATGCCATATCCGCTCGTTGTCATTATTCCCTTCAGTTGTCCTCTCGATCTCGGTACACTTCGGCAGCCGAGCCCTGTGCTGCTATAGGCTAAATTCGACTCCAATTAAAGTTGCAAGTTACGTATCATACCTTAGGTACCTACATACCAGTTACATACCTACATACCTCCTACGACTCACGAGTCTACGACCCTTTTCCGCTGTCGCTATTTCTTGTCCTTCTCGCAAATCGATTCGGCTCGAGCCTACGATGGGAATTGCTGTTCGGCCGTTCAAGGTTTCAGTTCGCAGGCGAACGCCCGTCGTCATCCTCTTCTGTGCTTTTTTCCTCCTTCTACTCGCCTTCGGCGCCTTTGAACGATCAGAATCTCGACTACAGTACGCTCTTCCTTTGGGACTGGAAGAAGCGCTCCCAGAGCGCCTGCGCGTCGCAAAACCATGTCGCTCCGACCTCGACTTCCTACGGCGAACCGAATATAAATTCACGAAGCAAATCGTCTACCAGAAGCGATGCGTTCGCGGCGTGCGAAATGCTTCCAATTCCAGAGACGTAGTTGGCAGCAACGCGCAGCCCCTGATTGACGAAGCTGCAAGTAGGGTCTTGGATCTGAGAAGCGCCTGCAATGGGTCTTTGCCGGCGGATAGCCCGTGCGACCCCATATCCTTGCCAGTGCCTGTTCCATTTCCTCAACGAGATTATTCCGAATTTCTGTTCGCAGTCGCCTCGTCGGCCGAACGGCTCGAGGCGTCGATTCCTCAGTTCAAGCACTGGCTGCAAGGGACCAAGGCTCGGCTCGTTGCGATTGTCACAGACCAGCATCTGTCGAAGCGACAAATGGCGAAGCTGACCGGCAAATTTAACCAATCCGGAATTAATTTCATCGGCACCCGACCTCGAGACCTGTCCATTGGTGTGAATGAGCAACACTTTATTGCCGTTCGTGACCTGCTGCAGCATGCCGAACCCGATACGAAATGGGGTGTCATCATCGACGACGATACGTTCTTCCCTTCTCTCTTCCCCGTCGCTCAGATATTCGATAAGCAGAACGCGTCCCTTCCAGCCTACGTTGGCGGCCTGTCCGAGAATAAAGACGCAGTCAGCTTCCACGGATATATGGCCTATGGCGGTGGGGGTGTATTCCTCTCCGTGCCGCTGTTGAAGCTCCTCGAACCACACGTGGACAGCTGTCTGCGGGAGAGCCGCATTCGCGAAGGGGACGGCATGCTCAAATTCTGCGTGGAGAAGACCGGCACGAATTTCACCGAGGTCAAAGGCTTGCACCAGTTAGACTTCAAAGGCGACATGGGCGGCTTCTACGAATCTGGCAAATGGCATCTTAGCCTACACCACTGGAAATCGTGGCATCAGGCGCCCGTCGATAAGATTGGCAAGATCGCCCAGTTCTGCGGCGGATGCCTCTTCCAGCGATGGCGCTTCGCGTCCGACACCCTCTTCACCAACGGGTACAGCATCGCTACGTACAAGAGCGGAACGGCGAACCTGCAGCTGGACCGTATGGAAAGCACATTCACCGAATCGGGTAATGGCGATGACTGGGAATGGAGTCTAGGCCCCATGCGAAATCGTGTACCCGAGGGCGAGAAGAAGAGCTATCGGCTCCTCGATGCCGAGATAGTGGGCGATCACTTGCGACAGGTCTACGTTCATCGAGCGCCGCCATCCCCGTCGCAGCCGCCTGACTCTAAACCGTCTGGAGGGGGCAGTCCACTGGCTGTTGAGAATGCGCCCATGGATGAGGTCGTTGAGCTGTGGTGGGATTGGAAATGATATGGACTCGCATCTGCTATTGTATTTTAAGTATGGGGGACACATTGGCATTTCGTTTGTAGCATGTGAGGAGCTTGGACAAGATTCCCTTTTCTTTTTCTTCATATCTTCTTTCATTCGGCGTACGGCGTATAAGATTGGGTCTGGGTGATTTTTCTTTGTCCTCTTCTTCATCATCCGGGTCACTCATTGGCGATATAGAGTGCTTTTTATATACCACTTTGTCACTGTTCACTTCATTCTCTCGAGGCAAGGTACTTGGCATACGCTTTTTTGATGATGGCCCAGCAAAGCGAACATGAAATGACATGTCTGATTGTCACTCGGCTCAGAGTCCTTTGCACTTTTGTTGCATGTAGCGCTGGAACATGATGCCATCCATCATCCATGAGATGACTCCAGAACCGTAGACGCGTGATTTGTTTCCCGTTCCACGTTTCGGTTTCAGCATGCTGACGCTACACAGGTGACAGGAGGATATTTCGGAGAGGCAAGCGAGACAAAACACTACCTAATGTCTTACTCTGAAGCTCCGGCCGCTGCAGTTCACAATTTCATTGTGGCATAGGAGACATGGGGAGCCAATCGAGTTGGGGGATTGCTGATCTGCGACAGCGATACGACCTGGAGCGCAGAGGTATGTACATAGTACCTAACAGTCTAACAGGGTGGAAAACGAGCCATGTATGTACCTACTGCGAAGGAGTCTATGAACGGACGGAAACGTTTTTGGCAACTGTAAACTTCCCAGCGGTTTGAGATGCCACTGTAGTCGTACGAGGGAGGCAAGAGTTGCCTCACGCGGAGTTAGTGCTTCACCTGTGTACATAAAAGATGAAACAGAGAATGAGGACAACGGATATATGGCCCATGGCAGGTAACGTCGTAGGTAGTGTTCATGCCGAGCAGGCGCATTCTCAACAAGGTTGCCTTTCAGACTTCACCGGTGTCCCCAGGTGGCGAACTGAGTGTCCGAATTTATCTTGCAGTTCAGATTGGGTTCTGCACAACATTCAGAAGGTTATCAAAAGAGCGTACTTATGTAGGTGGAAGAAAAGAGACAGAGTCGACACAACGGAATCTTGGTGATGATCAGTTGATGACAGCGCCGACTTGACATGACCGTAGGGTAGCCAATCAGACCGCGTCACCCCGCTTGGCGAGGTAGGTATATAGGTCATAATTTTAGGATTTGTATTGCCTTCGGGCATTTGGTTTATTTGAAACGATACAGGTTCGTCAGCTCTGCCCCACCTCCAGAAACTCGCGCGTTCGAATCCCGACTAACTCCCTCGCAGAGAAGATTAGCATGGCCCCTGCACTAAGGATGACACGCTCAATCAAAGAGAAGCTAAACATTTTTTTGCCCTTTTTTTTTGGGCAGGGATAATTCCACCGTCCTGTTTGGATAATTCCACCGTCCAAACTCAGATAATTCCACCGTCCTATTTAAATTTGGATAATTCCACCGTCCTAAAATGAAGTGACATGGTATTTGAGTGTGGCCACTGCAGAAAACTAAGTCACTGAATTCCCCCTCTTTCGTGCATAGCCTCAAGGCCCTCAGCAGGAAAAAAAATAAAGCGACATGATATTTGAGTGTAGCCACTGCAGAAAACCAAGTCACTGAATCTTCCCCCTTTTCGTGCATAGCCTCTTTAATTCAATAATTATCTTCCCTCGAGGTCCGACACAACGACGTCACCCCCCCTCAAATCATCGCCAAAGACGCCGTAAATATCTCAAGTTGCAGTTGTATTCACTTTATGCACTCTAACTTTATCATCAGTTCTTAATCCTGAGATATGTTTGCGTCTTTGGCGATGATTTGAGGCGAGGTGACGTCGTTGTGTCGGACCTCGAGGGAAGATAATTATTGAATTAAAGAGGCTATGCACGAAAAGGGGGAAGATTCAGTGACTTGGTTTTCTGCAGTGGCTACACTCAAATATCATGTCGCTTTATTTTTTTTCCTGCTGAGGGCCTTGAGGCTATGCACGAAAGAGGGGGGAATTCAGTGACTTAGTTTTCTGCAGTGGCCACACTCAAATACCATGTCACTTTATTTTAGGACGGTGGAATTATCCAAATTTAAATAGGACGGTGGAATTATCTGAGTTTGGACGGTGGAATTATCCAAACAGGACGGTGGAATTATCCCTGCCCTTTTTTTTTCTCTTCTACATATCTACCACAAGATCCTCTTTTTCTGTGCACTGCGCACGCATTCTCGCCAAGTCTTGTACATGAAGTGCTTCAGAGCCTAGAGGAAGAAATTCTGATCACCATCTGATTCTACACTGTTAAGTACCTACAATTTAAACAACCCGCCAACACCCCAAAAATGCAGCGTCTGTCTATCTACAGTGCTACACTGACGTCTCGCAATGACCCTTGCGATGTCAAAGTCAGATAGCTTCAGATATTATGGCGATCCCTTCGACGGCTGCAAACCGGTGAGGGCGTAGCGCAGCGAAGTTGACGACGCGAATGCATCTGATAATATGAATCAAGTGTATACGCCAATGATGGGAATGGCCACGACTCTTACGAGGCTTGCCACACGACTTCATCCTGTAATGGATAGCCTGCGCAACCTGTATGCACTACACATCCTCCAGGGTGTCGGAAACCATCGGGTGGCGTGGTGAAGATGTCGACATCTTCGCTGCGCCAAAGCTCGTCCATAGTCTGCAGCCATCGCAGGGATTGCCAGAACGTACACATACGTAGAGCCATCTGACTGAGATTGGGAGATTCAATGCGGTTTGCAACCACCACTGGACCGGGATATGTATAACGTCCAACCTCCAGCCGGACAGAGCCATGCTCGGTTCTGGATATGAAGATCCGATGGAGGCTCAGCTCAGGCTGCCGAATTGGGCATATTAGCTGCGCGATTGCAATACTGACCATCCCAGTATATATTCGGACAAATCCTTTCTCGGTTCTCCCCATATCTTTTGGTTGGGCTATTATATTCGGCTAACTGAACACCTTACGTGCATTCCCGAATGTGTGGAGCAGTTAAAGGAGTTTTTTGACGACCCGAGGAAGCTGTTGCCAACAATTACGCCCACGCCCAAGATCACCGGGTGCTCAATTGAGGAAACTTGAAAGAACATATACCCGTTCTTCCGGCGCTTCTTATCTGAAGAACGCAAGTCCATTCAGATCACCTGGCAGCTTTCACTCCGAGTAACTTGGCTCATCCAGTAGATGACAAGGTCATGATCAGGTGAGCTATTGATTGAAAAAGAATCTATAACCAGTAGATGAACTATGTACGGACATATGGAAGGCTGAGGACCTGCCCACAAGCAAAAGGTTGTGCACGCAGTGCCTCCTAAAATGAATAAAGAATACAGCTCAAAATGATGAAAGCCTCGGTCGTCCCACAAATAAACGCGCCTCAAGTCTCAAGATACCTCAATCGAGCACACCGGGCTGTTAAACACGGCATTGGAGCCGATAAAGGGCTCCGTTCCTGCCTGCAGGGCCGTGATAACATTGGTATTGGCCACGCCTTGACTCTCAACCAGATACTTGAAGAAGAGATTAAGATCGCCATCGAAGTTCTCGATGTTGCTTGGGGCGACAAATGAAAAGACGGTTGTACTGCCGTTGGGTCCCTTGAATAATTTCCAGGTCGTGCCTGCGATCTGGGGATTGGCGATGGGCGTTGAGCCTGTCTGGGAGATGGGACCTGCGCCGCCCAGGGCGGCCAGCCAGATCATGATCTCGTATGTGTTGTCTGCGCCGGCGGAGGGGGCCAACCAGAGATCGTAGGCTACGTCTGCGACGATATTCTGTCCGGTATACCTATACACTTCTTGTCAGTATTCTGGACGGATCTGACGGGTTATTTTCCCAACAGAGGAAGACACTTCGAAGGGTGGAGTAAGGCCATGATGTCGTGTAGATGGTATACGTACGTCCAGCTCCATTTGCTAGGAATGGACTTCACATCGGTCAACTTGCGGTTCACATGTGCAAGCCCAACGTTGGAGTAAGACTTGACGTTAGAAGGGCCGCCTTGCCAGGACCACGACGTGGACCAAGCCACTGAGGCGCCGTTCCGGGAGGAAAAGGAGGTGCATTGCTTGCCGGACGAGGCTGATGCGGCGCCCCAGTTGTTGTGATAGATGGTGTAGGGACCTGTGGTTGTGCTACCCCAGTTTCCGCACCACTGTTCTCGCTTGGTGATGACGGGATTGGCGAGGACGGAGGCTGCGAGGCCGGCGAACGCAACAGAGGCTGAGATCTTCATGTTGGAGATTTTTTCTGGGGGGTATCTTTCTATCTGGTTGGATTGAGTGGTTCGTTGGAACAAGAGAAATGAAGAGAAGGTATCAAGAAGAGGAATAAAGAAAACTTTGAATAAGAGGAACGAGAAAAGGGTATGAGCAAGAGAAACGAAAAAGGAGGCAATGAGAAGAGAGGAGTGAATGATCACGAGAAGCCAACAATGAAAAAGAGGCATCTTCCATCGTCTTATATAAAAGCACATCTGGCGGAGTAAAAGCAATTAATAATTATCCGTTGCTGTCTAAACAAGGGACAAGTAAGTATGTACTCCGTATACCTACGCGCCAGCGCATTGCAATTCACCCAGAGGCATCATTGTGCCGACAGTACGGATACAGTAGTGAGCTATCATGACGAACTTGGCCCAAATTTGATGCCCTTAGCTATGTACCTAGCTCGAGTCTGCGCATGAATCTTGAAATTTGACTCTGCACGTGCCATTTTACACCCATATTACCCGGCAATTGACCACCATCAGAGTTACATAGGTACATACCTACCTACACATCCGTTACACCCAGAGCCGAGTCCCGACATTGACGCTAAATTCCATCACACCGGCGGATACAGATTCTGTGATGAAACAGTCGGTAAACTCCCTCGGTTCCCTTCTGGATCGCCTCCGTAGTTTCGGAATATAGCATCTGCCATCTGGAGACCACGGGGTCTCTTGGAGGAAGAAGGAGGTTTGTTTGGGGCGGAGAAAAAAAGCTCGCCTCTCGCCTTGGCACGATGGATTGGTGGGATGGCATCACCCATTCGTACGCCTATCCTTGGCTACCTTCCATTTTTGGCAATTTCCAGGGATGCGGCGTTGCCGGGACCATCGGCCCCTCGGGGCGGCGAATTCACGGTCTGGTGAAGATGCTGAGACGGTCCGCATCACGGCCTCATGCCGTCTGCGTCGGTTATCTCTGGTCGATTGCAGTTTTCTCCTTCCAGCAGTCAGATGCACTGAAGCGGTTTACTCTCATGGTTCTTTCACGCAAATTCTCTTGGCGCGGGTAAAGTTCAGCGACATGAATTCCAGAACGGCGCTATGGGTTCTGGAAACCCCGAGTGTTTGGGTGATGAGTCTGATGACGACTCCACCCCAAGAAAAACCCCAAAATCTTCCATACCCACTTGGACTCAGCAGACTTGCCTTACCTCCTACATACCTCCTGCCTCCTCCCTCTCCGTAGTCTGATTCGCGCATCTACCGTACATATGTACTCCATGACACGCGGCAAATTCAACTTGCGGTAACGTAGGGTAGGTATCTTCGCGGCTTTGCCCGCTCGCTTGAAATTGCTCACAGACGACGCGGAACATTCCTCGGTTGCCAGGATTACGAATCACACTCATGCGCGGGAGTCACAATCTTCAGCGCATGCAGGCCATGGTGGCCTGGACGTTTCTGAAAGCATCGCATCGCGACATGGCTACTGTACTCACTCTTTTTATGGCACGGAGTACCATGATTCATGACCATCTTCGGCAACCTGACTTGTACTAGGGCCAGGGCCTAGATGTCGCTTGTGGATAGCAACACGATTTGGTGCCCGAAGAACTACAGATGCATATGTTTGAGATAAAAAAGAGAGATCACTGATTACCGCACAGGAACGTCGCGCCAAGGGAGAAGGACGAGCCGCTCAGAACCGATCTACTTCTTTTGATACTCATCTTGTTAGACTCGGGGCTGTTGCCTGCAAACGAAGTTACCCTTTCTCTTGGTAACGCCCTCTCCGTGATGCTGTTTATAGCCTATAGGAACCTCCTTTGGAACGTAAAGAACAGGCAAAAAGCCCTGGTCGTGAACGCACTCGTGACCTCGCTGGTTACAATGTGAAGTTCCCTCACAAAAGGACCGCGGTAATATAACAAGATCGAATAATGGCTTTCTTGACACGAGATCAGCACGATCCCCGTCATCTTGTCCCCCCTGGAATGCACCCGAAAGACTCTGCGCCTCGGAGCTCGGTTGCTACGACAGACAGAGATTGGTTCACAGTCTGATTCTTCCCATCGTCTTCGTTCCTTGGTATCCCGAAGCAAAGGGATCCCTTAACCTGACTTGTCGAATCATAATGACCTATCAGGTTCTTCTCGAACACGGCGCAATGACTCCAAAGGAACGGACTTCACAATAACAAACACTTTTATCAGCCTCTGGATCAAAGAAGACGTGAACCAATGAAGATCATCACAATACCTACGGATTGGCCGTCCTTATTGTTTCAGTTGAACAAGACAACAACGATAATGGCCTGGACGAAGAGGCCATCGGACTCCAAAATATCAGCACCTAGTGCCTGCGAAAGCTGATGTTCATCACGCCGCGACATATCATTCACCACGCGCAACTTGCATTAGTGCCTGTTACATTTTGCTTACGAATGCCAATACTCCCTACCTGCCAACCCTTCAAGATCTCATATTCTTTCTCTATTCCCCATTGTTCATGACCAGCATCTGTAGCTACCCAAGGTGGCAGACCGCATACCTGAGACGTACCCACATTGTGCAAATCGTTTCCCTTCTTGAGGCTTTCCGGTTTGCTCTAAATGAGCTCGTGTAACGGTGTACAGCCATGCTGTGGGCACAGCACAACCCCGTGTTGTTTCCGATATACAAACACGATACTTCCGAGATGTGGAACCGTTTGTTTCTTTCCCCTTGCAAATGCACGTGCAGTCCATTTAAATCCACCGACTCTTCTTATGTTGTGACTTACATGTGATGGGCTACCCAAGTTCCCAACTACATATGTACACCCAAGATACATCATACTCCTCCAAATAGAGACGTCCCCTGAGAGATGCGGCTGGTGTTATCCCATTCTCTAGACGTGCAGCACAGCCTCATCATGCTCGCCGTGTTGTCGGAGAAGGAAGCCAATAATCCCACGTTTCGAGTTACGGAGACGGGAGGTTCTCTAGAAGGCCGACGGAATCTCTCGTCGCTGAACGCTGCTAGGTATATCATCCACCGTCATCGACCGAGTACCAAACACCAGTGACCATACTCCTTCGTTTATTCAGTCGTTGCTCTCTGGGTTGTAAAATACTCACCGCGTGACCACTGGACTTGGAATTTGGATATGCTGGACGGAGCTGAAAGCGGTATTTTCGGCAAGCCTGCCGAGTTGACGGATGCGGGCTGTGATGCCAAGTAGTTTGATCCGTTGTCTAATTGGTTCAACATTCAGTAATCTGTTCATGCCGCGCCAAGAAATATGTGTTTACGTACACGGCATTGCGTGAGAGACTCGAGAGTCGAAATAAAACTTGAGCCCTTGCACCTTGCATTTGTTTGAATCTCTCAACAACCCAAACTTTTTGTGCTCATCTGAACGACAGAGGCATTTCCACCCTTGCGTCTCGACTAAAGAATGCCCCGAGAGAAGGCCGTCGCCATCAAATCTGGCATGTGCTTCAGGGCCTCCCATCGTGGTCCGACAAAGATTTTTGCTGTTCTGGAACCCATTGGCCGGGCTGGTTGAGATGTGCAGTGTCCGTTCCCAGCATGAGCTGATCAAATCTAGGGATAAGCATGCTGGCCATGAGACATGAGCGCTCTGTTGTGTATGTCTAGATTTCAGTTGGCCTTGTCGCAGAGCCTTTGCCTAGATTGCAAAATGCACACAGTTGATGTTAGGTCAGGTCCTTAGTATGATTCGAATCCTATTTGCACAAGTTTTCAGGCATGACATGATACATCATCGTTGTCGCTTCGTTACCAAACAAAGTTGCATCGATTCTCTTCTTTCAACTTTGCTACTCTGTACGGATTGATAATTCAATTGCTGCTTACATGTCCTCAAATTCTTCACTCAGTACGAGTCGATTCCGGCAATCCTGAGAAAAACCACGACAGACTTCGCAAATGGATGCGACAGGCGCAAAGCTCAAGTGCATGTGCACGCAGAATCAGATAGAATGCGGCCCAGGGCCCAGGCCAGCGAGTCTGACAATCCTTCATGCCACTTCATCTCCATCATGATTCCTTCCCATTCTTGCATAATGTTTTGAGAAAGAAATGCGTGTTTTGTTAATGTAGTAAGTATAAGCTCTGATCTGCTGTGTTGATGAAGGACTAACGCCGCCAGACTTTTCCCTTCGTCGTCCTACCCCAAACTCGATCACAGCCTTATCAATGACTGGAAAGATCTACCTAGAGGCTAGAAGTGAGATTCGTAATCACACATCACATGACGTGACGACTCACACATGCGCATCACGCCAGAGTCGGCATTCGGGCTCAGCCCATCAAAACCCGACCGACCGACAAAGCGGGTGGTGTGGGAGGACAACCATATAGTGATCATGGAATGCGACTCAACGTTACAGACGATGGCCATCTCTTCACTTTCAGTGTTCACCACGAGAGGCGCGCTTCGAGAAGAGGAAGCCAGCGGACCGGTTCGGACCACGAATTTTGGTCCGAGATTCGCGGTCCGGCACGACAACTTCCGATGACTGTAGTCTGTCGGCAATGATTGTATCCGAAATCCGCCGCGCCCAGGTTTATTTGATGATGCTGTTGTCGCGGGTTTGTGCGACAACATTGTCAAGGCAGTGATTGTGCAATCGCTTCTGACACTTATATAAGTCGACCGATCGCCCTCGATATTTGTCGCAGCAACGAAACTTGTCCAGTTCTTATTCGAACCAGTTCTCGTGAACGGCTAACCAACGAAAGAAAAGGAAAAGAAGAACAAGACGGCGCTCAGATACAAGGACGAGTACAATAGCGACAACAACTCTGCGTATTCTACCAAGAAAAGCATGGCAGAGACCGACGTCCTTATCGTCGGCGCTGGACCTACAGGACTCGTCCTCGCCCTGTGGCTCTCCAAGCTTGGCATCAAGGTCCGACTTATTGACAAGGCCGCCCAAGCAGCCACTTCAACGCGAGCCATTGTCGTGCAGGCCCGCACTCTAGAGCTGTACGACCAGTTGGACCCGACTCTTGCAGATGAGCTCTGTGAGAATGCTCATCCCATCGGGGCCCTCAATATCTGGGTGCGAGGCACCCGGGCGTTCCGCCTGCCCATCATAGACGTGGGCAAGCGCCTCACGCCACGAGCTCCAACCCAGACGATCTCGCAGCATCAACACGAGAAATTATTGGCAGATCGACTGCTTCGCTACTATGGCGTGCCCATTGAGCTGCAGAAGGAGCTGCTAGATTTCAGTCAAGAGACCCCCGACAAAGAAGCAGGAGGAGACACGGAAGTGACGGAACCAAGACCAGGACCCGTGACAGCTCTGATACAGACAAGCCAAGGCACCGAGACCATCCACGCAAAATACATCGCGGGTTGCGACGGGTCACACTCAACTGTCCGCAAGAAGCTAGACATCCCCTTCCCCGGCGGAACGTACGACCGACTCTTTTACGTAGCCGACATTCGCGGCGGAGGCCCCGTCATGGACGGCCAAGTCCACATCTGCCTCGACAAGTCCGACTTCCTAGCCGTCTTTCCTCTCGCGGGCCAAGGCCACGGCCGGCTGCTGGGCACAATCGAAGACACTAACACGCCGCACAAGAGCCTGACCTTTGACGATGTCGGCGACGAGGCACTCCAGCGCATGGGTCTCGAAGTCAACAAGGTAACCTGGTTCTCCTCCTATCGACTGCATCACCGCGTAGCAGAGAACTTCCGCCACAACCGAGCCTTCCTCCTCGGGGACGCAGCACACGTCCACAGCCCCGTGGGCGGACAGGGCATGAACACGGGCATTGGCGACGCCGTCAACCTAGCATGGAAGATGGCTTCTGTCCTGAGAGGCACAGCCAGCGAGGCCCTCCTGGATACCTACCAAGAAGAGCGAAGACACTTTGCGGAGAGTCTGGTTGCGTCGACGGACCGTATCTTCACCATGGTAACTAGTAAGGGCTGGCTGGCGCGCGTTATCCGCACGCGGATCATGCCGCTTGTTTTCCGGGTCGTCTTCTCGTACCTCGCTGTGAAGAGCTTTTTCTTCGCGACGGGCTCGCAACTCATGCTGCATTATAGAGATATGTCGCTTTCGTCGTGCTCGTCTGGGGGTACATCACGGGTGGTGCGGGCGGGCGAGCGGCTACCCTGGGTGAAGACGGCTGACGGGGTAGATAATTTTACGTCACTGAATCTTGAGTGGCAGGTTCATGTGTATGGGAGGGCGCATGAGACGCTCCTTGCGTGGTGCAAAGAGCATGAGATGCCGGTTATGGTGTATGACTTTGGCGAGGGCTGTTCTGTGGCGGGACTGGTGCGAGATGCGCTGTATCTTGTGCGGCCGGATGGACATGTTGCTTTGGTGGAAAGGGGAGGGCGGCCGGAAGTGGTGGAGAGGTATTTCGCGGAGAGGCAGATGAGGCAGATGAGGCTTTAATGGTGATGATGGCAATGACGGACGACGGACGGACGACGGACGTTATGAAAGAGGTGTCAAGACGACAATGCTTTTTTGGGGGTTCGGCTAGCAAGCAATGAGCATTACGACACTCGAATAGAAGAGACGTGTCGCTGTGATCTAATTACAGGCACATATGAGACAGAAATTAGAGAGACTCATTGCGAAAAGATGATTCAGAGGTACATATGCACTCAGTATGTACGCGATACATAAATGACTTGAGAGACTCACCTTCCAGCACACACTTTCTTGTCATACGTAGCTCCAAAACTGCAGAATAAGCCTGCCTGCGGGGGAAAGGCCTGCTTGCATAGCTGCGCATCTATGGATAAATGACTACAAGTATAAGTTTAAGACGTTTTACATCCATACTTAAGGAGCCTCCTAGCCCGGCGTCGCATACACCATAAGAATCCATGCCAATCCAGTTCTTCATGACATCGCCGTCACGGCGTCGTAGACTATGACGCCGAGGTATTGTCTTCATCACATCCATGACCCGGCAGTTCAACGTGTTACGCAGCGCCGGCATTGACGTCTAGATTTGGCCGCGATTCGTGGCTAGACCTGCGGCGCGGCGCGGCGTCCGGATGGTCTCGATCTCGGATCCACGGGAAGCTCTACCACTACCAAGGACCGCTGAAACCTGGACGTCTCAAGAGTCCGGGCTCAGCTTCTCTTCAGTCGCATCTTCGACATAACGCACTCAGATCATAAACGGAAGGGGAAGGCGGGATAGTATGGTAAAGGGCAGGGACGGCAGACGGCAGACGGCAGACGATCGATCAATCTCTATGGCTTACAATGAGCAAATGGCCATCGGAGTTGAGCCCGATGACGGGTTGCGAATTGCGAAGGCAGTTGGTATACCTGATATGGCCTGCCTATAGGTATGTAATACATACCCAGTTGGTTGAAGGCAAGGGAAAGACGGGAGCTCCGGTTGAGTGAGAACTGGAATAGGTAATGAATCAACCCATGTCATCGCCTACAGTCTACTCCGGAGTCCGTACTGGTCTCATCATCTTAAACGACTGCTTGCCAATCACGAGCGCATCCCAACTGGCAACAGCATGAAGTCGTGATCGGCCTCGCTGATCTACCTAATAAATAACGAATTCCAGACGACACCACTGGCTGTCTTGTCAGTCTATCACTGTGCCTATGGCAAAATCGAAGTCGTATTACCTACGCGAACTCGAATCCTCGATGTCTGCGTCTGTGGGGTGTGGGCAGGGAACCCCGGCCGCCATTTCTCCGACTACATACCTACCTCTCCGTCAACGGCTCGAAAGATGCATGTGATCATTGATTCACTGCAGGGCCAAGTGGATCGAAGAATGGCCTGATGGCGGAACGGCGGGACAGGCTACAGCAGAAATAGTGGTGGCTGAGGTGGACGATGGAGTTGAGAGGTTAGTGGCGAAGGCTCGCGAAGCTCTGTGTGGGAGAAAAGGCAAGGGTAAATGCGGGAGGAGTCAGGACGCAAACAAAGGATGAAGATGGATCATGGGGCCAGAAAGGTAAGTTCAACGTCGATCGCAGTTTTATTATAGCAAACTAGATACCTACTCCGTACCCATGTCGCAGTAAACAATGTACGGAGATATCATGTACATACGGAGTACCTACTACGGAGTGCGGCACATCACAGCACCAACATGAACATGGGTGGATGATTTGGCTGTGTGGGGATTTCCGATTTCCATCAAAATCGTCGATGACAAACCATCAGCAAACGCAAAACGAAACTGCTGTGACCACTCAGCTTGTCGCAAACTGTGCTGCCTGCAACTACTGCGACAACTATCTGTTATCCGACAAAACTTGTACGGAAGGTTCTTCATCCACCAACAACATACGGATTACGGAGTACCTACGTGCCGTGAATCTTCGCGGATTACTCAAAGCGCAATGGTCCAATGGAATGGAAACCGCCACAACATTCGACAAATGCGGCCAACCGCGGGCTTATTAGAGGGCAAGCCATGGAAGATGACAACGCGCCACAACGACCAAGACTCGCCATCTACGGAGTACCTGCCTGTAGGCAACATGATTGTGTCTTGGCCATTGCAAAGCCTCATCGGCTTCCGACGGGCCAGCGCCGCGCATTGCGGGCCCGAAACGACTCAAACGAGGCCATGTGATGGCGTTTTAGAGGGAGGATAAGAACCAGTCCACTCATTACAGGTCCATACTTTGTCTACGGAGTACATAGCTCACCCCAGATGCATACATTCCGTGCTGACGGGTGGAGGCTAATAAAACAAACCCCGGAGCATGTCAGAAAGCCAAACCTCCACCTCCGCAACGTCCGCCGCGCCTTTGACTGGATGGGAAGATGGAAATCCTGGGGAGAAGTGGATAAGTCGGGGTAGCGCAACGGGTTAACGGTCGAGAGTATGGGGGTTTGACGTCACAGACTGGGGAAAAAGAGGAGGTATTTTAGCCGGCCTCCGTTGTTGCCTCTTTTACCCCGGATTCCAATAGACTGGACTGGTGTAGGTATGTACATACCTTTGTAAGCTGTAAGTCAATGGCATGGCATGTGTCGAGGTTGCAGTTTTCGCATTTAGCTGTCCCGTTTCCCCGCAGATTCGTTGCAGTCTTAGATGGCCGTGCCAGTCCGATGCTCTCCCCCATTGTCTGTCCGAGACATTTCGAAGCGAACAAACACACACGTGTAGGGAACACAGTTCGATAGGATCACAGAAAACATCAGAGAAGCCATGGAGAAGAAAGGCTCGGATGAATACGGCGAGACATCGCGTGATGAACGAGTTCAGCACGGCAGCGACGCACATTTACATGGAACAACACCAGGCACCGGCCGACGCAACTCTGCTGCGCTGAACATTATCGAGAATCCGCTCAAGGTGCGTCTTCTGGTTCATATCTGGAGAAACTCGGTAGCTTATCAGAAACCTTACAGCGTCGCACTGAAGAGGAAGCTGTCCAAGATGCGCATGCCTTCGCCGACGCCCACGGCCTGTCGGAGCACTCCGAGCTCTTTGGCCGAGCAGCCCTTATTGCGCGCGATCCGGAGCGATTCGAGATGATCTCATCGCTGCACGAAGATGAGCGCACAGCGTTGATCTATGAGCGCGGTCACAAGTGGCATGGCCCCTTTATGCTCTGGTACTCGATCGGACTGTGTGCCATTGGTGCCGCCACCCAGGGATGGGATCAGACGGGCGCCAATGGCGCGAATTTGTCGTTTCCAGAGGAGTTTGGTCTGACGGGCGAGGGCAAGAATGAATGGATCGTGGGACTGATCAACTCGATCATCTTCTTGACGGCCGGTCTCATGTGCGTTGCGCTACTCCTTGGGCCTTTGTGAACGCTTTGCCGCCTTGCGGACACACGCGAAGCGCAAATACCACCAAACATCATGATCACAGCTCACTGACTATTTGACAGCGGCGCCTTCATTGTCGATCCTCTCAACCACTATCTCGGTCGCCGCGGTGAAATCTTCCTCACAGCCGCGTGTCTCACCGCCACGCCCATTGGCTCAGCTTTTGCAAAGTCATGGCAGGGTCTCTTTGCGGCGCGATTCGTCATGGGCATTGGCATTGGCGCCAAGAATGCCACCGTGCCTATCTACTCGGCCGAGATGGCTCCAGCGCGAACGCGTGGTGCTTTGGTCATGTTCTGGCAGCTGTGGGTTGTCGCAGGTGAGCATCCCATGACATTGAACAAGAAGATGACTGAAAAAGAAAGACAAAAGAGAATGAAGAGACAGGAAGAAAAGAGGCATGAGATGCTAACTTAAACCTTCCAGGCATTTTCCTCGGCTTCGCCGCAAACGTCATCGTCAAAGACACCGGCAAAATCGCCTGGCGCCTACAATTCGGTTCCGCCTTCATCCCCTCGCTCATCCTCATGATCGGCATCTTCTTCTGCCCCGAATCCCCCCGCTGGCTGATGAAGAATAACAAGTACGACATGGCTTTTGCTTCCATGCTGCGTCTGCGCGCGCATCCCATCATTGCGGCGCGCGACTTCTACTACTCACATGTTATTTACGAGGTCGAGAAGAAGGAGACGGCCAACTCGACTTACTTTTCGCGAATGTGGGATTGTTTCCGCATTCCGAGGATTCGACGTGCCAACTATGGAGCGTCGACGGTTATGATTGCGCAGCAGATGTGTGGAATTAACAGTGCGTTACCTTTTTCTTTCTTTCTTTGCTTCCTCTTTCTTAGGGGGGGGTCACCGGGCTGGGCCTATCTGTGTTTGTGCAACCATTGTCGTATCTCTCGTCTAACCGGTGAACGACAGTCATTTCATTCTACAGCTCATCCATCTTCGAGAGCGTCGGGTACAGCAAGACGGAGGCCTTGTACGCATCGCTGGGCTACGGAGCCGTGCAGGTCGTGGCCACGATTCCGACGCTGTTCCTTATTGATACCAAGGGTCGCAGGACCCTGACCATGATTGTACTGTCACTTCCCTCCTTTCGATTGCCAGAATGTATTCGCAAGCTAATCTGTCGGTTTTCGTGTAGACCTTCCCCCTCATGTGCATCTTCTTATTGGCGGCTGGCCTGTCTCTGCTTCCCAATGGCGCGTACCACATTTCGCCGACGGACTTGGATCAGAACCCCGCGGGCGACTTTCGGTCTCGAGGGGCGCGGATCGGACCTGTTGTGCTGTGAGTTACCGAATGCTGTGTATGAATGTAATTGCCTGCCTACCTAGTACTGACCGGACTGCTATTTTCACAAACCTCTAGCTTCGTGTACCTCTTCACTATTTGCTACTCTCTCGGAGAGGGGCCTGTTGCGTTTCAGTACTCGGCGGAGGTGTTTCCCACTATCCAGCGTGAGCAGGGCATGGCATGGGCCGTCTGCATCAACAACACATTTGGTGAGTAAGGTGTTCATGAATGACAGCCTTGTCCTCTGATAATAGCAACTCTAAGTTTTCATTGCTCTAACCTTTGGTTCAAACAATAGCTGGCATTCTCGGCCTCACATTTCCCCGCATGAAGACAGTTATGACCGCTACTGGAGCCTGTACGTCAACCTTCTCTTGAATCCTTGCCCCTCGATCTTCATATCGGCCGTTGAACTACCGAGCACGATTAACTGACTACAAACAGTCGGGTTCTATGCCGGCCTCAACCTTATTGCTTGGCTCATGATATTCTGCTTCGTGCGCGAAACGAAGCAGCTCACCTTGGAGGAAATAGATCGTACGTTCATCATTCATTTCTTTCACAATAACCCACCCACTACCCTAAACGGATGAAAGAGAGAACGAGAAGCATCTGCTAACTCACTCCTCAAACAGAGGTCTTTTCCGTGCCGACCAAAAAGTTCCTCCACTACGAAACAACCGTCTGGCTGCCCTGGTTCGTCAAGCGCTACGTGCTCATGCAAAAGATTGCGCGACCACCGCCACTGTTGGAGAAGGCGGCGAGGGAAGACGATGTCAAGGCCGCCTAGAGAAGGTTCAGTCTGGACCTGAATGCGGTGTTTTATCTTTATGACTTTCTTGATTAAACGAATGTGGTGGGAGGTAGTGCTGGCGTTTTGCAAGCACAGACTTTTTGATGGTTGCGTGTAATGAAAGATGGATTGGTTGTGCACATGTTCTTAAATACCCAGGTAGAAATTGTATGTCATGATGCGGATCGTATATAACGTTTTTCGGTACAAATGCGTCCAGTCGTGCGTGGTGTGTGATTCAGCGTGCTTTAAATGTACAGGAACAAATTCCAATCACGCAATCCCTACAGATGCAGTAATGATATTTGTTGCAACAACGTCAACCTCCTCGGGCCTCGCCATCCCATCGATCCGCACCGAAACCATCACCGTTTCGAACCGCCCCCTTCTCCGCTGAAGCCATTTACAGTGATTTTAACCCTCCAAACTGTTCTGCAAACACTCCCACCCATACCCTCATGAGTCATAACCATTACCCAATTCATTCATGGCCCCCTCTCCCTCTCCTCGCACGACATAGGCCCGTCATCAATTCCTCCCACCCGCATCCCTATTCCCTCACCGTTTCCGCCCTCGGCTGCCTCTCAAACCTTCGACTTCGAACTCGCCTTCTTCTCCTCCCCCCCTATCGAAACACCCTTCTCCCCCGCCGTCCCCCCCTTCGGCTCATTCTCCCCATCTCGAGAATATACTCCCCCCTCCGCCGAGAGCGACACACTCCTCGCTCCGTCGCCCTTGTAAGCACCTGGTTCTGCAGAGAGGGGTACACTGCGGCTCTGCTGGCTTTGTGTCTGGCCGTGGGGCGGTGACTCTTTTGTGGGGGAGGAGCTGGAGTTGTTGGAGGGAGACATTTCTGGAGGCTGTCACAGGGTGTTTTGATATCTTGCGCGTGGTGGTCTTTTAGACTTGAGTGCTTGGGATGATGGATGGTATGTGTGTAATTCGGAGGTGGCGAATAGTGCTTGGCTGTTGGTGAGTGGTGAGTGATGATTACTGCGCGTGTCTGGCTTGACAAGTTGTGAGGAAGGTAAGTGTGATGTGTGAGGGCGTAGTGTCACTGGTGAGAGCAGCAGGTGAGTGAGTGATGATCGCGAGATTTGGCAAGTTCCTTGAAAGCGTCACGGTGAGGTCATGGCACGAAACGCCATGCGATCATAGACTTGCCATGTGTCGCCCCACCATCCCCGGAATCCGGATTTCGAACGCGATCTCGAACTACCTAATAAGGTACTTCACCTGTTACCGACCGGTAGATCCAAATCTAAATCCCAATCCAGTTCTAATGTCTCTTCCGACTTTGACCATTGAAATCCCATTCTTCATCCGTTCAGAGCATGGCGTTTATGGAATTTAGTTCTACCTAGGTCTGCCCCAGTATGCTTTCTTTCTTCTCCATTCCGATTCTTGTTGGCGACTCATCGCTGCTATCTAGAACCCGAGCTCAAATCGATAGCACCTATTTCAAACGCAATTCCACACACTGCCATGTTTATCTGCATTATGCCCCAAAACACCATCTACATGCATCACTTCATCTCCCACGTAACATGCCGCCACCCCCCCACATTCAACCTCCAACTCTCCACCACCTCCTCCACCGTCTCATCCGTCACAAACTCCTCCAACTCCCCGTCAGCATCACGCCCCCCAATCACCCACTCCCTCAGCCGACTAGCCACCTCCTCCCCACTCTTCGCCTCCGTCTGCAAAGACAGAATCAGCTCCTTGCCCTGCTTGAGGACCTTCTCCGCGCACGTCTGCAGAGCCTTCAATAGAGAGACTACCTCCTTGGGCAGCTTTCCACTCTCCCCCGATCCACCTCGCCCCTTTTCGCGCTCGTTGAACGCAAGGATCCATGCCGTGGTGAGGACCGTGGCCATGGCTGTGTCGCGAAGCATGGCGATGTCGTGATAGGATCTGAAGACGGAGAGGAGACCCTGGATGGTATCGGCTGAGCTGGGCACCGCATCGAGTTGGCTGGCCAGGGAGACTTGTATGGCGTTGGTGATTTGGCCCAACACGGTGGCATCGGGGAGGGGAGTGGAGGCCTCTTTGCTGGCGCATAGGCAGATGAGGGTTGCGAGCAAATGCGTTGTTTTGAAGTAGAGCGCTTCACTTGTTGTGCAATGTTCTGTGGCGGTAACGAGGAACCCGGACATGGAGTGGCTGAGCTGGCTCATCATTTCCACGACGAATTTGTGGTCAATGCCCTGGCTCGTGGGCGTGGCCTTGTAGAGGGTGGGCGGCCTGAAGGTGAGAATGTCGTGGAAAGCTTCGCTGAGCAGAGATAGATGGATGCGTGTGTTCTGCTCTTGTTAGTCTCTTGGCTGCCATTTCGGAAGAGAGGGGGTTGACTTACAGATATACCGGGCCCTAGACGCAGGCGCTCGTGTAGCGGTGTCGATGCACTCGAGCCCCAGGATGGGAATGACCCGTAGTCAACAGCGTGTCTCAAGTCGACTCCGTCGTTCACGTCGCCTGACGTAAATTGTTAGCAGCGCTTCTCTCTGCGGGTATCAGATATACTTACAAAAGCGTTCATCAATCACAAACCCGTCAAAGGATTCGCCCAGCAATCGGTCAGCCCTGGCCTCTTCCACCAAGCTCATGGCCCTGGTGCACCCAAACCGCAGGTTGTGGGTGTACTTTGGCATATCAATGATACTGGCATAGCCTCCCGCCTCGAATGCACTAATCAGTGTTCTCGGCATAGGCGTCCTAAGAGAATTCGCGAAATGCCCGCGCAGTGTCTCAATCAGCTCCCAGCCCCAGTCATCTGAAGAATCGAGAATGACGGGCGAAATCGTCGACAATCGATCGTAAAAGATGGGCGCAAGACAATCGACAATGGTTCGCTTCACGCCCAGCTCCTGCCAGATCTCGCGACATCGATGGGCTGACCCGAGGAGAAGGTGTAGTTGCACGAGAACCAAGCATGTCTGGCTGTGCTTGGGCGTGAGAAACACCTGATTCTCGAGGATGAGGAGAGCCCGTACGAGAAATTCCGTCTTGGGGGGTTCCGAAGCGCGGTAGCCTGGTCGTCCGCAAAATGCCATTTGAGCGCTGCAGAGGCCTGCCACCAAGGCTAGCTCTGGCAGGATCTGGCTCTGGACGGGCCCGTCATCCCTTTGCTCCTCTAGAGCTGACGCAGATTTATACGCCTTCAAGGCAGCGGATGTAATGGTCGAAAAACACGAATGGCAGCACTCTGTCTCAAACACCGAGTCGCAGACCAGGCATTTGGATGCCGGGGCTTTGCCAGCAACTTGGCTCCGTGAAATGGGACAGGTCGTGACGAGATATTGCAGTTTCAAAGAGAGAAGACGGATTCTGGCAGAAATCTCTGGATCCATGGCGTTCTTTGCCAGGTCCGGCACGTGTGTGTAAGCCACGTGCTTCATACCACTAACGTCCAGCCGCTCCACAAACTCTTTGATATCGTCGAAACACGCCATGCTTGTCCCCTGATCCTCAATATACAGCAGCAGGTCCTGCAAGCGCGAGGATGACAGCTTATCATCGCTATCCACATCTTCCTGGTCACCAGCTTCGAGTATAAAGGACGAGGAGACTTTTGCCAGGAGAATATTCCTCTTGTAGATGGGCTTCAGGCCTTTCGTCTTGGCAACTCTGATCAGCAAGTCCCGTAGCTTTGCAACCACTCTATTCCTCCCTTGTCAGCCGGATATTTTCGAATCGTGTCTCTGGTGCGGGTCGGTAAAAACAAACTACACACACATACCCTGCGTCGGAGCCCTTGATCTGGGCAGCAGCCTCAAGAAAATGCCTCCAAACCAACCAGTCGCACGCCGTCAGCGTCAATTCTCCATCTTCTCCCACATCCGAAAGAACCTCGTAGCACAAGTCGCACAATGCCGCCCACTTTTGAGAACTCGTATACTTGGCCGCAACCCGCTGAAACAGCTCTTTTCTGCCCTTTCGGAACTGGACCAGCGGGGAGAACACCGGACTATCGATTAATTTGTTCCAATCATCTGCAGTTCCGTGCGTTTCCACAATATCGTAGAGCAACAGGATCTCCTGCTCGGACTGGATTCCTCGCGACGGCATCCCATCCGCTGTCTGTGACGCGTGCGCCTGCTCAGTGAGTTGGGCAGCGCGCTCGATTTGCTTCTGTGCCAACATCGAATACAGCTTCTTCTTATCGGATGGTGCTTGGTCACTTGTCTGGGTTCACACGTAGTCAGTGGGTTGTCAGCGTCCTCAACACGACCCTCCTCCACCCGAATATACAAATGCGTCCCCGGGCCTCCAGGCTATTCAGAAACATACCGCCAACTTGTGGGTAATCACGATATTCCAGAACATGAATTCCCGATCCTGGGGAAAAGACCTATCAATGATAGCAGCGATCTAGCACATCGTGTAAGCCCGAGAAACATTGTCTTTCACTTCATTTCATGTTCCGGGCTGCGAATACAGCACCGGCCACTCAGAAACACTCACCTGTTGCGCGCCATTTAGATCCCAGTGCAACAGACAAGACTGCAAACATCTCGTAGCCGCGACTTTGTCCTTGGGCGCCGCCTTGACGGCCCTCACCCTCAGCGAGCCTACCGTCTCCGCAAAGGTCTCCTCGGGGACGAGTCCCACCGTGGCCCAGTCCAGCAGATCAATAGCATCGACGTCTTTGAGCACAGTGCCTTCCTTGACGTACTTGTCGATGGCAGCCACAGCGACAAACTTGGCGTTGGGGTCATCCAGCTGGCTTTCTGCGCAGATCTTGACAACCTGCATTCCCACAGATTAGACAGTAACTAGGGACGGCATGCCGGTAGTATAAGGGATCAAGGGAGCTTATAAAAGGGTGCCATGATTGCATCTCAATGGGGGTGCGTGGCATGAAGCTGCTCACTTCAAAGTATGGGTCGTTGGTCGTCCGAGCCCGTTGCTGGGCTAGCCGCATCACCACCGCCCAGTTGCCATCTTGAAAGGCAGACTGTAGTTGCAGATCGGTCCCGTTTCTGAGCCGGGGGCGTTGGCGCATCATGGCATGTGAGGAGGAAGCCGGCTTGGCCAGGACTCCGGGAGTGGGATGTTCTTGACTGAGGATCTCGTGAGAAGGAATTCTGCGGCTCGGCGCTTGCTGTCTCCATGTCGCAGTCTGGGAGGAGAAGGACAGTGTGTGTATCTATTTCACACTGTACCTCACATGGCGCATTTTATGGAAACGCTTCCACGAAGGCATATCGTTTCTGGCAGCCGCACCCTTATCAAGGGCTGAGAATATCTGGCTACGAGCCATTTAGTCTGAAACGCCAGGTTTTATGTCCCTCTTTGGTGCAGAAGCGATGCATGTGCCCAAGTTGGCCAATATCGGCGGCACCCATTATGCTTCCATCCCACGCTTCGCTAAAACAAAAACCAGTCCTTGAACGCCGTTGGAATCCCCTATGCTTATTGTACATGAAATATTTCAAGTTACCAGGCCCCCTTTCCCATCATAAAAACAACATGGTATCTAAAAGATCCTCTCTTTGAGTTTCTCGCCCTCGATGGGCAAAAAGAAAACTCCTTGAAAAATCTATCGAGCTCCTCGTATCCAATTCTTCATCATCGTATTTCAAGGCTCCCTCGCTATTCCTATGAGCTACTACTTGCCCCCTTCCTGCGCGTCTCGTTCTACACAACTTGTCAGCCTCGCGAAAAGCCATCGTCAAGCGCATCGGGGACTTACCCAAGCAGCCTTACAATCCTTATACGCCCTGTATAGTGTTAGCTTTCCCTATTGTTGACTCGAGTCCTGGTCCACTTCGCCCGCTCCAACAGCTCCTCATACGACAGGACGATAGCTAAGGCGCACCACGTACTGGAAATAGTCGCTGCACATGGACTTGTCGCCGTCGTTTCGAAATAGACATTTATAGCTTCGCTGCGCTGCTTCTTGGCATGGGTCGACGAACTTGCTATGTGATTTGCTACAAGACAAGAGGTCATTAGCGGGAGGTACAGACGGATTCGTGGCTCGTTCATGGAGAGAGTGGAACGAGCTAGATGCGGATAGGGACGACGCGTACGTTTCAAACTTTCTTTTGACGTCCTTGGAGAACGGGTCCTTTGGGTCCTTGGTGGGATCTTGGTCTGGTGAGGATGCCATGGCTGAGCTTGTGTGTGGCTGCGATTACTTTTGAAGCTGTGTTGCAACTTGCATTCAGGTCAGGAACGGTGATGTCGTCAGCTGTTCGGGAAAATCTCGGCGATAAGTGGGGTGTTGGACAAATCTGGAGGGAAGCTTCGCACTGTCTGGATCCAACAACACGATACGGCACTTCGCAGCTCAGTGCTCACTGCTCACACACTCACGACAGATGAGCAGTGGATGAGATACAGCTTCTTGGAAGTGCAGTCATAAAATCAAGGCTCTGTAAATATTATACACTAATCTTACAGTTTTTCCAGAGTTAGTCTCCAGAAACGGTTCGTCTGAGCATCAAGCAGGTAGTTCCCGCCGAGGTTCATGTCTTCGTTTGAAAGGCCCCCCAAAACTCCTCTCTCCCGCTCTCCGCTGCCCTCCTATCTGCATCTATCCGCAACAATCCCTCCCGGGCCAGCTCAATTTTCCTCAGAGTCTCGCGACTACAGCACAACCCCACATCAAAGTCCTTCAAGTCTTCTTCGCCAATGACGGCCAGCGCAGCCAAGCCCAGGTAGGCATGGTACAAATCCGGGTATCCCCCCGCGTATTTTGAGAAACCGCCTGTGCAGTGCTGTGTAATGTTCAGGAGATAGGCCCTTGAGGGCGCGATGTTCACGGCGTGGGAAGCGCCCATCATCTGGCAGAATTATACGAAATCAGTGAGTGTGAGATGTATCAGAGGGCCGACAGAAAGTCGAGGACCAAAACAACGTACCGACAGTGTACCTGCTACCCACCAGCAATAGCATGTGTCCGCCTTCTTGTTCCATCGCCCATTCCATCCTACATGCGTGCAGCCGTCCTCTAGGGTCATTGCACCTAGCCCGGTCTCGACGAAATTCTCCTTGTCCTCGCTGGAATCGGCATCTTCTTCCTCCTGAGCGAGGTAGCGGAATTGCCTGTGGACGAGGAACCGGATCAGAGCTGTCCGATCAGGAACGCCCCTTTCGATGGCGGGGCTGCTGTGCGAAGGTGTTGAAGAGGGTGGGCGATCAAGCATGTATAAAGCACCAACGGCGCAGTACGCATACCCAGCTAAAAAGGGGGTGCAAAAGGGCAACGGAAAAGAAGTGTAAGTCAGCTCAAGATCTTGATTTGTCAGGGTATATGGCTCATCGGTGGTCGCTACGATACTGTCACGTACCATGAGCTTCATGATCCAATGCCTCTGCCACGCCACCATCGTACGTCTATGTCACAAAGTAAGTTTGCGCCTCAAAATTTTGACAAGTCCCGTCAATGATTCGAATTGTCCACTCTACCTGCGTATGCCGAACATGGTCAATCATCCCCTCCACATCAACATCCTCCTCCCTCTCCGCCCCATCACCCTCTTTCTGGGCTCCTCCCCCCAGCATCCAGCGAATACAACTCGCGAGATAACTGTGTCTCATGTCCCTCCCCCCCACAGGCTCTCCCTCCCACAGCACCTGTCCAAAACTGCCATCCGGTCTCTGCAGCTTCTTCATCCAGCGGAGCAGCTTCTTGCGCTCCACGCCAGAAAAAGCAGAGGCTGCCTCGCCATCCGTATCAGCCGCGAGGCCCAGGAGGAGGAGCGCAAAAAAGGTGGCAGCCAGATTTGCGGAGCCCTTATGCGAGTCCTGCCCGACGAGCATGTGCGTGGCGCTGCCGCAGAAGCCCCCCTGCGGGTGCTGCAGGCTGAGAACCCAGGTGCGAATGGAGGAGCGGTCCTGAGGAGTGAGGGGACTGGAGAGGAGGTCCAGGGCGGAAACGATGAAGAAGGCGAAGGTGAGGCGGCTGGAGTCGTTTGCCGTATAGGGAGATGGTAGAAGGGAGGCGAAGCATCGTTGCCAGTACTTGACGTGTTTGGCTTTGTCCAGGGACGGGGCCATGGCGGGCGAGGGTGATATGATGGAAGGAGGCTTTCCGTGAGTGGTGAGTGATGACCGGGCCTAGATGAGCTGTGTATGGCGTTTTGAGGCTGTTGTAAGTTTAAAGCCGTGCGTAATAATAAGAGTGCTCCTAATCTCATGCGAAACGCAGTGTTGCCGCCGGCTGGCAGTACGCCGTTGACCCCCGCCAGTAGCGTTCGCCAGAATGATGCAGCTTGAGCTCTTCACCCCACTATATTTATTTCGCCCTGTTATTAGTGCCCCAATCACATTCCCCCTCCACTGACGCGTCGGCGTTGCACCCCGAGATAATTGCCCGCCTTCGTCTATCGCATTCACAGCGCCATCCCGCCATGCCTCCCATCTACTGAACGCTGCCCCTGAACGTCGCCCGTCCATAACCTCCTAATAAGTCGTCGTGCCTAAATCTCACGTTCTGCTGCATACGAAACCCTCGGCGATCGATCCAACGCCAACGGTGCAGCCGCAGCCAAAACGCGCACTAACCTCGAAAGCCAATCCATCCGGCATACATTGTACATACCTCCTTAGGTACCGCCACACCTCGCTGCAAGTTGCAACACCGCCAAAGAACGTCCACCAGCTGCATCGCCTCACCCAGAATCCTCTTCTGCAGGAAAGAAGGAATTCAACAATAGACAAAAGCAGCTCTCACACTCTTGCACAAGAACCGCAACCATGGCCATCATCACCTCCAAAACACTCATCATCTCCATCTCCCTATTCCACATCGCCCTCGGCGTCATCTTCATCACCAACCCCCAACGCATCCCAGACCAGATCCTCGTGCAAGTCCTCGGCCAGAGCATGGGCATCGTAAGTAGTTCTCCCTCTACGTTCCAAATTCTCGTGCCCTCTCCGGTTTAACCGCCCGAGTGGCTTCTTTCCCTTTCCCTCTGACGCTCTCATCTTCATTGCACGCATCATCTGGATGTGAATGTGTCTGCTCACTGTTTTGTGTGCACGATTATAGCCCCATGCCCGAGGCTTCGATGCGCAAAGCCATCCACTGGCCTTTTTGGGCGCTGTGCTCGCATTTCTTGGATTGAGCGACTTGATTAGCTTTTCGATGCCGGAGGAGTTGGGCGCGCTTTATTACTGGGGGACGCAAGGTATGTGGCATTATTTTATTGTTTTATTGTTGGAAGCATTCATTGCTATGCTTGGTGTACTTGTGTGCAGACCTATCGTCTCTGTGGAAAACTGTCAACAACTTTCGTTCTTCCTTGACATGTAGGGGTGTTGCCCCCCCTAAAAGACGTTATATCCGAAACCGCAACACACACACACACACACACAAGAACACACAAGAACACACCTTTGTATATCTTTTGATACAGAAATGTCCGCAACTAATACCTTTCGCAGCGCCTCTACGAGCCCTCTTCGCCATTCTTGTCACAAGCTACATCTACGCCTTTGGCCCCTCGTCTCCGCTCTACGGCGGCGCCACGCATCTCACCCGCGGGGGCCAGAACCCATCTTACCACCCCGCTCGCTGGGGCGGCGATGCCCTCAAGAACCGCGTCTTCTTCTCGTTTGTGTTTGTTGAAATGATGGCCTGGTTTTGGGTCTGGGTTACGTTGCGGGAGGAACGGCCTGAAGTGATGGAGCGGATGAGGAGGAATGCTCGGAGGGAGAATGCGAAGCAGCGTGAGGAGTAGGGCATGTAGATGGGGATAAGATGAAGGATTGATTTGAATGTGCATAGAATAGAGTACATTGGTTTGGTTGGCTTGGGTTGAAGATTGGATGTTTTCGGGTTACCAGTTTACAACTGGGAGCGCCTTGCTTTAGAAGTCGCAATATACCCCTTTGCCATACTTGTCTTCGGACAATATGCCCTATCTATTCCTGGTGATTGGCACGAGAGTGAAAGAAGCCGAAAAAAAGGGAGCTCAATTCTTTTCAAATATTAACTTTTTGGGGTCCAAGTCTCCTGCCCTGGCCCCCTGGCCCCTCTATCCGATCCCCCGTCCTAGAACTACCATTGAAGTACAAATAGTTGTGCATAATTATCGTATACATCGAATACACGGGTATATTCCCTCCCAAAATCCTGCACTCCTTAAATACACTCCTCATCCACCAGAAGTCCTGGCTTACTGTTATACAGCCCCAACAAACACGCGGAGGAAAAAAAGAACAAAGGAAATAAGTAAGTGATGGGGATCAAGCAGAAGGATCTATCTATCTGCGACGTCAGACACGCAATGCATGCGGTAAAAGAAGCGAGGAAAGAACGAGGAAAGATAACAAAGACATTAATGAAAGGAAAGCTGAAAAAAAAGCTCGACAAGGAAATGAAATGAACAAGAAGATAGCAAGAAAACGACCAGCAAGAAACTCGCAAATTGTACAAGGCCAGGAAATCTCTCCGTCCGTCTTGGCTCAATATTCCTCCCCAGTAGATATATGATGACGCATGAAACAAAAAGTAAAACAGAAAAAAAAAACACCTACTCCAGATCAAACCTCGCATCTTAACCAATCAAGGCTACTTGCTCAGTACTCGCAGCCACAACCTCTTCCGCAGGAGCCATCTCCGTCCCCTCTTCACCCTCCTCACACTCTTCCACAACCACTTCCTCCTCCAAAATCTGCTCCTCAATAATCTCACCCGGTCCCCCCACGATAGGCTGAAACGAATCCACAACCTCCTCCACCAACTCCTCATCAACTTCCTGCACCACCACCGCCGCCCCCTCCTCATCCTCCTCCTGTATCCCCGGAATCTCACCCGACCGCCTCCCGAGCGCTGACCCACTCCCACTCCTCGAATGAGAGCCCGCACTCGAAACACCATTCCGGCTACTATGATGCCCCAAGCTCCCAAAGTTCAAAGACGGGCCCTTGAAGATATTCCGCTTGCGCTTTGCAAATAAGACCCCCGAGGCAAATGGGTTCGGTGAGCCAGGCGTTCTCCGCTGTTGATTATTCTCAGTCGGCATGCCCTCGTCGTAGAACCGTAGGGGTGCTGGGACGGGAGACCCGCGCACGAGGCGGATGTTGGAGGGGAAGCCGCCGACTGTTGGGGTAGCGGGGAGGACTTTGACGGAGTGGTGCGGGGACTGTCTGCGTCCGTGGGGGGTCTTGCAGGTAGATACGGAGCCGGTTGAGCTGGTGGAGGAGGCTTTGGAGTGTGAATGGCGGTGGTGATGCATGGATCGGATGGAGGAGACGGAGGAGGAGGTGGATTTGCGGCCGCGTAGACCGGCGGATGATCTGCGGACGGAGGATCGAGGGGTATGAGGTGCTGGGGATAGAGACTGTCGTTTGTAAGAAGGGGATGTGACGATTCTTGGTCGGAGAGGTCTCGAGGTTGATGGCGCGCGGAGGGATGATCCGGAAAAGGAGGATCCGGAAGCTGTTCGGCCTGGTGTACCGGTGTTGGTGCCGAGACCGGGGCCGCCGGCGGTACTCAGTCCGGGAACGACACTCGGTACCCTGGCGCGACCGTTGGAAGATTTGACTCCTTTGGGAAGAGACACCGTGGGCTGTGAGCTATTGACCGAGCTGGTCGTTGGGTATTTGCTCGTCTGTGGCCGGGGGCTGACGTCTTTTCTACTGCTGTTCGAGTGAGAAGAGTCTTTGTGGTGCAAGTCGGGCGTGCTTCGACTGGTCTGTCGCTGGTGGCCCTTTCTTCGCTTGGTGGTATTCTCCAGGAACCAGTGCGACAGTGTCTTCCAGTGCGCCAGAAGGGCTTGGCTGGGCTTCTTTCTCGTCTTCTGTTGTCCGTTAAGGTGCGGATGGGAGTTTGGTGCCGGTGTATGGCTACTGCTGTTCATCATGTCTCCAAGAGTTTCGGAGGTAGTGACTAAATGCAACGTCGATCCCCGTGATCGAGCACTGCGAATCACGCCTTCTTTGGGTGGCGGGATCGGTCGACGATGCCGGGAGGTCGAGACGGACCGGATGGAGTCCTTGTCAATCGGCGTCGGGGGCATGTCGTCGTGAGACCGTGATGTCTCGGGGAGTAACGGCAAATCCGTCACGGTGAACTCTCCATAGTGGGCGCTTCTCCGTTCAGATCGCCCACGCCTTGAGCCATGTTCGCTGAGTCGTGGAAACTGACCCATCGTTTCTTGGTTGAGACTCTGGAATCCTGAGTTTGTGCGGCTAAGGCGGCCAGATGCAGTAGACAATCTTCGAAGCTCCTTTTCTAGATCCTTTTCTTGTCGCTTACGTTCTCTCCTCTGCATCTTGCGCTCCTCTTTTTCCAAAAGCAGTTTCCACCAGCCAGCCAGCGCATCGCACTTTTGGGCTAACACGCTTTCAATCACTGCATCAATGTCCACACCGGCGCTCTTCATTCGGTGCAGACAGTCCTTTTCCAAGTTCGAGGTAAAGGGCGGCCGCGCTTTAATATCAAGAATCGCTTGCTGCGCTGGCGCATGTTCAGCGAGGAACGGGTGGGCCAGGATATCCGCAAAGGCAGGCCGAGGCAAAGGTCGTTTGGATAGCAGCAACTTGATTAATGAAAGCGCATCGGCGGTGAGATGATCAGGGAATTTGGGATCCTCCGTTAAAATCTTGGTGCGCGTGACGTTGTCGTCATCGTCGTCGAACGGTAGTTCTCCGCAGAGCAGCGCGTATAGAATGACGCCCAGGCTCCAGACGTCAACCTTTTCACCCGCATACTTTTCTCCCTTCAACATTTCTGGCGCGGCATAGCATATCGTCCCGCAAAAGGTCTGCAGATAGTTCATCCGGCCCTCATACTCTCTCGTGAAACCAAAGTCGACGAGCTTGACATTCTCATTCTTGTCGAGTAGTATGTTCTCGAGTTTCAGGTCGCGGTGCACGCATGACTGCGAATGGACGTAGGAAACGGCCCCGACAAGCTGGGCGAAGATCTTTTGGACCTTGGGAACAGGAAGAGGTCCGCGTTCGAGTAAATGGTTGTACAGCTCGTCACCAGAACAATACTCCAACACCAACCAGACCAGACTCTCCGTGATAATGACTTCGTATAATCTCGCAATATGGGGATGGACGAACTGGCGATGATGATGTATTTCGCGGGCCAAGTTGGCGTCGTCTTTGTGTGCTGATTTCAGAACGACCTAGGAGAAGGATTACCAAGGTCAGCTTCTCAGACCCAGCAACGTATGCGCAGCTCATGTTCCGCTACCGTATTACTACGATCGGGCAAGATCAGTCGTACCTTGGAACCATTGGTGAGTTTGTGTGTTGCGAGATAGACCTTTCCAAACGAGCCTTTGCCTATTAAGCGACCGAGGGTATAATTGCCGACCGACTTCAAGTCATTACCGGAGAACTCGCTGCAGAAACTCGGTAATTAGTGATTAAGTAGAGGGTAACACCGCCTGTGGAACGACGAGGACGACAGGCGAAAGAAGGAAGGGGCCAAAGAGGGCTCAACAGTCAATCGGACGGCGGACAAAGTGACAACATACTCCAACAACTGTTGATACGAATTGGCGAGCTACAAAAAAAAAGGACGTATGTCAGCTTCAAGCGTTCCTTTTCTCCGATTGACATGCCGCGCCGATGGGCACAAGAAGAAAACTCCCCATTCTAGCACACGACGCGACATGTTCCAGCTCGCCGAGAGGGGCACACGATACCTTTGCCTTGCGCGCATGCAAGTCCGCCACCCCCTTTCCCGACTGCATGGCGTCGAAGCGCACCAACACTGCGCGAACAGAGGCAGCCGTAGTCAGATGGAATCAAATTGGGCCGTCATTTGCGACTTGGGGGCGGTAAATGCCAAAAGGGAAAAGAACGGGGGTTATTCGTCGACAATGGCGGCCGTCGGCGTCGTGGAAGCCGCGTGCTTTGTAGTGTCGAGAGCGGCAACGGACCTGCGGGTCGAAAAATAGCAGCATCCGCGGATTTGTAGATTTGTAGATTTGGGGGTCCAGGACTTCCAGGAGTCAGGACATTAGCATCATTTGGTCGTGTGCCTGATTCCACCGCGATTCCACCCGCAGCCGTAGCTACTACCGCAGGTTCAAGAGTTCTCCAACGTTGCTGATTCGACGGGGTCCTTGCGCTGGAGCCTTGGGTGCAACTTCAAGGCAAGGCGCGGGTAGGGGTGTTTCTGAATGGCCAGACTGGGCAGCCAATGAGAGGGGGAGCATCTGGTGCAACATGACAACTTACAAGGGGCCAACGGCAACAGCCCCTGCTCCCTGTGCTGCCATGCGTTGATGCATCCAGCCAATTAGACTGCAGACCCGTCTCCGCCATCACACACAAAGTGACACAATCACACGGCAGCTGCCAGCAATCAAGTGAAGAAAGAACAAGGTCTTCGTGGTGCATGAGGCCAAACTTCAATTCGTACTTCATCGTCATCGAACCCAGCCCCAAGCCCACAATTTTAAACAAACAGCTCTTTCTCCAGCCAGATCACATCTTGATATCAAGTTTTCGCTTTGCCCTGAAAAAAATCACGCCACCATAGTCCGATGAATTGCATCAATCGACAACGCTCTAATTATCCTTTTCGCCCCTGATCATACAAAGTTACCTCGTCCTTGATACACCCCGTCTCCTTCCCCACCACCTCATAAAAAGTAAACTCCCCCGTGACTCCCGAGTCCCCCGTGTATGCAAGCCCGCCTCAGAATGACATATCAAACAATGCAATACGCGCCCTTTCTACCCAAGTCTGCCTGTACATCATCCCGAACAACCCCCGCGTTTCTTCTTTAATTAATAAGATACAAGGAGACAATGATCCAAGAAAAAGAACGAAAGGGAAAAGAAAAATAGAAGAGAGGATGATCATAATAAATAACAACAACAACAACAACAACAATGAGATCGGATGCGGTCCAGCCGGATAAGACTGCGTCGTAGAATTCTTTTTTGGACGCCATCGAAGTGACAAGAATGAGAGAAGAAATAGAAAAGTTCACCGCTATCGCTTCCTCGTATCTCGTCCCTTCTTCTTGCTCTTCCGCTTGTCCTTTGGCAGCTCCAGTTTCGTATGCTTGAGCTCTTCCGCCATCACGGAGAGCATGTATTCATCCACATTGCCCATGCGCACTCCCCACGCGTTGCATTCGATTTCGCCGTCCTCGTCTCCGGCCGGCGTCTCTTCCATGTCCAGACCCCCCTCCAGGACTGACTTGCCAGCGGTGCCGGCGGGCGTTCCTTGTCGTGCCGTCGAAGTCCCCGAAGCTGGGCCACTAGCTTTTTCCGTAAAGTCGGCATCATCGGCTTCAATTTCCCGCTCGGCGACGCGAGCCGCTGCAACATCCTCTCGATCTTCGGCCTGCTCGAGCGCTCGGCCGACTCTGCTTGTATCTGGCCCACCGAGGACTCTGTCCAGCGCGGCGTCAGCGGCCGCAACGCCCTCGCTGGTGAAATCGACCTTGTCTTCTAGTACATCCCGGACGGAGACTCTGTTGAAGTAGTCTGTGGTGAATTCTCCCTCTTGAATGACAACGTCATCGAGCATTTGCTTTTGTGAAGCCTTGCGCAAGATGTTGGCTTCGATGGTGTGCTCGCTGACGAGGCGGTAGATGTGCACATCGCGGGTCTGGCCGATACGATGACACCGATCCTGGCATTGCTTGTCCATGGCTGGATTCCAATCTTGGTCGTAGAATATGACCGTGTCTGCACCGGTCAAATTGATGCCCAAGCCGCCAGATCGTGTCGACAGTATGAAGCATAGGATTCTGGGATCGTTGTTGAACCGGTCTGTCAAGATTTGTCGCTGTTCTACTTTGGTGGCGCCGTCTAGTCGTAGGTACTTGTGTCCGTGAATATTCAAAAACTGCTCTAAAATGTCTAAAACTTTGGTCATTTGCGTGAAAATAAGCGCGCGGTGACCGCCTGATTGTAACTTGCGGAGCAACTTGTCCAACACTTGGAGTTTGCCGCAGTCGTATTGAAGGAGTCGCTTATCGGGGAATTGGATGCTATGCGTCATACGAGCTTCATGCCAGGGATCCGCAGGAGGCTGCTTCGGAAGGAATGGTGCCCATCGCACAGGCGCGGAGAGTTTGATATCTTCATCGGTGAAGGCTTGTACGCCCCGACGACCAAGGAGAACTTCTTCTAGATCTCGCGTAACCACACGAGGCGTAACGCAAGAGAATTTGGATATTGTAGATTTGAGATTCTCGGCTCGCTCCACAATCGTGGGAGTAAGTGCCCGAAGGCACGCCAAGTCGCCCTCCATCCAGGACATGAGCTTTTGTGGAAGTCGGGGCTTCGGCCGGCAGGGACGCATGTGTGCATCAATGGAAACGAGATTAATGACATTTTTGCCGTAGATAGGGCGCTGCTGGCGGCGCAGGGCGTTGAGATAGACGCAATGTTGCAGCTCTTCGAACCGACCCCATCGTGAGGCGCTCTCTAGATACGAGATGCTGGATTCTACCGACGAAGGATCGAGTAGTGTAGATGCTGCCTGTGCCCTCGTCTTTTGCGTTTCTCGCAAATCCATGAGCGGCCGATGTAGACTCAGTTGTGTCACACGCTCAGCGATGACACTCGACAATGACTCGTGCTGCGTGGGCACAAGATTGAGGATTGCCAAATTGACGGTTTTCATGGGAGGGACTTGAAGGAGGCGACGTATTTTTTTCTCCGTGAATTTGTACTCGGCGGCAACGGACTTGGCCATGCGGAAGGACGTCATGATGGGACGATCGATGAATAGATCGGGATGATTGCAGACTTTGCGTAGTTGCATCAGGCAGTTGATGATGGACAGGTAGTTACCGGACGAAAGAGTCTCCTTGGTCTCAGACCGTGATAGGAAACCGTCGTAAAGCTCACGTTGCCGTTTGGATAGGCGACAAAACTCGACATGCTCATACTTGGCTGGCATTTGCTTTTCCACGTCGGCTTTGAGTCGCCGAAGCAAGTATGGCCGCAGGACTTTGTGTAATTTGGATATGATGGCTTTTGCTTCCTCATCCATCTGATCTCTCCCGCTCTCCAAAATCTGGGACTCGGGTTTGTGAAACCAGTCCTGAAATTCCTGCAGGTCCGCGAAACCACCCACGCCATTTTCAGCAGGCATCAGGAAGAATAGTAGTGACCAGAGCTCCGTGAGGTTGTTCTGCAACGGTGTACCGGTGAGCAAAAGCCGGGCCCGAGTGTTGAACCCAAGGAGCGTTTGCCACCTTTGCGACTTGAAATTCTTGATATTGTGTGCCTCATCGAGCACCATGAAGTGCCAACGCCGGCGCTTGAACACTTGCTGGTCCTGCAGCACAAGCTGATACGATGTAATGCAGACGTTCCAGATATCATCGTTGTTCCAGCCTTGGCGCTTTCTCTTCCGCTCTTCCTGTGATCCATAGTAGGCTAGGATCTTGAACCCCGGACACCACTTCTTGAATTCCATTTCCCAATTGAGCATGACACTTGTCGGAACAACGACCAGGTGCGGCCCCCAGGCATGATGATGGCAGGCCAGGTGAGCGAGGAGTGCAATTGTCTGGATGGTTTTCCCTAGACCCATTTCGTCGGCTAAGATGCCATTGGTGTTGTTGGCATAAAGCCCCGCCAGCCAGTCTAAGCCGTCATGCTGGTATTCACGCAAAGTGCCGCGAAGTAGGGACGGAATGTCCGTTTTGTGAGACGAGGATAAGGATTGCGGCGTCTCAGCTTCGCTGCTGGGATCTTTTGCCCTGACGAGTTCCGAGGAGACTTGCATCTCGACATCTTCCGATCGCGCAGGGGAGAGACATCGTGGAGAGCTTGTTCTGTTCGCAACCGAATCCGAATGTGTGGTTGGTAATCGCTTCGTCTTGGTGTTTGCGTCGACATATTGTGAGCCTGACTTTGAGTCGTCGCGTGAGTCAGTCATTGAGAGGTCAGCATTTGATTCATCACCTTCTCGAACTTTGCCATTCGCTCTTGCAACTATCTTGCGGTCCGCCAAACTTCCTTGGTGAGCCGAGTCCATCGCAATTTCGCCCTCGAGGACCGACCCATTAGCGTGAGGTTCCTGATCCATGTGACCGTTGGTCAACGCTTGTTGTGTCGTGCCGATAGCAATTGCGTCACCCGGGCGAGCCTCTTCAGCAGCATCCTCCATCACCGTGTCTGCATTTTGAGTTTCTGCGACGATCGCATCGGGGCCCTCTGCCTCAACTGCCCCCTGCTTCATTTCTTTAAGCTCTGATTTGTCAAAGAATAGCCCAAGAAGACCGCTGGCCTCCTCGTCATCCGACTCATCGTCAGCTTCATCATCATCATCGGCTTCATCTTCAGAAAGGTCGTCATTGTCGTCATCATCGCTGCCCATGTCGCTTGAACCCAGATCATTATCCATATCAATTGATTCGTCGCTTGTTTCCTCGTCACCATCGGTAGCATCAACAGCCGCGTCGGTTGCGCCAATGCTGGCACTTGTCCGTGTCTTCGTTGCTGAGTCGAGATCCGGCAGATTAGCGTATTTTGCGCGCAGTTCTTCTTGTGTCAGACCTTCATCTGCAATCTCTTTGGCGTCGCTCTCATCCTCGTCTTCGTCTGAAGTTGACATGTTGTCGCTATCGGGCTCAACACTGCCACCGTCGCTGTCGGAAATACCTGCGCCAGATGCTAGGGTGATGACATCCATGTCATCCTTGGAGACGGCGCTATCGCTATCGCTCAGATCATCGAATCCATCATTGTCATCATCTTCACCGCCATCGTCGTCCTCATCTGATGGTTGTTCTGAGTCGAGACCACCTCTTCGAGCTTGCAGCTTCTGCTCAGATAGATTGACCGCCTCATTGAGAGCTGCCTTGACTCGCTTCTGTTCCTCCGCCTCCCACTGCTCTAACCGCCGACGATTGACTTGAGCTCGGACATTTTCCCAAGTACCAAACATGGCGCGTGTCACAAGCCGATATCGCAGAGCCCATTTCTCCCTGGCTTCTGCTTCCAGTTGCTCTGTTGATTTGGGTTGTCTGCGCACCCACTCGTCTCGACATGCCTCAGCAAGCTTCTTGGCTGCAGCACGATGTCGTTGATGCTCTGCAAGCATAAGCCGACGGAAATTGGCCATGGCTTTCATCATGTGATCGTGCCGAGACCATTGTCTAGGTGCTTCTTCTTCGCCCTCGGGGGCAAACAGAGAGCAGCGTCCAACAGATAGTAAGCCTCCAGGTTCAACCTCCCGCTCGATCCGCAACGTCGCGCGAGCATCCCGCAGAACAGATTCATCGGTGAAAGCAGGGCCATCTTCTGAGGCGAACAGCCCTCCATCCTCTACTGCAATTGTGCCAGCTTTATTCCAAAAGTCATCGAAATCGGTACCAATTTTGGCTCGCTTGCGGACCTGATCCGGGTGCACCAAAGGAATCACACCGGACCGACTGACGCGAAGCTTTATCCGGGCCGGCTTTCTACTTTCATGGTTTGATAGGTATATGGAATCGTCATTCACGTGTTCAGCCTGCTCGTCTCGCGCTGGCTCCCAACGCGATGAGCGTCGCGTCCTTGTGGAATGTCTGAGGGGTTGAGAAGGGGGAGATGGCGAACGACGACGTAGAGTTCGTGGCGCGCTCTTGGTAACTGGAGGTAGAGGAGCTTTTTTTGGCACTGATTTCGTAGCTGGCGGTTTTTTCTTCGAAAATCCCGATTTATTGCCTGCTGTTTTGTTTGACGTGATGCTATGTTTGTTCGATCGTGGCGGTGAGCTCTTAGCACCGAGAGAGCCTCGTGTCAATCGTTTCGTACTCGGTGGTTGCAACTCGATCGGAAGAGTGTTGATTCGACCAGACTTGCGGCGGCCATTTTCTTGAAAGGTAGTTGGGCCGTCGGCGACAATCTGTTTCCATGGGGGCGATATGGGCTTAGGCTTCCGAACGGAGCCAAGTGTCGGGGGTGGAGTGCATTCTTGCGTACGACGTCTCTTGAAAGGTCGCTCACTTTGTACTTCCGGATCGTGGTTCTGACCGTTTGTTCGGTTCGGCGTGTGGCCGTTTGTTTGATTCGGCACGTGCCCATTTGCTCGCAGTGGCGCGCACGCAGAGACTTGCACATCAGCTTCTGATAGATCAAAGAGTCCATCTGCTATGTCCTTGGAAGGCTTCCCGACGATTCGGTGTGAGCCATTCGTGGCGATGGTGGTTCCGTTGTGCTGAGGATCCTCGTCGGCCAGATGAGCGTTGGAAGACGCGGTCTCGGACAGCATGATGGCGTGGGGCCAGGAGACGCAAGTAGGCGTAAGCTCGGCGAGACCAGCATTTGAAGAGTCGAAATTATAGTCTACAGATGCGTAGCGTCTTAGCGGATATTCATACAGGTTTTGTACATGATCAGCGGCCTGTGGCGCGAGCTGCGGCAAAAATTGAGCGTGAATGCCGGCTTGTTAGCAAAACTTTTGAGATGGGGAGAAACTGGAATCACGCATGACATGGGATGGTTGCAGCTTCGCCAGTCACAGAGCGCCCTGGCAGCTGGGAGTTGACTTGCCTGCCAAGGCCTTACTGTGGGTCCCTATGTTGATGGCGATGCTCCGACCTTACCTAATCGATATCATTCCAAGGGACGCTAGTTGCCTCAGGCATTCACATGACATTGAAGGCCCGCCAAGTCGCAACGACTTCATGGGATTGCCAGAGCTCGCGACACCAACCGCAATTGGGCGCCGACGACGTCCTTAATTCACCCAAGGTGCGGCCCGTATCTCATTGACTTATCCAAGACCCTGCTTTTGCACGAGTACAATACTGCTACGCTGCCGATGCTAACTTCTCCTCCTTTTTAAGATGCTCTTCCAACGTGTTATCCGATCATCCATCTCCTACTCGAAGGTTGCGACGCCACGATGCCTACCTATGATCCAGCGCCGTACCTTTATGCCCGCCGGCATGTATGACAAAAAGGTCATCGAGGCAAAGTACCCCTCACGCCCAACGCTGACCGACGCTGAGGATCCCGATATGGTTTGTCTTCCATCATAGTGCTCGTTACTGTTGCAAGCTTCATGCGGGTGGTGGCTGATGCACCCACAACAGAACGGCGGCTACGTCAACCCTCCTCGAATCAAGCGTCAATTCAGAGACCCGTACGCCGATTGGTGGGACCCCCAAGAGCGACGAAATTACGGCGAACCTATCCACGAAGACAACGACACTCTGGGCATGTTTTCCCCATGGGAGTATACTTGGACAACGCCACGCCAAGCGTTTCTTCTGCTTGGAGTCTTTTTCTCATCCATTGTGGGCATTTACGGCGCAGCGTCATTGTTTTACCCCGATCGACCCTCGTACCCGCGGGAATTCGAGGGCGGCCTCGAGCGAGAATTAGGTGGACCTGGAGCAGTGCGGGTATGGATAGCTTCTGAGAAGGCCTGAGCCGCGATCCAGTCTCGCATTGCAGTCGCTAACAATTCTCATCGCAGACACGACGGGCGGGTGATCCAGACCCCTAAGAATATGAGGATCCGAATCTAATAAACTCCGAGACTGTGTTGACCTTGATGTGTACATAGACGATGCGTGGAAAAGGAGGAATTCTGTAAACAGGGGCCTGGTGTAGTTGCCAGGTACTCTTGAGTCTCACCAATGTCTCCCTCCCCCTGGTGCCGGTTTCCTTGAGCGAAGTAGCTCAAGTCGCAAATTACATCTCTTTTGTTGCGGGCAAAATGCCATGTTCCTAACATGATGCGTGCACGTGCCGCCGCAGAAACTTGACTGGCGGCAGCAGCGAGTGACCTGGTGACAGGTGTTCAATCCTGTAGCGGCTGTTCAACCCGTAAAACGGCCATCGAGACCCAGTAACCACACGCGTGCCTGCATCTCAAAGGTCATTTTATCTTCGGGCCTTGTCTGGACCTCGCTTACAATTCCTTCTTTTAGCAATCCGTCGATCTTGAGCTGGCAAGAACGCCATGCCGTTGTCCAGCCAATCTTGGCCTGTTGGTTGTCCCTGGCTTGAGCTAAAGCCGCAATGAGGTATAGAAACGGTGTTGGTTACTTTGAGACTACGAGCCACCTCATTCACGAGGACGAGTGTCTTGGCAGATCACACCAGTCTTGAGCAGCAAGCGGTGGATTGAAACGTCAATACACGCGCTCGAATCTACTGACCAAGATGCGATACGAAGATTGGGACGTCTTGCTGTTTCCCAGAGACTGCAAGGTTCCTCTCAAGGAGTTCAAAGTGGCCTGTCACGTCGTGCATGATCCAGGTAGAATTGTCTCATCATTCTCAAGCCTTTCGTTACATCTTTGCTGATTACTTCTCGACACAAATATAGAGTCTCGTCAGCTTTCCAGTCCGTTCGGTCTACCAACACTGTGCTGTTTTGTTCCGAGCCTACCTCAAGGATCGCCATTCCAGGTCTCGATACATTCCTGGACCGCGCCGATTGTGAGCCAGCTTGCACAATCATACAGCCAGCACCCAGAGAACGTCAAATTTGAGGCTCGTCTGTTTGTCGATGGAGCACTTATGGCGTAAGCAGCTTCATATGATTTATGTATTCACTCACATACGCGATGATCAAGTACTCACAACATCCAAGATGTACAACATTAAGCAAGAAGAGCGCGTGGCCGCACATCATCTCACACACATGGGGTAAGCAACCATCGGCCAAGTCCGTTTTTTTAACTACGAATGAAAAATATTGAGAAAGATTGTTGTGCAAGCTATTTCTCCGACCCCCGAAATCGAACCCCTCGTATTCCCTAGCTTCAAGGAAGAGATTCTCCGGCAGGATTGGTGGGTACCAGCAGATGACCTTGGTCGCATCAAGGTCGTGCTGAGTGAAGGCTTTCTCCGAGATTCGATGACCAACCCCTTTGAACGGATAAAGAACATCGTTGCTTTCTCATTCCAGCACGCTCCTCAAGGTACGTAGCCATGCCTAGAAAGGTGGAAAACAACAGCTGCAGCCTGAAATCCTACGCTCGTCGCGGTATTAACAATTTACGTAGAGATACTTGAACAATCATCTATCGCATGGCCTAACCCATCCATGTGGCGCAGTGCATCGTATGCATCACAGTTGGAAGTTCCAACACTGCAGTGCGATGACTCTGAATCACATGCTCATTCCCCTCGACGTCACCATATCGCTAGTGGACAGCCCATGAACTATTCTGGAAACTGGACGGACCCAAAGTTGCTCAGTGGCAACAGGCGGGCGACACTACCAGTACCAAACAGTGGCCCAGTTGCTTATTCCGGCTTGCGTAACTCGGATTGGTATGGAAATTCGTATCAAGAATACTTGAAAGTCATGGGCTTGGGCATGGCCGGGAGTCTCATGCGCAACGATATCGCGCCCAGGATTGATCGAGTGAACAGCAGCACTGACACCAGCATGCCGGACTACGTTGCTATGGGATCCAGTGGCCAGTTCATGGACGAGGCGCTTGCTGGTAGCTTAGCTCAAGACGCTGGAGAGAACCCAGCAGCGAACCTGAAAGTTCCCACAAACACACCCACTGCAGCAGGCCATAACAGCCGCGCGGAAGAAGGTAGGAGTCGGGCTATTTGAGTCTTCACAGTATACACAGGGCTGAGTCAACCATGTGTAGTAGTAGGTTTTCCGATGATTACACACAACACATCGCTGCCTTCGGATATCGCAGATTCTCTGACCAACTCCTTGCTGAACCAGCCGATGCCGATGAATTTCCAATATACAGAGTCACCCGCGCCCGCCGCAGAAGTGAAGTCTCGGAAAGAAAACCGTGGCCAGGCGCACACCAAGACGAAGCCAGCAACGGGGCATCCAGCAGGAACGAATTATTATGAGCGTCAAGACTTGCGACGCGTATCACAGCAATTGATTATCCCATCCGGATCGAGCCTTCCCATCGGAACTGTTGACGCAGGAAAGACAGGCATAGAGAACTCTACCCAATGCTGTGAGGCCGGGGATTGCGCAACCAATGAAGGCGATGAGACGACGATCAGGATGACTTCGGATAAAGGCGCGAAAAGAAACCGGACTACTTTTACCCCTGTGTCTTCAAGGATTCTGGACGATGAAGACGAGCCACGCCGAGCTAGCCCAAGGGCTCGCATGGCATCGTATGCTGAGGATGATGTTGCTTCTACTAGCGCTACTTGAAGGTTCACAGGTCATGCTACAGAAAGTTTTCATGCTGACTTGCGCTGCCTTATATGGCTAGGCGCACTAAGTGCAGTAGTGGATGGCTGGACGTCCGCCAGCTGTTGTATTTTACAATCGACTTCTGTGGACCTGGGAGCGTCTGTACGTAGCACTTTGCTTTTGAATCAATTATTCACTTGCGACAATGTATCATGTATTATGGGCCAAGTAAGCCATCATATCTTATGTACAAAGGGGGTGCTGCCTTGATGTGATTCGCCTTCTGTCTGATTCCATGGTTTTCTCGTCGAATCTGCTCATGCTATTGATGTCGCAGCTCTAGCCACCCCGGCACCCTTTGATGCTGTCTCCATGTTGGCGGCCGACAAGGCTGTTTGTTTGTGCTGGCTGTGATTCTTTAACGACGGTCGCTGACGACATCATGTTCCAGGAGGGACATCATCTCCAGGACGACTAGCTTTACAGTGTCCAACTCATACTCATCCTTTAAGTCTTCTAGTTACCTAAAAGACCAAGGTCGTTCTCGATGAACCAATTGAAAGCGGCCGCTCTCACGTCATCCAACTCCACGGATGGTTCGTCGAGCCTCAACAACATGCCTCGGCCCGAGCCGCCTCCATCCTGGGGATTGAACACAGGCCAAGTCGTGTTTGCTGGCTCATTCTCGCTACCACGAGGACCGCTGGGATCCTGATGGACGATGAAATTGATCCACTGGGCGCACATTGTGGTGGCGAGGGCGCGAGCCTTTTTCGTGTACTGCGTGTCGTTGCCGCCAAAGGGGTTGGTCTCGTATCCTACTCCATCGAGGTTGTGAAAGACGAATGCGACCTGCTTTTTGTAAGCCAAGCTCGAACTACTTGCCAAGTTGGAAGCGAAATAGAGGCTCCCTTTCCCGCCATGGAACACGAACCTCTTGGAAATGTGTGGCTCCGAGCGTGTCGGGCACGCCATGCGGGCGGACGTCGAAACGGTAAGCGAACGACGGAATGCCGTGTCTAGACCAGGCTAGATTTGCTCTGCGGCGGAGGTATCCAAAGAGCCTGAGGAACGATACAATATTAGACCAAGAAATGGACGCAAGCACGTTCCTCTTTTTCTTCTTCATTCGTTCCGCGGCAGAAGGGTGGCTTACATATCTCCAATGAAAGCATTGACTCGGCGACGCTGTAAGCCCACTTGCTGTGTGTATTCATCACCGGCCTGCAGCACATGCGGCATTGTCTGCAAGCTCGGAATACCAACAGACTGGATGTTAGGATATAGGTAAGCTACCTCATTGACAATCTCGTGGATAGATTTATTGACGTTGTCTGACGCGTTGGGCGAGAAGGCCTGCTGCACCATTCTCCGGAAGTCATCATCTGTGTTGGCCACTCCTCCGAACATTGCTCCCTCGTCAGAATTGCTTCCCACGAGAATTGGCACTTTTGCGAACTGGCCATTCGCTATTTGCTTGGCGCTGTGGCTGTTTAGGAAATTGCCGTCCAGCACGGGTACCCAATTCGCTGTGGATTGTTCGGTCATATGAGCAATACTGGCATTGAGCTGCTGGAAATTGGAGTCACGAAGACATTTCAGGGCGTTGGGGGTGTTGACCGAGGAAGCACAGCTCGGGATACTGCGCACGAGATTGTCGAAGCTGGTCTGGTGAGTCGCCGTTGCGTTGAAGCCGCCAGGTAAGCGCGGGAGCATGCCGCCAAACCCGGATTGTCCGATGGCGCCTCGGAACAGACGATCATGTTGGCCTAGATTGCAGTATGTTAAAACTCCGGTCAGGTAAAAAGGAGCAAATGTCAGAGATATGTACGTACCGTTATGGGCAAGTACCTGAACAGTCACACTTTCAGCGCCAGAGCTCTCACCCCAGATAGTCACCTTTTCAGGCGAGCCACCAAACGCGTGAATATTCTCATTCACCCAGTGCAGAGCCATCCGCTGATCCCGATAGCCAATGTTGGTCGCGCCCGCGTTGATTGCCTCCTTGGAGCCTAGGAAGCCCCATGCCGCGAGCCGGTAATTGAGACTCACGCCGATAATGGGCTTTTTCATCTGTACGCTCTGCTCCACGATAAAGGACAAGTTGAAGCGCTTGTCCGCACTGCCTCCCTGGTACTGCGTCGAATTAGTAAGTTGCTCACCTTCGCTGGTGGGAGGAAATGGCTGAGCAGTCGACCTACCAAGCCTCCGCCGTGTATATTAAACACCACAGGCAGTTTCGCATCCTGCGCCAGGCCGTGAGGTCGAATAATGTTCAGATAGAGACAATCCTCTGACATGTTGTAGCCGATGTTTTCAGATCCATAGCCAAGACAGTGCGGCGGATACGACGTGGCGGGACGGATCGTGTCCCAGACTTCGTCCAGGGGCTGTGGCGGCGAAAATCGCTGTGGTTTCTGCGGTTTCGTTGATGAGCCAAGCCGATACCACACGAAGCGCCGGTCACGCCACGGACGATCTTTAGACCCGTCATGGAGATTGGAGTCTAGAAGCACAAACCTTGGCGTAGGGTATTCCTAGGAAGAAATCTTGGTGATAGCCTGGGCTATAGATACCCTCGTAGGTACCATTCTTGACGCTCACGGTAGGCGCCTGCTGATGTTTTCGAGAAAGGCCATCGCTGGAGGGGGCTATTCCGGGCGAGGGGAAGAGAGAAACCGCATACCCGAGGGAGGTGATGATCGCTGCCGGGTTGAAAAGACCACTGGAATACATTTTGATGCCGTTGATATTGTCTGGACTCTGATTTTTCTGTGGGCGGCAGGTGACTCGAGATGTTGATGTTACTTCGTCACGCAGGGGGTCGAACATCATCAACGACGATTATCGGCCTGCTTTTCCTCTTTTCCTTCTTCCCTCCTCTCCTCAGCCTTGTCCTCTCCTGTGTGGGACAATCTCGCCGCACGTGCCACATAGGAGTCTGTGAAGTAGACACTGATCAGAAGTTGGAACGTGGGTAACCATAATCTCTGTGATAGTGGGAGCCTTCCAAAGCCTCAACTCAGCTTTGGCCGATTGGTCCAAGTAATCCCTCTCAAAGTTTCTGTTTTTACTGACACCGAAACGGGCACAAGGATAGATTCTCATACAACATCGTCACTGATCATTGTCGCATAGTTTCTTGCACACCGCTCAACATTCAGCCATCCTAAGTGCGTCATGTCACACGTGTGGACACACTTGCCCCACTGTGGACATTCCGCATACGTCATTGAGGGTATTCGCATTGCAGAAGCGGCACGGAGCTCACCTCCGAGCCGTGTTACGGAGGATCATCTCCGCTCACTCGGAGCATCAGCAGAGCATTCAGCAGGAAGCGGAGCAGACCTATACATGTTAGTCTCAGGTTCATATATATATATATATATATATATATAGATGGTAAACTTGGCTTCTCAAGCCTCAAGGCTCGAAGGAGAACGGAGTCCTCAAGTCCTCTTGAGTGCTAAAGCCGATTATTGCGTTATGATATGAGGATTTCTCCCATTCCAAGCCCCAGATCACTGACCCTTGTCACACCTCATCTCATTCTGATACTTTGTGTTGGAATCGCTGCCCTCAATGGGCGCTTACGGCGCGGCACGCTAAGGATCTGTGTGCAAATGTCATGAATCTCAATCATACACTCGGGGTCGCACAACATTGGGGGGCCGGTGTACGGACTACCTCTGCCTCTTTCCTTCTCTCCCTTCTCTTCCTTGATAGCTTCCATGAATACAATAAGTTATTCATGTCAGTCCACAGTTCAAACTTCACACCCGTACGCCGTATTACGTACACGGTACGCAACCCTCACGGATTTTTCCCCAACACTTACGAGATTATGAGACAATCCCCTCCAAGTCTCATCTCCGAAGCACTTTATTGTGAGCTTCAAAGTTCACCGTCAATGTTGACCGGTTCAATACAATGATCCATTGATCAATCACTATGTCAAGAGGCTCAACATAGACTATAGTCTTCTGTAGGCTGTGCCGCGAGGGTACAGAGTCGGGAATGCCATCACCAGCAACTTGGCAGTAAGAGTTCATTGTGTCCAAGCTCGTCAATCGGCGTCTGCTTAATGCTCGGGATACGTATGGCTGATGGGCCTCCAGGCGATGCAGTTGGTGACCGATTGGAGGCATTAGCTTGCGAGTCCTGTGAGCTAGCCGAGGGCTAATTCGGAATGCTCGGAGAATGCACGACTGATGAGTCTTCAGGCAATGCAGTTGGTTTCGAATTGAAAGCATCCACCTGTGAGTCTTGTGAGCTCGCTGGGGACTGTTCGCAACCGAGTCGACGCAGTGATATATTCGGTGATACTGGTCGTAGTGGAATTGACTGAGGAGTTGCCGGCGCGTTGGGTCCTTGGAGAATATATTCCTTGAACGCGTCCACATCTGTCTGGTGGGCCATGAGATGTGGCACGGCCGCGCCCTCCCAGAGTTCCTCACTGTCGGTGCTGGTGCCGGTGCTGTCATTGTCTGTGGCTGCGGCATCACGAAAGTCTCGTTCAGCCTGTGCAGCATCAGCTTCAACTATTGGCAGCTGGTCGCTTACATCTCCATCTACAGGAAGTTGACTCCGACGCTCGGTGTCAATCACAACATCGCGGTACAACGGGTTGTTGTGAACGAGCCAATTCAACCAGTAGGCGATAGCCTCTCTGTCGCCTGCGTACTCTGAACGCCGTCTTGGATTGCCAATTTGCCGTATCATGCCCGGTTCCGTCGTTATATTTCGTGGGCGAACAACGATGGTTATCGAGCTCTGATGGTAACAGGGGCAGCGTATCGTACACTGTGCCGACATCCTTCCGGAAGGAGGCAATGTATCGCGACCCTCTCTATACGTCCAGATCTGTATGTGAACGTGTGCTCGAGAGATGAGCCACTCTTCAATCTGGTCCAGCTGGGGCAAGTGGGCTGGTACTACACCGAGATCAAGCTTATTCTCCGCAGACCACAACTCTGGCATATCCGGTCCACGTTGTCCAGGCCCTGGATTTCAGCGGATCTTTTCTGCCTCTCGGCAACGTCTTCAGATCCCCAAAACGACATCTAAGTCAAATCAGAAACAGTGGCAACTGTTGCATCATTGCTGCATGTGATTGCCAAGTCCTGTAGCGCAGTTCTCAATAAGCCACTTTTCGTGAGTCGGGATGGCCATAATCATATCACCAAGCGTTGAGATGCCCTTTCAAGAATCGACATACGGCACATCTGCATCTGCTGGCGGAGGAAGGGAAGGCTCCGGATGAAAATCGTGCGATGAGGGGCGGTAGTCCGATCCAAGGCTTCCTCCCATCGGAATTAAACATTTGGGGATGTTTGAGAAGCCACAGATGACCTCCGCAAAGACGCGCTCCGTGGGCTGCCGTTTACACCAGCCAGCAGCTCCTCTTCATGTCCCCTGTGGAGGGCATCTGACTCTTGCCTTACTCGCATGATTTCCAGCAGGGGTAGTATTTGAGACGGAGATGGCTGTAATAAATCATGACGAGCCTGCGCCTGGCGAGCTCGGGAGATAGCAACCTGTTCTCAACGCGCTTGATGCGTCGCAGCCTGCAGGCGTATCATCTGGTCGTACGCCTCGGGGATGGAAAGCTGGCAAGCCTTGTTGGTCAAATCGGCAGCGGCGGTTCGGGGTGCGATAGGCCCGTCAATCTCACAAATGATTCTCTTGGTACCGGAGACTCGTCTGGTGTCTTGTCTTACCTGTGCTGGCCGTACAATTGACCGCAATTAGCCGCCTTTCAATGTCCATTTGATAAAACATCAAACGTGTAGACCTACGGGCCTGCTTGATCTTCATCGTACATGAGAATGATGACGGAGATATGGCATAGGTCTGATAGAATTTACAAGGTAGCTGCTGAACGTCATCTTGGCGGAGAAAACCTACAAGTTTAAAACGCCTTTTGGCAAGGATACCACGCACCGCCGCATGAGGCCCGTTTTGGACGGTCGTACGCAATGACGCCACCTGGACGTATTGACGCCATTGAGCCCGCCGGAGGTGTCAATTGAGTGCAATCCATAGAGTTTCAGAGAAGTGTTTGTATGGCGTGCGTGGAAGAAGGTGATAGGTATTGACGCGACTGGATGGAGATTTAAGGAGGTTTTGTGGTGTTTTTGCGCACTGGCCCTAAAGACGCCCTGAATTATGCACAGGTCCGCACCTACAGGCACTTAGGTACCTAACCTAATGCAAGGCATCGTACGGTACAAGGATGCACCTGAGTGGCCCCACAGCTTGTATATGGGTAAGATAAAAGAGGCGTATTGTTCCAGGGTACATAGGTATACCTTCTGTCAGTTCGAATGCATCCCGCGATTAGCTTTTCAAGAGTTGTTGGCGTTGTTAGGTTCAATTATTCAGGTTCGGAACCTCGGATGTCGGCAACGGGCAGCTACGCGTTGATTGGAGGATATTTGCTGACGACGGCCAAGCGAAGTGGAGCGCGGGGAAGCGGGGAACGGCGCCAGACCAGAATTGGCGCCTCTTCAATACCATTTGCTTCGTCCTACAAATCACCGTCTCATCGTTGGACTGGATATCCGACCATTTAGCTCTCCTAGCGTCTAAAACTTCGAACTGACGCCTCCTTGACGTCTACCACGTTTATTCCTCACCGAACGCTCAATCCCTCGCCAAGCCACCCCCCACGAAGCACAAATGGCGCAGCAAGGCAACTCCATAGTCTCCGACGAAGCCGCCCGCGCCTCATACCTCCGCGACGCCGAGGCCAAAGCCGTACAACTATTCGAGGCCATCGAAAGAGACCTCATCCGGCCCGGAGTCCACGAAAAAGACCTCAGCAAACAAATCTACGACCTGGGCTTCGACCTCTTCGGCATCAAGACGCACTGGCACAAGCGAGTCGTCCGGAGCGGGCCAAACACTCTCTGTCCGTTTGAGGAAAACCCGCCCGACCGCGTGATAGAGGAAGACGATATCCTGATTGTAGATCTCGGCCCCGTCTTTGAAGCCTGGGAGGCAGATTTCGGGCGCACGTTTGTGCTGGGCTCCGATGCCGGGAAGCTGAAGCTCCGGGATGCGCTGGAGCCCATGTGGCATAAGGTCAAGGGGGAGTACGATTCAAACCCGGACATGTCTGGCGAGGAACTGTACGGGATTGCGGTGAGAGCAGCGGAGGCAGAGGGTTGGGTGTTTGGGGCGCCCATCGCGGGGCACATTGTGGGTTCGTTTCCGCATGAGCGTATTCCGAGGGATGAAATCGCGCTGTATATCACGAAGGGGAATGACAAGACGATGAATTGCGTGGCAGGGGATGGGCTGAAGAGGCATTGGATTCTGGAGATACATTTGCGGGATCCGCAGGGCCGGTATGGGGGGTTCTTTGAGCAGCTTTTGACGGCGTGAGGCATTTTGGGAGTGATGACTATTGGGATTGTTAGATAGAAGAACAACGGAGACCATTTTCCAAAGTAGATAGAAGTTTTAGAGAAATGACGCGCCCCAAGGAACATTTTAGAAAGCGCGAACGCTCTTCCTGTCACTTGTGGCTGGCCTAACTTGGCTGTGCTTCTTTAACGACGGTCGCTGACGACATGAGGTTCCAGTAGGGATATCATCTCCAGGACGACGAGTTTTACAGTGTTCAACTTACCCTCATCCCTTGAGCCTTCTTTTCACACAATGAATGATTGACTGATTTTCTGATGATCACTCTCGGAATCATATGCAAGGAATGCGATTATATATGGTACTGGATACATGAATGACCCCAAGTGATTCCTCTATCCTGATGACGTGGCTACGACGCCATGTCGTGAATGACATGTACTGGATACGTATCGTGAACGACATGAACCAGATACCATCTCGTGAATGAACGGTCGCGGAATCATGGTTATAAGCCATGATAATGGAAACGGCACCCTGACGGAAACGGCATTCTGACAGAAACGTGGTGATGTACCATGATGACCGGAGTGGTGGCGTGATCATACCTACCTACCTACCTCTCATGATGACTGTGATGCACCATGATGGCAGAGATCGGAGTGGTACATAACTAGACTCAAATATATGGGCGTAATACAACACTTCTAAACGAGAGTTCCTAAAGTTGTCCAGCGTCGTAAAATATTGCCAACAGTGCTTGGTGAGCATTTCCCTTCGGCAGCGATGTCGCGGTATGACTTTCCCGACTGTACCTCGTGCAGAATGAGAGCTCTGACTGCCTCACCTCTGGTCTGATTTAGTGTGGCATTTGCGCGTAGTTGTGACGAGTTTCCATTATTTTTACCTAGACATCTGAAGCCGATGTGTTGGATAAAAGAAAAAGAAGAGTGCATCGAGAGATGGTGTAGTGGATTGCCGGTTGGCGGGGCGGGCAGCGTGCAGCGTGCAGATCCATTTGCCACCCAATTTGAGTTCTAGTTCCCTAAAAGACCGAGATCGTTCTCGATGAACCAATTGAAAGCAGCTGCTCTCACGTCATCCAACTCCACGGATGGTCCGTCAAGCCTCAACACCATGCCTCGGCCCGAGCCGCCTCCATCCTGCGGATTAAACACAGGCCAAGTCGTGTTTGCTGGCTCATTCTCGCTACCATAAGGACCGCTGGGATCCTGATGGACGATAAAATTGATCAATTGGGCGCACATTGTAGTGGCGAGGGCGCGAGCCTTTTTCGTGTACTGCGTATCGTTGCCGCCAAAGGGGTTGGTCTCGTATCCTTCGCCATTGAGATTGTGAAGGACGAATGCGACCTGCTTTTTGTAAGCCAAGCTCGAACTACTTGCTAGGTTGGAAGCAAAACAGAAGCTCCCTTTCCCGCAATAGAGCACGAACCTCTTGGAAATGTGAAGCTCCGAGCGTGTCGGGCACGCCATGCGGGCAGACGTCAAAACGGTAAGCGAACGACGGAATGCCGTGTCTAGACCAGGCTAGATTTGCTCTGCGGCGAAGGTATCCAAAGAACCTGAGGAACGATGCAATATTAGACCAACAAATGGACGCGTGGTAACATCAGCTTCTTCTTGTATTATTCTTCATTTGTTCCGCGTCAGAAGGGTGGCATCTGGCTTACATGTCACCAATAAAGGCGTTGACTCGGCGACGCTGTAATCCCACTTCCTGTGTGTATTCATCACCGGCCTGCAGCAAATGCGGCATTGTCTGTAAGCTCGGATTACCAACAGATTGGATGTTGGGATAGAGGTAAAGAACCTCGTCCAAAATCGCATGGATAGATTTGTTGACGTTGCCCGATGCGGCGGGCGAGAGGACTTGCTGCACAGCTCTCCGGAAGTCATCGTCTGTGTTGACCACTCCGCTCATGGGTCCGAAAAATGATCCCTCATCGGAATTGCTTCCCACGAGGATGGGAACTTTGGCGAATTGGCCATTTGCTATTTGCTTGGCGCCGTAATCAGTCAAGAAAGTGCCGTCCAGTACGGGTGGCCAGATCAATGCGAGTATAGGCGCCTCGGTCATATGGGCAATACTGGCATTGAGCTGCTGAAAATCTGCGTTTCGAAGGCACTCCATGGCGTTGGGGGCATTGACTGAGGAAGCACAGCTCGGGATACTGCGCACGAGATCGTTGAAGATGGTCTGGAGAGTCGCAGTTGCATTGAAGCCGCCAGGTAAGCGCGGGAGCATGCCACCAAACCCGGATTGTCCGATGGCGCCTCGGAATAGACGACCATGTTGGCCTAGATTGCAGTGAGTTGGTGGTCCGTACAAGGTCAAAAGGAGCGATAAATACACAGGTGAAGCTAGACTCCGAAGTAGATGGGCGGGTACGCACCGTTATGAGCAAGTACCTGAGCAGTCACACTTTCAGCGCCAGAGCTCCCACCCCAGATAGTCACCTTGTCAGACGAGCCACCAAAGGCGTGAATATTCTCATTCACCCAGTGCAGAGCCATTCGCTGATCCCTAAAGCCAATATTGGTCGCGCCCGCGTCGAGCGCCTCCTTGGAGCCTAGGAAGCCCCATGCCCCGAGCCGGTAATTAAGACTCACGCCAATAATGGGCTTCTTCATCCGGACGCTCTGTTCCACGATAAAGGATAAGTTGAAGCGCTTGTCCGCACTGCCTCCCTGGTACTGCGTCGAATTAGTTCTTTGCTCGCTGAGTCGCTTCGCCAGTGGGAGGAAATGGCTAAGCAGTCGACCTACCAATCCTCCGCCGTGTATATAAAACGCCACAGGCAGTTTCGCATCCTGCGCCAGGCCGTGAGGTCGAATAATGTTCAGATAGAGACAATCTTCTGACATGTTGTAGCCGATGTTAAAAGACCCATAGCCAAGACAGTGCGGCGGATACGACGTGGCGGGACGGATTGTGTCCCAGCCTTCGTCCAGGGGCTGTGGCGGCGAAAATCGCTGTGGTTTCTGCAGTTTCGTTGAGTCAAGCCAATACCACACGAAACGCCGATCACGCCACGGACGATCTTTAAATCCGTCATGGAGATTAGAGTCTAGAGGCACAAACCTTGGCGTAGGGAATTCCTAGGAAGAAATCTTGGTGATAGCCTGGGCTAAAGATACCCTCGTAGGTACCATTCTTGACGCTCACGGTAGGCGCCTGCTGAGTATTTCGACAATAACCATCGCTGGAGGCTAGTATGGGCAAGAGGAAGAGAGAAATCGCATATCCGAGGGAGGTGATGATCGCTGCCGGGTTGAAAATACTACTGGAATACATTTTGATGTCGTTGACGGTTGATGTTGTCTGGACTCTGATTTTGCCCTCCGTGGGCGGCAGACGACTCGAGATATTGAGTAAGTATAAGAACGAGATGAGGCACTTGGGATTGGCTGAATGTTGAGCGGTGTGCAAGAAATAGTACGACAATGTTGAATGACGATGTTGTATGAGAATTTGTCCTTGTGACCGTTTCAGTGTAAGTAAAACTTAGAACTTTGAGAGGGATTGCCAATAGGCCAAGCTGAGTTGAGTTGAGGCTTTGGAAGGCTCCCGCTATCACAGATATCATGGTTACCCACGTTCCAACGTCTGGTCGGTGTCTTCTTCACATGACTCCTGTGTGGCACGTGCCACACAGAAGAGGAGGAGGAGGAGAAGGAAAAGAGAAAAAAAAAAGCACATCGGTCATCGTTGTTGATGATGTGCGACTCCCCGCGCGGCTAAGTAATGTAAATGTTGGAATCGCTGCCCCCAAGAGTCAATGGGTGCTTACGGTGCGACACGCTCAAGTCATCACGAGCCTGCGCCCGATGAGCTCGGGAGATGGCAACCCGTTCTCGAAGCGCTCGATGTGTCGCAGGCGTATCATCTGGTCGTACGCCTCGAGAATGGAAACTGACAAGCCTTGTTGGTCGAAGTCGGCAGCGGCCGCCGGCGGTTCGGGGTGCGATAGGCCCGTCAACCTCACCGATGGCTCTCTTGGTACCGGAGACTCGTCTGGTGCCTTGTCTGACCTGTGCTGGCCGTGCAATTGACCGCATTTAGACGCCTTTCATGTGATAAACGCCAAACGTGTAGACCTACTGGCCTGCTTGATCTTCATCGTGCATGAGATTGATGGCAGAGAGATAGCATAGGTCCGATAGAAGTTCCAAGGCAGCGGCTGGACGTAGTATTGGCGGAGAATACCTACCTACAAACGCCTTTTGGCAAGAATACCACGCACCCCGCATGAGTCTCGTTTTGGACGGTCGTACGCAATGACGCCGCTTGGACGTGGACGTATTGAGGCCATTGTTGCTCGCTGGCGATGCGCTATCGAGTGCAATCCATAGAGTTTTCAAGGAGCGATGACATGGCTTGCGTGGAAAAAGGTGTATGTATTGACGCGACTGGATGGAGAGTTAAGAAAGTTTTGTAATGTTTTTGCGCCCCCGCTGTACCTCAGGCAACAGGTGCCGCACCTACAGGCACCTCAGTAGGTACTGTACATACCTAATGAACGGCATATGTACAAGGACGCATGTACCTGATTGGCCCCGGGGCTTGTAGATGGGTGAAATAGAAGAGGCGCATATTTTAGGGTACACATACCTTCTGTCAGTTTGAATGCATCCCGTGATTAGCTTTCCAAGAGTTGTTGGCGTTGTTTGGGTTGAATCATTCAGGTTCGGAAAGTCGGATGTCGGCAACGGGCAGGTGCGCATTGATTGGAGGATATTTATTTGCTGACGATGTCACGAGTTGACGATGGTCAAGCGAAGTGGAGCGCGGGGAAGCGGGGAACGGCGTCAGCCAAGACCAGAATTTTCAATTGGCGCCTCTTGAATGGTATTTGCTTCGTCTTACAAATCACTTCACCATCTCATCGTCGGACTGGATATCCGACCATGCAGCTCTCCTAGCCTCTCTGACGTCTAGCCCGTTCTTCCCTCACCGAACATTCAATTCCTCGCCGAGCCACCCCCCACGAAGCACAAATGGCAAATGGCGCAGTAAGGCAACTTTGAACTCCATCTACCTGTCTCCGACGAAGCCGCCCGCGCGGCTCATGTCACATGGTTGTGCACATATCACGCGGCCGCGCGCCTGTCTTCCGGCCTGACTCCTCTGGGAGTTGTTGTCTCGTCACGTGAGGTGTTTGACTTTTCCGGAGTTGTTGGCTTCGTCGAAAATCTACGACCTGGACTTCGACCTCTTCGGCATCAAGACGCACTGGCACAAGCGAGTCGTCCGGAGCGGGCCAAGCACTCTCTGCCCGTTTGAGGAAAACCCTCCCGACCGCGTGATAGAGGAAGACGATATCCTGATCGTAGATCGCGGCCCCGTCTTTGAAGCCTGGGAGGCAGATTTCGGGCGCACGTTTGTGCTGGGTTCTGACGCGGGGAGGCTGAAGGTCCGGGATGCGCTGGAGTCCATGTGGCATAAGGTCAAGGGGGAGTACGATTCAAACCCGGACATATCTGGCGAGGAATTGTACAGTTTTGCTGTGAGGGCTGCAGAGGTATGTAGAGGCTCTGAGGGTTGGGTGTTTGAACTTTGGGCCGCCCATCGCGGGGCACATTGTGGGTTTGTTTCCGCATGAGCGTGTCCCGACAAAAATCCGATTCCCGAGGGACAAAATTGCGCTGTATATCACGAAGGGGAATGACAAGACGATGAATTGCGTGGGAGGGGATGGGCTGAAGAGGCATTGGATTCTGGAGATACATTTGTGGAATCCGCAGCCTGCAGGGCCGGTATGTGGGGTTCTTTGAGCAGCTTTTGCCGGCGTGAGGCATTTTCGGTGTGATGACTATTAGATTATTAGAGAGAAGAAACAACGGAGACCATTTTCCAATGTAGATAGAAGCTCTAGAAAGATGACGCGCCCGAAGGAACATTCTAGAAAGGGCGAACGGTCTTCCTGACACCTGTAGGCTGTGGCTGGTCTCTGTAATGATCGAGCCGCGGAAGTGCCAGGACAAGTCACTCTGAGAAGTTGCACAAGCTAGCAAAAGCCAAGGTGACACGACGAACACGAGGGGTACGGAAATGAACATTCCCGCCCCGATCCACATCTTTTGAGAATTTGAGTCATACTCGTGACTCATGAGCGTGAGCCTCAGGTGAGGGCTACGAGTCATCACTGCGCAGCAGCTGCTAGCAAAGCATCTCCAAGCACAACAAAGTTGCTTTCCATCCGAGAAACACGCGTTCGAATACGATCATTATAAAATATTCTGTGCGACTCATTACACACACGTCCCAGGCCCCCCGCCCGCGACTCCAAGCCATGACAATGATCAAGACACCTCAGCAAATCGAGACGGCACTTTGGAAGGAATTATGCTACACGAAATATGCAGCAAAGACACTGCGTCCATTGAGAGGAGGAACAGCAAATTTTGTTTATCATGCCCAGCTTCATGTACCTCTACCCTCCGGGGTCTCCGAGGTGCTCGTCAAGCATGGGGAGGGCTACGTTGCCGCCAACACGGATTTCGCATTAACAACGCTACGCTGTGTAAGTGTGCTCCGGCCGCACCGAGACCACCCCCGATGATGATGATGATGGTGAAATGCAGCTTATGCACACCGTGAGAGCCCTCGTCTCTGAGTCTGATCATCCATGATTAATTCGATACTAGGAAATCGAGTCATTGAGCATGAGAATGTTGTCCAACTTGCCACATGTTACGACACCGGGGTACGACGTCAGCACGCCCGAGATGTACTATTTCGACTGCAACACCAACACGCAGGTCCATGAGTACCTGCCCAACGCAATCAGTCTCAAAGACTACGCTCTGAAGCACTATCAGCGTCCACTCTCCACAGAGACCAAGGTACAATGCATCCAACTGGGAGAAGCCCTAGGGGAATGGCTGCGCAAGTTCCATGTCTGGGGCGGCGAATTCGATGGAGGCGCACAGCTACAGGCGCCAGTAATGCGCAATCAGGTGGCGTGGAATTCCGATATGCAGGCCCTCAAGAAGACGCTCAACTATGACCAATTGCTGCGGATGGTGCAGGAATTCCCGGGACTGCTAGAAGAGCATGAGCATGTTCTGCAAGAGATTATCGACATGGTCGCGGCTGAGCGGCAGGATAAGTCTCGCCTGGATGTGATTCACGGGGATTTTTGGACCGGCAAGTAAGACAACTTGGCATTGTAATCCGCCCATTGAACACCCCCCCCCCCTTCCCCTCCCAAAAAAATAAAAAATAAAAAGACATCGCGAATTATACTAACATATTGCTCCAACTAGCGTACTGCTACCCGATGCTGCCCTCCAAGAGAACCCCCCAACGCCCGTCAAGATCGTAGACTGGGAAATGGCGCAACTCGGTATCCGGGCTGAAGACGTGGGCCAGCTCATCGCCGAGCTGTGGCAGCTGAAGCTCTACAAGGGCATATACGCGGGCATCTGGATCATTGAGGGCTTCGTAGCCGGCTACGGGACCATGGACACGGCGTTTGGATTCCGCGCGCTGCTTCACGTCGGGGCGCACATGGTCTGCTTTGGGTCGAGGACGGCGAATTGGGGGACGAGGTCGCAGAATGAGCATATTGCACGGATTGGGCGGGATGTCTTGCTGCGTGCTTGGGAGAAGGATCGGCAGGCGTTCAAGGGCCATGACTTGCATTGCTTACTGTGGTGACGACTCACGATAACGAGATGGACTAAGCAACTTGGTCGGTGGTTGTTACATTGTCTGTCAGGTTAGGTATAGGTACACATGTAGCTGCGGTCAAACATGTTTTACGAGGGTTTCAGTGCATGAGACTGGGAGACTGGGGTTTTCCCGGGTGTAGGGGGCGGTCGGCTGTGCATACGTAGCTAATTGTACATACATATACAGTTATTTAGGCGTGTATGAGGTAGTGTCGGATTTGGGGTCTGGTGGCTTCTTTGTTCGGCCGCAAATGGTGGAGGATTCGGGAGATGTGCATGATGAGGTACTCCGTACACCCCTTTCGCAAAAATACCACAAATCGTCACATGGGGCCGTTTCTGGACCACCAACACGCAATAACTTGACTCCTGCGCGTTGAGGCCAATGCGCCTGCTATAGAAGCGCGATTTATTACATTCTGTATAGACTTGAAAGGGCAATCAATTGGCCCACGTGGAAGAATTGTAGTGACATGGCATGACGAAGAGTTGAGATAGTCTGTGGTTCTTTTGCTCGCGCTTCCCTTCATCATCGAGGATGCATTCAGCTACTCACACTGGGGTCCTCTTTTTAATCGCGTTCGAAAGCGTCCATCACGTCCATCACCGAATCGGATCGTCTCAAGTGCCATCCCTTGTCGATCGGCCTCCAGCCCCCCCTTTTCCCCTGTCGTTTTGTCTCCACCACGTGGTCGACATCCATTCCGTCGGGACCTTGCGTCGTATGGAGTTGAAGCCAGCCATGCATCTCGAATTCTCGATACATCACCCGAGGCAAGCCGAGCTCAGAAACACAGTGCATCACCATGGTCCCCAGACCGGCTCCCAATGGCCTTCAATTCCCACTTTGAAGGCGTTCAGCAGCCCCCAATGCCCAAGCTTCCAGAAGCCGCAGCACAACGTCTCCCTTCCTCCCAACGCCTCTCCGACGGGAGCCCGCATTCCACCCAATATCCAGAATTCCAGAATCTGGCCCCGAGAGTCGCAGCCACTTACAGCTTCGCAAGCGCATATCACTAACAGTGCTGAGTGAACACCTATGATGCGCTTGCTTGACAGATGGCGAAATAGCCCCCCTGATCAGTGATAGCCACCTCATCCAGCATAAGCAGTGAAGCACTCCCTAAAAACCCCCCTGTCCAACAGCCGCAGCAGACAAAAATCCAACATCCGTGGTTGCACACACTAGTAATCGCCAAGCCTGTAGTTCTCCATACGAAAGGGTCCGCAGTCAGCAACACGCGAGCACCGCCCGTCTATAAAATCCCTTCGGTCAACTTGTTTTCAGCCAACACCAAAAGTGGGTGGGACGAAAGCGGCCGCTGTGATATTCAGTGCGATTTAGCCGCGCGACGGTGTTTCAATTTTTAAACAAAAGTTTTCGGATTTGGCCCGGACTGCGAATTGGGGGGGTTGGGGTTGGGCAGGGTTTTGACTCGGACTTCGCGAGAGGTGGGATTCGGGAAGTGGTTTGTGTTCGAATTTCGGAGATGTCACGCGAGCAGGGACCTGAGGTCGCCGGACTGTGAATTAAAAAATATCAATAGGCTATAGGTAGGTAATGTATATGTCGTTTGGGGTGAGGAGGAAGTTGTTGGCTTTGCATATAAATAAATATGTATCCTGGGGTCCCGGGTTCTCAGGGCACGGTACGGTCCGAGTTAAACCGGGGCAAGGGGGGACAAAGAAACGAGAACGAGTCCGAAACCTCTAGCTCTTCTTCTCGAAACGAGAGTTACAAGTCAATCTTTCAGCAAGAGATACAAGTCATTTGAAGCATACGGAGTAAAGTACGAGGTATTCCGAAACAAGAATTATAAATACGGGCAAAGCTCACGAATCACCTGGTCAGAGGTCTTGATGGTGAGGCCACGCAAACACGTCGCAACTTCTTCAAAACAAATTCCCACCACATTGCGCATCGCCACCTCCCTTTCCTTCAACGGACTCATAAGAAAGGACCCCCATCATGTTGCTCCATCGATACCTCGCCCTTCTCTTCGCCTCCGCGATGCCATCATCTGCGCTCCGCGCCAGGACCTCCGCCCTCAACTACAAACGCTCCAACGTCACAAACGTTACCAGCGTCAGGTCCAACAACACGACCACCAATTGCAACAGCAACACAACAAGCACACCCACTGACCCGTCGTACCTCACGCAGCACACCGCCGACGAAGTCATCAAGCTACTCAACCTCAGCCCCAACGTCGAAGGCGGGTACTTCCGCCAAACATTCGAAGACCCAGACAAGGTGCCCGGGTCAAACCGCTCCCTCAGCACTTCCATCTTTTACCTCATGGTTGGCGAACAAGGCATCTCGAAATGGCACACCGTGGATGCCGCAGAGGTGTGGCACTACTATGCGGGCGCGCCGCTGTTTTTGGAACAGGTGAAGAGGTTTGGGAATGGGTCAATAAATCACAATATTACCGCTCTCGGGCCGCATATATTTCAGGGAGAGGTGCCGCAGGTTGTTATTCCGAAGGGAGTTTGGCAGAGGGCGATATCGATGGGGAACTGGACGTTGGTGGGGACCACGGGTGAGTACTTTCTTTGTTCTCCTTGTCTTTCTTTCTGTTGTTTTCTGTCATGTTTCGCTGCGTCTTTTGAAGTAATGAGAAGTATGGCTGACGTGTGATCGTTTCTTGGTAGTCTCGCCGGGGTTCACACAAGAGGGGTTTAAGTTGGGAAAGGAAGGTTGCGACCCCATCTTAGAGGATTGCTAATGATGGTTAAACTTCAAGAGTGCGTGTCACGTGAGAGGCCTGGTCCTGGTGCGCCTTCTCGATTTGGCTCGTTAGATTGAAGTTGGGAATAGTCGCGAGTTAAGAGAGTCAAGATAATAAGTGCGGGCTGCGGGTATCTTTGGAGGACGTCTATCTTTGGGGGGGGTCGGGGTTGGGCAGGAATCAGGATTTTGACTCGGACTTCGCGGGAGGTGGGGATTCGGGAAGTGATTTGTGTTTGGAGATGCCACGCGAGCAGGGACCTGAGGACGCCCGACGGTATAGAAAAGGTCAATAGCCTATAGATCATATGTTTGCGGTTTGAGGTGAGGAGGAAGTTGTCGGTTTTGCATATACAAAGGACACCCACTAGGTTACATGTGCCTCATACAGTGGCTGGCTGTACATCTAGCATTGCGACTTCCCGAGTACAGGGCCCCAACTCGAGAACGGAATAATAGGTGCGAAAAGTCCAGCTCTCGCCAATTTTCGTCGTTCATTATGTTCACGTCTGCGACGATTGATCGGATAATTGTTCGAGGCTGAATTTAGTATCTACTTGGACTACACGTAACATACCTAATTATCGCAGGGTTATAGGGGCATGTACAGCACAAACCACTGGCCAGAAGGCTGCGCCAACTCTTTTGTGCAACACTAATTAAACTCAGTTCCATGAGTTACAAGGCGTGGATTTTTGTTTCTATAATTCGGTAGAACTGGGCGCAAAGCGCAATTGATGATCCAGTCCGTTCTTTCGTGACCAAGAACTTAGAAGTAGGAGGGTTCCCCACCAAAAGTGAATATTCCCGTGTTAGAAAAGGGCCCTGTTCCCGGAAAGTCGCACCTTCTAGATATGTATAGTGGGAGCCCTTTTTAAGCACATAGTCTTATTATTAGTAGATGCTTAAATCAGCCTCCAAAAATAACGTGACGAACTGTAGCAGACATGGCGATATTCGACGACAAAAATTGGTGAGAGCTGGATTTGTCGCACCTATTTTTGCGTTTACACACTCAGGAAGTCGCACCCACTAGATGTAGTGGGTGTCCTTCATCCACGAGTCTGTAAATAAATATGTCCTGGAGTCCCGGGCGGCGGCGGGATCTAAGGGCACCATACGGTCCGAGTTAACCTGGGGTAAAGGGGACAAAAGAAACAGAAACGATTCCAAAACCTCTAGCTCGTCTTATCGAAACGGAAGATGCAAGATATCGTTGAGCGAGAATTACAGGTCATCTTGTAGCAAGAAATACGAGCCATATCGAAGCACAAAGTGCAAGGTATTGCGGAACGAGAAATAATATAAATACCGGCAAAGTTCACCAGGTCCTGATGGTGAGGCCAGGCAAACACGTTGCAACTCCTTCAAAACATAACTTCAGCTCATTGCGAATCGCCATCCCCATTTCTTTGAACAGACTCATAAGAAAAACCCCATCATGTTGTTCCATCGCTACCTCGCCCTCCTCTTTGCTTCCGCGATACCATCATCCGCGCTGCGCGCCAAGGCCTCCGCTTTCAAAGGCTTCAACTACAAAAGCTCCAGCATCACGAATGTCACCAGCGTCCATTCCAACAACACATCCAATAACACATCCAACAACGCATCCAACAACACATCCACCAATTGTAACAACAACGCAACAAGCACACTCGTGGATCCGTACCTCGGGCACACCGCCGACCAAGTCATCCAGCACCTCAACCTGAGCACTAAAGCCGAAGGCGGCTACTTCCGCCAAACGTTCGAAGACCCAGACAAAGTGCCCCAGTCAAACCGCTCCCTTAGCAGCCTCATGTACTACCTCCTCAGGGGCGAAGATGGTTTCTCGAGATGGCAAAGAGTGGATGCCACAGAGGTGTGGCACTACTATGCGGGCGCGCCGCTGGTTATGGTTATGGAGCAGAACCTTGAGAATGGGTCATCAAATTCCATGATTTCCGTTCTCGGGCCGGATATGTTCAGTAATCCAGAGCAGTTGCCGCAGATTGTTATTCCAAAGGGGGTTTGGAAGAAGGCAATCTCGGTTGGGAAGCACTGGACGTTGGTGGGGACCACGGGTAAGTACTTACTGTCGCAAGCGTGAATCTTTCTATCGTTCTGTCTTTTTTTTGTTCTTGTGTCGCGGCGTCTTTCGAAGGAAATATTAATAAGGCTGACGTGTGATCGTTTCTTGATAGTCTCGCCGGGCTTCACACAGGAGGGGTATAAGTTGGGAAAGAAAGGTTGCGACCCCATCTTACATGATTGCGAATGATCATTGATGGTTCAACTTCAACAGTACGCGGAGGCGTGGTCCTGGTGCGCCTTCTCGAGTTGGCTCGTTAGATTGAAGTTTGGAATAGTCGCGAGTTTAGAGAGTCAACAAGTGCGGGCCGGGGCTGCGGGTATCTTGGAGACGCGTCTTTCTTTGAGGCGTGTTGCGCGAGGAATCTGAGTCGAGATTTGCGTTGCATGTTGTTGTCTTGCATTCGTCTGCTTCTTCTTCTCTGCAATGTAGCTGCGAATAGAGCTTCCGTCGTCTCATCCAATTGTTGGCATGTGTCCATATACTGCTATTTCCATCGTCCATTACTTTGCAATTGAGAGGGCTCGGGGTTGGGCAGGAGCCGCAGAGTTTTGACGCGGACTTCGCGAGGGGTGGGAATTTCAGTTCGGGAAGTGGTTTGTGTTTGGAGATGCCACGCGAGCAGGGGCCTGAGGACGCCGCACGGTGAATCAAGGTGAATAAAAAAGGTCAATAGCATATAGATAATATGTACGTAGTTTAAGTTGAGGAGGAGGTTGTTGGTTTTGCATGTACTCGTGGGTGAAACCTAGAAAGAACACCCACTACATACATACTTGTTCGATCGGCGATCAATTGTCGCAGACGTACTCGTGGAGTCGTGGGTGTAAGTTGTACGAGTAGTGGGTGACACAAACCGAGTACTTTGACCTAAGTCGAGAACAAAAACAATGGGTGCGAAAAATTCAGCTCTCGCCAATTTTCGTCGATTTTCGTCGTCCAATGTCTCCACGTCTGCGACAATCGATCACATGTTTTTTTGAAGGCCGAATCAAGTATCTACTAAGATTAATTAGAAAGGGCTCCCACTATATCTAGAGGGTGCGACTTGCCGAGAACAGGACCCTTTTTCTGACACGGGAATACTCCAGTTTTGGTGGGGAACTCTCCTATTTCGTGGTCACGAAAGAACGGGCTGTCCAAGTCATACCGAATCATAGAAACATCAATGCACGCTTTGTAACTCATGGAACTATGAATAATTAGGTAGTCTTAATAGATGCTAAATTCAGCTTCCAACAATCATCCGATCAATTGTCGCAGACATGGAGATATTGGACTACGAAAATCGACGAAAATTGGTGAGAGCTGGATTTTTCGCACCTATTTTTCCGTTCTCGAGTTGGGGGCCCTGTACACACTCGGGATGTCGAACCCACTAGATGTAGTGGGTGTCCTTTTTAGGTGTCACCCACGAGTAAAAACATTTGTCCTTGGGTTCCCCAGGTTCTAAGGGCACGGTACGGTCCGAGTTAAACTGGGGTAAGGGGGACAAAAGAAACAGAAACGAGTCCGAAACCTCTAGCTCGTTCTATCGAAGCGGAAGATGCAAGATATTTTTAAGCAAGAATGACAAGTCGTCTTGAGCAAGAAACACGAGTCGTATAGAAGCACAAAGTACAAAGTATTGCGGAAAGAGAGATATAAGTACGGGCAAAGTTCACCAGGCCTTGATGGTGACTCGTGAGGCCACACCAAGACGTTGCAACTCCTTCGAAACAAAATCTCAGCTCATTGCGAATCGCCATCCCCATTTCTTTGAACGGACTCATAAGAAAGGTCCCATCATGTTGTTCCATCGCTACCTCGCCCTCCTCTTTGCTTCCGCGATACCATCATTCGCGCTCCGCGCCAAGGCCTCCGCCTTCAAAGGCTTCAACTACAAAAGCTCCAGCCTCACTAACGTCACCAGCGTCCGGTCCAACAACACATCCAACAACACATCCAACAACACATCCAACAACACATCCAACAACACATCCAACAACACATCCAACAACACATCCAACAACACATCCAACAACACATCCAACAACACATCCAACAACACATCCAACAACACATCCAACAACACATCCAACAACACATCCAAAACACATCCAACAACACATCCAACAACACATCCAACAACACATCCAACAACACATCCAACAACACATCCAACAACACATCCAACAACACATCCAACAACACATCCAACAACACATCCAACAACACATCCAACAACACATCCACCAATTGTAACAACAACGCAACAAGCACACTCGTGGATCCGTACCTCGGGCACACCGCCGCCGAAGTCATCAAGCACCTCAACCTCCGCACCAACATCCAAGGCGGATACTTCCGCCAAACGTTCGAAGATCCAGACAAGGTGCCCGGGTCAAACCGCTCCCTTAGCTCCCTCATGTACTACCTCCTCAGGGGCGCAGATGGTTACTCGAGCTGGCAAAGAGCGTATGTCACAGAGGTGTGGCATTACTATGCGGGCGCGCCACTGGTTATGGTTATGGTGCAGAACCTTGAGAATGGGTCATCTAATTCCATGATTTCCGTTCTCGGGCCAGATTTATTTAGTAAGCCAGAGCAGTTGCCGCAGATTGTTATTCCAAGGGGAGTTTGGAAGAAAGCAATCTCGGTTGGGGAACACTGGACGTTGGTGGGGGCCACGGGTGAGTACCTACTGTCGCAAGCGTGAATCTTTCTATCTTTCTTAATTCTTTCTTTCTGTCATTTTTATGTTTTTGTGTCGCGGCGCCTTTCTTTGCGTCTTTCAGAGGAAATATTAATAAGGCTGACGTGTGATCGTTTCTTGCTAGCCTCGCCGAGCTTCACACAAGACGGGGTTATGTCTGGAGTCTTGGGAAAGCCAGGTTGCGAACCCATCTTACATGATTGCTATCATTGATGGTTCAACTTCAACAGTACGCGGAGGCGTGGTCCTGGTGCGCTTCCTCGAGTTGGCTCGTTAGATTGAAGTTGGGAATACTCGCGAGTTTAGAGAGTCGACAAGTGCGGGCTGCAGCCTGCGGATATCTTTGGAGGAGCTTCTATCTTTGAGTCGTGTTGCGTCGAGATTTGCGTTCATGTTGTATTGCATTCGTCTGCTTCTTTTTCTGTGCAATATCGCTGCGAATAGAACTTCTGCCGTCTCGTCCAATTGCTGGCATGTGTCCATGTACTGTTTATTTCCATCGTCCATTACTTTGCATTGTGGTGGTACATCCAAGTATGACTCTCGACACTCTTGGGCCTTGATGGAGGCCCGGCAAGTTCGGCAACCTGTCCCACCAACTGCAATTCATCGTGCTCTCCGATTGGGTCTACGCTCGACTTCTTATGCCACCATCTATGTTCTCTCTCCTGCCGAGCTGCGTTTCCAGATGGACCGGTACTGTTGTCGGATTCGCTCTGAATCAAGAATCTACCGCCAAGTGGTTGTTGAATCATGTCGATGAGGCGGTTCAGTATGACGAATTCAATCTTGAGCTTCATGCCATAGACACACGGCTTGAAGGCCCCTTGTAAGTGGAATAGGTCGGCGCATTGGATACCGAGAAGCGCAATGTCGAGTGCAATGATGAGAGAATTGGCGTAAATGAGCTGCCACAATACCGATTTCTGGTCTGTCGATTGCGACCGACGCTCGCTTGGCGCAGAGAATATCGAGTCTCGCAATGGAGATCTTCCGCGCAGGTACTTGCGGGTCTGGAAGATGTACAGGATGCTGAGGCTTGTCTCCTGGACAAAGTAGACGACGAGCTGGATTCGGTCCCAGATGAGATTGAAGGATACAAGTTTCGGGTTAATGTCGGTCGATTGCTATCAAGGACGTGAGTGTTAGTCACTTTAATTCTTGTTGTTGCATACGCGTGCGTGCGTGTTTGTACGTATAGATGTATGTGTGCCTTCAGGACGCAAAAGAAGAAGGATGGCGACTTACAGCTAGTGTACCAATCACCATGGTGGGAATGGAAAACACAATCGAGTTGAATATCAAGACATACTTGATGGCGCCCAAAACCGATTCCATGCGCATCAGCAGATGTAGTCGCGAGTAGAGGACCCAACTTTGGGGAATGACCATCATCAGCCATGTCAGATAGATCATGACAATAGACGGCACCGCATCGTTCCATACTCCAAAGTCGGCCAGAATGATAAAGAGAGGCTGCAGCATAACACCCCACGACGAAAGAGCACAGGACCAAAAGTACAACCCACGCCGTCGCTTAAAGAGAAGGAACAACGATATATTGATCTCTACGCCAATGTACCATGATATGCCCGTGAATGCGGCAATCATCATGGACAAGGGCAAGTCGTTGGTGATATCGTTCATGGCGTAAGTCCGCACCTCACGAGGGAGACAAGTGAAACAAGGGACGGCAGTATGATGAGAGATGAAGCAAAACCCAGCATCACGAAATCCATAAGCAAAAGCGCAGGCATGGCTAATTCTTATTGCTGATATTGCTCGTTGCTCTCCATGTGAGCTTGTATCACAGCTACCCTCAACCCGCCACACCCAAATAGGTCACCGTTGACCGAAGGCACGACATTCTGTGCGACGATTGGCGGCCTAGACGCGTCAACCGAACACCCCCAAAACTGGTGGCTTCTTCGTCGTCTTGTGGTTGACGGTCCGACGCAAAGGGGGCTGGAGAGTAGGCGCATTGCTCGCCCAGAGCGTGTGACGACGAAAAGGATGGCCGACTTGTGGACGTGGTGTCAGCTGGAACGTATGGGAGACTCGCGGTGACACGTCGGGGCAGCAGAGGTCCGTTAGGTGTGGTGGTCATGATCGACGACTGCATGCAGAAGGTGGCATTTGCCCGTTATCCAGCTTTCGGTGGTTCGCGATCCGAGTCTTTTTCAGACGCAGGACTGGAGAGGCATCTCTTCGGATACAGGTCTCGGGACTCGGGAGACCATCTTGGTGGGCTTCGTCAACAAGACTTGCTTTGGTCGAGTGACTTTTCTCTCGGGTTGTCCATGGCGCGACTGGCAACAGTGTACTGTGTGACTGGCTCGTGTACGACGCTCCCTGGCTCAGGCTTCTAGGCTTCCCCAAGCTCTCTAACCGTGGGATCAGAATGCCTCGTCACTTTTCCGTCAAGAACGGGACGGATGTAACCGCAACACCTGGCCCCCCAGAACTCGGTGATGCAGTTGGTTCGCCCAGTGCTTAGTTGTTACCAGGATACAGCTGTTATTACATACCTCTCCGTAGTTGGCTGTACCTATACCGGTAATTTGCCTCCCAATTGCCACTGTCAATGGCAGGGGTGCCTGTTGTTGGATGTGGCTCGTGCCTGCCTTGGATTTGACAAAACAACCCATGGCGAACTCAACTTGACTTTCGGTATTTCTCATCCGTCGTCCACCCATCTTCTTCATGCTCGTTCCCTAGTTCAATATCATCGAAGATCCTTTCTTTTCGAGCACACCGGCACAGCACCGTTGCATAATCAGACACCCGCCATGGAGACAACACGCTCAGCCAAGGATATCATCAATGCTCTCAACCTCAAACCTCACCCCGAGAAAGGCTTCTTTGCCGAGACGTTCCGTGACCCCAAAGCTTCCGGGGGTCGCGCACCAAGCACCTACATCTACTACCTCCTTGAGGGCGAAGCAGGCCTCTCGCATTGGCATCGCGTGCTGGATGCCGTCGAAGTCTGGCACTACTATTGCGGCGCGCCTCTCCGGCTCTCACTCTCCTGGAACGATGGCAAGCCTACGCGTGACGTAGTTCTCGGCCCCGACGTCTGCGCCGGCCAGAGACCACAGGTCATTGTGGAGCGAGGAGAATGGCAGCACGCACAGTCGTTGGGCGACTGGACGCTCGTCGGCTGCTCTGTCGCGCCTGGCTTTGATTTCAACAAATTTGAGATGGCGGAGGCGGGATGGGAGCCGAGACAGGCTGGGGACCAAAAGTAGTGTCCGCCTACAAGCGCTGGAGAAAGCCCCAGGCGGCACAGGGGCTTGGTAGCGCCATGCTGCATGCATGATTTGGGGCTGACGTGCTTTCGCTTCCGCGGGGAACGGTGTGGGCGGGGCGTTGGGGGCAGCACGTAAGGCGGCATGGCACTTGATCTCCTTTTTGACTTTGTCGTCTTTCTTTGTTGCCTTTGTTGCTCCGATACAATGTGGGATTTCCGGGACTTCAGTATCAAAGTCAAAGTTACGAGTTATTGCCCCAGATCAGGCTTTACTAGCAAAGTTTTTGGATTCGATGATGCAGTATGTATGTAGCAGCAAAAAATACGCTCCTTCCTTCACATGTCAAAGTCCAGAGATTCAAATTCACTCACCGAGGGCCTGTTGGTCTTGTTGGTCTTGTTGGTCAAGCAACTGCTTGTCGGTACTTCTTAGTTCTGCCATGCGCATGTCAAGCGCAACGAGACCTTCCTAGGTATACCTACATATCCGGGTATCATTGTCTCCGGCTCGTATTCAAGTTTCCGAAGTGGCCCTTTTCGGGCCATTTTCTAGCATCCGCAAAATCTCCGATCATGTTAGGCGGGCCGGAGCCACAACCGTTGCATCCCCGGAATTTTGTACCATGCATGATATACAGAGTACGCATATGTATGTAATAAGTAGTTGAGGCTACAACCCGTGATGGATGCCGTCTTCCGCTGGTTCTAGAACGAAATGTGGGTGATTTGGCGCTGACCACCAAGTAAGCTGCACAGGACTGCGCAGAAGAGCCCGTAGGCCTTGGCTGAAGAATAACGACGCACCGTCGATAATGTCACTGGGCTGACAGTATATTCTTAGCCGTGTAACATTGCAACGCCTCGGGCGGACTTGAGGCATCGTCTGCATCCGACTTGGGAGAACTGCACCGCGATGTCATGGCTTACACGCTGCAAGACACGTTACTGAGAACCGTGCAACGCTGCATCATGTAATACAGCTACCTGGCCAAGCTGCAGGAGTACCACAGAGATGAACTGATTCCAAATAGTACCTGTTTCATTTCCTTTGGACACGATAGCAACTGGCTTTACGTTGCCGCCATGGCGCCTTTTTCGAAGCACCAGGCTTGTGTTGAAGATTAGCCCAAGCACGGCCAGGAGGTACGTGACGATCTTGTCAATCCTTACGCCAATGACGCTCCGGCAGACATACGGAGATGATCCATAAGAACAGTAAAGATAGTACATATGCGACTGTGACAAACCCCAATATCCCCCTGGACCCTTCTTGGGAGAAAATATGCCGCGTGGCGGCGTCCTCTCCGAGGTCAGAGCTCATTTGCTCTCGAACTACAAACCATCCAGGCAGCGCGCCTGCATAATTCTTCAGATCTGTTGCACAAAAGAGCAGGCGTACTGAACTTGCCAAAAAAAATACATTACACTTAACGCCCCTTCTCGCTGCGTCATTGCTTCCATCGCCCAGGACATAGCGCAGGTACCGGGTCTTCCTTGTCTGAGCATGTGGTATCCTTGTCTAAACTACATCGGGCTGTGTCGGACGTACTGCAGTCTGCAAGGCGTCGGGGATCGGGATGGAGGATGTTGTCGTCCAGGCTTGTCGCGTGAGTGTCGCGTGCGGCAAGGATGTCATGGCCTGTCTAGATCTACATGGATACGTAGATGTGATTGTGGCTGATGCGAACAACTTGGGTACAAACATATGTATGTACATACATATGCTATTTTAAATCCCGGTGGGAAGCTGCCGAGACTTGATGCTCAGTGAAGTGCCCATAGTCAATCCGGAAGTGAGGGATTGAGGATCTTAGAGTTGTCGCTCGGCAGGCTGCAGCTGTTGCCACTGGTTGGTCTGGCCAACAACGCACTGTGCACCGGTCACATGAACGTAGTTTCAATTTGCGTGACTCGGCAGCTCATTTTTCCGTAGCGCCGGGTCCGTAAATTTTCTCACGTGATTAGTCCACAAAACCAAATTCAAGCCCTAAGCCATCCCTATTCGTTATCAGGCGAATTTTTCGGTGCTCAGTCTCCACACGATAAAAGTACTTTTGCCCGTCAAAGATTTTTGTGCCATCAACACCACGCCGACCATCCCTTCGCGACAACAACAGCGACAAGACGACCTCGCATCGCAAAAATGGCCCCTAAAGCGACAAAAGGTACAGGAAGCAGCAGATTTTGCGAGTCCTCATCTCCAGTATGAAGGGCGTTTGCTGACCATCGTTGTTCGCAGCCGGCTCCAAGAAGGCCCAGGATGCTGCCAAGGCTGTTCTGAAAGGCGTAGGTTTTCTTTGTCTCCTCTAATATGCGGTTCCCCTCCTCTGCCGTAAACCTGTCGTGACTGGTATTAACATGCCTGGCAACAGTCCCATGCTCGCAAGCATGTCAAGACTCGCACGTCTACGTCTTTCCACCGACCTAAGACCCTGATCTTGTCCCGATCTCCCAAGTACATGCGCAAGGCCATCGCCCACGAGCCCCGTCTCGATGCCCACCGCGTTATTGTTCACCCCTTGAACACCGAGAGCGCCATGAAGAAGATGGAGGAGCACAACACCCTCGTCTTCATCGTTGACGTCCGTGCCAACAAGGCCCAGATCAAGACCAGCTTGAAGAAGCTTTACGACATTGACTGCGTCAAGATCAACACCCTGATCCGGTACGATTTGAACTTCTGGAACGAATGGTCCAGAGAGACAGCGAGCTAATATTGGTAAATAGCCCCGACGGCAAGAAGAAGGCTTACTGCCGCCTGACGCCCGATGTGGATGCCCTGGACATTGCTGCCAACAAGCTGTCCTTGGTTTAGAGAGTTTATTTAGACACAGGGCGCTGGAGAGGAGTTTCGAGGCAAAAGTTTTACACTTCCAAAGTAGGATGATACCAATAAACTATGACTTTCCAGCGAAAAAACTACCATGCATCACCTTCACAGGGGCGTGTTTGACATTCTCACGACTTGGCATTCTTCGATTCGGCTTCGGTTAGCCGGCGGGCAGGTAGCCAAGGCGATGAGAACAGGGCCTTGCCCATGGGCCATGGCAGTGCATCCGACGTGTGCTCGCATGGAGAGTGGGAATACGGCGGTGAAAACGCCATGGGGGCGAGGATGTGCGGATTAATCCTCTGTTCCAATTACATGATGTAATTCGTGTCATTCAAGACTCGTGCCATTGCATCGATGTATGCCAGCTCTCTCTGCTTGACTCCACTCGCAAACTGCCTTTCTATGGCCGCAAAGCTGCATCGATCGCAGGCACGGGACCTCCCCAGCACCACCTAATTAGATGCAAAGCCAGCATCTCCATCTCAAACAGTGGGTTGACCGTTACCGTGCCACTGTCGTGTAATGAGCCCTTTACGCGATTCCAATATCCGTATCGTGCTACTGTTTTCATAAGCCACTGCCGCGCCTGTAGATATGTGATATTCCAGATTCGCATGCCTGGTGATCCAGCGAAACAGGAGCCAAATCACGCCTTCGCGCCTGAATAATGCTGCAAACAGACAACGCCAGATGATTGAAGCCCCTGACATATACATATGCAAGCTGCGAGTCACTTGTCTTGTATGGAAATACGCCATGTGTTTGCAGGTTTTGTTTTGTATTCCTATACCTCTGTGATTGCCACCACACAATTCGTACAAGATTGCTGTCCTAAGGGCGTTGTTACAAACATGCCATCATTAAGCTTCTCCCATCTATCTTCTCTGACATGGTCCTGGACAAGAAAGAGCGAATCCTACATTACTTCTCACACGTAGGCCTTCTGAATATCTGAATATTACAAACCTTGAAACAACACTTTTAGCCCAGGCCACAAAGATGACGTGTCACAATTACTTGCAACGTTCATGTTCTTTAGTACTAGAGACGTGATGATCACCTGCGTGCAAACAGATATTATCGTTTTATTACGATACAGTTATCTGACAGGTGTCATGTGTTTTACAGTGGCTGCCCACACAGAGCATCGTCTTCCCCAGTCGCGGCGTGTCTGCTCGCCACAGAACTATGTACACATGGATGCCTCTCTCTCCATTCGCTGTTATGTAGAAAGTTAACTCGTGAATTTGCTTTACCTTTGCCGTTTGAGACATCCCTTCGCGTATGCAACATGATCTTCTGTCATCACCCGACAATGGTTCGCTCCTCTTCCTCCCGGGTAGGTAGCCCTCGCAGGGCCCTACTCGCCCGTCGTCCGAAACCGAGGCACGTTCACGGCGTCTCCTTCTCGAGAATTACCCAGCCACACACCTTCTGGTATGTAGACCGTAGAATCAACAGACCTTGCCTCAACAAACACCGCAAAATCAAGTCAGAATCCCTCTACTCGTGGGTGAAACCTTTTGAAAAGGACACCCACTATATCTAATGGGTGTCCTTTTCAAAAGGTTTCACCCACGAGTACCGCCATTTCACAAACTTGCCCATTACTTCGCACAGACTATTCCCACTTCCCAAATGGCTTTCCCGGCGAGATCATCCAGCAAAGTCCCCAAAAACAAAGCCTTTCAGGCCCCCATCCGTGATCTCATTCCACGCCGAGTTGTCTCGCCCAAGGAGTCCAGGAATTCCCCGATTAGGTAGCCACATGATACCTCATCTACTCCATATGGACACATACTCCGTATAAGCGAAAGCGGCCCTGGCTGTAGAAGCTGAAAAAGGAAGGGGGCGCATAACATGTACGGGACCGTCACGGACGTGATAACACGCAGCAATGGCTGGAGACTGGGGAACTCGAGTGGCCCGATTTCCCGAAGCAGTGTTCTGTGTTACAGTGTTACATTATACATATGTATGTAGCCCTTTTCGACCCCGTGGCCCTGTGGTCCTTGGCCTTCTTGGCTGTGTTGGTCGCGTGGATTAGCATTGGGGGGTTTCCGACAGAATAATCTTCAGGGGGTGACCGGGTGCAACGGGTGCAATGGGAGCAATGAGGCAATGGGGCAGCGGATGCAAGATAAGCATGCGTATCTGGTGTTGATTATATACGCAGTACATACATATGTCACAGTATTCGGTTCCATTCTACACACACATAATACGTGCATGATGATTGACGCTGCAACGTATCGATCGGTAGATTTGTGATTTTGATCGCTCCACATACAAGGTATGCACTTGTTTACTCCGGAGTCCGTAGACTTGTACCTGTAGCGCGCTTGGCATCGTGGGGATTTGAAAGCGGTTCATGCATGTGCTGTTATAGGTACATACCCGCACTGCAACCCAACATGCTTCAAATTCCAATAGGTACAACCTGCGAAGTTGAGATCAATATGTACATACATACATACATACATCTAGGTACCTGTAGACCGCATCACCAATTCTCCACGAAATCTTGTCCCATAGTCCTGTACATACCTATGTACCTAGTTCCCACGCCAAGTAGTCGTACACACAGCCCAAGTCCTCCTCCCAACTATCATCGTCTTCTATCCCAGATTCCCAAGTACCTACACATCACAAATATGCGCCCTCAGCCAAATATGTATCCTGTACGCAGTAGGGTTTTACCGTCCACGGTCCCCTCAATTCGTCTTAAGAAACAAAACGCTTCTACCAAAGAGACTAGGATAGGAGAAGGCAACAAGATATAAAACAAAAGGAAGAACGAAAACCATGTTCCGTGCCCCCCCACCAAACCAGGTTCGGTCCTGCCCAGAGGATCAAAATATCAAACAAGATAACAAACCCCCCGTCTGGGCTATTTGCCCGATTTTGAAAAAAAAAAGAACTTTCTTCCAGATGTGGTACTCAAGACGCCTACACACTGGATGGTGAACAGACACGCCCTGTCCCACAAAAGAGAATAAAAGACATTGCCCGTCCATGCCTATCAGATTAGGGGTAGCCCCCATCTCAATACACAGAAAAGAGATTTCGAAATAGGAGCGCAATGAAGAACCGACCCGGAGAAGATCCATCCATGTTTCATCACCGCTCTCAAAATCCCTTCGACACGCCTCGAACCGGGGTCCAGCTTGAGCCGGAACCACGTATACCACCCCGTCTGTAATGTAGCACAAGTATCGAATCCAAGCCAACGTGTTCGACCACCCATACTCCCCTTTTCTAAGAAAAAGCGCAACCAACGCGTAAAAGAAATGTCCCTCCTCAACCAACCAAACTCCGATAATCATGCTCATAGATGGGTCATTATGCGGATAAAAGACAAAGAAAAGGCAGATCTGAGATCTTGTACAAAGGGAATAAAAAAAAATTGTGGTCCAGATAAACCCCCCGCCTTTTGCTTTAATGCTTCTTTATGCTTCTTTATGCTTTTTCTGTTCTTCTCTTCTGTATGTATCTTCTATTTTCGGGGGGTCATCCGTGTCCACGGCCATGGCAGGTATGGACCATGGCTAATGAGGCACAACTATCATGATTGCTTCAGTCCACGTATTGCGGGTACCGAAGATTCTGCTGCTCAAGGCGTTTCCGCTCCAGTCGTAATTTGGCCGCCTCGGTGCCGTCGTCTGGCTGGACAGCTTCCTTGAACCATGGATGGTTTAGGGCTTGCTTTGCAGTGATGCGTTGCGCGGGATCGTAGACGAAGATTTTTCGAAGCAAATCGAGGAAATTCTTGAAGAATTGGTTGTTCGAGGGAATTATTTCCTATACATGAGTCAGAATCGAAGCCGTCATTGGAAGTCAACAGCTTGGTTGATAAATAGCAAGAACTTAAGAAGAGCCATACACTGAGATGCTTCATGGCTTTGACAAATCGTCTAGACCCTCGCGTTGTTTCAGGGGTGGGATAGTCCAGTCGCAGCCGCTTGAAGTACCTGGAAAGGGGTTAGAGAACGATGCAATAACAGAACGGAGTGGGCGAGCCGTCCAGATAACGATGACTGATAGACAACACCATCAAGATGGGGAGAGGGGGCGTACTTTGATGCTGGATTCCCGCCGTTCCTGGTGGACTTGTTCACTGCTTGCACAAGATGGCTGTCCATCCTCGAGCCAACCACTGCCTCCATCATAGCCAGATGTTCCAGGTTGTCGTGCGTCTGGAACAAGGCATCTCCAGTGAAAAACTCAACTAGGATGCAACCAATGCTCCAGATATCACAGGGATACGACCACCCCAGCCCCATGATAATCTCTGGTGCCCGGTAGTGTCGAGTTGAAACAACAGACGAGTGATACTCGTCTTGAAAGGTGGCCGATCCAAAGTCAATCAGCCGGATTTCCGTATTGAGCAAGACTCGTCGTTGAGAAGCCTGCCTGTTGATGGAGGAAGAAGAGGATGGTATTTTGCGGTTATAAGTAAAGGTCTGGTATGCATCCTCTGCCAGAAGAATGTTCTCAGGCTTGAGGTCTGTATGGATTAAGTTGAGATCATGCAGGACTACATCACAAAAAGCATTAGTTGGAATGCCACCCACGCACACAATAAGGTGGTCGGCGTGTGATGCCATTCCGGTACTCACAGGCTACGCTCGTAAACAACTGTCGAGCGAAATTTTGGATGTGGCTATTAGGAAACGGCACGAAGCCGTTGCCCTTGAGAAAGTCAAAGACGCTTTGGCCCAGAAGATCCATGACGATGCAGATGTGGCCGCGGTAGTCGAAGCAATCTCTCAAATGGATGCACCTGTTTCTGTTGTCATGGTCGTTCGCCTTTAATGTGGCTAGTACGCGTAGTTCGATTCTCGACGCATCGCGGTACTTTTGCACGGATCGAATAATTTTGACGGCAACAGCCTCGTTTCGTTTCCGGTCTCGGGCTTGTACCACTTTACCGAAAGTACCTTGGCCGAGAAGGCCATTGATCTTGTCTGGGAGGAATTAATATACAAGACTTCTGAGGAGACAGGCCAGAAAAAACGGGTTGAGGTGGGAGTGATGGTGGGGTGACGGGCTTGTCGAACGTACATTTGTCTGTCAACTCTGCATCAGGAACAACAATGTAATGTCCATCATCGTCATCAACCTTGGAGTGTTTTGAATACTGCTGCTAGGTTCAGGCAAATCAGTTCCATGCTCAACTCGATGAAGAATCTGACGTGATAACTTACGTCATGTACGACCCGGACATAAACCTCAGACACCTTTTTCAGCGGCAACGGAGGTGGCTGGTATGTGAGAAGTTGGCCAGACAAGCCTTCGATATCGCGGCGTTTGGCATCATTGGCAGTCTGCTGGCGAGTGGTCCGCTTGCGCTTGAGAGGAGCGGCGACCTCCTCAGGTTGGCTATTGGACGATAGCGACGTTGGGGCTGTGGTGTTGTGGACAGAATTTGAATTCATGCCCTCACTCGACAGAGTCGATCCATTGGGTGTTGAAGCCGTTTTCTGCGTCTGTTTCTGCAAGGGCGTCATGGTATGAGAGCCCACATACTGTACGTGATAGCCGGGAGCAGCCACGCCATCATCTCGCCGTCTTCGCTTCGCAGGTTGTGGGCGACCAGGCTTGGTAGCACTGGCTGAAGTGGCCGCGGCCGTCGTCGGGAGGTAGCCATTCGTGCTCGTGACAGTCATCTTTCGTCCGGTGTTGGCTTCCGGCTCGGGGGTGTCGTCAATGACGATAATTTCGCTGGGCAGACCATTTCGATAAAACGCATTCCAATCGGGTTCGCGAGAGCGGCGGCGTTTCCTCGAGGGAGGGTCATCCGCGGCAGACCCGGCACCAGCAGCCATTGTAGTGGTCGTGGCCGTGGCCGTGACACTGGCCATAGTATTGGAATCGTAAGGATCGATGCGATGTCGCGGCGTGGTCGGCGTGCGAGGCTCGACGTGGCTGTGATGCTGATGACGGCCGGCGGCGGGGGGAGGAGGCGCGGGAGGTGATTGCAGACGATGGGTCCGAGCAATGGCAGCCGTCGAGGAGGAGTGGCCGTCGGCAGTATGGCTCACAGGCTCAGAGTAAGGAGGAAGACGAGACGCCGTGCTCGACGAGGGCGTTGAAGCCGTCAGCACAGAAGAGCTGGGTTGCAAAACAGAGTAAGAGGCAGTCGAGCGGCGATTCGGCACTGTGGACACCGACGATGGATGGAGGAGACCAGAGTGGTGCGGGTGGTGCGGCTGGACGAAGTGGGAGTGGTGAGCGTGAGTAGCGCGCCCGTGAGTGTGGTGGTGAGCGTGATGATGGTAGTGAGGGAGCGTAGCCACGGCTGTCGTAGGCGTCGACATGGCGCCTAGGTGCGTTCCCCAGCAGTCGGGACACAGCGCCTGGGAAATCCGTTCTCGAGGAGCGAGCGAGCGCGTGCTTATGTGCGTGAGGATCGTGGCTGGCGGGCAGCGGCCGATGTGGACGGATGCAGTCGTCGATGGGGAAGAGAAGAAGAAGCAGACGAAGAAGAGAAAAGGACGTGAGAAGAGTAGACGAGCACGCCGGGGAGATGAGTCGTTGACGCCTAGGAGAGACGAGGCAGACAAAGTTGACGCGTGATAGGTAGATGGGGGGCATGTATATAGGGCATAGGGGACAGTCTACAGCGGTGCGGTGTGCGTGTGCAGTTGATGCAGCTGCCCACAGTGCAGCCGCTGCAGGGCACCTGCACACTGTAGTGGTGCACTCCACTAAGTCTCCTCCACTAACCGGTCCCAACTTGCCTAATCGGCTGCGGACTGTTGGCCTGTGGGCTGTGGCAGATGTTAGCCTGTTAGCCTGTGGTGGCACGTGGGGCTCGCTCCAATCAAAGGAAAGGGGCTATCCGACTGCCGCCGTCTTCCAGCCATTAGGTACCTCTTCGTACGGAGTACGTACCTACAATCAATCATCCACCGCGCAACTCAATGACTTGCATCAGCATCACTGATGGGCTAATTGCCTTCACTTTCATTTCGGAGCCACGTCTTTTGCCAATTCTACTGCCCTGCCCTGCCCTGCCCTGCCCTGCCCTGCCCTGCTGCTCTGGGGTGAAATCGGATTTCCACGTGCACCGTCAGCTTTGCTTCGGCGCCTGGCAGAATTGCTTGTGCGTCATGCGACGGCTTTATCTTGCGCCCATGCACGAGCATAGGTACATCATAGGTACCTATGTATGTACATATGTACAACATAGTTGCAACTTGCAACTCGCAGAGCACATACGGAGAGGTACTTAATGTTTGACTCTCGACCCCATTCGCTAAAACTATTAAGCCGATACCAACGAACATCTGTCCACCCCTCGGTCTTGTGTCGAAAAACAGAACTCCTTTTGAGCCTCCTTCTTCTTCTCCTTCCAGCAGTGTCTACAAGGTAATGTATTCTTTTCACCCCTCCTCTGACTCTTTACAGAGTGGACGCAGGCGGCAGATGGCTTGTTTTGGGTGGGACCAAGCCCCTCGTCACTCGTGGCGTCTTTGGTCGTCCCGTACGGGATTGTCAATGACGACCAGACAACCAACAAAGACAGCTTCTACCTATCTCTGTACCTATTCTGTACGCAACTTGTCATCTTCTGTCCAGCGGCTCGGCAGTCGGTCCGCATTTCGGCAGCGACCGCTCCGGCCAGGCACGTCAGTCACGCTGGTGCTAGGGCATGAAGTTGACGCTGTCACCACGGGCAACCGAGCCCTGTAGGCTGTACAAGTTGTCACTTGTGTGCCACGCCAAGTATCATTGTGGTGAGAAGGAGCGCCAAGGCATTTCGGTACAAAAGCATACCATATGACCAGAGTCGAACGACGACCAAGGCGTATCATGGGCACAACGGAGGTGGACCACGAGCCGGCATCTGCAAGTCTGCAAGTGACATTCGTGTCGACTCTTGTTTCATCTCATGCTAAATAATGCAACATCAATCATCAATCATCAATCATCCGGCACCGCTTAGTCCTGACCCTCTGAAGCACTCATCCACTGGCTCTCTGACAGCGCAAGGCCGGCGAAACATTTCCATCCCCCTGCAACGTCGCATTTAAAGGAAACGGATCAAGTGTTTGTCTCTCCCTCGTCATCTCCACTAAGCGATTCAAAATGCGAAACTCAATCTTCAACTTCACCCCGTACACAAACGCCTTGTAGGCCGTCTGAACGTCGTACATATCCATGTACTCCAGACACAGAATCGGCACATCGAGAAGAACCACAAACACATTCACCAGCATCAGATGATGACGCATCCGCAGCACCGCATCCCCACGCAACGTGTCGCGAGAGCCAAACAACGAAAAGCACGACTTGATGTACACGGCCGAGAGGAGGAGATCCTGTAAAAAGAACAGCGTAACTTGGACCTTTTCAAAGATAATGTAAGGCAGAACCCAGGGGTTAACGGCAGAGCTACTGCTATTGGCGCCGTACATGAGCACAATGGTGGGCAAATGCAGGAGAAAGACATTGGACACGATGATGCCCAGCATCACACGCAGCCATGTGTCGTTCCAGAAGACGAGGTGCAGACGCGAATAGAGAACGAGGGCTTGGCCCGTGATCATGGGAACCCATCCCACGGCAACGAGCGTCATATACAGCCCGTAGTGGTCGGATTCCACCACGTTTTTCAGAATGAAGCCAAGAGAGTGTGGTATGATGCCGTTGGTGGCGGCGAGAAAGCTCCAGAAGTAGAGGCCCTTGAAGCGTCGAAATGTGGAAAACACGATGACGTTGAGCTCTATGGCGTTGAAGAGCGCTAGGGCTATAAACGCGACGATGATGAGGGTTTCGCTATGTTCGCTGATATCTGTGACGGCTGTGCTGGGGTTGCCTGCGTAACCCATGGCAGAGAATGCGAGGGCATAGTGCACTTGGCGTTGGTCGTAATGGTGGGGGCGTTTTCGTACGATGCCGGTCCTCGGGTCTCGACTCTCAACTTTGGCAAATACGCGGGACTCGGGAGTGCCTTTTGTGTGACGTGAGGCAACGTCGTGTTGCTCGAAGACAAGCGTCGTCGGCTGGCGTCGTTCTATGGGTAGAGAGAGGACTCTATGGTGATATTCTATGCCTGGTGTTCTGGACCTCTGGTGTATGATTTATCGTGATGTTCTCTCGTGAACACGCCCCCCGTATGAAACTCCGGCTCGGCCCGTGGCAACAAATACGGGAGCGGGAGGATCAACGCGCAACTTCAATCTGCACACTTTCTATCGTTTCGCGGGCAGCCAGTCTTGAATTGAACTACAGATGCGACTGTGACAAGACAAGTTGAAGGAAACGGAGTTGCAAAACGCATAAATGCAAGATGCAAAATCTAAGAACGCAAATCGGCCACCGGTTCCGACTCTCCGTTCCCGATCCAACGTAAGAACGAACACCCGCATCATAACCCCGCGGCCTTGTCGTCGGTCGTTTGACGCCGATCTGCATGATGAGATCAGCGCCACGGTTTCACATGCACGAGATGTGTGGTGCGGCGTGCCAGTCCTGCGTGTCCTGGCTGGTGGAGGCTGACGTTGCATCGGGTGCCGTCCGAGTTTCCTGCTAACTACGTATGTATATAGAGACACATCCGCGACGAGGGAAGCTGCTGTGCTTGCGGGACTTTCAAAAGGCTAAGGCCATGCTGCCGTCTTTTCTTGTTACCGTTTAGACTCTTCAGTGAAGCAATGGCCTTGGCCCGGACTGCCGCCGCGGAATCCGACGTTGCTTTGCGAAGAGCAAGTTCCCACAGTGCCAACTCAGAGTCAAAGGCCATCTTTATTAAGTAAGCTGCGGCACCAGGTTCCAGGTTGAGTCAACTCCTGATCCTGGAGGTCCACACCATGCTCCATGTTCCAAAATTATTCATGCATGAACACGGGGGGACAACGATTCCCGCCTTTTCCACTTCGATGGGCGCATCTGCGTATGTATGTACCTACTCGTATGCACACTGTCATGTATGGATCTGGAGTCTGGAGTTGGAGTCTGGATAGTCAATGTCCTGCGGGATGGGATGGGATGGCTGGTCGGTCTATAGTCGATTAAGGTTTAAAATGGATTGGATGATCTAAGCCCACGTGTGACTTGGCTTTGCTCAGTACTCTCTGCATCCGAGGCAGCGACCGTCCTTGACCGCGAGGTGAGTTCTCCCACAGGCCGAAATCTGTACCATTTGGCATTGACACATATAACACGGCAGAATAAGAAGAGATGAATTGGAAAAAATATGTCAAGATCTGTCAAAGATGAAAGGAAGAAAGAGGAAAGGAAAAGGAAAAAAAGAAGAAAAAAAGACAGAGAAAGACAAGAAACGAAGACAGACCACCATCTATGATTCTATATTCCATTCCGCCGTGGACAAAAGAAAATATTCAAGACGACGCACAAATGGCGCAAATCAACTCTTGACCCACGGAGCCATCCATTTCTCAACAGCAGCCTTGGCCTCGTCAACCAGACCCAGTTCTAACACAGTCACTCATTAGCTCACATGTTTCTTCTTCGAATAAAACGAGGCAATACGCACCCAGCATCATCTGGACCGCGCCGCGAATGCCAGAGTCTACCGCCGCAGAGATCCAGCCATGCGTGTAGGAGGTGTGTTCGCCAATGAAGATCATCTGATGGGGTGTTAGTTCGTCAAGAAGGAATGGAGCTGAGGTCTGAAGGATAGGAAAAGAGAGCAACATGAACAAGCGAACGCCGAAAAGTAGTCTCGACATCAAAATGCCAACGCCAAACCCCCAAAAACGCAGATACGCACATTCTTATGCACCTGCATATACACAGGAATATACAACTCATGCTGTCCCGCCGACGGATTCGCAAACGCCCCCGCCGTGTACGGATCCAAGTCCCAGCACTTCCTCGCCCACTTCCCCGTATACAGCTTCCGCGTCTCCTCGCCATGAATCTCAGACATCGCATCCAGCACATACTGTACATGCTCCTCATCCGACATGGTGCGCATGCGGGCGACCTCGTGGGCAAACGACGAATCAATATAGCTCGCCATGATGGTGGCGGGCCCGCTGTTGTTGGCGCCCGCACCGACATTGTACGAAGGGTAGCAAACCATGAAAATGCCGGGAATATCGGTCGTGGTGCTGCAGCTTCCGATGATGGGATTCTGCATCGTCTCCCAGAATCTACGGGAGTATTCGAGGCCGACCTTGCAGTTCCCGTCATAGACGAGGTTATTAATCGCATTGCGCATCGTCGCGGGCAGGGACGGGAGACGCCATTGGCGAACGACCGTAAACGGCGCCGACACGATAGCGTAGTCGTGAGTGGATTTCTGAAAAGCGGCGTCGCGGAAGTTGTTTTTGTACAGGAGGGACAATTTCTTGCCTTGGCCAGGTTTGGTCCCCTCGTCCGAATGCGTGATGCGCTCGATCCGCGTGTTGAAGCGCACCGTGTTGTTGGACTCCAGCAAGGGCCCAAATGCCATCGGGAGGCGACTCATGCCTCCGTCAATGGTGGCCCACGAATCGGAGTCCTCGTACAGTCCATCGTACATGTATTCCCAGAAACTACCCCGCGGATCCTGCTGCAGGTCGAGCACGTCGGTGCTGTTGAGACTGCCCTTGAGGTACTGCGATAGGAAAGAGAATTCGGACCATCGATCGCCTGGCTCGGCCCCGTCGAGGAGTCCTCCATCTATCCACTGGCGGTGCGCTTTGTACATGCTCTTCGCCATCTGCAGAAGGAACCCATTTCCTGGCAGACTATCCTGTAGCTTCTTGTCCGTCGCTTTGGTGTCGGCGTCGTGGATCTCCGGAGATTTGTACTTGCCGGGCTGGTTGGCGACCTGCTTCACTGTCGGGGGCAGACCGCTTGGGGTCCGGATACCGTTAAAATACTGCAGCCCGTTGTCGCTCTTCTCGATCCACTCAATCAGCTTGATGTGATGGGGACTTCTTTCGCCGCCGTTGAGCCGGTTCAGCTCGTTGATGAGCTCAAACACAAGCTGTGTGTCCGAGATGTTGTACTTCTTTTTGCTATCGGGATCAATATAATCAACGGGGAGCCGCATCGCACCCAGCTCCTGGTATGAGTAGTCCCAGGGCCCTCCAGTGAGGTACTGCGTGTGAACACGGCCACCGAGTCGGTTGCTTGCCTCGAGGACCTGGACATTTGTGAAGCCGGCCTGGTGCAGCAGCAGATACGTCGTCAGGCCCGAGAGGCCGGCTCCGACAATGGCAATGTCCTTCTTCTTTGCAGCAGCTACGTCTGCAGCTGGGGGCTGCTTCTGCTTGAGGAGCCGGACACCGTCGAACCACTGACCGAGAGGATCGAAGCCATTAGCTTTCGTCATGGCAATGGGGGCCGGGGACGCGGCGACGGCTGTACCTGCCGCGGCGAGCAGCAGCAGCCACGCCGACGTGTTTCGAGTTCGCATGGTGGTGTATTGTCAAGCCAGGATATTGCAGACGCAGAAGCAGACGCACACACAGACACAGATGCATACAAAGAGCACAATGGAGGCCGCCACTCTGGGCGACTATATAGGAAAATGGGAAAACATCTTTCAAGATCGAGACACGGGGTCCCGGATGGCTTCTTGTCTCCAAATCGGATACATGTTGTAGCTGCAGCCTGCATATCTTGGACCCTTGGTAGCTGTAATGAAACCTGGATCGCTGCTGACATGCAAATTTCCTTGTAGCTGACGTACAATCACACCTTGTATGAGCTGAACACATCAAATTTAGGTGGTAGCTGATACCCATTGAGTTGTAGCTGGTGCGTAAAGTTCACTTGTGTGACACATAAATGTACCTCGTGATGAGCTGACGTGCAATAGGAAAAAAAAGTATGTAGCCATACGTATTCCGTATTTGCCCTCTTGCCAAAGGCGCATTTGAATAATGATTTGAGGCGGCGAACCGGGAAATCCGGAGGCGGCCGGCACGGGTGTGGCCCGGCTTTACGCATGCCGTCGCTTCCGCCCCCTCCAAGACTCCACGACTCCATCATCATTGCCACTTTGTCCTGCAGCGGGCAGCATCAGCAGCAGGGGCGATCAGGGCGATCGACGTTATGTGACCAGAAGTGGCTCGTGCCTGTCCATTATTGCCAATATGGAGACGATGTCTGAAATGTCACGTAAGGGGGCGTCTATCGAATGCGGTGGTGACGGATCGACTACATCGACGGCAGGGGAGGCTGAGGCTGAGGGGCAGAACGCGGAGGTGGCTCTGCTGGAATTTTGGTGTTAGCTGAGACAAAAGTAGACACAGAGCTTATGTATGTATTCTGACGTGATACTTTTATATAACTCGGACCTGATTACTTGCATCATCTGCATCATACATCTTACATACAGATAGATGTGCAGATTTACACGTACAGCCTTCACACAACAAACATTCGCGACGCGGCGAGTCCGGCGACACCTCCAGTCAGTGTCCAGTCATCTTTCTTTGCCCGTGTCCAGCCCTTTGCCTTCCCCTGTCCCCGTGCACGACCAATGCAACGGTAGAACGTTAGTAGAACGTGCCATACGGAGGAAGATCGGAAGGGAACCGAGTTTGGGGCCTTTTCTGTGCGACCAGGACCCCTGTTATACCCGATGCCGATCTCCGTGCAGGGTTACTTCCGCGGCGCGATTTCCCTCAAAAATACAATCAAGTCTCGTCGCTCGACTCTTGAACATGATTGTCCCAAGTTCCAACCGCATGCTACTCCGTACTGGTGTATTGCGGGATTTGAAGAATTTATTCGGGTAATATTGCTCATATATGTGGATGAACTTTCGATAGCACTTCGTCGTCCATATTGGTATCTACGCTTGAATCCAGCAAACACGTATCAAGTGTCTGGCGTCGCCACGGCCGAGGCGAATCGTGTTGTTGACGAATATAGGTATTGTTGACCTCGAAAGTTTCCAATAACTGACCATGCCTTATGCCAAGACGCTCATGGTGAACTTGGCTGAATCGAGTCATGACGCGCCTTCAGTGGCTTTAATTTCTAGGGCAATGGAAAACTTCGGGAGTAGTGGTAGAAACTTCAAACTTTGACAACAATATGGTCGACATTTCTACAACACGACAGCGGACGATGGCGAATTAGGGTGCCATAGAAGGGCCATGCCTTTCCAAGGTGAACCCGATCTCAATGGTACGTCGAACGAATTTAGCCATTCGTCCAAGCCATTCACCCGGACAATTCTTCGTCGCAGTCGTATAGTCAAAGCCAGCAAAGCTGCTCAGGCGCGATAGATAATCGTAAGCTCGGAAGACTCTTCTACAATACCCCTCTCTGTTCCTCCATTGGTACTTGAACACCGAGCATTACAGAGACCAGCCCTCAATAAAAAAGGGATCCATTGAAGTGCGGTCATTGCCAGCACGTCACTCGACGATCTAATACGTAGTCGAGAAGTCGCAGTCGGCAGCATGCGAGGTTGGCCATGACTCTAAGCAACCAATGAACTTGCTAATCCGTGATTATCTGAAGACTATAGTGACTATTCGCCAAGCAAGTTTACCGGCTACTCAAGATTATGCGAAATCGGCCTGCTTCAAATTCATTAGGTTTCTAACTTAATTCAGAGACTGCTTCTCGACGCTCGTCAAGTCTCAAGAAGCTCTCGGACCCAAATTCTAATGAATCCAGCCGCTGATTTCAGATCTAGTATCTCTAGTTCTGTCACAGACCGTTGTTCCGGCGCTATGTCTAACAAGAATTGTTATTCACACCACCCAAAAACTTACGTTCATCTCGCTCCGCTACCAGTACATACCGCCTTTTTTCTTTGCGCCGCACACCCACCTACCGGCCACCGCATGTTCGGTCGACGGTGGCGCTCTTCACAGCGCATTAGACAAACACAGATGCAACAACAAACGCAAGGAACAAAACTGTACGAGTCACCGAGTGTACAGTTGGAAGAGCTTACTGGCTCACTTGAAGCATTTAGCAGGAAACAGAGGGGAGAGCATTGCGAACCTCAGACATGACACATGTAGCCTGATATATTTAGATGATAGAGCAGGCATCTTAAGGTTGGGGAGAACTGAGTCCTCCATGGATCCATGTAAAAATTGAGAACCATAGCTGATTATGGTGTTTTGAGTTGAGAATTCGTCATTCCAAGCCCCAAATCGTCGGCGCTAGTCACAATATATGTAGGTAGGTATGTACTCCCCGATACCTGAAGTTCTAGTACAATCATCTACTCAGGGAGATTGTAGCAAGCAGCCACGCAGGTGGTGTCCCAGGCTTGACAGGCGCTTTGGCAAGCGGCCAGTTGCCAGAATGCCTATAATGAATCGGCAAAAAATGAAAAGTTTTAGCGATGCAACACAGGACGCCCAAAAAAGAAGAGGGTTAGGTGAAAAAAACTTGAAACTAACCGCACCAGGACCCGAGTATCGAGCCCGACAAGTCGCGTGGCAAAGCATAGAGGCGCTGCGACAGCAATCAAGGCAGGGTCCTCTTCTCCCCGAGAACTGCCTCTTGATACTGCCCCCCATGGCGGTCCGCGGTGAAAGCTGGTTCTCCGCCTCTCTCTGCCCCTGATTCCTCTTGCGGTTTCCTTGGTCCTTAAAACAAGTCTTGGGGTCCGAGGGCACGTAATTGGCCGCAGTGAGAGACGCCATGAGGGCGTTGAGAAAAAAAGACCAGAGTTGCATACTTCTGGCGGCCTGGCCTATTTGAGCTGGACTGCAGTCTGTTTGATATGGAGGAGAAGAGGGGAAAGCTGCAAAGAAATTCACTGAGGGAAGAGGACGGGATCATATAGAAAATCAGCCATGACTGATTCACTGAGGTTACAGGTAGGGAGGAAGACTGAGTTGCGAGCCGTGTCTAGCACGCTGCACGAATCGGGACCATCAATACCAAGTTACCGGGCTGTTTGACGGGGCCGCAGGTGAGGAACTGGAATTCAACTGTACCGTTCCGTTGAAGGAGTTATTAATTCTCCTGCAGTCGCCAGTATTCAATGCCGGTGCGATATTTTTATCTCCAGCCCCGAGGCGTTGGAATAGTATTTCCATGGGGTTTAACCGGTATCTTCAGACTTCCTACCAATATGAACACGTCTCGGCGAAGTACATGAGAATGTGATGCGCTCGGAGTTTTCAGGTCTTCGCTGTCTGGAAGATTCGAGACGCCTCAAGAGTCAAGCATTGTTCCTCGGAGAAGAGTCAAGACGAGCGCAAAAGCCCGTCTCACTCTCAGGGACATGTTTGATCATCATATGATGCGACGATGCGTATTTACCACCTTTCTGACTTTCTGTCAGATGTCTATGAATCACCATGCCACTTCGTTCTCGGACGCAGTGGCATTCATAGTACGAGGAGGCCCGCGAGGTCCACGAGGCCGCCGCTCGAGGCGACGAGTCCCGTGATTAGAACGCCTTGTTCAACACCGCCTGCAACGTCATCCGCTTATCTGTATTTACATGTAAGTATGTATATATTCTTAACTTACAAATATAGGCATGTATTCAGCTGAAACACCATCGAATTGCGGAACTTTGGATCGGCGAAACCTTGCGAATCTGATCTAGGTACATATCATATCGCTGCAAATCAGGCTAATTACAAGTCTGATGAGGCACTCACAAGGATATCCCCGATAATCCCCCCTGCGTCACGATCGACGGTTCGACGTGCCGTCGTATGGATGCTAGCTGTTGCACAAAAGAGCAGTCGCAGCCGTTTGGCCACTGATTTGTGCTGTACGAACCCCTTCAATGTTCATACTCTGTGATATTAGCTAATCACCCGACGCCGGCGGCCGGACGGCAGATAATTCTTTTCAGGGCGACGGGCTGAGGGCTCTCGCCCGAGAAAAGGGCTGAAGTCGCACGAGCCGCCCAGAATCTCCGCAACGCTGTGTGAAAATACAAGGTAAGAGATAGTTCAAGGGCCATTCGAATATCGTAGATTTCGGGCCGAGGGAGTCTTAACACTCAAATGTCGTCCGCTTCCATCACAAGGCGCCGAGGTGGCAAGGCTGCGCCGCTAATCTGAGATATCCCCTTGTCCCAGTTCATGCTGATTGTCAGAATAACCTGAATAAGACCAAGGGTGTAGTCGGAGCTGGCTTCATAGCGGCTGATACTGACTGACGCACGCGTCACACGTTCTGAATTCTCATGGCAGTGGCACTACTCACCACTGACCAGTGACCAGATGCGCATTCACATTAATAAAGAACAAATGTAAGTGATTAAGGCGCTATTTAAAGACAGCACTTTTGACCCTACCTTATTGTGACGTCCCTTTTCCCTCTTTAGTCTGTAGACTTTCTGGCAGCGCGGCTGGGGCGGCAATTACCGGCACATTGCCCACGTAAGCTCGGCTTAAATTTCAAGTTAAAGAGTGCAGATCATATCGAACCTCCGATTTATGGTGGAAGCGGCAAGTCCTGCCCCTCACTTATAAATTCTCATGACACCTAGCCTATAGGACCGGTCCCAAATTTTTTTCAAGGCGCCATTGCTAGGTACTGATGGGAAGACTCACGAAAGACAGCTCTATCCAGAGTAAAGGCTCCGTAGCGGTAGGATGTTATGTAGTGAATTCGTGGCACTTGGTCGCAGTCTTCGTCTTTCAGAGTCCAGACCCGAACTCGACGTTGGGTACCAAGAGGAAGCCCCTCAGCCGTTCCGTTTAGCCGCCATGATTGCCTTCGATCTTTCTGAGCGTGAAGAGCCATTGATTAGCCACTACCTAGTGTTCCAGTGGTTTGAAATTGCATCCCAGAGATTGAACAGCCATGCTTGCGAGACGACTTCACATTGCCGTGGCCCGTGGATGGTCCTAGAACTTTCAACTCGGCGACGACACTAGCTTCCGCAAGCAAAACGGGGCGACATCATTCGAATTTTGTGACAGTCGTTTTCCAATTGCGACACAGATGCCAATACTCGTTGCTGGGCTGCAAATGAAGCTCAGAGAATTCAATCGCCAACTTGCAGGCTCATGATCTAACCGACTACATGCCTAAACCCAATAGTCAAGAAGCGCGAAGCTTATCTGACACACAATTCTATCCAGGACGAGATCGTTGACCAGCACAACACCTACCAAAATCGAATAATGGAGATACTTGCACAGAGCCCTAGTCAAGTCCATATCGCATTCGATGGCTAGACGGACAGGCACTGATTTTTTGCTATCAACGCCTTCTTCCTCGACGAAACTTGAACGCCGCGATAACGGCCTCGCAGATGCTCTCTCCGGTGTATGATATCGTCAGGGTGGGAAGAGTCAAGACTCAACAGTCTTTCGACGCTCGCGGCGTAAAAGTTTCGCCGAGGAAAAAGGCATTGATGACAAAAAACCAGTGCCTGTTTCGAGAAGTCCAGCCATCGAATGCGATGTGGACTTGACTGGGGCTCTGTGCAAGTATCTCAATGACTCGATTCTTGTAGGATTTGTGCCGGCCAACAATCTCGTTTCGGATAGAATTGTGTGTCAGAAACTTCGCGCTTCTTGAGTATTGGGTTTAAATATGTAGTCGATTAGATCATGTAGCTCTTCGTGCTCGGTGACACGGAAGGATAAGTTCTTGTTAACGATCCAACGCACAAGAAGACGCTGAAATATTTCCGGGTCGAATCGAGCGACCAATGCATCTTGAAGGTCCTTTCTTCCGTAACTTCTTGTGTCGCATCCAACACTCGCAACATCGAAGTTCCATCTCGGGAAAAATGACAGGGTTTATCACCCCGATCCGTCGAAGGCCAAGCAAACGAACAGGGGACGACCTCGGGATCAGCCAGACCTTCAGGGCTTCATGCCTCGTGATTTTTGCCGAGATGAACTTCGATGTTATGCGTGTTCCATGCGATACAGGAAGTAGGTTTGGGAGCGTTTTTCTTAGCACAATAACTGCAAAGCCAGGTCTGAGGCGGGTTGTATGCCTTGGTCGCCCGTGCTTCTGGGTTGGACGTCGAGGCCATGGGCCCAAAACCATCCAGAACGTTTTCCAACTCGGAGGTAGGGACCAAGGGGAACCGTATCACATGCGTTGCCTTGGAAGGTCGGAGTGCTGTCGTCGTCGACCGATGCTTGGGACAATGAGCTGTTTGTATCAGTCGAGTGAGGTGGTTGATCGCTTGGAGATGACATGTTGAAACAGCAATATCATATCGTGGAGTGCACTATACCGGTAACTGAGCAATCGAAGTTTGTAACCAGCCCTACTTTTACCTACCTACCTATGTAGAATTTCTACATCCGGTATTACTATGTATATACATACTAGGTACCTAAGGTACCATTCAGCGATGAACTGATAAGTGGGTTCCTGTCATAGGCCACCAATGACCATTCACAGCGCCACAGGGCCCATCGATGACACTTCGGAACAAGCCACTTACACCGGGTCGCGTTTTTGTCATCCGCGGCCGGTGGAGTTTGGGCGTGGCGCGTTTCTTATTGCCAACGCGTCCTGACCCATGGGCACTTCAAGTTCGCCTCTATACTTCAATAACAACATATCCAAGCATTTGTTTTTGATTTGCGGCCCCCTTCACAGCCACAGCGCTGCCTCGTGTCTTTCACCGCAACAGATATACATGGATACGAGGCTTGTACCTTGTTAATAATCGCCATCGACTCCGCCATCGCGCCGAACCTCCTACCGCGTCCTTCTCGACCCTCGACTTGCTTCTCCAGCTCCATGAACTGGCAAACGCCGAAGAGACGCTGTCTTGTGGACTCTCGCGGCCATGTACCTACCACGATCGCTAATATCGAAATTATACACTCACCTCCAGAGCACGCGGCATACGCTGTCTCCGCCTGTCCTCATTCTGGTCGCTCTCGAACCCGATGCTCTGTGCGGGTGCCGCATTCTTACGCGCCTGCTCAAACATGACTACATACCGCACAAGATCCAGCCTGTGGCCGGATACAGCGACCTGGAAAAGGCCGGAAAGCAGCTCGTCGCGCCCATGATGGAGAGCCAAGGCGGCAGTGGAGGCGTGGTCGTGTGTCTGGGTGTGGGAGGCATGGTGGATCTAGGGCCGCTGCTGGGTCTCGAGATCGATGGAGAAGAAACACCGTACAGCGGTGTGGAAGTCTGGGTCATTGACGCGCACCGACCTTGGAATCTGGGCAATGTGTTCGGGGGATACCCACTGGAAGGGCCCTCGGATGGAGACGGCAACTCGTATCAGTCACGCACACCGGTAGGCATTGATGGTGGACAAGTCGGTCGCGCGTACGAGTCGGGTCGCGGAGGCATTGTGGTGTTTGACGACGGCGATATTGAAGAAGAGCTGGAGAAAGAGCGCGAGGCATACATGGCGTTGGTGGATATGCCGGATGTTGGCGATGACCCAGGCGACTTGGGACTTTCGGATGAGGATGAGGAGGACGATGACACACTAGGCTCCACGCCATCGCGGGCTGGTCAAAAGAGGAAAAGCTGGTCGGATGATCACGAGGATGAGTCGAGTGACGATGAGCTTCGGCCGCATCAACGGCGCCGAAGCAACTCTGTACGACCCCCGTCTCAAACTTTCAATTTCCTCCATCTCCAAGCTAACATTGCGACTAGTCAAGTCATATTGATTCCCCAAGAAGGCCTATCCAAAGAGGCCTCGTAACCCTTCGAGGCCCCGATGCTGCCCTTTGGAGCGATCCTATGGACCCCCCATCAGCCGCCCAAGAACCCCCAGCGCCATCAGCTCGCACTCTACGACGGCGACTCATCCGGTTACGTCAAGAGAAAGAAGCGATTCTCCACAAGTACTATAAAATGGGGTCCTCCTTCGCCGAGCCCATCTCCTCCATGATGTACTCCCTAGCCTCTGAGCTCGGCCGCGAAGACAACGACCTCCTCTGGCTCACCATTGTCGGTGTCTCGGCCATGGAACTCTACGGCCGTTCCTCAGCAGGAATAGCAGCCCCCGTGCGAGCCAACGACACCAGCCGACCCTCTGGCTGGATGGGCCTCCGCGGCGCAAGACTCCGCCAACTCCTCCGCGACGAAGTCCGGCGTCTCAACCCCCCCGAAATTACCAACGGCCGCGTCATCCCCGAACACACGGGCGTGATTCCCACCACGGCTCGAAACCCAGAAGATACAAGCATTCGACTATCCCCCGAGCCGCGGTTCTTGCTGATTCGCCACTGGAGTCTATACGACAGTATGCTGCACTCGCCGTATCTCTTCTCGCGGCTTAAAACCTGGAGCGAGACGGGCATTAAGCGCCTTCATAAGCTACTTGCCAAGATGGGGGTTAGTCTGGCGCAGTGCAAGCAGAGTTATACGCACATGGATATGATGCTAAAGCGGGAGCTGCGGGCTAAGCTTCTCAAGTATGGCTCGCTGTACAATCTGGAGGAGATGGTCCCGGCTGTAGATACGGATGATAAGGACCGGGCAGGCGCAAAGGATGGATGGGGTTTCGTGCGCAGTTGGGGGTGGCGTGCTACATTGAGTGCGCAGGATGTTGGGGTCGTGATCGGGGCGTTGCTCGAGGTGGGAAAGCAGGTTCAGTCGGGGGATGCGTCCACGGCGGGGGGGAATAGTCAGCTCGGGAGAGATGGTGATGTGGAAGAGGAGGTTGAGTTTGGGGCTCAGACGGAGGAATGGGTTGGGAGGTTTTGGGAAGCCTACGATGCGTTGGAGAAGTATGCCTCTTTTCCCCTTTTCCTTTTTTCCCCTTTTTGTTCATGTCCCCCCTCTTCTTAGCCCTTTGACCCCTCTGGTCTCCCACCACCCATTATCCTCTCTTCTCTTTTCCCACTCTGCTCTGAATGACACACCATATGATATTTATGCTAACCCCTTCCCCACTAGCATCGACTGCCTCAAAGCCGGCCTCCCAACCGCCCAATTCCTTCATCGAGCCATCTACCGCACCGGTACCTCCCTCATCAACAAGAAACAAATCAAACACCTCCGCGCTTTCCGCATGTGTGTTGTCAAAGACGGCCCCGACGTCACCCTCTTCACCCACCCCGCCGCCCTAACAAAACTCGCTCTCTGGATCGGAGAAGCCCTCGCGGAGCAAGAGCGCGATTCACACGGCAAATTATCCCAAGGCGGACGAGGCACACCCCTCGTCGTGGCAAGCCTAAACGAGAAACGCAGCGTGTACATTGTCGTCGGCACAGGCGGAGGCGGTGGCCCCGACACGACCTTTCTGCATCGCGAAGCCACGAAGCGTCGAAAAGCTGAAAAGGAAGCCCGGACCAAAACCAAGGAGGCAGCGCGACTGGCCAAGGAGAAAATTAGGGCGGAGAAACGTGCTGCGAAGAGGGCAGCTGGGGCGCAGGATGGTGACGATGAGGAAGAGGAAGACGCTGAGACGGAGTCTGGGGGCTCGGACTCGGAGGAGGAGTCGGAGGAGTCGGAGGGAGAGGAAGAAGAGACGGAACGGGAGAGGGGGTATGGGCTGAATAAATTTGGGAGTGCGTTCCAGCAAGTCGTTTCGGAGACGAATGCGCGGGTGCGAATTGACAGCTTTGATCACTGCGTTGTGGAGGTGACGAAGGATGATTTGGGGGGGTTTTTGGAGAGTTTGAGTACCAAGGCTGTTGTTGGATGATGGACGGGATGGGCGGGACGCGTGGACGAGGTGGGCTGTCTTTGCATAGCGATGATTTTATTTTTTTGGCTTGGATGCGGCGATCCGGTGATGTTGGGGTGAAGGTTCCGTGGCAACTCTTGATGGTTGGCGGCTGGCTGGGGTAGTAATGCGGGTGACGCTTGGCGGTTGCTTGTGCATGGGGAGGATGTGCGCATTCCTTTATGGTTCTTATGTCTACAGCTTGTTTGCGCGTCTGATGGAGTCTCGGGCTTTCTTTTCAGTTTTTCCTTGTTTTGGGCGATATCATGAGGCGATTTTAGTTGCGTAGGATAGGGGCGGGCGTTGTTGCAGAGGTAGAGGCTTGAATTTGACTATTTTGCAAAAATGACAGGTAGCGTTGATGCCTCGAAAAGGCAAACCTGATTCTCTGGACGAGCGCATGGAATTACTGTGCTTCAATATCCGAGTGGCTTGCTGCGGGAGAAGAAAGATGGCAAACCAGGCTTGTCACAAAGGGCATCTATCAGGTACATAGCACCAGATTGACTCCGGGACTGTGATACCGGATAGAGAGGCAAACGATTCCGTCATGAGGCGTTGGTCGGCTGACGTTACATACGTCGTTGCAATTCATAAACGTGTAGCCGTCCGGGTTCGGTTTCTCACGGGACGACGAGAATCAGGGACGGACGGGTGGCAAGGGGCATGCATCAACGAGAATCAAGATCAAGAACGGGACTCTGCGCTAGCCCTGGAAGTACGCAGACATTGTTCACGTTTAAATCTGTTTGTTACTGGGCTTGTACTTGTGAGCCGGGGAAGGATACCTAGATGAAGATGAAGATGGCAAACATACATCTCTGTACACAGTGGAGCAACGCAAGCCATCTGTCAAGGTGCTTCGGCTTCACCCGTGCAAACACTTCCGATGACCCGAACCCTGCGTGAACCCCAAACGCGCATTTCAAGGGTACATATCCCCCCGGCCCGGCTGCAGGCATCGCCGGCGGGACGTGGGGTCTTTGCCTCTTTCTTTTTGTTTTTGTTTTTGCTTCTTGCGCAGAGACCGGTGGGTTTGTCTCTTGGCGCGTTGGGTCGTATCCCGCTTGACCCTGCAGGCGGACGAGAGATGGGATGGAGATCATGGAGCGGCAGCCTGCTAGGTATGCGTGTGTTCGTGATGTGCGGGATATATACATACATGTGTGCATACGTACATATATACGGAGTTAGTTATGTATACCTATGATGTGTGAGGCGTGCATTATCGCGATGCATGTCCCAACTTCCGGAGCAGCCGTGCTGCAGAGACCTTCCAGGCGTCTTCCAGGGAGCTTCGGCGATCTCGCAGCGTCTGCAGGTGTCTGCAAATGTGTGCAGGTGCCCCGCCCGCCGATGGCCCTCCGCAGTGCAGCCTTGCCTTGGCGGCCAGATGACTGATGTCAGTGCGTAACCCTGCTCCTCATGAGTCGCCCAATCATTGGGCCCCATCTACCCCATATCCACATTTGGCCCCCACCTCTCTCTCCGGGGGCTTCCCTCGAGCCTAAGGTGATCCGTACACAGCGCAGACGCAGCACTGAACAGCGCCCCATTGCGGCCCCATTCCCACGGTGCAGCCGAACCTGGCCATCTTTTCCAGTCTGCCCAGTCTTCATCAGTTCTCGGCTCGTCATTGCGTGCCCTTCTTGTCCGTCCATCCAACCTCATTGATCTGATCTCTCTCGTCCTCGGCTTCCATCACCTTCAACACCCGACGCTGATTCCAACTCCAGTAATCTCCTCGCCATCCTTCTTCCGCCATTCCTATTTCATCCTGAAGCGGGCCGCAGTGCGCGACGCATGGCACGCATTCTCCCGCTCCATACTTGAGACCACAGCCCCTCCTCCGGCCGCTCGATCCCGCATCCCGCATCCCGCATCCGCACGACTGCCTCGCCGCCGAGATTCACGCCGTCACGCCGTCACGCCCTCGCATTCTCACGCCGCTGTTGATCTTCCCTGTCCAGCGCTACCATCGCCGCTCATACGCCGTCAATCTCCCTGTCGAATCATCTGCCACCAGTGACCGTGACGCATTCGTCTGTCGCCTTGCCCCTTGTCTCTCTCGCGGAGCCCCGTCCCCCCATCACATCGCTGGCCTTGTCGGGATTGTCGCGCTGCTACTCCATCGTGCGCATCGTCGCCCTTCACCCACCCGCGCGAGGAAGATGGGAAAATCGTAAGACCACATAGCATCCAATTGCCCGAAGCGTCATCACACAGGATGGGGGGAGCCCGCGCCGTTGCCTCGCGTGAATCGAGGGGTGCCCCTCTAACGTGAATTGCGATGCGACTACAACAAGCCCCATGAGAACACGTTGTCGTGGTCTTTGGCCACATCTATATGGGCTAACCTCGTGTGCCACAGACAGTCGAAGCTCTCACAGGATCAGCTGGTCGAGCTGCAAAAGTCCACGCATTTTGATAAGAAGGAGCTTCAGCAATGGTACAAGGGTACGTACGATCAGAGTTGCTCATTTGCCTTTGGTTTCTTTCCTATTGTATTTGCTTCGCGACATGTACTCGAGTCGCTCGGACCGACTATACAGCTTGCGCCGGCGCTCCTATTCTCCAGACGCTTTGAGGCGCTGCGCCAAAAATACTGCCTGTCGCGGACTGACCACTCTTGCGGTGGACGGTTCATTTGTTTCAATCAAGTTTCACAATCGCTAACCGACATAGGCTTTCTTAAGGACTGCCCCTCCGGAATGCTGAGCAAAGAGGAATTCCAGAAAATCTATCGACAATTCTTCCCCTTTGGCGATCCGAGCTCCTTTGCCGACTACGTCTTCAATGTGTTCGATACGGATAAGTCGGGCAGCATCGACTTCAAAGAATTCATTTGCGCCCTCAGCGTTACGAGCCGAGGCAGGATGGAGGATAAGCTGGACTGGGCGTTTCAGCTCTACGACATTGATGGGGATGGCAAGATAAGCTACGATGAGATGTTGCAGATCGTGGAGGCGATTTACAAAATGGTAAGTCAGCGGCTAGCGTCCATGTTCCTAGTCCAAGGAGTCCACCGGACACAAACGCACGAATATATGGCAGATGAAGAAAGGAACAGACGAGTCGAACGAACCGTCTAACGTATGCGCATAGGTCGGCTCCATGGTCAAACTACCCGAAGACGAAGATACCCCCGAGAAACGCGTCCGCAAAATCTTCCGCATGATGGACAAGGACGAGAATGGATCCCTCGACCTGGAGGAGTTTAAAGAAGGGAGCAAGCGCGACGAGACCATTGTTTCGGCTCTGTCTCTGTACGATGGCTTAGTGTGAGCCCGGAAATTCAGAAAAAGGTGAGTCCGCCATTATGAGGTGGGGGCTGCACGAACGGCAAACGTCTCTAGGTGAGACATTGGCGGACATCAGTGTGGCGGAGTGACTCATAAAGAGGCGGGGGCATGTGCGGGTGATTCATAATATTATAGAAGCATTGTCTGTTTTTCTTTGTTGTTTCCTTACCTGTGCCGGGGGGTTCTTCTTTCACTGTTCTTTTACAATGTTCTTCTTTCTTTCTTCAAGTATTCGTATCTTCTCTTGAGTATTATTATGGTAATTTTATGCAAAACGATTGTGGTCCAACCTACATATTCCCTAAGCAAAGGACATGTACAAGAGAAGAAAAAAGAATTCAAAATGGAAAGGGAGAGAAGCAAGAAAAGACAGCTATCTAATGTATGTATGTACTTGGCCACGTCCATCTCCGCCCTGGGGCATAATCCAGTTGACACCGACAGGCGAACTCCAAGAGCCTTGGCAGCGTCATGCATCTATGACGTAGGTATGTACACGCTTATGGCCGCGTGCATGACTGGCATCAGTGGCATGTGTCTGTCTCGAACGCGAAGCAGGGGTTAGTTAGCTTTGTACATGTAACATAATCTGCATCGCACGTGCTGGGCAGGTATGAATGTATCGGCATGAATTCTCGCACAGCCGTCCCGGCAATCGTAGCATCGTAGCCACTGCAGCAATTGATGGGTCACGTGACAAGGTTGGATGGCGCATGATAAGATATGTAAGTTCATGAAAGCGATGTAAGATACAACGGGGGCCTTACAAAGTACATGGCGATTGTTGTTCTTTTATGTGGCTCTGTCAAATCTTCATCAAGCTGCTAGAGGACGCGGATCATGAGATTGATGGGCGTCCAGTGTGAAGTGGTGATTAGCCAAGAGAGTAGGTATTTCTTTGACAATCAGGAATATGTAGGCACGAGTAATTCGATAAGGTGAAAACGAGGAAAACGTTTAGGAAATAAAAGCTAAGAAAACAATAGGAGGTCACCGTGCAAGAAGAATGCCTATGTAGGTACACAAAGGAACCTTTGTTGTGATTTTTCGTCGCAAAATAACCAAACGCAAATCACACCCTCGGGCCGAAACGCTTGATTCGCCCCGCGATTTCGCTCACACCCTCCCCGCATTTTTACACCACCCGCGCGATCCAATCACGCAAGCGCCCAAGCATTTCAAACGTTGGCAAATTGAATGCCGGATTGTGTATGCACCTGGCTGGACTTCTCGTTGCTACATACATACATACTTTCTGAAAAAGTGCCCGCCCCTTTGCAAAGTCCGTCCCGACTCCCCTCAACGTCAACATGCTTCAAGCAATACCGTACGCGAAATAGCCACTTATGAGATGGGCAGCAGCTGACAGTTTGGAACTGAGTTGAGGTCCAGGTCAATTGGGCACTCGAGACATGTACCAGACACGACCTCAGCGCCCACTGCAGGAGCCGACATATCCCCACAATCGGCATTCTGGCAGGTCTTTTTGTAAAAGTCGTTAAAGTAGGCTTGGGCATTGCCCCCCTTATACATGCTGCGAGAGCATGAGAGGATGTAGCCTGTATTCTCTCGAGCATCGCCGGCTAGGGCTGGCACAGCGGCCATGGAAAGAACGGTAGCTGCCGAGAATTTCATGGTCGTCTATCAGACTGGACTTTTGCTGGACGGATAAGCGACTGTGATTGAATATGAGGACAAGTAGAGAAGAATGAAGATCTTACAAAAGATGGAAAGAGGTGGCAGAAAGCTTGGAAAATTGAGGGGGAAAAGCCAAAAGAGTCCGAGAGGAGATGAATCAGTAGACTCGGAATTCGGACTACCTACCTAGGTAGGTTAGGTAGGCAGGAGTAATTTGTAAAGTCTGTCCCGATTGTTGCTTCTGCTTTTCCCAGCCAAGTCATTCACCACTCCAACTCTGCCGTCCACAGATCTCTGATCAGATCAAATCATCGTGCAGAATCCCCCTTTCTTTATGCTAAATACGGTACCCGGATCGCCTGGATAAGGGGAACGGCATGTCCAGGGCAGGCCGCACTGCGCAGTGTCAGAGTTTGGCGCGAGTCGGCGGCCACTGGATCAGTGGATCCTACTCACTGCGGTCACCGGTGACCACTGACCAGTGACTGCAGTGCAGTGTCCACTGTCTACCTAGGTACAGTGTCCCCAAACGGGCCATCGTCTCACCGATGATCGAGATTCGAATCATCATCTCAGCGAACGGGACTGCGTAATATTCCTGCGAGTTTGGTTTCACATCGTTTTAGAGAACAACTTTCCCCCGTGAGAGCTTAGAAGCCGACGGGTCACGGAACCGAGTCCAGACAAGCGTCCGGCTTCTAATTAAGACCAACGGAAGGAAGCCCTGAGCCGGAACTCTGAGTCCCGAGAGACACGTTGAGACGTGCTCTCTACGCTACGTATGTAACAACTTCACGCCCACGGTGCAGTGTGCACTACCGACGATGGAAAAAAAGAGGCATCGAACGACGGAATCAATAGAGAGAAAGTTTTTGCTGGTACATCCGACATCGTATGCCCCAGAACTTGAGTGAGTTGTAAATTCGAACTAGAAGTTAAATCGAAGAGAATGATAAAGAAGCAAAGAAAACTGACGATGCGCGTCGGCTATTTTACAATGAACGTTGCACCCGGACAATGTCCCCTCCATCCATGGACCATTTCTGCAAGCCAGATAATCCCTTAGGCTTCGTGAATCCATAATCCATATCTCAAGTATCGGGGACGGGGGCCAGCACACAGTTGTCAAATGCATTTTCCGCCAGGTCGACTTTGCAGCCCACGCAGATCCCGTCGACCACAACACCTCCCGCACTCAACGTGGGCGGAGATGTAAGTGCGCAGCCGAAAAAGCTGAGGCAGATGTTTTCGTACAGGTTCGTAAAGGATGCCAAGGTTTGTTCGTCGGTACGATTACCTGCTACCATCGTACGAGCACATGTCAAGGTGTAGTCCACGGCCAAGACGGCGGGCAAAGCGGCCACGAGGAAGGTGGTGACGGCTTGAAACTTCATGATCTGCGGTACGTGTTAGGTCAAAACGACGAACATTGGTGGTGAACTTAGAACATGGTAACGTTGTAGATGGGCAGGGAAAAGAGAGGAAACTGACGTTGGTTGGTATGATTTAGTGCGTTGGTGATGGTTTGATCCGTGCGTAATACAATGCGAAGACTTGGGAGTGCACAACAGCGATTCTCGTGCCCAAGGTTAGAACAACACAGGTCATTATATATGAAATTATGAATAATGCATCCCAGATGAAACATCTGTTTTCTTGCGAAGTTGAAATGACGCTTCAAGCTTGCCTCATTGGACTCTGCTCAAGGTAGGTAGCCTGCTTATCCTCTGCGGCATCCGATTTTGTTTTGGCAGAAGCCCTGCAGCTTCGCCCCCTTCAATTTCCATGAGTATCATGTATGATCGTTGTTGTTTGAACTCCTTTCCAAATGCACATTATTTTGCCGTCTTTGGACATACCTTAGACCTACTCAAGGTACTGAATATACCTTCACCAACGCATGCCATGTGAGGGGCGGGACTTACCGCTTCCGGTCGGAGGCTCGAGATGACTGCACTCTCAAATCGAGCCTAATTGCGATCATACATACCCCGGTGATACCCCAGTCGCACTAGCGGGAAGAGGAAGAAGGGAACGGCACGATGATAACGCGGGGTTGAAGATTATATATCGCGCAGTATGTATGGGGGTGTGTGCATGCCTGTATATCTTCAGAGTACGGAGTACGGAGTACAGCACAAAAAATGCTGCAGTTACAACTTTATACTCTCGGTGCTTTTTGAGTTTTCATGTCGACTGCTACTCACTGACACACGTTTTCACGGCCCAAGGTGTGCATTTAACTCTTTGTTGAACTGAGACAAAAGAAACTGGGACCAGATTTTATCGTCGATGAATCTCAATTGAACCTCGTGCCGTAGAAGTTTCGAAAAGGTGGGTTCGAAGCCCCCATCCTTCGAGCACAAGTAAGTGCATCACTGCATACACCAATTAAAATTTTACCCGCGTTCTGATGCGTCTGATGTTCCAGTTGAGCCGCTATGTCCCCTGAGCCTCGCGATGAATCAACGTTGTTGACATATACCTACCAGGCTACCTGTTTGTCGAAGGAAGTGAATGCCTAATGGTGAGCTTGTGGTTGTGGCGTGACCGTTTGACCGATCCCGTCTTCCGAAACTTCTGCGGCAGGAGGCTCATTCGTGACAAGTTTTGCTTCATTTTCCAGATGTGAGTCCATGGACCATGGCCCTTAAAAGCGTTGTCTGCCGTCGGAGGATCATCCGAGGATGTGCATCCATCCATACAACGGCAGGCGGGATGTGCTTGTGAGTGTTTCATCCGACCTGTCATTTAGCCTGATCGTCGCTCTATCCATAATTCCAGGTACGCGGTACGCCGTCACCGTTGCCGTGTAGTTGAGATGAGACAAAGTGTGCCGACCAGTATTCACTCGTGACTTAATTGCTTGGTGCAAGAGGGCCAGTTACCTAGTTGTTGACGGACATTTAGCAAAACTCGCGCTATATTATTATATATTGCGGGAATTTTCGTCTAGCGTTTCACATGAACCGATTGCTCTGACGAATCTCATTGCATGCCTTTGAAACGGACTTCTCTTCGTCTGGCGGTTTGGTCGAGGATTGCCTCAGGAGTATCAACTCTCCTCATGCGCAGAATTGCTCCTATCACCATGATCGATAACTTGGCGCTTTCTTCAAATACTGACTCAAAGATAAGTGCGTTATGGTTGTTTCTTTTGCTTCTGGTATACCGTGAACCCTCTCCATAATCCATTCGCGATCTGAACGGTCGCGTGAATTGCGGTGCAATCTTTCTAGTGAAACGATCTCAGTTCATGTGCAGTACTGCGGTCGCAACTGAGAAAGAAAAACTGTATCAAGTCTCTTGAGACACAAATTTCTTCAGAGTTCAAGTTCTGGTGTTTATACAGGTTTTGTACAGTTGGGCCGCGTTGAATTCTCACAGATATAGGTTGGTAAATATCTTGCATCAGCGATGACGCGACCTTCCCGCCTCCACCTCGCGCACAATGAGCGTTGAGAGCTCTGAGTGTCTCGCTCAGTTTCCTGGTTTCGCATGCCATAGGTACCATACGCGCATGATGCGAACAAAAAGTCATTGGCTTTAGACATCTTGATTTATTTTTGCGGATGGAAGAAAAAGAAGAAGCCGGATCCACCGAGCGAGAGATGATGTGGTGTCGATGGATGGATGGCCAGCTGGCGAACAACAGACGGCGGTTCCGCGGATATCTCACAGCATATAGTGGGGGCGTAAATAAAGCTCACATTCTCACCCACTTTCTGGCGCGTGAATGTGAGATTATTTTGCCAGCTGTCGCGACTCTACATTCACCAACATTTAACCTCATCTTTCGACAACCGCGACGCCAAAAACGCCGCAATGCCCCTGCGAGACCTCGCTCCTCATCTCGAAGACGAGATTGAGGATGCTGATAACGGTAATAATGCTCATATGCTTATCCCCGATGACCCAATAAACTAAGACTGGCACCGTGCTTCTAGAAACCTTTGACCTGTACTCAAACGATGTGGGCTCACAGAATCTGGGCTTTGTGGACGCCGCGGCGCAGACTGTCGAGGTGTCTCTCGCGGGACGGGATGTAACTATTCTGCAGAGTCCAGGAGTTCTCGCGTCCACGAGAGCGGGAGGGACGACTGGCGCAGGTAATACATAGACACTTACTCTCTTGATTACGGAGCCTTGCCTTGGGAGGCGTCTTGACGCTATCACCAGCCACCAGACATTTACTCACCATAATACACTTTTCCCACCTGCCATTCAACCATCAGCATGCATTTCATCGCTAAGAACAAATGAAAGCGCAGTTCTATGGAAAGTCACTCCCCTCTTCGCCAATTGGCTCGCCTCACCCTCAAACCCCCTCTTCACCACCATTCTCACTCCCTCATCGACTGTCCTCGAACTCGGCTGCGGTATATCCCCCCTCAATGCCCTTGCCATCGCACCCCGCATAGCAAACTACGTACTCTCCGACCAAAATTACGTCCAGAAACTCCTTTCTCAAAACATACTCGCCAACCAGTCCTCCTCTACAGCCCCCTCTGCATCCAGAGGCTCCAACAAAAGACGCCTCGGGAAGACGGTGACACCGCCGCCGCCGCAGAATATGATCTTCCGGGCCCTGGATTGGGAACAGGATCAAGTCTCGCCGGAGTTGGCCGAGCCGGCGTCATCGTACTTTGATGCGGTAGTGGCGACAGACTGTGTATATAACTATGCGCTGGTGGATCCGTTTGTGCAGACGTGTGTGGATGTATGTGCGTTGAAGAATGGAGATGATGAAGTGAGACCGTGTGTGTGTATTGTTGGTCAGCAGTTGAGAAATCATGAGGTGTTTCGCGCGTGGCTAGGGGCCTTTATGGGAAGATTTCGGGTGTGGAGACTGAGGGGGGATGTGCTGCCGGGTTTGGGAGCTGCGGATGGGTTTGTGGTGCATGTTGGTGTTTTGAAGAGCGGGAAGTGATGCAAGTCGTGTGAAAAGTGAAGCACGCTGAATGAAGCAAGCGGGATCTCATCTAGACGGGTAACGGGTTCGACGTTCATGATCGGGCCGAGCCTCGTAGCGTACAGACTACAGACTAAAATTTATGAATATTGTGGCTGTCAAGAGACAAACACTTGGCGAATAGGCGGCGACGCGCGGGCGATTTTGCTATGACATGGCTGACTGGCCCTGGCACTGGTCAGATATAGTAACTGATTACAAAATGGCGAGTCACAAGGACTGACGTGACACGTCGCGACTCGCGCACAAAGGTACATCTCGCCCTATGAGATATGTAGCTTCACACTGATCATATCCCTCACTGGTGTTGAATATGTACTGGGACGTATCGATATAGTTATTAGTCACATTAAGCGGGCACATGTTTCAAGTCTCGACTCTCGACGGCGGATCGCCGGATTCCGGAACCTCGAACGCGGTAACGACAGTCCAGCGAGATTCTTTACTCACAGAGGCAGAAGCACAGGGTACTCTTCGAGGTTCTTCAAAGCGCAACTGGGCACAATGAAGGATTATTAGCATTTTAGACCTGGTAAACTGCATCACGGACTTGGATCTGAGCTGAGATACCTAAATTTTAAATCTTCCTTTGTTACTTTCTGCAAAAATGTGCCTTCTCTCCCCCATCTTTACAACGCCTGTCCAGTGTCCACTCCCCGCCCGTCCACCTTCTGCAAAGCAACAGAAAATAGCTCCTGATCAGGGTTTGGGCGCCAGCAGACAGTTCGGAACGCCATTAAGGTCCAGGTTGGATGGGCAGTCGATACATCCGCCTAACACGACCGAGTCACCCACATCGGGATTCTCCGTTTTTCCACATCCGCTATCGGAGCAGGTGCGTTTGTAAAAGTCTTCAAAGTGGCTTTGAGCATCGTGATCGCTCCCGCGGTAACTGTCGCGAGAGCACACGAGGACGTACTCTGCAGAATCGGCAAGGGCTGGCAAAACGGCCATGGAGAGAATTGCAGCTGCAGAGAGCTTCATGGTGCTCTATCAGAAATTGTATTGGATAAGCGGCTGAGATATATACAAAAATACTGGGAGAAATGAAGATCTTACAAAATGTCGAAGAGGGAAGGCCGAAAAGAGGCCGAGGCGGGATGCGTTGAGGGAATTAAAAAGATAGTCTTCTGGTAACTTCAGAGGGACGGTGACCAACTGGCAACAGTCCTCTTCTTTTTTTTTTTGCTGATACTGGAGATCCCGACTTTGGAGTCTTGGACTACTGCAGATGGGTGGCCAACGCGGACTTCTTATTCTTATGCCTGTCTCGTGTTGTTGCTTTTCCAAGCCAAGTCAATCCATCATTGCAACTCTGCCGTCCACAGAAACCCGACCCCAGCAGATTATCCTGGAAGCCTCTTTCTTCTTTATGCTCAATTACTGGATATAGATTGAACTCGGATTCTCGGACGGCTGGTGGGGATGACGGTTCGTGAATCGTTACTGTTCGAGGCTAAGCCTACAACAGGAACGGTATCTCTAGGTCAAGGATCAGGCCGCATGATTAACTTCCGGAGCTCTGCTAGGAGATCCTGGGACTATTCAAGTAAACAAGGCAAAAGGGAGTCGCTATCGAGATTGGCGCGGGGCGCTGTGTTTCGTTTTCCCATGAGTAATCATCTTAGCGAATAGAGTGCGTGACAATCTTGTGAATTCGGATACATAACTGCTTTCGTCGGATCGTAGGAATACGTAGTACATAGGCAGAGTTCAAAGGAGCATGTAATTTTGTTCTATGAGTCGGGACGGGACGGGACATCCCTGCAGGACCACCCCAGGGCCTAAATTACTGCTGGGAGTCCGGCGCTAAGTCCAAAAATGGAAAATCAGTGAACCACTGAGTTACGTAATAAACTCGCGTCAGGACACCGAGTTAATCGCGCGACAAGGTGCGCGTTGGAGATTCGATAATGGAAGCCCGATTAACGATCAACTTACCTAATTATTCCATGGCTTGTGATCTTGGCATAGCAGATGACGCTCCATGCTCTTGCCCGCTCGCCGATTGTCGACGAGTGCGACCGACCATTCTTCTCTGCGGAAATCCTCCTTTGCGGCCGTCATACGGAGTACCTATTTAAACATACGCACGTTCGAGCGTGTGAGTGCCTGATACAGATTGGAAGTTTGTGAGTAGGAAAGGATGCAAGTGTGACGTAACGCGGCGAGGAAAAGCTCGGATGGCTGCGTCCCGCTGTGCAGAGACTTTTGCAGTCAGAATTTCGCCGGGGTTCCGGAACGTCCCGGGACTGTCCCATTGACAACAACAAATTATTATGACACTAATAAATATTGTTAACCTTTACTCCATACAAACAGACCGACAGGGACGGGTGTCAGCTTCTGATGCATGCCCAGGGCTACGTCTTTTTGCGTCACATTCACAATGGATCGACGAGGACAAAACAGACGACGAGAATAATGTGAACAGTGAAGAGACTCAAGAAAATCTCTTTCGGTGCACTTCATGCCTTTTAGACGTATCTGGGTTGCGATTATGAAGTATGAATGGAGAGAAGAATAAAGAAGCAAAGATCTTAGATGACTGATGGCGCGTGTTCAGGCTTTGCCATGCGGCCATTTTAGGAATCCAGAATTCCGAATGACGCTCGGCCCGGCGGTCGGACAATCTCCCCTTCATATCCCTACAAGCTAGATGATTTACTTAAGCTTCCACATCCTAAGGCCCCTGATCAGGAACAGGAGCCAAAAGACAGTCGCCAAATGCATTGGGTCCGAGGCCGACTTGGCAGTGAACGCAGCCTCCGTTGACCAAAGCGCCTGCCGCACCCAACAACGGCGGTGCTGAGTGTTCGCAGTTGAAATACTTGATGCAGGTGTCGGTGTACAGTTTCGTGAAGTATGCTAAAGCGTCATCGTCGGTACCGCCACTTGAGTACATCACACGGGCACATGTCAAGGTGTAGTCCACGGTGCCGACGGCCAAAACGGTGGGCAAAGCAGCCACGAGGAAGGTGGTAACGGCTGAAAGCTTCATGATCTGCGGTGTTTGTTAGGCCACGACATTGAAGATCATTTACAAGGACGAGAAAACTAAAAAAAAAAGCGATAGAAAACCATGAGGGAACTGACGTAGGTTGGTTTGGTCTACTAACTAGTAGGTTTGGGTCTGAACTCTGAAGTTAGAACAGTGAATCGTGCGAATAGGCAAGAAAAGGACCAAGTAGTCCTTAGGCCCAAGCAAAAACAACGCAGGCCATTATATACGAAAGATACGCATGACGCCAGCGTCGCCAGGAACATCTCCTCGCTCAAACTCGGCCTGATTGTTTGGACCCTGTTCAAGGTAGTCTGACTCTGCATCTGCGGCATCCTGATTCCTAGGGACCGAGTTTGGCAGAAGCCCTAGTTAGTACTGTGACCTGTCACCTGTCCCCCCTCTTTTGTCCAATTTTTAAATAAATCCACAAATCTTGCCGTCTACTGGACATAATGACAAGTAGCTGATTAAGATTTTAAGAGAGAGACAGAACTTGCCGTTTTCAGGCGGGGGTTCGAGATGACTGATTTGTATGAGATGTCCTGGACTCCTGGACAGCTTTATCCCTTGCATACCTTTTTACAGATTTACATAAGTGCACACCTCGAGCTGTGGAACTCAAGTCTCAACCACGTGCGTCAGGAACGCTGAGCAAGCGAAAGCCGATACGGAAAGGAGCACCGAATTGGTCTTGTTTGTTACTTCAGCTTGAAACGGGACAGGGGTCATCAGCAGCGTGGCCTTGCACCGGAATCGGATGCCGTTGGAGGCTTCAGTGTTTACTCGGTCCGACTACATACCACGAATTCCCTCGAACTGACCTTGACTTATGTCACATAGCATTTGAAGATTCGGGCGGCTCGTCCGGTAAAGAGCGGCTGCAATGTGCGTAGCGACGCATCTTTTCGGGTGTGAGCTCCGTGGCCCTGCATAATATTGTCTGCCGTCGGGCTATAGTATCCCTGGCTACGACGGCACATCAATCAAGACGGAGGCTGGATGTCCAGATGTCCATGCCTTGGCGGCTGGCCTTATCCAACTGCCGATTAGCTTACCTAATCCACAATGACATGATACAATTGCGATCGTCTCATTTCCGATAAAAAAAAGCCGAGCGCCAATCTTGCACTCTGCATGCTATGCCCATTGCCATTCGGTAGACTCCGATTCAATTTGGAAGTCTGCTAGGATTCCGTATACCCCGCAATGAATTCTTAGGGAATTCTGCTGGCATAAAGAACTTAAAGAAGCAGTCACGGGCACGGCGCACGCTCTCATTTGAGGAAAATCGACATATTTGTCTTTGCTTCAGATTTGACGATGCACATCATGCCCTCAATGGCAACAAGCCCCGAGCGCTATTTTTTTATGTTTATCCAGCCGCGCTAGGGTAGGGTATAATAATAATGAGAACAATAATAATCATCTTATATTTTGCGTCTGGTTTTGTTTTCTTTCATTTTGCTGAAGTTCTGTCACGACCGAAGACAGGAGCTGAGGAGTAACGTGCCATCTAAGCGGCAGATAACGAAACGGCCACCTGGAGGCGTGATAACCTCGCGTGTAATGAACCGGAAGCCAAACGACAGCTCACTACCAACTCAGTGGCAACTCGCATGACTGACATGGCCCCATCCCCGTTGTTCAGAAAAGATGGTTGACTTTCAAAGGCGAGACGTTTGTACAACATGTGCGATATCATATATGACAGTCTGACAGATTTGATATGTCTGGAAGGTACCGGTCGGGCTCCTTGAAAGTCCTATTTCGACATCATGAGACATAGCCCGGCACATGGGTAGATTCCCGTACTAGCATCAAATGAACATAATATTGGAAGAAGACTGGTACAGTACTCCGTACTAACAGTAACGCCTTCAATGCAATATCTGAACAGCCAGATCACCCTTGCCTACCAGCTGGCAGCCCGGACAGCGGGGCGCACTCAAGAGTCCATGATATCAGAACCCAGGTGCGGTACGGATGGATCATGGTCCCGAAATCATATAGCCCTACACACGACGTGCAACTCAGGTTTGCTGCCTACTTCAGTCGTTCTTCGTCGATTTCATTTATGAAGTCGCTTTCTTCCTCGTGACAATGTGAGTTCTTGCAGCTTACTTCCTTATTTTCTCCTTTTAAGTTTTACATGGTAGTCAGTCCAGCTCACATAATACAAGTATGCAACTCGGGGCTTTTTTTATCAACGCCATCATGGCGTCTCTGGCTGCGGCCCGTTACGTTCCCTCGGACCCCAAGACCTGCTATAAGGACCAACTGAATAAAAAGAGAAATCTGGAGCAGAGCGAAGCGAAATATGACCTCTCGCCACGAAGTCCCATGGGCGGTAGCATCGCGAGGCGCTTCACGGGGAGACGACAACCTTGCCTTGATTGCTGCGAGGCCTCTGCTTTGTTTTGCCACTCAGCTTGTCGGGCTCGATTCTCCGGTGCTGGTGATGTTAGTTGTCACCTCAGATCTGACATCTGTCCCTTTTCTTCTCCGTTTGGCTTCTTGTATCGCTGACGGTTTCTTCTTCTCCGTTTTCTTGCGCTTTTTTTCGTCGATTGTATACAGGCATTCTGGTTACTGGCCGCTTGCCAGAGCGGCTGCTCAGCCTGGGAAACCGGCTGCATAGCTGCTTGCTACAACTTCCCTGTGTAGATGCTTGTCGAATAGGCATCTCGGATCTGGATTCTGAGGGGGTAAAGGGCTTAATTTACATTGGACTGCAACAGGTCTTCTACAGGCTGAGTATGCATAACAATGTTCTGGGTTCTCTCAAGACTCACGTCGTTATATTCCTGTTTTGTTGTTGAATAAATACTGTTTCGTTATTGGGATCAAGATCAAGGTTTCCATCTATGATCCTGCAGTTCTGGGCTTGCACGATTGGCCCTTGAGGGAAAAGCCCTTGCTAGCTCAGAGCGAAAAGATTGATGTTTGGTGTTCCTAAGCTGTGATGCGCCGTGAGTTAAGTTTCTCGGGTCAAGTGTCCCAACACGTATCACATAATGACAGCAGTCAGCACTGAGGCTGAGCTGTGTTTTCCTTTTCTCTTGGATCAACGTCACGATTGCCGAAGTGCTGGCATGACGGAAAGCAACAGCTGTCCCAATTGTTGCACATTCATATGCTCACGTAGATGATGAGGACCAATTCCGGAAAAGAAAATAGCATGTTTCAAAGCCTTCTTTGGGGTCTGGATAGATTGCGCTCAATCAGGGCGTTCACCATCGCGCCTAAATCATCTGCTCGACTGTAGACCTAAGACCATTGAATCTTTTCGTACCTTACGCAGTATCGGCCTACACGCTTCCGAAGCATGTAGCATTGCTTCCTAAATCGTAGATAGTAAATACGTAGCCCGGAAAATGAATTGCTACTCAGGTTCCAGCCTCGATCAAACGAGAGCGACAAAACAGCTCAAAAAATGGCACAAGGTAGGGACAATATCACCGCGCCTTGCCCATCGCATCATCTCCATCACGCACCTCTTGCAGCATATTCGATATAGATTGATCCAGCTGGGCATTGGCCTCACAAAGCAGATTACGAAAAACGGCAAGCAGCCTATCAACCATGTCCTGCCCACCAACAGCACTCGTTATCACAATCTTCATCCGCCTACTCGAGACTTCCGTCGGACCCGGAAATTCGATGCAGGTGACTAGGGGACACGTGTGCGGCATTTTCTCTTCGTACAGCTGGAACCGAGCGCGGGTATCTCCGGGGAAGTCGTATACCGGAGCGGCAGGCGCACTCAGGTAGTGAATGACGGAGCCGAACTCGGTGCCGGACGACCATGTCGTGCTCTTGGCCACGACATCGGGCCAGTCGGCCGTGTCGCCGGCCATGGTGCGAATGTGCTGCTGGTGAAGCCAGTGAAGCAAATCGCTAGTCTTCCAGTCACGCCGCAGGGGGGCGCGGACAGGAACGTAGTTGAGGGAGCAGCCCACCATCTTGTCGATGCCGTCCAATGCCAGATGACGGTTCCGCACCAACTGTAGGAAGAGTACGTCCTCACTCTCAGTCTCTCGTGCGAGACACATGGCCCAGGCTGCTTTGGCCACCGTAGCCATGGTATAGCCTGGTGCAGGCTCCGGCAAGGGAATATCGCACGAGCTGGTTACCAGCCGCTCAGCATGTGCCCGGTCCGTCATGGAGATGTATTTCTCCTGCGGAATGAGATAGGTCATGGATGATCCCTGCAGCACGTCTCGCCACATGCCATAAACGTCCGGCGTGTTCTGCGCGACTCGGGCCAGAGCAAAATCGGCGTAGTCAAGACTCGGTGCTGGCTCCCAAGAGCAAGAGGCATGTTCCAAGGCGGAGCGCCAGTCCGCCATGATGCGCATGACGGAAACGCCGTCAAATTGAGCGCGCTGAAGCCTGAGTAGAAGTGAGAGACAGTCGCCTTGTCTGTCCAACATCAAAATGAGTTTGGTAACAGGCACTCCGGATCCCGCCGTCTTGTCGGCTGCATCCCGACAGAAGAGCTCCATGGCGGCGGAGACCTCGGCCTCATTGGTTTGTATCTCTTGCGACGGCAGATCAAAGTCGCAGAGCGTGAGCTGCACGTACGTATCCTCCAAGGGAACGAACGCGGTGCGGAGAATCGAGTGAAGGTTGACGACTCGCGATGCGGCCGCCTTGAGCGCTTCCGATGCCACGGGCTTGGAAAAATACAGACCGAAGAATGCTTCATGATCAGAAGCAAGTGCCATGTGCTGGTAATATGTCGTTGGGGCAATATGTGTAATTTGATCCTCACGGAGATCCCACTTGGCACAGATCTCGGGCAACAAGGACACCAGTCGCTTGTTAAGTACAGCACGAGCTTCTTCAAGCTGACTCCGGGAACTGATTTCATGCTGCCCCTGCTCTACGATACGAGCCAAATCGGACACTCGCGAGTGCTGGAAAATGATTGGAACGGAAACCTCCCACCCACGTCGGCGCGCAGCAGATGCTAGGGTCATGGCCGTGAGGGAGTCCATTCCCAGTCGGAATAGATCCTCGTCCAAGGAAATCGAATGAAGAGGTTTCTGCAGAACCTGGCCCACAAGCTGTTGCAGCTCAGCCTCGATGGCGGTCGATGCGGGCCGGTGCGATACACTTGCCGCCACATACGCCTCGATCTCCTCGTCGGACAAGGACGCTACGCGGTCTCGCAGTAGGTTTCGGTCAGCCTTGCCCGTGGCGGCCTTGGGTAAGTAGGCAAGTGGCAGTATGATGGATGGAATCATGTATGTAGGCATGGTCTCGCGCAATTTCGAAAACGCTGCCTTGGCCAGTGCTGCAAAGGCCATTGATGGTGGAGGAAACAGATTGGCAGTTTCCCCGGCAGAAGAACGACCTTCGTCGTTTTGCAAGACAAGAGCAGCCAAAACAGCGCCAGCCGATTTCTTGACAACAAGAACAATGACTTGAGATCCGGGGAAGACCTGCGCTACCTGGCCCTCCACCTCGCCTGGCTCAACCCGCTGCCCTCGTACTTTGACCTGGTCATCGTTGCGGCCGACAAATGTGAGGAGACCGCTGCTCACATGCTGTCGGACCAAGTCGCCGGTCTTGTAGAGTCGATTCGACGACCCAGAACCGCGTAGCCTCATGAGCCACGCAGGAGGGCTGATAAAGGCGCTAGCCGCTCGCTCTGGATCTCCAAGGTACCCCCGGCCCACGATCGGCCCTTCCAAAACCAATTCTCCTATTGCGCCCGGCGGTGCGAGGAGCTCGTGGTTGTCGCGGTTTACAACCCAGGCCACGCATCCGCTTGGCAATCCGATACACCGCGGATTATCGGAACGAGTCAACGGGTCCGTCACTGTGCTAATCAAGGAGCACTCAGCGGGACCATAGCCTTGGACGAGGCGCACCCGATCACACCAAGTTTCCAGGTCCGTCGCCGACAGCGCTTCACCCGCAAAGACTAGTGTCTTCAGGTGTGGAAACTCCTCGGGCTTAAATAGCCGTGCCACAGTCGGAGTCCAAAGCGCCCAGTTGACCTTCATTCGCTCGGAAGCTTTCGCCAGATTTCCCGTTCGTTCCTCTTCGGAAGGAACACACATGCAGCCTCCCATGCGCAGCGTGACGAGGACTTCCGTGACGGGAATGTCCCACGCGTGCGACGAGAATTGCAGCACACGGGAGGCCGAGTCGATATGCAGACGCGAGGCCATGTATTTTGCAGCCGTAGATAAACTGGCATGCTCGACGATGGCGCCCTTTGGTTTTCCTGTCGATCCAGACGTGAACACCAAGTACGCTGCATTAGTCGCTTTGAGCAATCCAGTTTGCCGAGTACCTTGCTGCTTTGCGAAGGGAACCTCCCGGGCCAACCAATCCCCGACTTCAACCACGTCTGTGGAAAAAGTCGCGACCTTGGACCTAGTCTGCGCCGAAACGATAATCACTGGAGGCCCTATAGCTTGAATAATGGAGACGACTCGCGCCGCAGGGTGTGTGGAATCCATCAATACAAACGACGAACCGGACTTAAGAACTGCAAGCATGGCCACAGGAGTCCAGCGAGTCTTTTCGAGAACGATCGGAATAGTGACCTCGGGCCCGGCGCCCTTGCGTACGATTTCCTCGGACAATGCTGAACTGAGATCGTCCAGCTGGCGGTACGTGAAGTTTCCGTCCCACGCGCAGACCGATGGAGAATCTGGGCACCTGAGGCATTGCTGATGAATAGTGTCATGTATGAATTCTTCCACTTGAGGTGGCATGCTGCGGTTCTGTTCAAACACATTGTTCATCTGATCTTCATCCAACACTGGCAAGGCACGAAGAAGTTCATGAGGTCGCTCCAGCGTTCTCTGGAGAACGAACCGGAAAGCCTCGGCAATGGCGTTGGCAGAGACGCTGTTCAGTAATATTTGATGGTAAGATAGCTGCATCTTGATCTTGTCCACGCAGCTGACAATATTAAGCGTGATGGGGTACTGGAGGAGGAAACGCAAATTCCCAATCCGAAATTGTCACACGATTAGAATGCATAACAATTACTGTTGTGTTGCAAAATAGCACAAAGGGGTGCATAGGAATGACTTACCTCGGATCGACTCTGGACTATATCACCTACCAGCCTCAAAGTAGATTGCTGCTGAGAGGCATGGTCTTCGGGCTGGTCATTGAAGACCGTGATCAAAGTGTTAAACAGATCCCCCGCAGAAGACCCTATCGAGTGGAGCGATTCGACCAGCGATTGTTGCTGATGATCCAGACTGTTGATGAAGTTCTCCTGATACTCATACATGGTGGAGAGAAGTGAAAGATTGTATGCGAGTTTGACTCGGCCAATGAGAATGTTGAAAAGAGGACCGACCATGTTCTCGACGTTGGCCACAGGGACATGCCGCCCGGAAGTCATGTAGCCAAAACAAACCTCGTCTGTGGCAGCATAGCGCTGCACGATGATGGCCCAAACGACGTGCAGAACCACGGTCATGCCGAGCTTGTGCTCCTCGCAGAACTGGGTCAGCTTCGCACTTGGGCCTAGCTCTATCTCGACTACCCCAAAGTACTGTCCATCTTCTGCGGGCTCGTCCTGGACGGCAGGAAATAAGGCGCCCGTCGCCCCTTGCAAGTATGACTCCCAGTACTCTTTGGGAGACTCTTGCAAGCGTTTTTCTTGCAGATACGAAATATATTCATGGTACGCGGGCGGCTCGACCAAGTCGTCCAAACGTCCCTGGTAAGCGTGTTCTAAGTCGCGTCTGATGATATGCAGTGAAAGGCCATCAACAAGAGCATGATGAATGCGTAGAGATACTGTGACGTCGTCCGCTGACCGTTGGAACACGAGGAGCTGGTGCATAGGCACAGAGTCCTCAAAGGGCCGATAGGCCTCCCAATCCTCTCCGTCGGTATACACAGAAATATATGGAGAGTAATTTTTCAGGACTACCTGGTCCAGGAAGCTATCCTCGGAGACCTGGATGAAAAGCGTGCGGAGTATACCGTGCCGAGAGACGACTTCACGCCAAGCACGCTGCATACGGCTAATATCACACGACACGTCGCCGGCCACCCTCCATTGGATTACCTCATCATAGTGATGAACATTGCGCGCGTGGCTCATGAGAATTCCCTGCTGAATAGGGGAGCACGGGTAAATTCTTTCAATAGCTTGCCCGAGCCGGCTTTGCATACGCTCCATGTAGATCTCCAGTCTGCCCTCGGGATAAAAGATATGTGGCGCCTTTTTCTGGCTGACGACAGACGCACTGGCCTCTGTTGATGTCGTTGCAACATCCATTTGCTTCGTTACTCCTCGTGCCAGCGCCAGCTTTCGTATTGTTCGATATTCAAACATGTCTTTCACCGTAACGCTAATGCCCGCCACGCCGCACGCCGCAGCGACTCGCATGCTCGAGATTGAATCGCCCCCAAGACGGAAGAAGCTGTCGTCGACACCGAAGGTGTGTGGCTCGATCTGAAGAACCCGAGCCCAGATAGCTAATATTTCATGCTCCGTTGCGTTGGACGGCGGGACCTTGCGGGTCAAAGAATAACGCGACCAGTCTTGCTGGGTCAGTGAGGCAAGATACTGCTTTATTGTTCTCCTACCGACTTTCCCGCTCGCCTCGCGCGGAAATTCTGAGACCGGTACAAAAAGATCTGGCACCATGTACGCGGGAATCCGATCCTGCAGAGCCGTCTCGGCGGCATTCGCATTGGCAGTGAATGACGAAGTCGGGGCAAGGATCGATAGGCCCCCGGCAGATTTCTGGTCCAACAGTGACTCTTGTTGCTTATGATTCGTCATGACGTCTTTCGTCAACACTAAGGCAACCAGAATCGAGGACTGACTATCAGACATCTGTACAATGTCGGTGACGACCTGATGAGAGCCTGCGAAACACCTCTCAACTTGATGCTCGACATCGGCAAGCTCCACTCGCTGGCCACGAATTTTGACCTGAGCATCCTTGCGCCGGACAAAGCTAATAGACCCATCGCTGTTCTGCCTGACGATGTCGCCGGTGAGATAGGCACGGTGCCCTTGGCCCTGATTACAGTCAGCCCTGAAATCTCTCAGCCAGTCCGGAAGGGCTAAAAACACGGCGTTCGTCTTGTCCAAATCGCCGAGATAGCCTCGGCTGAGGGTATGGCCCTCGATAAGCAGCTCGCCCTCAGCACCGATAGGCACAGGAAGGAGCTTTCCCTCAGTATCTGCGTTCACAATCCAGCAAACGCTTCCGGTGGCGAAGCCCAGATTTTGGACGTTTTCGGTATCCGGCCTCACGGTATCGCTGATCAGTGCAGCGACACTACACTCAGCTGGACCGTATGCGTTTATCAGCCGCGCAGAAGGTGCCCAGCGATCGACTAGACCGTGTTGGAGGCGCTCTCCTCCCTGCATAATCGTCTTCACGGTCGGCACAGTTTGGGGATCGAGCAGCTGCAAGACAGATGATGGCGCTCCAATCCAGTTGCCCTTGAACTCAACTATACTCGCCGCAAAGCGGTTGTTGCGGTTGTGCAAGGAAGGAATACAGATACAGCCGCCCGCCAGAAGCGTGAGGAAGTGCTCGGCAATCATGAGGTCGAAACTGTACCCACAGAATTGAAACACCCGCGACTCGGCCGTGATGCCCATACGATTCATCAGAGGCGACGCGTTCGTCATGAACGACTGGTGATTAGTCATGATGATCTTCGGTACGCCCGTCGTACCAGATGTTGCGACAACGTACATAAGCTCGCATTCCACGGCACAGGCTGAAGAACTTGTCTGCGATGCAATTATGCCGTTACTGAGATGATCTTTGTCGACGGCCATGACAGCTGCACCCTCTTGGAGCTCTTCTGCTGCACTAAGCAACTCATCCGAGGTCAGAACGAGTATCAGTGCAGGTCCAAGAGCGGCAATGATCCGACGCAAATGGTGCGGGGGCTGAGTAATATCCAGCGTGATGAAGGCAGCCCCTGCTTTGAGAACCGCAAGCTGAGCGACCACCGTGAGCCACGACTTGGTAAAGTAAAGAACAACGACTTGATCTGGCTTCGAAACATGGCTCCGTACGAGGCCAGCTAATTTCTCCGCGCGGCGTTCGAGCTCACCGTATGTGACGCTGCCGTCCCAGGCGTCTATCGCCGTTGCGTCTGGTTGCGCCTGGCACTTTTCTTGAATCACCTGGTGCGCACCAAGCCCTTTGGGATGAGGAGGAGGTAGATCGCTGTTCCAGGCTTGCAGTTCTCGCCAGTCCGACCTGCTTAGCTTGTCGAGGCTTCCAATGTCATCGTATATAGTCTCATTGGAGTGGATTTCTGTGAGGATGTGTTCGAATTGTGCCAAGATGCGACCCATCTGTCGCTCATCCACCACCGCCTTGTCATAGACGGCATTGATCTCGACACCTTTAGCGGACAACTTGCATCTTAAAGTGAGCGCATGACTGCTAAAAGAGGCTACATCGGATAAGAAGTCGTATCTCGTGAACCAAGATCCTTCCTCCTCGCCCGTGTCTGGTCCGGCGGCCTCGATCGCGAGCACCGTCTGGAAGTTGCAGGCCGCAGCAGCATTGGGCCCCAGCTGTCGAATGGCCTGCGCACCGAAATGCACAAACATGCTTTGCTCCACGATGGTGTATTGCAGATCGTCCAGCGCCTCCCCGAGCTTGCCCTGCGGATCGATGGAGACGCGAAGCGGAGTGCAAACAAACGTCGGACCGAGGATGCTTTCAATTTGTGCTACGGGTGCAGCTCGGCCGGAGGATATCAGCCCAAAGATGACGTCTTGGCAGCCCGTGTACGTGTAGACCGTCATGGCCCACGCGAACTGAATTTCCGTTGCCAATGTCACGTTGCGGCGTGGCGAGTCGACCAATGGCACCAAGACCGTCATCGACGCACAAGGTTGAGGCTTGTAATCTAGACCCGAAGGCGCTGGGAAGTGTACTGGATCTGCGTCTTGCAATTCCGCTTGCCAAAACAAGGCAGCCGCGTCCGCGGAATCCATCGTCTACTTTACGTAGTTCTTCAAGCAAGGAAGACGCCTGACCGAGAGCTCACGATAGGCCAAGTCAAGTTCCCCGACCAGCATCGGTAACGACCAGCCGTCGTAGAGCGCGTGATGCATGGCGACGAAAAGTCGATTGCTGGTGAGGTGTGACTGAATCAAGGGGCGTCCCAATCCAAATGAAGTACGCGAGATAGGTCTTGTGCTGCTGTCGTCGCTGACTTCATCGGTCACTTTCCAATGCGGTGGTTTCTTTACGACGACTTGATAGCATTCACCTGTCTCGGTTTGTACAAGACGTGTTCGCAGTATGGTGTGGCCGCTACAAGCAATGTGCCAGGCGCATTCCAGCCGCGCCCTGTCAATGCCACTCTTCAGTTTGAAAGAGAGCAGCGCTACATAGGCATTAGGGTTCTGAGCGGTAGATGCCATCAGACTTTGTTGCAGATGCGTGCAAGGATATATGTCTTCGATATCTGCCTTCTCCACTCCCGAACCACATTGGTCGCTCGCAACCTGGATGAGCATTTCAGGGTCTTTGACCAAAGAGAAAGGGGCCATTTCCACCGTTACTGAAGACAATGGATCACGAGAAGCATCTGACGTTGACACTAGCACAAGCTCCCTTAACGTCGGATGACCGAAGATATCCTGATAAGCAATCGAACTAATGCCCTCCTCCAGAGCCAGCGCCAGAAGCCTCATTGCGGATAAAGAGTCGCCGCCCAACTGGAAGAAATTGCTGTCCAAGTCGATTCGGGTACGAGGCAGATCAAGTGCTTGCGCAAAGCAACCTTGCAGCAGTTTTTCCCGGTCTGATTTCGGTTCTTCGCCTTGGTGCGTTGTCGCCTCTTCGCTACCATACAAATATTCTGGGGGTAGGGAAAGGAGAAGCGATTGGAGATGGCCTCTGTCAATCTTGCCACCTTTCGTCGTGGGAAAGTGTCTGATCGGAAGATACACGCTGGGCACCATGTGACTGGGTAGAGCAAGTCGCAATTTCGACGCCGCGAGGGCTAGGGTTGCCCGGAAATCTTGGTTGATGTCTGCTAGCTCCATGAGGAGAGAATTTGACGTCTTTTCGCCATTCTCTAGCCGCTGATGAGGCATTACCAATGCAGTCAACACGGTGCGTCCCGAGATTGGTCGCAGTAGCATTACAACGGCCTTGGTTGCGAGTGATGAAAAATGTTGTTCTATATGTTGTTCAATCTCTGCCAGCTCTACCCTCTGACCGTGAATTTTCACCTGGTCATCTTTTCGTCCTAAGTAATGCACTGACCCGTCGTCACAATCTTGACGCGCCAGGTCGCCGGTAAGGTAGATTCGATTGCTTCGGTTTATGTTTGACCGAAATCGACACAGCCAGGTCGGCGTCTTCACAACAAAAGGCGTTGATGAGTCCGAGGACTTTAGATCGTGAACATAGCCCCTTGCAACAACCGGGCCCTCAATGGCTAACTCTCCAATCGCGCCAACGGGCAGAAGCTTCTCATGGTCTTCAGGGTCAACTATCCAGGCCATTTGCGATGGGAAAGTAGATCCTAAGGCGCGAGGCATGTGATCGTTCAAGAGGCCCGAGATTCCGAGTGGACAGCATTCTGCGGGATTATATCCTGAGATGAGATTCTTGGATGACCAAGACTTAATATCGGAAGCGTTCACAGCCTCGCCTCCTAGACAGAGGGTCTTCAATGTTGGCATTTGCGTTGGTCGGTACAACCGTGCTACAGTAGGTGTGAGAAAAGCCCACGTTGCTCCAAGATCTGTCATGGCGCATGGCAAGTTTTCTAAGCGAGCTTTCTCAGACGGTATGACGACTGTAGCACCTGCAATCAACGGTGCCAGAATCTCGAAGAGGCTTAAGTCAAAGGCGTAAGATGCAAAATGAAGGACACGGTCTTGCGGCCCAATGTGTAAAGGCTCCATCGAACTGAGCGCGCACGCCGAGAACGACGCATGTTCCATGATGATTCCTTTCGGCTTGCCGGTCGATCCAGAAGTGAAGACAGCATATACCGGATCATGGGGGGAAAGGCTGGACCGCGATGCGCACTTCTGTGCGCTTGATAAGGCGCTCTCCGAATACAAATCGTCGTCTAACAGAATGACGGTATCTGCAAGCGGGCTGGCGTGTTGGATGTTGGTCTTCACCGTCAAGACGATGGTAATTTCCAGATCCCGGCACATGTCCTGCAATCGGCTCACGGGATAGGAGGAATCAAGGGCACAAAACGCGCCGCCGGCCTTCAAAACGGCGAGTATACCAATTACAGCCCATTTGCATCGGTCCAAGCACAAGGCAACAAACACACCAGGCTTAACACCAGCCGCACGGAGCCTTTGCGCAAGATGAGACGAAAGAATGCTCATCTCGTCGTATGTGAGACAGCCATCCCAAGATGCGACAGCTTGGCATGTTGGCCTAGAGCAGCAGTTCTGTTGAACAAGATCATGGACGCATACTTCCATCATAACAGGAGATTTGAGGTTCCACCGTGACAGCGTTTGATAGTCCAAAGAACTGCACATGTCCACGTCCGCCAACGGCTGTTGGGGAGCAGATGCGATGGAGCTCAATACCACGCGCAGCGTCGCGGCGAGGTGCGCAGCTTGGCTTTCAGACATGAACTGGTCTCTGCATGAAATCATGCATCGCATATCCGAAGCGAAGTGTACCATGCAATCGTACTTTGGCCAAATTAGCTGACCAATTACGGTTCTCTTCAGGAGCCAAGCTCGTCATGCCGAGTCAGCGTGCCTCTTCTTACCTGTGTGAGCTGCTCGGTCTCTACTAGATCTTTCATCCAGGTGTCAATTTGAAGTGGTTCGGAACAGCTTATCTCGGGCCAGTAGATGACGCATGTGTTGCAACTCTTGGGACTTTCGGCGTCATCGAGCGAAAACTTCTGACGTGGCTCGTTGTGTACGCTCATCGAATTTTGGCGAATGATGTTCAGCAAAGTGTCGTTGGCTCTCAACAGGAATGAACTGGTGAGCATTTCACTAAGTAATTGAGCGTCACATGTTGTCTCGGAAGCCAAGCTTTTAGAACTCATGACTCCGTAATCCAAAGAGACGTGCGACTTTGCGAGATAGGTTCCGAGAACTACAGCCCATGCTCCCTTGAAGACCTCCGCGGGAGAGATGTCTTTCTCGTCAATGACATTCTTCAGCTTGCAGCCAGAACTTTTGTCGTTGACTGTTACGACCTGATTTATAGCTGGTTCTGAAGACGCCGCGGCCGACTTGAAGTTCGTCAAGAGACATGGTTGGTGAGCCTCGAATGTAGACACCGCGGAGCCGGACGCTATATGCTGCTCAGGATTGTTTTTGCCCCCATTGATACTCTCGATGCTATGGCCGAAAGCAAATGGCGACTTCACAGCAGTAAGGCCTTGAAGCTTCTCCGGAACTGAAATAGACATGTCTGCGTGTTTCGAAGAATAGCACGTAGTATTGTGTCGAAGCAAGCGTGAATACGGAATGGTTGTTCGGTGATGAACAATATAATTGATTCTGGTTTTGCGACTAGGCTCCAAAAATGAAGGCGTGGCACAGGGATCCTTGCCGTCTCGTCCTGGAGAGTATGTCGAGATTTCTTTGTTTTCGTCATGTGCTACAAAGTGAGTTCCCGCGACCATTACTGGTTTACTGAAGATCGAATCCCGAAACAAAAGACGGTCTGCCGAAATGATAGCTCATAAAAACTTCTGCTATAACGCGCCCGCGCGGCAAAAATGCCGTCATCCTGTAGCATTGGTTACAGTAGTCTCAACAATGGCCTTCTGATTCCGGGAAATCAGTCACAATCCATAAGCCTGGCTTCCTCGGTTCGATGTTGTTTGCCTGCAAGGAATCTAGCCATCTCTCGACCCCGTGAACCATTGGCTCCCGTTTTCCCCAAAAATGAACCTAGCCGCCGCCATTCTGATTGGTGATATTAGGACGATCGTCCAGAAGAGAGTGTGTTACTGTGTCACTGCCAAGATACCGTATGTTCTCAGAAAATTGGTCACGCCCTACAATGTGTCGCTGATTCCCTGCTGTGAAGGCGTACCACACGCAATTCCTACTGCGTGCCGTTGAACGTTTCTTTAATAGCTTCAAAGGGCGTGATGGCACCGCCATGGCTGCTCAAATGATGAGTTGGTTCGTGGATGAAGTTGCATCAACGTTGTCGCGTCGAAAAGGGGAGGAAGTTCTGCGTTATTTATGTGGGGCCACTGTGTGTGTTTGGTTTGGCCAATGATGATGGCGTTACGAATGCGAATGAGGGGGTACTTTAGCACACCTCTGCAGGGCATGACGAATTCATTGATATCGTACTCTGTACGGAGTATGGTAATTTGGTAAAGCATACATATGTATGTACATAGGTACATAGCAGGCGTTATGCTTGTGCCGCGTTCGATTGAACGCTTCTGATTCATTGATTAAAATCAATAAATATCGCAGACAAATGAACGCTGCATTGCTCTAGCTCATGGAAGCAAACAACTAACTACTTAGTGCGCCCAGCTTGATCATGCGACTATAAATTTCCAATGTATTTTCACACGGTCAATCTAGAGTTTTGACGATTGATTTTGGCAGAAGCGCCTCCCAAGCCCTTCCTTGTCGTGACTCGTGAGATGGACTGGTATAAGATGTGGTGACGACGGACGTGACGACGTCTCTCGACTTCCGGGCTTACTTTTGCCATTCACACAGTCATATCTAGGAAATGACTTTTCAACATCAGCAGCACGCGGGTGCGAAACGTTTTTCGATTCAGTCGGACCCTGCGGAGATACACCGAGCCATTGTCGAGGATGGTGTCGCCATTATCGAAGGTTTTCTGACGCCCGACACGCCGACAAGATGGATGACTTCGTTCGCAATCACGTGGCCCGCGTCCCAACTTGATTCGACTTCAGCCGTCACGAGATTCTCAACCATGAATTGCTGCACAAAATCTGCCGCCTGGCCTTCCAAGACTCAAGTGATATTGCTTGAACTACGGAAGTGTCATCAAAAATGGCCCGGAACAAGCGAGCAGAATTGGCGCCGCGACCAGCCCAGATATCCCGTGGTCAAGGAAGGTCCGGATGCGCCTGAAGGCATGCTGAACTTCTTCACAGCCTTGGCGGACTTCCATGCCGAGACTAATACAATATATTTTGGGCAGCAACGAACGGGTGGAACTTGAGGAGCCCGATGCTGATCGTCCAATTGAATACATATGTGCGCAGGCGACTACGGTCCGCGATTTTTGATGCCTGGCTCCAGCCTCCTTTGGCCAAGTCAAATTCTTGTTCCACGAAACAAGCCATGGGGTCTGCGTTTGTGATTTTCCCAATTTACGTGCGTTCTTGCGCGCCTGATGCTCGAATTGGGCCGCTATCCGCCTGCACCTCGCGTTGACGGCAGCTGTGGCCTCGGTGCCAGTGAGCTTTGCAAAGTACTCTGATCAATGCTCTGCCTAGGAGATAGGTCGCTGGAAGCCCCTACATTCATAGCGAGGTTGGTGCGTCTGCTGCAGACTGTGTGCCGCCGTCCGATTCGGAGCTTCTCAATCGATTTGAATGTCGTTGAACTTTGGAACTTTGAAGGGCGAGAATCTGGAATTGGCTTGCCTACGAAGTGTGCATTCATCGCTGCGCCGTGTGGAAAGACCACGTTGTTGCGCAATCCGATGGAAGAAGTACAAAAGACATGATGATGATAGAACACGATGCTCGAAGCCAAAATCGATGCGCTCGTTGTGTTATTGATGGTTGATGACTTGATGTTGTTGAAACTTGAACGTCGTCGAAACAAAATGATGAGCGTTGTGGTGTGGCCGTATGACCGACCCACTTTTCCAAAACTTCTGTTGCAAAAACTTGCTTGGCGAATAGCTACTGTAAGCTCCAAAACCGGGCGCGGGCGACACGACCATTGTCAGTGGCAAAACCACCCAATCGAGGCAGTGATAGATTATCAATCGTTCAGACAAAATGCACCTCGCCATGCCCATGATGATTGTACCTACTTTCTAGATTCTTGACGCCTTTTGATGCGACGTATCTTCTTTCTCGGGAACTTGGTGAAAACCATGACACCTTTGACGCAGAAAATGATTGGTAGGCGAAGTGTCATGGGAAATTATGTGTACATGAATAGAAAAGAGAGGAAAAGAGAGGAAGTCGTAAAGTCCCATTCCGAAATCAAATTCATCCTGATGCAAGTTCATCGAGGGACCTAAACTAGGTATCCCTCCTATCGGATACGGGTATCCCTATTCTTCGCGGTAACTTTTTATGTCGTAACGGTAAGGTCGATACCAATCACAAAGTCACCTCCCAGTTTCGAGTTCAGCCGCTTCACCCATCAATAAAACGGTTGAACAATGCATGATCGTAGTGTTTTCTTCATTATAAAATTGTCCTGGTATTTCTGTTCGATATGTGGTACATATGTATGACAATCCCGTGCGCAGGTGCAAGCATCAGGATGGCGGGATAACAGGTACATAGTCAATAATAATAATTGTCCAAACCTGACAAGTTGTGATTGCTGCCCACGCCAACTGATGCGCTTGATCAATCGCTGCTTAACGACTCCGTTGTATTTAGGAAGATCAAAATGAGGGATTATGTTCCTGGTTTTGAGCTTGAATCGCCTCCGGATATGTCATTGGGATTGAGGTCAGGCGAGTGTACCAATTAGTTTGTCCTTTCAATATCGAATTGAGTGGTGCAACAGCAGGTACCTTGATTGATAATGTTGATTCTACATGCAATACCCTGGAACGAAGGGTTCAAGATGATTCAGACTGCGATTGAAATGGCGATCCGTCGGCAGCGCTGGCGAGGTGAGATATTTCCGAGTCCGGTCCATTCCCTATCTTCAAAACGACGAGGATTAATCAATTCTCGACATCCTCTTCCAAATATTGAAGACGCGATTCCCATTCTTCTGCTTCATAGTGACATGCGTGCATGGCTTTCCACTTGCGCCTGAACGAGCGCGGATGGCCCGATGCAGTGTCTTTGAAAGATCTTACTCCCTAGATAATTGACAAGCAATTCTTGTGTGATCTTACGGTCACGCTTGATTCAAAAGTATACTAATCAAATATCCTTAAACACGCGCTTCTTAAGAGACCAAAATTCTGGGTTTTAATGCGGGTTTCATAGAGTTATCTGGCGTTGAAATAGGATACAAATGTAGGTCGGTGAGTGGCGACGACACTGTGTGACCTTGCCGCGTCAACCACGCGCACAACACCAGCTCTAAGTATACCATTCAGGCCCTGGCTTCAAATGCCATTCGCGCATGATTTGGACGATATTTCATTAGTTTCGGACCACCCGAGGCACGTTTTCCGCACGATTCGAAGATTATATCCCATTCATTCAGATTACGCACCCAGAATATAGTCACCTAGGGGCCTGACATTTGGCTTCTCCGTATTCGAGCTGACCATTGAGCCTTGCCTGACTTAGTCACTTGAGCTGTTGCGCTCCGTTGCCTAGGGTTCTCGGGCCAAAGCCCAAGTGTGCCTACAACTTACAAGGTAGTAAACTTGCGACAGCACTGAGGCTGATCAGTCGATTCATAAACGTTTCACAGCTGTGTATTTTATTGACGCCACTATTGTCAAAGTGCTTAGATGATAGAAAAGAACAGCTGATGCAGCTTGTTGCTTTCATACGCTCATGTACACGACGGTGACCAGCTTTGGAAAAGAAATAGCGTGTTTCAGAGTCTTCTTCGGACAGGTTACGCTCGATCAAGATTCAAGGCGTTCATCATCGCGAGTAAATCATCTGCTAGACTATAGACCACGAGATGTTCTGGTAATCTACGCAGTATCGGTCTACATAATTCCTAAACAGTAAATAGGTAGCCCAGAAAATGAATTGCTACTCAAGCCCCAGTTTCGATCAAACGAGAGCGACAACACAACTCAAAAAAGGGTTCAAAGGCAGGGAAAATATCACCGTGCCTTGCCTATCGCATCATCTCCATCACGAAACCCTTGCAGAATATTCGACACTGATTGATCCAGCTGGGCATTGGCCTCACAAAGCAGATTGCGAAAAACGGCGAGCAGCCTATCGACCATGCCTTGCCAACCCACAGCGCTTGTTACCAAAATTTTCATCTGCCTGCCCGATTGCTCCGTCGGGCCCGGAAACTCGATACATGTGACCAGAGGACACGTGTGCGTCATCTTCTCGTCGTACAGCTGGAACTGAGCGACTGTGTCTCCGGGGAAGTGGTACACCGGAGCGGCTGGCGCACTCAGGTAGTGAATGACGGAGCCGAACTCGGTGCCGGACGACCACGTCGTGCTCTTGGCCACGACATCGGGCCAGTCGGCCGTGTCGCCGGCCATGGTGCGAATGTGCTGCTGGTGAAGCCAGTGAAGCAGGTCGCTGGTCTTCCAGTCGCGCCGCAGAGGAACACGGACCGGAACGTAGTTGAGGGAGCAGCCGACCATCTTGTCAATGCCATCCAATGCCAGATGACGGTTCCGCACCAGCTGCAGAAAAAGTAAGTCCTCGCTCTGGGTCTCGCGTGCGAGACACATGGCCCAGGCTGCTTTGGCCACCGTTGCCATGGTATAGCCCGGTGCAGGCTCCGGCAAGGGAATATCACACGAGCTGGTCACCAGCCGCTCAGCACGTGCCCGGTCCGTCATGGGGATATAATCCTGCTGTGGAACAAGATAGGTCATGGATGATCCCTGCAGCACGTCTCGCCACATGCCAAACACGTCCGGCGTGTTCTGCGCGACTCGGCCCAGCGCAAAATCGGCGTAGTCAAGACTTGGTGCTGGCTCCCAAGAGCAAGAGGCATTCTCTAAGGCGGAGCGCCAGTCCGCCATGATGCGCATGACGGAAACGCCGTCGAACTGAGCGCGCTGAAGCCTGAGTAGAAGTGAGAGACAGTCGCCTTGTCTGTCCAGCATCAAAATGAGTTTGGTAACAGGCACTCCGAATCCCGCCGTCTTGTCGGCTGCATCCCGGCAGAAGAGCTCCATGGCGGCGGAGACCTCGGCCTCATTGGTATGTATCTCCTGCGACGGCAGATCAAAGTCGCAGAGCGTGAGCTGCACGTACGTATCCTCCAAGGGAACGAACGCGGTGCGGAGAATCGAGTGAAGCTTGACGACGCGCGATGCGGCCGCCTTGAGCGCTTCCGATGCCACGGGCTTGGAAAAATACAGACCGAAGAATGCTTCATGATCAGAAGCGAGTGCCATGTGCTGGTAATATGTCGTTGGGGCAATATGTGTAATTTGATCCTCACGGAGATCCCACTTGGTGCAGATCTCGGGCAACAAGGACACGAGCCGCTTATTTAATATAGCACGAGCTTCTTCGAGCTGACTCCGTGAACTGGTTCCGTGCTGCCCCTGCTCTACGATACGAGCCAAATCGGACAGTCGCGAGTGCTGGAAAATGATTGGAACGGAAACCTCCCACCCACGTCGGCGCGCAGCAGATGCTAGGGTCATGGCCGTGAGGGAGTCCATTCCCAGTCGGAATAGATCCTCATCCAAGGAAATGGAATGAAGAGGCCTCTGCAGAACCTGGCCCACAAGCTGTTGCAGCTCAGCCTCCATGGCGGTCGATGCGGGCCGGTGCGACACACTTGCCGCCACATACGCCTCGATCTCCCCGTCGGACAAGGACGCTACGCGGTCTCGCAGTAGGTTTCGGTCAGCCTTTCCCGTGGCGGCCTTGGGTAGGTAGGAAAGTGGCAGTATGATGGATGGAATCATGTACGTAGGCATGCTCTCGCGCAATTTCGAAAACGCTGCCTTGGCCAGTGCTGCAAAGGCCAACGATGGTGGAGGAAACAGATTGGCAGTTTCGCCGGCAGAAGAGCGATCTTCGCCGTTCTGCAAGACGAGAGCAGCCAGAACAGCGCCAGCCGACCTTTTGACCACAAGAACAATGACTTGAGATCCGGGGAAGACCTGCGCTACCTGGCCCTCCACCTCGCCTGGCTCAACCCGCTGCCCTCGCACTTTGACCTGGTCATCATTGCGGCCGACAAATGTGAGGAGACCGCTGCTCACATGCTGTCGGACCAAGTCGCCGGTCTTGTAGAGTCGAATAGACGACCCAGAACCGCGTAGCCTCATGAGCCACGCAGGAGGGCTGATAAAGGCACTCGCTGCTCGCCCCGGATCTCCAAGGTATCCCCGGCCCACGATCGGCCCTTCCAAAACTAATTCTCCTATTGCGCCCGGCGGTGCCAGTAGCTCGTGGTTGTCGCGGTTTACAATCCAGGCCACGCATCCGCTTGGCAATCCGATACACCGCGGATTATCGGAACGAGTCAACGGGTCCGTCACTGTGCTAATCAAGGAGCACTCAGCAGGACCATAGCCTTGGACGAGGCGGACCCGATCACACCAAGTTTCCAGGTCCGTCGCCGACAGCGCTTCACCCGCAAAGACCAGTGTCTTCAGGTGTGGAAATTCCTCAGGCTTAAATAGCCGTGCCACAGTCGGAGTCCAAAGCGCCCAGTTGACCTTCATTCGCTCGGAAGCTTTCGCCAGATTTCCCGTTCGTTCCTCTTCGGAAGGAACACACACGCAGCCTCCCATGCGCAGCGTGACGAGGACTTCCGTGACGGGAATGTCCCACGCGTGCGACGAGAATTGCAAGACACGGGAGGCCGAGTCGATATGCAGACGCGAGGCCATGTATTTTGCAGCCGTAGACAAACTGGCATGCTCGACGATGGCGCCCTTTGGTTTTCCTGTCGATCCAGACGTGAACACCAAGTACGCTGCATTAGTCGCTTTGAGCAATCCAGTTTGCCGAGTACCTTGCTGCTTTGCGAAGGGAACCTCCCGGGCCAACCAATCCCCGACTTCAACCACGTCTGTGGAAAAAGTCGCGACCTTGGACCGGGTCTGCGCCGAAACGATAATCACTGGAGGCCCTATAGCTTGAACAATGGAGCCAACTCGCGCCGCAGGGTGTGTGGAATCCATCAATACAAACGACGAACCGGACTTGAGAACTGCAAGCATGGCCACAGGAGTCCAGCGAGTCTTTTCGAGAACGATCGGAATAGTGACCTCGGGCCCGGCGCCCTTGCGTACTATTTCCTCGGACAATGCTGAACTGAGTTCGTCCAGCTGGCGGTACGTGAAGTTTCCGTCCCACGCGCAGACCGATGGAGAGTCTGGGCACCTGAGGCATTGCTGATGAATAGTGTCGTGTATAAAGTCGTCCACTTGAGGTGGCATGCAGCGGTTCTGTGCAAACACAATGTTCATCTGGTCTTCATCCAACATTTGCAAGGCACGTAGAAGTTCATGAGGTCGCTCCAGCGTTCTCTGCAGGACAAATCGGAAGGCCTTGGCAATGGTGTTGGCAGAGACGCTGCTTAGCAACGACGTGTGGTACGATAGCTGCATCTTGATCTTGTCCGCATGGTTGAGAATATTCAAGGTGATCGGGTACTGTAGCAGTAAAAAAGAACCCACAAACCGAATTTGTTACGCGATTAGAATACACGAAGTCATGACGCGTTGGGGAATAGCAATATAGGAATGACTTACCTCGGATCGACTCTGGACTGAATCACCGACCAGCCTCAGTGCAGATTGAGAGACATGGTCCTCGGGCTGGTCATTGACGACCGTGATCAAAGTGTTGAACAAATTCCCCGCAGAAGACCCTATGGAGTGAAGTGTTTCTACGAGCGATTGATGCTGGTGATCCAGACTGTTGATGAAGTTCTCCTGATACGCATACATGGTGGAGAGAACTGATAGATGGTATGCGAGTTTGACTCGACCTATGAGCATATTGAATAATGGACCGACCACGTTCTCGACGTTGGTCACAGGGACATGTCGTCCGGAAGCCATGTAGCCAAAACAAACCTCGTCTGTGGCAGCATAGCGCTGCACGATGATGGCCCAAACCACATGCAGAACCACAGTCACGCCAAGCTTGTGCTCCTCGCAGAACTGGGTCAGCTTCGCAATTGAGCCTAGCTCTACCTCGACTGCCCCGAAGTATTGTCCATCCTGTGCGGGCTCGTCCTGGACGGCAGGGAATAAGGAGCCCGTCGCCCCTTGCAAGTATGAGCTCCAATACTCCTGAAGTGACTTCCGCGAGCGCTTTTCTTGCAAGTACGAAATATATTCATGGTACCCGGGCGGCTGGGCCAATTCGTCCAGACGTCCCTGGTAGGCTAGTTCCAAATCGCGTCTGATGATATGCAGTGAAAGGCCATCAACAAGCGCATGATGAATTCGGAGATATACCGTAACGTCGTCCGCTGAACGTTGAAACACGAGGAGATGATGCATGGGCACAGAGTCCTCGAAGGGCCGATATGGCTCCACGTCTTTTTCGTTGGTACAAACAGAAATGTCTGGAGAGTAGTTCTTCAGTACCACCTGGTCGAGGAAGCTATCCTCGGAGACCTGGAGGAAAAGCGTGCGAAGTATGCCGTGCCGAGACACGACTTCACGCCAAGCACGCTGCATGCGGCTAATATCACAAGAGACGTCGCCGGCCACCCTCCATTGGATCACTTCATCATAGTGATGGGGATTGCGCGCGTGGCTCATGAGGATTCCCTGTTGAATAGGGGAGCACGGGTAAATTCTCTCAATAGCTTGCCCGAGCCGGCTTTGCATACGCTCCATGTAGACCTCCAATCTGCCCTCGGGATAAAAGGGATGTAGCGCCTTTTTCTGCCTTATGCCGGACGCATTGGACTCTGTTGATGTCGTTCCAACAGTCAATTGCTGCGTTTCTCCTCGTGCCAACGCCAGTTTTCGAATGGTTCGATATTCAAACATGTCTTTCACTGTGACGCTGATGCCTGCCGCACCGCACGCCGCGGCGACCTGCATACCCGAGATGGAATCGCCTCCGAGTCGGAAGAAGCTGTCGTGGACACCGAACGTGTGTGGCTCGATCTGAAGAACCCGAGCCCAGATGGCGCTTATCTCATGCTCCGTTGCGTTGGACGGCGGGACCTTGCGCGTCGAAGAGTAACGCGACCAGTCTTGCTGGGTTAGTGAGGCAAGATACTGCTTTATGGCCTTCCTGCCAATTTTCCCGCTCGCCTCGCGCGGCAGATCGGACACTGGTACAAAAAGATCTGGCACCATGTACGCAGGCATCCGATCCTGCAGAGCCGTCTCGGCGGCATTCGCATTGGCAGTGAACGACGAAGTCGGGGCAAGAATCGATAGGCCCCCCGCGGATTTCTGGTTCAACAGTGACTCTTGTTGCTTATGTTTCGTCATAGCGTCTTTCGTCAACACTAAGGCAACGAGAATTGAGGACTGGCTGTTAGGGATCTGTACAATGTCGGTGACAACCTGATGAGCGCCGATGAAACATCTCTCAACTTGATGCTCGACGTCGGTAAGCTCTACCCGCTGGCCACGGATTTTTACCTGAGCATCCTTGCGCCGGACAAAGCTCATAGACCCATCGCTGTTCTGCCTGACGATGTCGCCAGTTAGGTAGACACGGTGCCCTTGACTCTGACCACGGTCAGCCCTGAAATCCCTCAACCAATTTGGAAGTCTTAGAAACGAGGCGTTCGTCTTGTCAGCATCGCCGAGGTAGCCTCGGCTGAGGGTATGGCCCTCAATGATCAGCTCACCCTCAGCACCGATAGGCACAGGAAGGAGCTTTTCCGAAGTTTCAGCGTTCACAATCCAGCAAACGCTTCCGGTTGCGAAGCCCAGATTTTGGACGTCATCGGTATCCGGCCTCACGGTGTCTCTTGCCAGTGCACCGACACTGCACTCAGCTGGACCGTATGCGTTTATCAGCCGAACATGAGATGCCCAGCGATCGACGAGGCCCTGTTGGAGGCGCTCACCTGCCTGCATAATCGTCTTCACGGTCGGTACAGTTTGGGGGTCAAGCAGCTGCAAGACAGACGACGGCGATCCAACCCAGTTGGCCTCCAACTCAACGATACTCGCTGCGAATCGGTTGTTGCGGTTGTGCAAGGAAGGAATGCAGATACAGCCGCCCGCCAGAAGCGTGAGGAAGTGCTCGACAATCAAGAGGTCGAAGCTATATCCGCAAAACTGGAACACGCGCGAATCAGACGTGATGCCCAGACCGTTCATCAAAGGCGACGCGTTCGTCATGAACGCCTGGTGGTCAGTCATAACAATCTTGGGCATGCCCGTCGTACCTGACGTCGCGATTACGTACATGAGGTCGCACTCCACGGTGCAGGCAGAAGAGCTTGCCTGTGACGTTCTTGCGATGGCATCACTGAGATCATCTTTGTCGACGGCCATGACCGGAACGGCGTTCTCTTGCAGCTCTTCCGCTGCACTAAATAAATCTTCCGAGGTCAGAACCAGGACGGGCCCAAGAGCGGAAATTACCCGCTGCAGATAGTGCACCGGCTGAGAAATTTCCAGAGTGATGAAGGCGGCCCCTGCTTTGAGAACAGCAAGCTGAGCGACCACCGTGAGCCACGACTTGCTAAAGTAGAGAACTACCACTTGATCTGGCTTCGAAACATGGCTCCTTACGAGGCCAGCTAATTTCTCCGCGCGGCGTTCGAGCTCCCCGTATGTGACGCAGCCATCCCAGGCGTCTATCGCTGTTGCGTCTGGTTGTGCCTGGCACTTTGCTTGAATCGCCTGGTGCGCACCAAGTCCTTTCGGATGAGCAGGAGGTAGATCGCTGTTCCAGGCTTGCAATTGTCGCCAGTCTGACACGCTCAGCTTGTCGAGACCTCCAATATCATCGTGTACTGTCTCGTTTGAGTGGATTTGTGTGAGGATATGTTCGAACTGTGCCAAGATGCGACCCATCTGTCGCTCATCCACCATCAATTTGTCATAGACGGCATTGATCTCGACACCTCGAGTGGACAGTTTGCATCTCAAAGTCAGCGCATAGCTGCTAAAGGAGGCTACATCGGATAAGAAGTCGTATCTGGTAAACCAAGATCCTTCCTCCTCGCCCGTCTCTGGTCCATCAGCCTCGACCGCGAGCACTGTCTGGAAGTTGCAGGCCGCGGCAGCATTGGGCCCCAGCTGTCGAATTGCCTGCGCTCCGAAATGCACAAACATGCTTTGCTCCACGATGGTGTATTGCAGATCGTCCAGCGCCTCCCCGAGCTTGCCCTGCGGATCGATGGAGACGCGAAGCGGAGTGCAGGCAAACGTCGGACCGAGGATGCTTTCAATTTGTGCTACGGGTGCAGCTCGACCGGAGGATATCAACCCAAAGATGACGTCTTTGCAGCCCGTGTACGTGTAGACCGTCATGGCCCACGCGAACTGAATTTCCGTTGCCAATGTCACGTTGCGGCGAGGCGAGTTGACCAATGGCACTGAGATCGTCATCGCCGCACAAGGTTGAGGCTTGTAATCTAGACTAGAAGGCGCTGGAAAGTGTACTGGATCTGCGTCCTGCAATTCCGCTTGCCAGAACGAGGCAGCCGCATCCGCGGAATCCATCGTGTACTTTACGTAGTTCTTCAAGCAAGGAAGACGCCTGACCGAGAGCTCACGATAGGCCAAGTCAAGTTCCCCGATAAGCATCGGCAATGACCAGCCATCATATAGCGCGTGGTGCATGGCGACAAACAGTTGATCGGTGGTGAGATGTGACTGGATCAGCGGGCGCCCCAAACCAAATGAAGTACGCAAGAGAGAATCAGTGCTGCCATCGTCGCTGACTTCATTGGTCTCTGTCCAATGCGGCGGCTTTTTCACAACGACTTGATAGCAGTCACCTGTGTCGGTTTGCACAAGACGTGTTCGCAGTATGGCGTGGCCGCTGCAAGCAATGTGCCAGGCCCTTTCGAGCCGAGTCCTGTCAACGCCGCTCTTGAGTTTGAAGGCAAGGATCGCAACGTAGGCGTTAGGATTATGGGCTGTGGACGCCATCAAGCTCTGTTGCAGATGAGTGCAAGGATATATGTCTTCGATATCTGCCTTCCCCACTCCGGAACCACATTGCTCGCTCGCTATCTGGATGAGCATTTCAGGGTCTTTGATCAAAGAGAAAGGAGGCGTTTCCACCGTTTCTGAGTACAAGGGTTCGCGAGAAGTAGCTGAAGTCGACACTATCACAATCTCCCTCAAAGTGGGATGACTAAAGATATCCTGATACGCAATCGAACTGATGCCCTCCTCCAGAGCCAGCGCCAGAAGCCTCATTGCGGACAAAGAGTCGCCGCCCAACTGGAAGAAATTGCTGTCCAAGTCGATTCGGGTACAAGGCAGATCCAGTGATTGCGCAAAGAGGGCTTGCAGAAGTTTTTCACGATCTGATTTCGGTTCTTCGCCTCGGTGTGTCGTCTCTTCGCAACCGTATAAATTTTCCGGGGATAGGGAGAGAAGGAGTGATTGGAGATGACCCCGATCAATCTTGCCGCTTTTTGTCGTGGGAAAGTGTCTAATCGGAAGATACACGCTAGGCACCATATGACTGGGTAAAGCGAGTCGCAATTTCGACGCGGCGCTGGCTAGATTTGCCCGGAAATCTTGGCTGACGTCTCCCGACTCCATTAGGAGGGACTCGAGGCTTTTGTCGCCATGCTGTAGCCGCTGATGAGGCATTATCAATGCAGCCAATACGGTGCGTCCCGAAATCGGTCGCAGTAGCATTACAACGACCTTGGCTGCGAGCGATACAAAATGTTGTTCGAGGTGGTGTTCAATCTCAGCAAGCTCGACCCTCTGGCCATGTATTTTTACCTGGTCATCTTTTCGTCCCAAGTAATGCACTGATCCGTCGTCACAATCAAGACGCGCCAGGTCGCCGGTGAGGTAGATTCGATTGCCTCGATTCGCAGTCGCCCGGAATCGACGTAGCCAGGGTGGCGGCTTCACAACAAATGGCGTTAATGGGTCCGAGCATGTTACATCGTGAATGTAGCCCCTTGCAACAACCGGTCCTTCAATGGCCAGCTCTCCAATCGCGCCAGCCGGAAGAAGCTTTTCATGATCTTTGGGATCCACGATCCAGGCGGTTTGTGATGCGAAAGTAGAGCCCAAGGAGCGAGGCATACGATCGTTCAGGGGGCCCGATATGCCGAGTGGGCAGCATTCGGCGGGATTGTATCCTGAGATGAGATTCTTGGATGACCAGGACCTGGTGTCTGAAGCGTTTACAGCCTCGCCTCCTAAACAGAGGGTCTTCAACGTTGGCATTTGCTCTGGCCGGTACAATCTTGCTACGGTAGGCGTGAGAAATGCCCATGTTGCCTTAAGATCTGTCATCGCGCGCGGTAAGTCCTCCAGGCGGGCTCTCTCAGACGGTATTGCCACCGTAGCTCCCGCAATCAATGGAGCCAGTATTTCGATGACACTGGCATCGAAAGCGTAGGATGCAAAGTGAAGAACACGGTCTTGATCAGCGATCTGTAATGGTTTCACCGAGCTGAGCGCGCATGCCGAGAACGATGCATGCTCCATGATGATACCTTTTGGCTTGCCGGTCGATCCAGAAGTGAATACGGCATAAACCGGATCATGAGGGGAAACACTGACCCATGAAGCGCTCTCGTGTGCGCTTGATAAGGCGCTCTCGAAATACACATCATCGTCTAGCGCGAAGACTTTGCTTGCAAGCGGACTGGCGTGTTGTATGTTGCTCTTTACCGTCAAGACGATGGTTATTCCCAAGTCCCGGCACATCTCCTTCAATCGACTCACGGGATAGGAGGGATCGAGGGCACAAAAGGCGCCGCCGGCCTTCATAACGGCTACTATACCAATTACAGCCCATTTGCATCGGTCCAAGCATAAGGCTACAAAGACACCGGGCTCAACACCGGCATCACGGAGCCTTTGCGCAAGATGAGACGAAAGGCGATCCATCTCGTTGTATGTGAGACAGCCATCCCAAGACACGACAGCTTGGGAGTTTGGCCGAGAGCAGCAGCTTTTTTCGATAAGATCATGGACGCATACTTCCGACACAATAGGAGCTTTGAGGTTCCACCGTGACAGCGTTTGATAGTCCAAAGAACTGCACACGTCTACGTCCGCCAACGACTGTTGGGGTGCAGATGCGATCGAGCTCAATACCACGCGCATTGTCGCGGCGAGGTGCCTAGCTTGGCTTTCCGACATGAACTGGTCTCTGTATGAAAGCATGCATCGCATGTCCGAAGCGAAGTGAATCATACAATCGTACTGTGATCAAATTAGCATAACAATTCCGGTTCTCTTCGGAGTCGAATTAGTCATGTCGCGTTGGCATGACTCTTCTTACCTGTGTGAGCTGGTCGTTCTCTTCTAAAATTGTTGTCCAGGCGTCAATTTGAAGTTGTTCAGAACAGCTTATCTCGGGCCAGTAAATGACGCATGTGTTGCAACGCTTGGGACTTTCCACGTCATCGAGCGAAGACTTTTGACGTAACTCGGTGTGTGCGCACATCGAATTTTGGCGAATGATGTCTAGCAAGGTGTCGTTGGCTCTCAATAGGAATGAACTGGTGGACATTTCACTATTTTCACTTGGAACTCGAGCATTACATGATGTCTCAGGGCCCAGGCCTTTAGGTTTCATGACTCCGTAATCCAAAGAGACGTGTGACTTTGCGAGATAGGTTCCGAGAACTACAGCCCACGCTCCCTTGAAGACCTCCGAGGCAGAGATGTCTTTGCCGTTGATGACATTTTTGAGCTTGGCACCAGAATCTTTGTCGTTGACTGTGGCGACCTTCGTTATGGCTGGGCCTGAACATGCCACGGCCAACTTGAAGTTCGTCAAGAGGCATGGATGGCCTATCTCGGATGTAGACACCGCAGAGCTTGACGCCGTATGCCGCTCAGACTTGTTTTTGTCTCCGTTGATACTTTCGATGCTATTACCGAAAGCGGATGGCGACTTCACAGCAGTAAGGTCTTGGAGTTTCTCCGGAATTGGAATAGACATGTCGGCGTGTTTCGAGGAACAATACGTAGTATGGCGTATTGAAGCAAGCGTGAAAATAGGAAGTTTATTCAGCAATAGAACGATTCGATTGACTCGAGCTTTGAAATCAGGTCCAAGAAATGAAGGTGTGGCACAGAAAGGTCTTGCCTTCTCGTCCTGGAGAGCACATCGAGATTTCTTCGTTTTCGTCATGTGCTACAAAGTGAATGTGCTGAAATGACAACTCATAAAATTTCTGCTCTGTAACGCGCTCGGCAATACTCCAAGGCGTCTCTGTAGGTGTCACAATCCATAAGTCTGGCTTCCTCGTTTCGATATGTTGTGTGCTTGCATGGAATTTGGCAAGTGTCTCGGCCTTGAGCCCGAATTCGGCATTGGTCACAGCCAGAATACCGCACGTTCTCAATAACTTCGTCACACCCTATGTGTAGCTTGACCAATGTTGGCGCTTCGAATAGCGGTAGCAGACACGTAGGGCATGACGAATGCATTGATAGCATACTCTTCTGCGTATGATGTAACGGGTTCGTCAGGCTTGTAATGTGCCACGTTCGAATGCACTTTTCGGGTTCATTGATCAAAATCAATAATGCAGACAGATAGGCACTGCATTGCTTTTGCTGACGGTGGCAAACGACTCAGTGTGCCCAACTTGATCAAGTGACTATATCTTTCCACACAGTCAATCTAGAGTTATGACGAATGATTTGGCTGGAAGCGCCTCCTTATCCTGAGATGAACTGGTATAAGACGTGGTGACGTCTCTCGACTTCCGGACTTACTTCCCACATGCACACAGTCATATCTCCAAAATGACTTCTCAACATCAGGAGCACACGGGTACAAAACGATTTTCGATTCAGTCGGACCCTGTGGAGATACATCGAGCCATTGTCGAGGATGGCGTCGCCATCATCGAAGGGTTTCTGACGCCCGAACAGGTGCAGAAGCTCAACAAGGATGTTGATGCACCTTTGAAAGCCGATCGCGAGCAGTTGAAGATCAAGGCTGACAAGAAGGATGACCCACATTTTTGGCTGGCTGACTTCATCCCCGATCACGTGGCCCGTGTCCACAACTTGGTAGACTTCAGCCATTGTTTCCGTCATGAGATTCTCAACCATGAATTGCTGCACAAAATCTGCCGCCTTATCTTCGAAGAGTCGGGTGATTATTGGCTGGGCTACGGAGCTGTCATCGAAAACGGCCCGGGAACAACGGAGCAGAAATGGCACCGCGACCAGCCCAGATATCCCTTGGTCAAGGAAGGTCCGGACGCGCCTGAAGGCATGCTGAACTTCTTCACAGCCTTGACGGACTTCGATGCAGAGACTGGAAAAACCCAGTACATTTTGGGCAGCAACAAACGGGTGGAACTTGGGGAGCCCGATGCCGACCATCCGATTGAATACGTCGGGCTCAAACCGGGCGACACGACCATCGTCAGTGGCAAGATCACCCATCGAGGCAGTGATAATCGTTCAGATAAGATGCGCCGCGCCATGCCAATCATGATCATACCTTCTATCCTGACGCCTTTTGATGCAACCTGCCATCTTTCTCGGGAATTGGTGGAAACCATGACACCTCTGGCGCAGAAGATGATTTGTAGGCGAAGCGTCATGATACCTGCACCAGGGACAGTTGAGGTCAAAACCGGTATTTGGTGCGTGAATATGCGAGAGGCAGGAGAGCAGATAGGATTAAAGTCGAATCAACGAGCCAAAGAAGATGCAGAAGCGACGGATGCTGTGTAGCGTAATGAATTGGTTATAGCCTAAATATTTGCTGATGCTGTTGTTGTTGTTGTTGTCCTAAATATTTGTGAACAATCGTGTGTGTAAATCTAGGTTATGCGTATGGCCTAATTCTCAACAGCGGATAAAACAAAGGAAGTCCCATGACTCTCTCAATCAACTCCACGAGTCCATCCTGATGCAAGTTCATCTTGGGACCTTCAATTACCTAGACGGACAACGCGAAGCCTCGAAATCGTACGGTGTCTGGCCCCTGGCTTGCACTGTACTCCGTATGCCAGGTTCAGGGAGAAAAGTGGGGGTGAGATTGTATCGGTCGTCAGTCGTTCGAATCCAAGACCCTGAACACGTCCGTGTTCGTAACCTCCGTGGTCGACTTCGCAACTCATCGAACAGAAATACCGCAGTTCCGAACCCGGCTTCGAGCTGCTGTCAGTCACATAGGCGCCACAGCCGACCGTTGAAAGCGATCCCGATGTCCCGTCCCATGAGCCATGAGGGCCCATGACGACACGCCGGTGCTCCCTCAAACCAGCAGCCCGTTCCCCCGACGCAGAGCCGCAGCCGATCTTCGAAGCCAAGCCAACGTCACTGACTTCTTGTCATCACAAGAACCGTCCACGCACAGCGAGGCCGGGGCAAGTGAGTAACTCATCACACCTACGCAAATGATCGAGTAGGCGCCTGGGCTACTTGCTAGACCGCAATTGTGTCATGGTTCAAAACCTCAAAAGCAATGCTCGACAACACCGGTGATGTATCATTTGAACGAATTGAGTTACGTCGAGCCTTGAGGCCCGATAAATCTTTCGTGGTTCTAATTCTCACTGTAGTTTGGCGAGAATGGTGTAGCATTTTGGAAGAAACAGAGAATACTCTGCCGAATAACTCCGTACAGTTCCCCGAGTAATGCTCAATTCGATACGTACACGGTAGATATGTACCATCGTTCACTCGACTCAGTGTGCGTTTGCACGAAGAATAAGCCAGTGATCGAACTTCACGATGCCCTCCAAAGCACGTTTTTCTAACTACTCAAAGACTATATTCCATTAATTAGGATCACGCAACCACATAGTCGACTAACATGGCCCTGGCGACAAACTAGGGCTGAGGCATGTCATTGATGTTTTGCTAATCAAGCTCCTCTCACACCAGAACTTCATGCTACCATTCTTGTGAAAGTTGGTAGGAGGATTTCTACTCAAGACTACCCGGACGCTTCTTCAACTTCAACCACAGATTAGATGATTTCCACATCTCTCTGGACTTTATGTTGATAGTTGCTTACGCAATTCGAAACGTTGATGCATTTCTCAAAGCCGAGTCCGACGGTCGACCTAGCACCCACCAACGTCACATGGCTAGTAAACGCTTCTGGCAAGTTGCTACTTCGTTGAGAGGTCACAGCGCCGGTAGGCGTCGAAAGAAATTGGGCTGTCGGCAACTAGGAAATTGTTCAGCTTGCGGAGCCCATGTTGATAAAGTTCGGTACACTCACAAACAGGCCAACGACCAGCCTCAAATGTATGCAAATATACGCTCAAATACGGCTTGTTTCGACGGTAAGAGAATGAGATATATGCGTGGAGGTAGTTCAATGACTCAAAGTCATGATACGGGCTGTAGGAGAAAGGGGGCTAATTGTTAGACACCTGTTGCCTATCGATCGGGCTCGGAGCACTCACTATGAATCCTGAAGAAAGACTCGGTAGTTTTTCGCCATGTCGTCAAATCCGTGACGTTGGAAGAAGATGGTCAAAGCATTGCTGATTTCGGCGTCATTCATGCCGAAAACCGTAAAATACACCTGGGGCTCAGGCATGGGGTCGTTGTGGTGCAGTGTATAGTTGGCCATGGATGGGAGCTGCTCGTTCGGAATTTCTCCCAATTCCAGATACCCTTTTGGATACTCCAAGTGGCCAGTGGGAACTTTCAGCAGGCTCCAGAGCTCGCGAAGCATGTCAAGGCCGTCCATGGTGGATGCGTCGACTCGTTGGCCGCCCAGCGTCCACAGATCTTCCATCACGGACAACGAGACCGTCTTCTCCAGTAGGTATATCTTGACGCGAGACTTGGCGGGATCGATCAAATCGCATGACAAGAGTCGCGCATGTAGGGCTCCGTGTTGGTCTACTTCTGCGGAATGATTTCGCCGCGAAACATAGTCGCACAATACCTGGAACGCGGGCTGTATGCTGTCATGCTTCTGCGACAGCTTCAACACGGAGTCGAAGATCAGATCGTGTGTGGATTTGCCGGTCGCGATCGATTTAAGATGCGGATAGAAGTAAACTTTGAGCGCGAACTGGCTTTCTTTGAGATCCAAGGCTAACTTGTTCTGCGTCTTTATCTGCTCCTTGACCAGCTCATTACTTTGAAGTGTGGCCGATTCCGATTCGTCCAGCGTCAGCTCATCTTTGAAGTAACTAAACCACTCCAAGTCGATACCCGCTTGAATCTGTGCCAGTTTTTGGACACTTGCCATAATTGCCAATGTATTGAACGTATCTTTCTCCGTCCCCGTCACTTCATTGATGGGCTCGTATGTATATCGAACGACAGAGTCGGTACAATTCAAGCTCAATTCCAAAGGAAGGCCACATCTGGTGAGGATGCTGAGCCATCTTTCCTTGTCTTTTGTTGGATAGACACCAAGAAAAGGGATAATGTGCTTCTTGAAAATGCCCAGATGCCGATATTGGTCGTGGATATTGTAGCCGGCATTGTCAAGCATCGCCGCAAACATAGGCGCGGTACTGTGCCACCATAGTCGCTGTTCATTGCTGGGGAAATCAAAGATCAGACTCAAAATTTCGTACACACCGTTTCCTGGGTCCTTTGCGGTCGACATGGCTGCATTTACTTTTGGACAAGACAAGGAGTCGACTTCTGTTTCACACATTCGTTAAAGTGGTCCAAAATTTGTAGATCCTTCCGCGACTTACCAAATTGCTTTATGTTCATTTTTGTTTCCTTAAGCGGCTGAAAAGCATCGATCTGACCAGTGGCTGTGCTACTTGAGACGTGGTCAAAAAAAAAAAGTTGTAGTAAATGCGATCGGTCATTTGACTTACGTGAGATAGACCATCTTACACGCAGTTGTTGTGTTACGTGGTTACGAGGAGGAGATTGTTCGCAAACTCGCCAGTCTGACATCAGCCGTTGATAAAACGAAATTACGAATACCTTTGCTTGACCCAGATTTTCCGGACCGGTCCTCATACATATACCTCGAATGGGCGATGCCAAGAATCGTGAGTTGTGACTCGTGACAGATAACACTGCCAATATGAGAGATCGTCGCATCATTGACATTCTGAATCTTCTCAGCGCACTTCTGTGCTTATTCATAGATATCTATCAATGAACTACGAGAGAATCACTTCCCCGCGTGCTATGTTAACAGTCATAAGAAATGAGCGCAATGCTCTCAAATTCTCCGTCATTCATACCAAATCTCTTACCTACCTATTACTTTAATCTAATCATCTTGTAACGAAAAGGCGAAAATGACGGTCTTACTGACAGGAGGGACCGGGAGGACTGCGAAGCACATCGCTGGCATCTTCCGTCAGACCAATGTTCCTTTTTTGGTCGCATCGCGTTCCAGCAGCGCAGGAACAGCTGAAAACCATCGCAAATTTGATTGGCTGGACGAAGAGACGTTTCCGAATGCCCTGTCAGTCGATCAAGGCATGAAGCCTATTTCCGTGGTCTGGCTATGTCCTCCGCCACTTTACGACTTGGCCACGCCAGTCATCAAATTCATCGACTTTGCCGTATCCCAAAACGTCAAGAAATTTGTTCTGCTGAGTGCAAGCGTGATACAGAAAGGTGGACCTGCCATGGGGAAGATTCATGAGCATTTAGATTCAATCAAGGACGTCACGTATACCGTACTGCGACCGACCTGGTTCATGGGTAAGATGATTTGCATGCTTTTTTTTTCTCGCGTCTAGGGGGGGGGGGGGGGGGTGTGGAATTGTCGTGCTTATATCTGACACGATTCATAGAAAACTTTTCGACTAAAGGTGAAATACAATGTGAAGCGATCAGGCGTGACAGCACAGTCTACTCCGCTACCGAAAATGGCAAGATTCCGTTCATTTCTGTGGTTGACATTGCACGCGTTGCGGCTTGCGCACTCACGGCAGAAACTCTGAAAAACTCGGACCACATTCTTCAGGGTCCAGACTTGCTGACTTACGACGAGGTAAGAAATTTCAGTGCGAGTGTTGCAAACTCTATAACTGAGACTCCAATGATGGCTGTGATACAGAATCTGAATGACCGACACGAAAATTCAACGACTAACAAGATAATCGTAGGTGGCACAGGCGCTTACCGGAGTACTGGGCAGGAAAATCACCCATACGAAAATGACAGAGGGTGAGCTTGCAGAGAAGCTGATGGAAGAGGGCGTGACTCCCGAAGAAGCATATATGCATGCTGCAATGGACTCGATGATAAAGTCAGGGTCGGAGGAAAGGGTGGTTAGTGATGAAGTAAAAGCGTGGACTGGCGTCAAACCCCGAGGCTTCATCAATTTCGCATTGAGCGAAAAGGCAGCCTGGCGTGCAAGGAAGTGAACTACAGTTTGTTGATGTTCTGAATGATGCAGAACCGTGCAGTGCCTACTCGAGATAAAGATTTACATGCCATGCACTCTCGTTGTTCCAGTGTCAGTCGTGAGTCGTGACTGGCCTATACTGTTCGTGACTTCGTCCAGGCCCTGATTGTGAGAATGAGCGTTTTGGAAGTGAACAAGAGATGATTTGATACAACGCGTATGAAATACTCGTGGGTGAAACGTTTGAAAAAAGTAACCCACTATATCTAGTGGGTGACACAAACCGAGTACTTTGACGAAAGTCGAGAACAAAAAAATGGGTGCGAAAAATCCAGCTCTCACCAATTTTGGTCGATTTTCGTCGTCCAATATCTCCACGTCTGTGACAATTGATCACATATTTTTTGAAAGCCGAATCAAGTATCTACTAATTAGTAAAGCTGAACTAATTTGCGACGATTACTGAAAGATGAGGAAGGAAAGCGAAGCTTTACAATTATGCCAGGTTCAGGGTAGGCTTTTCCTGAGGGGGGGCCTGGCGGCAGAGGAGCAAAACTGCGAGAAGTGTGGATACGCTCTCAAGTTGAACCGAAATGCGGTAATGATCGGCGGTTTGAACCGAAATGCGGTAATGATCGGCGGTCTGAACTGAGATGCGGTAATGATCGGCGGTTTGAAGGGTCCCGGAGGAAAGTTTACCCGCTCAGGGTACGAAATAGGTATCTTCGCCCAGACGTCGGTGGAAAGTACTCCCGCTCCGACCCCCAATCCTTCCCGGGGTGTTAGCGCGTTGTGTCAGATGAGAATAAGAAACAAAACCCGTCGACGCGTGCTCCCAGCTGTCAATGACTCAATACGGAGCAGAGTATGTAGGTACCCAGGTATGTAGATGGTACCAGCTATCATACGATGGTAAAAAAAAGAACAACAAACGTCGACGCGTCCCAACTCTCAACAATGCAACATCGCCCCTTTTTTCAATTCTTCGCTGTCTCATCATAATAAACCTTTCACCCGATTAAACCGAACACTTTGCCCTCTTCCCATCTCCTTCTGACGTCTACAATGGAGTCTCACCACGGCACACGAAAGCATGCACTAATAAGTGCACTGTTGCGAAACCACTCGATGACTTTGTCAGCCGACGCCGTTCTACGTCAGGCAATGCCCAATATACTTCCCAATGTGACACCTGCCGTAACGACTGGACAGCGGTTAGTTGAGTTCTTCCTGGGTCATCTTACCGAATGACTAACTCATCAGTTCGAATAGCCATCAACAATGACCGCGAATGCATTCTCAGATGCGGCGTCGAAACGCCCCATCGCCGACGTACAATCGCCTCAAGCAGAACGTACGCCGTCGAGACACTCGGCCGGGCCTCCTCACGCAGAGTCTGTCGCCGTCAGGCCCAGGCCACGCACACCGACAAGACCGGCCATCAAGAGTGCTTTCCTCACCTGCGACGACGGTCATCTGCAGTACCACCGCTCCGGAGCACGTCCAGGCGAGTCTTCGTCTCAGGCAGCAGCGAGAAACGAGCGTGAACGGATACAGCGCCACCATCGGTCTGTCAGGAGAGCTTCTCATGCACAGCCTTCGTCACTTACCCCAACGACGAGTGAAATTCATGCGAGGGATCATCGTATGCCAGCTTCGCCAATGCTTCAGCAAAGTGGCGGCCCTGATCTTGACGACGTCTTCGCACCAACCTCCGGCCAGCCACAAATTGATTGAGCTGGTGGACGGAGCGAAGTCCATTGTCCTTAGGAGAGATCTGTGATTGAGAGTAATAGATTTTGTGACGATGCGAGCGCAGCGAGGACAGCCCGCGGCAGCGCCCCCGGAGGGCTCCCGGAGGGCCCCCGGAGGGTCGCCGAAGGCAAGGAGGGGGGAAAGCTAGGTAGGTAGTTAGGGTGTTAGGGTTAAGGTTAGGATTAGGTGTTAAGGTTAGAGTTAGGTGTTAGCCAATGGAATTTGCAATGGGACGTGTGTAAAAGAGGTAATCGGTAAATGCACCATCTAGGTGGCGGTTACATGTCTTCTTACCCCGGCAGTTGCAGTCTATTTAGCCCCCCCTGTGCGATTGATATCATATTGCGCCAGGCTCATCATTTGCCGGCGGATGCAGATGAGGTTTGGCAACTTAGACGACTCGTGGCATAGTACACTGCAGTTCTGTAACGTCTGTAACGATTGGTGCGAGAGACGCGTGTTTCATGTGTTCTGTATATTTAGTGTAATTGAAATTGATTGAGCTGGTAAACGGAGCGAAGTCCATTGTCCTTAGGAGAGATCTGTGATTGAGAGTAATGGATTTTGTGACGATGCGAGCGCAGCGAGGACAGCCCGCGGCAGCGCCCCCGGAGGGCTCCCGGAGGGCCCCAGAGGGTCGCCGAAGGCAAGGAGGGAAGGGTAGGTATGTAGGAGGTAGGTACCTAGATAGGAGGTATGTACGTCTCTTTGGCGCCACGTATGAGGTATGTACTGTCAGTGCGCTCACGTGAATCCTCGGCACCGGGACCCTTCAGCTTTACTACCTATAGTCCCCTCGGACTTCCCATTTTATTACTTAGAAAGGGCTCCCACTATTTCTAGAGGGTGCGACTTGCCTTGAACAGGACCCTTTTTCTGACACGGGAGTACTTCAGTTTTGGTGGAGAACTCTCCTATTTCTTGGTCACGAAAGAACGGGCTGGGTCGTCAATTGCGCCTTGAGTCCAAGTCATACCAAATCATAGAAACATCAATGCACGCTTTGTAACTCATGAAACTGTGAATGATTAGGTAGTCTTAATAGATACCAAATTCAGCTTCCAACAATCATCCGATCAATTGCCGCAGACATGGAGATATTGGACGACGAAAATCGACCAAAATTGGTGAGAGCTGGAATTTTCGCACCCATTTTTTTGTTCTCGACTTTCGTCAAAGTACTCGGTTTGTGTCACCCACTAGATATAGTGGGTTACTTTTTTCAAACGTTTCACCCACGAGTAGTAGGCACGTCTACGACTCAACGAAGAATCTACCTACATATGTAGTCCACCTCGCCTAGCGTATGAACCATGATCTACGCCAACTTTAATTCATAAATTGCGACGTCGCACCCCTCATTTGTCCAGACCATTCCCTGATCGACTCCAGAGTCCAAGAAGAGCTTTTGGCGCTCTTTTGCGTCATACTTGTAACTGCATGCAAACCGAACTTTTTCCTCCTTCTTTACAATGATGTCCTGCAGCATGGACCCCAGACAGACGTCCCCAAAGCGTGGAATCAGCGAAGCCTCGTGTCTTCCGAGTGCAAAATTCCATTCGCTGAGGTAATGCCAGTGTTCCGGTCTCAGATTACAAGACAGCACCTTTTCGTCAATGCCATTGTCGATTCGATCGCAGAGAAGTGCCTTGGCGTACGTTAAAGCTTGCAAGGCAAACGGCACCACCCCATCGCTCGTGTACGCTCTTGTAACCTTTGTCGGCACCTTGCAACTGTCAAGACTCAGCAAAATGGAGCTCTTGTTCTTGGATGCCCCTGTGAGTGCATGATTGGCAATGTTCTGCAGAAATGCCGCTGCATTTTGGCGCGAGAAGTTTCCGATGGTTAATCCCAGCAGCAGCACGCAGTGAGGCAGATCGCGAATCTCTGGCGTTTCATTGATCCAGCGTAAGCCGTCCTCGAATGTGCCATGTAGGCCGGCGAAACGGACGTGGCGAAAATTCGAAGACGGAATCTCCTTGAGGGTGGTCGCTAATTGAGGCGCGCTGATATCAAGCGCAAAGTACAAAACGTCTTTCTCTTGCGCTTCCAGTGCCTCTAGAAGGTAGCCAACCTTTTCAAGGTTACTTGCTCGATGTACGACAACGTCAGTTTCAGGATCTTGCACCCCCCTTGTGGTTCGAAAATAATAAATAGAAGCAGAAAATCCAGACGCGAGCAGAAGAACTAAAAGTGACTTACGCGCTACCAAGGTCTAGAATCACGCTACTTGGAGCAATTGATCGTGCTATATCGTTTCCCCCTTGCTTCAATATCTCGATCTCCTGACGTCGAGGATAAAAGTCTGGCTGACGGGAATGATGATTCCAGTGCTCCAGTCCTTCGTTGGAGTAGAAAAGAAGAGGGGGGAGAGTTTTCGGTTGGCTCGTTAAGCCCTTGATAATTTGTTCGGGAAGGGAATCTTCCACATGATTCGAGCGAATGTCGATGACCGGAAGAGCAGGCATCCTGAAATTGTATTTGGAACACTTGCAGGTTTGAAGTGGTAGATTGCCACGAGATGGGCAGCAGCGGGATTTGAACAGGCCGAACACTCCTGTTAAATGCCAAACTAGCCTCCCATGAGTCTAATATCTTGATTCCTCTTATCGATGTCTCCGTCACTCTTCGGCCGTCTGATTCTTTATCAGCTTTTCCTTCACACAACGTCTCGATCAGTCGAGACTCAAACCCTTTGGAGTGCTCTTCGTCAATCCTCCCGCAACCCTTGGCCCAGCTGTACGACGATCGATTTATGGTACACTTCTGCACATTCGTGCAGATTCCAAAGGGAATAGATGCTATCTTGATAGCTCCGTCATTACATTCCGATAAGACTGGACGCTTTGGCACGGAAACCTCGACGCTTCCGGCAAATACCTTCTGCATCCCAGACTTCACTACCAACTCCTAAACTAGTCATGAAAAGATGGCTAGGATCCCACGCGGCTTTTGTTGCGGCGAGCCGCGCATAGTTGTCAGCGCCCCAATATCTGGCCTGAAACTCCTTCTCTTGAGGATCCCCCAAGTTACGATACGAGATTTTAGCGGCGGGATCTATGGAATAAAGAATAGGAACATCTCGAGCGGTAAGATCATTTAAGGCCGAGAGCTTCCCCTCTATGGACGGTTCGACTACTCGAACCAACGTCACCAATTGGGCAGCCTCACGCCAGGCGGGATGGAGAGCAATTTCGATGGCAGTATTTTCGGAGACACGACCGCCCAGATTACTAGTGAAGAGTATGTCGTTGGGTTTCAGTGTCAATCCTGAAAGCTTACTCGCAATCAGTGCTGGCCCATCGTTTGCGTGAAATGTGGCGGCAGAGATCAACACAGATGCTTCCAGGATGCCGTAGTGAGGAGGATACAAGTCCGGCTTCATGCGAAGCTCTGAGCTTGCTTTTCTTTGCACTCTGACAGACGTTGATGCTGAAATACCGTGAGTCTCTAGGGCCCTGGCCTCTGAGCGGAGTAGCTGGATCGCTTGCGTCTCGTCGGTCAGGTTTGCAAAATGAAGTTCCAATCCGGCTTGGAGAGAGTCCTTGGTCGGTGCCGATATGACTAGCTGACCGGCCACATGCAAATTATTGAATCGTTGCAGCAGGCGAAGAAGCTCGTGCACGCCCTCTTTCCAAAACAGAACGTTTGCGGCAGCCGCCTCAATCTTTGTGGATGTGACCGTCACAGGATCGTCAGAAAACACTCGGACTGTGGCTTCAGTCACAACTCCAAATGTCCCTCCTCCACCGCCCTTCAGGGCCCAGAATAGGTCTTGATTGTTGTCTTCATTGGCCGTAATCAGGTCACCCTAAACCACAATGAGCTTCAGACTTTCGGATTTTTTCGCAGATGTACTTACATTCGCACTCACTACCTGATATTCCAAGACTTGATCTACGGCAAGGCCTCTGGTGAAGCTGTGGATGCTAGAGACACCACCACCTTGCAGAAAGCCTCCTACTGCACCCACGGTAGGACACTCACCTCCCAAGATAGTGTAACCGTTTTTGGCACCATGAACGTATGCTTGCCACTGCATGACCCCAGCACCCAATGTGACGGCAGGCCCGCGGCCCGTGGTCGATCCTCTCGCAATGAAATTCTTGTGCAAGGATATGTTCTGGAGCAGGCTGGTATGTATCTGGAACGAATGAGGAGCACTTGATCGTCCCGCGCTGTCATGGCCCGTATTCTTGATCACCAAGCGCAGATTATGACGGCTCGCGAATCTAACCGAAGCCTGGATATCGGAGGTTGACCGGACAACGGCCGAGTAAAGTGGAAGTCGGCCTTGGGGGCAAATTGATTGGCGCCGCTCCATCGGCGATGTGGTATAAGGACAAAATTCCTCCACGCCGTTGCCGATTTCCCATACCCAATCCTGGAGCGTGTCTTGGTAGTGATACCGGATTAGAGTAATTCATTATCCATTTTCGATCGTAGGAATGGTAGCTTACTAGGATTAGAGGCTCGCCAGCCGCTGTCGACGACTAGACTCGACAAGTTCGCACATGCAGCGACATCGTATTCTGAGCCATGACAGACAGAAGCCACCGGTCTGATGCGTACCAGGCTTCCCTGCAGGGAGTCGTTCAAAACGTGCCAATCGGCCGCGCTGGGCCAACATGGCTCCCAAGGCCGGCATCGACAGCGACCTGACGGCGCCCACAATACGGATGCGATGAGAGCAAAGCAGGCCACGGGTCCGAGAAGGTAATACATTGCCCGCTTCGCTGCGAGCAGGAAAGGGGGAGGAGAATAGTGCGGAGCGGAGCCAATGGTGTAACTCGTGAATGAGTGAGATCTAAATACGCCCCAGAGCGCCTCTGTAGCTTTGCTTTATAATGAGAACTGTTTGTGTTCATTCGACGTAAGCTCGTCGGGGAGTTTGTTGATATTTGTCCACGAAAGTTTCAATTCAGGCAACACAGAAGTACGTCCAGGCAACGCCGCGATGCGCGAAATATCTTTGATACGAAAAAAACGAAGCCTTTCAAATAAAGTTAAGGCTTGTTCCGATCCATTGATGCCGTGGAAACCGAGGCACGAACCTACACCCAGAATCTCAGAGCGCAAACCAGTCCTGGCCGTCCAAACTCGTAAGACGAAACTGCCGTCCTCGGAAAGATATGCCGTCCATGACGTCCAAAGTATTTGCCATCACGGGCGGTGCTTCTGGAATTGGTGCGGCGACTTGTCGACTACTCGCCGAACGCGGCGCTGCCGTCATCTGTCTGGCGGACGTCAGTAGCACCAATTTCACCTCCCTACAAGAGTCCATCGCCAAAAGCAACCCATCTACTCTTGTCCATTGCACCGAATTAGACGTCAGATCGGCCGACAAGGTGGACCAGTGGCTACAAAGCATCGTTTCTACCCACGGAGATCTACACGGCGCAGCTAACGTGGCCGGCATCGCACAGGGAGCGGGTCTACGAGCCACGCCGACAATTCTCGAGGAAAATGACGCCGAATGGAGCCGTATTCTGGACGTGAACCTGAATGGAGTCTTCTACTCGACGCGCGCACAAGTGAGGGTCATGAAGGATTTGCCGCCTGGCCATCGCAGCATCGTCAATGTGGCGAGCATTGCCGCCTTCTCGCATGTACCGGATGTGTACGCGTACGGCACTTCCAAGAGCGCTTGTGCGTATCTTACAACTTGCATTGCTGCCGACGTCTTCTGGTCGGGCATTCGCGTCAATTGTGTTTCTCCAGGTAAAGATGTCGAGTTCCTCGTGTTGTTGCGCTCTTGATGCTAGGTGATCTGACTGGATGCAGGCATCACGAATACCCCCATGTTGCCTCAATTCGAGCCCAAAGCCAAGTCTTTGGATGAGATAAAGGACATGTATCGTGACCAAGGTTATCCAACTGGAGAGGCCGATGGCGTGGCTCGGACGATCGTGTGGCTGTTGAGTGAAGATTCAATTCCAGTGTACGGGGCCAATATCAATGTTGGGGCCTGCCCGCCTTGACCGCCTTTTTAGTGCGGTTCTGCCTCTAGAGCCGCTAATCGCAGCAAAGGAAAGTGAAATGGATGCCAGCCACTGTTAACAAAAAGGAGTTAGCGGCTACCTGTAATAAAATGACAGAGTGATGATTGAAGCAATCATCGTGCTGAATATAGTCATGACAATCAAATGAGTGTCTAGGCACCTGAAAGGTCAAGATATACCGAGAGAATTTATAAGATTTTTATAGTCAAGCACAGGACCATGTATTACTTAGGCGTGCGTGAGATTCAGTATCGCTTGCTTCCCCGGTTGTAGTCATCACGACGATGAAAGCCCAGGGCATTGGACGTTGAACGGGAATGTGGAAACTATATGAACAAAATGAATGCTTCGCGGCATGGTGTCACGTCTTTTTCCGGCACATGGAGGAAACCGCCTCAGCTAATGCCGGGGAACAAAGCAGGTGGTGTGAACGAGGTTCGCACGCAGCGTCAGCGTGGGTCTTTCGTAGATATCAAACAATGAACCTGATTTCAGAACAGGTTGAAGTGCGACTCGCCTCCGCAACTTGCAAGTTTATCGAGGATGATGATTCGCCAATCATACAGTGATTAGAACTCGAGGATGCCGGACACGGTGCTATATGATGCCTTCCCCTTCCGCTTCGCTTTCATCCGGCCTTTCGGGTCCTAATACTATCACAAAAACTTGAGAAAAGAATTCCTCAAAAATTCCCATCTCGTTTTTTACAATCCGTGAGAAATGGCTTCTGAGGTCTCTGTTGCACCCAGTGGATCTGAGCATTCTGGTGCTCAAAAATGTCCTTTTCAAGATCCGGGTTTGTCTTCAATGGACCAAGACCCACGTTTGCGTGATATCTTATCACGTTTCAATCGCGAGAAAATCCCAGAGAGAGCTGTCCATGCCCGTGGCGCTGGAGCATATGGAGAGTTCGAGGTAAGATCATCTTCTACCAGATCCAGCTGTCCCCTTTCACCATCACGGAGCATATGATCTGACCGTATACCGTGCGAGTCGTTCAGGTTACGCACGATGTGTCGGATATATGCGACATTGATATGTTGCTTGGTGTTGGGAAGAAAACGCCATGCGTCGTGCGCTTTTCCACGACAACCCTCGAACGGGGCTCGGCCGAGTCCGTCAGAGACGTCAAAGGAATGGCCATTAAACATTTTACGCAGGATGGAAATTGGGACTGGGTCTGTTTGAATATCCCCATGTTTTTTATTCGCGACCCAAGCAAATTTCCCGATATGGTCCATGCTCAACGTCCGGATCCGACAACCAACGTCGCAAATCCCAGCCGTTGGTGGGAGTTTGTCTGCAACAACCACGAGACTCTTCACATGGTCATGTTTCAATTCAGCGACTTTGGCACCATGTTTGACTACCGGAGCATGAGCGGTTACGCGGCCCACGCATACAAATGGGTCATGCCAGATGGATCCTGGAAATACGTCCACTGGTTCCTGGCATCTGACCAAGGACCCAATTTCGAAACAGGCCATCAGGCGAAGCAGATTGGAGCAGACGATGCCGAAAGTGCAACTCGAGACCTTTATCAGAGTCTGGAACGTGGAGAGTATCCAAGTTGGACAGTAAAAGTGCAGGTCGTGGATCCGGAAGATGCTCCTAAGCTGCCCTTCAACATTCTCGACGTCACCAAGCACTGGAATTTGGGCAATTACCCTCCCGACATCGATGTGATACCTGGCCGAACTCTTGGAAAGTTGACGTTGAAAAAGGGACCGCAAGACTATTTCGAAGAGATCGAGCAGCTCGCATTCTCCCCATCTCGCCTTGTCCATGGGGTGGAAGCCTCGGAGGACCCGATGCTTCAAGCTCGACTCTTTGCGTATCCAGACGCGCAAAAACACCGATTGGGTCCAAATAACTTAGATTTGCCCGCGAATCGAACCAAAAAGCTCGCTGATGGCTCGAGACCTGAAAAGGCGGAGATGGCGCCGCAGAAAGTTCCTAGTCAAGAACATGCAGATTGGGTTTCGCAGGTGAAATCGAGCAGCTGGTCCGAGCCAAACGAAACGGATTACAAGTTTCCAAGAGAGTTTTGGAAGGCATTGCCACGATTGAGGGGCGAAGCATTTCAGAATAGTCTCGTTGTCAATATGGCCAAGTCTGTGTCGCAGGTTCCGGCGGATATGCGACAGAAAGTGTACAGCACGTTGGCTCTAATTGCCGATGATCTTGCCGATAGAGTGAGAACCAAGACCGAAGAGATAGTGGAGTAAGGGAGTTCAAAGCTGTACTTTATTTGAAGGAATTGTCCGTAATTTTGTCGTGCATCTTGCTGCTGAAGAATACTCTGATACTTCATATTGCCGTTCACAGTGCACGCGAGGCGGTCCGAGCGGATGACGCTGCCGCCGTAAGATTGCAATTCTAGCATAGCAAATCCACGAATGAGCCGCATCAATGTGATGAAGATGCATTCATTTCTCCGCAGCCATCCATATTATAGAATTAGACGGAGTTGGGAAGGATATGATAGACGTTAATCAGTAGTGCAGCACCATCCTCGGTCTCGCGTCGTACCCCGAAGTGTGACAATTGCCTCTTCGGATGGCTCTGATTGGAGTGAAGCCAAGTATTGGCGCTTGAACCCGCTATTACGAGGTTTCCCCTCTCTGCACTCTCTCGTTAGCCATCTAATAATGATGTTTCTGGGGATCTCACGGAGTAGGTTGCCATTCATGACAGTATTAAAGTAAATTGTTGCTTTTTTCGAGATCACAACTACTAAAGTCCCCATCGTGTGATACAAATCGGACTACATGTTTGAACTTCTTTTATATCCCTGATCAGTTTGCGCGCTTCACACGTCAACATCCTTGAGGATTCGCCGTTCGGGATTCTTTACTTTCGCTCGCCCGTTTTGCCGGTCAAGACACCATGTCGCTACAATGGCTGCAACAAACTCGGCACGAACTTTCTTGGACTTGGATTTTACTGACCACATGTATTTCTCTCACATCTCCACTGGTTCTGAAAGGCATCTATAATGTCTATTTTCATCCTCTTCGCAACATTCCGGGGCCCAAGCTTGCCGCATTGACCGACTTTTATGCCTTTTACTGGAACTGGATCCGAGATGAAGGATATTCGAAGCAGTTCAGTCGCTTGCACGAGCAGTACAGTAAGTTGTCAATCGGAAGCGACGTGTCAAGGACTCAAGGTGTGTGTGTTGACACAGGCGCAAGATTCTCCCATCATTCGAATTGGTCCAAACAACGTCCATACCACACAGGTAGAATTCTACGATGTGTAAGTACTCGTATGCGCCAGACGTTGGAATGGGGCCGGGATATCAAACTCTAACTGCAAAGTAACAAAAAGAATCTTCAAATCGGGTTCGAAATGGCTCAAGGATAAGTCGTTCTATAAGTATTTCAATGGCCTAGATGCCATGATTGAACCATATCAGTATCGGACCTATCGTACTCACCTCGCGCCATTATATGCGCAGCGGGCCATTGACGGGTTGGCGCCCAAGCTTCGCAGTGACCTGACGAATTCGGCGTCCGGAATGATGAGACAGACCAAAAATGGACAGACCGTCAACATGGCGAAGGTTTTGAGAACTTTGAGCGTGAGTATCATTCATGTTTGCGAGTTGACCTCGAGCTGACGCATTGAGAGATAGACGTCCATGATTCTTCATAATCTTTTCTCACTCGACATTTCTCTCAATGACGGCGATGAATACCATCCATTTCTCGAGGCATTCGAGCAGCTTATGACCCAGAGCTGGCTGTGTGAGTATTACCTTCCTTTCCATGCGAAAAAATACACCGAATCGGCTACAACATAGCTCTGCTAAAATGGCGAGCAAACACACTGACCGTAGCCCGTGTGCTATCTTTATTAGTCGTGACGTATCCGATGGTTCCTATGGTGTTGAGCCTCATCCCCGGGACAAGCTTCGCCCGATTCAACTCCTCGTACACGACGTTCTCTAATGTAAGTAGAGACAAGTCAATCCAGCCAACTTGGCTAAACAACGAACTTGTAATTAACATGAGGAACACCACAGTACTGTACTGCTTGGAATGACGAGGATATGCGCAAGCAACAAGAAAGCGAAGAGCAGTCAACCCGCGACTCTCACACCAAACGTTACCTTTCATTGAAAGACGACGATGCAAAGAAGAAGACCGCAATTCCCTACCCGCTTGATGATGTCTTCAATTTTGTTGCTGGAGGAAGCGACACTACGGCCTACACCACCGCCTGTGCATTTTATCACATCCTGTCGTCTCCAACAGTACGCGAAAACCTGGTGGTGGAGTTGGACGAGCATTCTTCAATCATCCGCGACGAGTTCGACTATAACAAGATCCAGAATCTCCCTTATCTTGTAAGCGCTCAATCTGTCCTCCGCTCTGGCAACTTGCTGACCGTCTTCTGCAGAACGCCGTGATCAAGGAAACCCTGCGCATCTCTGTCCCAGTTCCTGGCAGCTTACCTCGCATTGTACCACAAGGGGGCATTACTATAGGTTCTTTCAGCCTTCCCGCTGGGGTAAGCTCACTCCCATTCTCTGCGAGTCTCGACGTTGGCTCATATCCTTCTTTGACCCGCCCGGCGACTCGCTAACTGAATAGAATAGACGGGAGTGTCGATTACTCAGCAAGCAATCAGCTTTAATGAAAAGATCTTCCCCTTGCCGCATAGCTTTCTTCCCGAAAGATGGATCGGTCCAAAGTCAGTTGGGCTTGATAAGTGGAATATAGCGTTCAGCCGAGGACCTCGCCAATGTATTGGGACAACGTAAGTCACAGACAGAACGAAGCCTATGAGTTACGTGCATGCCGTTTTCTTCGTGCTGACTCGACCCGTGGCCTACAGTCTGGCATATTTGGAGCTTCGCTGCGTTATCGCGTACTTCTTCTCCCGTTTCGACATGGCTCTGACGGGAAACTGCGGAGATCAGCTGCGTTGGGTCGATCGATTTGTTGCTGTGAACTTGGACGATGTTGAGGTGCAGATACTGGCTGATCGATGGACCTGAGAGAAGGGGATCTGTGAGGCGTCCAGTAGGTACACCGATGGAAGGCGGGGCGAAGAGAAACAAAATCTGCCTGACCAAGGAAGACTATGCCAAACCAAAACGAGGTTTTGCAGATGTTCAATTACACCAAACTGATGGCATATGTGTTTTATCACATTAACGTTATCGCTAGTTAGAATCTGAAAAGAAAGGCCAAAGAAAATCACGTTTATGATACTGTCAAGTCGAAATAAGTGACGCAGTGACGTGTATGCTAGCCCAAATTTGCTCTTATTCTGCGCGCCATCCAAATGCTAGATCACTAGATTCACATGAACTTCTTTGTCACAGTCGAGAGTGAAGAGATTTGAGGATGTCTCCGATCAATGTCCTAGGGGCGGCATGGATCTCTTGCATGCTCTTACCCAAATTTTGCAGCAATCTCTGCATCGTATCTGTGGACACTATGTTCCCATCGTAAAGTGCTGTGACGCTCAGGTCCTGATTTTCCAATGTGCAAAATAAGTTGATTGCATACGTCGCATCCGCTCTATAATTGGCATCCGAAGTCGATGTGTTGAAGAAGTCGTTTTCGTTCTGCTCCACTGCCGTCGGCTGCATAAGCAGCAGGGTCTGAAACGAACAAGCATGGGCTGCATCCTTCCCCAGATGCGAAATTTCGGCAAGGCCAATCTGTTCAAAGGGAATGCCTCTTGTAGCGACATCTTGAATCCTGTGCAGGATTTTCCGCACGGGGCTGTCGACATCGAGTGTTATTCTACAAGGCACCGTTGCCACGGTCGGGATCAGCATGGATTCTATTTGGTCAACTGGCGCGTTTCTTCCCGAGACGACTGTCCCGTAAAACACATCAAGAAGGCCTTGCTCATGCGCCTGCGTGATGGCCCATGCGAGACGCACATGCGTGTTTGGCGTGTATTCTCTTGCGTGCGGGCTTGCTACGCAGACGGTATGAGTCGCTTTGGAATCCGGATGAGGGCGATGTGATGGATGAGGCAATGCAGGAAAAGAGGGCGACTCGAGGCCTTGGCACATCGACTGCCAATAGTCTGTCGCATCGGGCATCGTGGCCAGGTAGCGGATGAAAGCACTAGCTGGTCTGAAGGCCAGCGTCTCGCCGTGATAAGCGTTGTTTAGCTGTGCAAACATGAGTGGCAGGGAATATCCATCGTAAACAGCATGGTGTATGTGGAGGAACAGTGCTGTTGAGGGCCTTCTGCGAAGAATGAGCTGCACTAAAGATCTTCCCACCGCCACCAATTCTTGGCTTTCTACTTCATCAGATTCAATCCACGGTACGTCTTCTCGAACGACCACCTGAAGCATTCCATAAGAAGGAGAAAAGATCATTCGCGTGCGCAGGATAGGGTTGGCTTTTGCCACAGCCGCCCATGCTTGCCGCAAGCGATCAAGGTCAACATCTCTGGGAAGCGGAACTTCGATTTTGGCAACGAATGCAGCTGCGTCGCGCATGGTCTCCGCCAGCAGACCCTTTTGAAGTGGTGTACACGGATACACGTCTTCGATGACTCTACTGGGTAGGCGACACTGCCGGGCCGCGTCTCTCACGATGCCCTGCTTCGAACCAGCAATCAATGTAAAAGGCTGTGGAAACTCTTGACTTTCATCTGCAACCAATTTTGTATGGCGCGCGAGCTCTGACAGTTCCGGATGATCGAATACGTTCTGGACGGTCAGATCGAACTTAGCCTTCCGAGCCATTGCAGCCAACCTCATGGCTGTAAGGGAGTCTCCGCCCAGCGAAAAGAAATGGTCATCCGCTCCGATCTGATCCAACGACAATCCCAGTGCTTGGGCAAAGAATCTCTGAAAAGCTTCCTCGATATCATTACTTGGCGCCCGATATGTTGTTTGCTGCGCCTGATACAGTTGTAAGTCTTCCCGCGAAAGCGCCGCTGCGAGCTGTCGCAGAAGCTTTCGGTTTATTTTGTCGGTGCCGGTCAGCGGCATAATTCTCAAGGGAAGGATCACAGAGGGAACCATATATGAGGGAAGGGCATCACGCAGTTTAGACGTGATCGACGCAATCTGAGAGCGGAAACTGGCGCTAGGTTCGGCAAACACGGCATCTGATGTGGCATTGCGGCGTGCAGTAATACTGCTTGTACTGGCATCGGTGTCACTTAGCACGAAAGCCATCAGCATCGGAGGGCGGGATGCGTCTGGAATTGTAATCAGTTCGACAACACACTCTGTCGCGGATGGAATCGCGAGTCGGACGTGATGTTCGACCTCGCCAAGTTCTATGCGCTGCCCACGGAGCTTGACTTGCGTGCTTTTGCGGCAGACGAATTGGACGGACTTGTCCGCTGCGATTCGAACAAGGTCGCCACTCTTGTAAACCGTGCTGCTCCCCTGCCGCAGCTCTTGAAGCCATGCAGGCGCTTCAATAAACGTCTCGGAGGTTTGCGAAGCATCGTCCAAATATCCTCGGCCCACCACAGCGCCTTCGACTAGTAGTTCTCCAACGGCGCCCAGCGGTCGTAATTGTTCGTGGTTTTGTGGATTCACGACCCAGCAGCAATTTCCAGTCTCGTAGTTTATAGTTTTGATGCTGGATGCCGGTCCGGATGTGCATTGAATCGACATGACGGTACACTCCGATGCACCATAGAGTCGGATCACGCGAACGTTGTTCACCCACTTGAGTAATTCATCAGATGCTGACAGCTCGCCGCCCAATACGATTGTTTTCAAGCTTGGGAAATCTTGCGGATCCAGTATTCTCGCAACGGTCGGGGTGACACTCAAATGAGTTGTGCCAAAGTGTTGGATTGCACTGGTCAAGTCGCTCGATCGATCAGCGTTGGACGGCACACACACACATCCGCCGGCGACTAGAGTCATTAGGGCGTCAAATATTGTCACGTCAAATGCGTAAGAGGCGAATTGGAACACTCGCGAATTGTTGTCGAGCTCTAGGGCTTTCAAGTAAACTGGCATGGCCGCCAGAAAAGATGAGTGGCTGTTCACCACTCCCTTGGGAGTTCCTGTTGAGCCCGAGGTGAACACGGCGTATAAGGCGTTGTGGGGAGCTGCGATGCAGTCCATGGAGTCGTCGTGCTCGCCAACATGTTGAGCCATGCCTGCAGTGGCTACTTCGCCTCCGACGATGACAACATGACCTGCCAGCCCGGCCGCCAAATCAGCTTGCTGAACAGAAGACACGACGAGCCGGGCTGAAACCTTGTCGCAAATGCTGCGAAGTCTTTTTGGAGGGTGTGCCGGGTCGAGCAAGATGAAAGCCCCGCCAGCTTTCATAACCCCGAGCATAGCGATGACAGCCCAGCGCGATTTCTCGAACAGGATCGGGACAAAGACCTCTGGACCAATACCAAGGTGTCTCAGGTCGTGCTTTACCCCTGTCGAAAGCTCGTTGAGCTCCTTGTAGCTGAAATCACCGTCCCATCCGCAAACGGCCACTGCCGAGGGTGTCCAGCGGCACCACTCATGAATGAGTGTCTCGATCCGGGCATCCGAGTTATCAGACAGGTTCATGTTCCAGAGACTCATCTGACGTCTGTCCTCAGAGGTTAGAAGACAAAATTGGTCGAGTCTCTCTTTGCCGGAGATGATCTCTGATATGGCTCTTTCCATTGCTTTAGCAACAGCGAGGGCCTGGTGTTCTCGCATAAGTCCCCTTTTATAAGTCAATGTGATCCGCGTGATACTTTTATCTACCTCGACACGGGTAACAAGATCGAACTGTATCACATGGTCAGATTGATTTTAGTGTGCCGCCTATGAAACGAACCTTGAAATCACTTACCAGATTGAGAGCGTTGCGGTTCATATCGGCGGCCTGGGTCTCGCTTGGCATCTGGGAGCCTTGCATCGGACCCCAAATACAAGTGTTGAAGAATTCTGAGGCCAAAAATCCACCATCTTGAGACAAATGTGACGCAGGAATGTCATGATCACCAGTTTTCTCGCCGCAAGGGCTTTGGCACGCGGAAAGAATGTCAGATACAACTTTGTCGGAAGTGAATCGAATTCGGCAGGGTCTGATGTTGAGATTTGATTCCGCAATGACTGCAAAGCAAGTCGCATCTTGGCCCGTATAAGCTTGGAGAACAATGCCCCAGGCGACATTAAGCACTACCGCCACGTCGACGCCGCAGTTGTTCGAAAAGGACATGAGTCGGCCATATGGGTGTTCTAGCCTGACCAAAACCGATGCGAAAGACTTTGAGTCGGCACCTTCATTGTCCAAAAACGTCGGGAAAGAACAAGGAATGTAGTCTTCTAGATATTTCCTCCACTTCTCGGGGGTTGCCATTGTTGCTATAGATTGGTGAGGAATGATGATCTGTAGCGATGCGATGCAGAAGCGACGAGCTGTATGCTGATGGGCCAGACTTTGGATTCTTCATATGGCTAGAGAGAAAAGAGTGCTGCCAGCACTTGTTCAAGGTGGATATCGATAGGAAGTGACCAAGTGCGCGCATTGTAGAAGACCCCCAATCATCAATGATCAGACGGACGGCAGGAGAGCCAATAGCCGCCCGAGCGGTCAGTTTATCATCGTTCGATGCCCAATGTCGCGTTCGTGCAACGCTGGCCAGATAAAAAAAACTTTGTAAGATATGTTCGATGACAAGTGCGCCGCCAAGAAGTTGAGCAAAGGGAGACCATACTTCTCGTACTATGAGTGGGTAGCTACTCGTCACGACCAGCTGCTGTAAAACGACTATAAGACAGCCAAGTCTGAACAGATTGCTGCGGGTGTTTCAGTCCACAAGCTTACTTCCATTCTTTATCGACCGATTTCCTGCGAAATTCAGCACGCCCTCTTGCCAGTGTTTTTCTGACAAACTTACAACATGTCCACATCGAACCTTTTCAGCACGGTACCATTCGGTAAAAATGTTCTCAACCACAAAATTGTGCTCTCTCCTATGACACGTTTTCGTGCGGATGACAATGGGGTGCCACTCTCATATATGAAGACATTCTACGCCCAGCGAGCATCTGTCCGTGGGACGCTGCTAGTGACCGACGCGGTTGCTATTTGCCCACGGACCAAAGGATTTCCCAACGTCCCGGGCATCTGGCACAAGGATCAAATAGCCGCATGGAAAGAAGTTGTTGATGAAGTGCACTCTAAAGGCTCTTTCATTTGGCTTCAGCTTTGGGCGACTGGTCGAGCGGCTGACCTTGAAGCGCTTACCAGCCAAGGGTTGAAACTCGAATCAAGCAGCGAAGTACCGGTCGCACCGGGGGAGCCTACGCCACGAGCGCTGGACGAGGACGAGATTCAGCAGTACATACTCGATTATGTCCAAGGAGCAAAGAATGCAGTACACGGGGCTGGATTTGACGGAGTCGAGATCCACGGAGCGAACGGTTTCCTCATTGACCAGTTCCTCCAATCTTCCTGCAATCGCCGCACAGATCAATGGGGAGGGAGCATCGAGAACCGTTCCAGATTCGGCCTTGAAATCACTCGGGGCGTCGTCGATGCGGTAGGCCATGATCGCGTGGGCATGAAGCTCTCACCGTGGAGCACGTTCCAAGGAATGGGCACTATGGACGACCTAGTGCCTCAGTTTGAACATTTCATCACGTGTCTCCGCGAAATGGACATCGCCTACCTCCACCTGGCGAATTCCCGTTGGGTAGAAGAAGAAGACCCCAGCATCAGGACGCACCCGGACTTCCATAACCAAACTTTCGTGCAAATGTGGGGGAAAAAGAGACCAATCTTGCTAGCCGGGGGATATGACCCAGATTCGGCTCGGCGTCTCGTTGACCAGACGTACTCAGATCGGAATAATGTCTTGGTGGTATTTGGAAGACATTACATCTCCAATCCGGATCTTCCGTTCAGGTTGAGAATGGGCATTGCCCTGCAGAAGTACAATCGAGACACATTCTATATTCCCTGCTCGGGAGAGGGCTATGTGGACTATCCCTTCTGTAAAGAATATCTAGACCAGGCGGACGAGGCAGCAGTGGCGGGTTGAAGATGTAACGCGAAGAGGTCGGGGGGGAAAGGCAACTTAAACGCTGCTTGGATGCGGATAGTTAGAGTAGTAAATGATGGAATTCGACTGCGAAGCTGAACGGTGAACAGAGCGGCATCTTGTCGCTTAATGGCCCGTTTCCACGTGTTTTGTTGATAAATATCAATAAATATCCATCAAGCAAGCCGACGTCGCGTGGTCAGAAGGGAAGACAATGACGGTTTTAGGGTCACGTGCCAGACAGATCCTAGTCACGTGATGAAGGCTCATGAATCATGATAGACTCCTTGGCAGTGTGGCACAAACCATCGTGCGTATTCGTACAGAGTAATAGTACTTCGAACAATGCTCTGAGGCTCCATTGACGCATGCGCTATTTTTTTTCTTCCGCGCTATATTGCGGAATTTCTGTTCAGAATCAGAGGGCGTTCTATTTCTCAAGCGCATCCGCTGGGGCACCAGCAGGCGAGTGCGATCTTGACTCGCCAAATGCCAGACACATTCTCTCGCCGTTTTCCTGAGCATCCTACTCAAAATGCTTGCAACTGATTGAACGCTATATACTAATTAGTAAATAGCGACTGAATCGTCCATCATCGGTATTCGAAACGAAACCTGACGAAACCCGGCCTTCTTTCAAGCGATATAGTCTATGCAGAAGCAAGTCTTTCCGCAAGCTTTCTGTCGGATCGAGTCCCATCTCGAAGGAACTCAACCACAGGCTTGTTTGGCCAAGTTCTAGAGCGGCAAGCTCACGATAGCTCTGATGTTTCCAAACTGAACCATCTTCAATAAAAATATGGGTGTGTCTTGTTGAAGCCCTGCAATCATGGGGGCCTTTCGATGTTCAACAGTGCAGAGATAATAGCGACCCGCAGCACTGAATTCATTGCATGTATGGGTGTAGACTTGTATGATTCGCGAGCCAGTGCCGGTCAGATGGCTTTCATGGCTGACTGCACATCTTGCGTGTTCGCAAGGTTCCGCCTCCCTGGTTTTATATGAGAACCAAGGTCCGGACACTTCGTGCCACCACAAGTGACAGCAGGCCACCATAGCTGCATCATAGCTGTCACAAGAAAAAATGAATTCAATCAAGCTGAAATTCAACTGCAAGGGCTCTCTCTGGCAAGAGCATATCGGTGCTGGAGATTTTTCCTTCGCAGCCATCTTTCTGACGACATGGGGCATTGTGCTTCGCGCCTATCTGGATACCGATGACGTGTTCTTCGAGTACGAGCTGTCTCGCTGCGAACCTGTCTCCCAACGGGATGGCATCGACGAGCTTGTGCCGGACCGTCCCTTCAGTTTAAAGTTTGACGGATCAATGACCGTGAAGGACACGATTCGCCGCGCAGACTCTGTCGTGTACGGCACTCCTCTAGTCCAGGATGGCCTAGAGCATGAGACTCACCGCGAGACCGATCCCAAACGCGAAACATTTTACAGCACTTGCATGTTGTTCTTGGATGAACCAAAGTCACCAATCGACGCTGACGTGGTTGAGGGAACGATTCTAGATGATATTGAATTCGAAATGAAGCCTGTCGTCAATGTGAGTAGCCAAAGAAAGGATTTGTGACTACGTTCTGGCAAAGACAGTATGACATGGTTGTATGCGTGTTATCTGGGAAGGTCTGCTACTTGTCATATAATGTTACACGCGTTTCGGATGATCAGGCTGCCCACGTTGCAGCAACGTTTGAGACGGTGGCCAAATGCATTGCCGATGCGCCGCATCGACTTATCCAAGAAGTCGAGGTCTCGAGCCAACTCGATGTAGACAGACTCAAAACTTGGAATGCTTATCAGCCTATTGCAGTCGAAACTTGTTACCAGGACCTTTTCCGCCAGCGATGCGACCTACACCCCGATTCACCCGCTGTGGTTGCTTGGGATGGTTCATTTACATACGATGAGCTCGATCATTTCTCGTCTCTTCTCGCTACTCGGCTTCAGGCAGCTGGGATTGGACCAGACGTTTTCGTTACAATTTGTGCCACCCGCTGTAGATGGATTCCTGTCGCAATGCTCGGCATCATCAAAGCACGCGGCGCGTTCTGCGCCCTCGATTTATCACACCCTCTTGACCGCTTGAAAGACATTTGTGACGCGCTCAAGTCTACTATCACAATTACCACTCCCGCTGACTCGAAGATTGCAAGAAAACTTGCCTCTACTGTCATCGTCATTGGTGGGGATGCTCCAGTAGAAAGCGACAGGATGAATGATCGACCGAAACCAACCAATGGACACCCGAGGAACGCGCTTTACTCGGTCTTTACATCCGGATCTTCTGGGAAGCCAAAAGGAGTAGTCGTCGAGCATCGTTCATTTGTTTCCAGCGCATTAGCGTCGATTCAGCCACTCGACATTCGACCACACGATCGTGTTCTTCACTTTTCAGCATACGCATTTGACATTAGCGTTTTTGAGGTCCTCACGCCCCTCATATCGGGAGCGACAATCGCCATTCCGTCGGAAAAACGTCGCAAGGAATCTCTTACTCACGCTGTTCAGGAACTTGGCGCGACATGGGCATTGTTGACGCCTACAGTCGCTCGCCTATATGACCCTGATGAGTTTCCTTCTCTCAGAACGTTGGCTCTCGGTGGTGAGCTTGCCCAGGCGTCAGACATTGCATTGTGGCAGTCAAAGAATGTGGTTGTTATCTATAATCCTGCTGAATGCTGTCCCATCGGAGTATCAGGTCCCGCCTGTCCCGCCGATGGGAGATTCCTGGGATGGTCTCACACTTGTCAGAGGGCTTGGATTGTTGATCCGCGAGATCACGACAAGTTACTACCCATCGGTGCTGTAGGTGAGCTATTGATCGAGGGACCAGTCGTGGCTAGGTGCTACGCTCATGATCCAAATTTTTCATCCCCAGACTCGCCGTTTATCCAATCTACTCCGTCTTGGATGCTTCGCCTTCGCAGCAACACATTATCAGGCACTCGGTTGTATCGCACCGGAGATCTGGCACGGTATGGCTCTGACGCATCACTTTACTACATGGGACGCAAAGATTCTCAGATCAAGATACGGGGACAGAGGACAGAACCCGGGGAAATTGAGTCCAACCTCCATAGCATTCTCTCAAAGGACAAACTCGGGGTCGCTATTGTGGTGCTGGAGCTCAGAGGCAGTAGTAAAATTATTGCCTTCGTCTCCAAAGACACAGGAGGCCTGGGAGGGGATAGCAATATCGTCGGGCAGCTGCGAATAGAAGCTGCGACTGAGGAAACCGACGTGTGCATTACAAAGGCAACATCGAAACTACACAGCATTATGCCAGCATATATGGTTCCATCTGCTTTTCTCTCGGTCAACTACATACCTATCTCAAGATCTGGTAAGATTGATCGAACGAGATTGAAGTCATTTGCCCTCTCGCTCCCTCAGGAAACACTACTACGAGTAAATAACGGGTTGGAGACTGGAGACTTGCCCGAATCGAACGAGGAGCATCGCCTTCAACGAATGTACTCACTGGTATTGGGAATTTCTCGGGACAAAGTTGGGATGGAAAGTGACTTTTTCCGCTTGGGAGGCGACTCTCTTCAAGCCATGAAGCTTTTGGCTTTAGCACCCAAGGAGGGGCTAACAGATATCTCATATGAGGACATTTTTCGATATCCAAGACTGAAAGACCTAGCCAGGAAAGCCTCACAATCCGTTACGATCAAAAAAGATGGCTTCGGTGAGAACGGCTCAGTTATCCATCCCTTCAGCCTGGTCATTGACGGTCAGTCACTCATCGATATGGCGGCTAAGCAATGCGACATCGAAAGAGATTCAATCGAAGACATATACCCGTGCACCCCGATGCAAGCAAGCATCATGAGTTTAGCTGTCAAAGGCAAAATTATGCCTTTTTTGACATTTGGCCTGGCGCTCCGCGACCACGTCGATACAAAGCGCGTCAAAGACACATGGCACGCCGCTTATAGGGCCAACTCACTTCTTCGAACACGCATCATTGTCTGCGCCGAGACTGGCCAGCTGTACCAAGTAGTCGTCGGCGGAGACATATTTTGGGATGACGACGAGTGCGGAAATTTTGCGCAACCGGAGTCTGGGCCATCTGCCAGCATTGGTGGACCCCTCGTCCGCATGAAGCTGGTGGAAGGTCAACTTTCGATTGCCATACATCGTGCACTGTATGACAATTGGTCAATTCGGCAGCTCTTGAATGACATTAGCGGCGCGTATAATGGGCTTCTTTTGCCATCGCGACCCTCTTTCAACTGCTATGTGAGCTATGCCGCAAAATCGCTCGAGGCCGCTTCATCTTTCTGGAGTGCAGAGCTGGGTGATGCCGACCTCGACGCCACCAAGTACCCTGAGCCGATCTCGCAGAATTCCCACACAAATTTCAGGGCGTGGCTAGGTATTCGTGTGGTCACTTGTCAAAAAGAGTCCATTGACGTCTTGGCCAGCGAGTTCCAACTAGCTTGGGCTATGATCACGTACGCTCGGACCAACAAAAAAGATGTTGTATTCGGAGTTCTTTCTTCGGGGCGATCGAATGCCTCGAAAGGCACCAAAGAAATCATGGGCCCCATCGCAACAGTTACACCATTGAGAGTTACGATAGACGGCACACAAGATGTGGGAGGAGCTTTGGAAGAACTGCAGTACCGCCAAGAGGAGCAGGCCATGTACACACATCTTGGGCTGCGCCGAATTGGTCAACTGGGTCGTAACGCCGCAGCAGCGTGCCAGATCCAGACGGTTCTAATTGTTGAGCCAGATCTGCCCGATCTCAGGGGTGTGTGGTTTAGTAATGATGCGACGCTACCGAATCATTCAGATGCGGACGCCTCGAATTACCGGTTGACAATCAAATGTGTCGTGGGGCCCGATTGTACCGACATTTTTGCCATATTCGACCATCAATCTCTGCCTATAATGGAAGTGAAAGAGATCTTGTCGCAATTCGAACATATCCTCGGTCAGATACACGGAAAAGAAGCTTCACAGCTTTCGGTTGCAAGCATCGACACTGTCAACTTCAAAGACTGGGATACTCTTCACAAATTAACAGAAATGCCTAGTGTCTGTCGTAATGGATTGCTCTTGAGCGATCCAACTTTTCTTCCTCACGACCAAATGAAGACGTTCCCCGCGGTTGAAGAAGCAGCAGCTCATTGTGCTTTCCAAGATTCTCTACAAGAAGCATCAACAGCTAGAGACGCAAAAATGCAACCCAAAGAGCCATCATCTTCAGCGGACCTCATTTCTGAGATCAACAGATATGACTTGGCAATTATGCGTTCCCGCCCCTCTCCGGAGTCTATCTTATTATCAGAACTCGCGTTAACGGGCGAGTCGCATTCATCTGGAACGCATACTGTGCTTGTGACAGGCGCCAACGGATTCATCGGCACACAGATCCTACGCCACTGTCTCGAAGACCCAAGAATAGACCGCGTAATCGCCCTGGTTCGTGGCAGCTCAGCACACGAAGCAAGAAGCCGGACCGAGGAATCAGCAAGACGCGCACAGTGGTGGTCCGATTGCCACTGCCAAAAGCTCGAGGTTTGGCCTGGCGACTTGGCATTGCCTCACCTAGGTCTCAACGAAACCCATTGGCGTCGTCTAGCGGACAGAACGACAATCAACGCCATCATTCACAATGGCGCCTCCGTCCACTGGCTGAAACGCTACGCCGATCTGGAAGCAACGAATGTCGGCGCAACAGCGCAACTGCTACAGCTAGCAGTGGCGAACCCCCGTCTGGGATTCGTGTACGTGTCCAGTGGCCGGTACACGGACCCAAATGCCGAATCGGAAGAGCCAGCCGCCGCCAACGTCGCGGCCACAGCCATGCCGTATAGTCAGACCAAGTTCGTAGCCGAGTCTCTTATCAGGCGAACCGCTGCACGCCTACCTCACGGACAAACCCAAGTCAGGATCATAAGCCTTGGCCTCGTAATAGGGGATCCTTTAACCGGCGTTGTGAACGCCGATGACTATCTATGGCGACTAATAGCCACATGCGTCCAAGCCGGCGAATACAACGGCAGTGCTAGCTCCGAATGGATGCCCATCTCCGACGTCACATCCACGGCTCTGGCAATCGTCCAAACGGCCTTGAATCCAGCAGAGGTCCCCGCGACGATCAAACCGATCACCGGCGGGCTGATGTGGAGCGAAATCTGGGATTTAGTCACTGATATGGGCTACGATATGGAGCCAAGGCCGGAGAGCGAATGGATGGCAACGGTGCGGAGAGACTTGGAGAGGGAACAAGAGAAACACCCGCTCTGGACACTGTCACATCTGGTTGAGTCTCGATCTCAGTTAAATACGGATGCCGGGGCCGGGCCGGCGTGGGCTGATGCCTGGCGTGGCGATGAGGCTACAACCCGGAACTTGAAAACGGCGTTCCGGCGAAGTCTGCGATTTCTCGGCGAAGTTGGTTTTTTGCCGGGACAGAAGGGGCAAAATACAGACGGTGAGGTCAATGGCCGTGCATTTACGAGGGCGTGGTAGTTTGTGTCTGGGCTAAGATAAGAGCTTTCCGTTTTTCAATAATGGAAAAATCTTGGGAGCATTTATAGTGCCGACGGTGATCTAAATGGGGAAACACATTCGGCGTAGGAACAGGTCCTGTCATCTACGCGGATCGGTCTTATGGCGCAGAGGGGTCGTATAGTTAGATCAAGTCGTGATAGTTTTATCACTCTTATGTGTGGAGGATGGGAGAGGAATCGGATACCCGCCTACCGACGCGACCAAAAAGTCAGAACACTAAGCTGGTAGGAACCAGCTTAGTGGGGGGTATATACCTGGTACAGCGCAACGGTCAGAGCTGCAACGAGAGGTAGGTAGCCGTCACAGAGGATGCAAAATTCGTGGGCGTGATGCATCTTTTCAGATATATAGTTTATGTACAGGCATTTATAATTTTTAGTAAAATTGTCACACGTTGTATTGTGCTTTCAACTTGTGAGGTGCAGTGCCCCGGTTGACACATCTCCCCCCCTTGTTGCGCCGTCCGTGCTAAGTCGACAAGAGTGGTACGTCTGTCATCATTGCCATTCGATGAGCTTGTCACACGTCGCATCTCACAAGTCCGTATGCAATATCAGGCGCCTGCTGCAGTCTTTTGGCCGTCCTTGTTCGTCTCCATCAGCTCCAGGTCCAGGGCACTAAGCTGTGCCAGGACCTTGTCCACAGCAAAGTTCTCGTAGCCCCGGTCGTAGAACAGGCTCTTTGCGATTGGGTTCATCACATTAAGAACCTGCGTGACTCTGGGTGCGGAGTCGTGTATGGCGGCTGGTAATTCTCGAATCATGGAAGCCGTCACTGTTGTGTTCTTCCTGTAGCGGTTGAGATTAGAAGACGGAACAAGAACAAGAACAAGAAAGAACACGAAGAACGGACGGCTGTGGGGGTTTTTTTTTTTTTTCAAGTTTTGTTTGGATGGACATTGGACCGCCTTACATTGCGCCTGCAAAGCGAGAAGAACACAAGAGCAATACACTAGGTCCCAAGGTATCCATGAGCATCCACCATCTCTTCCCGTGTCTCTTTCGGTTGTGGAATTTGGCGCGAAACTCGGCTTTTTGTTTCGGCTCAGCCAAAGACCACTCAGGATGCGTCTTTTCGAGAATCTGGTCAATCACAGCACTGATGTTTCCTCGGCCCATACTTGTCATGGGCTCCAGTAGCTCAACCTTGCCACATTTCCAATCGTGATACATTTTCTCGAACTCGAGATGGAGCAGGACCATGACCATGCGGCTGCGGATAGAGTCGTCTTTCATGCGCACATCCAACTGGCAGAAACAAGAGTATACCCGCTGCAGATTCGCAAACCTGTCAGACCGAGTTCCATTGTCGCCGCTGTTGGACCAATTGTTGTGCCACAAGCCATTTCGTACCCATCGAGGCAGGTTTGCCTGGAGAAACTGTCGGTAGTCTGGTCGAAGGCAGGTTTGCACCATGGAAGTCACTTTGCACGTCGACGTCATGTCCGACAGGGTTCGGCGTGTCTTTTCGTTTTTGGCCTTTGTAGAATCTCCATCCACGTCGCTTCTACTCGAATCAGGACTGCCGTGTGTGTTCTCTCGTACAAGAGGCCGGTGATACTCGGTGGCAGGTGTCGGTGTCAAGTTAAGAATTGGGGTGTTTCCGGACTGTATAGAAAACTGATGAAGCTGTACCAGAGAATCGCTGTTTCCAAAACTTTGGGGTTGCCAGGTCTGTTCTTGGGTAGGTTGATGTGAGTGAATCCTGTGATCGAGCATTGAAAAATCGTTCAAGGCGTAGCACGTGGGACTGCTTCTTGCTGTTACAAGACTTGTCAGCTGCAAAGCATCACGTTTTAAGGCCCTGCAGACACAAAAACTAAGAGCTGTGGTCGCCTTCCAAATTCATCTTACATTGATGCTGTTGGTTGATCTCTTGCGGATTTTCTACTTCTAGCGAAGACGCGTCTTGGGAAAATGCCTGGGCGACCAAACGCGACAGTTAGCAGACAGACAGATCCAGTCGTTTGATCGCTTTTCGATGGCTCGATCTCATACCTCACTACCCAAACTCCCGGCAATGACGGAGTTGCTGTCAGAGAACAAGTTCATCTCATCATTAAGACCGCCGTTATGAGCATTGTCGGCACCAAAGGAGCGATTCTCTTCCAGGAACCCACGATTCGATGGGCATGTATCCGCACGCTGACTCAATGACGTGTTGTCGGCAAATCTTTGAAGAGGCATCACGGAAAAGTCCATACTTGGCATGGTAGGCTCGGTGTACACAGTGGTGGATGCATTGGAGCTTGTCAAGGACGGAGCTGGAGCTGTAACGTCGTTCTGGGTTCCGTCACAGTTGTTGAATGATTGGTGAGAGGTGTCTGGACTGTTTCACTGTTAAAAAATGGCTAAAATTCGAGGGAAAGCAGACTTATGTACCAAGCGTTAAAGCTGTGTTCAAACACCAGTGCGGGCTGTAGGGATAGTGTTCCCCCCACTGACGTCTCCTTCCAATCGATTCGGAATGGAGCAAGACGACTAACAAGCACAGAGAGAGAGCTGGCGTCATTTTCATCAAGTAAGAGCTTGACCGCGTCTCCCAACAGGCGGATATCGTGTGAGTTGCCATTTTGTCCTGAATAGTGGTCCATCTACCGCGTAAAAGATGGTCTGGCCAGCTAGATCGGGCAAGCGCATAGATATTTTGGTTGTTTTGCGCGGGTAATTGCGTTCGACTTTACTGGACAAGACTAACTTCTATAGTGCCGGAGGCGCCAATTGAGATAAAGGAAGAGCAAATAGACAACAAACAAGAAAGAAAAGGCTCAATCGAGATTTCTCTAGACTCTTCCTAAAGTTGCTTCACAATTCAAGCGGGGGAGGGGAAAATGGTGATCAACACTGCACGCAATGTCGACAGAGAGCAGTCAGGGAGCATCATACGCTGGTACAAAAGGGGCAGTAATAGCCACGCAAGCAGCCGCTTTAGGAAAATAAGCGCACCTACAGAGGACGCATGAAACAGCTTGCAACTGAATCGGGCACAGAATGGTCAACGACTTGAACCAGCCGCAATCACAAGAGGGAAGCCGAGAATTAGTTGGCCTACCCAAGTGGGATGGTGAATGTAACACAGAGGAGATCCGAAAACCCACACGGCTCAGAACTCGAATCTCCATGTACAAGATAGTGACGCAGGTTTCGACTCCATCTCGTGGACTCGGTGCCTTCTTGGACTTTATATCCCGTGTTGAGAGATCTGATTGGCTTCGCAGCGAATTGACGTTCGCCAGGCTCCCTCAGCTGCAGATGGGCCCTGACCCGAAACGAGAACGCGCATAGCCGTACGGTGCCGTACGGTGTACCACATGCAATCCCAACAGATTTCTGTGTCGATTCTGCACTTGAGGAACCAATGACGATATTCAGCCGTAAAGCCTTGCGTGCGAATTCCGCACGAGTTGATTTCCGTATGCTGACCCGTAGCATGGGCCGTAAAAGGGCTGAAGCTGGGGCTGTTCGGTTATGATGGCAGGACATCGCATCTCGTACTTGCCGGACACTCAGACGTGTCTTCACTGTTGGGGCGTTAATCGACAAACGTGCGAGCTTCTGGGCGCGAGGAACGCGATACTCATCTGAGTCGCATACAGCTCCACGGCGATTCCGAGTTTCCGACTATCCTCTGAACGTGCGTCGCGGGGCATGAACTAAAGACGGCATGATGCAAGAGACAGTCGTTCGCCTACATAGAAAAGGGGGCGGCATTAAGTCGAGGTGGTCGTTACACAGTCGTCTTGGCTTTGCACAAGGTTACAATGGCAGGACTGTGTCCTCCCAGCCTTGAGGGTTCCCAACCACCCGCATTCCGCCATTTCACACCAACGAGAGGGCGAGATACCAAAGGCGGCAGGACGGGAGGCCGAGCGGCGAGAGGTTGAGAGGTTGAGAGGATGAGAGATGAGAGATGAGAGGATGATGAGAAGATGAAATTCGCGATGCGGCACGGAAAGGAAAGCGGCCCAACCAACAGTACGAGAGACATACCTATAGTTGCTGACGCTTCCGAGAGCTGCCCGACACAGCATCAAACTGTCGGAGCCAATTGACATCGCGCACGAGGCTGACGAGTGACGACGCTTACATGGATAAACGCGCCTTCCTCCCGAGAGACACCCCATGATCGCACATCCAACGCACAGACTTTTTTTCGTCCGCCGATCTTGCCAAGGCCGTTATGCACGTTTGTACACCGGTACAATAACGTCTTGACTTGCCTGCCGGGCCAAGCAGCGCGATTGCCGAGACATGGATTCATAGGTGTATGGGTGTCGGCACGGCCCATCCCATCTGTTTCCAATCCAGACATTGGGAATCCGAAGCATTCTTGATTTCAGGGTGTTTTTCTGTCTGGCAAGCGGGGAGTTGCAAATCATCGCAGTTCAATTCAATTCACCGATTCGTGTTGGCGGATCCCATTCTGGTTGTGCGAACATGTATCATGATGATGCATGTCATGTACAGCCTCAGACAGGTATTGTATGTACTCTGTAGTAGGTAGCACACACAACGAGTATAGATAGGTATATTTTTTGTACACCACAATACGTTCGTCGTGTCCAGATAAGCATAGTGCGAAGCTACACACATCCCCCGAGCCGCGATTCCCCGCCTTTTACCTGCACAAAGAGGTCATCTTGCACGGATTGCTCGGAAAGGGACAAAAGTTTCTCTCTCCCAATTGGAACATAGATGCTACACCCATTCTTGGAAGATGGGCTCTTTGGCCATGGGAACAACAAATTGATCTGTAGAGACGAAAGTAGGCGAGGAGGCCTACACCCATTCTTGGAAAGATGGAGGCGTCCTCAAATGACGGAGAACCCCCGGCAGGCAGCCGAATGCCATACATACCTACCTACGGAGTAACCGAAGGCTTCCTCTTGGCAGAAGTTGGCACCCGTCTCAAAACAGTCAACAGATTAAAAGCCAAGCACCAAGGATCAGGGGCCGCATCCCAGCACAAAGCACAGGGTAGCATGCCGAAGAAGTGCATCATGTGTTGTACCTACACTACCTAGTACATGTGTACACATATCAAGTAGGTAGGTGTCGGTACAGCAATGTCCTTTCTTGGCCTGCATACATATACCGGAGGAACCTCCGGACGCTACAGGCCGGAAAGCCGTCTTCGCGAAGAGCTCCCACAGTGACCTTCTCGCCTGTGGTCTCCGGCAGGCGTACATGAGTAAATGATTATGCACTCACCATTGGCATTGCCTCAGTTTCATCCCGATTCAATTGAGCCCCGCCCACGAACATCGTATGCATTCTCTCTTCTTCCGCCTCCCCTACAATTAGGCTGGCTATGTACATATGCATCTTGTTTGCTTTTCCTCCATATGTCAACTTGTGTCAACTGCACTCTTTCCCTTCCCACAATCATCACCCCTTTTTTCGGGCTTGTAACCTTCCCCCGCCCCCCCCCCCCCTTTCCAACACACACACACACACACAAACGCGCGTTAACCCGTTCCAGCAAATAGCAAATCCAGAATCGTCAACATCTTTTCGTCCATATCCAGTTCACCACTCCAACGGCTCCTTCTTCTCCTCCCCCCTATTCGTCTTCGGCACCGGCACCGCCTTACCCGCCAACCGCCCATCATGGCCCGGTCTCTTGAGATACGCAGTCCCATCCAGCCAGGGCGTATTCAGCGTCATGTTCTTCTCAAACGCCGTAATCTTATCCTCCAGCTGCATCGTCAGGCCAATGTCGTCCAGGCCATTCACCAGGCAGTGCTTGCGGAACTCTTCCACCTCGAATCCGCAGATGGGCGCGCCGGCTGAGTTCTTGATCTGCTGGTTGGGCAGGTCGATTTCGAGGGCGCGGCCTGCGTGGGCTTCATCGGCGACGGCGTCGAGATCGGCCTTGTTGGTGATGCGGATGGGCAGCATGCCGTTCTTGAAGGTGTTGTTGAAGAAGATGTCTGCAAAGGAGGGCGCGATGATGCACTTGATGCCAAAGTCTAGGAGGGCCCAGGGGGCGTGTTCGCGGGAGGAGCCGCAGCCAAAGTTCACGCCGGTGCATACGAGGATCTTGGCATTGCGGTAGGGCTCCTTGCTGAGGACGAAGTTGGGGTTTTCGGAGCCGTCGGGGTTGTAGCGGAGAGCGTGGAAGAGAGCGGAGCCGAGACCGGTGCGCTTGATTGTCTTGAGGAATTGCTTGGGGATAATGGCGTCGGTGTCGACGTTGGCCATGTCGAGGGGTGCGGCGATGCCCTTGAGGCTTTTGAATTTGGGCAGCCCGGCGGGAGAGCCAACGACAGAGGTGTTGGTGAGTGGTTGTTGAGATGAGTCCTCAGGCTGGTCGGCAATGGCCTCGCGTGCGTGAGCGTGGTCGGCGACTCGTTCATCGACGTGGGGCTTTTCTGATGCCGCATTGCTGCTAGGGGTGATGCTGGCTTCGATGTGTGGGCTGGCGGTGTAGTTGGACAGCTTACGGACATCAGCGAGCTTGCCGACAATCGCAGCCGCCGCGGCCATGACGGGCGACATGAGATGGGTTCGGCTGCCGGCACCCTGACGACCTTCAAAGTTTCGGTTCGACGTACTGGCGCATCGTTCTTGGGGAGCCAAGATGTCAGGGTTCATGCCGAGACACATGCTGCAGCCGGCTTCGCGCCATTCAAATCCGGCGTCAACAAAGATTTGGTCAAGGCCCTCCGCCTCGGCTTGTGTCTTGACAAGGCCAGAGCCGGGAACGACCATGGCACGCTTAATGTTGTCTGCAATTTTCTTGCCCTTGACGACATGGGCTGCGGCGCGGAGATCTTCGATTCGAGAGTTGGTGCAAGACCCGATAAAAACCTTGTCGACAACGATGTCCTCCATGGGCGTTCCGGGCGTCAAGCCCATGTATTCCAGCATTCTTCGCCCCGAGACCTTCTTGGCCTCGGTCGCGAACGTCTCCGGGTCTGGCACAACCCCAGTGATGGGAACGACATCTTCGGGTGATGTTCCCCACGTGATAGTCGGGATGATGTCCTTGCCATCAATGAAGATATCAATGTCATACTTGGCACCGGGGTCGGATTGCAGCGCCTTCCAATACGCGGTGGCCTTAGCCCATTCGTCGGAGCCGTACTTTGGTGCCAGGGGACGCCCCTTGAGATACTCAAACGTAATCTCATCGGGCGCGACCATTCCCGCACGAGCGCCTCCCTCGATCGACATGTTGCAGATGGACATACGGGCCTCCATGCTGAGGCCGCGGATGACGGAGCCGCAGAACTCAATGACAGCTCCAGTACCACCAGCAGTGCCAATCTTGCCAATGGCGTGCAGAATGATGTCCTTGGAGCTCACTCCAGGGGCAAGCTCACCGTCGACCTGAATTCGCATGTTCTTGCTGCGCTTTGTGATAAGACACTGTGTCGCCATGACGTGCTCCACCTCACTGGTGCCGATACCAAAGGCCAGCGAGCCAAAAGCGCCGTGTGTCGAAGTGTGGCTGTCGCCGCAGACCACAGTCGTTCCCGGCAGGGTGAAGCCCTGCTCAGGTCCAATAACGTGGACAATGCCCTGGCGCCTGTCACCGAGGCCAAAGTATGTGAGGCCGAACTCCTTAACATTTTCTTCCAGGGTGACACACTGCGTTCTTGAGTCGTCCTCTTCGATAAACGAGGCAATGTCCTTCATGCCTTTTCTTGAACTCGTAGGGACATTCTATCATCACGGAACTGATTAGTAAAGATACAGACACACAAAGGAAACCATGCTGTCCAGTCCAACTATTGACTAGGAAACAATAAAAGAAAACATACGTGATCCGTGGTAGCAAGAGTGCAATCTGGTCGGCGCAATTTTCTGCCTGCGTTTCTCAATCCCTCAAAGGCTTGCTAGAGACCCAAGTTAGCATTCTGGCAAGCAAGACAAAAAGCAAAACATGACGCGGCGCGCAAGGCGCATGTCGCACAGCGCATACTCACAGGCGACGTCACTTCGTGTACCAAGTGTCTGTCTAAAAGCAAAAGAAACAGCATTCGTAAGCACCATCCATGACATCAAAATTCGTCGCCGCCTCGTGGTCCGACGTACCAATGTACAGCAGAATAGTGCCATCGAGCTTCTCGTCCACAATGTGATTCGACAGCACCTTGTCATACAAGGTCTGTGGGTTGTTCTCGGTGCTAGGCATCTTAACAGTCGGGTCCGATGGTGCTGCTTGTAAAAAGTAGTATGCGAGTATGTATGCGGAAGAGGGGTCCGAGTTGGGAGATTTCGGTCCAGTCTAGGCAAGTCGTCCAGCTGAAGTAGGGCCGAAAAAGAGTCTCGTGATGATGGCGACTGTCCGTCAAGTGTGGACTAGATATCAGGGAAGAGAGGATGTATGATCTGGCTGGTAAACAACAGAACAAGGCGGCCCACCGAGAGCTTTTATTATCAAGGCTAACAGCAAATCGATTACCAGACAAACGACGTGCCTATTCGCAAGCACCGCCATCGGGGTCCGATCATCGGATGAGCATTGCGAACTTCGAAGACATTGTGCGATTCCGATACGGCCTAAATGTCGAATGGAGGGGTCTGAAGCGCGCGGGGGCGGGGCGAAGCGGGTCTAGGGCTGGACATGAGCCAATGGAAGTAGGACCTTTCGGAATCAGGACTGCTCACTGGTCAGGCTGATTTGGTCTGGTCTCTGGCTTCATGACCGGGCGTTCTGTAACGAAGCCGGTACATCCGTCCGAGACTCCGAGTCCTCCGTGGCTTTCTGCCTGTCCTTGCCTTTCCGCATCCGCATCTCCGTTGCAGCACCCGCCCGTCTTGGCACAGATGATGAATGGACATGAAGAAAGATGAATGTTACCATCCCTACTCCGTCAACCAGGTCCTGCAGTACATTCTGTAATTGATGATTGCGTCGTGCTGCGTCTAATGATACCTCATGTTCTATCAGTACAGGTCCGCCGACAACCGCATCTAAGCGCACAACCCCTTTACTACAAGTCTACAACTCTTCCATCACGTCTGTATACCTACATATGTACAATGTACCAGTACACAGACGTTCACGGCTCATCCTTTCGTCATCGTGTCCTGGAAACTTTCGATACACATCAGCCCCAGTCTGAGTGCCACGACGTAGCCTGCCATTAAGAAGAGCGATATCGGAATGGCAAGCACCACGGTCAGACAATCTCCCACAGTGCCCTCGTCTCTACCTTGTCTAGCCCAGTATTCCGACTCGAAATCGAACAAAGGCCCAATTCGTTCCCAATACATCTGCCAAAGTGGTAGCACATAGCACCACACAAGGCCCAAAAACTCTCTGGCGCTTTTTATCAACGGCGCTGAGTCGCTGCTATCTTGTGCTTGTACAACAGCACCTGCGTGATCAGCCGCATCAACGGAGCCTACGACGATGCCACAGGGAAAGCGTCCCGGAGCTTGAACTAACACCGTCAATTCGTCCTCGGCGAGCATGTCGACGCAGATGCCCCTGTCTCCGCGAGGAATTGCTCGCACCGTGTCCTCTGCACTTTTGGACACGTCGTCGATTTCTTCCAACCTTGACTCGGGTTGACCCACCAGTATATCGTCGCCCCGTGGCTTTGAGGTCAGATCTACCACCCCGACATCTTGCGTCCCAGGCTCTGGCGTTGCTGGAACGTCCTTGCTCACTGCGCCGCGTTGGATGTCTAGGTAAGGTTTCATCTTCTTCTTCATGTGCCAGTCTACGTGCCTCGGGTCGCACTTCAATGTAATACCGATTTCGTCGCAGTCTTTGGCCAACTTGGCCTTCGGCGATGGCTTCTGTAAGATTCTCATCACAGAGCTTCCCAAGCTGCTGTCGGATGTGTCGATTTGAGGCAACTTGTACATGGCTCTGCCCACCTGGTTGTCTCTCGGCTGAACTAGGTGGCTGCTGGACTCGTGGTCTGGTTTGTCCTGGAAGCTCCTCTTTGAACGAGGGCGCTCGCAGCCAGTAGTGGTGGTGATGTGTGTGGAGGCATACTTTGTCACTTTTTGGGTACGGTCTCTCAACGCCATATCCCTTGTGCTTTCCGTCTGATTGCGTCGTTGGATATGTGCCATTTTGTCTTGTTTGCACATTGCCTTGGGTCCCATGATATGGGCCTCTTGATGCGGCCTTTGTTGCTGATCTTCGCTCAGATGCTTCGTATCTATGCCCAAGGTCAACATCAGCCGGCTTGGAGCCACATGCTGAGCAAGGCTGGGGTCGACGTGATTTCCACCACTGTTTGGCAGGCCTGTGTTCAATTCGAGATCCAAGGCCGAATGCTTCTTTTGCTGCCCGGGGCTTATCTTTTGGTTCAGTATGCGTGGGCTGTTCGTCTTGACGTTCTGCGTAAAGCGTATTGTTCCTTTTCCCGCCCAGTGGCCCCAGCGTGCCAAGTTGGGCACGATCTTTCTGCGGCATTCTGCACTTTGTGGTGGTAAGAAGTCTCGGATCCGAGTTCCTTGCTTGTTGATTGCACTTGGTAAACGTTTTCTTTTCAACAGGTTCATGGCCCCATAGTTCACGGCGATTCCGTAGTGCAGACTCCGATGCCGTAGAGGTGTCGTACTTTTCTCGCATTTTCCCTGGGTGTCCTCTTGAAACATGTCTTTTCTCTTTGTACGGGTCGTTTGTTTTAGAAGAGCGCCGTCTTGTACCTTCTTCCCCCCAGGGTCCATTATCTTCGATCCGGTCCCTAAAAAAGACTGTACCGTCGCTTGAGCTACTGTATGCTCTGGAGTTGTCTTGCTGTCTACCTGAACCATCTTGTCCATTCGCTGCGCCTTTTTTGAGGGCTCTTGTACATCTACTTTGGTCCGCTTATCGTCTTTCAAATGGTCTGTGTCTTCAGAAGTATCAAAACTTATCCCATTCTTGAAAAGTTCCCAAGCTGAGGGGCCCATTTCTGCAAAGGCGGCCAAGCTTCGACGTTGTGGTGTCCGAAGAACCGTCGCCACAGAGTCCGGACTTTTTGTCAGTCCTCGATCTCCCTGTTCTGGAATGTGATGTATTTCAGACTGTTTCGCGGAATAGTTGAAATCGATAAGACTTGAATTCGATTTTGTCCTGGTCACTGGCATGTCACCGGCCCTTGATTGTGTCCCTGTTCAACAGTCGTGGTTAGAACTGAATCTGGTAAAGTCCGCTGAGGCGATGACTACTTACCAGAGGTTTGCGATGTGTCCAGAATTGACTGCGCAATGGGACTGAGATTGGGCTCTTGAGCCGATGACCATTGTCGTGCATGGCGTTTCCAAGTTATTGTTTGAGTGATCTCTTGAGCCTGCTCTTTCTTTTTCCCCAGACGACGGACTCTTTCTTTCTCCTTCTTCAGTAGTATGTACTTTGCCTCCTGTTCGCTCCTCTCCTTTGCACTTTTATAGTTATGACGAGCATCCTTCAAAGCATTCTTCAATACAAGAAGCTTTTGTTGAGTCTCCTGACTAAGGCTGCTTCGCTCACTATCTGTCGGAGTCACAACGTCGAGCTTACTAGTTTCGGGATTGAACCCCTGAACTCCAAGATAATCTCCGCTCTCTTTGAGATTTCGTCGGAACCTTCGTGCTTCTTGCTTTGCCTGTAAGGACTGAAAATCTGGCGTGGAAGTTGAAGGAGAGTCCGAAACGCTCGCTCCAAGAACGTTCAACTGGCTGTCACTTAAGCCATGAATTGCGGGTCGTGATCGCATCTTCAAGTCATTTCTTTTGCTCCCTCGTTCCATATTAGCACTAGACGCCCGACTCAATCTCCGATCATCTCGCATTATAGCATCTACATCAGTCAGCTGTCGAGCGTTTGCACTAGAGACGGTCCGCGGCGGATCCCGATTAGTACTCTGATCTGCTTCAATCACGTCAACTGATTTCCTCCACCGAGTATGGGTGGCAGGAGGCCGTAACTTGTTGCTATCGTTTGCGTGCTCGAGATCCTTTTGCACTTGAAATGCGGATGGGCGAAGCGTTCCTCCTCGTTCAGGCCGATTACTTGGTAGTATTTGTTTGAACCAAGAGCCGAGTGATGAAGCTCTGGGAAGGTCGCCATCAGAATTTCCTTGTTTCAGAGGCTTCTGTCTGCGATTTTGAACCGACTGGGCTGAAGTCAGCGAGGGATTGGAGGCTCTCGACGGGAGAAAAGACGACATGGTCGCGTCAAGGAGTGTATTTTGCAAGTCTAGCAAAGGGAGCTCATTGGCTCACAGGCTGGCAACGCCGTAGCCAGCTGCTTCTCAGGCCTGACAGCTGATCAATGATAGCAAGGAACTTCAGGAATGTAGGCGGAATGGTATAAGGATAGGCAAAAATGAATGCTGAATTGTTGGCGTTGGCCACAATGGGGTGTTGTTGATTTCCAGAGATCATGTGTCAGTTTCGATGATAAGAAGGCGCTGTGAAAGAGAGTGTCTATAAAGGAAAGAGTGCTCGACAATCACGTCGATTCAAGATGTCATTGGGCAGGTGTTTATATCATGTAAATCCTCTTGTCCAGACCCGGAAAGAGCTCCCATCACACAATTTCCCAAATGAGCGTGTCGCCAGTAACCGTCAGTAGCACTCAAGAAGCGATACTTACTTTCTACTCGCCTTCAATGGATGCAACACGTATTGATGATTTGTACTACAGAAAATTATCAGTCCAAATCATCTAGGGTAGTAATAACTTTATCCGATACATGCACGCACACACTCCGTATAAGCCGAATACAAAACACAATCTATTCGCGTCCACTTTCATAATACGTATAAACACACGCAAGTCGCATCACTCCTCCTTAATTCAGACATATTAGCAGTGAGCACCTCCGTAAAAAAAGATATAATATCAAGAAAGCAGGTAAACAATGTATCGAGATTGTATGCATACATGAACGCCATAGAATGCCCCTCCAAACACCCCTTCCTCATCCATAAAAACTCCCCTCCTTTCAAAGAACTCCCATCCCAAGTCTGTGTCACAAAAAACCATACCGCAGCACAAACTCAGCCTCGCCACCGCTTCGGAAATCGTTCCGCAGCACCATGCTTCCCCATATTAGCAAACGGATGAGGCGAACTCTGCACACTCGAGGACGTGAACCGCCTAGGTTCGGACCTCATTGAAGGACTACTAGGAGCCTCATGACCCCGCTGCTCAGATGTGGCCGTCTCTCTGGACGACTGCACGGAACTGAAACCCGCGTCCTTGATATCGGCCCTGCTGACGGTATTCTTCAAAGGCGACCTGTTGTGGGAGAACGTTCCCCCAATACTGCCCTTGTATGTAGAGTTCGTCGCCGTGGAGGCTCCTATGCTCGCATTAGAAGGCGGAGCCGCGGGCGTGCGTGGCACTGGTGTACTCTGCATTGAACTGAAGTTGGCGACTGAGCTCGCAGCAGAAGGCGCAACTGCTGGCGTGCGCGGCACCGGCGTACTCTGCATCGAACCGTAGCTATCCCCAAGACTGTGCCGAAGACCAGAGGATCGAATGCTGCTAAATGCCGGCGTGAATGCCTCGGACCGGCGGCCGGTCGTACTGGGGGTAAACGCGACATGACTAGAGCTGACACTAGAGGCGCCGAATCTGTGACTTGGTGCAGACTCCTGAGAATCAACATGAGGGTTGCCGTGCGTGATGAACGATCTCCTGACAAGCGTGGCTGGCGTCCCGGTTTGCACAAACTCTCTCGATGGGGCGGGCTGCTCCGCTGACATTTGCGTCCCAACATCTCGCACGACTGGGTTGATGCGCGGCTGGACAAAATTGGTATCATACTCATGGAATACCTCTCTCTGGATAATCGCGCTATCCTTGGCTTGTTGAGAGTACCCCGATGAGAGCAGCATCATCTGAACAGACAAGACGATCTGCATGATCAAGGTATTGAAGACGGTGACGCTTGGTCGGGGGTCCAGAGGCGCCAGCGGCAGGAAAATCAAATACACCAACACATGTCCAGGGCTGAACAAGCAAAGTAGTCGAATACACACAGGTAGAGGATCCCACATGGACAGCTCCCACACATCCCGCTTCTTCTCAGGATGCGCCCGCGAGTCCGCAGAATCCGGCAACACCATATCCGCAAGGAATCGCAACGGCGAGGAATTCCCAGGGTTCGAATGCACGCGAACTCTTTTCGCAGACGAAGTATTCGGCTTGACATCGATATCGGCTTCGAAGAGCCTGTACTTTCTCGTTCGGGAGACCGTGTACACCGCGTTGGTCACTGAGAACGCCACCAGGACCCAGCAAATCGTATACATCTAGAGAGACGCCATCTTTATCAGCATACATTGAGCCAGTCTTGCAGCAAAGTAAATTTCGAAGATTTTTCGAAGGAAACTCACAAGGATGGACGGCCAGCTCGATGAGCTCTCGTCTCCGAAAATGTCATCACTTGCCGGCTTGGATCCCGAGTTCGCTCGCACAATGAGAAACAAAAAGTTGAGCCCCAGGCCAAGTTGAGTGCCGACCAGTCCCGAATCCCAATCCCGTGTCTCTATCTCCTCGGAGAGCCAGAGGAGAAAATCCATCGGATTGAGCATCGAGGTGATGCGCTCCAGAAGAGGTCGTCGGCGCACTAGTCGCGGCATCGTGCCAAGAATTTCAGCCACAACCGCAAAGCTGCAAGGTCTGCCGTAAAAATCAGGTTCAAGACCGTTCGATCGAGCGTTTTGCCGCAAATCTTCTGTTCGCGACTTGACAGAGACAATGTGTCCCGACGTGTCTCACCAAGTCCGCGAGACAAGCGCGTCGTTGCGCCTGCCAGAACTTCCTCTAGTGGACGAGAAAAGAAGAGCGGATGGGTCAGTGATTGGTGCAGATTGTTTACGTTTCCTCGAAAGTCTTGTTGCTCGGTACAGCTCCTGAACAACGAAGCTGCGGCCAGAAGCGGAGCCTGGGCTGGGCCCCTGGCTCTGTCGCCTGTACGCTGCCATCATAGTGGAGCACTGGAGACAATTCGACAAGACAAGCAGCAATCCATCAACTTCATCGTTCGACGGACCTCACCCCCCGTCGCAACGGCTCTTCCAACACCCACCCGACATTGTCTTGACGTTTCGAATGATGGCCAACCAAGCTGACTACAAGAACCGCGAGTTCCTTGCCGTAATCGGTGACGAAGTACGCCTTCTCTCCACAAGACCGCTCATTCACACGAGCCCCCGCGATCGTGTCAAGCTCATGGGTAGCTGACCATCATAGGACTCGGTGACCGGCCTACTTCTAGCTGGTATCGGCGTACGTTCTGTCCCTTCCCTCGAAAACATAATGGCCGTTGTTTTATCCTGGGACATCTTCTTCTAACTACTGAATCCCTTGCAGCACGTCACGACGGGCGCCGATGCCCAGAAGAACTTCCTCGTGGTGGACAGCAAGACCGACAACGCGGCCATCGAATCCGCGTTCAATCAATTTACGCAGGAACGAAAAGATATTGGAATCGTCTTGATAAATCAGCATGTTGGTATCTTCAGCAGCAGATGTGCTGTTATGCGAGGTTGCTGACTTCGTCTACAGATTGCGGACAGGATACGGCATTGCATTGATACCTACACGGCCGCTTTCCCGACTGTGCTCGAAATTCCAAGCAAAGATCACCCATATGACCCAGAGAAGGACAGTGTATTGAGAAGAGTGCGTCGTCTATTCGGCGAGTAAGCTAGTCGTCATGTTGAAGAGGCGTGGAGATGGATGGTACGAGCATACAAGGGGTGCCGCGGCAAGGCAATAATTGAGTGCATTCATAGCAGCAAGATAGACAATCGGAGTTCAACGAAATCATTTCCATTCAATGCAGGGCTCTTATAATCAAAAGAAGTATGTCAAGCTACTGGTGTCTCATATGTATCTAATCGCATGCTGTGATGATGCATGATAAGGATGCTGCACAGCGCACCCCGATCCCTCAGCCTGTCAGATTTACTATGTAATCTGATGGAAGATGGTTATTTGGGTGAATGTTGAAACTTGACGATATTGTCATGTTATGGATTCTGATCATGTCTTGTCTAAGTTCCCATAACTGGCCTCGAACATAGCTCCACTTCATGTACAAAATACCTGTTCGTGGAACCGTCATGCTTGGTGATCTTTTGTACCTTTCAACGCTTACGGCCTCAGCGGTAATACCTCACGGGAGACGTCGGCTGTGAATGGACTCAGGTGCCATGGAATTGGTAGGGGACGGCCAAGGAATCATGATATCATCAGTTCAGCCCATCAGCAAAGTTCATAGTGACGATCAGAAGTAGGCATCATGATCAATTAAGGCCTAATTTTAGAGATAGGAAAAGGCCTCCATAAGGTATCTCTCACACCATCTGGCCTCTTTGAAAAGTATGCCCCTAAGCCTACCTATGCCTGAACTTGTAGAGACACTAACCCCGATATAACGATGTATGTACGATCGTCATATCGGGGTTTAGCTGTACAAGCTTACACAATCCACAAGCTCAAGGAAATCACGCTTTTGTGCAAGCTTTCCGTTCACACGTAAAATATGAAGGCCTGTACGAAGGTACCTCTCTAGGCATCATCAGACTCTCCCAAGCCGTTCATAGCTTGATCGTGGTAGTCACGCAGGTGATTCGCTCTACGATTTTCACGTAATGGATAATCCTGTAATTGAACACATCAGCTGTTACAGTGTAGTTGCCCTGCAGTATCAAGTTAGTGATTACCCACACCTTTGGTTTGATCATTGATGTTTCTTTCCTCCCTTCACATGGGCAAGGACGTACCGGTGGAATCTTCTTGGGAAGTGTGATAGTCTTGGTAATGCCGAATTTACGACCGAACCTCAAGGGGCACTTTAAGTCGACCGCGGTTATCTGCGAGCAAAAGCTACCCCGCATCCCAAGGAGCCGAATAAGCCCGTAATTAACGTGCAAGTCGTAGAACGCATGCTTTTCGATAGTCCTCGTAACTATGCCCCTGAAATTGACGACAAGAGCCTGGCCACTATCAGAAAGAATGTTAGATTGTAGACGAGGACGGGCTGAGAGGGTATAGAAATACGCTCAGCAGCGACTCGGCGAGTGGAGGCCCGAGGGGCAAGAGCACCTACGCCACGGGTGGGTTGGGAGCCAAATCAATTCTCTCGATATCAAAGAATCCCGCAGACTTCTTGTCGGGACAAAGCTCTATCGAAGAATGCCCGGGGATTTTCAAATCCTCATCAGACGAGATGCCTTCCTCAGCATCGACGTTCCGAAAGCTCAGTGCAGCTGAGGGAGCCATCAGGGCAAACAGGATGGCAGCGGAAACTCTCATTGTCGGTCCCGGCTATGCCTCCAGACGCCAGTTATATGCGAGCTGTCACGTTCGAATATGAGGAAGCAGATGACGCCGGACGGAAATGACCGGATGTCTCCAGAGGTTGTTGTCAAAGCGCCGATCCTCAGCTGAATGACTGATGCAACGGATGATGGTAGCTGTGATGGACTGGCCTAGAGTAGGTGCTGTAGTCTGGCGTCAAATATTGGATTGTTTGTCTATAATAATGTTCGTGTTGGAAGAAATCCACGAGGTAACGTCGAGGTTTGCGTATACGTGGTGTGAACTGTCATGAACAATCTCAGATCTGTCGTATTCGTGGAAGCTATCTAGAAGAGAGAGAAAGGAAGGAGTGGACAGCCATGCTGCCATATCTCGTGGTATAATACTACGAGGTGTGTTGGCTTCGTGCATACAGTGGCCATGTGCGTGATCGGTGACATGTGCGCTAGTCGGCCACGCACGTGCTAGCGGTAGCCAAGTATAGTTGTCACTGGTACATATGTAGATAGCTACACACCCCTGGCATTATCTTGCATACCTACTTCATCCTAGGTATCACGTAGCTTTGAGAAGAAAATGGGATCAACATCTTCGTGTTGGTGCCAATCCTCAGTTACAAGTACTTAGATTAACTTGTCAAGTAGCTTGAGGTGTTCGCATCTCACCCCATTTCGCAAAAAGGTACGTGGGAATGAAGAAAGAGCATACCTTTTGAGCTACCTAGACAAGTGAATTGTTCGCATACAATGTACATACCTACTCCGTATTATCACAGTCCAGGACTCCAGATTCGAGACTCGAGTCTCGAGAGGGATTCGTAAAGCATTTCGCTCGGCACATGCATAGTTCGAAAGAGACGGCAGTCCATACACCCCGTATGTGTATACTGTACTTACCTACATACATAGGTAGGTACTTGTCGGACTCGAACGGACGATAAACGGAGGTCCGAGGTGAATTAAATCAGTTCCGGCGGAAAAGGGGTGATCACTGATGACGGACGAACAAGTGGATCAAGCCTGGCTGTTGACGTGGCTGGTGAGAAAGAAAAACTTAAAAAGAAAGCCTGACATCCTCTTCTAACAGGTAGTCGGCACATTGTAGTGGAGATGGTACCGCGGCAAGGCAATATTTAGGTGCATTCATAGCAGCAAGATAGACAATCGGAGTTCAACGAAATCATTTCTCAACAATGCAGGGCTATCATAATTAAAAGGAAGAATGTCAAGCTACTGATGTCTCATATCTAACCGCATACAGTGATAGTGCATGATAAGGATGCTGCACAGCGCACCCCGATCCCTCAACCACTCCTCTGTTGAAACAAGGCCATCGCAGTCTGATCAAATTGCAAGGTGAAGCAAAGAGAGAGCAACAGAGGGAGCAAGATGAAGTCCTAGGTGAGCCGTAATAATAATGTCCATGGAAACGCTGTTCCTATACGTCATGTCGCGTTACAGTCTAGTCTTGGCCTCACTGCCAATTCGCCGTGTCTCATTATAGTTCGTCGCCATCATCAGACTCTACCAAACCATTCATGTTGAACTTGACTGTGGCAGTCAGGCAGGTGATTCTCTTGTGACTGGCAGAGAACACATCAGCTGTTACAGTGTAGGTGCCCTGCAGTATCAAGTTAGCGATTAGCCACACCTTTATTTTGATGTTTCTTTTCTCCCTTCACATGGGCAAGGACGTACCGGTGGAATCTCGTTGGGAAGCGTGACAGTCTTGGTAATGAACATTACACCAGACTTCAAGGGGCACTCGAGGTCAACCTCGCCGATCTGCTCGCACAAGTCGGCCTTGGTCGCAAGGAGCCGAATAAGCCCGTACTTAACTGTCAAGTCGATGTACGCCCCCTTTTCGATAGTCTTCGTTACGTAGCCAGTGGCCTTGATGGCAAGATCCTTGCCACTATCAGAAAGCACGTTAGATTGTAGACGAGGACGGGCTGAGAGGGTATGAGATACGGGCACCTACGCCGCAGGTGGGTTGGGAGCTAAATCAACCCTCTCGATTTTTATGTATCCTTCAGCCTTCTTGTCGGGACAATACTCTAACGGAGACTGTCCGGGTATTTTCAAATTCTCATTAGACGAGATGCCTTTCTGAGCATCGACGTTCCAAAAGCTCAGTGCAGCTGAGGGAGCCACCAGGGCAGACAGGATGGCAGCGGAAACTCTCATTGTCGGTCCCGGCTGTGCCTACAGATTCCAAGTATATGCGAGCCGTCTCGTTCGAATATGAGGAAGCAGATGACGGAAATGACCGGATGTCTACAGAAGGTTGTTGTGAAAGCGCCGAGGATGACTGATGCAAAGGATGATGGTAGCGAGGCTTGGAGGTGACGGCGAACTGTGGACTGGTTGGAGCGGCCTTGGCTGCCTTAATGGGGCAAGCGGTGCGTCATGGGACCACCAGCGGGGCTCATGATTGGCTGCTTGATTCACGCGCTGCACCTCGCTCAGCAGGCACGAATTCAGCCACGGAAGGACGGAGGCACAAACATTTGTTGGTGAGGATGGGGGAAGTCGATACGAAGTTACGAACAGAGGAAAAGGAACCTAGGTACGGAGTACATAGGTAGGTATGTACATGATACTCCGTAGGCTATCGATTCGTTGGAGATACATAGACAGACCTGCAAAATTGCATCGACGAATGACGACCGTGTTGGCAAATGTTGGTGAGTCAATACCTAGGTAGGTACAAACCCTAATAAAGGCTGGCCACCCAGCGACCGGTCAGTTGTTTGCATTCCTTGCCATAAGTAACCAACAAAAAACTTGTTGACGTGCTTCAGCAGGCGATATGGACAACGAGGCCGAAAGGCAAGCCTCAGGTAGGAAATCCCCGCGCTTGGCTCGGGCGGCGGGCCAACCATGAAATTGCGGAGTATGTGCGTGCAGAGTACATAGGTAGGTACGAAAAGGAACCTATGTGCGCGTATAGAAAATAGAGGAGGGACGGTGGATGCAAAAAAGGCAGCAAAGGTCCTCACAAGACCTCAACTGCACACAAGACGACGATCGACGATAAAGACTCAAAAGACAGCAGTCCTCCCTGGACTACTACAAGACCTGACAACTAGAACTGAAGAACCAAACTCGCATAACCTGACTACCTAAAACTAAGCAAGAGGGTGAACAGTCTTATATGGCCAAAGCCTCTCGTGCGATGCCGGACAATCCCGTCAAGGGTGAGCGCACGTCTGGTTGGTCCAGCACAGGGTCTGGTGACCCACAGAACTCTGGCAACCATCTAGAACCTTCTGGCCCACCGGATCGCATGTCAACCAAGAAGAGACTCTGACGTCTGACAGCCAAGATGCAACCCGACTAAACACGTATCAAGAATCAGGCTCAAACGACTCACGACTCACGAGTGATAGGAGAGGCAAGGCTCAGCAAAAGACAGCATTCTCAACAAGTCAATCGCTGTCATTCCTGAGATCTTTCTGAGCCGTTTGTTCCTTTCAGCAGACGCCGTGATGGAGAAGTGGTTTCGCCGAAGTTCCGAACCAAAAAGTGGATGCCAATCTCCGTCTGTCGTCAAGTGAGCTGTTCTCAGCACGGCGCAAGGCGCACGGACCAGCCTAGGGAGTATATAATCTCGTCCTCGCTCCCATTCTCTGCTTGTTCTTTCCTTTCCTCTTCATACTTACCTTGTTCCAGTATCCCGAGATCATGAAAACGGGTTACTAGCAGAGGACACCTGCATTGCACAACGCGGAGTCGTCTTGTGCTCAATTGTCCTTCGGGGCCATTGGGGGCGCAATTTTTGATTTCTACATTTTCCATTATGCATATGGTTCTACACCATGTCATGAAGGAGAATCCATCATATTGTGGTTCAATTTGTGCGTCTTGGGCGAGCTTCAGCCAAATATTGGTACGCATGTACGAACGAGGACATGTTTCACATATAGGTGCTGGGTGGCGGCGTCAAGGGAATGTGACTCGCCCGATGTTCGCCATGGTAGCGCCTCAAATCGGCATGTCAAGAATTTTGCTCAGCCGCAGGGCGGCCGATTCTGCTTGGGTGTTTTTAACTTCGGTGGTTTCGTTCGCCCTTCTGGAGCCGAGCTATGACCCGCAACATGGTACATAGGTACATAGATACATAGCTACACACCCCTGGCATTATCTGGGATATGTACTCCGTGTGTACATACCTACATACTTCATTCTTACAGGTTTCGAGATCAGCATCTTCGTGTGTTGGTGCTATGCAATCAAGAACGACAAATGAGACCCGCGAGTCGCGATACACAAGTTACAAGTACTTAGGTTAAGTACGGATTCGGAGTAGCTTGAGGCGTTCGCATCTCACTCCATTTTGCAAAGGACATGGGAATGAAGAAAGAGCATGCCTTTTGAGCTACCTAGACAAGTGGATTGTTCGCATACCTACTCCGTATTACCTGTGGCCTATTACCACAGTCGAGATTTGAGAGGGACTCGTAAAGCGGTTCGCTCGGCAAATGCGTGTTTCGAAGAAGACGGCAGACACTGCAGCACCGAGCAGCGATGAATCCATGATACACCCCGTGTGTACTTGCTTAGGTACTGTCAAGCGGACGATAAGACGGAGGTGAATTCAGTCAGTTCCGGCGGTAATAAAGGCGTGATGACGGACGAACAAGTGGATCAAGCCTGGCTGTTGACGTGGCTGGTGAGGAAGAAAAAGAAAGCCTTTGACTCAGATATTATCGTGGCATCTCATCAAGCTTCAGCTAGACCGAGTCTACGGTACGGAGTATATGTACATAGGTACTCCGTACAAAATTTGGGAAGGAAAACTTGATTCCAAACTGAATGACTGCAGCTGAGCCAATCTAAGAGAAGTACTAGATCCACCACGGTTGGAGAATGTGGTCTAGCGCCGATCAGCGTCTGTCCCAAAACGGCCTGGTCTTGTTGTTAGTGTGTCCCATTATCCATGTCACACATTCATTTCGGTTCTGCAGAGGCCGCCAGTTTTCATGGCCGAAGTCGGCAGCCCCTCTCCGCCACATGACACGTCGAGAGCGAGAGAGACGACAAGAAGGAGGAGAAAACAAGGAAGAAAACAGGATGAAAGCAGATCCACCAACACACCGTGGGCCGTGGCACTTTGTGCAAGACCAGGGGGCCGCACGCAGCTGAAAGAGAAGACGTCTTGTCGACGGCGTTGGCGGTGAGATTCAAATCGCTGCAGTTTTCTAAACGCCAACACGTTGGCAGTCATATCAACATCAGCATCAGCGCACCAGCCATCAGCATCAACATCAGCATCGGGCACCAAGCACCGCACCAAGCTCCGGCAAACAGCATCATCTCAAATTTGCAATATGTTCACTCACGCCTTGTTGCCTGCACTCTCGATGCTTCTTCAGAGCTCGTCGGTGCATCACAGGGCTTAGAACAATAGCCCTCAGCTCCAGAATGAGAGACGCCTCTGCTGCGGCCCGCAAGCCGCGAGCGCACAGCTGCCTGTTTCTGCTGCAATCGAGGAATGGCGGATTCGGCCTTGGACCGATGGACCAAGAAGTCGCATTGCGCGTTGACGCGGCCCGCTGAGTGAATTCCGAAGCAGGGAGATGCTCGTGTCCCAGGGATGCTGCGGCGTTGCTTACAGGTGTCAGAGGTACGTACCTCTTCCCCCATTCGGGCGGCTGTCCTCCCCCAAAGCCCCCCAAAAGCCCCCCAAGTCCCCCCCGAGCAGCCTGAGTGCAGTGGACCAGACACTTAATTGAGAGGGAAGGGGTGTCTGGACTTCTGTTGTCTGTTTCTGTGTCTGTTTCTGTTTCTGTCGCTCGCCCCATCGGCCCTGCCCATGGCCCATCCGCTCCTTCCCCCCCTCAAAATTCCATCCCCCGTTCCGTCCTTGGTGCGGACCACGATTTGTCCCTTTCTCCCCTTCAGTCGCCGATTCTTACTGTTCTCCCGTTCCACTCCCACAGCCACCCTGCCTATCTATGCAAATCACCATTTCAGTCCGAAGAACACTCTATTTTTCGATCCGATCTGACTATCGTGGCCTTTCTCTTGTCACATTAGCAGACGCGCAATCTTCGAACGTCAGGCGCGGAACCTTCGCACTCGAACTCTTCACTACCCCGGAAAGTGCTACAACGAAGCCTCCACGACATTGGGCCCCTTCCATCGACCTTCCGCGTCCTCTAGAACTACTTGATTTGGTGTGGAATCCGTCGTCTGACCGGAAAAGATTTGTCAGAGTGCCGGCTCGCTGAGCTTTACTGTTCCGATCAGCTCCTGGATCGCTACCCTCACCTCGTCCCTTCACTGTCGACACCTTGGGCACCGCCTGCTCCAAGTTGTGCACTCGTCGTTGAAAAAGTCGTTCTCGCCGTCCGCAGCTGCGTCGGCAAGGGCGACGCCCGAACTTATACTACTCCGGAGCGGTAGCGTGGATAACCTCGTTCTTGATTATTGCGGCGTCCTGACGCTGCAACCCAACACCAAGGGCGCGCGTCTTGGTCGAGGCGTCGTCATGCTCTCAAGATCGCGACGTTGATTCCTGTATGCGACCCACGATTTCGCCGCCATTTTTTTCTCGTGAGGCTCTCAGATTATGATTGAAACGCACGTGCCGCCGTCAACGCAGGCAGTCACTCCCGGTCAGAACGCTCAAGCTGCGCCTGTGGACGTGAACGTCAAAGATGACCCTTCCATTGACCCGAGCGTAGAGCAAGCAGAAGAAGAGCCATACACCATCAAGTGCATCTGCAATTTTTGCGACGATGACGGAAACACCATCTTCTGCGAAACTTGCGAAACTTGGCAGCACATCGACTGCTTCTACCCGAACAATCAAGATGAAGCACTCACAAAGGATTTTGCTCACTCGTGCGCTGACTGCGAGCCTCGGCCGCTCGATCGGCAAAGAGCCATCGAGCGAACACTTCGGTTACGGAATGCGGAAACCGTTGTGTCCTCACAGGCAGGGTCCTTGCACAAGAGAGCGAAACGACCGCCGACAAAAAGCATGAAAAAGAAACACAAGTTAAACGAACTGCATGTCAACATCAACGTCGGATCTGGGAAAGTTGTGGGCAGTCCTCCGCTGTCCATGCCTTTGGCCAAGAAAGTCAAAACCTCACACCGATCTGCACACTCCGTCACCTCTCTGCCCCCAAAGCGAAGCCCTTCCTACGGCCACAACTCACGCCCGGCCGCTGCTCAGCTCTCTAGCCCTGCCACCGCTCTCCCTGACTTACCCGATGGCTTTCAAATTCACCACTATTCCGCGGGCTTCTACTCTCTGTACAAAGAACAAGAGGTAGTGCCCAATACGCACAACAACGCGTTTGTAAGCCTGGTCATCCCCCGAGCACTCTCCCGATGGCTCCGAGAGCCCGACACGATGAAGCAGGAGGTAGGCCGAACACGAGCTGAAGTGTTGCAAGATGAGCCACCCAACTTGGAAGGGAATCAGCCGAAGCTCGAAGTCACGGACAAGATGCGGTCTCCGGAACCGGGAACTATTATTCGCTGGCGCTTTGTCAAGTCCACTGCACCTATTGAGAAGGACGTGCCACTGATTGAGTTGAATGGAGCAGTTGGGTTCCAGAAAGATTATTGCGCTGACCCGGAAAATCTTTGGGCAGACTTGTCATCGCCATTACCATTTGTGTTTCTTCATCCCGCGCTACCGCTCTACATTGACACTAGGAAAGAAGGGTCCTCAGCTAGGTATGTTCGGAGGAGTTGCAAGCCGAATGCTCAGCTGGATACCTACCTTTCTGAAGGCTCCGAATATCACTTCTGGCTTGTCAGTGACCGGTACATTCCAGCCAATGAACAAATCACGCTGCCCTGGGACTTTCGGTTAGAAAAGAGCGTTCGAGATCGATGGCTCCATCTGCTGGGACTTAGTGACGAAGATTCGAACGCAATATCAGAAGAGCCTGAGCTGGATCCCGCCGAGTACACTGCCATTTCCAACTGGATCGATCGCATCTTGTCAGAGTATGGTGGCTGTGCTTGCGATCTTGAGAATGATTGTGCCTTTGCTCGATTTCACCGGCATTACCTCTTTGGTAAGAGCCAAAGTCGGAACAGCAAGAAGAAGTCAAAAAAGGCCCGCAACCATGCCTCTTCCCCAACCAACAGCAGAGCCGCTAGTGGGGGCCAATTTGATGACAGTATGGATGTCGAGCATGGCTCTCGGAGCAAACACTCAAGTCGCGACCGCACACCCCTCCAGGGGTCCTTTGACCAGCTTGGCATATTGACAGAGCCGACGGATCGGGACAAGAGGAAGGTTGCTATGGTTGAGGATTCATTTCGCAGAATGGAGCAGCAACAACCGTCGAGGAAGAAGAAGCGAGTATCTGATGGGCCAGGTGCATCTACAAAGTCAAAGTCGAGGAACGGATCCGCCGGCCCTGCTGCTTCCGCCGGTCCTGCTTCGTCAGGGGTACAGTACGTCGATTCCGGGACGTGGCGGGGCATATCCGATTCGCCATCGAGCGCCCATTCTCCAAGCACAGGACACGTCAAGACCAAGGAAGGGCAGGCTTCAACGACGTATCCATCGCGCTCGCGGCAGTCGTCTACGGGACCTCGTTCAAATTACCGTGATGTCGCCGTTCAGACAGATCCCGTCCAAGGGCAGTGGTTCAGTCAATTCTGTCACCCACTGCCCATCAGAAAACGAGTCATCTCGTTGTCGCAGCGACTGATGAATAGCAGACACCTATGTATTGCCGATGCGGAAGTTCGAAGGAAGGCTTCGCTCAGCAGCCAAGTATCTAACATGAGCGCTCAAGACGCGGGCTCACTGACTAGCGGGCGCAAACCTTCTAACGCCAGCCTCGGCTCGGATGCTCCCTCGCCAAAGTCGCAGACCACTGATGGCAACATGACCGACAACTCAACCTCGATGACGAATGAAGGCCCGGTTGAGGCGACAAGTACGAAGACGCCGGAGCTGCGGGTGCAACTACCCCCGGTGCCAGCCTTTGACAACACGACCCTGAACAGTTCGTCTGTTGCAACGCCTCGATCTGCTTCGAGCTCAACGGGGCTGTCGCCGTTGTCGAATCCGTTTAGCGCAGGATCGCTGAGCGGAATGGCCGTGAACCCTAGCCCGATCAAGAAGAAGCTAAGCCTCAGCGACTACAAGAGCCGCCTCAACAAGGCAGCTATCAAGGCGAGCAGCGGCGCATCAGCACAATCAAAGCCCGGCATCTCAAGCCCTGAAGATGCGAAGGCTGAGATTGTCGCCGAGCCGCAACCGCCCGACAAGGCTGAGGAGTAGTTAACGCGACTGCCAGTGCTCTCTCAAGTCGTCATAGTCTACGGAATGTGTGTTTGATTAGTGTGGGAGAGGCCTTGCTTTACTTGGGAAGAACGGGAGTCAAATTACCTCGCCAGAAGCGAGCAGTTCCAATAACCATGGTTTTTGTTTTGTTTTCATGTCTAGGTTTTATCCATTTTTTGGTGATTTTTTTTGGTGGCGTATACATATATGCAAAACGGCCTCTTGTATCGTCTTGTTTTGTACATTGATATCATTGACGATAGGATGGGGACAGAGGATACTTGGCGTTATGGGGGATCAGGGCAGGGATAAGGGGTGATAGGCATAGGGAATACTAAATAGGATTTGGCGTTTCAATTGTACTGAAGGGGGGGAAGTCAATACTCATCAACCTTTTTTTTTCCCTCGAGATATTCTATAGATGTGGAGGCGGAATTCGTGGGAGAACTCAAGAGCGGTAGGAAGGGATTCAACCCTGACAGCTCAATGGCCTTTTCTCTTATCTTTCCCTGTTGTTGAGAAGATGTTGCGAAAATCCACATGTGAGATCACGATTGGGCAGATCCTTCGTTCGTTTGTTCGTTCGTTGGGAACAGCGCCCTGGACTCTGGAGGCTAGGCCCCTAGCTTACATTCCAAGGCTGCTGCTGGTACATACACGGATTGTATGTATGTAGTTCGTAGAGCTTTTCCAAACGAGCGGTCGTTTTGCGCTCGGACTTTGTTGGACAAGAGGTCGGATAAATACCTAATACCTACATACCTAATGGTATGTATTCCGTAATGCTAGGTACAAAAGTCAACTCGCGTAAACGGGGTTTTGTTCAGCCAATCGGCTTAGATTTAGATGACGTTGTCATATTAGTTGTCTATTAGTTGCCTCTGGGTGCTTCTGTATCGAAAAGCTCTTGCGTTCTCTTATATCTTTTAGGTACTCTGCGCTGTGTTTTGTATAAAAGAAGAAGCATGTACAGTAGTTGTGCAATGGGTGAATACAGGCTACATATATACGGAGTAACGTGTCGCGAGTTGTTTCACGGTGTTGGCTGTGGGGAAAGCACCTGTAGGCTGTTTTACACGGGGGTACCTACCTATGTACACACTGGGATTAAATCGATACCCTCTTCACGCATCACACCGTCACACGCGATCTTGCGGGGTGAATGCCTGGGTCAAACTTCAAAGCCACGTACCCCGGTTCTTGCGTAATAGAGATGAGTGTGTATCTATCAATGCTGGGAAGGATGAGACTTATAGTACCTGAAACAGGGTATAGGATTACGGAGTAGTTACACTGTATTTTAACTACCTGCTCAAGTAGGCAGGTCTCATTGCGAACAACCCACCAGTTCGCCAAGTGTATCAAGTGCGTCATCAATACACACACACACACACACAGACAGTTGTATCAATCAGCGTCCTCATCTAAATCTCCCAAAGCTATATATGTACATACAACGGAGACAACCCCCCCCCCCTTCCGTCTTCCGTGTCGTGACCCCATCTACTGATGAGATAAAGTCCCCCAATTGTCCTCCTTAAAGACCAACAGAGCCAGCTTATGTCTCACAAACAAGCCAAACAGACCCACAAACAGCTGAAGCAGGGTAATCTCCCACGCCAGACGGTCCTCCCGCAACGGTCCCCTCCAGACGAGCCACAAATTCAAGATGGTAAAGTTACTCGTGCTGACAAGACGGCCTTCTTCATCCGTAGCCACACGCAACAGATGTACTCTCGCCAAGAGGTGCAGAGCCCCCGCAATAACCGGATGGGGCTGACACTCCGGAGCCCACGACGTCACAGACGGCTCCAGCAAACCAGTCCGGGCATTAAACTTGGGCAGCCTGTGCCTCGGGCACGGCACAAGCCCAAAGATCTGAGGACACGAGTACAGAAAGTTAAAAATCTGAGGCACGAGCAACAGGCCCAGCGTTTTCGAAAAGTGGCCCAGGATACCCACCACCGCGAAAACCATCCCGGAGAAATAGCAGTATGTATCTCCGACAAACACCCGCGCGGGATACCAATTATGCAAGAGGAGCGCACAGGAGACGCCTATCCAGGGCAGAAGCAAATACAGCGAAAAGAGATGCGAGTCCGTCGCCGGGTGCGGATACGGCGTCAGGAGATACAGACAGTCGTTGAAGGCTATGAGGAGGGCCACGACGACGCACTGGGATACTTCGATGCCGTTGATGCCGGCGAGCATGTTGATGCTCTGCGGGCAGAACATGGCCACGCAAGCCATGTAGATGTAGTAGAGGGGCCCGAGGTCGAATAGCTCCCCGAGATAGGGCTGCAGCTGGACGGGAATGACAATGGATGTGACGTCAAAGTCGACAAAGTAGACGACTAGGATGGGGATGCTGGCCAGGCCTGGGATCCACCACTTGTGGCGCCAGCGAATGTCGAAGAGATCGTCGCCGATGCCGAGCAGGGCAATCGTCTGTAGGGAGATGATGGCCCCGAGATAGGAGGCGAGTTTGTTGTGGGGGAATTTGTGCAGTAATCGGCCGCCACTGCTGCTGCTGCTGCCGCTGCCGCTGGCGTCGAAGTTGGTATCGGAGTAGTCCATGGAGGAGTGCATCTCGACTACGACATCGCGGTTTCCTCCGCCCGATGTAGCTGCCACGATGTCCTTGTAGAAGGGCAGGGGGATGAAGACAATGACGGCGAGTAGGTAGACGGCCGCGCAAACGGCACCCATGCACTCTGGGAGTTCAACTTGTGTTGTTTTGCTGAGATCGCGGCCGCGGAAGCCTGCGCGCATAAAGGTCGGGCCTAGCCAGCGGATCATGGCATAGCAGAGGGAGAAGGCGGCGACGGAAAGGGCCAGCGAGGCGATGAGGGGTGCGCCTCCATCGCCGCGGAGGGTATTGGCGAGTACGGCGAGAGATGAGCCCGAGAGGAGGACCAGCGTTGTGGTTTCTTGACGGGAGAGCGCGGTGGGGGAGGAGGCTGAGGGCGGCGAGACAGCCATGGTGGTTTGAAGAGCGCGATATGGAGCGTGGAGTTGCTGGCGAGGCTTATGTCTCCGAGGTCGATGGCATTGTTGATGGAGGAGGAGCCATATGCTTGGATGTGGCGCCCGTTTCCAAGTGCCGAAGGTCTATATGTATCGAATTTCGCTCGAATAAAGTTATAGAGTTTATACAGGTCGCAGATATGTATATGTAGCCGACAAAGGATGGGCACGGTTCGACGTTCGTTTCGGGCGTAGGGGTAAGAATGACTAGCTGTGATTCGTGAAACCGGCGGCAAACACAACAAAACAAAGAAAAAACTGGCAATCAAGCAGTCGAAATTCAGGGCGTAGAGGATAAAGGAATGGATGCAGCTGCACCGAGTGCGAGTTGCGGGCCACGAGGTTCTTTAAGGAGGTGAATCGGAGTCTATTCGGAGATGAACTCGACTGGCATCATGCGACGACAGCTGCCACGTTGACATTTGCCAGCTGCGGAAAAATGTGGGGCGACGCGACGTCAGGACTCACGGGGCTTTCTGGATGCACGTCATGTTGGAAGCTTATTGCCCTTTAAGTTAAGATACCTAGTATGTACATACCTACCTATGCATACGATAACTTTAATTTGTGTTCTAGTGTCTCTAGTTTGTTTCGTTTCGTTTCTCTTTTCGAGAAACAGTTTCCTTTGACAATGTGGTCCTGTTTCTGAACAGGGCGCACTCGTTCCCAACACTGAACGCTATGCATGTTCCTAGCCTTGAAGACCGGGATTTCAAAGAAGGATATGGCCCAAAAAAAAAAGGTAGAGGAAGTCAAGCCAGCAAAACAAAAAAGAAGAGAAAGAACCACGCCTGCATCTGCATCAAATTGAGCATCAAAACGCCGACATGATATCCTATGCAAGTCATTACCTCATGAGACCAGGTTCCACTTGGCGATATACGACCACGACATGCCAACTCTCCCCCGTTTAGAAATGAATTCTCCTGCCGTAACACCACGAGCATCCCCGCCATCCATGCTATCCAACTTGATGATTTCCACCGCCTGGCCAGGAGAACCCAAATCTGCCGCATTGACATCCACCCAGTGCCAGTACCCGTTCGTATCCATCGGTATCAGCTCATCCGCTCGCCCGTCGCGCCCATGAATGCTCAGCAAAAACAGCGCAGGTTTCCCCAACCCCGCCTTCTCGGGTGTCCAATGCTCGCACGTCTTTGAGAATTGAAAGCGCACAACTTGCTCCTTGTGCACGGAAATATCCTTGTTCTTTGGCTCGACCGACTCCTCAGATAATCCCTCGTGGTTCCCCGTACCAAACCACTGATACGGCTCACCGTCCACGCCGCCCCTGTAGTACTCTTCCCACGACTGGGGCCGTCCATCGGCCCTGAATTGGTGATTTGGGTCTCGTGGGAAATGACGTCGTCCAAACAGTTCGTTCGACAAGGTGAACTCGCGGGGAGAGAACTCCTTCTTGTACGTGTTGGACGCCGAGCAGATGTGCCCAGCCCCCCAGCAGGCATCGACGAGTTTCCAGACCCCGCCATCCACGCGTACTGCATTCCAGGCGTGTCCGTCAGGCTTAGCCGGGGGAGGCCTCTCGCCTTTCCGTAGAGCTGTGTGTCCGAAACCCTTGCCATGGCCGGCGACAACAATGCATTCCAGGCCGGCGCGCTTCGCAACTGCCATGTAAACCTCTGCATACCCTTGGCAAACTGCCAGTCCGCTCGTGATGGTATCCTCCACCGAGTGATGACGCACGCCGTTGTTAAAGAACGAGACCGTGTCGTACGCAATGTTGTGGTGGCACCAAGTGAATATGGCACGCGCTTTGTCGCTGTACGACGGGAATGGATCGCAGAGTCCTCGAGCAAGATGACCGACGATGTCGTGACGTGGTAGTGATTGGCGAGGAAATTGTGCGGCTACCGCGTCGGGTCTGCTCCAGTCTCGACATACCCAGCATGCACCGGGGTCCGTAGTATCACCAGCGCTTGCGCCGCTGGACTTTTGCGCCACAGTTCGGGCAGAGACGGCTTCGACGTCTGCAACAGAGGGCCTGGAGGACAGGGGCACAGGTGGTGGTATATCCCCACGTGCTGCATTGCTGGCTGATATCGACGGAACTCGTTGACCTCCTTGCTGAGGAAGAATGGGTGGCTTTACAGCTTGGGCACTGCCGAAGCCTCTGATTGTGCTACTAGGCAGTCTTCGTGCAACAGGCTTGACGTCATCTGTATCAGTGGTCGTAGGAGCCGACGGAGATGCCGAGTTGGATGTCCTTGGTGGGAGGACAGGGCGCAAGGCTGGCGCCGGCGATGGCGAAGCACTGATAGCATTCCGAGGGTATTGTGGGTTTGCAGCTTGTCTCGCTCGTATTTCGTTGCCACGCGCCTCCTTTGCGGCGGCTTCTTTCACGGCGGCTTCCTTGGCTTTCGCCTCGAGGCCTCTCTTCGAGGGAGGCAATGCAGGCAGACTGGCTGGATCGAACGTGGCAGGCGCCATCTTACGCGTCGCACTGCCGACGGACATGTAGCTGGCGCTTGACGATGCGGTTCCGCCCAATGAACGTGTGGAGATGGCAGAATGCTGAGAAATCTCAGACGACGTCGAATCCCGCCGGACCGAGAGATAGGTGGACTGCGCCGAGGTTCGTCGAGGCAGCGCAGGCGGAGTCTGTGTCGGCAGCGTCGGCGGCATCGGTCTTCTTTCAGGCAGCGGAGGAGGATCGGTTTTGCCCATCATCTGTGTTGTTACACGGCTTGTACTTGACGTCGACGTGCCTCTTGGAGGAAGCGGCGGCGGCGCCTTTGAGGTCGCCGATGTCCCATGACTCGCCTCATGCGACGAACCGTTGACGACTGCCGGTACGGTTTGTCGTCTCTGTGTATTTGCTGGACGCACAGGAGGAGCGGGAGGAGGCGGCCGCTTGCCGGGTTTCTGGACAGCGTTGACCACACTGCTGGCGAGGGGATCGAAGCTCTTTTGCTTGTTGAGGGCGGCTATCCTCTCGGCGAGCGTAGTCAATTGAGGCTCCTCGGAATCAGCCATTATCACCGTAGTCGCGGCTGCTTGCGCTGGAGGAGGTCAAACGAAGGACAAGGAATCGGTGGCAACGGACAGCGAAGCACACCTCGATCTAAAATTTTGAAACGAGGAGGAAAGGAAACATGAGGAGAAGTTGACCAGGATCAGGATCAGTCCGGCCGCACGTGGGGTGCCGCGGTGCCCCTTGTCTAGTGACGCAGTGGTGGCATGGATGGGGCGATCGATTGAGCCGCTTGTTTTACTCGGTACCTATACATGTAGGTAGTCAAGGCACGAGAACGGAGTCGGAGATCTTTCGTACGCTCGAGCAAATTCGTCTTGTGGCGGCAGGCGAGGTTGTTGGGCTGATGATGCTGTTTCTCGTGTCGAATGTTGTTTTCAATTGCAGGCAAGGCGACAACGGGATTCAGAATGGCGACCAGCTCTGGGGTAAAGTAGCCACGCGTGGCGTGCCGAAAGCCACCGGACCTTGTTCAGTGGACCTTGCTTAGGTAATGCTTTTTCAAGACGAGAAGAGAGCCAGAAGGTCGGGGGTTAGTAGAGATCCAAGGTTGAAATCAGGAGAACAATGTTATTATTAAGAAAAGAAGATGAAATAGAGTTGACAAGCCCAAAAAACAAAGAATCAAGAAGCGGATGTGGGGGCGTGGCAATTCACCACTAGTAACAGGTACATTACCTAAGGTACTTCCTCTTAGGTTAGGTAGGTTTCTGGTATGTACTCCGTAGTAGGTACATACCTACCAGTGACCAGAAGCATTCACCTCGCCTCAACAACCTCGGCTCGACACAGCATTACGACCGTGACATTTCTGTCGTCCACATGCCTAATCTTTCTGTCCGCATAATTTATCTGCAGGCCGGTCTCCCATGGGCCATGAGCCAACTTCTGTCCGCCCGTACCGCAAAACTTACGTCATCCTCCCGATGATAGCGACTGACGGCCCGTTGATGACGATGTACGCTGCGATATCAATATCCCACAAGACTTGACTCTCAAACAAGCTTCATTTCGGGAGTCTGGAAATATTTTGCATGCCGTGTATGTCGAAGAACATCGGAAATACGGATGCCTATCTTTTGAGGGGTTCCCTCTGACCTTGGGTCCATGTTCAATGTTGACAGGCAGACTCTCTCTCTTCGATCGAGATCCGAACAATCTCACTCATAAGTCACATTTAGTCCAATGAGGAAGAAGTCGCCGTTACTGGGTTGTAGAGCAGCACGCAAGAGAAACATGTTGCATAGCGCGGGCAACAAGACCATTGAAGTGAGAAAAGTTCATATGCATTTGTATTAAGTCCTATTCAAAGGTACAATCTGGTACGGTAGCCTGTAGGGCTCAGGAAGAGGTTCTTCGACGCTTCGTGTTTGCTTATTCGTCAGAATCCATCTTGGCGGCTCGACCGGAGCCCCGAGTCATTGAGTCAAGTATTCCCACACCATGCAGCTCGGTTCAAGTCTCAACATCATCGCTCATGGCATCGTCACATGTCTCAGCGCTACAACAAGTTGACTCTTCTTCCTCTTCCTCTTCCTCTTCCGACTCATCATCGGAAGAGTCCTCGTTCGGCGTCGGCCCTTTGGACTGATACTCGGACACCAAGCGCGCGTTTGTGGCAATGTAAACCAGTTTCTTCGCACCCTCGGTCTGCAAGCCGGTGCGCGACGAGTTATTCATGAACCCGTGAGTGGACCAGAGCCGGTCTATCATTCCTGAGCTGGGCCGAATCGCAAGCAGCTCTAGCGCTAGCGTGGAGAGTTCGTTGTCGAAGTGATATCTCCACCAAATGTAAGGACTAATCCTGGCAGCGACTTTCAACAAGAACGAGTCTGCAAAGACACCGGCCCTTGCCAAGAGGTCGCCAAATTGATCGTACAGCTTTTCTGCCAGGGCGTCGTCCTTGTATGTCTTCTTGAAGTATCCCATTACCCTTTCGCGAGTCTGATCATCTATCTCCGGAGGTTCATAATCCCCTCCAACGAGGGACAGATCAAAATAAGAGGCGAGAACGATCTCCATGCAGTTGATTTTACGCCAGCGAGAGTTGAACTTTGTAAGTGCAGCACTCTCCGGATCCTGACTCCCTGAAGTCCGCGTGGCCGCGTCGCGGATTCTATTGTACGCCATGTAAAGCTTCGAAAATTCAGGCGAATAGGCCAACAAGGGCGCCACCATTGTCAGCACGCCTTGAACTTCGGACCACCAGTCCAGATCGAGGACCATCTTGCGCACCGCTTTGCCCGCCTCTGTTGTGAGCATAGCTTTCGTAACTAGTGGCGAGATAGTAACGGCCTCGAGCGCTTCTCTGGAGTCGATCAGGGCTTGGAGATTTGCTGGGAGTGATTGTAACCGCGTGGACACCGAACGAGACAAATGGAATTTCTTCTTGTACATGTGCCGCTGCATCGCCTTGAGATGAGAGTACACTTCTTTTTCGTTGCGGAACCAGTTCGAAACCTCCGAGACCTGCGTCAAGACAACTTTCAATGCCGGTATCTCAAGTGCGTCCTTGGCCAGCAGATTAAGGTCCTGAGAATTCCACCTAAAGGCATGGATATTCGGGTGACTGCGCAAGACAATACCCACGGCCTTGTTCATGTTCTTGGCGGCGTCGGTGCAAATCGCCTTGATTTTCGTCGATCCAGCAGCGTCAATCACGTTGAGTAAGTCCTTTGCGAGATCTTCGCACGGGATGCGTTCCGTATCTCTCGGGCATGTGGCGTGAAAGACGCTTTGTCCAAATGGTGTCACGAGCATGTAATTTGTGATTTTCTCTCCACGAGAAGTTGTCCAGCCATCAGTCACCAAGGTCAGATGATCATTCGTGTTCTTTTCCAGTTCCTCGGTGGTCTGCGCCAGGATCTTGTCATATGAGCTATCGAGCAGTTCGGTCGCCAAAGCCTGTCTCGATGGAGGGCTGTATCCAGGACATAATTCGTCGAACAGGGCGATGAAATGCGGCGACTCACTGACGCTAAAGGGAAATCCGACGTGGTAGAATGTCATGGCCAGTTGCTGATCAATGAGCTCCCTTTCGTGGGCAGTAGACTCGACCCATTTGCTCACAGATGTACTGATGGGCGGTGCGCCGGAGGGAAAGTCTTTCAGACGGCGTCCCGCATTTGCGAGTGTATTTTCGAGCGTTGCAGAGTACGGACGCTTGGCTGTGGTGAATGCACTCCTTTGATAGCGTTGCTCGTAATCAGATAAAGCAGCATCCCTGTCTCTGGGTGGCACCTTTGGGCATTTACAAAGATGCTTCAAGATCCGCTCTAGATCCTTGGTCTTCATGACGGTCTCGCAGAATTTGCACATCAGACCATCTTGCACTTGGTCGTAATTGTTGAATGCTGAATGCCTGATCCGACCTCCCCGTTTCTGTGCCGTACCCGCATTTTCATCAAACTGTGAGGCTCCAAGCTGCGGAGCGTGCGCGTCAGGCATCTTATGGATTGAGGAGAAGAATAGGTAGAGTGATGGGGACGAGGAGTAGATCAAGGTCGTTTGAATGAGGAAAAATTGTAAAGGGATGTACAGAGTATGTTGGTAAATGTAAAGGAGCGCTGCGAAGTCCTAGCAACAAATCTTTGCACGGGTAAAATTTAAGAGGTACGTACCTTTTGGCGCGCGCGCTGCCAGAGCTTCGCGTCCCTTAGGCGTCACTCTCGCGTCACTCCCTTGTACATGTACATAGGTACATGTACTTTAATCCCTCCTAATTATTTAGCAGCCGCCAATGGCCATTGGCGACTGGCCGACAGAGCATAGTCCATCTATGTACATACATATTAAGCAATTTGGGGGCACATGGTGGGTGTATATTTGACTAAAGAGCTACCTAGGTACCTAAGTTTCCCAATTTGTGGGAAAGTGGGAATACTATGTATGTACATAATCGGCTGGTGCGGCCGTCACGTGATGCGGCTGCCAGCACGAGCAATGGCTTCTTCCTCAATACCATCCGTTCTATCAGACAACGATGACAACGACGACAACGACGACAACGACGACAACGACGACAACGACGACAACGACGACAACGACGACAACGACGACAACGACGACAACGACGACAACGACGACAACGACGACAACGACGACAACGACGACAACGACGACAACGACGACAACGACGAAGAGTTTTCCATTAACGCGAGCCGGTTTGCCATTCCTGCCGATGGGAAGAATTGGTTCAAAGAGAAAAAGTGGACATCAGATCGCGTGCGGCATATTATGCAACAGCACAGCGAGCGGTTGCTGGGATGTAAGCTTAAGTCAGCATATGGCGACATGTTGCCATCTCCATCTTCAACAGGTACTTGGGTTCAAAGTACTTGCGCCATTTTGAACAAGACGGGGCGGAGTATGACGACGAAGACGGGATTGATGACGAGGCGTCCGATCTACAGGCGGGGCACGGAACGCATGTTGCCGGCATGATCTACGCCAGAGAGTTGCAACAAGGCTTGGGCGGTACCGCAATGGCACGGGAGCGGTTTCGCGAGGTCAGCACCAAATGGCACGGGTTTTTCGATTTTCATGTCCGGGATGCAGCGCAACCCGGTAAAAAGCGAAAGCGCGAGCCTTTTGAGAGCGACCGGGACGAGGCACGGTACGATCGATTACACAAACTTCAGCAAGTCAATATCAGCGGCCAGCTGCAGCAAATGATGGGTCGAGGCACTGAGTTTCGCGGTCAACAGTCGAGCGTAATACGCGCCGTGATCGCCGGTGACACACCCATTGTCCAGATCACAAGCACAGGCGGAGGCAAGAGCTTATCGTTCATGTTGCCGGCGTATTGTTCCCCACACGGCACAACGATTGTGATTGTGCCGTTGGTGGCGTTGCAGCAGGATTTGTTCGAACGCTGCATAAAGTTGAAGATCACGGCAATCATATGGAAAAGCGGCCATTCTAACCCGCCAGCCAGCGTAGTATTTGTGACGCCAGAATCAGCCGTCACAAAGGGTTTTGAAGACTTCGTCCGTCGATTACAGAATCGCGGCGTGTTGGATCGGGTTGTGGTGGACGAATGCCACACATTAGCGGACGGCGATTTTCGGCCCAAGTTTAGCGACGTCGGGCAAGTCATCCGAAGTTGGGGCGTACAGAGATTTTTTAACCGCAACGTTGGGACCGGACAAGATGGGTAAATTTTACGAGGTCGCTGCTATAAGCCCGACGCAAAGCATCGTTTTTCGGAGCAAGACAACCCGGCCCAACATTCAATACCGTGTTATCAAGATCGAGAGCGCATTCAAAAACTTAGAAGACGAAGAAAACAAGAAGGTATGCGAGATCGTCCGGCAATGGTTGAGGCAGAGCCAGGAAGGCAAAGCCGTCGTTTATACCGGATCAGTCGATCGGGTCAAGAGGATTGGAGACATGTTACATTGCTACACGTATTACAGCGGCGTCGACACAGCCGAAGGCAAGAAAGACCGGTTGAAAACGTGGATTCAGGGAGAGAGGGTCTGAACGCCGCTGTAATACGTGCCGCAATGTAACATGTCTCCAATCCTCTTGACCCGATCGACTGATCCGGTATAAACGACGGCTTTGCCTTCCTGGCTCTGCCTCAACCATTGCCGGACGATCTCGCATACCTTCTTGTTTTCTTCGTCTTCTAAGTTTTTGAATGCGCTCTCGATCTTGATAACACGGTATTGAATGTTGGGCCGGGTTGTCTTGCTCCGAAAAACGATGCTTTGCGTCGGGCTTATAGCAGCGACCTCGTAAAATTTACCCATCTCGTCCGGTCCCAACGTTGCGGTTAATAAAAACAATCTCTGTACGCCCCAACTTCGGATGACTTGCCCGACGTCGCTAAACTTGGGCCGAATTGTACTCCGTATGTACCCAATCGCACGGGTACTCAGACGAGCTGAGCTGGGAATCGAGGCACCTGCGGGCGTGTGCTGTGAGCGTGTGCTGTGAGTCTGTGACTTGTCCTGACTCCTGACTCCTGAGATTGCCACTCTAGGTACCTATCAGGCACCCAAGACGAAAAGTCTGATTGTCTCGAAACATGAAGAAACTGGGATATTGTTGGCAAACCAGAGACTCATGGAGGTGCATCTTTTTCGCGCCAAGGTGTCCTTAGACCTTCGTACTTGTCGTAGCTTGATCTGACTATACGACTCCCTGCGCCCGCCGCCATAAGATCAATCCGCGTTAGTCTGTTCCCATATGATGCCATCGTCATTTTTCGGTTGTATTGCCGTTGCCACATTGAAACCCCTCACAGGTTACAATCAAATGGATGATGGAACACTGACAGTGATCGGGGACAAACCTAATTTAACCTATATCATATATGCCCTCGCGAGTCGCAAATGCGCGGCTATTGATCCCACCATCTTCAGACTCCATTTTGACCCTTCTGTCCCGGCAAAAAACCTTCGCCAAGGAGTCGCAGACTCTGCTGAAGGCCGTCGTCACAAGTTCCGCAATGTGGCCCCAATGACACCCCATCGCCATGTCAAGCATCCGCCCACGGGCCACGCCGGCTCGGGAACCTTCATTGACTATGACTGTGTCCAGAGCAGGTGTTGCTCTTGCTTCCTTTCCAAGTCTCAGATCTCTGCGCACCGGTGACCGTCACCATTCAATCGTTTTCATGCCTCGGCTATGAGTCTATGACAATGTATGTGACAGTATCATAGTATGTCAGTGGCTGTGTACTGGATTTCGCTCTGCGTCAGCCCGCCAGAGGCCAGTGATGATTGCTCGAATTGATCGTCGCGGGGGACACTGCTGGGGGAGACTAAAGAGCCTTTTGAACAATTGCTTGAGACGTGGATGCGACACCGGTGATGGGTGTCCATTTTGAAACAGCGCCAGTGCTGCGCCAGCGTTGTTCATTGTATGCGCCGGCTTGTGACGCATGCGGTTTGGTTGCCAATCGCCATAGGTAGTCTTTGGCGTTCACAACGCCTGCGGAAGATTCCCCAATTACAAGACCAAAGCTTATCATTTATGATCCGGGCTTGGAAGTTCAAGCCAGCTGCCATGCGAATCCTCTTCTTCAATAAACGACATCTTCGTGAATCGTCATCACGACGGAGACTCGGAGCTCCAACGAACACTCAAGCTTGATGCCAACGACGATGAAGGTGAAGCAGGTATGTCTGCTCCGAAATCCTGCATTGACTTTTTCATCACATCGCCCTCACGAGTCATCGGATTCCAAAGCGACTCATTCCGTTCCGTCTGTGTAGCAAGTCCGCATACAAGAAAACACGCATGTGCACCTCACATGGGATTTTATAGAACAGACGTCTTGGCCCTTGGGAAGAATCGCGGCAGTTGATCGAATAGAATCGACGCTGATCTCGACAGTGGCAACAGTCCCATGAAGATTCACACTCGATGTTCATTGTCGATACAGTGCACACAGCTCCGTGTACATAGCAAAATCTCCACGGGATCCAAGTCGTCGCTACAATAGGCGTACAGATCTGGCTCGACGAAGTTTCGCTGATGAGCAAGGACGCAGTGTATGCTTTTTTCTTTCCAGTCCCTGCTGCTTTGCAGCCGACGTCGGACGACAACCGAGCAGAACGCAAAGTCTCTTTTTGACGCATCGAATTCGGTAATTGACGATACAAGGTCTAGGATAACCTTATCTCGCCAATGAAGACAGCAATGACGATCGGTGGAGGAGCGACATTTAGAGTCGTGACTGACAATCCGAGTATTTTTTTTGACGATCCTGTGACGGTCGCTGCTCGCATCCAAAAAGATTGAGGCTGCAGCTGCAAATTCCCTGTTTGGGAATAAGGTAGTGCATAAGCTTCTTCGCCTACTGCAACGATTCAATAATTTATTTGCAGCGGCTGGTCAGCTAGCCATATCGGCACCGACCAGTCACCAAGGACACTCTTCAAGCCGGATTGGAACTTCGTTTTGCAAACCGGACCGACGAGACCCTCTCCACTACGGTATCTTGGAACTTGAAGGCTGAAGCATCTATGATCTGTCTTGATCTCTGCCGCCACATTTCACACAACTGACGGGCCGGCACTGATCAGTGATTGCAAGTGCGTTCAGGATTGACACTGAAACCCAACGACGTACTCTTCATTAAAATGGGCGGTCGCGTCTCTGAAACACTGCCATCAACATTGCTCTCATCCCACCTGGTGCGAGGCTGCTCAATTGGTGATGTTTGCGCGAGCAGTCGACCCGTCCGGGGACCGGGGAGGGGAAGCTCTCGACCTCGAAGAGTCCTACCGCTCAAGATGTTTCCGTTCTTTATTCCATAGATCCCGCCCGCTACGAACCGTTATCGTTATAACTTATTCGAAGCACCCTCAAGAGAAGGAGTCTTAGGTCAGATGTTGGGGCACTGACAACCATGCGCGGCTCGCCAACATAAAACTGCGGGGAATCCTAGTCATCTTTCCCTCCATAGTTTAGGAGTCGGTAGTGAAGTTTGAGATGTAGAATGTATTTGCTACAGGAGGCGTCGAGGTGTCATCAGGATAGAGTGATAGGGAAGAGGAGCAGCTCGAGGTCGTTTGGATGAGGAAAGATTGTAATAAGGGATGTAGGCTCAGACTATGTGAGGAATCGGATACCCCTACCGACCCGACCAAAAGGTCAGAACACTGAATAAGCTGGTAGGAACCGGCTTAGTGTGGAATATATAGGTACAGTGCAACGCTCAGAGCTCGCTGAGCCGTCACTGAGTATACCTATTGGGAAATGTAAAGGAGCGTTGCGAAATCCTAGCAACAAGTTTTTGCACGGGTGAAATTTAAGAGGTACATACGTACCTTTCGGCCGACGGCGCGCGTCTCGCGTCCCCAAGACGAAAAGCCTGACCGTCTTGAACAGCAAGAAACTGGGAAATCGTTGGCAAACTGGAGACTCGTGGAGATGCAGAGTCTCAGATGCTTCTTCTCCGCACTCTCATCAAGCGCGAAAGTGGTGTCCAGGATTCACGCGGATGAATCTGACGCCGCAAATGAGTGCCAAGTTGCCAACTTCTCAGTAATAATAGCTCGACACTGGCAATTCACCGTTCTTGCGAGGACATTCATGATTCGACATCGAAGAGGAACAAGTTGATGACGAGATTGGCCCACTCAGCCACCCGCGTGATTTCGTCACTTCATGATGAGCATTGTCAATTGAGAGCTCTCAGTGCTTCACTGCGCTCTGCTCCAGTCTCCTCCAGACCGTCCAAGCGAAAGCCAACGGGATTGACCACGGAAAGCACGGCTCCGTCTCAACCCAGTCGACGCAATTCCATCAGTCTGCCCCAAGCTTGCGACGCGGAGGCGGTCTGCATCAGGATTCAGATCTGACTCCCGAGTCCCCAGGCACCAGTCTGGTCTATGGCGGCCGACTGCTAGCGAGGTCCTTCGCATGCATGGACGCCGGACGGCCGCCGCCGGCTGAACTCGAAGCAGTGTTCTCAACGGGTCTGACAAGGGCCAATATTTGGGACTAGGAACTGAGGAATGTCAATTCAGAACGTGATAATCGACTGTGACTCTACAAGGAACTCTAGAGGCGTGTGTCCTGCCTCTGAGCCCTCGAGGTGGCCAGCGATGATACTACCTAGGTACTTAATACGGAGTACCGTATATGTGAGGAATCGGATATCCCTACCGACCCGACCAAAAGGTCAGAACACTAAGCTGATGAGAACCAGCTTACTCCGTAGTGGTGGATATAGGTACAGTCAAACCCCGATATAACGATGCGTTATAAAACGATATCCTCACCTTAACGATAATTTTGGGCCTCAATTTTTGAAATTCCTCATAGAAAACCCATCCGATGAAACGATATTTTGATATAACGATGGGATTTTGGTCACTTTTACGTTATCGTTATATCGGGGTTTGACTGTACTGTGCAACGGACAGAGCGGTTACGAGTGAGTCGGAGTGACCGCCACACCGTACACATGCATCGCAACTTCGCAAGTGTCCTCCTCAGACCCCGGCTGTGCCAGCAACCGCTATGATCAGGTACAGTCAAACCCCGATATAACGATGCGTTATAAAACGATATCCTCACCTTAACGATAATTTTGGGCCTCAATTTTTGAAATTCCTCATAGAAAACCCATCCGATAAAACGATATTTTGATATAACGATGGGATTTTGGTCACTTTTACGTTATCGTTATATCGGGGTTTGACTGTACAGTATTCTCTTCTTCGGCTTCCTCGAATCCTCCCCGTAGATACTAGACACTCGTGACTCGGACGCCTCGACGATGTCTATCTTCAAACGGTTGCGATGATCCGAAATGAGGGTCTACGCAGAGGAGAACGGCCGTTCGTATTCGTCGGACATTGGTGGATAGGCACAGGCGAGGAAGCCGAGGATGTCGAAGACGTCGCCGCCAAACGAGGTTTTGGCCAGACTTGTATCCCAGATTCATCAAACGCCAATCTATTGGCCTTCCACCCTGCGCATGCCTTTTATCCAGCCGAGTTGATGTAACGAGTTACGAGAGGGTTCAATCATTCCTCAGTGGCCCTTCTTTACAACAGGGCCAAGGGCTCAATCGTCGTCACCGTACTCCGTGAGTCCGTATGCGAGTCAATGATCTCGCTGCATTTGAAGTTCGTACCAACCTGTCCCGTCATGCCGAATGGGGTTTAGCGCGGATTCCTGGCCCCATTTTTGGGCCGTCCCGACTCCCGACCCATAATTAGGGACGTCCCGAAGGTAGGTGTATCTAGGTCACATGGCAGAGTGAGGATCATTTGACATTAGGATTCAGGTCTTCATCAAGGAGCTCCAGGACGATTCGCATCATCATCATTATATTGCATGTTGGAAAGCGTTGCTTAAATTGCGTATTACGAATTTCCAGCTTCTTTCAATCGTATTCTTCTGCATGGCATCCATGCTGTTCATCGCGTTTTTTGCTGCATTTGTGTCTGTTTTTTGTGCAATGTGTAATGTGATGTCAAGACTCAAGACTCAAGAGTCAAGAGTGCCAACGAGAGTGAGACGTGGGCTCTCAGCCTCTCCGATCTCGCGCCATCTACCTAGTCGAGTGAGAGCCTATCCACAAGACTAGGTACTTCAACGACTTGTACACTGACCTCTGATCGACTCTTTCAAAATTCAAGTTTCGTGTGGGCCAGTATTCGGGGCTTGGGATTGATGAATGCCATTGCCAATTTAGTATGTACGCGAGAATCGCTAGGAACTCTAGAGTCTAGTCTTTAGAGGCGTGTGGTTTCTCTCTGAGTCCTCGGGGCGTGCAGGCTGCGATGATATTTCACATGTACTCCGTATGGACCTCAGATATCCCCCTCTCCGTCTCCGGCTAATCGTCTGAATATTTTGCCAATATTCCCGGTGCTCTGGGTGGCCAAAGTCCTATGCTCGGGCCTCGGCCCCCTCCAGAGCGCGGAGTGCATGCGCACACTTTACCCACCTGACTCCTGAGACAGTTCAATTTCTAGAGCACTTCTGCACATTGTACCGTGCAGGAGCAGTGAGCACGCTCTACAGAGAAGGACATCATAAGCCTCCGGCACTCCGAACTCGTGATCATGGACGATATGTAGATATATGTACATAGGTACAGCTCAGGGCCCAGGCTCCCAGTGACCCAGAAGAACCAAGTCCTTCTCACACCTCTCTCCGAGGGCCGGGGCCGAGGCAGATGCTCGGGAAGACAGGATCTATTGCTGCGTTACGAAATAAGAATTGACATGTCACATTCGTGCGTTCCAAGCCCCAAAGTTCAAACATTACCCCGTCTTCAGTCGTCTCAGGGTGGGCATGTGCTTCTGTAATACCAGCGGGCGTGTATGATCCATTGATCCATGGTCATTGCTCGAGCGACGAGACCGCAACACAAACAAATCTTCTTGACTCCAGCCCAGTTGTTCTCAGTCGGGACGGGACTGATTTTGCCGGAGTTTTCTGCCGGAGTTTTCTGCCGGGACTTCGGGACGAGTGGCCAAAACCACCACAAAGCTTTTTAAAAACCACCACAAAAAATGGTCGTCCCAAAATGGACGAGGCTCCACTTTTCCTTTTGGGTGTAGAGATACTTCAGTCGATCTCTGCTTGGCGCCGCGTCCTCAATCCATGTACCTGGCGCGCAATATTGTATGCACAGATACTTCTTCCAATTCCTTAGTCTGATCATCTGATGCAGACGGATTTCTTCTCGCGTGTGCATTCAGCTTCGCAAGTTCGCACTCACGACCTTCTGCCCGATCGATTATTTATGCTTTGAGTTTATAGGTTTGCTGCCCATGATGTCGAGAATGGCTCATCAACTTCATTTTTGCCGATTACCCTAATGCGCGACGCGTTCAGAAACTCTGCACTGCGTGGTATCGACTCTCGACTCTCAGCACCTTTTTCTCTTCTTGCCTTCCTTCCACAACTACGTCCCCTGATAAGTACGGGCATTCCTACTCTCTGCTTTTTCACCTACGACCAGACACGACGTTCTCTTGCAACTTTTGTGTGCCGCACGTAAAACAACAATGACGAAGTACCTCCAGCCAATATCCGCGATTGAGGGGAAATACGCGTCGGCTGAAGATGCCCTATCATCACTTCTAGACCATCAACGCCTTGACGGCTTCGTCTGCGTGAAAGGGGTCCATTCGTTCGTCCTCGGCACTCGAATCGTGAAGAACAGGACATTTCTATGCCGCCAAAATCGGTCCTACCGCGAAGGGTCGAAAAAGAAGGGCAAATATGCAACTCCCACACACAAATTTGCCCCTTCCGAGCACGCATACTGTTGCAGAAGAGTGACAGCATGCAACACCTGAAAGTCGTTAAACTCTCACACAATCATGATGCGATTGAGTGCCTTCTCAGCTCAGCCACATTGCGACCGCGAAGTCAGAAGCAGTTCGATCTTGAGAGACTACTTTCTCTCATCGAAACGAAGTCCAAAGGGTCCAGACTAACAGAAAAACAAAAATTTCCGATCAGATCCGTGGAGGGCATTCTGAAATTCTGATCTCCGACCTGGATGTTTTCATTTTTCAAAGATCTCTTCGTCTTGGTGCGTATGGTGCCGAAACATCCACTCAAGCTTTTGTGACTTTGCTCTCTGAATGTGAAAAAGTTTTTCACCATGCGGTTGATAGAAACCCCTACACAGGAAAGATCTGGCGGGTGTTTTGGACCTACAGAGATTTTAAGAGAGTTCGTCTGCACGCCAGAGAACTAGAATCGTAGAGGTGGTTGTGGACGCGGCGCCAAGCAGAGATCGACTGAAGTATCTCTACACCCAAAAGGAAAAGTGGAGCCTCGTCCATTTTGGGACGACCATTTTTTGTGGTGGTTTTTAAAAAGCTTTGTGGTGGTTTTGGCCACTCCTACTACCTAGTCCTTCAACATGTGTATCTGCCATTCTAACTTGATATATGGCTGAACAACCTCCCCCACGGGCCACCCTTGCCGAATCGTATTTTGTGTTCCACAAAGACCGTCCCAAGCTTCCACAACGCACATTTCTCGCTCGGATAAAGAGGCAAACACGAGATATGCGCCTCCGCTGCGCGTCGCCCCACGATATCTTCAGTTTTGCTTGATCAACTTCCGGGGATGGGCGCCAAGAGACAGTCGCCAAATGCGCTGGGGCTCAAGTTGTTTGGACATTTAAGGCAGCCACCATTAACCAAAGCACCTCCCGCACCCAGAGCAGGCTGGTATGAGTGTTCGCACTTGAAAATTTCGATGCAGACCTTGGTGTACAACTTGGCAAAGTAAGCCGAAGCTTCAGCATCGGTACCGCCGTCGGCTCTGAACATGTTACGCGAGCAGGTGAAGGTATAGTCCGTGGCCAAGACGGTGGGCAGAGCGGCCACGAGGAAGGTGGTCACGGCAGAGAACTTCATGGTCTGCGATTTTGTGTTAGGAGGACAAGGTGTTGATAACTTGATAATGAGAAGGACAAAGAATAGAGAGAACGAACGTTGTGGGTTTGGTTGGTGAGTTGAATACCGTATTGGGAGACTGGAGACAATAGATTGTGCGTGTAGGTAGGTAGTTATGGACAGGACAAGATGGTAGGTCGAGTGATTTCTTTTGCCGCAGCCCATGGATAGGAGCAATGCAGGACTATCATTATATACGAACGAATTCACAAATTCACGCCTCAATTGGCCTCACTTGCTGGATCCTGCGAAAGGGGATTAAGATAGGTACCCCGAGTATTCCCCCATGGCGCCCATGCCCGTGATGGTGGGGGCTATCGTGGTCATCGGTCCAACAATTAGGTATGTGAGAGGAAGCCAGGCCCCGGCAAGCCCAGACTCGAAGGATGCAATGGTGAGGCAGTCCGAGCTTCATCTGTAGACTGTATCCTTCTAGCGATGCCATTCGCCCCCCACACATTATACATATTTGATTTACGGAGTAAAGATATGTACATAGAAAGATACGGGCTGAGCAGTGAGTCCCCTCACCTGTCGGGGGTCCGGCACTATGTAGGTAGTTAGCCGAAGAAGGCGAAGCTCAAAGAGTTACATAAAACTTAAGGGATCATCGCCGTGATGATCCCTTCGGCTACACAAGCGTCCCCATACAGGGGTGGGCAGCCTCACGTGAGATACCCTGGATCTCGCATACCCGGCTGGGGTGCTGGTCCCTGGATGACTTTGAGAATGGACGTCTTGACTCTTGTGCCGGCCGCGAATCTCTCGCGCCCGTACGGAGTCTATACTGGCAAATTAAACCCGGCATCAGGTCCCCATAAATGTGCCAAGTGGCAAGCTAACTACCTGTGAGACCTCTATAGCAGGGATGCTTAGTGGTGGTACAGTGGTACTATACATACCCTACCTTAGTATGTACCTACATTATGCATAGGTACATACCCATGTGACATGTCGTTACTAATTTAGGTACTCGTGAGTCGTCCGGACTCCGGCAATCAATTATTGATATCAGCCGGAAGTCTTGCATCTTGAAGGGGATGAATGTACTCCAGAGAGTGAGCATTCATTGTCTGTAACATAACACGAGTCCATGATGGTCCGGTCCGCGACGTCGCGTAAGTCTCTGTATCCTCTTCTCTCTTTGAGGCTTGAGCATTTCACTAGCTCCTCAAAGGTGTACCGCGACGGGCCTTGATCCAAAGGAATCGGATCAAATCTAGGCTGAGCCACATGTAATCTTATGCTCTCGAGTCTCATCCCCACATACACTCTGGTTACTCTGAACACAATCATTCATATCTCCTCGGGACTCGGGAGTCGATTCGGAACTTTGGAGGCACTCGAGCGAAGTAAAATCTTGGGCGAGGGGGTTTCTAGTGTATAGTTTCACGGTTCACTACCATGGAGTATCAAACCGGAAGTATTCATAGCATTACGTGAGCCTCTAACGTAGCTCGACATGAAAGCTGAAGCGGCAGTGAACACTGAAGCCTGCGACATGGCGAACCGGGTGATACTGTCCAGATTATAGATACCGCTTGAATAGTTCCGACAGGAGGCGCAACTTGTCGATTCGATGCTGAATCGCGCAAGAGTTAGAGAGCATGTTCAAAGGCGCAGCGTAACGGATAACTAGCGCAACAAGCTTGCCAAAATAGCCGAAATACAGTCCCTAGAGGCTATCGTATCCTGTAGGAACGTGACCAAGGATGCAGCACAGGTTTCAGAATCATCCGGAATACGGAACGTCCCATTCTAGGTATGCTTGGAAAACGCCTCCAGCCCTGCCTCCCCCTCTGCAAGGAGTGCACAACTACCCAGTACCAATCAGACTTCACCAGTCGTCGGCCTAGTTCGCCTCTGCCATCTGGTAGCAACTGCCAACAACTTATATATCGGCCATGTGATCCTCGAGAGAGTCTATTGGGCCCACGCCGCAGACCATCCCTTTGCCCAGCCTTCTTTCGTTCTCTTCTTTGACCGACGACGAATCGACACGGTAGTCCCTTTCTTACAAACCACAACTATGCAGCTCACCACGCTCCTCATCAACGCCCTCATGGCGTCTCTGGCTGCGGCCGGAAATCCCATCAACGATCCTAAGGCCTGCTACAACGCAGCAATCGACGACGGCAAGAGGGACGTAGAGCAGACGTTCTCGCCACGATATGCCGCGAGTGGCACCATCGAGAAGCGCTTAAGGCAGACCCGAGCGGTCTGCCTCGCATGCTGTCACGGCGCTGCTACGCTTTGCGATGCAGCTTGCCGGGCTCGATTCTCAGGACCTGGCGCGGTAAGTCTTGGTGACCACTGACTTATGACTCTGTCTCCCTTTTCCGTTCTTTTTACATCGTCTAGTGCTGACATTGACTTTTGTTTCGGGTTATAGGCATTTTGGGCTCTTGCCGCTTGCCAGACTAGCTGCCAAACCGTGGGCGCAGGATGCGTGTCTAATTGCTTGAACCTCCCTAATTAGATGAGTGTCGACGAATTCAAGCAAATTGTTTCCTGTTTTCGTTACATGCAAATGTGCTTCTTTTTTAGTCGCGGGTTTAACAAGTATACACCTTTGAGGCTTTGTTCGAAGATGGAGTTTGTGAGGACCGGATATCCCTACCAACCCGCCGGGCGTCCAAAAGGCCAGAACACTAAGTAAGCTCTTAGATGGTAGAAAATCGGCTTTGTGCGGGATATGTAGTGCAGTGTAACGACCCTGGCCGTCACAGAGTCGACAAGTCGCTATCTTGGAAACAACTGCGAAGAGGCTTCCGTTTCCAATGACTCTTCATCTCCGTGCCACGTGCGATTCCTATCTTGTCGTAGGAGTAAGCGGTCACTAGTGACCTGATTGCTTTCCATAACCCTTTTGGACTTTTGTTCGGTAACTTCGGTTCTTGTTCCTTTTCTCTTTCAAGTAGGCTCGAGCAAAACTATTCGCCCAGCAAGTCTCTGCAGTGCCAGTGAGCCTTATAAAGTATGTAATCTGATCAATGTCCTGAGTGGGGGAGGTGACACTGGAAGCCCCTATATGCATAGCGACGTTGTCGCGTCTGCTGCGGGCTAGCCTAGGGCCTGGGGCCTGATCTACGAACGGCGACAATTTTTGCAAGCTCTTGCACATCCACCTTAGTTGCATATTTTGATCGCGCTAGCCATTTTCGTTTGCCATCACGCTTAGAAAGATATGGGAATTTTCTCAAATGCATAGATTTTAGGTTTACAAACTCCATGAGGTACCGCGCTAGCCGGGCTCGCGTAAATGCCTGCATTAGGGAATAATGCCAAGATTACATGGCATTTCGCCGTTTTCTGCCAGGAAACGATGAAAACCCAAAATGGGTTTTCATCGGTTCGCATGGCTGCAAACGGCAAACTTTTTACATGGAGCGAATATACTGATTTTCTCAATTCGTGATGGAAGAATATGCCGATGATGGCCTTCGCCTCGCAGTATCGATTATTCGGTACTGCGGTGCACTCGGAGCAGTGAAAATTGTGCTCTTTTGACCTTATCAACGCCTTCAAGAGCATTTAGTTCTCGTGATAACCTTGACTTATGAGTCGGAGAGAACCCCTGGCACACAGCGCCGCACAGCACTGTTGCAGCGCAGTTGCAGCGAGTTTTAGCACTCGCGGGGGGGTATTGGTCGCTATCGAGACGCTGCGGCGCAGTTGCAGCGGAGTTTAGCACTCGCGGGGGGTATTGGCCGCTATCGAGGCGCTGGGACGGCGGGAAGCTCTGGAGATTCGAGAAGCACTGGCGCTTCCAACGGAAGGCGGTGAAGGACAGCCACTGAATGTGTGCATGGACGGGTACAAAGTAGGGTTGTTACTTTCACGATTTCTTGAGATTCGGGTGAAAGTGAAGGTGTGAAAGTACCCACTTTCACATACTTTCACACGTGAGAGTATGCGGGGCCGGTTCGAGCGTAGCGAGAGGCCCGCCGCAGGCGGACCCCGGCAGGGCCTCCCCGGAGGGGAAAAATTTTCTGCTGTTTCATCCCTTTATCAATGTTCAGTTAATCAGATTCGAGCATTTTGGGCTCAAGCAGCCAGTCCAAAGGGCCGGATGTTTTTTTCGCTCATGAGGACTTTCAGTCGGATGGCGAGATAATTGTGTGTCTAGCCGTATCACTTGGCGAAACCGTGGGCGATCTGGATGCTTGAACGAGCATTATGAAGTTGGGCTCTACAAACTACCAACAACTTAGATTTTCATTTGCCTCATACATACTCCGTAGTTTGATCATATATAAACACATCTCTATATATAAAACTTCTCATTCCAGTGTCCTTGTCTCCTTGTTGCTCGTTCAATTGCAAAGCGTTTTGCCGTACGCCTGTCTTTAATCCTGACTCTCGAGTCAGTAGTCTCTACTTTGTTGTGCATGCGAGTTTGCTTGTGGCGAGGCAGAAGGTGTCGTAAGTTGCACTGCAACATAGAAGTTTGTGTTTGTCAAGACATATTTTTTAGCACCTTAGCCTGCTGATATAATATCATGATATGTACTTTTAACGTGTCATTGTTTATGAGCCAAATCACGAAAACAATCATTCAGATTCCAGAGTCGAACTGTTGCTATCTATGCTGGTCCAGGGTAGGCGAGTCGGAGTGACGAGGGGAGATTTTGGTGTAGGTACATTGTATACATCCGTTTTCAGCTTAGTCTGAAATATATATGGGGAAAAAGACCCACTTACTTTCACATCCTTCACAAAGGGGTCTCTGTGTGAAGGATGTGAAAGAGGGTACTTTCACACTTTCACATTCACAGCGTGAAAGTGAAAATACAACCCTAGTACAAAGTGGTCGCCCCACAGGTGACCCACATACAACTTGTACCGGTCCCAAAGTTTGTAAAAATTGTCGCCGTTCGTGGATCGCACCCCCAACCAGATTGTCGGTAACCTGTGCCGACTCCCGAGTCGCCGCCTCTGCCGAGATCCGAGGCCCAGATTCGTGAACGCGGACGACAGGTAGGTACCTAGGTACATCGTCCAAGTCAGCCCGCTGCCCGCCTTCAACCATGTACACTTGGAGAAGAATCCCGCGATTACAAGACCAAAGCTTATGACCCGGACTTGAGTTTGTCCGCGAGGTAGGCATGCGAATCCCTTTCTTCAACAGGAAGTCTTCGCCATCACGATGGAGTCCCAAGTTCCAACGAACACTCAAGCTTGAAAGTTGAGGTCAACGACCCGTGAAGCTGAAGCTATGCCTGCTCGGAGATCAATGATCATCCACAGAAGAAATGTCGCATACGAGACCTGTCGCAGTCTGCATTGACTCATCCATCACATCGTCTTCACCGGATTCCAAAGCGACTCACTCCGTCTTTGTGGCAAGTCACATGCAAGAAAATTCGCGGCAAACACGTATGTTCGCTTCGCACGGGATGTTATGGGACAGTCTTGTCGGGGGAAAACGTGACAGTTGAACAAATATAATCGACATTGATGTCGACAGTGGAAACGGTCCCTTGTACATTCACGCTCGATATCGACAGTCGACACAAACTTGGAATCAACAGACAGCTTCGTGTGTCAAGGTCTCTACGGGATCCAAGCCGTCGCTGCAAGAGGCGTTACGTATACTATAAACAGATTGGCCTCGACGAAATTTCGCATCTGGGCATTGAGGACGCAGCGCATGTTTTTTCGTTCCAGACCCTGCTGCTTATGCGGCCGACGACAGCGGAACAGATCGGAAACAATTTTTTCCGACGCATCGACTTCGGATGCCAATTGTATAATGTTTAGGGTGGCCTTATTACGGCCAATGAAGACAGCAATAAAGACCTGTTCTGGGCCCTGAAGGTCGGTGAAGGAGGGACATTTGGAGTCGTGAATACCGTCCGAGTGTTTCTTGACGATCCTGTCACCTGTGACGGCCGCATCCACAAAGATTGAGGCGGCGGCTGCAAACGTCCTCTTTCGGAAGGAGTGAGAGGGGGGGTGCATGGCAGCATGAGCTTCTTCGACTAGGAACTGCAACGATTCAATAATTTGCATGTAGCCGGCCAGCTTAGTCTCTCAGAGCTAGTCATATCGGCACCGACCGAGGACTCTCTTCAAGCCGGATTGGAACTCCGTTTTGCAAACCGGACCGACGAGACGCATGCGATTCATCATCCAGTTGCTTCGCGAGGGCCCTGGAGGCTCACGGTATTTCAGCATCAAATTCCAATGTCTGTCAGAGTGCAGAGAAAAGCAAGCGCGAGCTTCGAATGAAGCCGGACATGTACCCTCTCCAAAACGGTATCCTGGAAGCATCTGGATTCTGTCTTGATCTCTGCCGCCACATTCCACGCAATTGACGGGCCGGCACTGATTGCAAGTAATTCTTCTGAATTAATGCTGAACCCAACGGCGTACTTTCCACGAGTAATCTGGGCGGTCCTCTCTCAGTCTTCGAAAACACTGCCACGAAAATGACGACATTGCTCTCCGAGTCTCCATCCCGCCTCGCGTGAGGCTGTCTAGTTGGCGATGTTGGTGCAAGCAGTCGGACCGTCCGTAGACGGGAAGCTCTCGGCCTTGGATAATCTTACCGCTCGAGATGTCCCTGTTCTGCATTCGATAGATGTCGCCGCTAAAATCTAAAATGCCGTATCACAACTCGGGAGACCCTCAAGAGAAAGAGTTTCAGGCCAGATATCGGGGCGCAGCGCGCTCACAATTAGTCGCGGCTAGCCACCCAGAAAACCGCGTGGGATCCTAGTCACCTTTTCCTGGATAATTTAGGAGTCGATAGTGAGGTTTGAGATGCATACGATGTTTGCAGGAAGCGTCGAGGTGTCATCGCCAAGGCGTCCAGTCTTGTCGGGATGCAGCGATTGAGCTATCAAGGTGCATCTAGTGACTCTAGTCTCTATGTGCGAATGTGCGAATGTGCAGTAGTGTATCATGAATTACTTCGTCATACAGTAGAGCTCAATGGTTGTGAGGAGAAGACTGACGAAGTGGACCAAATAGTCCAGGACTCAGAAGTCTAGCTGATTGTCACGTAGCATCGAGACTGAAACAACTTAGACGATGGAGGCAACGCTAAGCAATCAAGACACTGTAGAAAGAGGGGTTACTCAAGACTCAAGAGCAGTGTGCGGTATTTATACAACGCCCATTTCGTGACAAGTTACTGCTTCATACCTTCAAGCGTTCCCAATCCGATAATCGATCCACCGTCCACGATGCCTGCCCTTCCAGTAATTGACATTTGTTCACGTCGTATGGAGGATTCTCTTGCCGACCAAGTCGTCAAGGGCTTGAAGAGCAAACCGAAAACACTCCCCTGTCTTCTCTTCTACTCCAACGAAGGACTGGAGCACTGGAATTATCATGCCCGCCAACCAGACTTCTATCCACGACGTCAGGAAATCGAGATATTGAAGCAAAGAGGAAGCGAGATAGCACGATCTATTGCTCCAAATAGCGTGATTCTAGACCTTGGTAGCGCGTAAGTCATTTGTAGTATCTGTGTGTGCGCGCATAAATGTATGTGTGTATGTGGATTCTGGAACGGGATAAGCTTCTTCGTAATTCGGTTCAACAGTAACAGGTGCAAGATTCTGACTCCTGAGGCTGACGTTGCCGTACACTGATCCAGTAACCTCGAGAAGATAACCTACCTTCTAGAGGCACTAGAAGCGCAAGAAAAAGACGTTTTGTACTTTGCGCTTGATGTCAGCGCACCTCAATTAGCGGCCACCCTCAAGGAGATTCCGTCTTCGAATTTTCGCCACGTCCGTTTCGCTGGCCTATATGGCACCTTCGAGGATGGCTTGCGCTGGATCAATGAAACGCCAGAGATTCGCGATCTGCCTCACTGCGTTCTGCTGCTGGGATTAACCATCGGAAACTTCTCGCGCCAAAATGCAGCGGCATTTCTGCAGAACATTGCCAACCATGCACTCACAGGGGCATCCAAGAACAAGAGCTCCATTTTGCTGAGTCTTGACAGTTGCAAGGTACCGACAAAGGTTACAAGAGCGTACACGAGCGATGGAGTGGTGCCGTTTGCCTTGCAAGCTTTAACGTACGCCAGGACACTTCTCTGTGATCGATTCGATGATGGCATTGACAAAAAGGCGTTGTCTTGTAATCTGAGACCGGATGATTGGCATTATCTCAGCGAATGGAATTTTGCGCTTGGAAGACATGAGGCTTCGCTGATTCCACGCTTTGGGGACGTCTGTCTGGGGTCTATGCTGCAGGATGTCGTTGTAAAGAAAGATGAAAAGGTCCGGTTTGCATGCAGTTACAAGTATGACGCAAAAGAGCGCCAAAAGCTCTTCTTGGACTCTGGGGTCGATCAGGGAATGGTCTGGACAAATGAGGGGTGCGACGTCGCAATTTATGAATTAAAGTTGACGTAGATCATGGCTCATGTATACGCTAGGCGGGGTAAACTACCTAGTACATACATACATATGTATGTACCTAGGTTGATCATTATACATACCTAGGTAGGTGTTGTACTCCGTATGATGTATCAAATCTATCTCCCCCAAACGCTCATTCTCACCATCAGCCTGAATCAGGGCCTGGACCGTGGACGAACAGTATACCAGTCACGACTGCATGGACAGTGGACACAGCCACTGATCAGATCGATGCCTGTCCGCCACTTCAGCAAAAAAAAAAATGAACATAAGGAATTTGGTAAGTCGCGACCACGCAAACTTTGGAAGTTTCTCTACACATTTTGGACCACTTCAAATCTTCAACAATATGTGTGTCGGCTCGTAAGAGGAAAACAAATAAGGGCAGGCATTCAATAACGAAGTATAACGAGTCTGTATTGTTCTTGTCTTCCTTCATCCAGAGTGAGGAAGGGATCTAGAGATATAGCCTATAGGTATACCTACCTATGGCTCGTGGTGTTGGACCACGGTCCACGAGCCAAGGTATGTTGCTAATAAGCTACTCGTGGGTGAAACTTTTAAAAAAGACACCCACTATGTATATCTAGTGGGTGACACAAACCGAGTACTTCGACCTAAGTCGAGAACCAAAAAATGGGTGCGAAAAATCCAGCTCTCACCAATTTTGGTCGATTTTGGTCGTCCAATATCTCCACGTCTGCGACAATTGATCACATATTTTTTGAAGGCCGAATCAAGTATCTACCAAGATTACTTAGAAAGGGCTCTCATTATATCTAGAGGGTGCGACTTGCCGAGAACGGGACCCTTTTTCTGACACGGGAATACTTCAGTTTTGGTGGGGAACTCTCCTATTTCTTGGTCCGAAAGAACGGGCTTGGTCGTCAATTGCGCCTTGCGTCCAAGTCATACCGAATCATAGAAACACAATTGTTGCAGACGTATTTCCCATCGTTTTCTTCATAAGTGAAGTTGTTGTTGTTGCCGTTGATGTTGTTCAGTATTTTACGCCACTGCGTCCCAGTTTTGGGCATACTAGGGCGTGCAGGGCTAATCTCGGGTTCTTCTAAATACAAGCCAGTTTTCCCCAAAGAATATCCTACATCTCGGTCGCCAAAGGCAGTTGTTTTCGGTGTGGGTTCAGGCGTCAGCGCCTTCCATCAGTGACCACGTGTGCTCGCGTGGGCACATGTTGTGTCGTTAAAGGCGGAATTTTGCTAGAGGCACGGCTCCGCTACCAGAATTTCAGAAAGGTCTAGGTGACCAAGATGAGAGCGGCGTGCTGAACTCTCCGAAAGCACGCCGGTTGAAAACTTGAGGTGGGCAAACGCCGGTTTGATGGTGTCGTGGCTGGGAGGGGGGGCGATGCCGCGGTCGTTGTCGATGTTGCTTGGATTTCATTTACGACCTCGAACCAGCAGGACGGTAGATGAACAGGTGCCGTCGACATCGGCGTCGACATCGAATGAAGTGGTGGTGCTGAGGGCGGCATTTTCGAGTTTCCAATTCGGAGGTGGACTGCTGTTAGGGCTACAGCAGGTTATACAGCCAAATCATAACAGAAGTTGGCGGACGTGGTTCGTGCATCGTTGCCGAGAAAATTGTGTAAAGGAGAGAGTTGAGTGAAGTTGTTGTACAAAATCTGTGAGGTGGTCTAAGGTGGCATGTAGGGTTGTTATTTACATTTTACACGTAAATTACAAATGGCTCAGCGGATGATGAACGTCATCGAAAAAGTCGGGGTGCGTCACATCAACGCGATCTGCTGCGACAGCGCCGCCAATCAACAAAAGGCGGTACAGCTTGTCCAGGAGAAACTCCCGCGAGTTTTCGGCATTGAGTGCACCTCGCACCAACTAATTTAGTCATCAAAGATATTCTCAAGCTCTCCCCGTTTGCCGAAACCATGCAATGTGCCGTGAGTCTTGCTAAATGGTTTCGGAACCATCACATAGTTCTGAAGCATTTGAATGAACAACAGAATTTTTTTTGCAAGAAAGAGATTGCACTGGCGCTGCCAGTTCCGACAAGATGGCTATGAAATCTTGATTGCGTCACGGCTTTGACCAACAGCCAAAAGGCCTTTGAAGCGGTAGTCCTGGTTGATGCCGTCGAGGTCATGGTGACGAAACAGGGCCCCAAAAATGCCAAAGCCCGGGAGTTGCTGTCCTTGATCAAGTCGGAAAGCTTCTGGAAAAGCATCAAAGAACTTGGTGATGTTATTCGACCGTTTGTGCAGCTCATTAGTTTCGAGACCAATCTTCCCAGGTTGTTCATTCAAATGCTTCAAAACTAAGTGATGGTTCCGAAACCATTTAGCAAGACTCACGGCACATTGCATGGTTTCGGCAAAATGGGAGAGCTTGAGAATATCTTTGATGACTAAATTGAGTTGGTGTGAGGTGCACTCAATGTCGAAAACTCGCGTGAGTTTCTCCTGGACAAGCTGTCCCTCCTTTTGTTGATTGGCGGCGCTGTCGCAGCAGATCGCGTTGATGTGACGCACCCCGACTTTTTCGATGACGTTCATCATCCGCTGAGCCAGAAACTCTCCGGTGTGCGAATTCACACCCGCTGTCTCACTGGAATGAAAATATGCGCCGCCCTCGGGGGTGACAAGCATATAGTTGATGATGGACTCGCCACGGACATTGGTCCATCCGTCAGTGACAAGCGTTAGCCGACCAGGTTTGATGGGTTTCACTAAAGTAGCATTGAACTTGTCCTTCATGCTCGTACCTATATGGTCGATCGAGATATTTATTTGCTATGGCGTTCCGAGTAGGGGGCCTGAACGCTGGCCGCAGTCGCTTGAGGAAGGCAACGAATTTGGGATGCTCGACTATGCTGAATGGCATTCCAGTGGAAAATATGACATCAGCAAGTTCTTCGCGCAACAACTCATCTTCTGCGTCTGGAAGTCTGTCGATCCACTGCAGGATGTCGGGTTGCTCCTGCCTCATTTGGGTGGTTTCCGACTCCAAGGGCGTTTTCGGCAGGCTGAACTGCGGTATTGTTGGTGTTGTAGTGGAAGACCCAATGATGCCGGTGCAGGTGCAGTCTTGTCGCGATCGTTTGCGACTAGAGGTGCTTGAAGAATGCACAGATAGTGAGGTTTGGGTGTTCGGTCACAGTCTCTGACGTGTCGCATGAGTCGCACTAGTATATCGGCACTCTTCACACGTTGGCCGCAGTGTCGACATTTGAAGTTTTGGGAGGCGATTTTTTCGTACTCTGAGTGAATGCTGTGCTTTGGTGGAGGCATCGTTGAGGACCGAGGTAGTTACGTGCATTATTCGAGGATTTATCTTCAAGTTTTAGATGTTTAAGTTCTTGAGATACGCAGCTTGTGCCGGTGCGTGTCTAGCCAGTGCTAAGCGACGAGGGTCGAGGGCTGAAACGGACAAAAAGAGTGGCCCAAGCCTCTCATATTTTACAATTTTAATAGTGTAATTTACGTGTAATTTACAATGTACATACATAAATTACACCGAGGGTCGTAATTTACACATTCCGCCCATCTACGGTCTGCCTAAGTGAGTTAGGAGGTATGTAGTATTGTACCTAGTGGACTGTGGCATGGCTCCCCGCAGGGCATGGCTCCCCGCAGGGCATGGCTCCCCGCAGGGCCCCGCTCCTCCTTGGAAGTTAGGGCTATGTACCTACTCCGTACAACCACAAGGGGCCACAAGTTCGACAAGTTCACAACCAAGGATTACCTCTCCACAACATCTATCATCGTCACATCAACACCGTCAGCTATAAGGAAAACAACCCCATCATTCAAGCTCTCAAGCTCCTATCCGATCATCGCCATGGCATTGCACGTCCCTCCCGCCCTTGACAAGAACCTTGGGGAAGTTCGAATCGGTGACTTGCCTCCCTCTGCACATTTTGGCACCTTCCACGAGCTGCATACGTTATTGCAGCAATGGGGCCGCCAGAATGGAGTGACTTTTGTCAAAAAAGGCTCCAGCAATCCCCGCAATATTAATGGGAAGCGTGTCGCAACAAATGTGAGGCTCTGGTGCGATCACGGCAAAGAAAGAGTCTCTAGATCTTCCGGCATTCGAAACCACAATTCCCGGCTTTGGAATTGTCCGTTTCGGGTCCAAGCTAGCTGCAAAGTACGACTCAATAATATGTGGGAATATAGTGTCGTCAGCGGACGTGAGAAACACAATCACGAGCCCTCCCGTGATACTCTGGCTCACCCAGTTCATCGCCACCGTACAGAAGCACAAAACAAAGCCATTCGCGAATTGAGTGCCTTGCCGGGAATCGAGGCCTGTGAGATCGCTGAAAGGCTGAAGCTACAGTATCCCGAAGCCTTGGTCACAGGGAGGGATATCGAGAACGAACGACAGATAGCGCGCCGCGACGCCTTAGCACGAAGTCATCATGAGCCTCCTGTCAAAGTTCCTGCCAAAGACAAACCCAAGCCGGGTACACCTGACCTGAACATGTCTTTGAGCAGTATGAACTCGCGCGCAATAAGTGGTACGAAAAAGAGCAGCTGCCCGGCCTTCCGAAGACGAACGAAGCCTACCGTAAGGCATGCGACCTTCCTACTCGTACAGTAAGAGCGTCTACGCTTCGTGTCTGGCTTGGAATCAGATGGGCAAAGAATGCACCAGCGGGTCGCAGAAGCGCCCCTGGACAGATGAAGAAAAGATGGCGTGGATCGATGATTCGTAGGCAAGACGAGGAGGCATATGAGTCTGCTGAAGAAGAGCATGCTGCCAATAACTACAGTTTTCGGCATCGAGGCCTTCGTGGTATTATGAAAAAGGTAGAAGCGGTAGAAGTGCCTCCTCGTCTTGCCTACGCGAATCATCGATCCACGTCATCTTTTCTTCATCTGTCCAGGGGTGCTTCTGCGACCCGCTGGTGCATTCTTTGCCCATCTGATTCCAAGCCAGACACGAAGCGTAGGCGCTCTTACTGTACGTAGTAGGAAGGTCGCGTGCCTTACGGTAGGCTTCGTTCGTTTTCGGAAGGCCGGGCAGCTGCTCTTTTTCGTACCACTTATTGCGCGCGAGTTCATACTGCTCAAAGACATGTTCAGGTCAGGTGTACCCGGCTTAGGTTTGTCTTTGGCAGGAACTTCGACAGGAGGCTCATGATGACAGCTGCTCTTTTTCGTACCACTCATTGCGCGCGAGTTCATACTGCTCAAAGACCAAACTACGTGCATACCGTCCATACCTACGCAGGTACCTCAGGTAGTCCTCTCTCACTACATAAGACCACGTGACTTGCGTCGCAGACCCCCCTTCAGTTCTATTTTTGGCGCGCACTGGAACAGCTTTGCGTCACCCCCGCACTCTCTAGTTCTAGTTCCTAGATTAGGTAGTTGCTCCTTAATCAACTTCTTCACTTGTGATCCTCACCTTCAAACAGGTTATGAGCCCGGTCGCCTTTGGGCTGGATGAGATAAGTCTCTTTCCCACATCCCAAAATCTTGCGCATCTTCCGCTGCGTGAGGATTAGCACAAGGTCCCCACCCTATTCTCACGAGGCTATGTACCTGTGTTCTCTGAATACGTACGTCCTCTGAATAGAGGTGACCACCCTAATAAGAAGTTCGAGAGCAAAAGGTGACTGACTGGTTGGTTGAAGCAATGGCTCCCAACCTCGGTCTTTTTGTCAAGCCATCCCTTCGCTCGCGCTGACGCTCTTACATCCGCAGAAAAATCATGTTTTGCAGGATTGGTCTAAGCATTTGCTTTAATCATCGATGTCTTCAAGTTTTCCCGGATGTTCTAAACGTCGACCATAATCGGCCAACGTTCGAGGCTCAGGATAGTTCAAGCGTTGGTTATAATTGTCAACGCCTCGAACCTTTTAAGGAGAGTCTAGCTGTTGGCCATATTTGGCCAACGCCTTAGCTACTCCGCCATCCTCGACAATCGCGAATACCTACCTACATACAGGCTGCCAGACTCCCACGAAGTCGGCGCATTTTGTCCAACGTCTCGGTCCTTACACCGCGATACGCTAAAGTCGCTTCGCCCCAACCTCGATGCGATCGGCCACCGAGTTGGTGCTATCGTCTGACGGCAGTCATGGCTGCAAACGAGACACCACAGGTACCTAGTCATCCAGAAGATATGCTTGTCACCCGTTTTCTGGAAGAGTTTGACCCTTTTTTCCAACAGTTCTTGACTTCATTCTATTCTGCCTATAACTTGTACCATCTCGCGAGGCAAATGACGACATTGACGCCGCCCAACAGCCTTTGAGATCGCCTTTCATATTTCATGCTGCAAAAGCTGAAGAGCAGCGCCAGAACTGTTTAAGATGGATGTTTCTTGACTGCAAGGTCAGAGTCCGCTTACGCACGAGCAATTTATCTTACCGGGTCAATTGGAACAAAGCCACCATCACACAGAGATATCCTCGCGCTACGCAATTGAAGATTCGTGGCTCGCACCGTGGCATGTCCAACAGATTGGCACCGCTATCTTGCCTTGTCGCACGGACTCCGGATTAATCCACGCCAAGTTATACCATGGTCTATGCTGGTTCCAATTGGAACCAGCCGGCATTATGCAATCTGAAACATTCTCGGTCTGCCCAGCTTACGCCATCAAAGATGCGCTGCTCATGCCATGGCACGCACGAATGGTCCATCTAGGGGGGACAATCTGAAAAGACTGATCCATATGTGCTCCGCTGTGTAAAGTCCAGGCAAAACTTAAAAGTAATGCCCGCATTCTAAGCCTGCACGGTTCGACACGTCTGTCGCTACTGGGTATTATTCGTGGATAAATTCATTGGCTGGACACATGTTGTACCTCTGAGGCAAAGATCAGATTGCCAGAAGCTTTATTCGCCTGGCATTAACTCATGGAGCGCCCAGAAAGACGATGTCACCGCATTCGGCTAGGCTGGCGAAAATACTTCGTCAGATTTCACCACTACTCGCCAAAGTCGAGGCATCGATCTCGAATTCACGGCAACTGACCAGCATCAACAAAACGGTGTAGCAGAGGCCGTTCATTGCAGAGTCGGTTGCATATCTCAGGAATCGAAGCCCCCACAGCCGTCACGACTGTGGCGAGAACGATGCTCAGGAAGATGGTTGATCTATTCTGTCTCTGCGGAATAGATCACCCCTTTTGTATGCAGATATAAAAGAGCAAAACTATTCGCCAAGCAAGTTTTTGCAACAGAAGTTTTGAAAAGTGGGTCGGCCATACGGCCACGCCCCACGCTCACCATTCGCTTGTCTTCGACAACGGTCAACGTCAATTCATCAACCATCAACATACAAACTCGCGATTTTGGCTCTCGCGCATCGTGTTCTATCATCTCATGTATTTTGTTCTTCCATCGAATTGCGTGGTCTTTTCACACGGAACAGCGACTGACGCACACTTCGTAAGCGAGCCAATTCCAATTTCCAGATCCTCGCCCTTCAAAGACATTCGAATCAATTGAGGAGCTTCGAATCGGACGGCGATACACAACCCGCAGCAGATGCACCGACATCGTCATGAAATAGGGGCTTCCAGTGTCCCATCTCCTATTCAGTGCATTCATTGCCCAGTCCCCAGAGTACTTTACAAGGCTCACTGGAACCGAGCCCATAGCTGCCGTCAACACCAGATTCAGATGGCGGACAGCGGCTCAATCCGAGCATCAGCCGCGAAAAGGCGCACATAAAATGGTAGATTCAGGATATAAGATCCCATATATCGTTCCGAGAAACATGAAGAGGTCGTGCCATGGTGGCTGCGTTCCCTGATTGACTTGGCCGAAGGAGGCTGGAACCAGGCATCAGATCCGGAGCCGCCTGCGCACATATCACCTCTGAATGAACGGACTTTGCTCATTTTCATGCATAATTTGCATTGTCTCATATTATTTCCCCTTGCTCGTCCAACATACACTTGCAAAATAAACATCGAAAATCGTGACTTGATAATGTGCCATAATAAAGCAGGTACACCGTACATACAATGTGATTTACTGTAAGGTGGGTGTGCGGGTAAGCGGGCGTGCGGGTGTGTAGGAGTGTGGGAGTGTGGCGATCAAGCGCGCTAGCCAGATGAGGTAAGAGCCCACTTTTTCAAAACTTCTGTTGCAAAAACTTGCTTGGCGAATAGTTTTGCTCCAGACTGGCGGGGTTGGCGAATATTTCGTCGTCCTCGTAAGCAAACAACTGCGTGTCAGATGATATCATCATGATCCATCTCACGTAGTCAAATGACCGATCGCATTTATTACGACCTTTTTTTCTTGACCATATCTCAGGTAGCACAGCCACTGGTCAGATCGATGCTTGTCCGCCGCTTCGGCACAAAAATGAACATAAAGCATATGTGAGGAGTCGGATATCCCTACCGACCCGACCAAAAGGTCAGAACACTAAGCTGATGAGAACCAGCTTAGTGCGGGATATATAGGTGCATGCAACGACGGACAGAGCAGTTACGGGTAACCGTCACACGCAATTTGGTAAGTCGCGACCACGCAAACTGTGGAAGTTTCTACACATTTTGGACCACTTCAACAATGTGTGAAACAGAAGTCGACTCCTCCTCCAGTCCAAAAGTAAAGGCAGCCATTTCGATCGAGAAGGACCCTGGAAACAGCGTGTACGAAACTTTGAATCTGATGTTGGAGTTCCCCAGCAATGAACAGCGACTATGGTGGCACAGTACGGCGCCTATGTTTGCGGCGATGCTTGACAATGCCGGCTACAGTGTCCACGACCAATATCGGCATCTGAGCATTTTCAAGACACACATTATCCCTTTTCTTGGTGTCTATCCAACAAAAGGCCAGGAAAGATGGCTCAGCATCCTCACCAGATGTGGTCTTCCTTTGGAACTGAGCTTAAACTGTACCGACTCTGTTGTTCGATACGCATACGAGCCCATCAATGAGATGACGGGGACGGAGAAAGATCCATCCAATACGTTGCCGATTATAGGAAGTGTCCAAAAGCTTGCGCAGATTCAAGCGGGTATCGACTTGGAGTGGTTCAGTTACTTCAAGGATGAGTTGACGTTGGACGAATCTGAATCGGCCATACTTCAAGATACTGAGCTGGTCAAGGAGCAGATAAAGACGCAGAACAAGTTAGCCTTGGATCTCAAAGAAAGCCAGTTCGCGCTCAAAGTTTACTTCTATCCGCATCTCAAATCGATCGCGACCGGCAATTCCACACACTTTCTCATCTTCGACTCTGTGTTCAAGCTGTCGCAGAAGCATGACAGCATACAGCCCGCGTTCCAGGCATTGTGCGACTATGTTTCGCGGCGAAATGATTCCTCAGAAGTAGACCAACACAGAGCCCTACATGCGCGACTCTTGTCATGCGATTTGATCGATCCCGCCAAGTCTCGCGTCAAGATATACCTGCAGGAGCAGACGGTCTCATTGCCCGCGATGGAAGATCTGTGGACGCTGGGCGGCCGACGAGTCGACGCATCCACCATGGACGGCCTTGACATGCTTCGCGAGCTCTGGAGCCTGCTGAAAGTTCCCACTGGCCACTTGGAGTATCCAAAAGGATATATGGAATTGGGAGAAATTCCTAACGAGCAGCTTCCATCCCTGGTCAACTACACACTGCACCGCAACGACCCCATGCCTGAACCCCAGGTGTATTTCACGGTTTTCGGCATGAATGACGCCGAAATCAGCAATGCTTTGACCATTTTCCTCCAACGTCACGGATTTGCCGACATGGCGAAAAAGTACCGGGTCTTTCTTCAGGATTCATAGTGAGTGCTCCAAACCCTATTAATGGACAACAGGTGTCTAACAATTAGCCTCTTTTCTCCTACAGCCCGTATCATGACTTTGAGTCGTTGAGCTACCTCCACTCATTGGTTTCATTCTCTTACCGTCGCAACAAGCCGTATTTGAGCGTATATTTGCATACATTTGAGACTGGTCGTTGGCCCGTTGGTGAGTCTACCGAACTATATCAACCTGGGCTCCGCAAGCTGAACAATTTCCTAGTTGCCGACAGCCCAATTTCTTTCGACGCCTACAGGCGCTGTGACCTCTCCACAAAGTAGCTATTTGCCAGATATCAGTAAAGCCACTACTTTGCGTTTACTAGCCATGTGGCGTTGGTGGGTGCTAGGTTGGACTCGGCTGTGAGAAATGCACCAATGTTTCGAATTGTGTAAGAGGAAGTAGTCAACATAAAGTCCAGAAGGATTTGGAAAATTAAATCATCTAATCTGTCGAAAAACACCGGTGATGATCATTTGAACGAACTGAGCTGCGTCGAGCGTATACGGTTCGTGGTTCTAGTTCCCGCTGTGATTTGGCGAGAATCGTGGATCATTGTGGAAAATACAGTTCCCCAAGTAATGCTTAATTGGAAGGTACATGCCGGGCCTCGTCGCTCGAGTCCATCTCAGCGATGCACGTCAATGTGTAGGCCGTGACCAAGAAGACGGGCAGAGCGGTGACGAGAATGCAGGCAATGGCTGGGACTTCACGATCTACGCTGTGTTAAGTACAAATTTTTGTGATGAGAAAGACACAGATACCAAGAGAACTGACTTTGATTGATTCGGTACGTTGCTCGGGTTTTGTATGCGCGTAATAGTGCGTGTAGAGAAGGAGCCTGGCCTCCTGACCAAGGTCAAAACAAGGTAAGACATGATATACGTGCACGTCGATGAATCGGACGCCCACAATATATACCCAGGTTGCAAAACTTATAAGAAAGGCAAGGAATCGCATTCCCGAGTTTTCATAGTTGGATCGACATGGCCATATTGCGGGATCGCGCTGCTGAGAAGGCTCGAGAAGCGCATCAATGTATTTCAAGATTCCCAGGTGGACGAATGCTCTATGATTCTGGTTTGAATTGCTCAGTGATGGCCTTTATCGCATCCCTAAACTTACTAGCTTCAATCAAAATCATGTGCCCAGTGGGCTTGATGCCAGCCTCCTGAAAAGCCCGCTTACTATCTGAGGAACACTCATTCTCTTTGGTGTAGGCAAAGCTGCCGTGCGCGAGCGCATATTTCTGCAACACTTCATCCTCCATGTGAAAGTGGAACGTCATAGCCTCGTCCTTGGCCTGCTTCTTCCTCCGGTGCTCCCCATCCAGCGCAGACTCGACCTCCGTGTACGTCTTGGATACAATCAGGTAGTGCGAGAAGTCGTAGGGCTCCTTGTCTTCCACGGCAGCTTCTAGCTCGTCCAGGAGCATTGAGTACATCGGAGGGGCAACCTCGATAGGGACGTTGATGAGGCGCTCGGACAGCACCAGACCGACGTGCCGGTCTGAGCTGAGAATGTCGGGAATTGCAGCCAAGGACGCATTGGTGTTTGCCTTTTCGGTAAGGTATTTAATCACGTCTCGCATGGGTTCCTTCTCTCGGTTGATGAAGGTGTTGAGTACGGTGAGCATCACGAAAGCGTCGTGCTCCTTGCCGTCTACCTTGACGGTTGATCCGATGGTGGGCTGAGAAAGAATGAGGTCGGCCAGAGCAGACATGTTGAAGAATCCCGCGTCGACATCGAACAATTGCCGCAACAATGACTTGACGCCTTGGAAATCGATCGCGGGGTCAAAGTTGAACCATTCGAATTCTACGTCTAGCATGTTGAAGTCCTATATTTCGCACAAGAGTCAGCACAGTCTGATACAAAGTGCGGCGTCGATCCGAGATATTGGGCTCGACAGGAAGCCCTCACCTCTTCTCCATCGCTCATGTCCTCGTCCATCCGGTCGGCGCCCGCGTCGATTGCCGGAACATCCTTGTTCTCCTCTCTCGATCGCTTCTTGCCCATCTCGAAGGGGTAACGGCCGAAGATTTCCGGCTACTGTTGGCGTTGAAATAAAACGAAGAGACAGAAAAGGCTTGGGTGAGGACGAAGAGCGGCGGCAATGTGACCGTTTCAGCGTCGCGGATAAAATCAAAGAGCATGTACGGAGTAAACTCGATGCCTACTCGAGCTTCTCTGTAAATTTTGCGCCGAGCCACAGATATCCCCGCGCTAAGCCCAATTTAATGGGCACGAAGTGGAGAAGGTGGCCATCGACCAATGACCGCGATTCTACAACAACTTGCTCGGTCAAGGGAGGATTGACCAACATATCCGGCGATCAACCACATCGCAACGACACTTGCGTCACCACACGATTTGATTGCTAGCCGACCAATCTAGGGAAGCTGAAGAACCTCCCACACATCTATTGAGAACAACAGAAGTAGGCAAGCCATGCTTCCTGCATGAACGCAATCTTCGACCGCACCCCCACCCTCCGACCCCGCCCCTGGCATTCTCCCAAGTGAGACAGACGTCACCGTCGCCACGATCGCTTCACGACCACACACGACAACCGCGATCCGTCTTCGACACCCGGCAGCATGGACTACAGCGCTTCGATAACTGAGGTCGACGATCCAGCGGCATCTCCGTGGGCGAACAGTCCGACTCAATCGCCCAAGCAAGCACGCCCAGGCTTTCTCGGTATCGCGAGTGAAGCCCCAAGCTCTGCTTTTCCCTACAACCCGCAAATGGCTGCCGGCCTCAAAAATGCAGAAAATACACAAGAAGGACCCAGACCCAGCACTGCCTCGACAGAGCCAGGATCTGAAACACAGGACTCAACTGCAGGCGCGGCGAGGGACGAATCCCAACCTGGCGCTCGAGAACCGTCAGACCTGCCTGAGCAAGCTGGCCTCCCCCCGAACCAAGCACCACAGGATCGGCAGAAACAGCCTCCGCCCAAGCCGCAGTCACAATTCAAACTACACGCCAAGATTACAGGTCTCGAGAGAACGGGGAAAAAGGATCCCGTGCTTCGCTTCGACGTCCACGTAGGTCTAGTCTAGTCCACGCGGCACACCTGCGACGCTGGATGACCCACGATTATGGCATGGACTAATTTTCTTCAAAACAGACCAATCTCCCCTCCTTCAGAACAACGCAATACCGAGATGTGAGACGCCTTCACTCTGAGTTTGTCAAGCTTGCACAACACCTCGTGTCCGCCAACCCCGAGGCCCTCGTCCCCGCCGTACCGCCTCCTATCACCGCGGCCGGCGCCGGCACCGAGGAGGATGACAACCGCGTCAGGGCCATGATGCAGCGGTGGTTCAACTACACGTGCAGTAACGAGACACTGATGCGAGACGATGAGATGGTGCTGTTTGTGGAGAGTGATTTCGGGTACAGCCCGCTGGTCAAGATGAAGCAGCCTGCCACGGGAGTGCGCCGGAAGATCTTGAAGCAGTTTGCGCCGCCGCCTGATGATACTCCTGAGCTTGCGGACGCGCGTCCCACAGTCAAGTTGTTTTACCTGGGGACAATGGATGCGGGGCACAAGGTGGACAAGATGGTCAAGGCACGCAGAGGTACGAATATACCGACTCACACGCGTGAAGGCACAAACATGCATATTTTCTTTATATATGCAGACATTCGTGTGTTTACGTGTTTACGTACCACCATTCAGTACTAACGATTTGTTGCCCGCCCAATTAGGTCTCGGCCTCGCAGAATCAGATTACGGCGTCAAGCTCAGCAGCATGCACGTCCAAGAACCCCATCCCGGCCTCGCAAACGCCTACAAGAAACTAGGCCGCGTAATACAGACCATGGGCGACTACCACGCCGCCCAGGCCACCGCTCAGGCCGCCACCGTCGGCGATCCCTTTCAGTATCACTCCCAGGATTCCTTCATCGTCAAGGAATCCCTGACCAACCGGCAGATCCTCATCCGCGACTTCCTCCAATCCCAGGAAGTCACACGCAGCAAGCTCAATGCGGCGGACCGCCTCAAGGCAAGCTCCAGCGTACGCCGCGACAAAGTCGACGAGGCGATCACAGCTCTCGACGAAGCCCGCCAAGCCGAATCCGACCTCTACAAAAAGACGCACCGCGTCACGCACAACCTCCTCCACGACCGCCGCAAATGGTTCGCCCGCACAGCCGCGGACCTCCGCGCCAGTATCCGCGAATACGTCCTCCGCGAAATCGAAGCCGAGCGTCGCACCCTCTCCCTCCTGGAGACCGTACGTCCTGACATCCGCTCCATCGACGCATCCGGTGGTCTCAGTCGCCTGGGTCGCGAGGCCCATCCCACTGCCGCCAGCCTACGGAGAACAAGCCTCGCCTCCAGCCAGGGTCCCAAGGGTGATGCCTGGAGCGGAGTACCCCGTCGCTCTGACGCCACGCGCAGCACCTCGGGTAGTTTCATGGGCAAGGTCCCAGAGGAGAATGACGGTGCAAGCGAGGACGCGACAGAGAGTAGCAGCAACGCGGGGAGAACGCCCCTCGGGGATGTGAATGACGAGGATGACCATGACCGGATTGATGCCCGGAATGCGGCGAGTCGCTTGGCAACGAGTACGTTTTAGGGGTATCTTTTTGAAAAGCGTGAAACTCGAGATCATGTTTGTTAGTCGTTAGGGGAAGGGGTGCTGCCTTGTTTAATTCCTGTAGTAGAAGAGAGCAATGTGTACAGTTTAGTTTGATTTTGGTTTTTTTTTTAGACAAGAGGGAGTCGAGCAATGAAGGGAAGAAGGACATGAGACGCGAGTGTACTAACATCGGGCGTTTTGTGAGGTAAATATATACATGCTTTACTGAAATACAACAAGGAAACAGAGCACGAAAAGAGCAATTGAGCTCGTAAAATGATGAAAACGCCTTTGCTTTGCTGTTCTGTGCATCATGAACGTCTGTCTAATTGAAAACACCTGCTGCACCTGCACCACTCATCCCAGGGGCGTTGTATAGCGGGGGCAACGTATCTGAGTTGAGCGCCTCAGCCCTCATGGCCGCTTTTTCCCTCTCGATAGCGCTCAACTTCTTGCCGACTTGTCTGGCGTCGTTCAAGCTCTGCACGAGGGCACTCATGAGATTCGTTAGACTGACATTATTGGCTTCTCTCTCCAGCTCGGCTTCGAATTCCTGCTTGTGAGTGGGAACGATGAGGTCGAGTCGATTGACGAGTGCTAGGATCTGGCGGAGAATGCAATGCGAGGGCGTGGTCTGATCTGCCCCTATTGTGTCGATGGTAGAGCTCATGGTGTGGCCGTTGATATATGACGGTGGCAGATGTTGCAGATACGTAGTGAGGAGGCGAATACGCGAATGAAGCATCTTGACGGCATTTGCTTTGGTCGTTAGGGCGGCAATCATCTCGTCTTCTTCTCGCGTGAGATCCGCAGTCCCCTGATCGATAGATTGAATGTTGATTTCGTCGCTTTCGGCCTCCAAGAGTGTTCTCTTGCCCTTTCCCTTGCCGGTGCTGCCCCTGTCAGTAGACTCGATTGATGGGAACGGGCGGTCCTCCCTATTTCCTGTGGCAGCGGTAGCGGACGAGGCGTTTCCGGAGCCTTCAGCCACGTAGTTCATACTGATCAGCTCGGTCTCCTCTGTTTCGATATTAAAGGGAACTTGTCGGAAACGGGCTTGTAAAGTTGGCTCCCACATTCTTGTGTCACAGCCATCTGTCACGCCCTTTTCTCGATCCTCGGCCTCGTGTATTGTTTCGTAAACGGTAGCGGGGATTTTCCCGGCAGAAGCTCCGATCCCTGCGTCTGAGCCGTGGAAGAGTAGCATGAGGGCTGAATCGTTAAAAGTCTCGAGGAATTGTCTATTAATCGGGACGTGGACAGGTAGCGGACCAGATCCAGCAACGATGGTGTACCAGCCTACAAGGCCTAGTTCTCGGTCCATGTGCACAGTAGTCACTATGTGTGAATGGAGCGTCAGCAAGTGAAATATGATGGCTAGACGTCCGGACTTTGCCTTGGCAGCGGCCCGCGGCAGAGCAGCTGGCGGAGAGGCCAAGGAAGAATGAATAGAAGGAGAACTGGATCCAAGGTGTAGCAGACATACTCTGGTCCAGTCTGGACTTGAATCTTCCTATGTCTAGCAGGTAACCACCAACCGCTTCGGATGATTTCTTCAACTGGCATTCAAACGTATGCTCCATGGTGATTTCCCGACCGTTTTGCTGGCCAAGAATGGCGCCAACAACGGGGCCCTCCTGCTGCCGGATAAAATGTCTTGACACATGGTCTGATACGCCGAATAAGACGAGCGGGTGCACCACAACCTGGAGTAGGGAGCTCTTGGACTGGCTCGACATGAGAGACTGGGCGCTCACGGGAGCCATAGCGGCGTCCACGTCCATGAGGACGGTAGAGCGATGCAGCGGCGAGCTATTCGATTCTGGAATGGAGAGCGTGAACGAGTTCACTACTGTATAGACGGGGCTGTCGTCAAAGAGTGTTTGCGCGCAGTGCTGGTGAGGTGTGGTTGTTTGCAGAGGAGTGACATGAAAAGCACGACACAGAGAGCTAGTGCGGAGACGAGTTGAGAACTTGAGATCCGAGTGGGGCGTGTTTTCGCTGCGTACCTAGTTACATAGGCACTTAAGTCATGGGTGACAGGTGTGAGTCGTGACGTTGTTAGGCAAAACTGAAGAAATCGTGCGGCGACGCGTAGCGGAGGCGCACATTTCGTGTTTGCCTCTTTATTACTATGTAGTACTTAAGTTATGTACATATATATGTAACTTCCATACCGAGGCACTTGATAAGTTTTGGAAGGGTCCGATTGATGTTGTTTCGACAGTAGCTCAACTTCCGCCAGAGCATTGATGGAGATTCTACGGAGTAGCATGTACGGAGTACCTACTCGGTATTTTCGTACCATTTTCATGCCTTATTATGCAATCGATTGTGTCGTTCTGTCTGCGCTCGACCACACGAACAAAGACCACGTCGCTCGGGTTCATGCTGTTTCACCAAATTGCTAGGATTCTGTCAGGGACATCGGTACAACCAGAGGGTCACTGCTAGGTGAGAGTCGTAGACAAGGAGCACTGAGCGGAGACCGAAGGTGGAGACCGAAGAAGGCCTCAGGCACAAACGCGCTGGAGCGACGGTCCATAACACGATGACCTCGCACATGTATGGTAGAGGCCAGAGATCAAAACCTTCAAGCATATGACCCCTACCTTTGACATCTTGCCTTCAGCCCTCACTCTGTTGTGAACTCCCAAGCCTTGACAAATTGATCTCTCTTCTCTCTACTACGAGATACAGACCGTTGGCTAGGACAAGATGTCACGCTTGCGAATGAACACCCGACGAGTCGACGACCTTGCTGAGGCATGCCGGACGCCGACAAGAAATTTGACGATCGCACCGAAAGTGATATGAAGACCCCAATCGATGAATCACCCCCCAGTCGTCCGAAGCCCTAGATCGAGATACAGGATGAAGATGAGAATGAAGAACTGAATCGCCAAATCGAGGAGATGGATAAGACGTTGCGCATCAAAAACAAAAGGGGAACGCCTCGTACGGATGACGAAGCGGCTCTCAGAGGAGCCCAGTAGCCAATCGCAGAACTGATGATAGCTTCGCGGTAAATAGTGTTACTACCGTGGCGGTGTGCCAGCAAGCAGCCTTCCCTATCGAGTGTATGAAAATAGGACATGCCAGCGGTGGGATCGAAGGGAGCATATAGAAACGCTGGGGTAACATACTCTGGAGCGGGAGGACGAATAAGATTTCACGACACGACGTGGAAGAACCTTGTGGATTGGTTTCTTTTGTTCTCCTCAAAGACTGGAGTAGCGTTTTGAGCCAAGGCGCCATCGCAGAAAACGCCGACGTTTCCCACGCCAAAACAACGAACACGCTGAGCAGTTTTGGAAAAAAAGCGCCCGAGGTTTCAGTCATGATCCACATCACGATTCCCTCTTGCGAAGAGGAGTGAGCAAGCAACCACCACCTGTCATATGTGCCAGAGAAAGGGTCATCTCTTCAAGAGGTGCCACGGCAGCGAGAACAATAGCACGCAGAAAAACACAACCGCGACGGTGAAACGATTAAGACGTATCCAATTTCCTTATGGCATTTGGATGAATCCAACTCTTTTGGCGCGGGTACGGCACCAGAATCGTCGTTGAATGGACTCGTTTGAGTGACGAGTACACTTATCGTGTTGAGAGGAAATATGTATTCGTGGCCAATTACGCTGTATGCCGATTACCGCAGTCTCAACAAGACCACAAGGAAGTAGGGCGCCGTTGCCTTGGCCCTTTGATACCGGAGATTTTACACTATCATGGAGAAGCGAAAGTCTGCACCAATGCATCTCAAAGAAGCGTATCACCGACTGTGTATCCGCGGTGACGACGAATGAAAAGAAAATTGTGTTTCTGTGTCGGTATCGCTATTTCGAGCATTCGGTGATGACTCTTGGGCTCGTCAACGCACCCGCAACCTTTTATGACAAGAATACGTCAATACCGTTCTCGGCGAACTCGTGGACGCAATTCGCACCATGTGCTTGTAGATATCTTGACTTGAATTTTTAGCAGTGACGAGGCCACGCACGAGGAATTCGTACGACAGGTCTTGCAAAGATTACGTGAGGCAAAGCTGTACGCGAATCGTGGAAAATGCAAATTTTCAACGAAACGGATCACATTCCTAGGAATCGCCATCACACTCGAGGGAATTGCAATAGAACTGGAAAGGGTCGAAGCCGTAAAAGCATGACCACTGCCGCGCGGTGTATTCGACATCCAAAGTTTCTCACTACACATGGGATCTTACAGACAGTTCATCCAGGGTCAGAACGATTGGCCTTCCGCTAATCTATCCGATGGAACAGAGAACATAGTTGGTGCAAGATTGCTGGCACCCAGTGGTGTACCGTCGAGGAAGCTATCCGGACCAGAACTTCGATACGGTACGCCGAACAAAGAACTGTTGGCAATTCAGGAAGCTTGTTGAACGAGGAGAAACTACTCGGCCTACTCGAAGTTCTCCATCGAAGTTTTCATGGACCATTTTGAACCCCAAGTTTCTCACGACAAAGTCAAAGCTGTCCAGCAGACAGTGAACGACGAGGCGACAGCTCAGCACAGCGCTCCTCCCTCAGATGGATGGATGGATCATGGAACGAACGAAATATGGAACAAACGAATGGAATGGGCTACCCAACCCCGCAAATTCATACACAACACAAGCTGTCACGGTGACTTCTCCGGTTGCGCGGTTACAATCCAAGAGGCCCAAGTCAAATGGTGAAGCGCTAGTTATCGCCAACGAGAGGGCCGAGCTAAGGGTGAATGAGATACGATACAATTGACACAGTACGCGAATTATTGCAACAAGAAGCGGCAGCCGATGGCCTTCGGTGCGGGAGACTATGTTCTAGTGTCCACAAAGAATATTCATTTGCGACGTCCGAGCAAGGAGCTCGCAGCGAAACGCATACGAGATTACATGATGTATTCAACATCACAAGTTTGGAGTCTTCCAGGGGGGATGTGACGAACGCTGCGACGCTACGATCATCGTCGTCGATGAGTCTGATGAATATGAAGTGGAGGGAACTCTGACGCACAAGATTTTAACGGACGAGCGATGATCTAGGGTCTGAGAATTTCTTAGCGTGATCTTGAAAGCGAGAACTACTACGATGAGACGACATGATCCGAGATATCGAAGGAAACGACGACGACGACGACATCGTGCTCGTGGACAATTGCAGGCAGAAGGCTCAACTCTTCCGAGCGATGAACAACAAGGCGTCAGGCCCGCTGAGTGAAAAGAGTTGACAAGCACGAACGTATCATGGCGGATCCTCGAGATTTTTTTTAAGGATTGTTCAAGCTGAGAAGTACCGCGATACCAAGACCTCGAGATTTTTCGGATGATGAAGTTGGAAGTACCGGGATACCAAGTCCACTGAGCGATGAACACCAACGCGTCAAGCACGTTGAGTGAGGAGAGTTGACAAGCACCAAGACATCATGGCGTGTGTACGCCCGTTTGTGAAGCACTAATGTACACGTTGAAGTCTAGTGGTTGATGAAGTTGAAAAGCACCATGACATTGCGTCCTCTGAGTGGAGAGCTGCCGTGCACCAAGACTTGACGTCCTCTGAGTGACGAGCATATTATATCGAGAGCCAGGCACCATGACATCGCGTCCTCTGAGTGGAGAGCTGCCGTGCACCAAGACTTGACGTCCTCTGAGTGACGAGCATATTATATTGAGAGCCAGGCACCATGACATCGCGTCCTCTGAGTGGAGAGCTGCCGTGCACCAAGACATTGCGTCCTCTGAGTGACGAGCATATTATATCGAGAGCCAGGCACCATGACATTGCGTCCTCTGAGTGGAGAGCTGCCGTGCACCAAGACTTGACGTCCTCTGAGTGACGAGCATATTATATTGAGAGCCAGGCACCATGACATCGCGTCCTCTGAGTGGAGAGCTGCCGTGCACCAAGACATTGCGTCCTCTGAGTGACGAGCATATTATATTGAGAGCCAGGCACCATGACATTGCGTCCTCTGAGTGGAGAGCTGCCGTGCACCAAGACTTGACGTCCTCTGAGTGACGAGCATATTATATTGAGAGCCAGGCACCATGACATCGCGTCCTCTGAGTGGAGAGCTGCCGTGCACCAAGACATTGCGTCCTCTGAGTGACGAGCATATTATATTGAGAGCCAGGCACCATGACATTGCGTCCTCTGAGTGGAGAGCTGCCGTGCACCAAGACATTGCGTCCTCTGAGTGACGAGCATATTATATTGAGAGCCAGGCACCATGACATCGCGTCCTCTGAGTGGAGAGCTGCCGTGCACCAAGACATTGCGTCCTCTGGGTGACGAGCATATTGAGAGACGTGTACCAAGACATTACGTCCTCACGTCCTCTAAGTGGCGAGCATATTTATTGTGTTGGGAGAGTCGCGCACCAAGACATGAAGTCCTCTGAGTGGCGAGAAGAGGCGAGTTTACTTATTTCGTGAAAGAGTCGAGCACCGAGACACCTTTGAGTGATGAACACCACGGCTTTGAATGAAGTCCTCTGAGTGACGAGTATACTTCTTATTTTGAGAGACAAGGCATTCGTGGTCAAGTTTTTTTTTTTTTTTTTTGATCTTTGTGGTCCTGAAGTTGATGAAGTTGAAGGCTGAAGCTCACCATGGCATGAATAGAGCCCTATGAACGATTCGAGCACCAGGACACCAGGTCTTCTGAGTGGCGAGTATACTTCTTGTGTTTCGAAGAAGTCGAGCACCAACACATCAAGTTCTCTGAGTGGCGAGTATACAAATTGTTCTACGAAGATTGAGGAAGTTGAATCGGAGTCCTGAGTAACGAGGACACTCAAATCCAATATAACATGGGGACGTACACGGTACCGGAGACCTTTGATAGCGTGTGGACACACACCGGGATCTTCGAAGCTAGAACTACTACAACGCGATGGTATCAAACGAACATACCGAAGCAAGCGACCTACGACGACGATGGCATCGTGATCCAGAATCGAGGACAATCACAGGTAGAAGGATCAGGTCCTCTAAGTAACGAACGCCAAGACATTGGATCCTCTGAGTGACGGGTACACTTATTGTTTTGAGAAGGTGGATGAAGTTGAAATGGACACGACTTGTAATAGAGTCCGTCGAGTGAGTTTATACCCACCATGACTTGGACCGGAGTCATCTGAGTGACGACACTCGACTCCAACAACGTGTGGACGCACCGGAGACTCGTTATGGCGTGTGGACACGCAATGGTATCTTGAGAGCGGGAAAAACTACGGCGCGACGGCATGGAACTGAGATATGGAAGGGAAGCGACCTACGACGATAACCGTGATCGAGGACGATCACAGGCAGGAGGGAGAATTATGTCAGGGACATCGGTACAACCAGAGGGTCACTGCTAGGTGAGAGTCGTAGACAAGGAGCACTGAGCGGAGACCGAAGGTGGAGACCGAAGAAGGCCTCAGGCACAAACGCGCTGGAGCGACGGTCCATAACACGATGACCTCGCACATGTATGGTAGAGGCCAGAGATCAAAACCTTCAAGCATATGACCCCTACCTTTGACATCTTGCCTTCAGCCCTCACTCTGTTGTGAACTCCCAAGCCTTGACAGATTCGATCCACGACTTGACGAGAAAGAGGCAAGTCTCATGGATTGCAATTGGCTTCAATTGGCTGTCCCCTACTGTAATCACACGGAACGCTCTTCGATTGACGATGAGAGATTTGCGCCAGAGGAAGCCTACTCCGTATGCACGTTGTTGTACCTATCTCAGTAGACGTACTCCGCAGTGTCCGTACATATGTAACATGCAAGTAGATACCGTATACACTGGGAAAATAGACCCGGCAGCGCGCTTTGACCAGGTCCACAAACCTGCAGAACATCCCCATCGTGGCCAGCAATCTCTGCTCATGTGAAGATATTTTTGGATGGCTTCCCAGCTATAGAGGTCTCACTCAAGGAAGTTTGGCACGGGTTATGTGGAGGTACATATATGGGCTTCACTATCGGCATGCTGGTTAGGTACATATAGTTAGGTCCATCACGTCGAAGATTTTAACCTCTTTTCATGCAATGCCAGGAGATTGCCAAATAAGGAACGATCGGTCCTCGGATCGTGATTCGTGACATGGTTGTTGGATCGTAAGTGCCGGGTGGGGCCGACCGGACAGTATCCGTCCAGATTCCGGGGCCGCGGCATGGGTGTGTGCTGGTCACTGTGGTCAAGTGGTTTGTATGGAGAAATTGGATGAGAAGTTCCGGGATCTTTACGAGGCTCGGACCCAATGCGACCGCACACACCTTTGGTCCGATGCTAATGTGCGCCTGTCGCCCTTGACCAGATTCGGACTTGTCTAGTCCGTACCTAGGTACTGTACCTGTCTAGGAGCTTTGCAGGTATTTTTCGATGACAGTGACCTCCTTGCGGCGTGGATTTTGCAGCTTCTTTTTCAAACCTCCGTGCATCCTATTATAGCGTAGCTCTTTCGAACTGATTGTGACTCAACACAGAATACCTTTAGCTAGGTATCTCAAGAAACGTTTGCGCCGTACACAAGAGCACAGCCAAAAAAAATGGTGGGTACATAGTCATACGGAGTACGGTTCTCTGTTCCGTTCGTAAGCCGCGTTCCCGCATTGTCACCCTCTGTACCTAGTTAGCGCACTCGGACTGCATACGTATGTACATACCTACATAATGAGTTGATGCCACCCATGAGAATTATGCGAGACGCCTTACCTATGGTGGCTTGCCAACTTGCCAAGTTGCGTTTCTGTCATGTTGTGCAGCGGGCGGGGGGAGGTACATACCACCCCATCTTTCCCCGTTGTGCTCCCTTTGGCATGACTTGTTTCCCCTTTTCTACACTCTTCATCTTCAACCTTCTTCTCGCTAATGGTGGCTGGCTGTTTTCTGCGTCTGGTAATGAGTCTCTTGTCCGCCGGCAGACCTGCTGCAAAATTCCGTGCCGGTCAACTTGGACATGGGTCGAAGTTTATTAAGACGACGCACACTCACCCTGGTTGTCGTGTTCGTCTCACTTCTTTTATTACTGTTCCGTCTCTCGCGGACGAGCCTCGAATATGGTCTCCGCGCCCCCGATGACGTGCCCGAAGCGACGCGGGACGCTGACCCGTTGGACACGGCGATAGACATGGGGATGGAAGGCGAGAATGAGAGTCATCAAATTGGATACCTGACGCAACCGCTACGAAATCCTCGCCCAGACATACACCCCGTGGAGCATCTTTCCCAAACGGCCGAGCACGAATTCCGCGCAACTCTCGACAGGCAGTCCAAGACTTTGGAGGAAGCCGTCAAAGAATACCGCCGACGGTACAAACTCGCTCCCCCGCCGCACTTTGACAAATGGGTCGAATTCGCGATGGAGAATAAGGTGCAGCTAGTGGACGAGTTTGACACAATCCACGAGTTAATGACCCCGTTTTGGGGCCTGAGTCCCCGAACGATACGGAGTCGTGCGCAAGAGGCACTGGGACGTGACAATGGGTTACTGGGTATTGCCATACGCGGACACAAGGTGGCCTTTGTGGACAACGCGCATGGCCCCGAGTGGCAACAAGAGGCGACAACGGACATGATGGCCAGGTTTCTTCAATATCTGCCCGACATGGACCTGGCGTTCAACATTCACGACGAGCCCAGAGTGGTGCTCCAACATGATGATCTGGCGCGGTTGGTCCGCAAGGCCACGACAGAAGACATGGTGTCGTCGTTCGCCAACCCGCGGCCCGTGAATGCCTTTGCGACGAGCGTTCCTGATCTGGAGGCAACGCGCTTCACCAAGGTAAAAAAGACGCGCTTTCGAGCCGCGGCCCATCAGCCAACATGGACGACATCGCGCATGTCTTGCCCCCCTGACAGCGCGGCGCGGATTCTCGACGACGCGGCGCTGGGTGACGACGCCGCTCGTTATGCACTGACTGAGGCTGGCTTCGTGGCTAACTCGACAGCCCTGGCTGACATTTGTCTCAGTCCCTCGCTCAGCCAAACGCATGGCTTCTTCGACAGGCCCAACGGGTACAATGTCGCGCATGACCTCTTCCCGATCTTCTCGCAGTCCAAGATGTCCTCGTACAGCGACATCATCTACCCGTCCCCGTGGTACTGGTCTGGAAAAGTGACCTACAACGAGGCCAAGGACCTTTCGTGGAACGACAAAGACGCCCAGCTATACTGGCGCGGCTCCACGACGGGCGGATTCGGTCGCGATGGCAGCTGGAAGCGCCACCACCGACAGCGGCTGGTTCAGAAGCTGACTCACGCGCCGCAGGCTGACGTACTGGAAATGGAAACTGTCGGAGGAGGAGACCAGACCCATGAGGCGCCATCGAACGGAATCCTGCGGCAAGTCAAGCGCAGTGAAGTCGACGCGCTCCTGAATGTCCGCTTCTCCCACGTCGGGCAATGCGACCCCGCCGACTGCCAGGCACAAATCAAGCATTTCGGCGTCAAGGATATGGTCGACATGAACGACGCGTGGCGGTACCGCTTTCTGCTCGACATGGACGGCAATGCCTTTAGCGGGCGCTTCTACGCGCTTCTGCAGAGCCGGAGCCAGGTATTCAAGCAGGCAATCTTCCAGGAGTGGCATCGTGAACGCCTCAAACCGTGGGTGCATTACGTGCCCATGAGCATGCGCGGGCATGACTGGGTCGAGCTCGTGCGCTTCTACAGCAGCCGATCAAATACCAGAGCCGAGGCCATGGCGCGTGCGAGCTCCGATTGGGCTGGCAAGACGCTGCGCAAGGTGGACATGGAGGCTTGGTTTTTTCGCTTGCTGTTGGAGTATGCGAGGGTGGTGGATGATGATCGAGCCTCGATTGGCTTCGATTTGTCAAGTATGGACCACCGGCCGGCTGCAGAATAGAAGCCACGATGGTCTTGGATGGGAATCGTGGACTACTGGGGCGGAAACGGACGGGAAGCCGGCTAGGCTTTCGATTATACACTGCCGTCTACGGTTAGGACGGTTCTATATCGTACTCTACATCGGTTCTTATAATATATTTTGCCCCTCTTCTCACACTGGTCCCCTCATGCAGCAGTGCGCCCTTGCTTTCTCCGTGCGGAAACACGGCGACGGCTCCCATGACGGGCCGAACGGGATAGGCATTCAGCGTGCCCTCCCGTATGGCAGGCATGTAGAACGTCGTTTCGCCGCCCTCAAAATCATCGTTCAGATATAGCAGAAACGTGAATAGGGAACTCTGCTTCTTCTCCGCGGGTGAAGCGTCGTACATGTAAGTGCCGTCCGGACGGATACCAGACGGGGGCCACGCACCGTCAATGTGACAACGGTATTCTGCACCAGGGACATATCGATAGACACGAAATCGTCGGTTCAATCCACGAGAGGCACGGCCGTCTAGGGACGAAGGCAAAAAGGGGGCCATGCGTGCCCAGAGCTTATCGTGGAATGCAGTATCGCAAACCCAGTAAAAGTTGTGGGCCAGGACACTCGTATCCTCGCCTTCGCGGATGGGCACGTCCGGGAGAAATCCCACGCTCTCTCCAGCAGCGATGATGGCCTTGCACTCTTGCGGCGAGAGAACGTTGGTGGCGAGGCTGAGGTTTGGAACGCTGGGGTGTTTATGGAGCGTGATCGGCCCGTGATCTAATGACAGGTCGACGGCGTTCGGCTCCGAGGTATACAAGATGGCAGGGTGGTGATTAGGGGGTTTGCGAAGGTGTCCGGGCGTTGTATCGAGGACTCGGAAAGATGATGAAGATGGCAACGCCGACTTTTCCGGGATATATTCGCCTGTCTCGGGAGGCTCTGCGGGCCGTCGCAAATCCCACGTCGTCTGCAGAGCAATGTGCAGAGACGACTCGGGCGGGGGCTTGGCCGTGCTGCTGTAGTCCACGGGACAGCTGACTCGAAGCACGGCGTCTAGTACCTCGAGGAGTTCTCGTTCCCTGGGTGTCCGATCGGGGCTCACGATGCTGGCGCCCTTTGGCTGTGTGACGACGTCTAGATCCCGCACCCAGCGACACAGCGCCCCGAGCTTCGGCTCCTCGCGTCGTAACCGCATCTCAGCCAGCAGGATCTTGGCCTCGAGATACTTATCGTCGGCAAGCGCGGCGGAAACGCGGGCTGTGAGATTGGCGCCTCCGGTAGCCGCGGCTGCGTTAAGCCCCGTGTGGCACGATTGGCGGAAGTCGTACACGGCGACGCGAAGGTTCTTGCATGCTTTCGACTTGGTCAGGCCGGGGTACTGTGCCAGTGTCGTCAGCGTCTCTATCGTGATGTCGAGCTCTTCGTCCGAGATGACGGTTTGCAGCTGTTTGGGCTCCGAGTGGGCGCTGTCGTCGGGCGGAGGCGTCACGATTGACTGTGTCGATGTCGTCTTGGCGGCTTTCTTGGAGGCTTCGGGGTGCGCCTGTGCCTGAGCCTTTCTCTTGCGCTTGGCCGCGTTGGACTGTGCCATGGCATGTGCCTGCAAGTGATGGTTGTCTCGAATCCTCTGGATTGTTCGGGATTCCGGATAGGCGTTTGGATCTGAACGCAAGATTATGCTGTGATGACAGGTTTTTCTTTGGCTAATCTTGATTCGTGACGGCGTGATGGTGCCAAGCGGGAGAGGGACCCACTCGCAAGCGGGGAAGTCCCGTACAGCCGGACATTGATAAGCATGTGATGGATTCGGGAAGCTTCATCACGTGACGATTTTATCTCTGGAAGTTGCGCGTCGTCGCCGTGATTGGCCGCGCATAGATCGCATAGAGTTGCTCAGAAACTGGCGCGTTGACGTGATTTGGTCCATCGCAGCGCGCCGATCAAAGAGCTTTCCTGTTTGGAAAGCGCTTGCCACTTTGGGATTCCTGTCACCTGTCCATTCGTCCGGCTGGCAAAGTCCCAACAACTCCCTGAGCCCCTGCTCGTCTCATCCCGTCGCAGACACACTTCACGAGAAAGCCTCAACGCCGCTCGGGGAATTGTTGCGGGACTTTGTCCTTATCGACAGGCGCCGGGCAGACCTTGTCTCTCATTTCGCAAACTATTCGATGGTATGGAGCTCGTGGAGGTAGTGTGTGCCTACATAACACCCGACAAAGCACTCCAGGGCTAGCGCATGGCGTCTGTTGCGTGATGGATGGCGATATCGCAAAATGGTTCGTTGGTGCTGCGTAGCTGATAAGAGCTTTAGCACTGAAACAAAGTGACCTTCAAGCTACACCGTTCTTGTGTGCAACAGCCATGCCGTTCGCCACGTCACGCGACGTATCATCATCGCGTATGGAACGTTGGGAGCCGAATCTCGTGGGCCAGGAATTGCTTAAAAGTTTTACGATGCCTCTTCGAGTGACTTTCCCGCTCAGAACTGTCCGTAGAGTTATTCCTTGAGGAGTTTCACGGAGGACAACTAAGCTGGGACATCAGAGGCCGCAGTTTGCTTGCTCACCGCACATCATGACGACCGCCTCTGGCATGCTTAAAGGCGCAGATGTCGTTCCAGGCAAGGCTGTCGATGTGTCGAGCTATCCAGTCCTCGACGAAAAATCCAGTCCAACGCGCAGCGATGCCGTGGCCGTGAACGACGACGATAAGGAACGCGCCTCGGATACCGAAGACAGGGTCATTGTGACGGGCTATGACGCCGCGCAGCATTTGCTGTCCCTGCGTGATGACTTCGAGCCCGCGTTGACTTTTCGAAGCATCGTCGTCGCCTCCGCTCTGGCTGCGTTCCAGGCCGTCATGAGCCAGATCTACTCTGTAAGTAGAAGTGAGCCCAGTATACGAGAAGGCCTATCTTATTTCGTCCCTCGACAGCTTATATACTCCCACGAATGCTCCCAGTCTATGACATACTTTGACGTTCCAGAATCCTGACATGCCTTTGCCGGCCCTTAGTTCAAGCCAACGTCGGTCACTATCTCCGGAACCTTTATCGTTCTCATCGCCTACTGGGTCGGAAAAGCCTGGGCCGCGTTGCTCCCCCGCGGCGACCTCCAAGAGAAGAATTGGACAGAGAAAGGCGGCCAGGGCCCATTGCCTCTCCGTATTCGCCTCGCGCGCTTTATCAACCCCGGACCTTGGAACCTCAAAGAGCATACTGTCTGCGCCATCACCGCTACATCGGCCTCCAACGCCGCCGCCAGTATCACCGTCTTCACGGCCCAGGACCTCTTCTACGACTTACCGCCCAATGCGACAACCATTATCCTGAGCGTAATTTCCATCGGCCTATTTGGGTACGGCCTTTGCGGCGTACTCCGACCCATCTGTGTCTGGCACGTCGAATCCGTCTACTGGGGATCCATCCCCACCATCAAGACTCTTCAGGGCCTGCATTGGCAGGACGTGAACAGCTCGAAGCCATTACGCGTGTTTTGGTACAGCTTCGTCGGAATGGCTGCATACGAGTTCTTCCCCGCGTATATCTTTCCGTGGTTGAACTCCATCTCCATTCCGTGCTTGGCGTCCATGAGGGCCACAGGAGGAACGGCGGCGATATTGACGAATTTGTTTGGCGGGTCGACCAACAATGAGGGCCTGGGCCTTTTTTCTTTGTCGCTTGACTGGCAATATGTACGTGCATACAGTCTTCTCCGATAGAACCCTTGGTCATGGTGACTTTTCTTGCCGGCCTATTCTCCCAAGGACCCAAATTATCCTGTCTTCTGTAACCTGTCTCAACGAAACCCGGACAAATGAAGTTGGCTGACATGTTTCACGCACCAATTACTCCGTACAGACTACTTCCTTTCAGACCTCGCTTCCCCTCAAGCTGCAAGTCCACCAGGCAATTGGCTTTCTGGTCTGTTTCGCTGCCATGCTCGGCATCTATTACACAAATGCCTGGGACGCCAAATCCCAGCCCTTCATGTCGACACGACTCAGAACAGCCGGCGGCAAGGCTTATCCAACCTCCAAGGTCTTTGTGGGCGGTATTCTTGACAAGACTGCCTTTGCAAAATATGGCATTCCTCGACTGACAGGTAGTTTTGCGTATGCCATGTTCATGGCCAATGCTGCAGTGAGTTGTCCTCTTTTCATCACTTGGATGTACAATCGCGCTGATCGTAAATACCTTGACCAGATTGGCGCTCTAATTGCCCACTGCGCCCTGTTCTGGGGCGGCGATTTTGTGAAGGCGTACAAGAGCTCAAGGGCGGGACGATTTGATGATCGCCATCACGCACACATGGCCAAGCACTATCGAGAGGTTCCGTGGTGGTGGTACGTTCTGATCCTGGTCTTCAGCTTCATTCTCGGTCTCGTTGTTGTCGTTCGGGAAAACGTCACGCTTCCGGTCTGGGCGTATGTGGCGGCTCTGTTAGTCGGAATAGTGATATCTCCTCTCGTAAGTCCGCCCTGCCCTTCAATGAGTCCCACACATGGCGGCTTCCACTAATTGCGCACAGAGTACTCTTCTCCTGGCCCGGTTTGGCAATGGTATATCCACGAACAATCTGTCAAAAATGCTGGCGGGTCTGATGGTCCCAGAGCGACCCATTGGCAATATGTATTTCTCTGCTTGGTCGCATAGCGTTATCAGCAACTGTGTCAATCTGTGCGGCGACTTGAAGATGGGAGAATATCGTTCGTAAACTTCGTACCATCCTATCTTTCTCCACTGGATCCATTACGAGTCATCTTGCTGATTTGTTTCTACCGACGACAGTCAAAATTCCCCCGCGCGTCATGTTTCTTACCCAAATATATGGCACCGTCCTGGGAGGCTTCGTCAACTACGCCGTCATGGTGTCTATTGTCGATGCACATCGCGAACTCCTCACTGATTCAGACGGCAGCGCTGCCTGGAGCGGTGCGAGTATTCAGTCCTACAACACGAATGCAGCGTCATGGGCCCTGGCCAAGTATCTTTATGGCGCGGAAAGCACATATTCCCTCGTACCTATAGGCCTAGCAATTGGTGCTGGAATTGTCACTATCCACAGAATCTTCTCACACGTAAGCGGTATTCCCCTGCTTCTTCGTCGTCCACGGTCCAATTTACTGACGCTGAACGACTTTTTTTCTTTCTCTACAGTTTGTCCCAAGGATACGAGGCCTTGCCCTTACGGAAATCAACATGCCCCAGCTGATCCAATACGCCGGCTACATACCCTACAATCAGTCTCAAACCTGCGTCATTCTCAGCTGGATCATCACTGGGTTCTTCTCCCAGTTCTACCTGCGCAACTACAAGCCTCGTATTTTCAGGGACTACATGTACCTCGTGACGGGTGCCTTTGATGGCGCCAGTCTTTTTGTTCTCTTCATCTTGTCCTTCTCTGTGTTTGGTGCAGGTGGCCGGACTGTTCCCTTCCCAGCGTGGTGGGGTAATAGCGCGACGGGGAATTTGGATCACTGTCCCAGTGTAGAATAACCGTAGAATATCGATCAATACATATTAATTTCGTTTCTCGCTCGTCATACCTTCTCGTCCCGGCTACTTGTGTGCCATTCAAGTATCTAAAGAGTCATTTAACACCCGATATATGCGTATTCGTGGGGTTGGACATGAAGCGGCTGAGACGGGAAACGTGGAATGCGATGTCTCATGTCTGGGCGGGTACCCAACATGCGATATGTACATAACTGAGCCGATGGCTTTGGCCTACCATTCGCGATCTTTCTTGGTGGCTTCAAAGGTTGCAGGAGCTTGTTCGTATTTGATGTCAGTTGCCATTGGTGTTGCGAAACGCTTGTTACCGACTTTATCCATCTGAAACTCCCTCAGAATCTTTTGGGTGTATGTAAGCCCTCTGATTAAGGCTGATGGTGATGGTGCGATTCGGGCGGTCTCGAACGAATCGCAATTTCCATGCCCAGATAGTGATGGCATTCGCCCCGGTCCTCCTTCTCGAATCGTTCGGATAGGGCAGCATTGACTGTTTGATGTCATCTCAATTGGGGACAGCTAGGAGAAGATCATCAACGTATATCGCAACATACAAATTACCCTTGACGAATACGCCGAGGTCCGAAGTGAGGGGTCTGAAGGCCCTCAAAAAGGTAGCAGGAGTGTTGTACAAATCCAGGATGACTGCTTAAATGCCTTATTGGGTAAGCAGACGTCACGCGGTCCGTGCCGTCGTTGAATCCGTCTGGCTGTTCAACATAGGCAAGGTCTCCTATCAGGCCATACAAGAAGGAAGTCTTGACGTCCATTTGGTGAAGTTCTAGGTTGAGTGCCGCGGCGATTGCAAATAAGGCCTTGTAGCTCATGGGCTTGACATACTATTATTGAGGGTCGTCCGCAGACGCCCCAAGGCCAGTCCGTATTTCGTAACACTTATCAGGACAGGTAAGGAGGGATGCACATTGAGAGGTCCCGATTACATATTCAGTGATGGCCTGCGTCGCGTGTCATCTGACAGTCTCAGCCAACAGCGTTACAACTTACGGCCCACACAGATACAAAAGACCATGCCCCCCTTTGCCAAATAGCACCTCATTTCTTTTCTTCAAAAGCGACCATCTCAATTTCATGCGAGTCTCCGCCGGCTAAATCTTCGCGAGTTTTTGGCATATTCTTTTTCTTGAACAATTAAATATGGAACACCTAAGTCGGCATTTGCAGACGATCAAACAAGATGCCGAAGAGTGGCGATCGCGTTACCCTCTAGTCGACAGGTTTCGGCCTTCATTCACAGCGGCTGACGGAGATGAGATCGCAACAATCGTTACCCGACCAATCTCCTACTACTACACGACAAAGGTATTCGTTAAAAGGCAGCCTCACACAGATGAGCTCGGTCTGGATGGCTATGGTAACCCGGCGGTCAATCCCTATATCGCGGATCGTCTACGAAATGAACTTATGAAGCTGCTGTGCTTCAATTCGTTGCCAAGCATACTACGATTCCTGTGCCAAAATTTCTCGATCTATGGGAGGAAAACGGACTCGTACATTTGAAGACTGCTCTTGTTGAAAACGGCATTGAGCTGCGAAACGTTGACGAGTCTCTCCTCTCTACGGCTATCATGAGTGTTACGGCCCAGCTCGAATCAGACATTCTTCCTCAGCTCAGGCGTCTGAGGCAGAATTTCATGGGCAGTCCCAACCCAGAGCTGCCAATGTTACCCCCACGTCGATTTTGGGACTGGAAAGGGACGCGAGTTTGGCCATCGATGACGAAGGACACGGATGATTACGTGCTCTGCCATACGGACCTGGACCGACAGAATATCCTAGTGGATCCGAATACATTCAAGATTGTGAGTATCTTGGACTGGGAGACGGCCGGCTTTTTCCCTCAAGAGTGGGACCTTCCTCTCTGGACGGTGAATGGACCGGAGGACAAATACCGGATGACCAGGGAAGCTCATGGCCAGGAAATCTTCGCTTTCGATTCCCCAGAAAAGTATCTGAAAGAGAGTCCCGCGAGCATTCAAGTGTAGCTCTGTTAACGACAGTGGTCGGTTCACTACATTTGTCACACGAAAAAGCAGACCCCTGAGACATCCTGTCATGGAAGGAAGCCGTCAGAAAACAGAGGATGTTATTTTTACAAAAGGACACCATCTTCACCGTCTTTCAAGTGTTAAATAGGTTGTTTATTAGAGGTCAATTGAGTAATTCACCCCCGTTCCTAACTCTCTTCTTTGTTGTGCTTGTGCTCCTTACAACTCGAACGATTTACAGTGTTGGTTAGACCAAGGAACAATGCACTACATAGTGCGTAAGGGTCGAATTCGACGATGGTTGTGATTGAAGTTGATGATAGCTAGCAGAGAAGAGAGAAGGAGAGGAATCTAGCTATGCCCCTAGCCTTAGGTAGGGAGAGAGGGAGAGGGGCTACAGTGCACACTGCAGGGCCACTTGGCCCATCGGCGTGATTCGTGAATGCCGGTGGCGGAACCGCCGTGCCGAACGTAATACCCGAATCCCGACACTCCCGTAGATTCGGATAGAACCGTCGCTAATTCGTGGCATCACCCGTGCTAGGGTCATTTAGTCAAGTACTTCTCCATACACAGATCTCACAAACCCTGCACGCACAGCGTAATAGAACACGTTTTATCGCCAGGGGAGCAGTCCAATCATTTGGAGTTGTGAGACGTGTTGGTTGCGACTTGTAAATTTGTCAAGATGGAGAGAGTCTGCTCAGCCTCACGGTCATTGGTCAGTGGCACCCGCTGTTGGGTGACTCCCGAGTCCCAACTTCTCCCTACCTCTACTAATGGATACGGTAAACTCAGCAACATACCCGAGGAAGTCCGAAGCCGCCCAACGACAAATGAAGACTACGAATTCACGTTGTATCACGGATGCAGAGTATTGGCAAAGCAAACGCAGACTGCCTACCAAATGCCGCCAAGTAAATTGATATCGCATTAGGAGCAGGAGTCTACTGTCTGTTCGTAGGGGCATAAGTGGCAGTGTTTCGATATCGACGAGTTGAAGCTCACGATACTACCTAGACAGGCAAGGAGGTATTACATTATACATAGGTACGTACATTTTATAAGGCACGAATCAGGTTACATATGTCACTGTTTTAGCGCCAAACTTGTCATCCGCTGCCTGCACTTCAGCCCCCGCCAATGAGCTCGAAAACTTGGACTTCATAGACCTAACATCAAAGGCACGCCTCACGACTTCACGAGACACCCCAACGCCATGCTCTGTCTGTACCCAGAGAACTGACAAACTCTCTGAGCTCTCGTCTTACGCAACGATCAGACAGGTTGACCAGGCTGAATATCGTCACGACAGGTGACGACACGCACGACAATGAGTCACATGACACCCATTGACACGCACGTCGCACGTCGCACGATCCGCGCGAGTGACGACGCACACCGACACGATGATAAACGAATATTGACCTATTCGTAGGTCTCCTTTGCATGCTACCTCGTCGATGGGAGCTACTCCGGTGACATCGTTGGCCTACTGCTACTACCAGTGACCACTCGCTATCTTACAAGCTGCTGTAGCCTATGACAGCCTACAGGTCGGAGGCTGCAAGCATGAGGCATAATGTGCACGCATGATGCAACGTGTGCATAATCAACACTAAAGAGTATGTATTTTACCAGAGCGCGGTATTTAAAGGCGGGTGCTTCTTCCCAATGACAATAAGTAAGACATGATCATCACTGAAACGAAGCACCTCTACTTCTAGCACCCAACGCAGCCGGCCACCGCCATTTTGCCATATGCTTGGCGCTTTGCACGACGCACGGGCTCATAACCCTTGGCCTCTCGAGTCTCCGACTCTCCGCATATCATCTGCATCTAGGTAATCATTCAGATTGAGGCAACAAGCCATCTTTGGCCGGCCGGTTCCCCGAAGCCCCTCATCCCCTTGCTACGCGGCACGCCTGGAGGCTGGCACGCCACGACCTCGGAGTCTCGGACCAATCACCACAGTCATGTCTGCACCTGAAGCGATCGCAGTCGGGGCCTCGGGCCTTTCTCGCAACTTTCAACTGTCGACAGGGAATGTGATGGGGTCTTTGACTATGGGGGAACATGTTCTTCGAATAAGTGCGTTGCAACTTACGGCCCACACAGATACAAAAGACCACGCCCCCTTTGCAAAATAGCACCTCATTTCCTTTCTTCAAAAGCAACCATCTCAATTTCATGCGAGTCTCCACTGGCTAACTCTTCGCGAGTTTTTAGCATATTTTATTTCTTGAGCAATTAAATATGGAACACCTAAGTCGGCATTTGCAGATGATCAAACAAGATGCCGAAAAGATCCGATCGCGTTGTCCTCGAGTCGACAGGTTTCGGCCTTCATTCACACCGGCTGACGGAGATGAGATCGCAACAATCGTTGTCAAACACATCTCCTACTACTACACGACAAAGGTATTCGTTAAAAGGCAGCCTCACACAGATGAGCTTGGTCTGGATGGCTATGGTAACCCGGCGGTCAATCCCTATATCGCGGATCGTATACGAAATGAAGCTGCCGTGCTTCAATTCGTCGCCAAGCATACTACCATTCCTGTGCCAAAATTTCTCGATCTATGGGAGGAAAACGGACTCGTACATTTGAAGACTGCTCTTGTTGAAAACGCCGTCGAGCTGCGAAATGTTGACGAGTCTCTCCTCTCTACGGCCATCACGAGTGTTACGGCCCAGCTCGAATCAGACATTCTTCCTCAGCTCAGGCGTCTGAGGCGGAATTTCATGGGCAGTCCCAACCCAGAGCTGCCAATGATCCCACCACATCGATTTTGGGGCTCCAAAGAGAAGCGAGTTTGGCCATCGATGACGAAGGACACGGATGAATACGTCCTCTGCCATACGGATCTGGACCGACAAAATATCCTAGTGGACCCGAACACATTCAAGATTGTGAGTATCTTGGACTGGGAGACGGCCGGCTTTTTCCCTCCAGAGTGGGAACTTCCTCTCTGGACGATAAATGGACCGCTGGAGAAATACCGGATGGGCCAGGAAGCTCATCGCCGGGAAATCTTCTCTTTCGATTCCCCAGAAAAGTATCTGAAAGAGCGCTCTGGTCCCGCGAGCATTCATCAAGTACAGCTCTGTTAACGACAGTGGTCGCCGCCGGTCGGCGATAAACGGGCAAACTCTCTGGTTGGCAGAGGCCCCAATCTTTCTCCCTGGACCATCTTGCTGCCCCACCAGGGCATTGGTATGGAACTTGGAGTCTTGTCGGATTGGTGATTGGTTGTTTGTAAATTGTTTCGGACTGTTATTCTCTTCATTCTTATCTTGTGTTGTTGTTTCTGCTTCGAGGGAGGCGCGAAGTCACAGGAGAAACCTTGAGTTCAACATCAAGGGAGTGGAGTTGTTTGTTTGTTTTGGAGGGAGACAGGCCTTTTCTTTTGAGGGGAGGAAACTCTATTTCGTGGGTGGAGGAATCACATTCTTATCATCGTTTTTTTGAGAGCTGTTCAACATAGGAAATCGAGTCTTGTTCTTCTTTATAGGATCTTATCGGAAAAACCTTGTGGAAATCGTCAAATCGTCAGTCCAGTTCAGTTGTTTCCGCGTGTGGTTTGTATGTTGTTCATTTCCTCTTGTTCCCCTTTGTCCCTCAGTTTATCTGTCGGTTCAATAAATTTGGGGTAGCTTTAATTCCACGGCCCTTTTTTTTTATTTCCACGGCCCATTTTTATTTATTTCCACGGCCCTGATAATTTGGGTGGCTTTAATTCCACCGCCCTAATAATTTGTCAAGTATCCGGCCACATACTGTAAAAATTTTGTTTTGGAGAACTCGATGTCAGAAGTATCGAGTCACGAGATATTACGTGACTAAAAAGGCATTTACATTTACTAGCTAAACGCACGAAAAGTAATGTACCTATTTTGCCCTGCAACTTTTGCCTCTTATTTGCATAGAGAAGATTGTAGAGGTCACTCGTCTTGAATTTCAGTTCGTCCCCAGTATCGGCGGCAGCGTGGCGGAGTGTGTTTAGCAAAAATCTGGGTGCGACCCCCGCTCGCGATAGCTGGTCACTATACTTCTCGACGATTCCTGCCTCTTGGATAGCTGTCCGCCTCTGTGACGCATGTGCAAGGTTCGTTTCCGATGGAGGGTGGTTATGGATGGGATTTACCACTGTAAATGACCAGTTTAGTGTACCTTTCACTTGGAGAGCAGTCGCTTTGAAGGGACAATCGATCAGCCGAGACCCTGCATTAGGTCGCTTCGGACCCTGGGATTCGCTCGAGCTCCGGTCTCTTGGGACACCTCCAATATCGCATTTGAGCTCGATTCGCGCTGACTTGGTTCCCCTGGGGGGGAAAAACGAGCTAGGACTACTGCGTATCCCTTATCGAGTGTATGTTCGCCGAGTTGTTGGATCAATGTTGCGCGATCTTGGGCGGTGAAGTTGGGTGGTAGAAGGAGACGAGGATCTGCGGCCGCGGGAGGATTCATGGGACCGATTTCGATGGGGGATGCGGCGGAACCGCGCTCTCTGTCATCTTCGCTATCGCTGTATGCGACGAGGCGACTGATTGAAGTCATGACGATGCTTCTAAGGTACGCCAAACGGTAATTTCGATGAGGTAGAGAAGGATGAAGTGGTATAGGCTATAGGTGAAGCTATTTGCATTCTAGATTTCTAGATCACGTAATTATGGGCCTCGGCGCGTCGAGTTTTCGCACCAAATTTTTTGATTTTCTGCGAGTCACATGATTTGCAGTAGCCGGATCGGGGGATACTTTACTAATTATTAGGGCGGTGGAATTAAAGCTACCCAAATTATTAGGGCGGTGGAATTAAAGCCACCCAAATTGTCAGGGCGGTGGAATTATCCAAAATGGGCCGTGGAAATAAAAAAAATGGGCCGTGGAATTAAAGCTACCCTAAATTTGCCACGGGAAAACGCAGATTCCTCACCCCTGAGACATCTTGGATTCTTGTCTTGAAGTTGCCTTGGAAGAAAGCCGTTAGAAAACAGGAGTATGAGAATACGCCTCAAGGATTTCAGAACCTGCCTCAACGCCTTACCCGATTTGGATGTGGAAGTATTTCACCAACGAAATCATTTATAACTTTCAAAGGTACTTCCTCTCATTCTTGAGTCCTTGACCATCGCACGCAATACCTAACTTCACTCATCGAGGCAATTCATCACGACTTTAGCTGTGTGAAAGAGCTTGGTATACATGGTGCGTAAAGATCCTTTTATCACTGATTATATTTTGGAAATATTTCTCAGTTTTATCACGAACAACGGGGAATGGCACGCCGCCTCTTTTTGAGTTGGGGTCTCCTGGGAGGACGATGAGAAGACCCTGATTACCTTGGTGAATTTCGGTACAATATTTGCAACTATAACAGGCGCGTTTTGTGTACTCTTGCACACGTTTGACTTCAATTGTCTTCGACACTAGAGTAAGCCGATTCCATTGATTGGGGAACATGTTGTCGTTCTTACAAGTTCAGTGTGCGATTTCGAGTCTCGACTTCCCGGATGCGGCGGGATACCAAGTCCAGATCCGGGTCTGTCCAGCGCCGCCCTCAAGACAGCATTCACCCGTGCATAAAAACGCGACAAAATTACGCAAAGGGCATAAGACGGTAACAAAGAGCAAATCTGAGCCCTTTTTGAAAATGTTCATCTGTTGAAAATTGGCGTTGGGCGGCTTTGCAATGCATGATCATCTGACGCCAGGGTTTTCAAATTTTAAGGTGCCTCCTGATTGTGTCCATAGAAGCATGAGGCGTACATTTCCTTTCCAGTCTCTAATGGCAATGAAAGATAGGCAATTCATTCATGTTTGATGACGTCGCGTATTTATGTTTTGAAAGCCTGGAACTTGGAAGGGCACCCCCGCCCACGAGGTGAGATGTTCCAATCTTGATGAGCGAAGCGTTTTCTGATTCCGCATATACGAAGGCCCTGAAGAGTCGCTCTTCAATCGCGATGTGTGCGGTTGATTAGCCTGCTGCTGAACACACACGGTTCCTCGTGCGAGGCATCGTGCGTTGCGTCTTGAGTGACATGTGTAGTAGATTAAATTAATATGTGAGATCTTTGCTACGATTGGCATTGAGAATACCAGAGAAGTATCTACATATGATATGCGCACAAGATTGTACGGCGGCCGACGGAAAGATTGAAGAAAGACTGCAACGTACTCCTATGTACCGAGAGAAGTACCTCGACATGCAGATTTGTACCGCGTCCTGATCGGGTAAGGCGTTGAGGCAGGTTCTGAAATCCCTGGGGCAGTGGGAGTCGGGAGGGGAGGATTTGCAGGCAATCGCGGAGCCGACACTCTCTGGGGGGGGAAACGCTGTACCCCCGACTGAAACGTCTCGACTGAAACGCCTCGGTGTGGCAAGTGTGAACGAGTGAACCGGCAAGAGCTGTGCCGCCTACACGTGTACGGTGTGACACAACTTACAAGTTACGGCCCACACAGATACAAAAGACCGCGCCCCCCTTTGCAAAATAGCACTTCATTTCTTTTCTTCAAAAGCAACCATCTCAATTTTATGCGAGTCTGCACTGGCTAACTCTCTGTTGATTTTTTAGCATATTCTTCAATCCTTTAACAATTAAATATGGAACACCTAAGTCGGCATTTGCAGACGATCAAACAAGATGTCGAAGAGTGGCGATCGCGTTGCCCTCTAGTCGACAGGTTTCGGCCTTCATTCACAGCGGCTGACGGAGATGAGATCGCAACACTCATTACCCGACCAATTTCCTACTACTACACGACAAAGGTATTCGTCAAAAGGCAGCCTCACACAGATGAGCTCGGTCTGGATATCTATGGTAACCAGGCGGTCAATCCCTATATCGCGGATCGTCTACGAAATGAAGCTGCCGTGCTTCAATTCGTCGCCAAGCATACTACCATTCCTGTGCCAGAATTTCTCGCTCTATGGGAGGAAAACGGACTCGTACATTTGAAGACTGCTCTTGTTGAAAACGCCGTCGAGCTGCGAAACGTTGACGAGTCTCTTCTCTCTACGGCCATCACGAGTGTTACGGCCCAGCTCGAATCGGACATTCTTCCTCAGCTCAGGCGTCTGAGGCGGAATTCCATGGGCAGTCCCGACCCAGAGCTGCCAGTAATACCCCCACGTCGATTTTGGCAGGCCAAAGAGAAGCGAGTTTGGCCGACGATGACGAAGGACACGGGTGAATACGTCCTCTGCCATACGGATCTGGACCGACAGAATATCCTAGTGGACCCGAATACATTCAAGATTGTGAGTATCTTGGACTGGGAGACGGCCGGCTTTTTCCCTCAAGAGTGGGAACTTCCTCTCTGGACGGTGAATGGACCGCAGGAGCAATACCGGATGACCACGGAAGCTCATCGCCGGGAAATCACCTCTTTCGATTTCCCAGAAAAGTATCTGAAAGAGCGCTCTGGTCCCGCGAGCATTCAAGTGTAGCCTGTACAGTGTTCCGAATGGGTCAGTCCCGGGCCGGCCTGGAGAGTCGTCAGGCCGTCCCAGAGACGTCCCGACCCGAGTCACACTGTAGATGACCCGGGACGGCGGGACATGGGGCGAGTCCCGGGACATTTTCATAGAGGCAGGTCATCAAAATGATTTTATTCATAATGATCTCGATGTTGATCTTTTTCATCAGCTGGAAGCGCAGGAGGCGACTTTGACATCAGATATATGCGGAATCGAGATCGCTCAAACAACGCTGCGCACTGAGACGTGCGAATTGAGGTCTTGGTCACAATTCTTTCATTCCGAATGCCCAGCCTCGCAATGAGGTTATCTTCAGCAGGTGCCAGGTATGTAGTCAGACCCCTGTGTTGCCCGGCCTCTCAAGTCTCAAGGCGCGGCGGCGCGCTCCTTCGCGCGTATTTGCCTGGCTCGTATCCACTTTCTGGACTTCGGCTGGACGAAATTTGCGCTAGGAGGGTTAGGCTTGGGACCATTGGGTAACGAACACATTTGGCCTGCTTTCGGAGATCTTTTGCTGCTGCGCCCATGTTCGCGGTCTTCAGACTTCCGGTGCATTGCTGCCATCTTGTCACGCGGATCGAGAACGAGACAGAGGTAGTAATTAAGTAATTATAAGTAAGCCGCTGCTCTGTCACACGTCAAGAAGTATTTCTCAGCCTTGTTCCACGCCGTGTCGCTGCACTGCGCCAAATACTCGTTGTGCTCAGTGGTCGTGCGAGCCTTCTCTGTTTCGTCCGCGATCTTCTTGCTCTGCTTCCGTTTGGCAAGAGTCGCGTGGTTTTTCTGTCGGTGAGACGATGGTTAGCCTACTATAGGAGTGAACACAGGGAGGAAAGGTACACTTGCCCGAGATTCGTCCGCTCTAAGTGAAAAATGTGTTTTCACAAAGTCAATCTCGTCCAGCAGCTCGTTCATCGCGCTCAACCAATCGCTAAGGAAAGTCGTGTGTCCTTCGACGGCCATTGTAGCGGCATCGAAGAGTCAAGACTTCTAAAGCTCCGTGGGTGAGCTCGAGTTCTTCCCAGTCGTACGGATTCAGGAGATCCGCCTCATGGAGGCCCTTGTCGGCGCCGATGGGAGGATCCCATTCCCTCCAGAACTTTGTTATGCGGTCTTTGAGGACAAGAAACCGATTGGCGGCCTGGTAGATGGAAAACCTGGTATGTAGCTGAAGTGCGCTATGTACATCTTTCGACTGGAAGACTCTGCACGACTGGGGGTATTAGTGGGAGTCTGGACTCGTCCTCGCGCTTCGCGTCTTCATCACTTTTCCGATGTCCCGAGAGTCTGGTTCTATATGGACTCTCTGTTTCCCCTACTTCCAATTTAGAGAGTCATTCAATCGAGGAGTTCCCTTGTTGTCTCATTGTTCTGCTCTTTCAGAGATCTATTGTGATCTTGCTCTTGTTGGGTTCTCCTTATCGGACCTACATCCATTATTCGACCTATCACATCCTGGTCGGATATCCACCCCTTTCGTGTACCCTCATTACCTGCACTGTTGTGGCGACAGAGACAGGGTACTATAAGTTATAACACATTCACTTCCTCAAGTGATCCTGCTGCTCAAGCAGAAACAACAACATCACCAGATCGTTTCCGGTACTCACTCATTGCAACATCACCAGATCTTTTCCGGTACCCACTCATTGAAACTTTCGCCAATACACTCGTTGGTACATCACTCACTTACCTCAATCACCTTGCAACTCTTGCTCTGCAAGTTGCCGAGGTCTCATATATCATACTGGAGCCCTTTGCCTCCAGTGTCCACTCACTCGTTGCAGCCAACGTCTTCCTCGTCTTCTACTCCGGAACTTTCTTCCTGTTCGGAAACTTCCCCTCATCTTGAGAGTCACCCTCCTTACGACTCTACAGAAGAGGACGCTATCGATTTTCTCATTCAATCTTTTGGAGAGCTTTCTCTTCCCTCTCCCGCATACTGTCCACCTCCTGACTCCTTCACGATGGCCACTCCCGTCGCCCCTAGTCTTCCAACAAGGTTGCCGTCACTTGCCGCTATCGGTTCCTTTGATGGGACGACCGATGCAGAACGGTGGCTTGAGAAGGTTCAATGGGCTTTCCAGTTGGTCAACGATGGACATGATGCGGACCCCAATACCTTCGTTAGGGCCATTAACATGTCTCTGGAGAGAGCTGCCGCCACTTACGTTGACAGCTCTGCGCATTTGAAAAGCATTGTTAGCCTGGCCTCTCAAGGAGCAGCCACACAGTCGGACCTAGCCACCTTCCAGCGGTGCCTCAAGGACCGGTACTGCCCTACCGTCGTTGACGTTCAGCCCAACTACTTTACCAGTGTCGAGTTTCGTCAAAGCTATGATGAGCCTCTTGCTGCATACCATTCACGTGTCATAAACACCCTCCAACGAGCTGGTGGCCGCGACAGGCCTCTCAACAATGCCGACCCCCTCTCACCCCTCGAGACTACCACTCTCAGAGACTACGTCAACCGCTTCGTCCGGGGACTATACGACAAGTCGGTTATGCAGGAGGCGATCGGCCAGAGTGTGCTAATCTCGGACAGTCTCAGGTCGGCCTTTGAGATCGTTCAGCGGGCGGGCTCCATCCAGGGCGTCAAGACGGACATTGCTCGTCAGGACGCACGAGATGCCAAGATAACGCTAATGGAAGCCTACGTTCAGCGGCAGAGCGGCTGCCCTGCTAGTGAGGAGCTTTCGCGCGCGTACAAGCTGCCGGCTGGACTAATCGACGTTTGGGGAGGTTCACAGGCTAGTCTGGTACCTGTTGACACCCTTATGGCTCAGTTACAACCCTCCATGTCACACCTAGGCATTCGAGGATCATGGACCGATTCTGTCACGGAGCACCAGTGCAGTCATTCCCACCCCTGTTCTGCCCCTCCTGCCCAGACAGCCCCTCAGCCGGTATCATATACCGTTCCTGGCCGTCGAGATGCCTCCTACCGTCCCGACATTGTTGCCCCAGTTTCCCGCAGCAATCAGCTGGAACTGAAGCCTGCCGCTGAGTCTACAAACCAGTACATCAATGGTTCCGTCCCGCTGCCTCGGGGAGGCGCCTGTTTTAGGTGCGGCATAGCTGGTCATTATCCGGCCAACTGCTCAGCTCCCAGCGACAATCTACCCCAGAAGTGGGAAGTGGCTTGGCTAAAGTCCATGATGCTCCAGCCGCAGAAGCATGACAGAACATGGGTTCCGGATCGCGTCCATGCCCGATCAGCGCTGATTTACCTCAACAGTGACGAACTTGATTACGAGGTTGGATCCGAGTCCTCTCGTGGCTGCGCCTCGGTCACAGCTCGATTCGCTACCATCGAAGCCTGCCCTGAGTTTGTCTGGAATGACCCCCATCCCATCCGGCTTGCCACTCGACAAGCTTCCCTTTCAGCTACCGTCGAAGACGCAGACGACGAAGGCGAGCCCCCACTCCCCGACACGCTCAAGAGCAGTCTCCTGCTGGCGGACCCTCCCACGCGTGAGTCAATTGCTCAGGGTGCCTTATGGGTCATGACCCTCCTCTCCCAAACAGCGCCTCCGTCCAAGAAGCGAAAGGGCATGCCGTTGAGCGAGATGCTTGACGAATCGGTCCCTGAAACGGTGCCTTTGGTTCGGGAGAAACTCGTTAAGCAGAACGCTCGCGCGTTGAGCGAGATCTGGGGACGAGAGGGTCTCGGGCCAATTGACTGGAAGGCTCTTGCGAGCCGTATTGCTGTCCCCATCTCCCTGATGGACCTGTGGCAGAAAAGTCTCGAGCTTTCAAAGCAATTTCGAAAGTTATCGTCCAGGGTTACCGTCTCCAAGCCACGCCAGAAGAAGAAGAATGTCTCCTTCACTTTTGGTGCACAATCTGTGCAAACTGCACCACCTGACCTTTCGAACCAATCTTCCGCCACCCACAACACTGACCTTCTTCGGAAGCATCGAGGAGGCTCCAAAATCTTTGGTGTTCCTGCCCTCCTTTTCACAGGGTACAAGCAGAAGCAAGTGTTCGACTTGAGTCCAGGTCAAGCGGTCGCAGATCAGGGCGCCGAGATCAACATCATCTCGCGAAACTTTGTTCTTGAGAACAAAATTCCTGTTTATGACCTCGGGACTGTCGGCTTCAAGGGGTTGCAGATGATCAATGCGGACGGGCGTCTCAACATGGTCCCCCACTTTGTGTCTATGACATTGGTCTGTGAAGGGGTCAAGAGGACGATATGGGCTGTTGTGACACCAGATTCCCAGCCGAAGTCGGCCCCTAATATCGAATCGAGCTCCAACATCGTGCAACCAGGGTAACCCCAAAATGAGTACAGTCCTGTGCTTCGGCTGGGAATCTGGTGTCACAACAGCCCATATCGTCCTCTTGACCCCTTCACAGACCAATGTCATAGACACAAAGTGGGGGACCATGTTGAGACGCCCGTCCGCATTGATCATCTGCAACCCCTTGAAGCCGACAGTCCCGAGGTCATAAACAGGAATTTTGTTCTCAAGAACAAAGTTTCGCGAGATGATGTTGATCTCGGCGGTCCACGCGTCAAAAGATATCGATATCTTGCTGACGGCTTCGGCCAACTCGTCTTGTAGAGTCCGCTTTTTCGTACGAAACTCGTCGATTATCCAGCTTCGGATCGTGTACGAGCACTTTGGCAGATAAATCGGGGCGTTAACCACTAAAAATTTGATTAGTCCACAGAAGTGCATCGTTCAAGTATGGCAGCAGATCTCGATTGTTCGTACCTGAGAACTCAATCAATTCCCGGAAGTACTGGTTCTCAACCATATAAAACGGCGCGTGAGAATGTATTATGAATTTGATCAGTTTCTGCTTGAAAAGGATAGATCGATCCTTTGAGTGAATAAGTCTGTTCGCGGAGGCGGTACTGGCGCCAGCTCCGTCAGCCTGGTAGGTCTGGTCTAGAGACCTCTTCTCGGGGAAGGACTGCGGACGGAGCTGGCGCCAGTACCGCCTCCGCGAACAGACTTATTCACTCAAAGGATCGATCTATCCTTTTCAAGCAGAAACTGATCAAGTTCATAATACATTTTCACGCGCCGTTTTACATGGTTTGACCCCGAAACTGCACTTCTCGATGCCCAAGCTGAGACCCGCGTCTCGCAGCCGACGCAAGACTTCCAGGACCTTTCGAAGATGGTCCGCCTTGGAGCCGCCAGAATAGATGAGAACATCGTTGAGGGTAGGCCGTGGCGAAGTCCCCAAGCGTGTCCCCTAACGCCCCGTTAATGTACCGCTGGAACGTGGCGAGGGCACCCGCCAACCCGAATGGACACACAAGCCATTCAAGAAGCCCGAATCGTGTACGAAATGCGGTCAAGTACTCATCATCCGCCGCCATACGCAGTCAGTGGAAGGCCGCCCGGACGTCCAGCTTCGTGACCCACCTAGACGACGACAACGAACGTAATGTCTCCTTGATGAGAGGCAAAGGATATCAATCCTGACATGTCACCTTGTTGAGGGCCCGATAGTCCACACAGAAGCGACAGCCTCCGTTCGCCTTCTTCACCAAGACCACAGGAGCCGCAGCGGAGGACGAAGATGCTCGTATCCAACCCTTTTCCATCAAGTCAATCACCCGCTTCCGAATCTCCAGCAACTGGTCTCGCGGCATGTTGTACAATGGGCCAATGGCGCCGAAGGCAGCTCCGGCAGAGCGCCGTCCGCATCCCGTTTGAGACGAATGTGATGATCTGCCTTACCCCTCGGGGGGGTCAGCGCATTCGCCTTCTCCTTCCGAAACAAATCCGCAAACTCGCGTAGCTCAGATGGCAGCCTGAGCGCAACGTCCTCCTCCTCCACCGTCGGGGGACCCAACGACTGCGAAAAAACCGTGGCAATCTCCCTCAAACTCGTGGCCGAGAGGCGGATCTCCGTTCCGTCCATCGCCGCGCGCCGCACCATGCCTGCGAAACTCCTGCGTAAACTGACCCAAGCATTCCCACCGTGGGGTTTGCCGTCTCCCGATCTTCGAGGGATTGGACAACCAGATGATTGCGCGAACCCACCACCAGTCGACGTTCGGCCGCATGCAACACGATCTCGTTCCTGACGAGCCAAGGGGCCCCCAAGATGTAATCCCGAGTGAGGCCAGGAATCACATAGGCCACCACTGGGAACGCCCATCCATCCACATCGGCTTGGAACCGGACCAAATGTCGGATCCGTAGCTGGGCCCCCGGCGAGGACGGACTTCGTCGCAGCTCGCTGGGTGTCCACCGCCGTACACAAACGTCGTGGATTAGGTAGCGCAAAGCGCTCCAATCCGAGCCGCTGCATAAACCTCTCACTCACCGCCGCATAGCTGTCACAACCATCATCCACCTGGGCAGTAGAAAACGCGATGTCGTTACAAGAACAGGGGGGAGGAAAGGCTCGGTCTCCATGTTGTTCTTCTATCTCTTTGTACCTCTTCCCCGTACTATCAGACAGCCCTTGCGAGCGGATGCTCACTCCTTCGCCGGAACTCGCGACGGAGGGGGGCTCCTTCGCCGAGCCGAAGTCCGACTCGCCACACTCCGAAGTCCGCTCAGAGACCTCACTCTTGCGCACCCCAGCGGTCTCCCGCGACGAAAGAGTCGGCGGCGAGGCGACCCTGATGATCGGTAGGGGTACGATGTGAACGCTGATCTGGAGACCGTCGTGACTCCGAAGGGTCCTTCGAAAATACCGTCGTCTTCACACTCTTCTTCCCGCCCGGCTTCGACTTCCTGCTCTTCCCGGAGAAGCCCGTCCTCGCCACAACCGTCGTATTCGTGCCCTTCTCTGAACCGGCTTCAAGCGTAGGTATATTCGAATCGGGCGTCGTCATCGTGCGTATGAGGTTGCGACGTTCGAGCGCTCTCTGTTCCGCCTCCTGGTGCTTGAATACAGCCACCGCCTCTGCGTAGCTATGGGTGGGAATCGTGCGGTGTCGGCAGAGCTCGTCTAACTCACTAGAGATCGACTGGTGCAACAACCCAACCTCTCATCCTCCGACGCATCCAACCTGTGAGCTCTTGCCATCTGCGCCTCGAACCGTACTAAATAATCGCTGAAGGACTCGTCGGACGCTTGGCGTAACCTTCGGAGATCGAGTCGCTCAACCTTGACAGACGTTGTGTCAGAATACAGCACCTCCTAGTGATTCAGGAAGGCAAAGGCATTCCACTCGAGAGCCGCCCCCGACTCGAAGTAATACAACGACTGCTCTTGAATCTGATCGGCGAGGCCATCGTACACAAATATCCACTTCTCTATCGGAGGATAATCTCTCCTCCAACCGTTGTCCGCCAACTCTTCAGCTGCGATTTTGTACCATCAAAACGGGTCCGAATCGGGGCTGGACGGCTGGTACACTGGAAGTCGCGAGCCAGCGGGCTTTGTCGCGCTGTAGTTGTTGAGAAAATGAAGCAAGTTCGGCCCGTAATCGGTTGAGGTCCGCCTCTATCGCGGATAAGCTTGACGCGTGGAAGTCCATTCCGAGGAGCAAAAAAGAAAGAAAGAAAGGAAAGAAAGAAAATTAAAATTGACGAGTGAAGAGAAACAATTGTGATGAACTGGCCTAGGGTGGTTGCCGCACTCTAGCGTTGACAATGAAATTGTTTCTCTTGTTTCTATTGAGGTCCGAGGAGAAAAGTCCTCTCGCTGGTGCTAAATTAAGCACATACAAAGATGTGCGCGCCCCACACTCCTCTGCGAGCACAGGGGACTGTACTACCTGAATTGCCTGAACCGGCATGTCTCAGGTAGGGACCGATGTTACGACACACACAGAATACAAAAGACCACGCCCCCCTTTGCCTTTGCAGAATAGCACTTCATTTCTTTTCTTCAAAAGCGACCATCTCAATTTCATGCGAGTCTCCACTGGCTAACTCCTCGTGATTTTTTAGCATATTGTTTTCTGTAACAATTAAATATGGAACACCTAAGTCGGCATTTACAGACGATCAAACAAGATGTCGAAGAGTCTCAATCGCGTTGCCTAGTCGACAGGTTTCGGCCTTCATTCACACTGGCAGACGGAGATGGGATCGCAACACTCGTGATCCCACAAATCTCCTACTACTACACGACAAAGGTATTCGTTAAAAGGCAGCCTCACACAGATGAGCTCGGTCTGGATATCTATGGTAACCAGGCGGTCAATCCCTATATCGCGGATCGTCTACGAAATGAAGCTGCCGTGCTTCAATTCGTCGCCAAGCATACTACCATTCCTGTGCCAGAATTTCTCGATCTATGGGAGGAAAACGGACTCGTCCATTTGAAGACTGCTCTTGTTGATAATGGCATCGAGCTGCGAAACGTTGACGAGTCTCTTCTCTCTACGGCCATGATGAGTGTTACGGCCCAGCTCGAATCGGACATTCTTCCTCAGCTCAGGCGTCTGAGGCGGAATTTCATGGGCAGTCCCGACCCAGAGCTGCCAGTAATACCCCCACGTCGATTTTGGCGGCCCAAAGAGAAGCGAGTTTGGCCATCGATGACGAAGGACACGGATGAATACGTCCTCTGCCATACGGATCTGGACCGACAGAATATCCTAGTGGACCCGAATACATTCAAGATTGTGAGTATCTTGGACTGGGAGACGGCCGGCTTTTTCCCTCAAGAGTGGGAACTTCCTCTCTGGACGGTGAATGGACCGCAGGAGCAATACCGGATGACCACGGAAGCTCATCGCCGGGAAATCACCTCTTTCGATTCCCCAGAAAAGTATCTGAAAGAGCGCTCTTAGTCCCGCGGGCCGCGAGCATTCAAGTGTAGCTCTGTTAACGACAGTGGTCGGTTCACTACATTTGTCACGCGAAAAAGCAGACCCCTGAGACATCTTGTCATGGAAGAAAGCCGTTAGAAAACAGAGGATGCTATTTTCATAAAAGGACACCGTCTTCATCGTCTTTCAAGTCTCAAATAGGCTGTTTATTAGAGATCTTGATCAATTGAGTCATTAACCCCCGTTCCTGTCATGGTCTGGGCTTTGCCCAGCCCTCAGCAATACCTAGGTACCAAGCTTGGCAAACACTCACTATTGGCCGATCAAAGGCGCCCGCGTGACGCGTCATGTGTACGAGTTAATTACGTGCCAAATGGAGTACGGATTACGGGTTACTACCGTTACTTAGTCTAGTCTAGTCTGGTCTGCAATCAAGTCATGAGATGATGCCCAAGTTCCCAACAGTGGCAAGGCAAGACATCATGGGTTCAGAATACGTATGGCAATGATAAGACAGTCACATTGGTAGGAGTAGTAGTGTCAGGCTGTCGGATATGGGTGCTTGGAGGGTCCGATAACGGCGGTAATACATGACAGAAGTCACGTGCACTTGCCACTCACACACACCTACATTTTGTAATTAGAAGCCTACTGCTACTACGAGTGACCACTCGCTATCTTACAAGCTGCTGTAGCCTATGACAGGTCGGAGGCTGCAAGCATGAGGCATAATGTGCACGCATAATGCAACGTGTCATAATCAACACTACAGAGTATGGATTTTACCAGAGCGCGGTATTTAAAGGCGGGTGCTGTGACGGTTACCCGTAACTGCTCTGTCCGTCGTTTGCACGCACCTATATATCCTCCACTAAGCTGGTTCTCATCAGCTTAGTGTTCTGACCTTTTGGTCGGGTCGGTAGGGATATCCGAATCCTCACAGGTGCTTCTTCTCAATGACAATAAGTAAGACATGATCATCACTGAAACGAAGTACCTCTAGCACCCAACGGCCAACGCAGCCGGCCACCGCCATGTGCTTGACGCTTTGCACGACGCACGGCCGAGTCTCCGCATATCATCTGCATCTAGGTAATCATTCAGATTGAGGCAACAAGCCATCTTTGGCCGACCGGTTTCCCGAAGCCCATCATCCCCTTGCCGCGCGGCACGCCTGGAGGCTGGCACGCCACGACCTCGGGAGTCGGAGTCTCGGACCAGTCACCACATTCATGTCTGCACCTGCAGCGATCTCAGCCGGGCCTGTCTCGCAACTTTGAACTGTCGACAGGGAATGTGATGGGGTCTTTGACTATGGGGGAACATGTTCTTCGAATAAGTGGTGGCTGGAGATCTCCGGAGTCCGCGTCCTCTCGTCCTCTCGTCCTCTCGTCCTCTCGTCCTCTCGTCCTCTCGTCCTCTCGTCCTCTCGTCCCTCCCCTCTTTACTCGGCCTCAGGTGCCAGGGACCTCGGCATGCAGCATGCTACAACTTGGGACCATCTTTCTGGGCTCTATAGCGACATGGCGTTTTTCTGAGCCTGAAAGAAAGGACAGAACCTGAAGAGGCGGATCGGGACCTCTTGGATTTCCTGGAGCCTGGGCCCTGCGGCCTGCCGCCCTGTGGCCTAGCCTGACACCTGCAGCCTGGAGCTAAGCCTGGAGCTAAGCCGTGCAACTTGCAAGACATCCCCTTACTGAGAAGCGATTGTCTTGCCATCTCCGCGCATAGAATGTATCACGCGCTAAGTTCCTGCTCACTCGTCGTCGCTCGATTCTGGCTGCAAAATGTCCGTGTTGTATCATGATATCATCTCGACGATTCCGACAGGCTGCTACTGTCAACCTAATAGGTAGGTGGTTTCTCGAGGCCCGGGCTGGACCCTGGAGGCGGCAGGCCTGTACTCCGTAAAGCTGTACTATGACTATCCATCTGGTCCTCCTCTGGCAAGTTGGTAGGCTCAGGGCTGGTAGCTGGGCTATGCGTGCAGCGTGGAAAAAGAACAGCAGAATACGAGAGACAGTGAAAGAGGGACCGTGTGTTTTGAGAGCATGCTGCATGGCCTTGCATGTCCGACGCTTGTTGGCGCTTGGCATTCATGACGGGCAACTCTCCGTCTCTCACTGCTCAGGACTTGTCTCCAGACTCCCTTGACCTTCTCCCCGGCGCCCGCATAGGTACTGTTACATTCACTGATCCGATAATGAAAGCGTGCGTAACCTTCTAGTCGCTAAAATGCGATGCACTCAATTATAGCGGGCGATCTCAATTGTGATAGTGGACGGACAGTTGCGGACAGTGCAGTTTGTGTGCAGTTGCGAGCGCCGAGATATTCAATTGACGGACTTGGGTGTTAGAGAAGCATGTTCCTCTACGTACCTACCCTCCAGGTCTATCGGTGGATCGGCAAAACTCTTTTGATACGTATGGGAAAACAAAATGATGGACTCACGAAGTGCGCCTTTTTTTCGCCTAAGTACAAAATGGACTCGCGGCCACACAAACTGTGAACTGGCGACCCGAAAACAAGACGTTTGGCTTGCGCCCATTTTATATTTCATGAATGAATCGATTACCCCTTGACACACCAGAAAATCTCGGAGGTCGGAAGGCTGGAAAAGGTGGAATTTGGAAACCCGGACCAAGGTCGAACGGGTGTCCAGACGGTCCAAGGACAAAGAACAGAATCTCAGCTCTGAGCTCACTGAGAAAGGACAAGAGAAGAAGTACTGATAGATCTGACACGATTTGCCAGACTAAAATGAGAAGATACTAATAGAACCGTAAAACGAGACTCAGTTCACTATCCTCACAACAGGAACAGTAACTAAGTCCTAAAGCATGACAAAACCCAACAACGGTCAACCCCCCTTCTCTCCTTTGCTTTCCTCAGTGGGCTCCCTCGACTCTTGTAACCAAATGCCCAAACTGATCTCCCTTGTCTTGAACTTCGGATGTCTCGGCCAATCTCTCCAGAGTCCAGAATCAGATGCCTTGGTAACCAACACAGTACACTGAACAGAACGGAATGTGACCAAAGAACAGCAAGAGAAGAGAAACATGCAAATCCAGCCTGGCACAACAACTTCATAGAAAGCGTCCCTCCATCACAAAAAGTGTCTCAACAAGTACAACAACATCTCACAAGTGAAATGTGAGGGAGCGATGATAAATGAGAGAAGCGCGGGGTAAATTGTAATGGGGTGATTGACCGAAAGCGGAGCAATGACCGGTCACCGACTGTCCAACAGTTCTGGCAAAGCGCTTTTCAACACAGACGGTCATTTCGAGAGTCAGTGTCTGCCAAGCTTGGTACCAGAATCACCATCTGTTTAGTTATAATATAATAACGCGTGAAACGAGTACATGAGCATCAGCAACTAATCCTGCATTCAAGTGTGACACTTGTTAGAATCTTCAGAAGTTCCTCGCGGACCTCGCCGATCTAAATGTAGCTTTTACACTGGACAGACACGCTTCCGATACTGATGCAACCAAGGTGGCATTCGCCACTAGCCAGTAGCTGGCTGCTGCCAGGATTTATAGAAGTTTATTGAGATGACTCAGATGAGTGAGTCTTGAGACGAGAGTGTCCAAAGATCTCTTGAGCAACATCTTGGCCAATCGCGCCCCGCGGGGGACGAGGATGGCTGACCGGCAAGACAGACGACAGTCGACTAGACGCGCCCCCATTTTGCTAAGTGTTATGACACCCATCGTGTCGACGTCGGCGACTTCCTTCGCAGCGTTTCGTAAGGAGTTGATAATGCTCCGGAAGGACCTGTTCTGGAGGTCAGTGTGTTACCCTGGTTGTCCAGTTTTTGGTCTTCCAGTCTTGTTTCGCATTCACCGAATCACCAAACATGTTCCATCCCATAACGCACGCCATACCACAAGAACCCGTTTTATCCTCCCATGGTGATATATGATATGAGTATTATGTACAACATACTCGTCCACATAACAAGACATTAGCTTACCCCCCTCCAGTGCACCATAGACAATACCCCCTCCCCCCCAAACGTAGTATTAGGAATGCGCATTGAGAGGTCCAATTATAAGTGATGGCCTGCGTCGCGTGTCATCTGAAAGTCTCAGCCAACAGCGTTACAACTTACGGCCCACACAGATACAAAAGACCACGCCCCCTTTGCAAAATAGCAGCTTCATTTCCTTTCTTCAAAAGCAACCATCTCAATTTCATGCGAGTCTCCACTGGCTAACTCTTCGCGAGTTTTTAGCATATTTTGTTTCTTGAGCAATCAAATATGGAACACCTAAGTCGGCATTTGCAGATGATCAAACAAGATGCTGAAAAAATCCGATCGCGTTGCCCTCGAGTTGACAGGTTTCGGCCTTCATTCACACCGGCTGACGGAGATGAGATCGCAACAATCGTTATCCGACAAATCTCCTACTACTACACGACAAAGGTATTCGTTAAAAGGCAGCCTCACACAGATGAGCTCGGTCTGGATGGCTATGGTAACCCGGCGGTCAATCCCTATATCGCGGATCGTATACGAAATGAAGCTGCCGTGCTTCAATTTGTCGCCAAGCATACTACCATTCCTGTGCCAAAATTTCTCGCTCTATGGGAGGAAAACGGACTCGTACATTTGAAGACTGCTCTTGTTGACAACGCCGTCGAGCTGCGAAATGTTGACGAGTCTCTCCTCTCTACGGCCATCACGAGTGTTACGGCCCAGCTCGAATCAGACATTCTTCCTCAGCTCAGGCGTCTGAGGCGGAATTTCATGGGCAGTCCCAACCCAGAGCTGCCAATGATACCGCCACATCGATTTTGGGGCTCCAAAGAGAAGCGAGTTTGGCCATCGATGACGAAGGATACGGATGAATACGTCCTCTGCCACACGGATCTGGACCGACAGAATATCCTAGTGGACCCGAATACATTCAAGATTGTGAGTATCTTGGACTGGGAGACGGCCGGCTTTTTCCCTCAAGAGTGGGAACTTCCTCTCTGGACGATAAATGGACCGCAGGAGAAATACCGAATGATCACGGAAGCTCATCGCCGGGAAATCTTCGCTTTCGATTCCCCAGAAAAGTATATGAAAGAGCGCTCTGGTCCCGCGAGCATTCAAATGCAGCAAATGCAGCTCTGTTAATGATAGTGGTCGGTTCACTACATCTGTCACGCGAAAACGCAGACCCCTGAGACATCTTCTCGTGGAAGACAGCCGTTAGAAAACAGAGGAGGTCCGAGGATGCTATTTTTACAAAAAGACACCGTTTCCACCGTCTTTCAAGTGTTAAATAGGCTGTTTGTTAGAGATCAATTGAGTCATTAACCTCCGTTCGTAACCCTCTTCTTTGTTGCGCTTGTGCTCCTTACAAGTCGAACGATTTGCAGTGTTGGTTACAACAAGGAACGATGCACTAGTGCGAAAGGGTCGAATTCGACGATAGTTGTGATTGAAGTTGATGATAGCTAGCAGAGAAGAGAGAAGAAGAGTAACCTAGCAGTAGCTACAGTCTAACCCCCGCTAAAACAATCCGCCACAAAACGATAGTATTCGCACATGAACGATAATTTTGGGCCTCATTTTTTTGAAATCCCTAACAGAAAAGCGATTCGAGATTCGATAAAACGATATGGCGATATAACGATGGGCTCGAGGCCATTTAGCTCATACATATCGTTTTAGCGGGGTTAGACGGTGGGAGCGGCAGTGCGGCCCGCGGGACAGCCCGTGCATCCATTTGGTGGGTCCAAAGGAAGCCAAGTTCCAACACTTTTGCGTCAACGATGAAATCTGGCTGCCGGCCATCCTCCCCTCCAACCAACTTCCCCAGGAATCAGGATTCGCTTCGCAACCGACCCATCGAACTTTTCCTGGCGCAAGTCGAACTTGACCCACGGCGCAATGGCTATGAACCTTCGCTGCACGCAATGGACTTTGGAAGTGCCCATATCAGCCAATGTCGCGACTGTCGCGACAGCATGCCTATTCAATGAGCTGAGGGTGACTTGGTCAAAGTCAACGAGTCGGATCTTGGAGACTCCAGAACGTGCAAGAGCGGCAACGCGGTGAGAGCCCACTCCGCCACATCCCACGACAATGACAAACGCGTCTCGCAGTTGCGTAAGACGATTGGATGTGAGAATGTGAGGAACATCCTATTCCGGGCTAGTTTTTCCAGAATGAGCCCTTCATCAAAATCGCCGGCTTGCGCTCTCTTTGCCAAAGCTTGATTCCTAGCATCCTCTTGATCGACTGCCGCATTAGAAGACGCTCCAAAATCGTTCAGCTAAGCCCGAAATCTTTAGCCCGGGAAGTACATAGCGCCACAGTCACAAAGCAAAGGTAGACTTATTCGAATTGCCTTGCTGGTTTGATGACAGTTATCCTCCAGTTGGGGAATTGAGCTTTTCAGCTCTTCGAGTCTCTGCGTTGACGTGCTTTAGTCCATCGCGATTCACAGCGCGCCGATCATAGCTTTCCTTTTTGGAAAGCGCATGCCACTCTGGGATTACTGACACTGTCACCTGTCCATTGGTCCGACTGGCAAAGTCGACTCCCAACAACTCCCTTCCCTGAGTCCCTGCTCGTCTCATTACGTCGCAATCACAATCACGAGAAAGCCTCAAGTTCAACGCCGCTCGGGGAACTGCTTCGGAACTTTGTCCTTGTCGACAGGCGCCGTGCGGACCTTGTCTATCTTTTCGCAAACAGGTACCTAACCTATTCGATGGTATGAGGGTCGTGGAGGTGCCAGGTGGTGTGTGTCCCGTTGCGGCATTGTCTACATGATACCCGACCAAGCACCCGAGACCCCGAGGCTAGCGCATGGCGTGTGTCGCGTGATGGATGGTGATATCGCAAAATGGCTCGTTGGTGCTGCGTAGCTGACGAGAGATTTCGCACTGAAACAAAGTGGCTCGCCAGCTACACCGTTCATTTGTGCAACAAGCATGCCATTCACCACGTCACGCGACGTTTGATCATCGCGTAGGCATTATGTATATGGAACTTTGAGAGCCGAGTCTCGTCGGCCAAGAGTTGCTTAAAAGTTTTACGATGCCGCTTCGAGTGACTTTCCCGGTCAGGACTGTCCGCAGGGTCATCCGTTGAGGAGTTTCACCGAGGACAACCCAACTGGGATATCAGAGGCCGCAGCTTGCTTACCCACCGCACATCATGGCGACCGCCCCTAGCATTCTTAAAGACGCAGATGTCGCTCCAGGTAAAGCTGTCGATGTGTCGAGCTATCCAGTCTCTGACGAGAAAACCGTTCCAACGCGCAGCAATGCCGTGGTCGTCAACGACGACGATAAGGAGCGCGCCTCAGATACCGAAGATAGGGTCATCGTGACGGGCTATGACGCCGCGCAGCATCTGCTATCCCTGCGAGATGACTTCGAGCCCGCGTTGACTTTTCGAAGCATCGTCGTCGCCTCCGCTCTGGCTGCGTTCCAGGCCGTCATGAGTCAAATCTACGCTGTAAGTAGAAGTGAGCCCAGTATACTAGAAGGCCTATCTTATTTCGTCCCTCGACAGCTTATATACTCCCACGCATGCTCCCAGTCTATGACATACTTTGACGTTCCAGAATCCTGACATGCCATTGCCGGCCCTTAGTTCAAGCCAACGTCGGTCACCATCTCCGGAACCTTCATCGTTCTCATCGCCTACTGGGTCGGTAAGGCCTGGGCCGTGTTGCTTCCCCGTGGCGACCTACAAGAGAAGAAGTGGGCAGAGAAAGGCGGCCAGGGCCCATTGCCTCGCCTCATTCGCCTCGCGCGCTTTATCAACCCAGGACCTTGGAACCTTAAAGAGCATACTGTCTGCTCCATCACCGCTACATCGGCCTCCAACGCCGCCGCCAGTATCACCGTCTTCACGGCCCAGGACCTCTTCTACGACTTGCCACCCAATGCAGCAACCATTATCCTGAGCGTCATTTCCATCGGCCTATTTGGGTACGGCCTTTGCGGCGTACTCCGACCCATCTGTGTCTGGCATGTCGAATCCGTCTACTGGAGCTCCATCCCCACCATCAAGACTCTTCAGGGCCTGCACTGGCAGGACGTGAAGAGCTCGAAGCCATTGCGCGTCTTTTGGTACAGTTTTGTCGGAATGGCTGCCTACGAGTTCTTCCCCGCGTATATCTTTCCGTGGTTGAACTCCATCTCCATTCCGTGTTTGGCGTCCATGAAGACCACAGGAACGACGGCGGAGACATTGACGAATTTGTTTGGCGGCGCGACGAACAATGAGGGCCTGGGCCTTTTTTCTTTGTCGCTTGACTGGCAATATGTATGTGCATATCTCCGATGATGCCATTGGTAATTATACTTTTGTTGCCGGCCTCTTCTCCGAGTCCCAAGGACCCAAATTGCCCTGTCTTCTGTCTCAAACGAAACCCGGACAAGTAAAGTCGGCTGACACGTTTGACGCATCAATTACAGATTACTTCCTTTCAGACCTCAATTCCGCTCAAGCTGCAAGTCCACCAGGCCATCGGTTTTTTCGTCTGTTTCGCTGCCATGCTCGGCATCTATTACACAAATGCCTGGGACGCCAAATCTCAGCCCTTCATGTCGACACGACTCAGAACAGCCGACGGCAAGACTTATCCGACCTCCAAGGTCTTTGTGGGCGGTATTCTTGACAAGACTGCCTTTGCAAAATTTGGCATTCCTCGACTGACGGGTAGTTTTGCGTATGCCATGTTCATGGCCAATGCTGCAGTGAGTTGTCCTGACTCCTCTTTTGATCACTTGGATGTACAAGCCTGCTAATCGTAAACACCTTGACCAGATTGGCGCTCTAATTGCCCATTGCGCCCTGTTCTGGGGCGGCGATTTTGTGAAGGCGTACAAGAGCGCAAGAGCGGGACGATTCGATGATCGCCATCACGCACACATGGCCAAGCACTATCGAGAGGTTCCGTGGTGGTGGTACGTTCTGATCCTCGTCTTCAGCTTCATTCTTGGTCTCGTTGTTGTCGTTCGGGAAAACGTCACGCTTCCGGTCTGGGCGTATGTGGCGGCTCTGTTGGTCGGAATAGTGATATCTCCTCTCGTAAGTCTGCCCTGCCCTTCAATGAGTCCCACACGTGACAGCTTCCCACTAATTGCGCACAGAGTACTCTTCTCCTGGCCCGGTTCGGCAATGGTATATCCACGAACAATCTGTCAAAAATGCTGGCGGGCCTGATGGTCCCGGAGCGACCCATTGGCAATATGTATTTCTCTGCTTGGTCGCATAGCGTCATCAGCAACTGTGTCAATCTGTGCGGCGACTTGAAGATGGGAGAATATCGTTCGTAAACTTCGTACCATCCGCTTTTTCTCCAATCAGGGGTTGTGTTGACAGTTGCTAATTTGCTTCTACCAACGGCAGTCAAAATTCCCCCTCGCGTCATGTTTCTTACCCAAATATATGGCACCGTCCTGGGAGGTTTCGTCAACTACGCCGTCATGGTGTCTATTGTTGACGCACATCGCGAACTACTCACTGAATCGAACGGCAGCGCTGCCTGGAGCGGTGCGAATATTCAATCCTACAACACCAATGCAGCGTCATGGGCCTTGGCCAAGTATCTTTATGGCGCGGGAAGCACATACATCCTCGTACCTATAGGCCTGGCAATTGGTGCTGGAATTGTGGCTATCCACAGAATCGTCTCACATGTAAGCATCATCCCCCTGCTTCCCCGTCGTCCAATTTACTGACGCTGAACGATTCTTTTTCTCTTTTTACAGTTTGTCCCAAGGATACGAGGCCTTGCCCTTGCGGAAATAAACATGCCCCAACTGATCCAATACGCCGGCTACATACCCTATAATCAGTCTCAAACCTGCGTCATTCTCAGCTGGATTATCACTGGGTTCTTCTCCCAGTTCTACCTGCGCAACTACAAGCCTCGAATCTTCAGGGACTACATGTACCTCGTGACGGGTGCCTTTGATGGCGCCAGTCTCTTTGTTCTTTTCATCTTGTCCTTCTCCGTGTTTGGTGCAGGTGGCCGGACTGTTCCCTTCCCAGCGTGGTGGGGTAATAGCGCGACGGGGAATTTGGATCACTGTCCTAGTGCAGAATGACCGTAATCATCGCGATTAAATTGAAGGAAATATAACAAAAGAAACACATTTGGTAATTGATGAATCATGACACGATATTTATGCAGTATCACGCGCCCGTTCACACAGCTAGGTCGTGATGAATTGCCTCGAGAAGCCAGGGGTAGTTCTTCTAGACTGGCCGCCGCCTAGCCCTGAGTCATTGAGTCCCTGACCTTGGGCCCGTTGAGAGCATGTGGTCTTGCCTGAAAGACTGTACAAGGGTCCAAGGGATCCAAAATGGCATATGTACATCATCATGTATGATTGTTTCAATGAAAGGATGACAGTAAAGCAATTGATTGAAGGAGCAACTATAGAACTGGAGAGGTCTGAGAGCAATATACTGTAACTGACTGAGGCCGGAGATCACATGACTTGGTGTCTAAGGCCTATTGCCAGGTTGTAACACTCCCCTTGGGCCTTTGCTCCAAAGTCAAATCCGAAAAGTAGAAGATGCAGATAATTACAATTCGCAATGAGAATACAAATAAAAAATGCGAAAGACTATCGAGCAATTTGGGGGGCATAATGGTGGTGTATATTTGACTAAAGAGCTAGGTCACTCTAGGAGTGAGAAGGTGGAAAATATGTGCGTGTTGAGCAAATTGGGGGGCAAAATGGAATATTTATTTTGACTAAAGAGCTACCTAGGTTACCCAAGAAGTGGGAAAGTGAAAATATGTGCACGTTCGGCTGGTACGGCCGTCACGTGATGCGGCTCCCAGCACCAAGCATGGCTTATTTCTCAATATTCCCCCATAAGACATGCTTCCAGCAGCAGCACACTCCTTTTGCTTCCTAGAACCTTAATTGGCATTCCCCCGAAGGACTTGTCCCTGTACTTGGATAGAGGCCCAAATCTGCGGTGAATCGATGTATTTGCTGATGTCAAAACATTCGAAATGTCGTAGTTCCCGAACAATTAGGTCGTATTAGATGTCGATAGTTTTGAAGAGGTTGTCAGCAGGCAAACGCTTCCAAAGCTCAGCGTTTCGCTATGTTCAACATAGATGACGTCGCAGATTCCTCCATAGGTCCAAAGTCTTCTACTTCTCGCCTCTAACTCCCCCAGCAGATACACTTCATTGTATGTGCTGTCCCAGCAGTAACTCCCCCAGAATACAGAGAGCTACAGTTTCACTGTAAACAGCTACACTGTAGTCAATCCGCGTGCGCTACACTGCATGCAGCTCCCCCAGGAGATAGCACTACCAGTGTTCCGAATGGGACGTCCCGGGACGGTCCCGTGGAGTTGTCGGGACGTCCCGGAGACGTCCCGTCCCGAGTCTCACTGTAAATGTCCCGGGACTTAGGACTTTGGGACAGTCCCGGGACATTTTCCTAGAGGCAGGTCATCAAAATGATTTTGTTCATTATGGTCTCAATGTTGATCATTTTCATCACCTGGAAGCGCGGGAGGCGACTTGTATATAAGATGTATGCGGAATCGAGATCGCTCAAACAACGCTGCGCACTGAGACGTGCGAATTGAGGTTTTGATAATACATAATTCTTTCACTCCCACTGCCCAGCCTCGCAATGAGGTTCTCTTCAGCAGGTAGTCAGACCCCTGTGTTGCGCCCTCCTTCGCGCGTATTTCCCTGGCTTCGTATCCACTTTCCGGACTTGGGCTGGACGAAATTTGCGCTAGGGGGGTTAGACGCAAGATAGTTGGGTACGAACACATTTAGCCTGTTTTCGGAGATCTCTGTCATCGCTCATGTTCACGGTCTTCAGACTTCCGGTGCATCGCAATCAACTTCTTGGGCAATCATTATTGCAAAATTTCGTTACTACGTCCATAAAAGCAGAAATGTCAGGTTTTGTTCATGACATACAAAGAATCGCTCGCAATCATTCCATTTCCGATTCATCGTCGTCGACGACCTCCCGACCAAACTCGCCGACGATCTCCCGACGAAACTCGTCACATTCCATTTCCGATTCATCATCGTTAACGATCTCCCGATCAAACTCGTCGCATTCCATTTCCGATTCATCATCGTTGATAAGTTCGTCGTAGAACTCTTCGTTTTCAGAAAAGTCGTCTGCTTGAGCCCCGTCAAAGGCTTTCTCCTCCAATGCCCGCAACTCCTTCTCTTCCTTCTCCAACACCCCGAGCCACTGTCTCAGGCACTCGCAGGCTTCAATTATATCCATCGTCAAACGACTCCGACGATCGGAGAGAAGCAACTTTGCCGAGGAAAATAATCGCTCGCAGTCATCGGACATCGGCGGACAGGCAAGGACGTCAAGAGCCATCTGTTGAAACCGAAATTAGCAAGAGAAGACGATGGAATCGGGTGTGGCTTACCTGCGACAGCTGCGGCTGTGTCACTCTCCGCTTCATCCAGTAGTCAATAACGTCGAATCCATCCTCATCGACCCTGGGAATCGGATCTTCTGAAAGATATTGCCGAAAATGATCCACGTCTTGTTTCGAAACGATGCTGCGAGCCCCGTGTCTGGCTGAGACGAAGCGCGCATGTTTCGATTGAATCTTGTTCGGGCTTGGCATAACTTCGGCTTGTGCAGCCGAAATGGTGGATACCTTACCCCGATACTCCTCGTCCCAGACCTTGAGCATCAGATCTCGCACCCCGGGTATCCAAAGCGCCTTTGTGTCTGGGTACTTGTCCCATTTTTCATGGAACCATACCATCTTGTCACGCGGATCGAGAACCAGACAGAGGTAGTACGCCGCTACTTTGTCACACGTCAGAAAGTATTTCTCGGCCTTTGTGACAAGGGCCGTGGTTCACGGGGCTTGGAACGATCAAGATAGTCGAGATGAAAACACAATAGTTGGCTGTGGCTCTCAATGGACTCTGGCGGACTCATTTGTCCCCAAGCCTTGAGAGGGCGACTCTACCATCTATAAATACATGAATGCCAGACTAGCATGTCTGGACTCCTCAATAACTCTCCTCCGCTCCCTTCTGGCTCGGAGATGATACCGCGCCACGAATATCCTCAATGACGTATGCGGAATGTCATATGTGATCGGAGCTAAGCTCCGTGCCGCTTCTGCAATGCGAATACTCTCAATAATGACGTAGACGGGATGTCCGTAGTAGGCAAGTGTGATCGGAGCTGAGCTCCGTGCCGCTTCGGTAATGCGAATACTCTCAATGACGTGGGCAGGAACTCCGCAGTAGGCAAGTGTGATCGGAGCTGAGCTCCGTGCCGCTTCTGCAATGCGAATGCCCTCAATGACGTATGCAGCATCATGCCATGTCCACAGTGGGGCCAGTGTGTCCCGCGTGTGACAGCCTTATTCCACGCCGTGTCGCTGCACTGCGCCAAATTCTCGTTGTGCTTGGTGGTCAAGCGAGCCTTATTTGTGTCGCTCGTGTTGCGCTTGCTCTTCTTTCGTTTGGCAAAAGCCGCGTGGGTTTTCTGTCGGTGAGACGATGGTTAGCCTACTATAGGTGTGAAAACAGGGAGGAAAGGTACACTTGCCCGACTTGCGTCCGCTCTACGTGAAAATTCTGTTTGCACAATGGCGATCTCGTCTAATAGCTCGTTCATCGCGCTCAACCAGTCGCTGAGGAAGGTCGTGTGTCCCTCGACGGCCATTGTAGCGGCATCGAAAATTTCTAAAGCCCCGTGGGTGAGCTCGAGTTCAACCCAGTCGTCTGGATTCAGGAGATCCCCCTCATGAAGGCCCTTGTCGGCGCCGACGGGAGGATTCCATTCCCTCCAGAACTTCAATATGCGATCTTTGAGAACAAGAAAGCGATTGGCGGCCTGGTACAGGGAATTCCATCGTGTACCGTTGGCGTCGATGATCTGGCAAGGAAGGTAAGTTTATGATACATACATACATCGTACATGGTAGCTTAGCGACAGCCGGGAGGAGCTTAGTGTCGCTTGGAAGGGAGAGTGTCAAGGTTAATAGTGGGGTGTGGTGGGGTACGACTCTCATCAACAAGAGGGCAGAAAAGTACGAAGCGAACTCACCTCCAAATGGTCGGCGCCAGCACCGGCCTTGGTGTCTCCGAATTGCTGCTTACGCAGTGGCGAACTCCGGAACCACCTAATATTGTTGCGCATTTTGCCTAGGGCTCCTTTCCCTCTCCAGGCCTTTTGTTCCGCAGGCGCGTCAAGCGACTTTTGGGCAGCTTTGAGAGCTCTGTCGTTCGCCTCGTCTCCACGGGTAAAGGCCTCCGCGCAGAGGTTTACGATGTGGCCAAAGCACCTCAGCCTGCGACGTCCCCTGGCTTCTTTCGTCAGCAGTTCTGGGCAGCAACGCAAGATCAGCTCCTCCACGCAGGCGTCATTGGTAGTGGCATTATCACTCATGGTATAACCAAGTCGATCCTTGATTCCATAAGAGACGAGCGTTTCTTCCAGAACCGACGCAAGGTTTTTGGCGGTGTGGCGCCCGTGAAGCTCCTTCATGCCGAGGAGAACATGTCGGCGCACACCTTTGAGGGTGATGTAGTGGGCATATACGCCCAACACCGGTTTCTGAGACGGTGACGTCCAGGCGTCAAAAGATATCGATATCTTGCTGACTGCTTCGGCCAGCTCATCCTGTAGAGCGCGCTTTCTGTCACCAAACTCGCTGATTATCCAGTTTCGCACCGTGTCCGAGCTCTTTGGCAGAAGAAGTTTGGCGTTAACCACTAGAAATTATTAGTCCACAGAAGTGCATCGTTCAATTATGGCAGCAGATCTCGATTGTTCGTACCTGAAAACTCAATCAACTCACGGAAGTACTGGTTCTCAACCATGTAGAACGGCGCGTGACAATGTATTATAAATTTGATGAGCTTCTGCTTGAAAAGGATATGTCGATCCTTTGGATGAATCGGTCTGTTCGCGGAGGCGGTACTGGCGTCGGCTCCGTCAGCATGGTTGGTTTGGTCTAGCAATCCCTGGACGTGAAACGACTTCGTGTCCTCATTGTATCCATGACTTTTCATCAAGTGGCGCCTGCAGCCGCCTCCATCGGCTAGTTGAAAGGATTGGGGATTGTTGTCACGCTCACAGCAGTAACAGTACCACATAAGAGCGGAGCCGGGGGGTTCAGACTCCTTTCGAACTGCCTCGCCATAGACCCAAATGGCAGATCTCCTGCCGACATAAGTGGTCGGGGAAATGACCTTGTGTCGGACATATGTATCAGTTTGGTACGTGAAAAGGGACTTATCGTTGGGGAGCCTGTCTTTCACCCCGGATCGATTGATGTGGTGCGGAGCCAGATAAACATCATATTCGTCACCTTTGGGCTTGGACGCCTTGCCCTTTCCTGTCTTACTGGCGGTTGGCGGCGGCGAAGAGGGTGGACGGCACGAAGAGGAGCCCGAGGTCGTCATCTGAGAAGAGGAAGCCGCTGATGGCTCGCTTGACGTCTTGGCCAAATACTCCTCCATGAAGCGGGCTGAAGGAGACATTGCGGATTTAAGGCGGAGGGTTTGGCAGCAAGGGGAACGGTCGATAATCTCAATGGGAAAGTTGTTGGTCTTCTTTATCACCACAAAGCGCAGGAGGCATGTTGTATTATATATATGCGGTATGGAAGGTCGCCTCAGACAACGCTGCGCACTTAGACTTGCAAACTGAGGTTTTGGCCATAACCCATCACCCCCACTGTCCAGCCTCTCAATGAGGTTCTCCTCAGGAGTCGGGAGTCAGACCCCTCCCTGTGTTGCCCAGCCTCTCAACTTTCAACGCGCTCTCCTTCGCGCGTGTTTCCCTGGCTTCCTATCCACTTTCTGGGCTTGGGCTGGACGAAATTTGCGCTAGGGGGGTTAGACGCAAGATAGTTGAGTAACGAACACATTTAGCCTGTTTTCGGAGATCTCTGTCGTCGCCCATGATTGCGGTCTTCAGACTTCCGGTGCGTCGCAATCAACTTCTGGCGCAATCATCATTCGCAAAATTCCATTGTTACGTCCATAGAAGCAGAAATGTCAAACAAAATTGCCAGTAATTGGCCTAGCACCCTAGTCCCTCGAGCGCGCATCCTCTTTTCCACTTTACGCGGTGTAAGTCCTACAAAGCATAATCCCACTGCTCAGAAATGTGTCGCGTCCGTTGGTGTCTGACGGACCTTTAATCTCTGAAGTTCTTGATCCTCGAGTGCGCATCCTTTTTTCTAGTTTACCCGAGTCTAAGTCCTGCAGATCCGTCGGCGTCTGGCGTGACTCCAATCTCTGAAGTTCTCGATCCTCGAGCGCGCATCCTCTTTTCCACTTTACGCGGTGTAAGTCATGCAAAGCATAATCCCACTGCTCAGAAATGTGTCGCGTCCGTTGGTGTCTGACGTAACTTTAATCTCTGAAGTTCTCGATCCTGGAGTTACCCGAGTCTAAGTCCTGCAGATCCGTCGGCGTCTGGCGTGACTTCAACCTCTGAAGTTCTAGATCCTCAAGCGCGCATCCTCTTTTCCACTTTACGCGGTGTAAGTCCTGCAAAGCATAATCCCACTGCTCAGAAATGTGTCGCGTCCGTTGGTGTCTGACGTAAATTTAATCTTGGGGGATCCAGCGCTCTCGAACACGTTATCGGTCCTTATCGCCTTATCGATCTTATGGTAAAGCCGGCTCGTTCATTGGACAACTGTTTTGCCTAACTTTAGCGCAATTCTGGCACAGCTTCGCACCACTAAACTTTTTCCAGTTCTTCCCAGTCGTGACTCGTGAGAAATCAGGAGAACCGCCTCATGGAGGCCCGTGTCGGCGCCGGTGGGAGTAGCGTAGTAGGTAACTCATTACTACCAGAGTTTTTTTATGCGCTCCTTAAGCACAAGCAATTCATCATCTGCATTCCGACATAATGTAGGTATGCGCAATGGAAGGTCGCCGGCAGTCGCAAGCCCCGCCGCGCACTGAAACAATTTGACTCTTGAGGTTTTCGCCAGACCCGGTTCACCAATGGCCAGCCTCTCGAGTCTCGACTCCTTGAGTCTCAATGACGTTCTGTTCACTGGTTCAAAACCATAGCGCCCTCCTTCGCGCGTATTTGACAGGCTTATTATTACCCAAAATCCGGACTGCCATTGGACCAAATTCGCGCTAGAACATTTAGCCTGTTTTCCGAGACCTGTTGCTGCCGCGACCACGTGTTTACAATCTTCAGACTCCCGGGCATATTGTCTCGCGCAAACATTGTTCGCACGCGCCACAATGATAATGATATTACGTCCATGAAAGTAGAAATGTCAACCCAAGCAGGAAAACATCCAAACGAATTCGATGAATATTTTAACATTCTCACAGCATGGTGAAATGGAGTATGTGATTTGAAATTGAAATACAGTGTGTCACGAGCCGCACCTGGCAAATTCTTGCCATGTTATTGTTGTAAAGAGTGTTCGCACAACTGCGATCTTACATTTATGGAAGCAGAAGTGTCAACCGAGTCATAAAAGCATCGAAACGGATTCAATGAACATTTTAAAGCTCCCACAACATGGTGAAATGTAGTTTGAGATTCAAATCATGAAATACAACGCGTCACGAGCTGCACGAACAAATTATCGTGCTGCAATGTGTGTCCATCATCCATATAGGGTATGTTCACGTGTTCCAGCAATCGAACGTCAGAGAATAGGTACATAGGTACGGAGTACCTACTCGCAGATGGCTTGGAAGTTGAGGGACATTGGAGGAAAAGCCGGGGGAAAGATGTTCCACGGTACTCCGTACGAAGTACGGAGTATGTACGTATCGATTGTGGCGAAGCGCGCATTTGATTGGCCTAGCACCCTGGTCCCTTGAACGCTATCGTCTACTCCCGGCTCCGTAGGTACGCGAGGTACGTGCTGCAATTTGCAAAGTACAATGCCGATTCCCATTGAAAAAGAAAATTGTTGGATCTGTCGGCGCCTGGTGCGACGTCAATATCTGAAGTTCTGTTAAAGGAATAGGTGTATTCAGGTCACATGCCAGGTCACGTGCGCTTGTGGCCAGTGGGTCGAGCGTGGAAATCTCTTCCACCCCTTTAGACCCACGATCTTGATTCTTGCTCTGCAGTTAGCTGAATATACTGTTCTGCCACCCTGCCTATTGCCACAGGATCCCCGTACCACATTCATACAGTGAATAGGGGTCTAGTTTCAATTAGTTCCAGGTATATGCATGGCTAAGTGGCCTGACTGTGGTCATACATCTAGACAATTTACGCGAGTTGAAGTCCTGCAAATCACAATACCTCCGTCGGCGTCTGGTGCAACGTCAATCTTTGAAGATTTATGGATGGTCAATGATCGATTGGCCTTGCGTTTTCGAACGCGAGGCAACTTACAACCACTCATGAGTCATCTGGGGGCACCATGCAATTTAGATACGTAGTTAGATACGTAGTCACTGTACCCTATGAATTATCATCCTCCTCAGATCCCGACGCCGTAGAGATCCAAGCCTCGTCCTCCTCCTCCGTAGTCCACCAGTCCACGAAGCCCTCCTGAAATTCCCAGTACGAATCGGTCCTGCTATATAGGCGATTCCACCTCCTCCCGCGCCGCTTAACGCGGCAATATACATAGGTGGCCTGGGCGAGGGCCTCGCCAATCTCTGACCGGTCGGGACGGCGGTATACGAAGCCTCGAGGACGGCCGTCCGGATCGTAGAGAACGAGCCCTTCGGGTACGTTCGGTGACGAGGGCACTCGCCGCAGAATTCGGTAAAGCCCTCCTACTTCGAAGCATGCGGCGTGTATATCGTAATGTGTGTGATGGATTGAAGCCCGAGGCTCGAGTCGTCTTAAGTCTAAGGAGTAATTGTAAGCTATGTATATGGCACACGAGAAGACACCGGCTGGCCTGTATGTATATATATGTCCCTAAATTAGGCAATGCCACAATGGTGTAGGCAGACGGTTGGACATAGACCTACATACAATGGAGACAGAGGCTCCTAACGGCAAAGATGACATCGCGAAAAGCCTCGATTGAAGAGAGTGGCGGCGTGACTTGTGAGCGTGTAAGGACAAAAAAAAGATATCATCGGACAGTGTGTGAGACTCGAGAGGAAGGGAAACCCAAAAAACCGAACAATCTAAAATTGGATACATTTGTATGAACCTTCGTTCGCTCGTGATTCGTGAAGAAATGCGTCCGGTCCGATCTCTGAATCCTTTTGTCAGTAGTGACATTCCTAAGCCACATTAGTAGGTGCAGGCCCCAGGGGACCCCGGCAAGTGATAGAAGAGGGGCGCGGGACTTTTCAGCAGTCCCAAAAGGCCTGATTGGGCTTAGCGCGGGACGTCCCGAAGATTCAAACGGGACATTTCCAACGTCCCCCGAGTAGCCAAAGTCGTCCCAATCCCGTCCCGACATAATCGTCCCGTCCCGATTCGGAACACTGAGCACTACTTCCTAGACGCTCTTACGATCTACCTGATCGCCTATCCAATCCGCATCAGAGTAGACGACAGAGTTCTCCAAAGCTCCCTCTGTATCGTAACGCAGCTTTTGCGTTGCAGTGGACTTGAGATACGGAACAAGTGCTTGAAAGTATTTCCATGGTGTTCAGCAGACTCGCTCATTGCTTGACCAGGCAAGAGGCAAGCCAGGGCGGATGAGATATCAGGTCTTCAGAATATCATTGCGTACATGATATATCCACTGGCGGGCTGATATTTGGAAACATGAATCCGTCGTTCGGTAGTCTCAAGTTGTTGTAGCCAGTGGTTGGTGTGCCCACTGGCGAGTGCTTCTAACTCCTGAAAGATAGTCCCGCGAGCATTCAAGTGTAGCTCTTTTAACGCCAGTGGTCGGTTCACTACATTTTCATGGGCGCTGAACCAATGTTTCCAACGGGCTGCGTCTTTTTGGGTTTCCTTCAGGTTTCTGGGTTCGGTGATGGTGGCTTCCGAAACCAGCATCAAGGCGCCGACGGCAACAATGATGAGGCTCTGGCCATACCGTTGGATATTGTTGTCGCGGTACTGGCCGCGTGTTGAACGATATGGTAGCCGGGAGGTGTGTGTCTCTATGATCGGGGAGCGCTGGCGCTGTTCGTCTGGATTCGGAGGGTTGTCTTGCGGTATGGTGGACGGAGAGGAGTCTTGCGGCGTCAGGCCATCGATGAACAGGATGGGTCCGTCACGAGTGTCTCCCCCTGGCTGTGACGCTGGAGGGCTCACCGGACGTGTAGGCGTAAGTAATCTTTGAGCTGGGTGTGATGAGTCGGTAGAGTCACTCGCCCTCTTAGTCGACGCAATGGACACATTGGAATCACGGCGTTGTTCGGCCGAGACAGAGGGGTTCATGGGGGAACAATCCTAGGAGTTGCAGACGACGTTCGAAGACTTGATGATGTCGCCATCCTCTCTCAAGAGGAGGTAGATACGGCTCCACCTGTACCCTAGAAGGCGGTAGACAGAAACCGTGTGGTGTAATCAGTTTCTCGCGCTGGCCGGTCGTTTCAAAGTATCATTTGCAGCAAAGTGTGCGGATGTGAGACAAATCAGGTTTGTCGCCAAGCCAACCCTCGTACGGGGTCTTCGCGTGGTGGCTGTGTGGGCTTCTGTTTCGTGGGCAAGCGATTGTTTCGACGATGAACGGCCAGTAGGACTGGGGGGGACATGAGGCGTCGAAGACAGCGTGAGTCCTTTCTAAGATTATGCGGTTGGTGACTTCCGCGACTTCATTTTGCTGGTGCTGGTCGGTTGCTGTAAACTCTAGTTCGATCCCTCGGCTCGTACAAGCGGCGATGAACTCGGCAGATCTATTTTACCCTGCTTGGTCTAATCGGATGCGGTGACAACATCGCTCAGGGCGTTCAACGAGCTCGAGCCGTCCAAGGAGGGCCGCCGGTAACTCGGAGTTTTGTCTTAGTGGCATGACGTGTGTCCAGCCTGTAAAATCGTCGATGAACACCGCCCAGTAGCGGGCTCCCCCGTGTCCAACAATGGGCAAATCAGTGTATACAGCCTCCTCCCCAAAGGGACGCCAATGGACTTGAATGGAGTCGTCACAAAGAAACCCGTAACCTTCGAGGATGCTTTGGCGCTGGTGGAGAGGCAAGAGCAGCACCTCAGTGAACGAGAGACGCAGGTCACGGCCTTTAGTGCCCCGCGGTACCGCGAGCATTGTAAGAAATTTCGTTCACTGAGGTGCTGCTCTTGCTTCTCCACGAGCGTCAAAGCATCCTCGAAGATGACAGCTTTCTTGGTGACGGCTCCATTGGCGTCCCTTTGGGGAGGAGGCTGTAGGCAGTGTTGAAAGAAGTGAGGAAATGGTCGTGGGCTAAGGGAGCGACCACACAATAAGCCTGCCACAACTACAGTGGTACCTACCCCTTAGAATTCCTTCACACTGACTTGCAGAAAATGGTCGTAGGCGGGCCCAAGCCCACACAAAAAATCGTCTACGAAGAACATGTCTGCCATTTCGGCGTCTTTGTCAAGTGCCATGAGGTCGGTCTTGGCTTTCTGAAGCTGGTCCGCGTAGTCGGCGACGTCCTTACAGCCTTCAAGTCTGATTCTGGCGTAGCATCTTTGGAGTTGCTGTAGAACAGCACTACTGGTTGGACGATAGCGTTTTCGAGTTCGCGAAAGTAGTTGTCACTTTCTCTTCAATGGGGTTGTTGTCGGTACCTTTCAGAAGATGGCGGGCAGCTGGTCCACAAACATGGAATATCACGCCGCATGCCGCATCTTGTTTATCCTGGAATTCCTCCTTTGCTTTGAGCGCCTCAGCGTCACCGAGGTCGCCGGCTTCAAAGTCGGCGCTGCGTTTGCCCTTGAGCAGCTTTCCGAAGCCAGACATGCGCAAGGCGGCAGACTGCAGTTATATCTTCATACCAAGCTACCCAGCCACCGGGTGAGCTGAGGGGACGAATCGTGTCCAGAGGGTAGCTGATTTTGCCCATGTTGGCCATCGTTGGGTTGGTTTGTTGATGTAGAGGTTTGGTAGCAGTAATTTGCGGGAGATATTCTTGCAGGCAAAGATAGTGACAAACGTCCGTAGTAGGGTTTCTCATGGTCTTTGAAGTTTGATGGAGGTGATCAAGAAGCAAGACGTTCGAGTGAGAAAGTGTGTGTAGTCAGTGTTTTCGGGAGATGACACTGTGGATAGATTTAGAATACGTTCTTTGGGGTGAACATGAGTCGGTATCACAAGGTGGATCGCTTGTTGGTAGGACTCCGAAGGAGATATCTACTCCGTAGGTAGGTAGTTCTTCGAGGAGAACAGATGAGTGAAAATACCTACGTTTCTTGGGTGAACGATTGAGTCACCCAAATGGACCAACGTGTTGGGAGTCGGGACTGGCAGGAGTTTGATTGTGAATCGACTCGTGCGGCCGTCACGTGATGCGGCTGCCCGAGCGCTTCTTCCTCAATACCTACCAGGTAATCAGGTCATTCATTCACTTTTCTTTAACTCCGTATTTCCAGCATGCGCTAAGTGAAGCTATTGCGTGTGATGGTCCCGCGACAAACTCTTTATTTCGTTTTGTCATGGGGCTTTAGGACTCCTCTCGCTCGTTCAGCCAGCAAAGTCCCGACAACTCGCCAGTCTCGATGCTCACTTCTCTAGAGACCCTCAACGCCGCTCGGGGAACTGTTGCGGGACTTTGCCCTCTTCGACAAGCGTTGGGCGGGCCTTGTCTCTCTTTGCGCAGACTAAGGTACCTTAGGTAGGTACCTACCTACCTACCTATGTTCGATAGCATGGGGCTCGTGGAGGCGTTTTGCCGAATGCCCGACAAAGCGCCCGGGGCTAGCACATGGCGTCTGTTGCATGATGGATGGTGATATCGTAAAGCCGTTCGTTGGTGTTGCGTAGCTGATAAGAGCTTTAGCACTGAAACAAATGGACTTACGAGCTGCGCGGTTCATTAGCACTGAAACAGATGGACTTGGAAGCTGCATACACCGTTCATTTCTGCACCAGTATCACCAGACTGGACTACAGTTACCAGTATGATACTCCCCACGCCACACGACGTATGTGGAGCGTTGGGAGCTGAGTCTCACGCGCGAGGAGTTGCTTAAACGTGTGACGATGCCCTTCAAGTGGTTTTCCTGGTCGGGACTGAACGCAGATCAAGTCGTTGAGGAATTACATTGAGGACGACTAAGCTGGGACATCAGAGGCCGCAGTTTGCTCGCTCACCGCACATCATGCAGACCGTCCCTAGCATCGTCGAAGGCGCCAGTGTCGTTCCTGGCAAGCCTATTGATGTGTCGAGCTATCCAACCTCCGGCGAGAAAATCGTTTCAACGCGCAGCGATGACGTGGCTGTCAACGACAGCGACAAGGAACGTGCCTCGGATAACGGTGACAGGGTCATAGTGACCGGCTATGACGCCGCGCAGTATTTGCTGTCTCTGCGTGATGACTTCGAGCCCGCGTTGACGTTTCGAAGTATCGTCGTCGCCTCCGCCCTGGCTGCATTCCAGGCGGTCATGAGCCAGATATACTCTGTAAGTGGAAGTGAGCCCAGTACACGAGACGTAATGTTTTGGCTCTTCCCCCAACAGCTTCGATGCTCCCGTATGACGCTATCCAATTTATAGCATAGTTTGATGTTCCTGACATGCCTTTGCCGTCTCTTAGTTCAAACCCACGTGGGTCACTATCTCCGGAACCTTCATCGTCCTCATCGCCTACTGGGTTGGCAAAGCCTGGGCTGCGTTGCTCCCCCGCGGCGACCTCCAAGAGAAGCAGTGGACAGAGAAAGGCGGCCAGGGCTCATTGCCTCTCCGAATTCGCCTCGCGCGCTTTATTAACCCCGGACCATGGAATCTCAAAGAGCACACTGTCTGCGCAATTACTGCCACATCGGCCTCCAACGCCGCCGCCAGTATCACCGTCTTCACGGCCCAGGACCTCTTCTACGACTTGCCGCCCAATGCGACAACCATTATCCTTAGCGTCATTTCCATCGGCCTGTTTGGGTACGGTCTATGCGGCGTACTCCGGCCCATCTGTGTCTGGCACGTCGAATCCGTCTACTGGGCCTCCATCCCCACCATCAAGACACTCCAGGGCCTGCACTGGCAGGACGTCAATAGCTCGAAGCCATTACGCGTGTTTTGGTACAGCTTCGTCGGAATGGCTGCCTACGAGTTCTTCCCCGCGTATATCTTTCCGTGGTTGAACTCCATCTCCATTCCGTGTTTGGCGTCCATGAAGACCATAGGAACGACGGCGGCGACATTGACGAATTTGTTTGGCGGGTCGACCAACAATGAGGGCCTGGGCCTTTTTTCTTTGTCGCTTGACTGGCAATATGTACGTGCATACGGTCTTCTCCTGTGCCATAGTGAGTTTTCTTGTTGGCTTATCTTCCCGAATTGACCTGCCTCCTGTCAGCTGAGGCTGTCACAACAAAATCCAGACAGTGTAGTGACAAGTCGGCTGACATGCCTCAATTACAGATTACTTCCACCCAGACCTCGCTTCCCCTCAAGTTTCAAGTTCACGAGGCCATTGGCTTTCTCATCTGTTTCATCGCCATGCTCGGCATCTATTACACGAATGCCTGGGACGCCAAATCCCTGCCCTTCATGTCGACACGACTCTGGACAGCCGACGGTAAAGCTTATCCGACCTCCAAGGTCTTCGTGGGTGGTGTCCTTGATAAAACTGCCTTTGCAAAATATGGCATTCCTCGACTGACGGGTACTTTTGCGTACGCCATGTTCATGGCCAATGCTGCGGTGCGTTATCCTCTTTTCCTTTTTGTCTGCGCTTTTCCCCTTGATCTTCTTCACTTCATCTATACGTGCGCTAATCAAAACCACGTTGACTAGATTGGTGCTTTGATTGCTCACTGTGCCCTGTTCTGGGGCGGCGATTTTGTCAAGGCGTACAAGAGTGCAAGAGCGGGACGATTTGATGATCGCCATCACGCACACATGGCCAAGCACTATCAAGAAGTTCCGTGGTGGTGGTACGTTCTGATTCTCGTCTTCAGCTTCATTCTCGGTCTCGTTGTTGTTCTTCGGGAAAACATCTCGCTTCCAGTCTGGGCGTATGTGGTTGCTCTGTCAGTTGGGATGGTGATATCTCCTCTCGTGAGTCTGTCTTGTGACGAGTCCAAACATGGCGGCTTTCACTAATTCCGCACAGAGTACTCTTCTCATGGCTCGGTTTGGCGACGGTATTGACACAAACAATCTGTCCAAGATGCTGGCAGGTCTGATGGTCCCGGAGCGACCCGTTGGCAACATGTATTTCTCTGCTTGGTCGTATAGCGTCATCAGCAACTGTGTCAATTTGTGCGGCGACTTGAAGATCGGAGAATATCGTTCGTACCATCCTCTTTTCTACACTTAGCTCCATTATGAGACGTGGTGCTTTCTACCTGTTACTGATTTCTACGGCGACAGTCAAAATTCCCCCTCGCGTCATGTTTCTTACCCAAATATATGGCACCGTTCTGGGAGGATTCGTCAACTACGCCGTCATGGTGTCTATTGTCGACGCACACCGCGAACTACTCACCGAATCAGACGGCAGCGCTGTCTGGAGCGGTGCGAGTATTCAATCCTACAACACGAATGCAGCGTCGTGGGCCCTGGCCAAGTATCTTTATGGCGCGGGAAGCACATATTCCCTCGTACCCATAGGCCTGATAATCGGTGCTGGACTTGTCGCTATTCACAGAATCCTCTCACACGTAAGCAGTGTTGCCCTGCTTCTTCGTCGTCCAATTACTGACCCTGCTCGACCCCTTTTCTCTCTCCATACAGTTTGTTCCAAGAATACGGGGACTTGCTCTTACGGAAATAAACATGCCACAACTTCTACAATACGCCTGCTACGTACCTTATAATCAGTCTCAAACCTGCGTCATTCTCAGCTGGATTATCACTGGCTTCATCTCTCAATTCTACCTGCGCAACTACAAACCTCGTATTTTCAGGGACTACATGTACCTCGTGACGGGTGCCTTTGATGGCGCCAGTCTCTTTGTGCTCTTTATCCTGTCTTTCTCCGTGTTTGGTGCAGGAGGTCGATCTGTGCCATTCCCAGCGTGGTGGGGTAATAATGCTAACGGGAATTTGGATCACTGTCCGAGTGCAGAATGACTGGAAAAGGTTGATGAATAAATAGTTCATTTCATGTCTCGCTCGTCCAATCCTTTCGTCCTTACGGTCAACTAGATATTGATCCTGATCAGGTGCTGAGAGAAGCCGTTCCCAACGAAGCTAAGCTTTACGAGGCAGAGATCAATTTGCAACTGACAATCCAGACAACCATGCTATGCCCGAGTTCACGACTTAAAGATGGCCAGTTCAAGAATTGGCCATGAAATCTTGGCGAGAAATTCGAACAAGTCGCGGCACTCTCGCTTTCGATCGCTCGGGACGCGACAGAAGTGAAAGCCAAGTACGAAGGAGGGGTGTCACCCCGTGTGAGTCAGAAGTGAAATCACAGACGCGAGAGTGTAGGAGCAGTCTAGCAGAACGGAGGACATCTCCAGACCTCAGGTCTGTCTGAAGTCCTTATTTACATATATAAAGAGAGGGCTACCCAGGTCTCAGAGTTAGAGTCAAGACTCGATGCTGAAGACATCTTGAGATCCACAAATAACCACAGTCGACTTTTACGTTACCAATTGACTATCATCCGTTCCAAGGTGGTAGGCTCGAACATTGGCCCTTGTCACTCGGACTTCTCACCTCCCTTCTCTTAGCGTGGATCTTCACTGAATTTCAGTCACGCCTTTCTCTTTTCTCTCGTTTTTTAAGGTAGTCTCTTGGGGTCCGATTAGAACTGCCCGGAATTGACTTTTCCTTTTATTCACGTTGAATACCTAGTGCAGACTGTACAGTATCCGTGTTGGATCTCGATACTGTGCATATGATCCACCCTTCTTACTCACCTTTCTTGCAGTTGCACAAGAGGAAATCGAAGCAGAGGGTCGTGAATAATGGCTCATCCACAGCATAGGTAGGTAGATACATATGTACCTAGCCGCCTTCAACTCCGACAGGTGGTACGCTAGTACTGTTTAGGTCATTTAATTACATAATATGCATATGTTAGGTACTTGAAAGTTTATTTGCTCCGTATACTCCGTATTGCACTCCATTTCTCTGCTGTAGCATGCGAATTGGCCTGAACACATACCAAAGTCAAAGATTGCGTGTGTTGATCTCGCGATATATTCTTATTCCGTCATGGGGCTGTAGGCCTCCTATCGCCCGCTCAGCAGGAAAAGTCCCGACGACTCCCTCATCAGTCTTGATGCTCCGTCTCGCCTCATCACACGCACTTTGCCACTTCCCGAATCCCGAGAGAGCCTCAACGACGCACGGGGTATTGTTGCGCACTTTGCCCTCCTCGACAGGCCTTGGGTGGGCATTGTCTGTCTTTTAGCAGACTATTACTGGGCTCATGGAGGTGTTGCTCTATTACGTTGGCTATGCCTTACGCCCGACAAAGGACCCGAGGCGAGGAAATGGCAACTGTTGCGTGCCGATGGCGATATCTAAAAACTGGCTCCAGGCTAATTACGGACTTTCAAGCTATACACTGTTCAATATGCTATTCCGGCATTCCCTACGCCACGTGATGTGAATGTAACGTTGTCACGTTGGAGCCAGGTCTCGCGGGTAACGAGTTGCTTTAAAGTGCCAATGTGCCCTTTGAGCGGTTTTCCAGTGAGGACTGTCCCCAGAGCTCTCTCTGTTGAGATAATTCAGTGAGGAAAATTTGGCGGAGACATAAAAGACCGCGGTTTGCTCGCTCACCGCACATCATGACGACCGCCCCTGCCATCCTCGGAGGCGCCAATGTCGTTCCAAGCAAGGCTGTCGATATGTCGAGCTATCCGGTTTCCGACGAGAAAACCGTTCCAACACCCAGCGATGCCGTGGTCGTCAACGACGACGGTAAGGAGGGAGCCTCGGATGACGAGGATCGGGTCATCGTGACGGGCTATGACGCCGCACAGCATTTACTGTCTCTGCGAGATGACTTCGAGCCCGCGTTGACGTTTCGAAGCATCGTCGTCGCATCCGCCCTGGCTTCATTCCAGGCTGTCATGAGCCAGATCTACGCGGTAAGTAGGAGAGACTTAGAGCCCGATACGCGAGAAAGGCTATCTTAATTCTTTTTCCCCCAAACTTCCCAACAGCTTCGATGGTCCCGTGTGATACTCCCAATCCCAATCTATGACATACTTTGGTGTTCCAGAATCCTGACATTCCTATGCCGCCGATTAGTTCAAGCCAACGTCGGTCGGCATCTCTGGAACATTCATCGTTCTCATTGCCTACTGGGTCGGAAAAGCCTGGGCCGCGTTGCTCCCCCGCGGCGACCTCCAAGAGAAGCAGTGGACAGAGGAAGGCGGCCAGGGCACGTTGCCTCTTCGAATTCGCCTTGCGCGCTTCATTAACCCCGGACCTTGGAATCTCAAAGAGCACACTATCTGCGCCGTCACTGCCACTTCGGCCTCCAACGCCGCTGCCAGTATCACCGTCTTCACGGCCCAGGACCTCTTCTATAACTTGCCGCCCAATGCGACAATTGTCATCCTGAGCGTTATTTCCATCGGCCTGTTTGGGTACGGCCTTTCCGGCATACTCCGACCCATATGTGTCTGGCACGTCGAATCCGTCTACTGGGGATCCATCCCTACTATCAAGACTCTTCAGGGCCTGCACTGGCAGGACGTGAAGAGCTCGAAGCCATTGCGAGTCTTCTGGTACAGCTTTGTCGGAATGGCCGTCTACGAGGTCTTCCCCGCGTATATTTTCCCATGGTTGAACTCCATCTCCATTCCGTGTTTGGCGTCCATGAAGGCCACGGGATCGACGGCGGCGATATTGACGAATTTGTTTGGCGGGTCGACCAACAATGAGGGGCTCGGCCTATTTTCCTTGACGCTTGACTGGCAATACGTATGTGCATACGGTCTTCTCTGATGAAACCATTGGTCAAGGTTTAGGTGACCTTTTCTGCCGGACTATTCTCTCAAATTGGCCTCTCTCTTCTGTGTCAACAAAATCCGGACGAGTAAAGTCGGCTGACACGCCTCAATTACAGATTACCTCCTCCTCGATGTCGCTTCCCCTCAAGTTACAAGTCCACCAGGCTATTGGCTTTCTCATCTGTTTCGCCGCAATGCTCGGCGTCTATTACACAAATGCCTGGGACGCCAAATCCCTGCCTTTCATGTCGACACGACTCTGGACAGCCGGCGGCAAGGCTTATCCGACCTCCAAGGTCTTCGTGGGTGGTGTCCTTAACAAGACTGCCTTTGCGAAATTTGGCATTCCTCGACTGACGGGTACTTTTGCGTACGCCATGTTCATGGCCAATGCTGCAGTGCGTTGGTGTCTTTTTTTCTTTTTGTTCGCGTTTCCGCTCTGAATCTTCTTGGCCATTACTTTGATCTGCAAGTGCGCTAATCAGAAACACGTTGACTAGATTGGTGCTATGATTGCTCACTGCGCCCTGTTCTGGGGCGGCGATTTTGTCAAGGCCTACAAGAGCGCAAGAGCGGGACGATTTGATGATCGCCATCACGCACACATGGCCAAGCACTATCGAGAAGTTCCGTGGTGGTGGTACGTTCTGATCCTAGTCTTCAGCTTCTTTCTCGGTCTCGTTGTTGTCGTTCGGGAAAAGGTCACGCTTCCGGTCTGGGCGTATGTACTATCTCTGTTAGTTGGAATAGTTTTATCTCCTTTCGTAAGTCTGTATGCCTTTCGACGAGTCCACAAATGGCGGCTTTCATTAATTTCGCACAGAGTACCCTTCTCCTGGCCCGGTTTGGCAACGGTGTTGCCACATACAACCTGTCCAAAATGATGGCAGGTCTGATGATCCCGGAACGACCCATTGGCAACATGTATTTCTCTGCTTGGTCGCATAGCGTCATCAACAGCTGCGCCATGATGTGTCTCGACTTGAAGATGGGTGAATATCGTTCGTATCATCCTTTCGTTCTCCACTTGGCTCCATTACGGGTCGTGTTGCTGATTTGTTGCTACCGACGACAGTCAAAATTCCCCCTCGCGTCATGTTTCTTACCCAAATTTATGGCACCATCCTCGGAGGTTTCATTAATTACGCCGTCATGGTGTCGATCGTCGGCGCACACCGCGAACTACTCACCGGATCAAACGGTAGCTCCACCTGGAGCGGTGCGGCCATTCAATCTTACAACAGCAATGCGGCGTCATGGGCTCTGGCCAAGTATCTTTATGGCGCAGGAGGCGCATATTCCCTCGTGCCTATAGCTCTGGCGGTTGGTGCTGGAATTGTCGCTATTCACAGAATCCTCTCACACGTAAGCAGCATCGTTGGTTCCTACTTCTTCGTCGTCTGACTACTGACGCGGCTCGACGTCGTTTTTCTCTATTTAGTTCGTCCCAAAGATACGAGGCTTTGCTCTCACGGAGGTCAACATGCCCCAGCTTATTCAATGGGCCGGGTACATACCTTACAATCAGTCTCAAACCTGCATAATCTTCAGCGGGATGATCACTGGCTTTTTTGCCCAGTTTTATCTGCGCAACTACAAACCTCGTATTTTCAGGGACTACATGTACCTCGTGACGGGTGCATTCGATGGCGCCAGTCTCTTTGTTCTCTTCATCCTGTCTTTCTCCGTGTTTGGTGCAGGTGGCCGGACTGTTCCCTTCCCAGCGTGGTGGGGTAATAGCGCGACGGGGAATTTGGATCACTGTCCTAGTGCAGAATGACGAATCTGAACGGAATGTCGATCTATCTGGAGACTTACAGGAAATGGATAATGGCCGACCATAATGTCCATCCATAGGCGCTCTATGATACAACAAGTGACGTTTCAGATGTAAATTTCTGAAGGTGGCAGGTGCTACATACATCCAGCATAGAGTATAGTACTCCGTACTCTGTACTCCATAGGTACTATGTAATCTTTCCCGTGAGCGTTCAACATTGGCCTAAGTAGGTATTTATCTGTATCGACATTCATTTGTTCAACAGATCGATGTTACATCTGCCCAAGTCGATTACTACTAGGTAGTATATACCCATAGTAGACTTCTTTTGCTTCGACGCTTCTTTTGCTTCAACGCTTCTTTTGCTTCGGTGCTTCTTTTGCTTCGGTGCTTCTTTTGCTTCGACGCTTCTTTTGCTTCGGCGGTTCTTTTGCTTCGGCTGCTTCTTTTGCTTCGGCGGTTCTTGTGCGACTGCCCGCATATACCTTGCGACTATTCCTGGCAGTATGCGGACAGTCGCACAAGAAGCGCCGAAGCAAAAGAAGCGTCGAAGCAAAAGAAGCGTCGAAGCAAAAGAAGCGTCGAAGCAAAAGAAGCGTCGAAGCAAAAGAAGCGTCGAAGCAAAAGAAGCGTCGAAGCAAAAGAAGCGTCGAAGCAAAAGAAGCGTCGAAGCAAAAGAAGCAAAAAGAAGCAGCCCCGTCTATATTCTGTATTCGGCAGTAGAGAGTAGGGATGCTTAGGACGGAATTGTCAGTCAGTAGCCTGTACCACTAGGTACCATACCTGCCTTGCACAAACCCATCATCCTGTATCATCCCTGTCCATATTCATCTCTTTTCTTTCCTTCTCCACCGCCTCGTCTCTTCGTTTCTTCCCGTGGTAGCGGATTCTGAGACAGCTTCTTTGTCTTCTGGCAATTGCAGTGAAAACCCGGTTGCGGATAGTGATAGTACCAAGTACCTATTCCAGGTCTCGCCGAAGCCAGGCTAGGTACTACTGAGATCGCGACACCCATGAACTTCACCCTTCTTCTTACAGAGCCGATTGTGGGCACTACTTGGCACCCCTTCCCAGGGATGGCAACATGTCACATTAAATGTGCATGGGGGCCAGATTGTTCAAGTCGGATGGCGCGGATGACGTAGTTATTTTCATCGGCATATGTATATCAAATCGGACCAGTGAAGTGACAGCTGTCCTCACTTTTCATTTTTCGCTCCTCTTTCCAAACCCCTTTTTTCCCACAGCGACCTGTCGACTCGGCATTTTGCGCCGTTTAGAGCAATTGCCATTACTCCTCTGCCTCTAATCTCTGCATCAGGTATTCTACCTCGACCTCCTTGGTCAGGGGAATTACAAAATCCTCATACATGGCCACCACAGCATCCACGTTAATCTTGACGTGTGCATCAGTCTCATCTGCAACCGACGGGTCTTTGCCATAGGTCTGCGCCTTCAATCGCAGCCTCGCCAATACGGACTTCTCGACCGCCTTGTTGGTGATGCTATCTGCAATGCCCTCGCGATCCTCAGCCTTGATCAGACGCTCGTACATCTCGGGATCAGACTGGAACTTGGCCTCGGCAACGAATTTACCGTAATGGATTCGTCGCGACAATGCCTGTAGACAGGCAAAGTCTGAGGTAGCAGCCGAGCCATAGTTCTCTTCCGACTGACCGCGGTCTCCGCGTCCAAAATCCGGGCACACCGCGGGGAGGAATCTCTCAATGTAAAACTTCTTGATCTTGTCATTGACGTTCACATTGTTGGGGTGCAGTATCTTGGGGTAATTGAGCGGTTTCAGAATCGGAGTTTGCACTGCATCCGGGAAGAAGGGATATTCGTCGGGCGATTCATAGCGTCGGATGAGCGATTGGAGTTTTTCTTGCTCGGAAAAGTACCAATCAAAGAAGGACAGATTGCTATTAGGAATGTCGAGGGCACCGGGCGTGTAGATTGTCTAAGAGCAGGACCTCTTCGCATTAGCCGGGCGAGGATTGGAACGGGCACCAGGGAGCCGGGAAATGGTTGCTGACTTTGTTGAGAGAGAATTGAACACGCTCGATGAGATGAAACGTGATTGTATCTTCGAGACGGCTGTCGCGAAGTAAGAACGGGAGCGCGTCAACTTGCGATGTCAATGGTCAGGAGGAGGGAGTAACAAGATGGGACGGCAACTCACATTAGCTGGAACCGAATCCGAGACAGATCCAGCGCCTTGGTGGCGTCTTTCATGTCGACCACGGTGTCCATACTGACGGGACGAGGAAAGGTGAATCAAACATGCCCGGAATGTGTCCGTATGACTCGAACTAAATATGAGAAAACTCGAGGCCACGGAGTCATGGACAGCAGCAAGCGGCGGCGGCGTGGGGCCAAACCAACGGCAGAGCCGAACCGACTGGGGCATCGCGGGGGAGGGGTGTGCGCATTGGGTCTGAATCACCGGAAAAAGAGCCTGATTGCGTTGGCCAATGAGAAGGCAGGTCAGAAGTGCAGGGTAGGCATGTGGGTAGGCATGGATGATGCCAATGGGCATCGTCGGATCCACTCGTGGCGCACGGGGGGCGTGTGTCTGCCAGTCTGATGAGCCATCCGTCGCCACAATCCGACCTCAAGCTGCTGCTTCCTAGCGCGCATCACGAGTTCACGACTGCATGCTCCCATGAAGCCAATTGTGCGGCCCAACAGTCGCCGTCTGAACTCACGAACCGCCCGGCCGGCTCTCTAGCCATGGCCGATCACGACAAGAGTCAGTACGACTTTCTCGACGATGCCGACGAGGATCAGTCCATCATCTCGGTACGTTGCGTGTCGCGTGCCCATCAGATCGAAAGCATTGGCGCGTCTCCTCCACCGTGTCGTGTCGTCTGCAGCAGGCTGCAGCAGTAGCCGCAGGGCTTTGTGACGACGCGCCCACATTTCGGCTTTGCTAATGTGGCCTTGGATGGATAGACTCGCGGCTTGGAGGCATTCGGACGCAAGGTCACCACGACAGCTTCCCATCTGCTAGCACCAAACCCGGATGCCACTGCGCACCACTACCAGACCGCAATGGCACAGGTGCACCGACAATTAGCTCGCCCGTCTGTCCAACGCAGTGTCTTTGCGCTGGCACGAAGAAGTCCCTCCGAGATTGTGCGTTCCAAGCTGTCCACGGCGGAGATCCAGCATCGTGCCGTCAGCTTCCTCTCCGACGACCTACTCTGTAACATCCCCAACGATGACAACTCGTTTTCGCTATTTCAGGGCTTTCAGGCCAGCTTCCCCGAAATGACGGACGAGGGTAAAAAGCACCGCCGGCGTGTATCAAGAGGCAGGAAGCTATTGGAGGAGAAGGGCTCAACGTCACACCAGGAACCCCGTGCCGGGCTATCGCAAGTCAAGAAGGAAAAGGCAGCCATGATGCACGAGTTCGACCTGCTAAGTATTCGAAAAAGCATGGCCAGTAGTGAAATCCGCGAGATTGACAACAAGATTGCGAACCTGCATGGGATGCGCAAGATTATCCTAGAGAGACTAGCGGGGCTGGAGCAGGAGGAAGCCTTGCTAGAACACGACAGTATGATGATCTCACGTTTTCCTCATCTTGATACTCCGCAGGCTTAAAACCACACGCCGAACACTTATAAGTTCAAGCAAAGGCTAATCACAAACCTGCTAGTCATCGATATCGAGGGGCGCCTTGACGTCGCGCAAGCGCTAGCGGACGAGGCAGACTCTATTGCACGAAATACCCGTACCAAGGACGAGATTGACCTCGTGGGCGATGCAGACGATCACGACCCGGAATTCATGTCCCAATCCGTCTACGAAAAGATACCAACCTCCAAGGATGCAGCCCCGGTCCCTACCAGCAAGAAACCCAAAAAGGTTCATCGCCGAAAATCGATGCCCATTCTGCACGAGCACTTCGAGTCTGGCTCCCGCATACGCCAAATCCGTGCCCACAAAGACACAGTGACTGCATTGGATTTCGACGCCCCCTTCGGTACCATGGTGTCTGCCGCCCTGGACGATACAATCAAGGTATGGGACCTGAATGCCGGGCGATGCATCGGCGTTCTGGGCGGGCACACCGCGTCCGTCAGAGCGCTGCAAGTAGAAGATAACATTCTCGCGACTGGTGCCGCGGACGCCACGATCCGGCTGTGGGATCTGAGCCGATCAAGTTACGATCCTCATGGGAATAGCTACGGCAGGGACGATGATGAGGAGGAAGACGAGGAGGCGATTGCATTCGCAAACCCAGAAGACCAGCCCATTGATCCGCCAGAAGGGAGCATGAATGACTGCGAACTGTACACGCTGGAAGCGCACGTGGACCAGGTAACGGCGCTGCATTTCCGGGGCGATGTTCTTGTCTCTGGCTCGGCGGATAAGACGATTCGCCATTGGGATCTCGAGAGGGGTCGCTGTGTGCAGACTCTGGATGTCATGTGGGCTGCTGCTCAGGCGTCAGCGAGTGTGAGCGTTGGCGCCGGCGCGAGCACCTCGGAGGCGACGTGGCGACCGACTGGACGGTCTTCCACCGGCTCGGCCGATTTCGTGGGAGCTCTGCAGGTATTTGAAACGGCTCTCGCGTGCGGAACTGCAGATGGCATGGTGCGGCTGTGGGATCTTCGGAGCGGGCAGGTGCACCGTAGTCTTGTTGGGCATACAGGCGCGATTACATGTCTGCAGTTTGACAATGTCCATCTGGTGACTGGTAGCTTGGATAGAAGTATCAGGGTATGTGATGGAGGGCACTTATCATTTTTTTTATTTTTTTCAATTCTTCTGTTACTCAACAAGTCACCTTACCTGCCGGTCTCACACTAACTCTTTTACCTCTAGATATGGGACCTCCGCACAGGCGCCATTTTCGACGCATACGCATATGACAACCCCATCACAAGCATGATGTTCGACGCGAGAAGGATCGTCACTGCCGCAGGTGAAGACGTGGTCAAAGTGTACGACAAGGTCGAGGGTCGACAATGGGATTGCGGTGCGGGAATTGCTGACGCGGATGGGGGGAAGACGCCTGCTGTGGTGGAGCATGTGCGAATGCGAGATGGATACATGGTGGAAGGGAGACGGGATGGAGTTGTGGGAGTGTGGACGTGCTGATACATAGGTGAGGAGGGGGCTTGATGATCGGATATGGTTATCAGGTAGAATTGTCAGGAGTTGTTTTAGGAGTTGGGTAGCAAGCAACGCACGTCTGGCTTTCCCTTTCTTTCAAGAACACGCTTGAAGTAAAACTAATGGGTGTGTTCCATTCATGGTATGGCAAAGATGTGTGTACGCGAAAGTGGAATATAAGAGGTTCTTGGAAAAATCAAGGGGGGTCTAGGGTACCTTGACTGTGCCGCTAGAAACTAAGACGTTAAGTTGAAGATGGGGATGACGCGGGAAATCCGCCTCTGTTGATATCATTTGTTGTGGATGGGAGAATTATTAAAAAGGAGCGTTTTCGATCTTCTCTTGGCTGATCAGGTTCATCATTCTACCGCCCGCCGTATATTACAAGCACATGATGTAGAGCAACATTGTGGACAACGCGTTGTGGAGTTTCACTCACCCATGCACTTTTCGCATGCGATGTGCAGCTTCATCCACAATTCATCAGCCAAGCCATGCCAGCAGCATCTCCGCGAAACGATATATTGCCATCAACTCTCTTAAACGAGCCCACGACATCATCATGCGTGGTTCGAGGCCTGTCCCTCCAAACCCTACTATCATGGTACCGCGACGCCACACAAAAGCTCATCACCTCCACCCACGACACCCAGCAGACGTCCCCCCACGGTAGTGACGGCACCGGTGAATCCGCTGCTGCGAATGACCTCCTCACTCGACAAGCTACATCCCTACTGCGCCTCCACGACTCCCTTCTAGACACAGATGAAGAAACCAGGGTCTCTCTCGCCGCGCCTCTCGTGGACCAGCGCCTCGAGGACCTCGCCTCCATCAGCATGTCCAAGCTATACGCCTACCGGTACGACCTAGTCCCGTACCACTGGCGGCAGATCTACACGGACACCCTCATCCTGCGAACCTATCACGATATTCTCTGCCGTGAAGCTCCCACGGGCGCCCCGTGGCTCCAGCCAGACACACTAGATAGCATAGTAGAGAATCTAGACCGTGCACTAATCACAGCCGGGGATGCGGGAGTCCTCGGCAGGCAATGGATCGAAAAGACGCTGACTCTCCTTGAAGAGCTAGATTCTCAAGTCCATCAGAGGGTCGAGCAAGTCACAACAGCACCGGAGGAGAAGTCGGAATCCCAGCCGCGGAAAAGGGTAAGAATTGGCGAAAATACGACTGCTGGAAATGCCACAAGATGCGTGTTATTGCCTACTCACGAACCATATGGTCGACCAGCGCCCCTCTCCGAGGAGAAGTCCTGCCCCCGCTATGAGAGCTGGTCTCTGATGCGCTTCGAGCGGTACATGAATGCTGAGACGCCGCCCCGGCCTATCATCTTCACAGACCTTGTCTCGTCGTGGCCTGCCCTGACGGACCGTCCGTGGAAATCGAGAGAGTACCTCCTTAGTCGGACGTTTGGCGGGAGGAGGCTCGTCCCTGTGGAAATTGGACGGAGTTACGTGGACGAGACGTGGGGTCAGGAACTGATGTCTTTTCGAAAATTTCTCTCCAAATATGTCGTCGGGGATGCTGTTCCTCCTCCTCCTCCTCCTCCTCCTCCTCCTCCTCATCCTCCTCCTCCTCATCCTCCTCCTCCTCATCCTCCTCCTCCTTCGAGCGGGCCAACATCCGGGCCGTCATGTGAGAGTCCTGCAGTCGTCCCGGCGGCGGCGGCGGCGGAACACGCAGGAGATGTGGTGGGAGAAGTAGGCTACCTGGCACAACATAACCTTTTCCAGCAGATCCCCTCTCTGAGAAACGACGTCTCCATTCCGGATTTTTGCTGGTCGACTGTCCGGGGGTATCCGACTGGGGGCGACGACGCAGGTGTAGGCGCGAAAGAACCACCCCCGTTGGAGGAGCCCCTCCTGAATGCGTGGTTTGGACCCGCGCGGACAATCACGCCGCTTCACACGGATGGGTACCATAATCTGCTGGTGCAGGTTGTGGGCACGAAATACGTGCGTCTGTATGCCCCGTGGGCGAGGGGGATGAGGCCCCGGGGCGTGGAGAATGGCGTGGACATGAGTAATACGAGTGCCTTGGATGTAGGACTCCTGGAGGGCTGGGATGAAGGTCCGGAGGGGGATACGAAGATGGACGAGGAGGAGCTGAGGCGTGTGAGGAGCGAGTTGGAGGATGCGGAGTACTGGGAGTGCATTTTGGGTGAGGGCGATACGTTGTTGATTCCGATGGGATGGTGGCATTATGTGAGGAGTTTGAGTGTTAGTTTTAGTGTGAGTTTCTGGTGGAATTGATTGTGTTGGGTGAAGCAAAATGATGGAGATGAATTGGTGGCAGAGAAAGAGTGCAGCGACAGTGGTGAGGTTCGCGAGGTTCTGAGTGCAGTGACATGACCTGATGGTGTTGGCGTGAGTCGTCTTGGACTGTGCATGTGCCTAATACACATCTTGACATTTCTCCTCGTGTTCTCATTTTCCTCTGTTATTCTTTACATCTTGATCATTTCGCATTAAGCTGCCGATTGAAAGTTTATAAGTCTATCCCCTTACATTTCACCAATTCACCCTCAACTATCCTCTACACTCTCCGTCTGCGCCCCCCGCCTCGCCTTGGCCCCCGCCTTGAGCACCTCCCATTTCTCCCTATATTTATCCAGCGTCTTTTGCATTTTCCGATTATCCTTCTCCAGGCGCTCCATGTGCGCCGTCGCAGCCGCGAGCTGTTCCTCCATATCCTGCGTTTTCTGCCGCAGCGCCTCGTCTCCGGGTCTACTTTTCATGAGCGGCGGGGAGACCGCGACACTGACGGGCGATCCAGGCCGCATGATGCGGTAGCTTTCGGCAAGGGCCATGGCAGAGTGTTGCGAGCTTGCTTCGAAGGCGTGGAGGCGCTTGGAAACGTTATCGAGCATGTCTTTGAGGGACCTGTTCTCCAGGGAGAGCTCCTCGATGGTGTTGCGCAGTTCCTTTTCCGTTCTCGACGGGACTCCTTTTCGCCGGGCGCCGGAGGAGGTTGAGATGAGGGGAGGCGTTTCACTGGCATCCACAAAGTCGTCTTCCTCGTCTTCTGCGTTGTGACGGCTGTGGTAGAGGTCCGTATCGCTGTGGTGGGAGGCGGAGAGTCGGCGCTTTTCCTTCTCGGCGTAGCTGAGAATATTGGCATACGACATGGTGTGGCCGGATGTGGGAACGACGTAGAAGGAATCGGTGGCGCTATGGCCTTCGCGGGCTAGGGCACGCATCGTGGCTTTGGAGTAGATCTTGGAGAGGTCTGGGTCTAGAATGCTGGCGGTGAGGGGTCCTGGGCGCGACGACTTGCGCTTTGGGGCTGGTGGTAGAGGCGGTAGCGGCGGGGACGACGAGGAGGATGAGGACGACTCGATTGAGTGTTTATTGGACTGCTCAGACATGGACGTGGATTCTTCTTGAATGAGAGGAAGACCGGCAAAGGCGAGGGGAGCGGAGATCTTGTTGATGATGCTGCCGAAAGTGTTGTAGAAACGAGCATAGCCAACATCCTCTGCACCAGCCCCCTTTTCTGCCGCGGCGCCCGATGCAGTGATGTGGTCTACTCGTGGCGAGGATACCGCACTTTTGTTCCTGTTTCGCGACTCCGTCCTGGGAGACTGAACCGACGTCGGCGGAACCCATGTCGGCCTGCTCGGCTGCGTGTTGATGATGTTCTGCATCTTGGATCTGGACCCCTCTCTGCGAAGATGTTTCTCGACGTTCCCCGGAGCCTGGTCGTTGGAAATGCTGGGGCTGAGGGGCTGTCCCCGATACTTGGACCGTATTCCTCGCGCCGAGGCCAGGTTGCTCGCAATGGAGGACGACATGTCCCGAGCAGAGCACCCACGCTGGGTCAGGCTCGGCAACTTTTTTGACAGGCCATTCTCCGGAGACAAGGACCCCTTTTCGCCCTGCGATGCCTTTTCGCTGACCTGGTCGTCATTGTTTCGCGAGGCTTGATGCGGTGGGAGCTTCAGCAGCTCGGCGAGCTGTCGATGGTGTTCTTCGAGTAGCTTGAGTGTACGCAGAGCTTCGATGCTCGTGGTGCTCTGAGCGGCGTTCGAAAACTCCCCGGCGGCGAGAGTATGCTCATTGATAGCAACGGTGGTGTCGGAAGACTGGCGCGTTGCAACGGCCGCGGCAGCCGCGTGATCGTGGGCTTTCACCACGGGCGATGACTCCATTCTTTCTTAGATCCCGGGAGATCGTCTGGCGGCGGAGAGAATGAACAATGGGGTCCTGTGCGCTGTGCGACTGAGAGACACGAGGTTGACAGTCGCGGGGGGATCTCGGGGTTGAAATGCCCAAGATCAAATGGACGAAAGACGGCAAGACACGGCGCGGGGTCGATGGTCGCGTCGAAAGAGGGGCGTGTGGGGAAGTCGAAGTTTCATGGAGTCGTGACATGCGTGACACAATACGCGGGGTTGTCGAATCGTCGATCGATCCGACTCTGCGCCATGAGACGGCGCCATTGAACTTTGAAAGCACGAACAGGAGCTCCGGACCGACGGCATCCAAACCGCGAATCTAAAATGCACCGCGTCTTCTTCCAAGTTCCAACGTCATTCGTTAGCTCGTCAGCTGGCGCCCGTGACGGTCGGCGTGTGATTGGCTAGCGGCCTTTGCTCCAAACGGGGCCGTGGCCCGTCAGGAGGACAAGGAAGGAGCGAACAACAGGAAGAAGCTGGGGTACCTAAAGGTACATACCTAGTGGGATCCAAACCCCCGTCGTGGGACATCAAGTCGCCACTTGTTGCTGCTCTCCATTCTCGAATCTCAACCCCTATTGTTCCATCTTCCGATCCTGATTGCATTGTACTATACATCGCCTTTTCAAACCGTCAAACGCAACGATACGATTCGAGAGGATCCGGCATAGCACGCGGGCGCGGGACGCCGCTCGCTGCATCGCACTGCACGTACCTACACCCAGCACAACGTTCGATCTCATCTTTTATTCTTATTCAGGGGCACCGAGCTCCTTTGACGCTTTCGAACACACAAAGCAAGCGCGCGGAGCGCCACTCGCCTTAACTGTCTGCGCAGGTCAGGAGCAGCGCCATGGATAGCAGCAATGGCCTGAGCAAGCTGCTTCCCAAATCCATCACGGCCAAGAGAAGGCGTAGAAAGGAGAAGTCAGAGACGTCGAGCCAGGATCGGGGATCGCGAAGTCCGAGTGCGAGCAGCATCAAACGCCGACTCAAACACGAAGCGACTCTGGGAAGCGAAGGCATCAGCTCGACTAGCCTGGCCGACGACGATATGGATGGCCGGAGCTTTGGCTCGTATGAGTCCGGCCCAGACCGAGACCCAGATCGCGACTCAAGCCAAGACCGATCAACCCGGTAAGTCGCTGTCTCGTCCCTTTATACCAGCTCCGTCTAGTCTTGACTTCATATGCTTCCTTCCCGGATTACTGCCCGTTATCACAATGGTAATGTATTCCGGGGAAAAGCACAGAACCAAGACAGTTTATTAGCCCCCGCCTGCTACCTGCCGGCGGTCTTTGTCCCTCCCGCCTCCTGAGACATTTCCTCAATCAGCTCAATCATCTCAATCATCTCAGTCACATGTAGCCCCACATCACCATCTGCGACGTCAGCAGCCATACACACTCCCGCCCTGCATATTGTGTATTGTCATGTCAGCCTTGCTACGCTGGCGGCTTTGCGCTCGCCTAATTCCGGCACCTCGTTCATCCCCTCTTTCTCCTCACGCTCCGTTGATCAAGAAGCCCTCACCGTTTGTCTTTTGAACTGCAAACCCCGTTGATCATGCCACTGCTTCGATCGCCGAACCTGCGATCTGCCCCTTATATCTTGATTTGAACGCGTTTGCGCACGACACGACACTAGCTTCGACGCTAATTCCAGCCAAAGAAGACTCGTCTCGAGCTCTGATCCAAACTTAACCCGACCCGCTATCATATCCACACATCCGTCCCTCATCGGCTATCTGACGACATCATCACCCGTTGTTCAAGCCGAACACTTCGATCCTCAATCCCAACTGCAACCGTTCGGTGGACTCGGCGCCTCGATTCAAAGTAGCAGCGAAAAGTCAGAGCCGCAAAAGCAAGAGCCACAAGCTCAAGGCTACCGTGGCTTTGAAACCCAAATCCCCGAGCCTCCTGCAGCCGCCAAGATAGCTTCTGCCGATCGATCGGGCCGGACGTTGCCGCCCAAAATACAGACTGGGCGGCCCAGAACACCTCCTCAAGACGACAACTCTCCTCCTGTCATAGTCAACACTCCACCGACCCCGACCGACCGAAAAGATATTCCGCAGGTGCAGGGCTCTCCTACTAGGAAGCCGTCCAGGAAGGGCAGTAGCCCGAGCCTAGGTGCGGATACAAGCCAAGGCCCTGCGTCGAATATGAATATACATCGCAGAAGCAAATCCGGCTCTGCAGCTGCTGGTCCGAGCAAATTATCTCACATTACGACTGCACCACTGACCCCCACCATCCTCGAGACTGGTGGTGAGGCAGCTCCTAGTGCGTCCGGTTTCTTCTCTTCCATGCTATCTGCCGCTCAAAACGCTGCCAACTCTATAAGCAACACCATTCCCAATACGGGACTTGGGATTGGAAGCAACAAGAGCCGAACCAGCGTCAACAAGTCCCAAACCTCGCTCGCTACGTCAAGACAGTCCGCGCCGCTCGACGACTTCGACAAGGAAGCGGAGCGCCATATTGAAAACACCATGGATCGGAAAGAATCGGCTATCCGAACTCTTGGCTCGGGAGACCTGAGTCTCAGCCATCTCGGCCTGGTTGAGCCTTCTGCACCTTCGCTGGCGACTGCCACAAAATCGCCTGATGCTTCGGATACGAGGACAAGATCTGAATCTGCACCGGCCGAACCGCCCGTGTTCGCCGGCGAGACTCTGCCTCCCGGTATTTCCAGTCGGCCTCGTTCACTTGTCGAGACTGCTAGTGGCGACCGGACACCCCCCCTGATGGACGATGCTGATGCAAAGGGCGCTCCCTCTATTCCGAGACCGAACAGTCTTAAAGGCGCGATGAAACCACTTAGGAAGCGAGAGAGCTCTGTAACGACAAGTGGAACGATCGCAGCTGCTGTTGTATCTGCCAATGGCGCTGCCTTGCCCCTCACCAGCAGTCTCGGGGGCCCAGGAGGACCAAAATTGACAGGTTTCGCCATTGCGAGCAAGAAGCGAAACCGGGACTTCCACACCCTATTTAAAAGTGTACCAGACGACGACTACCTGATTGAGGATTATAGCTGCGCACTTCAGCGGGAGATTCTAGCGCATGGGCGACTATACGTTTCCGAAGGCCATCTTTGCTTCAGTAGCAATATCCTGGGCTGGACGACAACACTGGTCATGAGCTTTGATGAGATTGTGTCTGTCGAAAAGCGAAGCACTGCGCTCTTGTTTAAGAATGGTCTCATGATCTCTACGCTGCACGCGAAACACATTTTCGCCAGCTTTACAAGTCGAGATGCCACATACGATTTGATTGTCAACATATGGAAATTGGGCCATCCAACCTTACGAAGTACTCTGAATGGTGTTCAGCTGGAGGGCACTGGCGGCGACAAGACCGAAAAAGTGTCTTCTGAGCAGGAGGCTGCCGAAGTACAGCATCACGAACCGTCTGGATCAGACCAGATGTCTGACGAAGATGTTGACGACGATGATGACGACGACGACGATGGCGATGAAGAAGATGGAGATGACGAGGAATTCTATGACGAAGAGGAGCACAATCAGCACTTGGAGTCGCATTCGACCGACATGGCAGCCGACGAGCCTGAGGCGGAGAAGGCAGGGGCACGAAAAGTATCGGCCATGACCACCGTACAGGGGGGCGCGGTTGGAGGAGCAGCAGCAGCAGCAACAGCGACAGACTCTTCATTACCTAAGGACGGCGCATCGCTTCCGGCGGGCCCTGCAGACTTTCCTGGGCCTGCTACTCATGGACCCACGGATTGTGGTGACACGGCAACGCATTACGACAAATTCTTGGCGGACGAAACTGTTCCTGCCCCCCTGGGTAAGGTGTACAACCTTGTGTTTGGCCCAGGTTCCGTGGCCTGGATGGGCAAATGGCTGTCGGCTGAACAAAAATGCACCGAAATCCAAATGGAAGACAAAAAGGGCCTCACGGGCGAGAACAAGAGTCGAACGTTTTCATACATTAAGCCGCTGAATGGGTCTATCGGACCGAAACAGACCAAGTGCGTTGTGACTGAGACGATGGAGCAAATTGATTTGGAAAAGTCTGTCAATTTGAGCGTGTCGACTCAGACACCCGAGGTCCCATATGGCAATCTGTTTACCGTTAAGACGCGATACTGTCTGTCGTGGGCCGAAAACAACGCCACGCGCGTGCAAATTAATTGCACTGTGGAGTGGTCCGGCAAGTGTTGGCTCAAAGGTACGTTTCGTACATCGAGTTTGCGCTTTGACACGCAATAACTCCCGATTTCTCGTGTTAAAAACATTTACTCCTGCTCGGTGCTAACAAGACGATAGGCACGATCGAGAAGAATGTAAATGATGGCCAAGCACAGTACTGCAAAGAGATTTTTGCGGCACTCAAATCCGCCGTCTCAGCACGCGCCCGCTCCGGCACAGGTCCCAGCGGAAACCTCAAGGGCAAGAGAAAGCTGAAGCGAAGCAAGGCCCTGCAATCAGTCCACAACATGGAGCACAAAAAGAGCAGCAAGTCCGATGCTCATAAGCAGAGCTGGGGCCCGCTGGAACCATTACGAGGCATCATGGAGCCTGTTGTCGATGTTCTACAGCCAGTGCTGACGGGAAATGTCATGTACGGTTTGCTCGTGGGGCTCATTGTGGCCATGTGGTTCGGGTTTGGCACCTCACCCAAGGTCCCTTCATCGTATGAACAGAACATCGGCTATGGATACCACAGCCCGGGTCGGCAGGCCGCGTATGAGGAAATGTGGAGGAAGCAAGACTCAGAGCTGTGGGAGTGGTTAGAGGAGCGGGTCGGGATGGATAGGCTGCATCGCGAGGAGCCCAATGGACGGAAACGTGGGGTAGAGCATCGTACGGTGGAGGAGAAGCTGCGGGAGGAGCGGATGGATGAGCGGGAGATCCAGGAGGCTATTCGGGTGACGGAGGAGAAGTTGCGCGTGTTGCGGCAGGTCATGGAGAAAGGGAACGCGCGTTGAGGGGGAAGAGGGAGTTGAAGGACTGTTACCTGTTTTTTTAAAGGCATTGTATAAAGAGACTGTATAAAGGGGGATTTACTCTCGGGCTGGGACTCGGGAGGCATAGCGGTCCTGTGGAGCATTTACAACTTTATGTATTACTATTAACTATAGCAACATTGACGCATAAAGAAATACCATTTGTGAAAGTCTTTTCGTTGTGAAGGTAGTATTAGTGGCTGTGAAAACACTTCGCACCCTGTGAGGTGTGGCATTCAACAGTGCTTAGGCGTACCTAAGCTTAGGCAGCTTAGGCCCCGAGGCGTAGCTTAAGGTTTCCCCGGCTATCTGCCTGAATATCCCGAGTGCCAGCAACCGCTATGATCAGGTATACGCTATACCGCTAAACGTTGTGCAGGCAATCGCAGAGCCGACAACTCTCTGGTCGGGAACCGCTGTACGGGCACCGTGGGTCTGCTTTTTTCGCGTGACAAATGTAGTGAGCCGACCACGTTCGTTGACAGAGCTACACAGGTATCTCAAAGAGTGCTCTTAGTCCCGCGAGCATGGTAGTGTCTGATATATCGAAAGAGGCAATTTCCCGGCGATGAGCTTCCCTGCTCATCCGGTATTTCTCCTGCGGTCCATTCACCGTCCAGAGAGGAAGTTCCCACTCTTGAGGGAAAAAGCCGGCCGTCTCCCAGTCCAAGATGCTCACAATCTTGAACGTATTCGGGTCCACTAGGATATTCTGTCGGTCCAGATCCGTATGGCAGAGGACGTAATCATCTGTGTCCTTCGTCATCGATGGCCAAACTCGCTTCTCTTTAGCGCGCCAAAATCGATGTGGTGGTATCACTGGCAGCTCTGGGTTGGGACTGCCCATAAAATTCCGCCTCAGACGCCTGAGCTGAGGAAGAATGTCCGATTCAAGCTGGGCCGTAACACTCATAATGGCCGTAGAGAGGAGAGACTCGTCAACGTTTCGCAGCTCGACGCCGTTTTCAACAAGAGCAGTCTTCAAATATACGACTCCGTTTTCCTCCCATAGGTCGAGAAATTCTGGCACAGGAATGGTAGTATGCTTGGCGACGAATTGAAGCACGGCAGCTTCATTTCGTAGACGATCCGCGATATAGGGATTGACCGCCGGGTTACCATAGCCATCCAGACCGAGCTCATTTGTGTGAGGCTGCCTTTTAACGAATACCTTTGTCGTGTAGTAGTAGGAGATTTGTCGGCTCACGAGTGTTGCGATCTCATCTCCGTCAGTCAGTGTGAATAAAGGCCGAAACCTGTCGACCATAGGGTGACGCGATTGGAACTCTTCGGTAAATTCTTTCATCGTCTGCATATGCCGACTTAGGTGTTCCATATTGATTTGTTAGAGAAAGCAAATATGCTAAAGAATCGCGAAGAGTCAGCCGGTGGAGGCTCGCATAAAATTGAGGTGGTTGCTAACTTGCTTATGAAGAAAAGAAATGAAGTTGCTGTTTGGCAAAGGGGGGCGTGGTCTTTTGTATCTGTTGTGACTTGTCCGTAACACCGTGGCTGAGACTGTCACACGACACGCGACGCAGGCCATCACTGACAATTGGATTTGGACCTGTCAATGCGCATTCCTAATAAATCACGATACAGCTCAGCTATTCTTGATATGACTGTCTCTGGCTGTAGTGCTCTTTCTTGCGTCGTCTGAGAGGCCATGGCACATGCCGCCATGCGTGCCTCTGCTCCTCCTTGTGCTCCTTCTTGCGCCTTCATACGCGGCCTATGTTGCAACCATACACTCTTCAGGCTCGCTCTGCTGTGACATCTGCCTTAGTACAGCCACCTCTTCAGCCTGGTGTTGCTGTATTTCTGTTGCCGTCGCTTGTCGATGCTCTTGTAGATCCTCGTGCCCGCTTGTTAGTATTAGTCCTAGCTCTTCTACGGGATTGCCCGACGAGTTTGCGAAGCCTCAGACGTCTCTGAAGCTGTGGTGGCACAGCAAGCGACTGATTGGAGACAGGTTGGACGATTTGAGGCAGAGGTCGACCGAGTGGTCTCAATGGGTGGTGCCAGTCAGCCAGTGGCACCAACGGTAGGTAGTTTATTGTATCTCCATTGGTAGTCTGGCACCTATGGTACCTACCTGCTTACCTAATGGTGTCGGCGTCGGGCGATCGCCTGTTACGAATCCACACTATTATGGATCCTCCACACGTGTATATATACCTAGCCTATAGGTAGGTACCTAGATTGCCCGCCCTCCTGAGTCCTGTCACACAAAATCTTCCTCTCCCCTTCTTTCCTCTTCATGCTTGTCAAAGATAGATTATATTGAGAGCCTGTTTGAACTTCTGTTCACAGCCTTTTCGTGACATATCTTTGACAAGCTTCTTCAGTCATAACCCCCGACCATGTTCCTGTGATTTTTCACAAACCGCCACTTTCACCACCGGCCTTCGCGCATTCTTGCGCCCGCCCTCCCCAACCGCACCTCGCCCAACAACCACCTCCATATCCTCATTGCCAACCACAGGTGCCAGGCCCTGCGAAGTAGTTCGCCGCCTACCTCTTACGCACACACATGAGCCAGAACAACCAGCGGGACGACCGCCACACCGCCAACCCTCTCATCTCCGCCAGCACCATCTGCTCACGCCATGGCGGACACCATACCTCCAACTCCACAATCGACATTCCATTGAGCGACCCCGAGATGGCCCCCTTTCTCGGCAGTCCCGCTCACATCTGCGGCGCGCTTTTCGCGTGCATCCCTTCGCTCCGGCAATCCGAATGTTCGGAGTACATTCGCTCCCGGCAGCGCTCTCGGTTTGCGGGTGAGAACGGCGCCGCAGATGTGCGCGGGACTGCCGAGAAAGGGGCCATCTCGGGGTCGCTCAATGGAATGTCGATTGTGTACAGCCAGTTCTCGAAAGTGTTGGGGTCGCCGTCCCACTTCGGGTACCTGTATTATGACAGGAGAGGCGGTTGTGCGCGGTGGTGCCGGTGTTGGAGGTGGTGCATGCCTCTATCCGTACTCCATTTGGCACGTAATTCGCACACATGACGCGGGCGCCTTTGATCGGCCAAGACTCAAGAGTCAAGAGTCAGTATTTGCCAAGCTTGGTACCAGAATTACCACCTGTTTTTATTTAGTTACAGTACAACAAGGCGTGAACGGTGAAATGAGTACGTGAGCATCAGCAACCAATTTTGCATTATAGTGGCATCCCCATATTCCATCCATCTGATTCAATGTCAGAACCCCCTCTTGAAATAAGCTCCAAGAAAATATAAAAACCCTCTACTCCGTACTGTATCTCAGTTGTTGCTTTACACCTCCACTGTCCTATGTAAGCAGATTTGAATCATAGGTACTTACATTGTATTCACGTCAAGCCACGCTGCACGCATATCAATTTTCAAACTTCACCAAAAGATGCCTCCGGCTGAGTGTATGCACTGAGTCTGTCAGGCACCATGTCCTGCCAACTCATTTGAGAAGTGCATGAACTGCTTTCAACATCCATGGACGCTATGCTCCCATCCCGATTGCGGAAATCTCCCGCCTGTTAAACACTGGCCGTGAGACATGAGTCAGTCGGACCCATAGATAGATCTCGAAGGAAGATATTAATAGCGTTCAGGCATCATCTTTGTTTTCGTGCCGTGACATGGAACGTGGAGGAGGAGAAAAAAAGAAGGGTCTCGCTGCGTGCCTCCTGCGTGGAGTGTCATGTGACAGTCTCAGCCACTGAGCCACAGGCTTAATGCGTTTCTTTGGACTTGTACTCCGTAAGTCACAACTTTATGACTTGTGACTCGTACGTCATAGGTATGCTGGCGACAGCAATCCACGTCATAGTACATAGGAGGTAGGTACATACCTAATGTACCTCGTATGCACTCCGTAGTACATATGTACGTGCACGGTAGGTACCTACCTGACACAGCCTTGCACCGCCACAATATCCACAGCACCTATACTCAGCCACAATCGACCACGCAACATCACGGCGGCCAGAAATAGTTACGTCAGGGCACAAAGACTCAAAGAGGCCCATGTCTCCCTCTCTTTGCCTGCCTTGCTTTTGACACGCGCTTTGTCACATAGTCCTTCCTGTCGTATGAGCTCGTTGTACTCCGGTATTTCTACAAATTCCTCGACAGATTCCTCCCGAAATTCCACGCCATCGTCGACACAAGCAGACGCATATCACCACTCACTCACCATCGTCACCGAGACACAACCCGGCATGACTCGCACACTCGAGTCGTCGTTGGAAACGCAGGGCCTTGCCGATGAACAGCGCGAGCTGCTCGATCTGATCGACAAGCTACAGTTTGCCCAGCTGGACAATGTCAAGCTGCCGCAAATTGTCGTCGTCGGCGACCAGTCTGCCGGGAAGAGCTCCGTCCTGGAAGCCATTTCCGGCACGCCGTTCCCCAGAGATGCCGGAGCCTGCACGCGGTTCGCGACCGAGATTCGACTGCGGAGGAGCAAGGAGGCCAGCTTGCGGGTGTCCATCATCCCAGACAGGAGCCGGCCACTGAGCGAGCACAACGCTCTGTTGAGCTATGGCGGCAGCGTGACGAGCGAGATGTCCTTTGAGAGCATGATGCGAGAGGCTACGCAGCTTATTGCCCCGCGCGATGTCCCCGGGCGGTTTGCCGCGCGTGATATTCTTGTAGTTGAGAAGAGCGGACCGGATCTGCCGCTTCTCACGTTGGTGGACTTGCCTGGACTGGTGCGAGTCGCCAACCGAGACCAGTCCGATGCGGATATCCAGACGATTGAGGCGTTGTCGGATCACTACATGAAGAGCCCTCGAACCATTATTCTGGCCGTTATTGGGGGCAACAATGATTACGTGCAGGCGCCGATTCTCAAAAAGGCTCGGCATTTTGATCCCAAGGGTTCGCGGACGATTGGAGTGCTCACCAAGCCCGATATGACGGAGCGGATCGGCCTCGAGGACAAGTTCATTGAAGTCGTCATGAATAAGGACCCGGAGAACCACTTCAAGCTCGGGTGGTACGTTCTGCTGAATCCGGGACCAGGTGAGAAGCTGTTCACACCTGAGGATCGTGCCCGCAAGGAAGCCGAGTTCTTCACGCGCGGACGCTGGCATGCTCTTCCGCCGCAGATGTGGGGAGTCGCGGCACTGCGCGCAAAGCTGAGTGTCCAGCTGCAGAAACACATTGGGAAGCACGTCAAGTCACTACGAAGACAGATTCAGCAAGCCTTGGAGACGTGCGACGGCCAGCTGAAAGCCATGGGCTCCGCCAAGGACACCGTCGAGGAGATGCGCTTCGAGATGGGCGAGCTTTTCACAGCGTCCAACAACCTCGTGACGCCTGCTGTGAATGGAAACTACAAGAACCCGTTCGGCGTGAAGTTCTTCGCTGGACAGCCCTCATCCAAGGGTACACCGGCTCACAAGCTGCGTGCGCGTGCCCGCGAGGAAAGCGAGCGCTTTTCCAAGCTGTTTCGACAGCAGGGCCGCAAGGTCAACTTTGCCGGCTCGACCATCAACGGACACCACCTTCCAGCCGCGGGCGTGGTAGGCGATCAGTCCAAGAAGAAGTTTGCGCAGCGAGAAGTCGAGCCGCTTCTGCGGCAGATCCGAGGCAACGAGCTACCCCTGGACTCGAACCCGCGCGCGCCGTATATTCTCTTCCAAGACTACTCGCGCAACTGGCCGGTCCTGGCGCAGGAGTACAAGGACAACTTGGGCGTGATTTGCAACGAGTTCCTCGCCGAGGTCATCGACTATGTCTGGCCCACCCGGATGCGCAACCCCCTCCGCTCGCACTTCTTGGAAGTCAAGATGCGGGACCTCAACGAGGAGGCTAACAAGGAACTCAGCCGCTTGACCGACGACATGGAGCTCGAGATACAGCCCTACGACCCAGAATACGAGGACCGTCTGCGCAAATGGCGTGCAGAATCCACCGAAAACGGCGGCTCCTACACCGAGGCGGAGGAGGTGTTGGAGAAGATGCTCATCTACTACGACCTCACGTCCCGAATCTTCACCCGCAATGTCATCACGCAGGTCGTAGAGCGCCATCTACTCCTCGGTATGCTCCGGCTCTTTAATCCTATTGAGATTCTCAGAATGCCAGACAGCACGATTGAGTCCATCTCCGCGGAGAACAAGGCAACCCGTGACCGGAGAATTGCGCTCAAGCAGCAAAAGAAGGCCATTGAAGAGGCGCGCAATATTTGCGCTAGTCTCGCCATGAGGAGTGATCTGAGGTCCTTTGAGGACGAGGACGAGGACGAGGAGGACTCAGATAGCGATGAGGAGAAGAGGCCGCCCGCAAGACAAGCTTCTCAGAGGCGTCCTGTGTCTGCGGCTCCGTCTCAGTCACCGATTCAGTCGCAGGGGCTGTTTCCGTCGCAGTCTCCGTCGTATCAGCAGCAGCAGCAGCAGCAGCAGCAGCAGGACCCTCGGCGCTCGCGTCAGGAACACACCCCTTCTCGCTTCCCGACTACGAATGAGGCGCGGTCTCGGACGTCGATGCCCCCTTTGCAGGAGCAGTCTCATGCTGCGAATGGTCAACAGCCTGATCGGAGCTGGGATCAGCATCTCTATATGACGGCGCGGGATCGTGAGGAGTTGACTGTGCATGGGGCGCCGGCGCCGCCGCCGAGGCCGCGGAAGGGGAGACATGAGGATATACTCTAGATGTTGCCGAGGATGATGAGAAGGGTAGAGAGGGGGCGCTTGTTGAACTATGAGGGTAGGGGAGGTAGATGATGACGATGTGCCTTTGTGGGATGGGCGGGATGGGCGGGATGGGCGGGATGGGCTGAGGACTCGAGAAGTATAGACAGAGATGTTGCCAAGTAGAAGGAAGACGGGGCTATATTATAGCGATTTATTTCTGCATTGCATCACATGGAGCAAGTGTCGTGGTGGGGAGTAGAACACTGGTTTTCATGGAACAAAGGGTCGACGTGGTGATCGGCGCTTGGTTACTGCATGACAACGTTAATGACTTTTATGTAGGATATGCGCTTATTAAATTCTCTAACTTAATCAAGGATGAACTACCTGACTTTTTCATTCTTTCTCTGAAAGTACCAGTCCGTGTTCGCGACGTCCATGTAGCAAGTAATTAGTGCCATTCTGACATGGACTCATGGGGAAGAAAGACACGCAGACATGAAAGCTCAGCGTCCATGCTGCCTGTGGCCCACGAGCATTCTTCGTTTCCTTGGCCCTTCCCGAGACATACATATATTATGTACCTAGGTACATTACCGGTATCTCGGGGATTGTGGGGAGATCGCCAGTGTTCATGAAAGCTTTAAACCCGGAAGTATTGAATATGTACCTAGGTACCTACAGGCTACGGAGACATACTAGGTACCTAGGAGGTACCTAGGTACTCCGTACCTGGTAAGGCGCATACGTCTCCACCCGCAAAACTCTCAACGTCACAAGTTACAACACCAAGCAGTCGATCGCAAAGAGTACTTGGCAAGCCAACTGATTGAATCACCCACGCGCCCTCTGATATTTGCTGGTCTGCGCGTCTCTGTCTGTACTGTCTCCTTTTCCCGACCTATCGCAATCGAGGTCTCCGCCGAAAGCCTCATCACGCTCGATCGCGACCTCGAAAACGGAATCAGAGTGCTCCCTCCCCATCCTCTAACGACGCACCGACGCGTCAACCTCGAGTGCGCAAACGCTCGAAACATCCGCCATGGCCCACCCAAGGGATATTGAAGAGGAAATCGACCTCGAGAGATATGGCGACGAGTGGCTATTTTCCGATGTCTTAGTTGATATGGCTCAGAGAATGGGTGTCGAATTCGGCGACGAGGCTGAGGATGAAGATGAAGATGAAGATGGCTCTGGCCCGTTCCCAGATCCCGCTCTAATCAGTGACCCTCCGGCGGATTTCATGACCAGGATTCCAGCTGGATATGAGTCATTCATGGCCAAGATCCTCTGGGCCGGCCTCAAGCCAAACGCACGAACATTGTACTCCATTGCCGCCAGATCCTTCGAAGCGTTCTGCGCTCACCACAACAGAACCCCTTGGCCAGTTTCCGAAGACCTCCTCCACCAATGGATCCTTGCCCGCGCCACTGGCAGGGACAGTCCGACGATTCCCCAGCAAGAAAAAGTTGATCCCGCCACGCTCGTTGCATATGTACACGGGCTGCGGGCAGTACACGTAGATCTCAACGTACCATGCACCCTCTTCGACAGCGATATCACCAAGAAAATCTGCAAGGGCGTCGCCGTCATATATCCAAAGACGCGCCCGGCAGAACAAACCCTCATCACGAAGGAGTTGCTCCTGCGCCTCCTCAACCCCGCCGCTTCTGCGGAGGAGGAGCCGCTGGATACCATCCACTTGAATGCCGCATTCACCATTGCCTTTGGCGGCTTTCTCCGCGTAGCCGAATTCACACACTTTGCCATTGAAGAGGCGACTCCAGAACTTTTTGATACATTGAGACTGACGCTGAAGTGTCTGACCATGTCGCTCAACCGCGACTATCTACAGCTATATCTCCCACGGAACAAAGACGAGGAAGACGACAAAGGCGTCACAATCATCATAGCCGCCACGGGCGATCTGGCCTGTCCAGTACGCAACGCAGAGGTTCTTCTTCACTCTCGCCCTCGTGCCGAACGATCTGAACCGCTCTTTGAACTCATCGGGGGCGGTTTCGAGCGCGAACACGTCGTCGCGGCTCTGCGGCGCCGTCTGGCCTTGATTGGGGAATCGGTTCCGGAGGATACCAGGTTTAGCTTCCGTCGGGGCGCAGCACAGCATGCATATGATCAGCGCTTGAATCTTGAGCAAGTCCAGGCTCTTGGCCGCTGGCCTTCCAATGTTGGAGGCCGAAGCCGTCGGCCCTCTACGATGGATCCTATACGGTACTTTGAGCTGGCGAAACGGTTTGCAAAGTCGCACGAGGACAACACTGTTGGGACCTGAGTGTGAGCTGGGGTGGGGGGGGGTTCGGGGTTTTTCCTTCCTTCTCGCACGAAAATGACGGACTTGTCAATGAGCCGCGAAGATGTGTTTAGGGCGTCGGGCCGGAGGCACCTCCTGGGGCTATCGGCCGAAGAGCTCCCACAGCGGCGCTCGCCAAGGATGACTGACTTTCCCCGGTCTTGGGCAGGCTCGCATGCGGATCAATCATCACACCTCCTAAACCAAATCTTCTCAAACCGAAGTCTTGCTGCATTTTGTGTTTGGGCAGTAGTAAGCGCGCGGCTTCCTTGTACAGCAAAACATCCTGGTGTATGGGAATTGTGAGCTGGGCGGTGTCTTGCTTTTCAATCCAATCACGAAAGCAAAATCGTGCGGGTTTGGAGGATATGAAACCTGGGGTTGCTCGAAGTGCAAATACATAGTCGTCGCAACTGTGTGGGCCGGAAGGACATGAACCACAGGAGGCTGGAGCGTAGTCTCATGGGGACGAGAACACACAATGAGAGCGCAGAAGATGTGAGTTCAGGGAGTTTGACTAGCCATGTACTTATACAAAGATACCGACACTCAGTTTGCAAGAACGATGAAAGAAGAGTCAAGACGCGAGCCGTCCTCCAGGGGCCGCCACTTTATGAACCAGTGAGCTGCGCATTAGACTCACCTGTACGGACCTGATGGGGGACCGTTACGGTCCTTGTGACCTGACTTGAGAACCAGCACACCTTCCTGTACCAGATTTCTCCCGAGTGTAGATTTGGGGCAGGGATATTTCCTGCTATGCAGGGCCAGCGTCGGTGCTGATGTTCACCATCACGGTACGCTGTGGAAAATGAAGACATGTCACAGACATAGGATGATGAGTGTTTATAGTGAGCAACCCGCTCAGATTAGCTTCGTGAATCATTCAAAGGGAATGCAGATTCCGAAAACTCATCCACTTACTTACCAGTCTGTTTACTGATAATTGTGTCGCATGATCTCGAAGCAACCTAGCACCGCATACTATGCTAGCATATTACCATACATGTTCAGAGACATGGCGGTACAAAAAGTGACCGAAGGCTATCGTTGGTGAACGTCGAAAAAGGGCAGCACAAACATTGGACAAGCACAGAGCCGACAAAACCCATCTTCAGAATATCTCCAATGTCCATCATCGCGCGATAGGTCCTGCTCCCGGACAACCGGCCTTGACCGTCTGTCTTTGAAGAGGCAGTCCCCGTGACCGTGTCCGTGATCGTGACCGATTCTGCATCGTGGACAAGGGAGAAAAGACCTGTCCCTACCTTTGTGACTGTGGTGCTGAATATAACGAGTGAGTCGTGACCCCTGCGATCATATGTTCAAATGCTGCATCTCCGCACTTTACGATTCTGACAGCCGGAGCTCCGAGCGATACCACATCCATTGTCGACTAGGAAAACTCGGGAACGACCGTTGCAGGGGCCCTAGTAGCGCGGGGAAATCCAACGACATCGGCGAATCTTCCGACCCTTGAATAAAATTAGGGACCGGTGTAGCGAGAGCGGCTCCCTGATACATACCTATTGTATACATAGCTACATATGAGGTAGTAATGTACTCGTGCAAGGTGACAATGCTCACAGGTATTGCATTCTCGGCCGAGAAAAGGCATGGCCGAGGTGACAAAGCAGTAAAAATCATGTTGCACCTGCCATCTTGATTCTTGCCTTGCCACTGATTCGCGAGCCGCACGACAATACGTTGGCCGACGATATGACAGGCCGTTTTATGATGGACGACTCAGCGGCAGGCAATTCCACCGCTGTAGCCTGCAAGAGAAAACAAAACTTGCGCATAAGCGTTCGGCATCTCCGTCTTTATTCCCCATCGAGAGGTCCCTCTCGTTCATGTAAATCCTGCAGGAGCCGCTGCAGCGGGCTCAAGCAGCCATAATGCAGTGGATGCTACGCACCGGCATATTTTCCGTACTCCCGCTGGAGACACTGCTGTCGTCTGGGCGCAAGTAATTGCGAATCAGGAACAGACAGGCAGATGATGGTTGGACTGTTAACTTGGACATCATGTCTGTATCTTACTATCTTGGCTGTCTTCTCCCGTGAGATATGGTCTTGCCGCGGAAGCGCTGCTGTCCCTAGACTCGTATCTCGTGGGACGAAATTACATGCCCCTGAACACGAATTGTGGTTGTCCAGACAGGCGGCCGATTAGAGAGTGGAATGCCAAGCTGACGTCCTTGGCGTTTCAGTTCTCACTTGTGGTGGACAGCATCAAGACCAACAACCTCTCCATGGTGGCGATACAGCAGAGGCGCGGTCAAAATCTACTTTGCGAGTGTAGTAAGGAGAAATCGGGTCGCATCTTGTCTTCACAGACGCTGCAGTCTGCAGTGCCATGAGGGGTTAGATGAGGCCACCACGGCTTATGACTAACTGTGCTGTCTCAACGACTATGCGTAACTCGGCCGATCAGACGTGGGACCGTGAGGTCAAATGCTGTGTGACTAATGGAACGAAATATTGCGTACATACTTACAATGAGACTTGGAGTAGCAAGAAGACTGATTCAAGGTTTAGAGCCACCCTTGCCCTAACCCTCACTGTTGCAGCCTGCGACGTGATTCCTCCGGATTAGATTGGCTGTACTGGCCTGAGCAGTGAGGAGTTCTCCAAAAAGGCTATCCTGGTCGCTCCACCATCTGCGCGCCTGTCGACCGTGGAGAGTCGACAGCGCAAAGTCCTGAACATTGAGTTCATTCACGGCTACCTACCCCAGCCCCCGCTTCATGTTCCCCATGTGCGGCCACGGTTGTAACTTGTCAGGGTACGAGCATAGGCAGCTCTAGGGATGGCAGTAGACGATGGCAAATGAGGCCAATCAGTTTCCGGCCATCTCTCAGACAGAATGTATTTGGTAATGACTGTGCCAGTCTCATATTACCAATCACCGTGTCTAGAGCAGGGACAATGTGCGAGACACAACAGGTCGATGTGAAAGTGGCCGTCGTTGGCTGACGACAGAGGTCTGAGAATGAACGCCAACATAATGCATGGACAAAACGCTACTTCATCGTGCAAAGAGACACCTCGGGGATCTTCTAGCTATACTGGTACTGGGAATTCTTCCAGATCTCAGCGTCGTCTTTCCCCCCCGTCGGTACCATCGGTGGGATTTGGACAACGTCGGCCCAACAGAGCCAGTCATATTCAAGTCTATGCGCGTTTAGAGTAGTCGCTGATTTTGGGTGATTGTTTGACGTACTGCGTATTGGCCTCGCGTGATGTAGACGACCGCTTCCGTGGTGGCATAGTGGCTCGAGAGTCCCTCAACGCGGCGTTTCATACGCGAGCACACATATGACGCTATCACGAGGCTTCGATTTGAGAAGGGTTCCCATCGTATCGCTCATCTCGTCAGGGATTGATACTGCCAAGCATGCTCTATGCATGGGCGACTGGCTCGCTGAAACGCAGCTTCACTGTCGATAATGCTCTTCTTCGATGGCATTTACTGTGAAAGCCGAGGAGTCGTTCCGGCGGCCAGAGGCCAACCATGACAAAGGACGCGTTCTCAATAGGCCTTGGCATCCTGCCATTGAGCTGCGCGAAAGCTGAGATAGGCATCTCTGGACAAAACATGGCTCGACCATCGACATTGCCGACGCGAAGGCGGAGCCACTCCTGTCCGCGGGTTTGTCGTGCCGATTTCCGATGGGTGCAACGGTTCGTCGGCGGCAACCGTGGCTGGCCGCTTGATTGCAGCTATACCGAAGATGAGGCCATAATAGGAGAAGCAGAAGTGCAGGTGACCATTCCACAGTGGCCACTCAAGGCAAAGAAAGAGACGTGCAGCGCAGGAGCTTTAAGATGGTGGAGATGGCAACATGTCTGATCAATGATAATTGTGTCAGCTGGCACCACCGCCACACAGAGTGATCAGAGTGGCAGGAGTGGAAGGAGTGACAGGAACGGCAGGAACGACAGTGACCAGTGACAGGAATGGCAGGAGTGGCAGGACCCCCGTTAGACATGCATGAACAATGTCCGTTCTGGAGTCTGCCGCCGGCAACCCCTCGCGCGAATCGACGGCTGACGAGTCGTCAGCCGTCGGCTCCTATATGGTAGTTGGCGCAGCGGCAGTTGGTCTCGGACGATTTGACCAACATGATGACACTTTCAACGCTGGCCGCGATTCTATCTCTCTGCATGCTCACAGCTCATCCCGGGGAACGGGCAGATATCTGTCCTTGACGACCTACGCTCTGTCAGTCGAGACATCTCGTCAACGGCCCTTTGTTCTCGATCTCATCCCTGTCCCTGGCGCTCGCCATGCCGCGGAAACGGGTCGCTCGAGGCACAGCAACATATCCAGACGACACAGCTGAAGAAAAGAAGCCAAAAAAGCGACGCGTCTCTCTAGCTTGCGATGCTTGCCGAGCTGCTCGAGAAAAGTGCGACGGAGAGAGACCTCAATGCGGTGCCTGCGCTGCACTGGATCGTTCTTGCTCATATACGCCTGCTACTAAGAAAAGAGGCGTTCAAACGGGGTACCTGCGAACGATCGAGCTGTCTCTAGCATGGCTTTTCGACCAGATTCCCGAGTGCGAAGAAGCTCTTTACGGACTGCTGGCCCAGCCGGGACCGGGCCGCGAAATGCATGCTCTGTTCGGAAGAGGCAGTAAGGGCCATCACCTACAAAAGGTTTGGAACGAGACCCGGGTGCGGAAAGCAATCGATGCCCTTTTGGCCGATACGCAGAACATGCCACCGCCTTCGGATAGTTCCGATAACGACCAAGTCGGCTCGAGAAGTGATTGCCCTATTGCATCTCATGACGGAGGAGGCGGCAGCTATGAATCGATACTTGCCACTAGTTCGACGATCATGACAATGCAGGACTCGCCGGATACGCCAGGCTCTGATAGAGTCCTGAGTACCATATTGAAACTACCGCCTCATTGGGAGCGCTTGATGGCTATTTACATCTCGTGCACCCACTGTTGGCTGCCGATTGTACGTCCTGAAGCGTTGCGCGCTCTCGTCTTTTCATACGGAGCCAGCGGCATACATGTTGATCTCGATGGGGACCGCTCGGCATATTCAAGACTTGCCGAGCTATGGGCCGTGTTGGCCATTGCAGCATTCCAAGACGACCCTGATTCGAAATACAGGAACTCACCGGATCTGAGCGCCTCACACATCTTTCGCGTGGCTCGTAGCCTCGTGCCCGGTGAAGATGAGTTCTTCGATAGTTACAGTACCAACGCCATCATTCTTCATTCTGTCGTTTTCATTGGCCAGGGCAGGCCTCTTCCAGCCGCAATGTTGCTCGGAAAAGCTGCCCGGCTCTTGACGCGGCTTCAGCGCAGCGGTAATAGTCCTAAACACATGCATCGCGATGTGCACGAACTCAACTACTCGACGCAAATCGACACGTCGGGCATTGCATGTTCTCTGCTTGGCACATTGACGTCTCTTTCCATGAAGCAGTACGCCGTGGCCCAAACTCATGATGCGGCTGGTAACAATTCTCCGGCAATGGCTGAATTCACAGGATTTGATCATACCTGGCAGTCAGAACCACCAGGCGCGGATCTGTCTGAATATAGGGCTGCGCATCCGAAGATGGATCCGATCCGAACGCTGATGCAGGTACACGCACTGACAATAGCCCTGCGGGGGATCGTGTACCCCAGACTGCGCGACAATGGAGACACAAGATCGAGGCCAATCGGACCCGATGATCTGGCACAGACGCTCGATCCGTGCTTCCACTACTGCCACTCGTTCATGTCTGGTAACTCGACTCCCACCACTCCCTCCGCATTCCTCGTCAAGCTGCTCTTCATCACAGCAACCATTGAGCTGGCGGCGTCGCATCTCCACACGTCACTTCTATCCGGCTTCCTCGAGATCGTCAAGTCGTGCGTCTCGAATCTTGGCGCGAATCGAACGCCCCCTCTGGTATCTCTACTTCTCCAGATGCTCGAAAAACGCGCAAGTCTGAGTGATTTGAGTGAAGCTGAGCAGAGCAGCTGGCGCTCACTAGCACATACCCTGCGCAGTATATGGCAAGACAGTGCAGAAAGCAGTCTCGCCGCAGAGGAAATGCGCCGCCAGAAACATCTACCGAACAAGACAACCCTTCAAGTCCGGGACCCGGGAGGCTTGCCCTTGGAGACGGAAGCTCATTCCCGTCATCACCCCGGATCCTCCCCGCGTTGGTACTTTAGGCAGAACGTTTCAGCCGGGGACATATTGTATGCACCCCAGCCTCGCTTCGGCGGATATCAACAACCGGTGGCAGAAACGACAGCGGCAACGGAAGCGGAAGCGGCAGCGGCAGCGGCAGCGGCAGCGGCATCGAATCCCGGCTACGCCGGGCCCTTGGCCATATCCTCGGCTGCGCAGACCCCTGGCGGCGCGGGAGAGGAAGATACCCATGTCCAGCACATGGAGTTTCCTGGTGAAGATCGAATAAATCAACATTTTGACTATGAGGCGCTGTTTGAGGACCTGGGGTCGCTTGGTTGTACGAGTGTAGAGATGGACACGCGGTTCATGTCGGCGTTGGGGTTTGCGCCGGGGTGCGATCTCGTGGATATGTTTGAGGGTGATTGCGGGGTTTGATGGGCGGACGGGCTTATCAGGAGAAACGATAATTTGCATCGCTCATGTATATGTAATTCCATTCATCGTTCCGCCGCTGCATTTCTTAATCGTCTCGTTGAGGGTGGGCCGGGGACGCGACTCGCCCAGTCTTCCCGTTTGTTCGGCTGCGTGTCATGGGAGGTGCCATGGAGTCTCGTGGCTTATTTCCCATAGGCTTGAGCCAAATGGATTTTGTGCGGCAATATGCCAAAGTCGCGCATGTAAGATCTGCTGGAATGTGCACGGTGCTACTCCGTACATTGGGCGATGGATGGTGCGTAGGCTCGATTTGGGCCAGTTTGCTGAGACGCCAACATGGTGCGATTTGTTTTCCACTGAGGGCAATTGTAGCCCAAAGATGGCCTCTTTTCTGGTACGAGTCAGGATTTTGAAGTACATAGCGGTAAAGATGTCAACAGCAGTTACATATCAGGATATGGCCAGGGTTGAAGCCAGGCTGAGCCGCCTCTCGGAGAAAAGGCCTGAATCAAGACCGGGGTAGGAGATATCGATCAGGGTCTTCAGATAATTGACAGCAGCTGACGTCTGCGTTGTAAATTTAACACGTCAATCTGCAAACCGGTAGTCGATGTACAGTAGCTTCCGTGTGGGTTGGTAGGTATGTAGACGTTCTTGATGACATTACCGTACTCCGGAGATACAATTGTCAATCCGTATTGATCCCCTGCCACGTGACACGTGACGTCCCGCCAACACTTTTGTCGCACGGTATGTACATATATAGGGGTACTTAACAGCACATCAGAGTGGCCAGACGGCTGCGCCCATTCTTTTGTGCAACAGTTATGAGCCCGGGAGGTTAACACCTGCAACTTCCACTTGCCGACGTCGCAAGTTCGAATCCCCTGCGTACAAGTACCAAACAAACCACACTTGCGTCCCCTTTGCGATGCTGTTTCAATAGTGCAGGCGCTATACCATGTTAGTGTATAGCTGTAAGTCCTATCGCACTGACAGCTAGGGGGTGTGTCGCACGGTATGTACATATATAGGGGTACTTAACAGCACATCAGAGTGGCCAGACGGCTGCGCCTGTGAGGGTTCATCACGGATATTGGATGTATGCGCGAGAGGAAATGGTTATCCATAAAACTAAGGAGGAAAGAAAGAGAAAGGACAAGAATGCCCTCCTAGCCGTTTAAGTACCTCCACGCCCAGTGGGGGGAGTCTCAAGTAATCACCCCAGTCTTGCCGCTTATCTATCCACGATTAGTCAAAGACTAATCCATAACATAGCCTCTTCCTTTGGACCAGCCAAAGAGTCCGGACGCAAGCCGATGGGGGTCCGTGCGTTACGCTGGCTGCCGCCACTATGCCAGCCCTCCGCAGAGGGCTCCCTGTCCAACCACCCCTATCCTTTGGTCGACAAGCCGACTCCTCCCAGGAATCGTGGAACTCAAACACGCGCAAGCCTGCTGCCTCAGTGCCCAGAGACACACTCAGTCGAAGTAACTCCTTGGGGGAAAAAATCCCTACTTTCCAGCAATACCAACCGTTGGCCAAACGATTGGCACTTCTCGGTCCCACCGCGATCAGCATCGTCCCGACGCAAGCCATTGTCCCGACGCACGCGCATGGAAATCTCTCCTTCCCAACCCCACTTATTTGCCCCAATCAAACTCCTCCTTTTTTTTCGCTTGTCGCACCCAGCCCTAAATTCGACACGCCCACAGAAGTTTTGCCTGATGTCCATAGGGTCGCCATTTGACTGTTGCGACGCAAGTTACACGGGCGCGGCAGTTGAGCTTAACGTCGAATCCCCAAAGGGGTGCCGTAAAGTCCGCGTAGGCAGCTGCCACTCTTCTCGGTCCAGTCGTGTCTTGGACTCGTTGCGCAGGCCGGCCGACGTGGTCGGAAAGTGTTGCGAACCTGCTTCGAAGAGAGTACATTCCCAACGCGAGACGTGTACGCGTGGAGGGATTCGTGCTGTCCCTGCCGCATCTTGACCAAGTTCAGATCGTCGCTCCTTGTGAGTCTCCCCGAGCGTGTCGCTGATGTACGTAAAAAAAAAAGCTGCCGGCTGGTGGTTGGAGTCGGTCGCCCTCGTCACGTAGGGGAGGAACGTTGTCTGGAACGTCCCGAGGCGCGAATAGACGTAGTAGAATTGGGCCATTGGTTGCTCAATTGCATACCCGTCGATTGCGAATTTCGCGCGCATCGACGCAAGCCATGTGTCCAGACCCGAACGAGAGGTGAGCGGTTCGGGGGCGGGCAGGATTTGGCGTTGTTGACTTGCTGCATGATCTTACATTCGCGGGCGGTCCGGTCGCGAAAGGAGTTTTATTGATTGTGAGGGTTCATCACGGATATTGGATGTATGCGCGAGAGGAAATGGTTATCAATAAAACTAAGGAGGAAAGAAAGAGAAAGGACAAGAATGCCCTCCTAGCCGTTTAAGTACCTCCACGCCCAGTGGGGGGAGTCTCAAGTAATCACCCCAGTCTTGCCGCTTATCTATCCACGATTAGTCAAAGACTAATCCATAACAGCGCCCATTCTTTTGTGCAACAACTTTCTTCGCTACTCACCAGCCACATGCATATGTACCTAGGTATAATATTGCCAGACCTAATTTCGGAGCGAGAACACGATAGTATATATTTGCGACCTCAACGGCGAGATTGGAAGGGTAGTAGAGCTGAGCTGAGACAACGCCGAGCGTCTGTCGCCAAAAAAGGATTCATAGAGCAAGGAACCAGCAAGTCCACGTAGAACGATGTACCTCTCGTCGCAAACATTCACGAGAAGCCTCTCTACCCTCCGTCTCTGCATCTCCCACCCTCTGAAAAAGCAATTCAATGCAACGCGATGCGACGCTGCGAGGAGATATATGCTCCTTGTCGCCAAAAGTCCAGCTCACTCACCCACGTGGGAGCGAAGCCATCCCGCACCACGGTCGCGGGATCGACCGGGGGGAGATGTGAAATCCACAGATAATGCGACAGCGTTGCCGAGGCGTCGGCTACCTACATCACATCTCGATCTACCTACGACCTGCGCGTGTCATACATATCTTCTGAATATCTGCTTTTGCCCTTTGCCGCAAAAGTCGTTTCTGCCCAGCTTTTGCCCCATTGTGCCCAATTCATGCTTCCTTCTCCGTGACTTCCCGCGGCTCATTTCCCCGGCTCCTCTCAGGCGTCATGCGCTGGACAGAAACGCGCCTTTGCTTGGAGACGTGCTCGGAAACGCGCCTTCCGGATTGCGTCATCTGTTGGGAGTCGGACTTGTGGAAGACTGGACGATGCCGATTTGTGGATATTGTTGGGGAGACTCCCCCTCCTTCCCCTCGTCGCGTTGTGACTTGTCTCCGTAAGTCCGACCTTGTCCGATGTCGTCAGCAAATGATGAAGAAAAAAAGTCCCATGTTCTTTGGACCGGATCGGTTAAAAAAGGGGCAATCCCCGTTTGTGGCGCGAGCGTGGGCCGATCATTGGCACAAACGGACGAAATGGACCAAACGGGAACAAATGATGGGAAAGAAATTTTAAAAAGCGGAGCCTTGCGGTGCCGGTGGCAAACCTGTGTATGTACCTTTTTGGCCGCCAAGCTGACAAGACCGCATGTTTTTGCTTTGACCGGAACCAGGAACCACCCCCCCCTCTCTTTTCACCCTAACTTGGTCTTCGCTGGCTGGAACGCATCAGATAACTCAAACGCAAAAAACTCGACCCGCGTTGTCTGCGAAGAAAAAAGAAGAATCAAGCTTTTTAGCAGAGCCCGCAACACGACCTTTCGCCAAGCGCTAATTCGTCCGGTTCGCGTTTTCCTCTTCATTCGTTCAAACATACGTTCACCATGGACGCGGCTCTCGAGCTTCTCGATCCCCTCGTTTTCGACAAATTGTATGCCTGGGCAGCACGCGGCACTGCCCAGGTCGCGACGGGCACACAACCATATCTCGGCAATGCTTCATACACAGACTTTTCGTCGAGGTCTCTGGGTGTAGGACTGGGCGATGTGGGCGCAGAGTCTGTCTGGCCGCGGGATAACATTTATCGTCAGATCTTGTCGATTCTCATCGTCACGCAGTTGGGGGCTACGTCGCTATACTTCTTCTTCAGCGCGCTATCGTATTATTTCATCTTTGATCGACGGCTCGAGTACCACCCGCGCTTTCTGAAGAACCAGGTCCGCCAGGAGATTCGGTCGTCGCTGGTGGCGGTGCCCTTTATCAATCTGCTGACGTTGCCGTGGTTCCTGGCCGAGGTTCGTGGCAAGAGCTTGCTGTACGCCCCTGTGGACAAGTACGGTTACACGTGGTTATTCGTTTCGGCGGTACTATACATGGCGTTCAACGATATCACCATTTACTGGATTCATCGATGGGAGCACCACCCTAGTGTGTACAAACACATTCACAAGCCGCATCACAAGTGGATTGGTAAGTGGCCAGAAAACAAACAGCCGACGACGTGCGCAGATATTCATTCGCTCACACAATATACCCGTTCTCTAGTTCCGACACCGTGGGCTGCTCTGGCCTTCCACCCGCTTGATGGATATGTCCAGTCTCTACCATACCAGTAAGCGCGCTCTCCTATTGCCTGCCCCTCGCGACGACATTGACTGATGTTGTTCGACAGCATATTTCCCTTCATCTGCCCGATCCAACGATACCTATATCTGGCCCTTTTCGTGGCCGTCCAAATATGGACCATCCTGATCCACGACGGCGACATGTTCACCGGCCACTGGGTCGAACGATTCATCAACAGCCCCGCGCACCACACTCTCCACCACATATACTTTACCGTCAATTACGGCCAGTACTTCACCTGGGCCGACAACTACTTCGGCTCCCATCGAACACCGGACCCTGCTCTCGATCCTCTCCACGACGCCCTCAAGGTGATGCGCGCCAAAGGACTTGTCGACGAGGCTGGCAATTCAATCAAAAAGAACAAGGAGGAATAGGAAAAGCGCGCGACAAAAGCAATGTCCTTGCTCACATTTTTAATTATTCCCCATTATTCTCATTTTTGGCGCCTTCTTTTCTTCTGGAGAGGTTCGTTTGATTATATCACACGAGAGATGCGCTCGTTTCGCATGGACGAAAAGCCTGCTTATGTCGCCGATTGAGCTTTGGCGCACCACGTAATCACTAATTCTACACAAAAATACCCACGACGCGACCTCGACTAGCCTTGCTTACCGACACTCCCAGCCTTACCCGGGATGTGACTCTTTCTCGATGCCTCATAAAGTCCGACCGAATGGGCCTGACGTTCTATACCCGCTAAACAGGTTCATGACTGGATTATATGCACATGTAGCACGATGGGAACACATTGGTCGGGCACGTCTTTCTTCTACTCATTATTTATTTTAATTACTTGGGTTTCGTCTTTTTTCGGAGTTTGTGGACATTGGCGATGATGGGAATCACGGAGCGAAGAGCATTGCGTGCTTTCTGCTTTCATAACGATGGTTTGGAATTCGCCTGGAATAGGGATGTGTGTACCGGGCCAGGCCGGGCCGGGCCGGGGAAGGACTTCGGGTGTTGGGACGGCCGCGCAAGGCGTGACATGGACTTCATGCCTGGGAGTGATATGATACCGAGCCGACGCGAATGCACAGTCTATTTTGGGAAGCAGGATTCGGAATTCCTCTTTTCATTCTTATTCCCGGAAGTGATTTTGCTTCGCAGGAAGAGACGGGTAATAATGACGAGATTTTCTAACGCATGTAGAGAATGTATGATGAAACGCTCAACTGGATGGCTGAACTGGCCCAACAGTCCTTTTTTCAAAAGACTCAATCGCGTGCAAATAAATAGCCCTCGCCATCAGCAACAAACTTGATACGTATTTATGTACATGCCGAGCAACCAGTGCCATGAACCATGATACGGCAGCACAGAACGCTGCCCAGATGGACCGCCAGGTCCGCCACAAATCTCACGACCGACCTAAGGTATGTACTTGCAACAGCACAAACATGCGATGCAGTACAGCTCATTACAGTGTATCTGCCCATTCGTCTTAGACATATACATACATATTTCGCGTTTGACTCGCGCGACTCATGACGGCCAGGGTCTGGGATCAAATTACCGCATTCGGACCATCTTCTGTCTCGTTTAAACAAGCCCTTATTTCCGTCACGCCTCCGTCCCGTCTCGATACATTTGTATCATGTATGTAACAGTATATGCAATCCATCCGCCCGCCCGAGAAAGGCTAACCTTATTTTCGTCACGGCCCGCGGGCCGGCCGGCTTTTACCAAATCAATGGCCTCCTGTTGTGCTATTCCCACTACGGATAGACTACCTTCGCGATCTCGCCGCGGTAACCTACATATGACGTATGTACATATGTACATACCTACATACAACATGTCATTCATATGTACACGGCCGCCCTGGCCGCCACCCGCTCGGCCGCCTCCGCTCCGATACCCGTTCGGCTCCGTCTCCCGCTCCCGCACCGGAACGATACCTACCTACCAGGTAGGCTGGTTCACCACGTCGCGGACTTGCGGCATTCCATCTTTTGAACCATGTACGTTGCAAATCTCAATGGGGGGTTTTAGGTACTGCATTGCCCATTGAAAGATCATGCATCACATCACATGAGATGGCGGCTCTGTTAAGATCTTTCGTGCCATTCACTCGCTTTCAATCGGGCACAAAGTTGCTGGCAGCCTGGCATGTGTCGAGATGACAATGTGCATATCACACGCATCGGTCCGCGCTTGAATTTATTGGAGAACGTTGCAGGACATCGTGGTAATCGCTGTATGGATTCGGGAATTACAGTAAAGGACGCCGCCGTCTGGAATCTGGATCTTGGAACTGAGTCCTGACGCCACTTCCGTTCAAACCGCGTCATCGCAATGACCAACTTGGCTCATACCTAGAGATCTGATCAGTTCCTCTGAGTGCTGGCTTGAGATCCTGCGCTCTCCTATGTACATGATGCACAGGGAGCTTAGGCGCGTCACGCCTCTGTTTGGGGTTCAAAGACTGCGCTTTCGCCTTCCACTTTTCGCTTCTGTTCCTGCGCTCTGATCGTCTTAGAAACGCTCTACAGTGTACACAGTATGTACATGCTCGGGGTACATAGAACTCTTCTGGAACACTTCTGGAATGCCACAAGTGGGCCAAGTGTCCTATGGAACAACTTGGGCCTTAACAAACACGCGTCATGTGCGGGAGTCAGGTCGATGGACCGATCGACACCACAGTCCACTTATGACCTCGGACGCTTAAGTACTCGTACATTGTGTTACATATGTACATACACATAGATATGTAACATAGCTGATGAAAAGCACAGACTCCGCAATGGCTCAGACGAAGACGACAAAACTCTAGGGTTCCTCAGGAGTCAGAGAGCCGAAGTTAGAACTGTTAGCCAGTACTTGTTGAATTTAATCTCGCCACTTCCAAGTTCCAACAGGCTTCGGCTTCCAAATGTTCCAATGTGTCCTAGCAACTGGATAGATGGTACGGACAGTCGTACGCCAGCAATCCGTGTGTTACTAGTATACTACCTACATGTAGACGCGGCACGCCTCACTGAGCACTGAGCAGTAAGCACTCTAACCAGCACAAGTTGAAACAACGAGAGATGTGCTAGCCGCTTGCAAGTTGCAATGTGTGTGATGACGGCAGCAGATATACTAACATAGCGCAAGCGGCAAAACTGGTCACGACTTACGACATTTGCGCTTCTGGCCCTGGGTTGTCAAAGTTACAAGTATAGCACCGTGCACGTGAGGTCGGTTGATACACAAGAGCATGCGGAATGCCATTCTGATCGGCATACTCTTCAAGCGTATTCTATTTCAACTGTTCTTTTTCTCTTCGGCAATCGTACGATTTCCCAATTCGTGATACATATGTGCTTATCGGCACTCGTCTGCAGGCCGGACTTCCAACATGAAAATGTGAGAGGGGTGAGTCCGACAGTTTGGTCTCAGCTCGAACTGCCACCCATTGCAGTCGTTTGGGTTCCTGGTGACGTCAACGTCACAGTCCTTCACGGCGTTCCAAACGAATGTGTCGGAACCCCTCGGAATGTTGAGGGTTACGACGTTGTTGAGGTCTGCGCTGTTGTTCTTGTGATGAGTCATGGCCCATTGGCTGTGAGGAAGAAGAGATTCCGAACAACTTACTACACGGAGCAGCAGTATCCAGGATCATCTCTCGCTTTGAGAGTTTCGAGTTTGGCGGGCTCGAGTCCCGTTGGGGTGGCATGCACCACCTGAAGGGCGGAAATGGCCAAGCTGGTGAGAACGACGCTGAACTTCATGGTTTCGGTTATGGGGCAATCAGTGGGATAACTGTAGGGGTGTAGACAGTAGGAGGCGTAGGTAGTTGGAGTATTTGCGAGAGCTGGGGCAACAACGCAAGGCGGGAAGAAGCTCGTTTTTAATCTCGTGCATACGGAGTAAAAGCCGTTATGCACATGGATATGTGTCATGCAATTCAATGACTGAGATGGTTAGAATCGCAACGGTAGCATGTAAGTTGTAATTACTCGGTACATAATGATGTACCTACAGTCTGCCACTCAATGAGCGAGCCACGCGATCCGGATCGAAACTGCGGATTACCTACAGAGTATCTACGTAGCAGGGCGAGTTCCGGTCGATCCGAGAAATAGCAAGGAGCTTGTCATCCATCGTGCGAGTTTGGGTCTTATTATTAGGCAAAAATATGCAACCTTGAACCGCTTGAGCGCCTTGAAAGAAAAGAGGGGGGCAAGATCCAACCCGGATCTTGCATCGTCCATTATGAACACGAACGAGGAATCAATTTCATCGCAGTCTTCATTGGATCCCCAGCAGACCTGAATAACGAGGAAATAAAGTATTCCATAGTGAATGATACCAGTATGTACATGTATTTGATGGATACAGATGGGCTCGTTAAACGTCATTTCCAAAAGTCCGTACAAGTCTTAAACGTATTCTATCCCCCCCAACTGTGCGTTACATATAGTCATTTTACTCCGCATGGTTTCATGAATGCCCCCTATTCCAAGCCTCTAGGGTTTTGGGTGAGGTTCAAATGTGATGGGGAAAGTCAAGTAGTCGCAGTTCGGCAACGAGGTAAACTGCCATCATGAACAGCCCCTTGAGACTTGAGTTTCTGTTGACGATAACCTGGCAGGTTCCTACGGCATTCCAAGTATATGCGCTGTCGCCCTTGAGAATGGTGCCCTGAAGGGTGTTGTTGTCGTTTTCGGCGTTCGCTAGGTTTATCCTCGATTCCTCGTGTCAGTCACGCGCCAAATAAGACTTCTGACTTCCTAATGTTTGTACTGCGGCGAATCCCGCAGGTGCCTGTCGAGACTCGAGGCTAGACATAGGAGAGAGCTCAGTCTTAGTCTTAGTCAGAGAGGGATAACCCACAGTGTACGGAGTTGTACCTAAAGGTAACGCGACAGTCTCCATTTCTCGCTTCAAGGTTGGCTTCCACTGGGTCCTGGGATAGCATGTACAGGGCATAGGTACTGTATGTATGTATGTAGGCAGTGTCACACTGGCGTATACCGCCCTGGAGACATTCCGTCCTGAGTTAGCGGACGCCACCCGGAGTCAGCAGTGCACTGGAGCCGCTAGACCACAGGCGTTGCCAGCGCATCGAGGCCGCTGGTTTACAGCGGCTTTCAGCGTATCGGAGCTGTCAGCTCTTGATTCATCATACCTACCTAGGTATGCAGGCATTTCCGGGGACAGACAGACAGGAGGACATTATGTATATATATCGCTGGCTCTCCCCTTGGTCTCACTGGGCTGTGCCGGGGTTTCAGTCGCCAAATCCTCCTCGTGGTTCGATCCTGCCTCTTTCAATGCGTCGATGAATTCGGTGTCGGTCAGGCTTCTGCCATTCTTCCATGCACATATTCATCATATCGACGATTTTTTCGGGTGAAGCGGTGCGGATCGCGAACCTTTCATTGACCCCTAGGCAGGGCTTGGCCCGACGTGTTTAATTCCATGAATTGGGCCAGGTAGTCGTTTGTGTCCCCTTCGTACTTGAGCCTCATCATCTGTCGATATGTCCTCAGAGTTGTCCGGCGCCGGACGCGATTTTGATGCCGACCTCTAGACTACATATGTACCCGGTCGCGATACTTATGACGTATGTACATAGGTCTGTAATTAACAGCCATTCATACCAGGTATGCACGAGCCGCCCTAGCCGCCAGCCGCTCGGCATCCGCTCCGATACCCGCTCGGCTCCGTCCCGGCTTCCCGCATCGGAAGTTCGGGACGATACCTACCTAGGCTGGCTCACCACGTCGCGGACTTGCGGCGTTTCATCTTTTAAACCATTTGCGTTACAAATCTCAATGGGGGGTTTCACTGCATTGCTCCATTGAAAGATCATGCATTACATCACATGACTCATGAGATGGCGGCTCTGCTAAGATCTTTCGTGCCATTCACTCGTTTTCAGTGACCAGTCGGACACAAAGTTACTAGCAGCCTGTCATGCATCGAGATGGCAATGGACATATACCTATCACACGTATCGTTTTGCGCTTGGATTTATTGGAGCACTATGCAGGACGTCGCGGCATGTCGCTGTAGAGATTCGGGAATCCCGGCGAAGGACGCTGTCGACTGGATCTTGGAACTGACGCGGCTTCCGTTCAAACCGCGTTACTGTAATGACAACTTGGCTCTCGCGAAGGGATTTCTTTATATCTACGGGGTACCTAGAGGTCTGATCACTTTTTCTGAGTACTGACTTGGAGATCTTGCACAGGGAGCTTTTAGAGACTTAGACGCCTCTGTTTGAGGCTGAGAGGCTGCGCTTTGGCCTTCCACTTTTCGCTTCTGTTCCTGCGCTCTGATCGTCTAGGCTCTACAGTGTATGTAGTAGCATGTATGTACACAGTATGTACACACTCGGGGTAGAACTCTTCTAGAATGCCACAGCCTACAGATGGGCGTCACTGTGGGCCAAGCGTCCCATTGGAACCCTTTGGGCCTTAACAAACACGCGTTATGTGCGGGAGTGAGTCCGGGGAGTTAGGTACGGCGATGGACCGATCGACATCACTTATGACCTCGGACATTTGGGTACTTGTACATTGTGTTACATACAACATAGCTGATGAAAAGCACAGACTCCGCAATGGCTCAGACAGTGCTCTCAATGGGTGGTGTCACCAATGGTATGGTTTAGTATATACCAATGGTTAGCGTCTGGTGTGGTGTACAGGCCTCACACCAATGGTGTGGTGTGGTATGGTGTACCGGGCGGCCACACTATGGGACACCATGGTGTGCCCAAAGGGGAAGCCGCTAAGCCTAATCGAGCTACGCGCATCTGCTTCCGGCAGGCGGTGTGATTCTGCCGGTCGGGATATACTTGGTACATCGCCCAAGCCTCGTGGAACCTACGTTTCAAATCTGACGATAACGTGTCTTCAAGGTCCGGACATCCCGCATCAGATTCAGTTTGCGTCTGTGCACGACCATACGCCATGAGAGTCCATTTTGATTGATGAAATTAACCCCAAAATAACACCACGCGAACTGTCCTATCTCGTCACCTACTCAAAAAGCTAGTTTCCCAGCAAATGTACTTCTTGTCGACAATGTACCTCTCAATATAAATTTGTATGCCAATGTACTTCTTGTCAGCAATGTATCTCTCCATATATTTTTGTATGTGCAAATACTTCTCCGTGACATCGATATATCTGCTTAGTATCACCGCACCTACTTTGTATGTAAAGCTACTTCTTCGTCACATCAATGTACACGCAATGTATTTTCGCACCTACTTTGTATGTAAAAACACTTCTTCATTACATCCGTGTACATAACTACCCTATACCAAACTACCCCTGTCACTACCCCTGTCACACCATGGTGCACTAGTGGCACCAGGGGTACCACACCATACTACACCATAAGGCATGGTGTAGTATGGTATGAGGGGTCATACCATACCATACCACCCATTGAGAGCACTGGGCTCAGACAAAGACGTCAAAACTCTAGGAATCCTCAGATAGCCGAAGTAGCCAATCCTTGTTGAATTTAATATCGTCAGTTCCAAGTTCCAACGGGCGTCGACTTCCAATTGTCCCAGCAACGGAATAGATGGTACGAATAGAAGTACTCCTGCAATCCGTGTGTTGCTGCATATATAGACGGAACGCCTCACTGAGCACTCTGACCATTACAAGTTGAAACAGCGAGAGACGTGCTAGCCGCTTGCAAGTTGCGATTTGTGTGATGACGGCAGCACACTACATAGCGCAAAACTGGTCACTGCACTTGCGCTTCTAAGTTCTGGGTCGTCAAAGTAGATATAGCACGTGAGGTCGGTTGCCGGCGGTTGATATACAGGAGCACGCTGCACCGTCGTGGAATGCCATTCTGATAGGCATAATGTTCAAGCGTATTGCATTTCAACTGTTCTTTTTCTTTCGGCAATCGTACGATTTCCCAATTCGTGATATATGCTTATCGGCACTCGTTCGCAGGCCTGACTCCCAACGTGACAGTACGAGTCAGGTAGTTACAGTTTGGCCTCAGCTTGAACTGCCACCCATTGCAGTTGTTGGGGTTCCTGGTGACTTCAATCTCACAAGTCCCCACGCCGTTCCAAATGAATGTGTCGGAGCCCCTCGGAATGGTGAGGGAGACGATGCTGTTGAGGTTTTCACTGTTTTTCTTGTGATCAGTCATGGCCAATTGGGCAGGTTTCTTTTTTTCCTCTGCATATCTGTGAAGAAAGAAGTTAAGAGATTCCGAACAACTTACTACACGGAGCAGCAGTATCCAGGACCATCTCTCGCTTCGAGAGTTTCGAGTTCGGCGGGCTCGAGTCCCGTTGGGGTGGCATGCACCACCTGAAGGGCGGAAATGGCCAAGCTGGTGAGAACGGCGCTGAACTTCATGGTTTCGGTTATGGGGCAATCAGTGGGATGACTATTGATGTGTAGGAGGCGTAGTTGGAAGTATGTAGAATTGTCTTATGTGTGAGAGAGTTGGGATAATATTAATAACGCATGGCGGGAAGAAGCTCGTTTTTAATCGTACACACGGAGTAGAAGCCGTTGCTATTTCGATACATACTCCGTATGTGCCATGTAATTAACATGACTGGGATGGTTGGAATCGCAACGGTAGCTTGTACGGAGTAGGTACCTAGATACATACTCTGTACATGATGGCATGTACTTACAGGCTACCACTCAATGAGCGAGCCACGCAATCGAAACTGCGGAGTACTCCGTACCTACAGAGTACATTAGGTAGCAGGGCGAGTTCCGGTCGTTCCGCGAAACAGTAAGGAGTCAGGGCTCAAGGAGCTTATCATCCATCGCGCGAGTTTGGGGCTTATTAGGCAAAAGTATCCAACCGCTTGAGCACCTTGAAAGAAAAGGAGGGGGGTACAGTGTAGACTAGACAGTGCACTGTCTATCATGAACCCGAAGGAAGACAACGGAATTGGCTTGAAGCGCTCGCGTCCAATCACATGCGCTCTCGCAGAGCTTAGATTAAACTCCATCGTGTGCCGGAAGCACGGACGGCACGTGACTTGGCGGGTCCTGATTCCAAAATGTTCTGCAAGTTGCAACCACTTGGACTCCTGGAGTTACCGAGGTAATGCAACCTGTATTGTCATACAAACTATAATACTGTCACGACTCACATCTCACACGTGTAAGCACGCGCAAGGTCACGCATTGTGAGCCAAGACTCAAGAGCCACGACGCCCGAAGCGAGATTGAGGAGTGAGTCATGACAGCGCAGAGCAATGGCTCCCGCCGGCGCAGCAGTGAGCAGCAGCACGAAGGACATCCCCAGGCCTCAGTGCTCAGGCAATTCTGTCTGTCTGAGGCTCTTGTGTATGTAAGAACGCCAGCTCCCCAAGTACTCGGATGAAGAAGGAGGAAACGCCGGAGATCCTTAAAGACCCGAATTCTATTTCGTGTTTTCAATGGATGTCATCTCATCTACTTCCAACCCCCCATATCGAGGTCCTTGTCACAGATACTGATACATGTATTTGATGGATATAAATGGGCTCGTTGAATGTCGTTTCCAAAAGTCCGTACGAGTCTTGAACGTATTCTATCCCCCCAACTGTACGTTACTTATTCATCCCGCTCCGCATGATTTTCGCAATGCTCCCTGTTCCTAGGGTTTAGGCTGAGCATCAAATGTGATGGGGAAATCCATATAGTCGCAGTTCGGCAACGGGGTAAACTTCCATCCTGAACAGCTCTTTGAGTTTCTGTCGACGATGACCTGGCACCATCCGACGGCGTTCCAAGTATATTGGGTGTCACCCATGGGAATGGTGCTCTGAAGCCGGTTGTTGTCGTTTATGCTGGTCAATCCCCGCGTCAGTCACGCGCCAAATGACTGCGAGTCGCGAGGCAGGCCGCAGCTACCAGTCGAGCATAGACATAGAAGAGAGAGGAACAACTTACAGTGTAACGTGACAGCTTCCACTTCTCGCTTCAAGGTTGGCTTCCACAGGGGCAGCATGCGCCAACTGGAAGGCAGAGACGGCCAAGCCACTGAGAATAGCGCTGAACTTCATGGTGATCGGTATTGAGGATATCGTCGGAAGAATGATGTCAAGAAATCTTGTTCAGAGATTTGGAGTATATATAGGTATATGTATGTCGTTACGGAACTTGGGGAAGGCTGCGAAGAAATTTGCCACTATGTACCAGGCAGTGAGGCACACACCGCTCCGCCTGGGTCTAGCCGGCTCTAGACTCTTAGATATGTACATAGGAGGTAGGTTGTATCCCGTTCATTTCCATGATGCTGGAAATCACAGAGTAGGTAGGTAGGTACGCAGGTACATACATATACATAGCATTTCTTCTCAGTTTTGCCTAATCATGAACGAGTCAGGACTCAGCAGTGACTCGTGACTCGTGAGCACTGCCAAGCAGTGCGGTCTGGACCAATTCACTGTACCTACGAAGCACATACGATAGGTGGTTTCTAAGGAACACACTGTGATACCACACTGTGGCATGTATCAGGGACGAGTTGACATCCTTCAAACCTCGGACCCTCGCAAGTTTGCAAGTTGCAACCAACCAGGTGATTTGCAATTTGCCAGGAGACGAACTGCGCGCCGGCCGGCAGGTACATACGATCCGTACCCCGCGCTAAAAGACAGTGCATGCAAGCTCCCTAAATTCCTCGCACCGTCATAAAACTCAACGACGACGACGGCCACCCCAGTGACCCCACAACTTACAAGTTACAAGTTACCTCCAACCTACATACTCCGCACAACGCAACGCTTTAGGTACTTATTGGCCACCCGACGCTATCGGATTCGCGAGTTCGCGACGGCTAACAAGCCTTGGCCGCGAATCCCGGTCCGAGATGTCGGATACTTTCGCTCAGTAGTACAGTCCCCCATGCCGTCATCACATCGCCGGCGTCATTGCACGAGATGAGATCATGAGAAGCTATGTACACTGTACAGAGGAGCTAGTGTCTTCACCGCTGGTGTTGCGAAGGCCCTTCGAAGAGAGGAAATACGCGGCGATTTTGCCCTCGACGAATTCCAGAATTGCCAAGACTCACTTCCTCTCATTGGGGAACCGAGGACGACATAAGCCTTCATGGCCGGCCACGAGTGTTGCGGAAGAAGCAGCAGACAGTCTATGCCATCTGTTAGTGACAGCTTACAGGCAGTCGAGTCGGACATCTTCATCAGCACTGCCGCCGATCGGGAGCCGACTTAGGTATCTATGCCAGCTACAGCCTACAGGGCCCGGCGAGCCTCTTCCTCCTATTCTGAATAGTTCTCGACAGTGATTTTGCCGGCGTCAACATCTCGAGTTAGGCTTCAGCCACCTCCGACCCTGTGTGCCTCGTGAGTCGTGGCAGAAATCGCGAATCAGCGGCAGGTCCCTCCGTCCGAGTGCCAGAACTGTCGAATAGCGACGTGAAACAGAAGAAGGGGAGGCCCTACAGGCTACGACTCACGAGCTTCGGCGAAGGCGTCACAAGTGGCCCGAGGGCTTGATCGGCCTAGTAAACCGTACCGCAGGCCCTGACTATTGTCTAAGAGTCCGAGGAAGTCAGTCCCGGACACAGTCACTCGGGGATCCGGACACTCGGGAACCCGGATGCTCAAGGAACCCGGATGATTGGCGTAGGTAGGTATGTAGGTATCTGAGGCCCCGGGCGCAACTGACCATGATACCTACCCTAGCCACCTTCAAAAACACTGTCTACGTACTTAGTATGTATGTACATACCCATTGCATGGGCGCCTCGGCTTATCTGATCTTCACAGGCAGGTACCCACTGAGATACGCGAATCCGTAGCTATGTATTTGGTCCTTGGAACGTGGCAAGGCGCGAGGGTCATGCGCGTTATGCGTACAAGGTCATGTGCTACATAGTTGTCAAAACGTACAATTCCGAGAAGAAAAGGGGAGTGAAACGTGGTCCGTACCTCAGACCTGGCGCCGATTGAACAATGAAATCGTACCTGGCGCGCAGCTCGTCTCATTGCCAGACCCAAGACGCCTGGCTCTAACTAATAGGAATGTATATAACGAGGATTGTGATACTCATAGGGAGTACATACTTGCACGGTACGTGTTCACTGATCAGTGATGATGGATCATGGCATTATAGCGCACACCTGGTCACTGGAGCTGCGCTTATGAGGAGAGTAGATTCATGATAGCTGTATTTAGCATCGAACAGCCCACTCGGCAGGCCGCCATAAGAGTCTGAAAACAATATTCTATTCCCCGAACGTGGTCGTATTGTTTCCCCAAGTCAATTCGCGCAAGGCTTCCGCAATCATATCGTAGTACATGCCTTCCTAGTAGCAGTCCCCCCTGGGTCGAACTTCCAGCGTCAAAGGTTGGGCCAAGTCGTTACAGTCTGGGTCCGCGGTAAATGTCCATCCGTTGCAGCTTCCTGCCTTTCGGTTGATGTGAATCTGACAATATCCTACGAAAGGATAGGTAGTCGCGTCGTTGGCCTTGGGAACGACGTAGTGAGCGAGGTTGTTCTGGTTTTGGCTGTTTCATCCTTGTGTGTCAGTCACGGGCTAAATGGACTACGCTGTACGGCGGGCCGCGGCGACTCAGGCGAGTCTACGGAGTATACATGAGAATCAGATGATGGGAAGGAGAGAAGAACTCACAACAGAACGCAACAGCCGTCATCTCTCGCTTCAAGTCTGTCTGAGAAATCGGCAGACTCGGCGACAGAGTTGGCTTCCAGTGGGGTAGCATACGCCACTTGGAAGGCACAGATGGCCAAGCTACTGAGGACACCGCTGAACTTCATGGTGATTGGTAATTTGGTATTGAGATTATCTGAAGGATAAGTAGTAAGAGAAATTGAGTTCGAGGTTCGAGGAATGGCGACAACGCCCAATGAGGAGGACTTGCTCACCTTTTTATCGAGCCGGAGCTGGACTGCCGGACTGCCAGCAGCGGCAGCGGCAGCCAGACTGCCGGCCCGACTGCCAGACTGCCAGACTGTGAGACTGCCGAACTGCCGAACTGCCGGAGATCACGGTACCTATGTACGAAGATATCGAGGTCGCTAGTTACGTATGTCACATGTATTATGTACCTTGTCCCGTTCGTGCCCATTCTGAATTCCTGGAAATTACATGCAGTACGGAGTACACAGTAGTACGGAGTATGTAGGTACATTCGTAGGTTCAGATTCGCCATCTTGAGCTGATCCTGCGTCACCTGCGTGCACCAGTGACCACGCATCCAATTCTATCGACGCTGCAAGGCGAAGTCCGGGTGAATATTCCAAACAGCAAGGAGCTTGTCATCCATCGTGCGGCTTTTATGCAAAAGAATGGTGAAACAACAAGGGACGAGTCGGCAGAAAGAGTGTCGCGCTAAACTAGGTGGCCGCTACATACATACATACATACATACATACACAGGTAGGTACTCTATACTCGTGGTCGAGAAACGACGACATTCGCGTTTTTCTCTCGAATCTAACCTGCATGCTGGCCGCCTATATTCAGCGTGCATTTACTCCTTGTGTAATTTAAAGAACCGACATCTCACGTGGTCGAATTATTCGGGGCCGCAGCCGCAGATCAAAGAGCACCCGCACTTTTTGTTCAGAAGACGTGACCATGGGTCCATGATCATTGATTCACGCACTACCTATATACTATGCATCAAGTAAAGTTACTCAAATTATATATGTTTCCCAACTGGCTAACGCCACGACCGGCGATATCAGTAGGTAATCAATATCGATGTACAATCAAGGGCAAGCCTCAAGGGGAGGCCGGAAAGGATTCTTGGCTTGGCTTTTTTAGTTTCGATCGCATCGTCGCGAACCGACGCTATGTGCTTGGAAGAGCGCTGAATGAAGCTAATACTATGAACTGCGCCTTCGATTCGGAGCCGAAAGCGACGACGTCTAGCTCCGAAGTTTGTTGTCCCAGAGGCGCCGGATTGTCCTCTACGACTACGATTTCTTTGCCTACGGGCATGCCTTTGGAGTGGCTATAGGTTCATGGGGATGGTTACGAGGCTGGTATGTACAACAGAGATTGTCAGGGACATCGGCACAAGCAGAGGCGAAGGACTCACTTATTTAGTCTCACGGAGGGACACCTTCGCAGGAAAGAGGAGAGCTGGTGGAGTCCCACTTGCCGCCGAAAAGGGTGGGGACTCGGGAGACATGCGACTCTCTCCAACCCGAAGCGCAAGGATATCTACAGACCCTCGGGGCTTCTATCTGTCTGAGGTCCTTGTGTATATAAGAGCATAGGCTCCCTTAAACATAACCAACCAAGTACCCGATGTGTCCCCTAGGGTTAGTCTTGAACCAACGTCGGTTCCGATCTGCCTCGCGCTCCCTCGAAAGAGGATACGCGCGATAACCATAAGCATGGCTTGAGATCGGCCGTGAGTGCTCGAATTGGCAATTAAGCGTTGTCACGAAATCAAGCCTCAATGACCTGTATGGGTGATTTCCACTCCAATCTCTGAATAGGACTCATATTGTAAAGATACGCAGCGGCTTGGGCACTTTCAGGCCACAGTTCTGACGGAAGGTTTGCACCCTTGAGCATGGCGATAGATTTTGTTGTGATCGTTTGATTTGCTCGTTCCGCGCCTCCCATTCGGTTCATGTGTGTATGGTGGTGAGCATTCCAGAACTATACCTTGCGTGCGTGCCCAAGTTTGAAACGCTGTGTCTCTTTTGTCGGAGATAACGGCTCTCTCGTTGTCCTGCTTAAATCTGGCGATAGAAAGTCCAGACTCCAAATTGTCGAGATACCCATCGTTCAAAGTAAACTAATTAGTAATATGTACGTTGAACACGGTCGCGTGTGTCCTGTCTGGCAGTGTGTGCACTATTATCATCTTGCTATACTCGTCTTTGAGGACGAGCATCCATCTCATTCCGTTGTAAGATTCTGAGTAATCTTGATGATCCCAACGAACGCGCCAGAAAGGCCTTGGAGACTTGCTCTCTGGTGGGCGTCGTGAAATAACTTGCTTGGCCTGAGTCAAAGCACAAGACTCACAATCCTTTCGTCCCGTTCCGCGAATCTTAACACCTCTTGCGTGCGAAACGAGCTTACTGATACTCAGAGCTTCTTTGCCAAGATGACCGGAACGAAGATGCTAAAGCTCTTCACTATCTGAACGTGTAAGACTTGGGTCCTGGCTTGAATGCCATCGCCTCAAGGCTCATGTATGATGTGTGTGTGCGATCCAATGTCGAAAATATCATCGGGCGTGTCCACTGTCACGTGTGACGTGTGTCAAGTTAAGGGATAATGGCGAATAGTTGTAAAGGGGCTTGTATTCCGAAAAAACAGTAGGTGGTGCATCTTCACGAGATTGGCTAAAATCAAATTCTCATTCGGAGCACCAAAACGTAGGGAACCCGGAATGGTCCGACCCGTTGTGCCAAATACCCTTCTCCTCAAGACGACTCGCTGACACGATATTAACGTGAAATCCCCCCACAACAGCAACATTAAGCAACTTCAGATCGACATTCTTAACTCCATCGTCCCCTCTGAAATCGTTTTTTAAGACACAAGTGCCTCGGCCGACACCAAGTTGACCACCGACACCGGCAGATCGGACTTCTCCTTACGACAACTCGTCAAAGCTCTCAAGAAGAAATTCTCACCAGGTGACTACATCCTCGAAGCCAGCCTGTCGTCACAGTACAAGGCAGCAAGGCTCTGCTCCAGGATGCACGTCGTGCCAACAGTAACCCTACTTTGACAATTCGACGTCCATCGAATGGGCCCAGCTAGGCTCGAAGCGGTTACCAACTGCAGACAGAAAATCGCGGACAGCGTTGGGTCCTTCAGGCTCAGGAATCTTACCCTCGAGCCTCACGCGTCGAGATTCCTGAGCTTGAAGAACCCAACGCTGTCCGCGATTTTCTGTCTGGATTTCTTCTGAAGAGCTTTGACGAGTTGTCGTAAGGAGAATCCGATCTGCCGGTGTCGGTGGTCAACTTGGCAGTAATTGCGTCATGTGCGTTGCTTTCGACACAGTCAGATATCCAGAGCTGAATCTGCTGTTTCTTGGGAGACCTCAAATTGTACTCCGCCGTCTCTTGAGCCATCATAGATTGACGCAAGTTGATGGCGTCAGTAACGAACATGACGGGGCGGGAACTGGATGTAATTGCGGTAGACGATCCAGCTGTCGAGGACGATCCAGCTGTCGAGGATGATGTTCGGCGTTCAACTTTGGGCAACACGAAGTCCAAACATTGTTCCGGTGTAAGGACAGCTGGCTTCACCAGAATGTCGGAGTCGAGGTCTGGGAGATCGGGGTTCACTTTGTCCCAGTACCTCATGCTCCGACACAGCTTCTCCAGATTCTCGTAGAAATCATTTCAATCGTCGTACGATTTGAGTGCGACGGTCGAATACTTGACATCCTTTGTCGACAGTTCCATCTTGATTTGGGGAGAAGATGGGAGAGATAGGTAGAAAGCGAAGAAAAAAGAGGGGAAGAACACACACGTTCTTAATAAAAGATAGTGAAAGATGATGATAAAAGTGCAGAAGTTACAGGGAGTCAAGGCTTCCTCCCGGGCTCATAACTCTGGCACAGAAATGCAGGATCGATATAGAGTCTGTTGACTGGAAGAGATCTAGCTAACAGAATGGGCGTAGAAGACTCTTTCCAAGGAAATCGTGCACAGAACGCACATTCAGAATTACCGGATTCCACGAGGTTCCACGAGTGGGTTCCACACTTGGGAGGTACTACCTACCTGCCCAAGTGTCTATCATTAGGTACTCAGGTACCTAAGGTAGGCTCAATGAGTCAATGCAACACCTTAGAACTCAAGATGGGAAAGGAGAAACCGCTGGAGATTTCAGATTCTTTGTGATAAGGGCCGTATGGATGGGGGCTTGGAACTGGATATCTGAGACGCAAGAATCGACTATGGCTCTACAAGGAATTCTAGAATTGTGTGATATCCCTCTGAGACCAAGGGGAGAGCCAGCGATATACATACACAATGCCCTCCTGTCTGTCCTCCTTGTAAGTTGTCTGTCCCCGGCAATGCCTACATACCTATGTATCCCGAATTAGCGCCTGTGAGCCAGCGGCCCCAATGCAATGGCGTCGTCCTATCGACGATTCGACCCCTGTGTATTGGCGCCAGGCGGGCGCTTTCGAACCAGCGGCTCCAATGCACTGCTAACTCCGGGTGGCGTCCGCTAAGTTCTAACTCAGGGCGCAATGTATTATGTCTCCAGGGCGGTGACATTCTTCGAGAACCAACGTCATTTTTTTGGGGGGGATGGAGGACATTTCCGATTCAAGGCTCATATCAGAACCCGGCCACATTGAGGATGGTAATGGTGATGCTGATGCTGATGGTAATGGTGATGAGGGTGTTGAAACTTGAGGGTGTTGAGGGCCTTGAGGCGTTGCCGTGCTTCAGAAGTTAGGACCGCACACGGATTCGTCAACAGCGCTGCCGATAAATCAAATAATTTATCAAATATCTCAAATCGAAATAAATAAAGACGTCCCTAGGAATGTGTGAAATAAATAAATGTGCAACGTGGGATTTATTTATATTTGGGAAATATTTGGCAGGGTGATGACTAAGCACACTAGCCACAGTTGAGCCACAATTCAGCCACAGTTGAGCCCTTATCTGGCCTTATCGGGGAAGGGTTGCCCTCTGACTCCAGGTCACCCACCTATTCTCATCTCCAAAAACTCTCATTTTGCCGCGAAAAACTCTGTCGGCATCGCCACGTCAAAAAATTCTCTGCTGGCAGGCTGCTCCAAATGGATATCATGGCCTCACCTACCCTTGCATGTCACGTGATAAACTTTATTAAACATTTATAAACATTTAAATAATAATAAATCCGACCCACTTTTACATGAAATAAATAAATCCGACCCCCAGATTTGCTTTATTTGATTTATCGGCAGCGCTGTTCGTCAATCACATAGATCCTCCAGTCAAAGGGCACAAAACGGGCAAAGAATACATAGTGAATTAACTGAAGAAAACCACACTGCCCGTAGATACTGTATACAGATGGACTAGAGCAAAAGGCCAAATCGCGGGAGGGCCGGCCTGGCCCCGGCCCCCGGCGGGAAGCCTGCGAGTAAGTATGGGTTGTTTGCTGGAAATGGAATAGGCTCGGCCTTGATGTGCGCTCCTCGATTTTGGCTCATATACGTCTAGATCGTACTTTGTTGCATTCCGATTCCCACCTGGATGCAAGATCTTTCACACGTTCCTGCATCAAGACAACACACCCATAGCCCGAACTTCTCTCTTATCTTAACTACTCCAGCTCAGGTATCCCGGGAGATGAGGAGCGCGTGTCATACAGAAACAAGAATGGGAATACATGGCAGACTAAGCGCAGTAAACCCAGCCGCCGTCGGGGCAGTCGAAGCCGTTTGATGCGTTTTCAGACTCTGAATAAAGCTTTCGCCATATGACGAACTCGTCTCTCTTTTGGTCGGTGCACTGAGCGGAGTAGATTAATATCAAAAGTGCATGCGCTATTATGAACCAAAACCAGCAAGCAGTCCTGACTCTTGAGCGTATCGAGACGAGTTTGCAGACAAAGCGCGGAGGAAAGAGATTTCCTAGGGAAAGAAATGAAACAAGACTCACGCAGTAAGTGTGAAGTTTCTTTGCCTCACATTCGCCGCTGCCGGGGGTTCCACCGTTGCACCAGCCCGCGGTCATTAAGGGATGTGCAGATGTTTGTGGCTCTGGAGCAGCGACGGCAAAGCCGATTGAAGCGGAGGCTAGGAGAAAGGTGAGGAACTGCATGTTGGTATGTATGTAATGGAATCGATTAGGTTTTTATACGTCGCTGGAAAGGTTCAAACCGAGGAGGGAACAACTTGTTTTATACAGAGTACGGAGTATACTCCGTAGATGGCCAAGTTGTGCCACTGAAGGCTGTTAATTCTTCCATATTAGCCAGGTACTTATTAAACGAAATACATACATACATACATACGCTGATATGTAGGTATCACGGCCAAAACCTCGACCCACGGGCTACGAGCCACCATAGTCCAAACCATCGAGGACTCGAGAGTCGAGACCATACTCCGTACCCGTGGCCTGAGTTTGGTGCAGATTCATGGACCTTGAGCCTGCGATTGTGGCATTTTATAATCCCTGCTCTGAACCTACATATGTACCTAAATATCGGATGTCCCGGGGAGACTGAAAAGCGCTTTGCCAGAACGAGAAACTCAATTCGAGCAAAATTACTCGTGGGTGAAACCTTTTGAAAAGGACACCCACTATATCTAGTGGGTGCGACTTCCCGATAACAGGGCCCCAATTCGAGAACGGAAAATTAGGTGCGAAAAATCCAGCTCTCACCAATTTTCGCCGTCCAACATCTCCACGTCTGCGACAATTGATCGGATAATTATTGGAGGATGGATTTAGCATCAACTTAGACTACCAAATGATACTCATTTCCATGAATTACAAGTCGTGCGTTGACGTTTCTATAATTCGGTATGATTTGGATGCAAAGCGCAATTGACGACCCAACCCGTTCTTTCGTGACCAACAAGTAGGAGGGTTCCCCACCAAAACTGAAGTATTCCCGTGTTCGAGAAAGGGCCCTGTTCTCGGAAAGTCACACCTTCTAGATATAGTGGGAGCTCTTTTTAAATAGTATCAATAGATACTTAATTCAGCCTCCAAAAGTTATGTGATCAATTGTCGTAGACGTGGAGATGTTGGACGGCGAAAATTGGTGAGAGCTGGATTTTTCGCACCTAGTTTTCCGTTCTCGAATTGGGGCCCTGTTATCGGGAAGTCGCACCCACTAGATATAGTGGGTGTCCTTTTCAAAAGGTTTCACCCACGAGTATTCGCCAAGCAAGTTTTCGCAACAGAAGTTTTGAAAAGTGGGTACGCCCCACGCTGCGGCTCACAGGCACCTATTCGCTTTGCTTCGCAACGGCCAACGTCAATTCATCAACCATCAACATACGAACTCATCGATTTTGACTTTCGGGCATCGTGTTCTATCATCATCATGTCTTTTCTAGTTCTTCCATCGAATTGCACAACAAAGCGGTCTTTTCACACGGTCACGGCACAGCGGTGGACGCACACTTCGTAGGCGAGTGTTTCAATGTGAGGATGACGGGTAAAGGAATTGATTGAAGGAGCAACTATTGGAACTAGTACTGGGGCGATCCAGATATATATATGTATCTGAGAATCACGTGACACAGCCAATCCAGGTCCGATTCCAACACTCCCCCTTGCTCCGAAGTCAACTCTCAGGAAATTCGAAGATTGATATCCAAAGAGAGCAGAATGTGGTATGAGAGTTCCTGCTACCCTCAGTAAAAAACCCAGTGGGAAAAAGAGCGGTAGCGCTGTCCGGCCTATGCCTTTCCTTTAGAAGGGAAGCCGTGTGAACAAGAAGAGAAGGTTGAGTAGCAAAATGAAGAGAGTCATGATAACAAAGATTTGTGTTTGCGAGCAAATAGGAGAATTAGACTCGAAGGAAAACAGTAGAAGTTGAACAGCTTGAAAATTGAAGGTTGTAAAAAGAACCAGCGTTTTCGATCGAGATTAGCGTGCGAGAACGGTAAACGTGGCAAGTGAAACAAGCATGACAGTGAGCAATGCACATTCACGCCCCGTCCTATGTCAGCGTATCGCAATTTTAACCAATTCTGGTAGTGTTGCTTGTTTGAGTAACAAGATAATTAGTTTCCCTGAACGTTCGAGTGCCGAGAAAGGCACTGTGCGGTGTGGCGGTTTCGTGAGTAGCAGGAAATCCGCATTGATAGTTCTGAGAGGTTCAGGTGTAAGGTAAAGTGGCGTTCGCTGAGGTTAGACTTTTCGAAACGCTTGGAAAGTGCGGTTTTAAGTAACGCGATTTCGTCGAGTACGGGACCAGAAATAAGTAGGTCGTCGACGTCAAGGTCATGGCGGTTGTTTGAGGCTTTTGCTATGGCGTAGATACGGATGAAGGCAGCTCTATATTTGGACAGGGAGACGGCGAGGATTCTTGCCGTGGCCGTCTATCAACCATGAATATGAAGGGTGACTCGTGAGTCGTGAGAGCACCCTTAGGCTTATTGTCGGGATTCCGACGGATTCGGGGGTAAGAGCTCTGTGGAGATCACGCTCTCTTTTGGCCGAGGCGGAAGCATAATGAAAACCACACTCTTCAATCAAGTATTGAAGGCCGAGACCAACGCTTATGATCTTATCTCCCTTGGGGGTTAGACTGTAAAGCAGTGGTGATCGCCGGACGTGCAGGCAGTGATGAATCTCAAGTGAGATGTTAGTTTCTCCCCCTGGCCTAAGCGGGAGAGGGATCGCCGGAGATAAGCTTAAAGTGTTCAGGCGAAAGAAAAGAAGGCCGAGGTTTGTCTCCCCTAGAGGTAAGCTGTAAAGCAGTGGTGATCGCTGGACGTACAGGCAGTGATGAATCTCAAGTGAGATATATCATATCAGGCCTAAGCGGGAGAAGGATCGCCGGAGATAAGCTTAAGGTGTTCAGGCGAAAGAAAAGAAGGCCGAGGTTTGTCTCCCCTAGAGGTAGGCTGTAAAGCAGTGGTGATCACCGGGCAAAAAGACGCTCAGGAAAAGTTCAATTTTCTTCCTGGCTGAGGGCTCAATCGCGAGAGGGAACGCTGGACATGAAGGTGTTAGGGCAAAGCGACTCGATGTAAGGACGAATCATCAACGCGTCTCTTGGCTGTCGTAGAAAGCTCATCAGAGTCGATTGTCGCATTCCTCGAGAATTGCAGATTCCTGACAAGTATTCTGATATATTATATGGGAGAGGTTAAGCTTAGAGGTCAGACTTGTATTTTCCAAAGTGTCTTCCCAAAATCGCAGGGCGTTCTCTCGTGGCGATATGGGTTTTGATTCTGAGATCGTCAACCGGTTCAGTCATGGACTCATGTCTGGCTAATAGGAAAGTGGTAGTACGTATTCCTAGTGCGTCGAGGACAACGTTCATTCTTCTAAGACAACGCGATTGTGGCTTCTGCTACGCCGTTCTGTTGGCGCATATGTTGACAGTTGGTCAGTTGCCGTCAAGTTAGGTTCGATGGGACGAGTGCGGCAACGGCAACAAGTTAAGACCTGATGATGTATTTTGCCGGCCCATTTTGGTCGTGTATGGCGACGGAGTCTATCGGGCGCTCAACAGGGCCAAAGTCATCGAAAAATACCCACAAGTCGCGAGATCTCTTGTGATCAGAAACTGAAGGGGTGCGATGATGTTCGAGTGGAGGAATTCTAACGAATAGGCTCGCGGGTCTTTACAAATTGAGTACAGGATAGATTTTCCTCTTTCTTTTGTGACAACCTCGCGCCGAAAGGCATATTGACGAGCCCTTTTCGAGTTCCCGCGTCTAAGTAACTTAAGCGTTTAGCCACGGCCCACGGTGCGAGCCAAGAGCCTTTGGTAACGTAGGACGAGAATGTCTCGGATTGCGTAATGACGGCCTTGTTCAAGTTGGGACTTGGAGCTAGTAAAAAACATTTCTTTCGCGAAAGCGAGCTTCAACTCGCATTCCATCTTTCAGCTTTGCAGCACGAAGGGCGACATCCAAGGGTACTTCAGCGGCGCCAATGTTGTAGTTCGCCTCGCTAGAAGGTACAAGATTGTAAGCGGAACAGAACGATGCCACGAAATGATGGAGTGAAGGGCTAAACTCCTCTAAAAATTGGGTGACATGCTCAGCTTCCGAGATGAGCAATGTATCGAGTTTATGGATGCCTTGCATAGCCCTGAGAAGATTTTCAGTGTAGTGTGAGACATTATTGCAGCTATACAATGTCATTCCGTTGTACGGAGTATGCAGTCTATGATCAGTTGCTACAGTAGCAATCGTGGGCGACAGTGTTCCTCCGGAATGTGAATGTGTACGGTCGCCTTCATCTTGTTTGGCGATTCGCGTGTGCCAGAGTTCTCTATCACGAGTCGTGGTTCGGGACCGCAACAATTGAATATGGCGGCGCATGCAATGTTTTGTCTTCGCAGCCATGCTTCCTCAGCATTAGCTGCCTTGAACATCATTCCACCTGAAGTCCATGTGGATACGGTGCTGCGCTCGCCTTCAAGCAGGGCTTCAAAGTCGGCTTAGTGATGTGCTCCTCCTATTTCAATGAACTGTCGAGGGCAGACTGGTTGTTGAAAGGTTGTTTTGTTAATGCAGGAAGTTTTGCAAGAGTCTGCGGAAGGTATCGTTGCAGAGCAGGGATAGCGCAGGTTCGTATACATAGTCCTTTTAGCGCTTTGAAGCCGTTGTTGGAGATAGCTAGTAGGAGGGAGTTTTGAGAAACGAATATAGTCAGTGTCATAGACGTGACCCTTATCGGGAAATTTGATTCTGTTGACGAGTCAGTCTCATAGAATGGACACTGTCGGGACAGTTTGATTGAGTTCTCGAGTTCGATGGAGTTCTTGAGTTTGATTGAGTTCAGAACGATAAATCAGCGTCACCAGACGGACCACTGTGAGTTTGAAGGAGTTCTTGAGTTTGAAGGAGTTCTTGAGTTTGAAGGAGTTCTTGAGTTTGAAGGAGTTCTTGAGTTTGAAGGAGTTCTTGAGTTTGAAGGAGTTCTTGAGTTTGAAGGAGTTCTTGAGTTTGAAGGAGTTCTTGAGTTTGAAGGAGTTCTTGAGTTTGAAGGAGTTCTTGAGTTTGAAGGAGTTCTTGAGTTTGAAGGAGTTCTTGAGTTTGATGAAATCCTAGAAGAGAGCAATGAATCAGCGTCACAAAGCGGACTGCTGTGTACAGTGAGAAGAGCTTGGTTGAGTCCTTGGAGAGGGACAGGAATAAGCGTCAAAAGGCAGACTACTGTGAGAATGCTCTGGCTGAGTTCTTGAAGAAAACAGTTAATCAGCATCACGAAAGCGGACTGCTGTAAGAAGAGTTAGAATCTTGATTGAGTTCTCCGAGGAAATGAATCAACCAGTGTCGCGGAGCGTACAACTGAGGAGAATTTTATTGGATTCTTGAAGCGAAGAAATAAATCAGTGTCGCATAGCGTATTACTGTGAGGAGATTGAGTTCTTGAAGTGAACTGGTGAACAAACGAATCAGTGTCGCATAGCGTACTACCGTGAGTAGAGAGAGTTCTTGAAGTGAACAGGTGAACAAACGAATCAGTGTCGCATAGCGTACTACCGTGAAGAGAGAGTTCTTGAAGTGAACAGATGAACAAATGAATCAGTGTCGCTAAGCGTGCTACTGTGAGGAGATGGAGTTCTTGAAGTGAACAGATGAACAAATGAATCAGTGTCGCTAAGCGTACTACTGTGAGGAGATGGAGTTCTTGAAGTGAACAGATGAACAAATGAATCAGTGTCGCTAAGCGTACTACTGTGAGAAGATAGAGTTCTTGTACTGAACAGATGAATCAGTGTCGCTAAGCGTACTACTGTGAGAAGATAGAGTTCTTGTACTGAACAGATGAATCAGTGTCGCTAAGCGTACTACTATGAGAAGATAGAGTTCTTGTACTGAACAAATGGATCAGTGTCGCTAAGCGTACTACTATGAGAAGATAGAGTTCTTGTACTGAACAGATGGATCAGTGTCGCTAAGCGTACTACTGTGGGAAGATAGAGTTCTTGTACTGAACAGATGGATCAGTGTCGCTAAGCGTACTACTGTGGGAAGATAGAGTTCTTATACTGAACAGATGGATCAGTGTCGCTAAGCGTACTACTGTGAGAAGATAGAGTTCTTGTACTGAACAGATGAATCAGTGTCGCTAAGCGTACTACTATGAGAAGATAGAGTTCTTGTACTGAACAGATGGATCAGTGTCGCTAAGCGTACTACTGTGAGAAGATAGAGTTCTTGTACTGAACAGATGAATCAGTGTCGCTAAGCGTACTACTATGAGAAGATAGAGTCCTTGTACTGAACAGATGGATCAGTGTCGCTAAGCGTACTACTGTGAAGAGAAAAGAGTTCTTGGAGCGAACGAATTGTGATTGAGTTCTTGGAGCGAACGAATGTGATTTGAGGCCTTGGAGCGAACGAATTGTGATTGAGTTCTTGGAGCGAACGAATGTGATTTGAGTTCTTGGAGCGAACGAATGTGATTTGAGTTCTTGCAGCGAACGAATGTGATTTGAGTTCTTGGAGCGAACGAATGTGATTTGAGTTCTTGCAGCGAACGAATGTGATTGAGTTCTTGGAGCGAACGAATGTGATTTGAGTTATTGGAGCGAACAAATTGTGGTTTGAGTTGTTGGAGCGAACGAATTGTGATTGAGTTCTTGGAGCGAACGAATGTGATTTGAGTTCTTGGAGCGAACGAGTTGTGATTGAGTTCTTGGAGCGAATGAGTTGTGATTGAGCTCCTGGGGTTCGTTGTCAAGCGAACCGAGGCAACGCTTTACCGACCATAGTTTTCGCATTAATCGAGCGGTGTCAAGTTTTTCTGCGACGACAAATAATTGTCAGTGAACAGAAAGGATGTTCAGATTCAGACAATAGGAGGTGCCGCTGAGATTTGGGTCAAAGCGCCCAGTAATCGCGAGGTACTTTGACCATCCGCGCCATTTTCTGGTCAATCGGGTGCATTATTGGAATGCCTTCAGGGGGTTGCCCTAATTCAAGGTTGCGAAGAACCTTGATCAAGTTGGCCTTTGTGCCGATCCTCTTGCAGTGGATAGTTGCGCAATTTTGGGGTGTGTGAGATGAATAGAACTTATCTGGTACAACCCCAAAGCGTCCGGGCTCATAACCTGTTTCAATGTGAGGATGACGGGTAAAGGAATTGATTGAAGGAGCAACTATTGGAACTAGTACTGGGGCGATCCAGATATATATATGTATCTGAGAATCACGTGACACAGCCAATCCAGGTCCGATTCCAACAGCGAGCCATAGCAGATCCTCGCTCTTCAAGGACACTCGAATCAGTTGAGGAGCTTCGAATCGGATGGCGGTACACAGCCCGCAGCAGACGCAACGGCCTCGCTATGAAATAGGAGCTTCCAGTTTCCTATCTCCTACTCAGGGCATTGCTCAGAGTACTTTACAAGGCTCACTGGAACGGAGGCCATAGCTACGGTCAACACCACTGACCAGATTCAGATATGGCGAACAGCGCCTCAATTCGAGCATCAGACGCGCAAGAACGCACATAAAACGTTAGAGTCACGATCGAAGATCACATAGGTCTATTATTGTATTTTGAATTGATATCTTCTGAGCAAGTTCCAAGCTCCCCCAATTGAGGCCGTTGTTACAGTCACACAGTGTTGAATGTTCAAGTCAATCCGCATAATTTCCGCCATGTATGATCCTCATTCTGCCTCCTTGTTAACAAGCCGACCCGGGGCCAACTCTCATCGTGAAAGGTTTGAGGTAGTCACAACCTGGGAGCGGGTTCGGCTTCCATTCCGCACAGGTCTTTCTCCTGTTGATGACAACCGTACAATCTCCCACGACGTTGAGAAGATAATCAGGACCGACGCCATTGGGCATGGGAACGGGGGTGTTGATCGTGTTTTTACCGTTTTTGCTGCAATATCCTTGTGTCAGTGACGAACCAATTGGAACCGCTCAGCGAGCGAGGCTATACATAGCAGGGAGAACGAGAACTCACAATTGAACGCAGCAGGATGTATCTCTCGCTTCAAGTGTGTTTGATTGATCGACAGACTCAGCGAGAGCTCAGAGAGTCGGCTGCCACTGGGGTAGCGTGCGCCACCTGGAAGGCAGAGATGGCCAAGCCGCTGATAATAGCGCTGAACTTCATGGTGATCGGTTGATATCGAGGGTATTGTAATTTATCGGGACTCGGGAGTATAACCAGTAAGATAAAATTGAGATGGAAATGGTTGAATATGTGTCAGTGTGTGACAAGCCGCAACGCAAGAGGAGGAGTTGCTCGCCATTTTATAGAGCTTCAGCCATTGGCCAACACTAGGTATCATTACGTGTACTCCATATTCTCCGAAGGATCCAGTACATATCATTATACTCCGTGTGCTCCATTCGCAAAGCTGGACCGATCCAGTCTACCCAGTTTCGAGTTGTAAATGCACGGGAGTTAGGCACCTACCTGGGTATGTAAGGTTCTCCGTACAGTAGGACCTGATTTAAACGATACTCGTATAAACGATATCCTCGCCTAACCGATAATTTTCCAATCTCGATTTGGTTTTGTTAGGGAATAACGATAAACCTCGCTATAGCGATAGCGATAGCGGATTGCCGAAAAATTGGCTGATATCGTTCAAAAGAGGTCGGAAATCCCAAAATTCGCCCCACAATTTTCCCTTTCCTCACATAAATTTGCATGAGAGTGACGGGATACCGGCATTCTATGTTCACATGACACAGTGTTTCCATATAGGGTAGCCATCACGTGACGGATATCGAGCCACGTGACCTACCTTGAGTTAACGATACCTCGGTTTAACGATGGCCGCGAGGCCCATTAGGAGGAATCGTTTAAACCAGGTTTTACTGTATGTGCTTCTACCGTCTTGATTGGAATATGTACCTGAGCCCGGACGTTTATCCACTTATTCTGCCAAGCTTCCTTAAGGCTTAGTGCAGGCTATGTACGTATGCTTATTTAACGTGTAGCAGGGGATATAGTACGGGGATGCCAGTCAATATCGGAGAGAACTCCGGGGCACGTGCCACGAATCCACGATGAGATCCACGATGAGGCTGTGCTGCAACTCGAGACTCAGGACTCAAGACTCAAGACTCAAGAGTGCCTATAGAAATACGCCACGCCTCAGCAATTAACTCAAATTGGACGTAGAAGTATCTCACGGACGAAATCATGTGTAAGTGTGCGCGCAGACGTCGCACCATTGCACCTCAAGGAATTTGTGCGACACATGGTCCGCTGGGGATTCTCGCTGACCGCTCTGGCCACCTCTCTTTCTTTGGGCCAATTCTACAGGCTACGGAGGACTCCCTACAGAGTAGTAAGTACGGAGTATTCCGTCGGCAGTCCGGCTCGTCCTGTTGGGTAATCAGGTAGGTAGCTTCTTGTTCAGATTTCAATAACTCCGTACGTACATAACATTTTGCCCCCCCCCCCATTTCGCTCAACAGGTGATGAGCCTGGACTCTGCAATTCCATTGGCATTGGCATTAGCATATGGAATTGGCTCTGGCAGCTTTCGCTGCCGTGACCCGTCAGATCGAGCTCTGAGAGCCTAGAGGGCGGGGGCGAACGCCGAAGATTCAAGAGGCTACCCACTTTGAGATCATGACAGGAGCCTCGGAGGTCGCGGCCTTTCGATATCCCCAGCCTGATAGGCATGAAAGAGAGAACTAATAAGAAGAACCACATTAGCTCGTCTAAGAGAGGCCTAGCGACAGGGACGACTGCTGGAGAGGGCGAAAGAGAGACGCCCACCCAGCACCAACCGACTCACAAGCCAGCAATCTGATCTAGGAGATTACGAGAAGATCATGATTGAAGTCGTCGTGTAGCAGCACACGATCGTTCTACACCAGCGCAGCCTCTCAGGTTTGAGAGTTTTCACTCTCTTTTTGATAGGCCGGCGCTCAAAAGCTCGAAATTATCAATCTGAGCTAAAATTTAAATCAAGAGGAAGAGAATTGAGTCAAGCACGTTGCAAGAAGCCGAAGAAAGAAAGTCGTGCGTACGGAGTACATAGGTATTCGTTCGCGAAACAGTCGCGCCACCGAGTCTACTCCGTAGAGACTGATGATAATAAGTTGCAACTGCAGTATCAGATGCCCACGGTCGCTCAGCGCTGGTGCAGCATGAAGGTGCTGACGGGCATACCGCCATATATGCTGAGGGAGCATAGGTACGGCACATTCAATTTGACTCTTGAGCTTATGCGGTGCTGGATATCAGTACAGTACAGTAATGCATCACACACACACACACACTGTACACACCGGAGCGTAGCTCCTGCGTGAGTGGTCAGTGGTGCTGTTACTGCTGGGATAGCATGCTGCATGCATATGCTAGCTTAAAGCACATATGTACATACACTGACGTGTGTGGCTGCTGCCAGCTGGGGAAGGCCCAAGGGAAACTAGAGGGGAGAAGCTTCAAGCAGAAGACTTTGGTACTAAAGAAGAATCTGCGACGTCGTTTACGGTGTTTAAGTTTCAACACAGTAACATGCAGCATGCTGAGCTTTGAGAATCTCTCTGGAAACTCTTGCTGCTGACAACATTCTCAAAATTATCGACATCATTTTCGGCCTGATGTGTTGCTAGTTCAGAACTTCAGGAGTTACGACATTCGAATCTTTTAAGGTTTGACTCAGAGATCAGCAAGTTAAGGGGGAGTATGTACTGAAATTATGCCATGCCCAGACTGGAAGCCGCATCACGTGCGGTCGCCGATCGTGTCAGCCGAATAAGAGATAGGAACCTAGTCCGTAGTAGGTGTAGGTCCTTCATCGGCCCTTCGCGCTTCGGTGAATCGGTAGAGCAGTTGGGGGGGACGTTCTGGTACCTACCAGTGGAATTGCCAGTGGATATAAAGGCTGCGACATCCGAAGCTGTTGTCGACTCCAACAGGCGTGCTTGGCGGCTGAGATTGAAACTCGTGATAATATTAGCTACGCACGAGCTGGGGCCGGCAGCCTGAATCGCTTTTTTATTCGGCTGGAATTGCGACCGCACAAGTGACAATCGTTGAAAGACTTTAAAAAAGTTGCCCGTAACTACTTGACGGACGAGGCTTGGGCTGGTGACGGGCTCTGCAGACTCTGCAACGGCACGGTGCACCTGCTGGAGCGGTTGAGGTGGTGAACAAGCTGGCAACTGGCGCTGTTGAGGTTGATGATCGCGAGAACTGGCTGCTAGACCTTGAAAAGAAGCAGAGCAGATACTTAAGCTTACTGCTGCTGTTGCATGTGATTCGGCATTGTTGCAACGTGGCAACGGGTATTGGCGTCTGGGAGGCGTGTAGGTAGAGGTCTCCCGCTGCCTAGGTAGCCGATGCAAATTAAAGCAGGCTCCGCGTTTTAACCTTCATGAGCCATCGAAGAGCATCCTGCATTTTCCGAAAAGTTCAAGGCACGTGGCAATGGATCATGCATTACGAAGTATAAAGTGAGTCAATTATTAGAGATCTCTCGAAGCAACTTTCTGATATATTTGCATCCGTCTAGTTTTCTTTTTTCTTCATTGAACCTGATTAGCTTCCCTCTTTGAGATTCTTCCACTTGTAATCAACCCAGCAAAATAGGTAAAGCAAAAAAAGCTCGCGTCCAGGTCAAAGTAGGCAAAGTCGTTTTCGGTCACGTCGACGATGATACGCTCAACTCATTCATCCGCAGGATAAATTCTTCTTGAAGGCTTTTCAAGTACCCCGGCAACACAGCATCGTCCCCGTGCTCTGCTGCTTGTTGCAGAGTTTCGTACAAGTTGAGGACTAGTTTGCGACGGGCCAAGACATTCCGAGCCTCGGAGCTCTGCCGGTTCTGCTCTCTGCGTCGCCTGATGTCTCTCGCCACCTCTTCTGCTCGCCGTGTGAACTCTTCCGAGAATCCAATCGACCTTGCTAGCTCAATACCGTAGTGCTCGGTTGTATCGACGGTACCTTGCGTCGCCTTGTACAGCATCGCCAGTTGTGGCACCCCCTCATCCGAGGTCCGCCGTTCGGACGCTAGGTGAAGACTCACAACGCCAGGACGATCTCCGAGTACATGTACAAGATCCACAAAGTGGGTGGCAAACCACACAAACGCTTTGGATTGAATCAAGGCCTCCGACATGGCAATCGCAATGGCCAGCCCATCGCGTGTGCTGGTGCCTCTCCCAAGCTCGTCAATAATCACCAAGCTTTTCCCGTCTACATTTCGCAGAATAAAGGCCATTTCCCGCATCTCAACAGAAAATGTAGAAAGATTTGCCTCTAGACTGTCTGAGAGCGACACGCGAGCAAAGATGTTGTTGATGAGCGAAAATGAGGCATACGCCGCGGGCACAAAGCTTCCAACCTGCGCCATGATTTGTAACAATGCTGCGGCCTTGATGTACGTACTTTTTCCAGCCATGTTGCAACCCGTAACAATCTGAAAGCAATTCTGTTCCGACGCGTAGTAGTCATTTGGCACATATTCCTCATATAATATCTGCCTCCCCGGTTAATTTGACAATTTCTTTCCTGTTGCATAAACTGGGAGTGGTATCAGCGACAGAGGCTCGGGAGAATGCATACCTTGTCCATTATTGGATGTCTTGCTGCCTTCAAGGCAAACGTACCCCTAAACTCCGGTCTAACATAGTCTCTCAGGATTGAGAGGTGCGCGAAAGATGTCACCATATCAAGGAGTCCCACGGACTCACACAGGCGAAATAACTGCGCTGCCGACCCTCGGAGAAGCACGATCAGATCCTGAATAATAGCGTCACTGCGCGCGATGATCTCGTTCGAGGTATCGGAAAGTCGACTGTTCAGTTTCATGAGCTGCATTGTGTGGCATTCGATGCCGGTCTTTTTTTCAACAACGTTGATAAATACAGGCGGTACCTGACTGGAACTGCCCGCCAAACCTTTGAGCAGCAGCCAGTACTTCCGCCCGTTATCGAATTTGAGGGTTACTGGCGTTCCATACTCTTCTAAATAGGAGCAAAACGAATCAGTTAAACGCAGGATTATACTGCAAATGAGGAGGTCATACTTTCAACGTCTTGCACATGAAGATGAATCTCTTCTGTGAGCTCTTTATACGTCTGGCGAGCAACATCGAGCATGCCGCTGATGCCAGCCTTGACGGCAAAGGTCCTGGCATTTCGCATATCAAGCGGGGATGACATGACCGTGACATCCTCTTCTATTATAGTCTTGATGCTCTGTAGAATTGGGTCAGACACTGTTGGTTCGCAGATGTCGCGGATCTTGAGCAACAATGGGCTCTGGCATCCGGAGAGTGCCTGGTGTAGCGGGGGGATAGACTCGAGGAACTTCTTGACCATCAAGATGCGATTCAGGTCCTCTTCTACTTCGGCAATTGTGAACTTTCTCCTTAGTGTGATCATCTATACCTCATCAGCCGGGTTTTGCACGCGGTATCTGAACGAGCCTTCATCGTGCCTTTGTAAGAACCTTTTCCACATCTGTAAAATCTTTCAAGGCTGGGATACAGTCAGCATCGCAGTGCGCACCAGGCGTGATCGGATATGGGGTCATGCCCAAGAATGACCAACCCGCTCGTACGCCTTGAAAAGTTTCTTCTTCTGCAGTGAGTTCTTCTACGGCATCGTACCGGGGCGCGATAAAAGTATCGTACTTGGTCGGTGGCTGCAGAATATTGCTACGAAGCATGCGACTCCCCATGGGCGTCAATGTCTGATTCAGGACTCCAAACAAACAATCCTTGGATTTGGGCTTGTTGGCATTTTGCACAATCTCCAAGGACTGCAGTACGGATATGTCAATCATCATGGTGTCTTCAGATGGGCGATATCGGATTCGCAGCGAATGCGGAGCAAATGTCACTGTGAATGTGTCTTCAATGTATTTCATGGCATGAAAGGAATGTCAGCGCCATGCGAGAACAGTGACGTGGTACAGTGGGGAACTCTTACTGCCGCAAAAGAGCTAACGCTATAGTATTTGCCCAGTACGGCAACCTTGATCGGATCTATGTCAGTTTCGAACGCCAAATTGTGTATATACTCCAGGCCATCTGTTTCCGACCATGCTGATCGATCGAGTAACTCAATCCGGGCATCAGGTATCAGTTCATTTACAAGGGTAAACAGAACATTGTCTTTCACGGGAGGACATGCCGTAGCCGTGAACACAATTCTGGAAGGATTGGCCATCTGAAGCTTATGAATGGTCTTGACGTAAGACTGATTATCGCATATCTGGCTCAACGTGGCTTCACCAAGGCTGATGTTCACCAGGGCAACGCCAACCAATGGAAAGACTCCCCGTGCCTCTCCCAGCGCACAGATTATGGTCTGGTCATCGTAGTTTGTTCCCAGGATAGTAGACAAAGTCCCGGGTCGAGACTTGCGACTGGAAGCTGAAGTCGAAGGTCGTGAAACAGGCCCGCGGGTGTTTGATCTGGATGTGCGCGGAGCCGTGCTAGCAACTGAACGAACTGTTCGAGCAGTGCTTCTGCCGGTAGATGCCTTGCGTTGCTGGGAGGGACCACCCCGAGGTTCGCCCTGGCGCTGGAAGTAGGTGGATGCCGTCGCGAGAGAAGACTTCGACGAACGCTTCATTTTGAAATGTGGTTGCATTGATTGATCAATAGTAGAATTACTCGATTGAGATGAGAAAAAGCGTCCTTTGTAGGTGGAGCGGCCATGTCTTTTTACGAAACAGAAAAACAAGTTATTTCCCTGTCGTTGTTTCGTAAAAAGAAACAGTCATGCCCAAGTCCAGTTGCTCCTTCCTTCGCGTCAACCTCTCTGAGAGCATCGAATGATGTCATCAAGCGACGATCCCGCTGCCAGGGTTTATGTGAAGCTCTTGGTGATCTTTGGTCTGTGCGCACGATCTGGGCCCCACCTGATCAACTGTTCACAAACATTACCTCGTAGATGTGAAGCTCGAAGAAACCCAGCGAGATCTTGTTGATCCAAGGCACGAATAAGGTTTGGGTCGTGAGACGCTGTAGGTACTCTTGGTGGAGTTTCGACGGAAATTGCTGTCCTCCACCGTTCAGAGACCCAAATCCGCCAGCTCCACTCAACAAAGGGACGCCGAGTACATTTATCATCGTATGTAATACCGACAAGACAAGTGCCTTCGCATTAGATGCAATGGCAGATGCTTGACAACAGAGATTGGGTGGTTTCTACAGGGTCCGACCCATAGGTAGAGAACGCGTTTCTCCCCGCAGCAACTACATATCTCATCGCGGCATCTCCGGCAGGCTTCGATCCCAGCTCCTCCGCAGCCACGCCTCCTCCTGGGTTTCAGAACATAGCGGCGACAGCCATGCTACGTTCGTCGACAGGAGTTACGGTCGTGAAAGCGATTCACAAAACACGAATACCAAAAAGGACAAGTTGCATCCTCGTGCTTGGTTTGGAGCTACCAGGGATGCTGGGCCACCAACCACTCGCTGAAGATAAAAAAACGACCAAGAAAACTGCCTCGTTTGTGCTCCTACGAGGGAAGAAAAGCATTGAAACCAGCACAGCGCGTTTCTGTAGAGCTGCCAGTGAGACGTTTCTCTTGGCCTTCCTCTGATCTCCTTGCGAGTGGCTCGTTGACCAGCATCCCTGGATGCCGCAAAGAAAGGTTCGCTGATGAAGGCGTGACTTGCCCTTGTTAGCATACGCGTGACAACGAATCGCTTGCAATCTTATCATCTGTCGGCGGGCATAGCATGATTGGTATCGCTATGTATGGCGCAAAGGCGTAGTATGACTATGGAGGAGCTGAACTCAAAGCTTGAGGGGTTCACACGGCGAAGTTTCTGTGACTGCAAGCTTCGTACACGAGGGAAGCATTGCGTTCTCTGTGTGCCGGGAGTTGAAGCATTGGGCATGGCTTCTTCAATCCGAAGGGCTTTGCGAACGTAGCCAACTATGTCTTCAAAGGTCAGAGACTGCATACAGATGGCAAATTCACCGTCAGGAACGGTCATAATAGCGCTCAGAGGTTGGCCGCGGAGTTCGGTGTGGACTGTCGATTTTGGGGAAGAGACGACGATGCAGCTTCTTGAGCGAGTAGATTAGAACGTTTGTCTTTTCAAGATTCTCAATAAGGACGGTCCTCAGCGTCGTGGGCTTCGATTCCAGCCGGTGAAATGAGATGTTCGTCTCATCCTCGAGTTTGCCCCTTGCGGCGGAACTGTCTCCTGAACGGTCTTGGCTCTTTCGAAAGGTCTGAGGCGCAGTAGTCCTCGGCGTCACTGGTAAGCGTTGTCGGAAAAGTGCTCCGTGAGAGCCGCGATGGCGCCTTGTTCGCATCTTCGCTGGCTTCTTCGAGCATTTTAGAGAGACCGCAGCTGAAGATGGTCCAAAGCGACGTTCCTAGATGGTGGATCTGGCGTTCTTCTATCTTCTGAAGGCAGAAATCGGCAGTATCCGTGACATTCACGGTCCACTGACAAGAAAGTGTCCCCAACGTCTTACAATGGGGACCTTCTTCGTGCCTGGGATGAGCAGCTTCTCGAAGTGTAAATGTTAAGGAGCCCAGTCATGCCAATGTAAGCATGACTTGTGACAGTCGAGAACAGCACTTCTCAGATGACATGTGAAGATAGACGTTTCATTCAAAACAGGCCAAAGGCTCTAATTTGCGGGAGCTTCAAACCCAGTCGGTCCATATATATGACAGAAAGCTGCAGATACCAGCAAGGGTGTAGAGCTGCCAAGATGTGGAGTGGAAGTCGGTCTCACCGGATGTGACGGCGCATTCGCAGGTCGAAGCTCCGGCGAGTCACAGGTTCATCAGGGCTTTGTGCTGGACCGGCTCCAGCTCTGGAAACCCCTGATGCACCAATGTCGGGCCAGATGTCGCGAAAAACCTCCTCCACGTATCGCTCCTCGAAACAAAGCAATGGGAACGTGCTTCTCACGGACAGCAGTCTGGATCGCCTCAGCGGAGGTAACATTCTTCTCGGAGAGTCAGCTTCGATCAAAGCGTCTCAGAACGCACGATCTCGAAGCGAGTGTACCTAGTTGTAATGCTTCAGCGGGAGAGGTGCATCGTCGAGAACAAGTTGTGGCCGTGAAAACTGGATGAATGTAAGATTGGCCTTTGACCTCAGCCGCTGATCGCAGCATCACCCAGACCGCCGCCACGCGTAATGAGCCACGTGGTTATCGTCATCATCACTTGTCGGTGATCTCTGTCAGTAGTCGGTACCGAAGCCTTCATATTCCTGAGGGAGAGTAGCATATGTTTTGCTTTTCCGTAGGGGTACCAACGAGGTATGTTTGATTTTTCACCACTTCCTCTCGGCTTTTCTTCGTTCTCCATAATAGCATCCCTGTTTGCCGGAAACGATGCATCAACGACGAGGATGCGAGTTGTAACTTGTGAGGCCGCAGGCGCTTGCGTGGAGGGGCAGACCTCACGGGTCTAACCCCTTTCAGAACAAATCTTCTTCACCGCCTAAATTTTATCAGAGATTTGCCGCCCCGCCATCCCGCTGCGAAAGAGATCGGGCAAAACCTAACGGGAGGTTCCTGTATTAATCACAATTCCAGCAAAACAACTACTTGCACATCGGCAACATGGCGACTATAATCCCACCACCTTCAAAACGGCAGCGCCGCGAGGTTCTCGAACGAACCGGTGTACAACAAGATGTTGTCGCCGCCATGGCTGGGCCAGCCGGCTCCTTCAAAGCTCGGTTCCTGGACGGCGACGGCCAACAAGTTTGCGACGTGATAGAGGTGCCCCTGGCTGATGCATCAGAGAAGAACCTATCTCTTTTGTTGAATACGCTGTTAGAAAGGGTAAGTCCTCCGATAGTTTGATCGTAGATTCATGAACTGATCATTGCTAATTCCCATGAACCCAGGAGCGAGAAGAATATCTTCCCTATCGATTTCGTATTCACATTCCCGGCTCCGACATCATTGTCGACCAGTACCCGACGGACCTTCTAGCATTGCTCAGAAGCCATGGCATCGAGAACCCGTTCGAGACGACCGTCACATTAACCGCCGAGCCACAGTCGATATTCAAGGTGCAGGCTGTTACGCGGATGTCACATCGAATGCCCGGTCACGGAGAGGCCATTCTATCAGCGCAGTTTAGTCCCGCCACAAATACCCGTCTTGCCACTGGATCTGGCGACAAGACAGCCAGAATATGGAACACCGAGACTGGCACACCGAAATACACGCTCAGTGGCCACACCCACTGGGTTTTGTGTGTGGCATGGTCCCCGGATGGTCAGCGTCTCGCTACAGGTAGCATGGACAAGACAGTCCGGCTCTGGAACCCGGAGACAGGAAAGGCGATTGGGTCTCCGTTGACTGGCCACGCGAAATGGATCACAAACATCACATGGGAGCCATATCATCTGTGGAGAGACGGCACGCCACGGTTAGCCAGCGCCAGCAAAGACGCAACGGTGCGCATCTGGGTCGCCAACACGGGCCGCACCGAGCATGTTCTCTCGGGTCACAAAAGCTCCGTCAGCTGTGTTCGATGGGGCGGGACAGGGCTCATCTACACCGGGAGCCACGACAAGACTGTCCGCGTATGGGACGCCGTGAAAGGCACCTTGGTCCATACGCTATCATCACATGCCCATTGGATCAATCATCTGGCGCTCTCCACAGACTTCGCACTGCGAACAGCCTACTTCGATCACCAGCCCATCCCGACGACGGACGAGGGCAAGCGAGAAAAGGCAAAGGAGCGGTTCGAAAAGGCAGCCAAAATCCAGGGGAGGATATCTGAGCGATTAGTCTCGGCCAGTGATGACTTCACCATGTATCTGTGGGAGCCATCTCAAGGAAACAAACCGGTCGCTAGAATGGTTGGCCATCAGAAACAAATCAACCACGTCACATTCTCACCTGACAATACCCTAATTGCCAGTGCAGGCTGGGACAATCACACCAAGATCTGGAGCGCAAGGTACGCATCGCCCCTTCTAATTTCCCCTGACATTTTGTTTTTTCTTATCGTATGGGTGTTCTCGAACCTGGTATTGACATTGGTGCACGCTCAGGGACGGCAAGTTCATCAACACCCTTCGTGGGCACGTCTCCACTGTATATCAGTGCGCCTTCTCCGCCGACTCACGTCTTCTCGTGACAGCATCAAAGGACACTACCCTGAAGGTATGGTCCATGGCCACGTTCAAGCTTTCGGTGGATCTGCCGGGGCACAACGATGAGGTTTACGCTGTGGACTGGGCTCCTGACGGAAAGCGCGTCGCGAGTGGAGGGAAAGACAAAGCTGTGCGACTGTGGCAGAACTAGAGTCGTAGAATGAATGGGGGCCTCTTTTTCTCTTGTTTTTTTTTCTTTCCAAATTCTTGCTCCTTTTCTATTATTTGCATCAGACTAGCGATTTGAATTGGAAAACAGAGATGCTCAGGATACTTCCTTCCACTGTTGTTGTCTGCAATATCGAGCGCACCCTCTCTTGACAAGAACTATGAATGCTGCGTCAGGAGTCAGGACTCGGGACTGTCCCTTGGAGGAGGCATATTGCATGAGCAATTCGAGGCTCTCAACTATGTAGTAAATGCTCATGCCTCGGGCGTATAAGATCTTTCCCACTCCCAACTTTCGCACTGTTATCATTTCCTCGTTGGAAGTGAAACGAGGGGAAAGTACTAATGTATGGTGTTTTTTCTTCGCCGTGATGTACTGTACATATTTTGTGCAACTGACGAGTTGAGCCAAGTGCAAATCAGAGGCATCTACACGGCATGTTCGAAGTACCTATGTATATATAGGGTGGTGCTTTGCTCCAACACGCCATTGTCCGTATATAGTCCGGTAGAGGTACCTAACAATCGAACTGGGAGCAAGACCTGCGATAAGAATAGAAAGACGTCAAGACGATCCGGATATGGGACGATCCGAGTCAAATCCGAAGTTGAAGAGAACTGCCGCCATTGGCTGCTACATACATAAGTACACACTAGATTCGGCAAGCTCTGCCGATGGAGGTCTTGGCACACCATGCACTTTTACACACGCACTGAAACGTCACGGGACGTATTGACGAATGGCCGAGTGTCAAGTGAGAGAGGAAAGCTTGCGTTGACCCTTTCCTTCGATGACCACAGTGGTGCCGATTTTGAGGTTTTCCAAGCTCGTGATTCCATGGAGTACGTGATAGCCGTCAACTATGAGACTCACACCCGTCTGGCCCGTCGTCTTGTGTCATACCAGCCTTATCTCCTTGCCTTGCTGTCTCCGTTGATCTCAATCCAGGTGCGATATGACTATCTTGTAATCTCGGAAAGCAGTCTGGCATCGGCGAGTCACGGCAAGGTTGACCATGTTGCAGTGCAAAGCGTCATGGGCTTGTCATCCGAAGCATGTAGTACTGCTTCCTGTCGGACCTGTCCAACTTCTCCATGACTTGGACGTCTCCTGTGACACATTAACGATAGGTAATTCATGTATGATGTGGGCTTGCAACATGAGCCTAACGGTATCTGGTGTGACTGGAACAGCTGAGAATCACGCATCTGGAGACTGGGACCCAAGAAGCCAAAATATGAGACGTCATATACACAGCAGACAATTTCCACGCACGCGGGGTTGCAGGCTATTACCCTTGTGAGTCGTGACTTCTCAAGGGCCGCGCGTCGTGATTTTTTGTAGGAGAAAGAATATAAGACGCGACGTAGTCAACACAAGTCACTCTTCACGCGATGCCACGAACGTCGAAGTTCGCACACTCACAGTGCTGGGGAATCTGCCGGTCAACGCCGAAAACCAAGTAGCGACCTGATCAGGCAGCAATTTAATGGCCATAGTTTATGCACTATATGGCGCAATGCACAGAGTAGCGCGAAACTTGATAAGTTGAGTTGATCGAAAATCGCATCGGCGACGGGATTATGCGTCCTGCTGCTTCTGGACGTTTCGCCGTGCCCACCGATTGCAACTTTGCCTGGGCGAATCGGACAGTCCCGTATCACCGTCGCGAGGCCGGGCAAAAGGAATCTCATGTGCAGCCACGCGTCAAGGCTGGATCGCCTAAACGAAGCTTCATGATTATCGTGCTTGTACATAACAAGGAAGTCGGGTTCAGAAACCCGTTTTGCGAGCTCAAAGGGTACATGCGGAGTACCTAGGATGCCAACTTTGGCCAAGGTTTCAAGGAAGGGTGGAAGGCCACAGCCTCGTGAAACCGGTGACGCCATCTCTGATTGGACGGGTGTGAGGCCAAGGCGAGGCGGTCCGTGCTCCTCATTATCAGCTTCTCATTGGCTGGGCGGGCAAAGACAACGGGCGGAAGTAGATGCGGAACAAAATCTCCAGCCACGACAACTACGTCAGGATCTCGCATCGTCGCGTCGCTCACCCGCGGCAGGACCTGAGATACGTTGCAACTCGGACTCGCGAGTCCTCATGCCCAACGCGACGTTCAGCTCTGCCAGGGCCCAGCCACGGTCGGCGCTGGGCGGCTATTGCGGCAATGAAACGCATAATGGCTGCGCTGCGTACTCCGTACTCTGCCGTCGGATGCTCTTTCTTGCTACGGCCACAGCTCCTGCCTGTGCTTTGCATGAGGCGCGCGTGTGACGTTGACTACGGAGTACAGAGGTGACAGATGGCAGGTGCTATTGTGGCTGATGCACCCACCCGAGTCGGCTTCCCACCAGTGAGCATCTTTCCCGGCCCCGCGTGCAGCAGGCATTCGTGAGGTCGGGTCTGATCGGGTCTAGTCGGGTTGCTTCTTCTCATTGCTTCAGTCCGGCCCTGGTTTGCTCGATCCTGCTTCTAATAAACAACCACAAAACTTCACAGCCAGCCTATCGGGACTCTCAAGACTCCCGAGACTCGCCCAAGGCATCGTCAAAGGCTCCTCGCATCTCCTGACTATTTTTTAGCCCTCCAGAGCTCCCATCACTTGACTTCAGCCACTCACATAAGCCATTTACTTAAGCTACGCCGCTACGCCACTGAAATTCGATAGCTACCCGCTCGCTTGGAACGATCCAGCTTGCGTACCACTTCGACTTCACAACTACAATCGTAATCTGGCTGTATATGCCCCAACGACTTTGAATCCAACAGGACGGCTCTTCTGGCGCCGTAAACCCCAGACATCATGACTGTCTTTCTATGCTCTCTGTACGTTACAAAGCTTCTATGTCCCGATGCCCTTTGTTCTAAGCTACCTACCAAGGGTTATAACTGAACGCGTGTGATGCCCATAGCTTTCTACCCAAAACTATTCAATTCAATCTGCCGGGCACTCCACCACGCAAAAATACTTTGACCAGACGGCCAAAGACGACCATACCCTCTCTCAACCCGGCAAAAGCTGCTCCGGCTATCGAGACGCAACCCAGCTTGTTCGACCCTCGACCTGTCATTACCCCACCACTGACGCCTACCAATGAGCTCGAGTCCCCGAATCCCTTCGCCAACGAGGATGGGTTTCGGATTCAGTTCCCCCATGAACTCGGTTCGACGGACGATCTAGCAACACGTTGGGGAGCGCGCGCCAATCAACCTCTGTCCCGAGCCAACTCGCCTCCTCCGGCGGCACTCTTTGAGCGCCAACGGAACCTGGACAAGGCCCGAGGGCTTAGTCGCCGCGGACTGATCCATCAAAAGACGCGTTTGCGAAGTGATAGCCATGATCGGGTCTTCTCTTCAGCTCCCTGGAGGGTAGTTGATGCCGATCAGGGTAATGGAGGGCTGCGCAATGCAGCTGAAGCTGCAGCTCGCGATGGAAAACTCGGCGATTATACCTGGGTGGGGACCTTGGGTATGCCCACTGACGCGCTCGAGGGAACACAACAACGAGAAGATATCGAAAATACCATGGCAAATGACTACGGCATGATGACAGTCTTTTGTTCAGATAAGGATTTCGACGGTCATTATACGCACTTCTGCAAACAGATCCTTTGGCCCGTCTTTCACTATCAAATCCCAGACAACCCCAAGAGCAAAGCATACGAGGATCATTCGTGGAAGTACTACGTCAACGTGAACCAGGCCTTTGCCGACAAGATTATACAGAACTGGAAACGCGGCGATGTGATCTGGGTCCACGACTACCACCTTCTTCTGGTACCTGGAATGGTACGCAAGAAGCTGCCCGATGCTAAAATTGGCTTTTTCCTGCATGTTGCTTTTCCCTCGTCAGAAGTGTTCCGATGTCTTGCGGTGCGAAAGGAACTGCTGGACGGCATGCTCGGTGCGAATCTGGTTGGATTTCAAATTCAAGAATACTCGAGGCATTTCTTGCAAACGTGCAGCAGAATTCTCAGCGTTGAAGCCACACCAGAGGGTATAGAATTGGAGGATCGCTTCGTCGACGTGATCAATACGGCCATTGGAATCGACCCCACCAGTCTGAACAAGAGCCGCGGCCAGCAGGATGTTCTCCGTTGGCTCCGAATTTTGCAAGACAGATACAAGGGCAAGAGGCTCATTGTTGCTCGAGACAAGCTGGACCACGTTCGTGGAGTTCGACAAAAGCTCCTGGCCTACGAACTCTTCTTGAACAAGCATCCCGAGTGGCGCGAGAACACTGTCCTAATCCAGGTGGCTCTTTCATCCAGCCAAAATAGCGACCTCGATGCCGCCGTGTCTGATATTGTCACGCGCGTCAATTCTTCGTGGGCCAACTTGGCATACCAACCTGTTGTCTATCTCAAGCAGGATATAGACTACGCGCAGTACCTTGCTCTGCTTACCATTGCCGATGCTCTGATGATCACAAGCCAACGGGAGGGTATGAACTTGACATCGCATGAGTACATCTTTTGCCAGGATGGTAAGATCCTTCCTAGCCCCAAGCACGGCTCTCTGATATTGTCCGAATTCACTGGTACATCTTCGCTATTTGGCAAGAGCGAGCTCTCTGTCAATCCCTGGGACTACCGTCAGTGTGCCGATGCAATCAAGCAAGCGCTGGAGATGGGTGCAGACGAGAAGCTGCGTCGCTGGCAAAAGCTCCATGAATCTGTCGAGCGTCACACGGGATCTCACTGGTTCGGCGAGCTGATGTCTCATCTCGACCGCGCCCATGACGAGCAGCACAAGCGAGACCAGACCTCTGTTCCTCGGCTTTCCATACCCGAGGTCAGCCAATTGTACGAAAACTCGAACCGTCGCCTATTCATGCTGGATTATGAGGGCACGTTGGTGACCTGGGGCCCTGTGAATAAAATCATCCCAGTCAGTCCGCAGCGTGTATTGGATGTCTTGAATGACCTGCTCTTGGACGAACGCAACATCGTGTATGTTACGTCTGGTCGCAAGCCCGAGGAAGTGGATCAAGTGTTCCGCCGAGTACCCGGCCTGGGTCTGGTAGCAGAAAATGGCTGCTTCATCAAAGATTGCGGCTCGGAAAAATGGGTTGAAATGTCGGACGGAAGGCAGATTGACAATTGGAAGAAGTCAGTCAAGGAGATTCTTCGCTATTATCTGGAGCGAACACCAGGCGCCGAGGTCGAGGAGCGCCGCTGCAGCGTCTTGTTCCATTACGACGGGGCTGAAGATCAGGAAGCTGCGGCGCGTCTCGCAGCCGACTGTGCCAGCCACGTCAACGATGCGTGCGAGACCCTTAAAGTCCACGCCATTGTTCTCGATGGAACTATTGCTGTGGAACCTATGGACTGGACCAAGAGCACAGCTGCGCAAAAGGTCTTTGAGCACCTAAACCAGCCCGATGCAGATAGTGGAAGCCCGAAGCCGCCGGTCGACTTCCTCATGGTGGTCGGTGACGGCCGCGAAGATGAAAAGGTATTCAAATGGGCTAACAGGCTCGGAACGACTGACACGGTCAAGAACGTGGTGACGGCCAGCCTGGGCAATCGAAGTACGGAGGCGGCATCGACCCTGACGCAGGGTGTGAGTGGTAAGTGACAATATTTCTGCAGCCTGCTTGGAACATGGCCCGGCATGTACTGACTTGACACTTTTCGTGATAGGTGTTCTCAGCTGCCTTCAGAGACTTGCCAGCTTATAACCGCTGGCAGTGCGCAATACTCACTGTTTGTTGTATATTTAATGAATTATGGCCTGGCGTTACGGGTAAGCATCATGTTCTTCAGCATAGGATGAGAGATACGAAGGACGTCGAATATGAGCCATTGGAGCATTCTTGCTTGTATGTATGGGTGCTCGAACATATGTGGTGGTGTATGGACCCAGGAGGGGTGCTCCACGAAGGCCGGTAACAAAAGTCGAGACGAACGCAGCACCACCAAGGTCTGTAGAGGGCCAGGGGGGGGGGGGGGGGGGGGGGGTCGTTGTGCTTTTGCCGTCGCTTGTAGGTAGCCCCTTGGCCGCGCAACCTCGTTTCTCGTTTTGCTTTCTACATCTGGGTGGTTGGTGATCTCCCCAGGGGAGGCCCGTTACAAGCTTCGTTTCTATGTTAGTCGCCTAAGCGTTGCACTAATCGTTTTTCTTCGCAATGGCTTGCATGGTATTCACCTTCAGCATCAGCAACTTCTTAGCAAGGCATGTCGGTATGAAGATGAACCTTATATTTCACTTATTAGCTCCAACCTAGTTCTGTAGTTCACAGACGATCTCATCCTGACATTTTGTGCACACACGATGTAATGCCTCGTGGAGCAGCCGAGAGCGGCGACCCCGCCATCACGAGTTCGGAGTTGTCAATTGAACCCCGCTGTCCGATACCGGCAGAACATAAGCTTGCTCCGTTGCCACGCAGACCGAGTTCTCTTTTTTGTGTGTAATCAAGGACCAGTGATCACCACCACCACCACCATTATCATCATCATCATCATCATCGCGTCGTGACCACAGCGCCCCCTGCACCTACGCCGAATCCCTCGAACACCTCAAAATGGGCGCCTTTCCTCCCCCACCGGTGACGACCATCGATTGGTCCAACGTGGGCTTCAAAGTCCGCGAGGGTACGTCAATCTCCCAGATCGTTTTCCTCCCTTATCCTCTCCATGTATCAACCATGACCCTGCATTCCATGGCGGCAAAGAACAAGAAAATGCTAACTCGGACTGCCACAGTCAACGGCCACATCGAATCAACCTACTCCAAAACGACCGGCCAATGGACCCCCCTCCGCTTCATCCCAGACCCCTTCATGCGCATCCATGGCATGGCCCCAGCCCTAAACTACGGCCAACAAGCCTACGAAGGCCTCAAAGCCTTCCGCCGCCCCGGCGACAACGCCATCACCATCTTCCGCCCCGACCGCAACGCCCTCCGCCTGCAACACTCCGCCGAAGTCGTCTCCATGCCCCCCGTCCCCATCGACATGTTCATCCAAGCCTGCCGCGCCGCCGTAGCCCTCAACGCGGGCTTTGTACCTCCCCACGAAACCGGCGCAGCACTCTACATCCGTCCCCAACTGTACGGCTCAAGCGCACAGCTAGGCCTCGATCCTCCCGAGGAATACACCTTTTGCGTATTCGTCATCCCCACGGGGGTATACCACGGGTCTCACCCGGTCAAGGCCCTCATCCTGGATGACTTTGACCGCACGGCTCCCCATGGGACCGGCCATGCGAAAGTAGGCGGGAACTACGCACCTGTGCTGAAATGGAGTGGAAAGGCTAAGCAGGATGGCTACGGGATTACTCTGCACCTTGATAGCGCGAAGCATGAAGAGATTGATGAGTTTAGCACATCGGGCTTCATTGGCGCCAAGGTGACGACGACGACGACGACGGATGGTGGCTCGGAGGGTGATGAGAAAGTCACGCTTGTGGTGCCGGATTCAAAGTGCGTGATTGATAGTGTTACGAGTGATAGTATCCAGCATATTGCGCGGAGTTGGGGCTGGACTGTGGAGAAGCGCTCGATTCTGTATAGGGAGCTGCCGGAGTTTACGGAGGTTTTTGCGGCGGGGACGGCGGCGGCGCTGGTGCCGATTCGGAGTATCACGCGGCGGAAGGGGGCGGTTGGGTTGCCGGCTGGGCCGAGGGTGAGTTGTACGGAGGAGGGGGATACGGTGACGTATATTCCGGAGGGGCAGGAGGAGGCGGGGAGGCTTTGTTTGCGGCTGTTGACGCATTTGCAGGGGATTCAGTTGGGGAAGAGGGCAGATGAGTTTGGGTGGACGTGTGAGGTGACGGAGGGAGATATGAATGTGGAGGGCGGACTGGTGCAGTAGGAGGTATGTACCTGGAGACAGGCAGGCAGGCAGGCTGAAGAGGAGATGGCAGCGCCCAGAGGTGTTGAGGAAGGGAAGAAATATACGTAGTGGGAATGTATATAGGATTGGGGTATCTGCTCGAGATGGATCGTTGGTTCGATAGATGGAAGAACACATGCATGAGCTTTTGTGAGGCAGATGTGGGCTGGAAATTATTCCGTCCACTTCGTGATGCAGATCAGTAGGAAGAGTCTCCCCGTTTTTCATATACATATCAAGACATCTGGGCGTACCGAGCTCATGGTAGTTACTCCTATAGCGGCCTCAGATATATATGTACCTGTGTACCGTCTCATCCGTTACATGGCAGCCTTGTATATACACACCACAATCGCAGTATGTCCCTCATAGATTCCCTCCCTCCCTATATACAAGCCCATGAAAGCAGAACAAATGGGCTTCCAGAGCCTCCACGCCAAGCCCTTCAAAACAAGACGTAAGTAGCATGCTCCCTCACGAACCACCCCCTTAAAACATTCTATACACATCAATCGCCTCCCCAAACGCCTCATCAATCCCCCTCACCAATACCCCCGCCACACGGCCCAAATCCCCCGGCAACCTACGCACCACCGCCGCACTCAACTCGGTCGTCGCACGCCGCAGCCCCTCCAGATTGAGAAGCACCACAGGCGACAGGATGAGCAGCTTATCAAAGCGCGGCTTATTGTCGATGATGATCCGGAGCGTGGTCTGCACGACGGCGGAGAGGCGGCCCGTGGCGACGGCGACGGCGAGGGCATCGCTGAAGGTGAAGGAGGTGGAGGTTGCTTGTGCTGTGGTGGTGGCGTGTTTGATTTGGGTGAGGAGGTTGGCGGAGGTGGTGGTGATGGGGAGGGCGTCGGGGAGGAGGCCTTTCCAGGTGGAGACTGTGGTGCCGAGGGCGGTGGTTTTGGTCTGGATGGCGGTGAGGGCGGCCGTCATGGCTTTGTCGTCGGGGGTTGTTGTCATGATGGGGGGATATTGTCCATGATGGGTGCGTCTGGGAGGTTGGAGAGGCCTTGTGTTCGTGATGGACGGTACGGTACGGTATGGGATATGTATATAGTGGGGGTGGCGTCCAAGGGTGGCTTTTTGGAGCTAATTCCTACGTATGTACTCTGTAGGATGGAACGAAATATGTAGGTACATGTGTGTAGCTACACCGAGATAGAGATGGAAATAAAGAAATGAAATAGGACTGACGCCATGGAAAGATATCTCGGCGATGGGCAGATTGCGGGGGACATGATTCATGAATGATGAGCCAGCCCCTGAAATCGTGAAATATGTACATATGTATTCCGTATAAGAAGATTACATTGCTCTATAATGATGCTCTTTTCCCCTGTTCCTCGTCCCAATCCGGATACTCTGCTCTTCCCCCCAGCTTTCAAGACCTGCTGCGTCCCGACTCCCGCTTCACTTCAACTACGGCCCAAGCAACACCTGCTCCGACAGCATCGTATCGAAATAGCTCCGAATCTCAACCACCTTGCCCTCCCCATTCCAGCGCATCAGCCACAGATACTCATTATTATACGCCTCGCCCGTCGTCCTCGTCGCTTCTCCGCGCGTCTCCACGCTGCACCACCAGCCATCGGCCTCGGGTTCCGCATCGACAATCACCCGCGTCACGGCAAACTTGATGGGTGCACGCAGCTTCTTGCCCAGACGCTGAAAGGTGGCCTCGTCATGTTCTTTTAAGCTGTGCCGCGTGCCGGCCAGGGAGTGCGCGTTACCGGTACACGTCCAGACAACGTTGGGGACGAGGTAGTCGGTGAGGAACTTGCTGCGGAAGTTTGTGTCGGTGGTTTCGGCGAGGTGGGAAAAGGCGCGGCGGACGAGGTCTTTGGTGAGGATGAAGCGAGCCATGATGTCTTTTTGCGTTTGAATGCGCGGGGAAGGAGGAGTTGGAAGAGAGATTAGAATTTAGAAGGCAAATGGACGGATGAACCAGAGAAGTGTCATGATGCCAAGCCATTGCCAGGTGGTTTCTTTGCTGCCGAGCGGGCCGCGGGATCCACCATTTGGCGCGGCGATTTCATGCAAGGTACCTAGGTAGGCAGGTACCTTGTTACTCCGTACATCAGATTCAGCACTTGTCACTCCATATCACTAAGAACAGAGATCACAGATGCAGCTGTCACAGAACTTGGTTTGAAAATTTGATTCCTGACGACAATTGTATGTACGCTATTTAGTTGGAGATCTTGGGATCCACTTTGGAGCTGTAATCAGTTAGCATCGTCACAGCGCAGGACATCATACATGCATGCGGCATTGGAATTTGGAGTCACTTACCCCGTCACCTTCTCGTAGGCAGTGCGCCCTGCATCCGTCATCTTCTCTTGTGTGCCCGGGTTGATGTTGTGGCCCGACTTTTTGGCTCCCATGCTGAAGGCTGCACCTCATCAAGTCAACAGAATGACCTTTGACAAAAAGTCCTGATTTACTTTCCCGAGAAAACGGAGCGAGGGACAACGTACCCTTGTCAACGTAGTCTTGCTTCTGGCCGCCCTCGGCCGGGGGATTCTGTCCCGAGCCAGAGTTGCCCTTGACGCTCTCGGCTGCCTTCTTGACGAAATCCATGGTCGATGATGCAAATGTGTAGTCGATGGCTGTGGTTGATGTCGAGAGTATTGGAAAGCAGGTAATGGCGAATAATAGATTAGGAATGGTTGCGGAAGACAATTTGAAAGGCATGGGAGTCGTGCATCTTGTATATGTACCTACATACTTTGGTTCTCGGCTATGTTCCCGGTTTATTTGTCGCGCCTTATCAAGGTTCGCATCAGTGACGTCTGCTCCCCTCGGGTTCCGCAACGTTATACCTACGCCTCCCAGTTCAAATCAACGACCATCAGTAACATTGAGCGAGGTTTTCTTGGCCAACGCCCAATCCGGGCACAGTGGCAACATCGGACATCGATGCGTTCATCGCGCACGTCAACGTGCATGACACCAAGGACTCGGAACGGAAGGCTGTAAATCCCGGATGGTTGCGTCACCATTCGGCCAGATCTGCTCGGTCCTTCGATCGTGTCTATGTATCTATGTAGGTACAACTTACAAGCCTACAAGGTACATATGAGACGGGGAGTTGTACATATGTACTACCTCGTAGGTACCTACAGCAGAGAACACAGAGAGAATGCAAGGCAGCGTTTTGATTGGCGCTGCGGTGGTGCAATGGATCGGCCGAGAAACAAAACCTTCGGCCGATAAAGACAAATGGGGTTTTCTAGAATCGTGCCGTCACGGCCGTGCGCAGACTCCATGTCGCCCGTTAGGTGGTATGCCCCACAGTGCGAGTGCCACTTATGCACATGCATTGGTCGTGCGTTAGTCAGCAGCTTTTACGTTCAATAAAGTGAGCCTGAGGACGAGACATTCCGATGTCACATCCTCTCTCCTTTTATTGAACGTCTTCGTTAGCCGACTAGCCGCTTCATTTCCCGATGCTATAGGAAGAATGAGCTCTCTCCCTCTAGATAGACCGGTCGCTTAGCTCCTTTTATATCTGCATATAAAAGGGGTGATCTATTCCGTAGAGACAGAATAGATCAACCATCTTCCTGAGCATCGTTCGTGTCACACTCCAGGAGTCCAGAGACATGCAGATGAAGTGGAGATGAAGTGGGAGGCTGGACAGCGGGAGCCCCCAAATCTCATGACGAGTACTCCGTATAGCTCTGTCCAATCGTTCAATTGTCCGAATCTGAAAAGCTGCTGAACGCCACTGCAGAACTACGGATGTCGACGTGAAGAAGGAGCCATTGCCATTTGCGTATGGGCGGAGGTCTTGTTCCGGGCGGCTGCAGCTGCATCGAGACGCGCCCGGCCTCTACAATTCCATCCAGTGTCCATTGCCACATGGCCCATCAATACTCAACGACGCCGTCCACTCGACCACTTATCGCCACAGACTGTTCCAATGGCTTAGCCAATGGCGCCAATATCATATGGTTGATGTCATGGACTCACGTTCCCCCATCACCTTGGACGACAATGGAACACGAGCTCGACGCACGCTACTTGACCTGCGGACGGTACTTAAGGTTTTGATCGACTTGGCCGTTCCTATCTTATCCTGTCCAGTTCAGTCAATCTCGCGCAGGAGAACACAGAACTGTATCCGTTTCTGCTGCCAGCTATTGTCGACGAGGACGAGACCACACATTCCGAATTCGCCTCTCTGCATTTTCAACGCCGTCCAACATGGCGTCCAAATCAGCCAAGGAGGACCAGCTCAAGGCCTCCATGGTGCAACCAACAAAGGATGACCGCATCACATCAGACTTTGGAACAAAGCAGTCTAATACTGACCACTGGCTGACTGTCACTACAAACGACAAGACTGGGCCTATGCTGCTGGAAGACAGCTTTGGTCGCGAAAAGGTGCGTGTTTCTGAAATAGTATGACGGAGGGTCAAAGTACTCGGCACTGACCGTCAATCAATACAGATCCACCGATTTGATCATGAGAGAATTCCAGAGCGTGTGGTACATGCTCGCGGTGCTGGAGCCTTTGGCACATTTCGGCTGTTTGAGTCTGCCCAAGACGTCACGCACGCCGGCGTCCTCACAGACACGTCTCGAGAGACACCTGTCTTCCTAAGGTTCTCGACGGTCCTCGGCAGCCGAGGCTCTGCAGACACGGTTCGAGATGTTCGGGGCTTTGCGCTCAAGATGTACACAAAGGAGGGCAACTGGGACATTGTCGGCAACAATATCCCCGTCTTCTTCATCCAAGACGCCATCAAGTTCCCAGACCTCATTCACGCTGGCAAGCCAGAGCCCGATTGCGAGATTCCACAAGCGCAGTCGGCGCACAACAACTTTTGGGACTTCATGTACATGCATTCCGAAGCAACGCACATGTACATGTGGGCCATGTCGGACAGGACGATCCCCCGTTCGTATAGAATGATGCAGGGCTTTGGTGTCAACACGTACACCCTTCAAAACGCCAAAGGCGAGCGGCATTTTGTCAAGTTCCACTTCACGCCAGAATTGGGCGTACACTCATTGGTCTGGGACGAGGCTCTCAAGATTGCGGGGCAAGATCCCGATTTTCATCGCAAGGACTTGATGGAGGCCATTGAGAGTGGCGTGTTCCCTAAATGGAAGTTTGGTATCCAGGTTATTCCCGAGGGCAAGGAAGACGATTTCGAGTTTGATATTCTCGATGCTACCAAGGTCTGGCCGGAAGAGCTTGTGCCTATCCGGTACATTGGCGAGCTGGAGCTCAATCGTAACGTGGATGAGTACTTCACAGAGACTGAGCAGGTTGCCTTTTGTACCAGTCACATTGTGCCTGGCATCGGTCTCTCCGACGACCCGCTGCTGCAGGGGCGAAGCTTTTCGTATCTTGACACGCAGCTCAGCCGACTTGGCGTCAACTGGCAGGAACTTCCCATCAATAAGCCCGTGTGCCCAGTCATGAACTTCAATCGCGACGGTGCTATGCGTCACACCATTGCCAAGGGCAAAGTCAACTACTGGCCCAACAGATTTGAGGTTCAGCCTGCAGCAACCGAGAAAGAAGGCGGATATGTCGACTATCCCCAGAAAGTCCAAGGCATTAAAGTCCGCGGCAAGAGCGAGAAGTTCAAGGAGCACTTTTCGCAGGCAGAGTTGTTCTACAACTCCATGTCCGACGTGGAAAAGAGCCATATCAAGGCGGCTCTGTCGTTTGAACTGGACCACTGTGAGGAACCCATCGTTTATGAGCGGCTGACCAAGCGTCTCGCCGACATTGACTTGAACCTCGCCCAATCTGTCGCCACCATGGTCGGCGGCCCTAACCCTTCAGAGTCGTCGCGAAAATCCCACGGCAAGAAAACGGTCGGGCTCAGCCAGCTGGAGTTTATGCCGGAACGTGCCATCATTGCGTCGCGCAAAGTCGCCATTCTCATTGCGGACGGCTACGACCCCATTGCCTACACAGCCATTGTTGCCGCTCTCAAAGCCGCACAGGCGATTCCCGTCGTTCTTGGCCCGCGTCGCTCTCCCATCTTTGCCGCCGGAGAGGACAAGGCGTCTGCGAAGGGTGTCATGCCAGACCACCACTTTGAAGGGCAGCGAAGCACAATGTTTGACGCCGTCTTTATTCCCGGCGGTAAGCAGTCGGTGGATACTCTCATCAAGATGGGCCGTGTCACGCACTACGTCCGGGAAGCGTTTGGACATCTCAAGACGATTGGTGCCACGGGAGAGGCCGTCGACTTGGTGAACCGCGCAGTGCAGCTGCCGGAGGTGCAGCTTTCTGGGGATAGCGAGTCTGTGTTGAGCTATGGTGTAGTCACGCTGCGGAATCCCAAGCCGGAAGGTTTGAAGGAGGTTATTTCGGCTGCGAAGAATGCGAAGCATTTCTTGGATCAGTTTGTTTGGTCGATGAGCCAGCATCGATGCTGGGAGAGGGAGTTGGATGGGTTGGCTGCTCAGGTGGCTTATTGATCAGTTTTTTTATGTACCGGTTCAAGGTTGTTACGATTTTGTCGGCCAGATGGCAGATGCTAGAGGCTAGGTGTTCAAGTTGTGTATGATTATACGCAATATGTATTGACGATTACTTGGCATCATCTCACATTGCACTGAAAATATTCACGCTTCGTAGAGGCAGGGAACATGAAGCCGTATGCTACGGCAAGGGATACCTACAGATCAGTATCTCCCAGGGGCCAGCAAGGTCTCCCTACCCGGCGTCCCGGCCTTGGCCCTTCTTGATCAACGTGAATGGTACAGCCGGCTGCCGGCATTCACTGTGATAATGGGTACTTTCGCCGGCGGCTCCCGTGCTTGGACTCTGGACTCCTGGATCCGAGCCGGCCCATCCGGTCGTTCCGTACCAGGTTACAGGTATGACTATGGACTCATGGAGTATATCGCAGGGTATATAGGGGTATACATATACAAGCACGCCACTCTTTTGTGCAACAGAGTATGTACTATAATAATGTACCTACCTCTCGATTCAAGAATCAAGATTGGGCCGCTGCGCATTGCGCTGGCGCATTCATACATTACAAGATACCTATGTGCCCATTGCTAGGAGATACAAGAAACCCGGCTCATATCATTTCCTTTCAAGTTTCATACAGAGTACATATCTCTCGGAGAAGACCACCTCAACTTCAGCTGGTTTTGGCGCGCGCGGCGCAGGTATACGTAGCCTATGCCCTATGTAGCGTAAACGGAATTGAATTGCCAGCAACGAGTTACAAGGATCAACCATATATGATATGGCATAGTTCATGGATCATGGATCATGCGGCATGCCTTCGAACTGCGAATTGGAGGAAAAGTTGTACTCGGAAAAGTGAATACGGTACACTGTACTGTAGGTATGAGCTATATAAAATGCGCTCGTTCGTCGGTGCATAATTCAATCAGTTCCCATGCGTTCCACCATCTTTCCAATTGTCTTTCCGAGTCCTGACTCCTGCTGCTGCAGCCTGATTGAACCTCCAACCAAGTACACTGTGACTCTTCCAGCTTGTCAAGACTCAAACTATCTAGTATCTACTATCGACACATGCTTCTTCAAAACACTCCATCACGATTCACCATGCATACCCTCAATCTTTTGGCCCTCCTTCTTCCCCTTGTGGCGGCCGGGGACCACTTTCGGTGCGATTGCAGGTCATTGAATAAGGGTGGGAATCCGACCGTGAATCTCACCGATTCACCGAATGGGTCTGCCTGGATGACTTCAGGGATACTGTATGTATGATGAGTTGCAACTTGCAACTTGCAGCTTGGAACCATGTGGCCCATGGGCCATGCCATGAACTTGGAAGAAAATAGGAGATATGCTAACTGGGGGTTTTCTGGTTTTCTTCTAACCATAGGCCGTTTACAACGACGGCCTTGATGAAGTGAGTGCCTGAGCCTCAAAATCATGTCCCGACCCAAACAGTAAACTCGCTGCGCAAGACGCAGACACATAATACATTCGAAAAGAACATTACAAATAATAGATACTGATGTCCTTATTTCTAGTGCGTGGCGACTCCGGGCAATACCATTGATGAAATGGCTTGGGAAAAGTCCTGCAAGGACGCCGCTGCTGAAAAGTGCTGACTGCTGAGTTATAAGTTATAACTAATGGCAAATGCTAACGGCTACTTACGACTTTGTCGGCCAATACATGTATTGAAGAGTTCTTAGCTTATCCTTATAATTTATCATGGCTCGTTTGAAGTTCTCTCTACCTACCATATCCAGTGACCCAGTGACCAATCAGCAGTGTCATTTTCCGTAAACTTGGTGCGAGCTTGCTGCTTGGCCGAAACTTGACTTCGATTCTATTCCAATATAACATCAATCTAATCTCAACAAAATGGCCTGCCGCTTCCCATAGACCATCCAGCTGAGAACTCGAAGGCATTTAGATTCCAAGATTTTCGATATGGTTTCTTTGATGTATCGTGTAGCTACTAGCCCAAAGCCCTGTCCCCTGGATGTCCGACAGCAAGGGTTTGAAGCCCAACTTCATTCAAGGCAGACTTCAATGCCTGGTTTGCGAGAAACTTGTCTTAACAAGCAGGTATTGGTAGTTGATTGCAGTCCTAGGCTCTAGCTTAGCCCAATTGCGACAGTATGATATTATGTTGCAATCTATCACACGTGTGAGACTTTGCAACCCGGAACCGAACCGGGGGCAAAGCGTTTCCCGGCACAGAGTTTGACCAGCCGGATGCCAGTACAGGTCAGCGCTTGGCTGCTTGCCGGTTCAGCGCTTGCCGGCACACTAGGTAAGTTGCCACCCCGCGGCGTTTCAGCCAGGGCGCTGTGCACCGATGGTTCAAGGTTGACCGTACTGGCGGGCGATTCAATTTCTTACCTGTAAGGTACCTAGGGGGGGATGAAATTGAACGCCCGCCAGTACAGCGTTTCCCGGCACAGTGATTGTGTCGCAGGGCCCAGGTATATAGTGGTGTCTAACGGCTGCGCCCATTCTTTTGTGCGAGAGATTGCCGGTGTACATATGTAGTGCGTGGGGTATTGTCGGACCGACCGTTTTAGAGGTTGATTGATTGATTGATTGATTTGCTATTGACGCCGGCAGTGTGTGGCGCAAAGCGCCCACTCCGCAGAGCCTCCCGAGGGGCGTGATGGCGGACTAAGGCTAGGTCCGAAGAACTATCTAGTCGAGTAGCTATTTACATTTTTATTTTGAACTTCCAGCCACCGCCGGTTGTGGCTGGGTATTCTATAGTCAATTTTTTCCGCCTTTCCAACCAGAATTCTCTCAATATGCTTCATATCGGTATTGGGGAAACCCCGAAGGGCAAAACCCAATACAACTGGGTCCCGTTGTCATTGCTCAACGAGATGCAGGCTGGCCTAATCGGTGACAAAATCCGGGTGGCCAAATGTCGTGACGAGGGTATAAGCAATGAATCTCGTCGGGTCGAGACGGCGTGCTGAACTCTCCGAAAGCACGCCGGTTAAAAACTCGAGGGGTGTAAATGCCGGTTTGAACGTGGAGTGGCTGGGGGGCAGGGCTGATGCCGCGGACGACGTCGATATTGCTGGTACTTCATTCAACTGACGATGTCGATGCGTATACCATTCAAATCTCGATGTAGATCAATGGAAAAGCGGTATAACATTAAGCTTTCGGCGAGGTCGATGTAAATGCGTATAGAATTCACTTTCGAGAATCAATGGAAAAGCGTAAAGGATTCACTGTCGATAATCGATGGAATAGCGTTATAACATTAAGCTTTCGGCGCAGGACGATGTAAATGCGTATAGATTTCACTGTCGATGTAGATCGATGTGAATGTGTATAACGTCCGACATTCGATGTAAATGCGTGCTCCAGCGCCGTCGACGCCAGCGACATCGAGGTGAAGTGGTGGTGTTGAGTGCGGCATTTTCGAGTTTTTCGGTCGGTGGTGGGCTACTGTTAGGGTTACAGTAGGTTTTACAGCCAAATCATAACAAAAGCGGGCGGACTTGGTCCGTGCACTCTTGTCAAGAAAATTGTGTAGGAGGGAGAGTTGACCGTTTTAGAGGTCACAGCATGGAAGGAGTTGGGAATCGGGATCAACTGGTTGCGACTCACGACTCACGACTTACATGGTCACACAGAAACAATGCCTGCATAGTTCATACTCCGTAAAGAAAAAGTGCGGGGAGACGATAATGTCCGAAAGACGAAGTCTAGACAGCCTAATAAGGGTAATTGATCGGGGTCTTTCCATTCTCGAAGAAATCCGCTAATTCGGTCACCGGTGCAAGGTGCAATTATTTATAAAAGCGCATCTCCCGCACCTCTTGTATGCGCATTTCACTTCAGGCATCGTACTTTCCTTCAAAAAAGATTCCACGAAGCAAACCTCATCCGATTTTTCTACATACATATTACAATACACAATATGAAGTTCAGCACCGTCCTCGGCACCTTTGCCCTTTCTACCCTCGAGGCATACCGTGCCTTTGCCAGCCCGCTTGAGCCTGAAGCTCAGTCGCTGGAAAGCCGGGGAACTCAGTACTGCTGTGTGCAAACGTAAGTTGCTGCCTCAGACCTCTTACCGTTTACACAAAACGTACACCTAGTGGTCACCTACATCCATCATGGATGGTGTAAATACTCAATAGGGAGTACATGTAACATAAGCAGCTACTAGAGTCTAGCCTGAAGCCGCTCTGAGTTCTAACCATGTATCATGTTATCTATGTGCCGGGACTCGCGCTAACCACGAATCACAGACAAATTGATGGCAACACACAAAGTTCATTTGTTTCCTATCCCTTGGATGGGCTCAAAGGACAAGTCGCCAGTTCGGGTGAATGCGTAATCGTCGTTCACCAGACATCCACTCCGCCGAGCAAAGGCGGCTGCGCACAGTGGGTTTTTGAAGGCGTAAATTGTGACGATTACCAAAACCCTTCGGCCTTTGTGGAGGACGCGCAAGTTTGCAAGAAATAAGTACTCCGTAGTTCGGGGCGGAGACATGTTGCAACTGACTGTTCACGCATGATGTGCTGCCGCTGGACTGCATACTGGACCACTGGTATGGACATTGGAAGTTGGAACTTGGAACGACACTTTGTACTCTGGAGTCTGTGAAGAGTATGATGGTGTAACAGGGTCTCGATTGTTGACGAGAAGCAAGTTAGTAACGAATTCAAATTTCAAAATACATACAGCAATAGACTTTGGATCCTTAAGTATGTCTGAGTCCGTGGGAAGCCTGCGCAGTGCGCTCTTACATAGCCCTAAGCCTTTATGTATTAGGTACATGATGGCCTTTTACTTTAGGCTTTGGCCCTTTGATCGAGTGAAGCAGTGATCGGTTGCTCGACTCTCGAGGTTGGGACATGTCCTTTGCTCCGAGCCTCCGACTCTTGAGTCTTCGCTGAGCGCTCCTTGGTTACAACTTACACGAGCTGACCCTTACCTTCTTTCTTTGTGTTTAATGAGCTGTAGCCTGTGACGCTCCGCTGCCGGCCAAGGCTCAAGTGTGCCCACTGCCTACACGTAACACGTGTGAGCACTGGGAGATGGTGACGGATAGGATGATCAATTACATACATTTACATGGGTACATATACATATGTACCTCATGTATGATGTGGGACAGCTGCCAGCAGGAGCCGAAAAATGTGTGCACTGTAGACAGGGCGTCACAGGGGCCACGACTCACGAGGCCATAGCGGCGGCACTGGAAGAAGTCAGAGATTGCGGTGGACGCACAAGCGTGAGAACGAGTACGGAGCGGATTTCCTCGACGTCGTGATGTGAATGAGCTCCTCTGTAGGTATTCATCTGGCGCGAACACCACCTTGTTCGCGACGCACGTTGCGAATGTCAGCGTAACTTGCAACTTGTAAGGAAATACATATGTATGTAGAAGTCGATAGGTATTTGCGACCTCGATGAGTACATACGGGACATTTTAGTCCGAATCGGATTGACGTTACATAATTGTACGCCATTTGGCGGCTCCCGCGCTTAGTGCATTAGCCGATCCATCAGACATCTCCGGTCGTTCCGTAGTCTGAGCGGGTATGCATAATGCACGTTTGTCGTCATCATTTATTTTAGGCAGTACTCGTGGGTGAAACCTTTTGAAAAGGACACCCACTATATCTAGTGGGTGCGACTTCCCGATAACAGGGCCCCAATTCGAGAACGGAAAACCAGGTGCGAAAAATCCAGCTCTCACCAATTTTCGCCGTCCAACATCTCCACGTCTACGACAATTGATCACATAACTTTTTGGAGGCTGAATTAAGTATCTATTGAGACTATTTAAAAAGAGCTCCCACTATATCTAGAAGGTGTGACTTTCCGAGAACAGGGCCCTTTCTCTAACACGGGAATACTTCAGTTTTGGTGGGGAACCCTCCTACTTGTTGGTCACGAAATTGAACGGGCTGGGTCGTCAATTGCGCTTTGCATCCAAATCATACCGAATTATAGAAACATCAACGCACGACTTGTAATTCATGGAAATGAGTATCACTTGGTAGTCTAAGTTGATGCTAAATCCATACTCCAATAATTATCCGATCAATTGTCGCAGACGTGGAGGTGTTGAACGGCGAAAATTGGTGAGAGCTGGATTTTTCGCACCTAGTTTTCCGTTCTCGAATTGGGGCCCTGTTATCGGGAAGTCGCACCCACTAGATATAGTGGGTGTCCTTTTCAAAAGGTTTCACCCACGAGTACCTATAATTTTTCCAAGAGGATTTTCTTGGCCGCACCACGGCGAAATAGTCCCCCAACGACCAGGGCGATGAGATGATAGATCTATCTACATACCATCATCTGGGAGAAGGACGCACGGAGTACCTAATGTATGTACATATGTACATAGTATGTATGTATGTACATATGTAGGTATGTAGGTAGGTAGCCGCCATCGGTCGGCCGTCGAGTTCTTGGCCGCGGTTCCTGCCGCTACAAGCGCAGTAGATCTATCCACCAACGCTCCCTGATCTTCTTAAAATAAATTCTGTGGGAGTCTTGAGGAGGATGACGATGTCACGATCATGATGTCAGATGATGGATCATGGTGACTAGCCACTGAATGCCAATGGGCAATCATCATTTATGGCTTTGGGGGCGCGGCATGATGCATCATGATTCATCGCGAGTCTTCGACGAGAAGTCGGTGCTGTCGAAGCAAATCTCTATCGGCACTTGCCACTGAGTCATTATCTATTTATCTTCAGGAATCAGCCGCCCTCGGATGCTTCTCTTTCCCTACATAGCAGGCTAGCCTTGCTCTTCCTGGCTCCTCTAAGTCCTCCTCCTCTTCTTCCTACTCTTCTTCTTTTTCTTCATCTTCATTTATTTAGTTTGGTTCTTCTTCGTTAACCCGTAACCGAACTGTTGGAATCGCTGCCCTCGATTGGCGCTCACGGTGCGGCACGTGAAGACTGTTCGCTACATGCTCATTGCTTGCTATGTACGATTAGGACCGGTGTGCATGTGATGGCCTGGCTCCAAGAGCCAATCGCGATTCGCGGGTGACGAGTGTCTGCGCCGCCGTCTGGGTGAGGTGCCCAATTCCGTTGCGCCATGGAAGACAACAAAAGAATACGCATTGTACAAGTTCCTGAACTCTGTACAATTGACACCTATATTGCTGAGGGCTGGCCCATGACAGTGCAAACCTACTAATACACTTGGAAGTTGGGGTCGCACAGGCTACAGCATTGGGGGCCGGTGTGCAACTTGCACACGATGGGGTATGAGATGGTGGTCTACCTTCTGAGGTGATGGTCTCCCTTGAACCTTCTCTAGTATATCTACCTGTTCATACTCCGTAAAGGACTATGTACATAATATGTAAGTGTGAGGAGACCACAATATCCGAGTACCCGAATCGGCGAATACATAAGACGAAGTCTAGACAGCCTAATAAGGGTAATTGATTCAAGATTGGGAGACTTTCGATTCTCGAATCGAAGAATGTTCCGCTAAATTCTAATTCGGTATGTATGTACAACTTACAAGGTGCAATTAGGTATAAAAGCGTATCTCCCGCTCCTCATGTATGCTTTCCACTCCAGCCTCCACTGTCCAGGCATCATATGTGCTAGATTCCCAACCACTACTTCAATTCACAAAAGATTCCACGAAGCAAACCTCGTCCAGTTGTTCTACATACATTATTACATACGACAATATGAAGTTCAGCACCGTCCTCGGCACCTTTGCCCTATCTACCCTCCAGGCATACCGTGCCTTTGCCAGCCCGCTTGAGCCTGGAGCTCAGTCGCTGGAAAGCCGGGGAACTGAGTACTGCTGTTTGCAAACGTAAGTTGCTGCTTCTCACCTTTTACATAAAACGTACACCTACATACATCATGGATGGTGTCAATACTCAAATTCTCAATGGGGAGCACGTGAGTACTAGAGTAGCTACAGCCTAGTACCTACTAGCCTGCAGCCGCTCTAAGTCCTAACCAGTTACCAACTTACCATGTATGATGTTATTCATGTGCCGGGACTCGCACTAACCACGAATCACAGAGAACTTGAGGGCAACACACAAAATTCATTTATTGCCTATCCTTTGCCGGGGCTCAGAGGAATCGTCGCCCGTGCGGATGATTGCCAAATCATCGTTCACCAAACACTCTGTTACGGATCCACACTATTATGGATCTGTCGCCCGTTAGGTGGTATGCCCCACAGTGCGAGTGCCACTTATGCACATGCATTGGTCGTGCGTTAGTCAGCAGCTTTTACGTTCAATAAAGTGAGCCTGAGGACGAGACATTCCGATGTCACATCCTCTCTCCTTTTATTGAACGTCTTCGTTAGCCGACTAGCCGCTTCATTTCCCGATGCTATAGGAAGAATGAGCTCTCTCCCTCTAGATAGACCGGTCGCTTAGCTCCTTTTATATCTGCATATAAAAGGGGTGATCTATTCCGTAGAGACAGAATAGATCAACCATCTTCCTGAGCATCGTTCGTGTCATAGTTATGAGCCCGGGAGGAATCTCTGGCAGATTCCTGAAACTTCGCACTGCATTGTGTCATCTTCTTCAACATGAATCATTTGCATTAACTCATACCAACCCGTCATCTCTCGCCAACCCCTAGAACGTGGTTCTCTTCGACCATTTCGACGCGTTCATTGGGATCATCAACATTTTTGAGAGTTGCAACGTTATGCGGTGACTTCTCGTCTTTCCAAGACGACTACAGCAAGATGATACAGGTATTATATGCTCCACCTGTCACTTACTCGGCACTCGTTCGGCATTCTTCAACGTATTGGTTTACTTTGAGGGATGAGCAATCATCAAGCCATTTGTTATAACGAGGTCAAGATTCGATCTGTCGGGCTACAACGTCAATTTTCTTTCATGGTCTTCGATGCAGCACTGTCAATGGCATCAACGACCATGGACTCTTGCACAAGGCTGGCGACTACATGTACTACTTCATTGCGCCTGTCTTCAATAAGAGCCCTTCAAGCAGATCCCGAGACAAACCGGAGTCAGGTGTATACGGTTGTCGCGCATATCCCATGTCGAGGGATCGCGAGGCATATCGTATAAGGAATGGTTCACGATTAACCCTAGAGGTCCGAGGATATAACTGTTGGTTACCTTGTAGGATAAGCTACACCCGACATTTATTGCATTCGGATACCTTCTTCTGGGACGGCATTGACAACGAGACACATGATCTTCTTCTTCACGTCTTTTGATCCGATGAAGGGAGGCTCATCTAGTTCGACAATTGAGTCTTGACAACCTACCCTTCAAATCAACACGGATCCCGACCAAGGTTACCTGCTGTCATCATTCTCTTTTTCTTTTTGTTTTTTCTCGCGTTGGAACGCGCTTAGCGCCTCCATCGGAGATTTTGTCCTCGGGGGTGGATGTTGGGCCACCGGGAAGCTTCTTGATGAGAACTTTGCCATTTGGTCTTCTGACCCCCGAGCGGACACTTTTTGAGGACCCGAACATTTTTTCAGGCGAGCTGATCACTTCCTGACCCTTTTGGTTCGGTATCCTCTTCTTTAAGCGTTCTCGGTCGGATTGTTGGCGCTTCCGAGGGACCTGGATCGTCAACACAGGTTCCATGCGATAACGCGATTTCAAGCGGCGATGACGGTAATGTCCCATCTTCAAGCGATGTCGGACTCAATGTCCGAGCTTTAGGAGAAACAACACCGATTGGGCCACTTGCCACTGCAGGGCTGCCGATAGTGGACCCATTGTCTTCGTCAGATGTTCGAGGCGTATCCTGCGAACTAGACGAGCAGTGTTCTCAAAGGGACTGTCCCGGGACGTCCCGAGCACACCGAGGGACGTCCCCCCGGGCTTTTGTCGTTAGTAATCCCGGGACAAAACTGCAAAAGTCCTGGGACAGACCTGCAAAAGTCCCGGGACAAACCTGAAAAAGTCCCGGGACAAACCTGAAAAAGTCCTGGCACAGTTTGATGCGGGAGAAGTCTCTATGCAAAGTTTTCTATTAGGAAAATACATGCCGAAGTGTAATAGAAGCGCGCAAACATTCCATCCCTACCACGATCCATCATTCATCCCCTTCCACATCAGAATTAAGTTCAGAGCCATTGAGAGAGTCGTCGCTATCATCATCGCCGATATCATCATCGCCGCCAAGATAGTCGTCGATGTCACAATTGAATTCAGGGCCAGCGAGAAGGTCAATGTAGACCTCCTCTCCGACAAAATCGCAGTCCATGGAGCCGTCATCGTCTTCCTCATCCAGATCACTTGTATCCTCTTCTTCCTCCTCGTAAACTCCCAACCACTGCCTCAGACACTCGATCGCCTCGATTATATCCATCTTCAAACGGTTGCGACGGTCCGAAATGAGGATCTTCGCGGAGGAGAAAAGACGTTCGCATTCGTCCGACATTGGTGGACAGGCGAAGATGTCGAGCGCCATCTGTGTATTTTCAATGTTAGTATGAGAAGTGATGTAGTCCAGTGTAGCTGAGTACTTACCTGTGCCAGCTGTGGTTGAGTAATTCGGCGTTTCATCCAGAACTCAATGACGTTGAAATCTTCGCCCGAGACGATTGGATCTTCTTCAAGATATTGCCGGAAGTGATCCACGTTCTGAGGCAAGCCAATATGAGCCACGTGTCTCGACCCTTGAAAGCGGGCGTATCGGTTCATCAGGTGATCGTCCGTGCTTGGTAGATTACGTGGACTAGATTGTGCAGGTGGAGCGGTGGTTGAGATGCTACGGTATTCTTCATCCCAGGCTTTCAGAATCTGACGTCGCACCCCAGGTATCCATGTGGCCTTTGTGTCGGGATATTCGTCCCATACACGATGGAACCACGACATCTTCTCTCGTGGGTCGAGGACGATGGCTAGGTAGTAAGCATCTGTCTTCTCACAAGCTTGGTAGTACTTCTCAGCTTTTTCGAAGGCAGCTTCGCTGCACTTGACAAGAAAATCGAATCGATTGCATTTGGCGAGAGCGTCCGCCGCTTTGGTCTTGTTGCCCTTTCTCTTCTTGAAATCTTTGTATAATTGCTGTGGAAAGAAGGATGGTCAGCTCAGAATGAAGATCTTAGATGGGAAGGAACGAAGTGGCAACATGCCTTATTTTTGGCTGCAAGGGCCAGAAAATTGTCTCTTATATCGCTGATATAGTCTGGTACGGCGTCCATTGCATTCAACCAATGGCTGAGGAACTTATTGTGGCCTTCGACGTGCTTGGTAGCCACTTCGAAGATTTGGAGGGCATCATGACTCAACTCAAGCTCGCGCCAGTCGTCGGGAGTGAGTATATCAGCAGGGTGAAGACCTGTGTCGGTGCCTTTGTAATCCCAGTTCTGCCAAAACTTGTTGAGGCGCTGCTTGACCACAAGAAAGCGATTGGAGGCCGCATAAATCGAATTCCAGCGCGTGGTATTGGGGCAAATGAGCTGGTGAAGGGAAGAGGTAAGTTAAGGATGCACAATTCCGGACGACCGAAAGTAGCTTAGCGGCGCGCAAAGAACGTCATAGCGGGGTAACCAAGCAAACTCACCTCCAAATGGTCGCCATCAAGGTCACCGACTTTGTTCTCCGCAAACTGCTGCTTACGCTGTGCCGAGCTTCGGAACCACCTAATGTTGTTCCTCATTTTACCTAGGGCTCCTTTGTTCCTCCAAGCAACTTCTACCGCGGGCATGTCCATCAATTTCTGCGCAGATTGGAGGGCTTTGTCGTTTGCGACGTCCCCACGAGTAAACGCCGTTGCGCAGAGGTTGATGATATGGCCAAAGCATCTCAATCTTCGACGCTCTCTCATATCTTTCGTTGTCAAATTTGGGCAGCAAAGTAAGTTAAGCGCTTCCGCACAAGCGTCGTTAGTGGTTGCGTTGTCGCTCATTGTGTAGCCGAGCCGATCCTTGATACCGTACTCAATTAGTGTCCTCTCTAGCACTAAGGCGAGATTCTTCGCAGTGTGGCGTCCATGGAGCTCCTTCAACCCAAGGAGAACTTGTCGTCTCACGCCGTCAGCATTTATGAAATGGGAATAGATTCCAAGTATTGGCGTCTGAGCGGGTGATGTCCAGACGTCGAATGAAATCGAAATCTTGCTGACAGCTTCGATCAGTTCAGCCCGCAAAACAAGCCGTCTTGCCTTGAAATCCTTCATTATCCACGACCTCACCGTCTGCGCACTCTTCGGCAGAAGACCTCGATTGTTGACACTTAGGAAGTCGACAAGGCTTCGAAAATGTATATTCTCGATGACCGATATTGCAATATGGCCGTGAATAATAAAATTGACCAACTTTTGTTTAAATCGTTCTTGGCGGGACACCGCGATCGCTTGACGAATATTAGCGGTATTGATGCCAGCCATGTTCGTGTTGTTGTCCACGTGTGGTTGTGTTTTGTTGGCTCTGCACCTTCCTGTGTGCTTATCGTATCCATGCCTATCCCTCAGGTGCCTGGACTTGTATCCCCCCTCAGCAAACATTAGCTTTTGGGGAGTATTATCACGTTCGCAGCAATAGCAGTAGTAGAGATTGAGTTTGACATTGTCTGGCGAAGATCTCGGTCGAATAGATTCGCCGTAAACCCAAACTCCAGAAGACTCTGGCCTATACTTGTTGGGGCGAGCAAACCTATCTCTCACGTAACTAGTTCTCTGATACGTAAAGGTAGAAACTGAGACCGGAACCCTCTCCTTCCGTGCGCAGTCGTTGATTGACGAAGGCGCCAGGTAAACATCGTAGATATCACCTGACGGTCCGGCCTTGCCCTTGCCTTTCTCAAGGGCTGTTGGCGGCTGAGGAGACGAGAGGGAGAGGCTTGTATCTGCTGTCTGCGAAAAGGAAGCCTCTGCCGTCCGGGATGAGGAAGCCTGCGCAGTGTCGGGAATTGTCCGAATGATGAAGTCTTCCATGATAGGAGACATGGCACGGACATGCGGATGCCAGGGTTGTGTATGTAAAAAAGTTGAAAAGATTGAGTCTTGGATAAATTAAATAAGGCAAAGGGAGTTTTTGGGACAAGCACGAGTAGTCGCAATGGTCTGATTGATCATTGAAGGGATATGGAGTTGAAGTTTGAACTGCGAATTTGGGGGAGCAGAAGGCAGTTTTATATGTGTAGATTCAGCTTTTGCAAGGGGAAGTGTCGCCTCGGATCACTCGATTGACGACGTACGACAAATCACTCTTTCGACGCGTTTGTTAATATTGACACAGACCACTCTTTTGACATATGTATTTCTTTTCTTTTGACAACAGATCACTCTGTCGACGCGTTTGCTCAACCCAGACCAAGGGCTCAGCAGTCTGATCAAGTATATGCAGCCAGAGCACGCCAAAATAGGCTTAGTGCGGGACCTCCGCCCAGACTCCCAGGGTCCCGACCCATTCTGGGGACGTCCCGGCCCACTTTTTGGGGACGTCCCGACCCACTTTTTGGGGACGTCCCGACCCAATTTTTGGGGACGTCCCGACCGGTCATTACGTAGTCCCGAAGTCCCGGCAAAAACCTCCGGGACGTCCCAAAAGCGTTCCGCAAAATCAGTCCCGTCCCGACTGAGAACACTGTAGACGAGACACCTTTTTGTGCCCGAATTGTCGGTCGCACTCTTTGTTCGCCCGGTTGTTGGCGTACCTTTTTTTGTCCCAGTCAGCCGTTCGAGGTGTATCCTTCGAACTAGACGAGACACCCTTTTTGTGCCCGGTTGTTGGTGCATCTCCTTCTTTTTTGGCCCAAATTGTTGGTGCCCTTTTCTTTTGTTTTTGTTTCATCTTGCGCCCGAGTTCCTAGCGCTCGATGTCAATACCCCTTCCGCTCTCGTTCTCGATTCTCCAATTTCGACGTCTCATCCTCGACCGTCTGTGAGGAGGAGTTCAAGAATCCAGTATTAAGAGGGAAGAGGGGCAAGTTCAGGATTGGGGAATCTTGCCTATAAGAAACCCTGATCGACATGTTCACAGCTTTTGGGACCCCGACTCGCCGCTTCGAGCTGACGATTTGTGTCACTTGAGCCGTGTCACCAAGGTGTGATCATTGTTCTTTCTGTTTTTTGAATCCTCTCACGACAACAATGACCGAGCACATCTGCGAAACATTACGCACAAGCCGTCGAGTACCCATTGAGTTCACAATGGACAAATGTGTTGTAACGATATATTGTTATGCTCTGGGAAAGAGGTACACGGAAACAGAATGAGCGCCCATACGCCCTGTCGGAATGCGAGTTCAACAAGCATCTGCAATTTCATTCACGATGCCGTGAATCTCACGAATTCGTATACGACAAGCTATTGACCAGTTTGGACTCCTCAAGAGTCAGCGACGTATATCAAGAGGAGGAATGTGTTGGAGTTTACGGATGATTTCAACATACAATCGGTATCTTTCTTTCTGTTCGGAGGAACGTTGTAATTGCTTTCTTCTTGTTTTGTGTTTGGTGGGCACTGCAATTGGAGCTTCTCCTGTCTTCGTTTATCAGCTCCAATTGGGGGGTGTGTCGCCCGTTAGGTGGTATGCCCCACAGTGCGAGTGCCACTTATGCACATGCATTGGTCGTGCGTTAGTCAGCAGCTTTTACGTTCAATAAAGTGAGCCTGAGGACGAGACATTCCGATGTCACATCCTCTCTCCTTTTATTGAACGTCTTCGTTAGCCGACTAGCCGCTTCATTTCCCGATGCTATAGGAAGAATGAGCTCTCTCCCTCTAGATAGACCGGTCGCTTAGCTCCTTTTATATCTGCATATAAAAGGGGTGATCTATTCCGTAGAGACAGAATAGATCAACCATCTTCCTGAGCATCGTTCGTGTCATAGGATCCTACACACATGTATAAATAGCCCTCTTGTCACACACTCACTACTCTCTCCTTTTCTTCCCTCTTCATGCTTGACAAAGATATGTCACGAAAGGTGCTGTGAACGGAAGTTCAAACAGGTTCTCAATATATTCTATCTTTGTCAAGCATGAAGAGGGAAGAAAAGGAGAGAGTAGTGAGTGTGTGACAAGAGGGCTATTTATACATGTGTGTAGGATCCATAATAGTGTGGATCCGTAACACACTCACTCCGCCGAGCCGAGGCGGCTGCGCAGAGTGGTTTTTTGAAGCCAGATTTTGTCAAAAATACCAACTCCCTGCGGCCTCGGTGCAGGAAGCGAAAGTTTGCCAGTCAGGACATAAGTAGTTCGGGGGGAGGCAAGTTGCAACTGACTGTTCACGCGGCCGGCGGCGCCATGTGCTGGCCTGCATACTCGTCAGTGGTACGGGCATGTCAGTGGTCGCATTGGAAGTTGAAACAACACTTTGTATTCTGGAGTCTGTACAGACTACAGAGTATGATGGTGTAACAAGGGTTTCGTTTTTGACGAGAAGTAGTCAATTCAAAATACATAACAGACTTTGGCTCCTTTTAGCCGATCCATCGGACATCTCCGGTCGTTCCGTAGTATCCGTACTCCGTAGTGACTCTATTAGGCGGGTATGCACGTGTGACGTTTGTCGTTTATAGCTTCATTTAGGCAGCCTGGCAGTTTATAGAATTTTTCCAAGAGGATTCTTTTGGCCGGCAGTGGGCACCACGCCGCACGGCGAAATAGTCCCCTGACGACCACTCGATCAGGGCGATGAGATTTATATCATCTGGGTCCAATTTCCCCCTGACTTCCTTTACCCAAGGAGTTTACCCGAACCTTGTGTATATATACTTCTCGTTTTCTTGCTCCTAGATTAGATCTTCACTGAGTTCAGTCACCACTATCTTGCCTTTTGGGCGCTCCTTCTCCTGGCGTCCGATGAGGACTGCCACGGACTTCATCTTGTGTTGTGTGTTGGGCAGTACAGATCCGTGTTGGATCTGATGCTGCTCTCGACGCGCGGAGTACCTTCCCTCTTTGTCTGGGAGCAGGACGTACCTACCTAGACACACATTTATACCTAGTACAGGCTGGAGCCTAGGTACCTAGTTACCTAGTAGGTACCTAGGTAACGGCGGCGCCATCGGACAACCGTCCGACCGTCGACGACCGGCGTCAACTTCTTGGCCACGGCCCACGGTTCCTGCCGCTACAAGCGCAGTAGAGCTATCCACCAATGCTCGGACGACGAGAGATCGGTGCTGTCGAAGACTCGAAGCAAATCTCTATCTGCAGTGTTGCACAGTGCACTGAGCCATTTTCTCCATTATCTTCAGATTTCAGCCGCCCTCGGACGCTTCTCCTTTCCTGGGCCTAGTCTTGCGCTCTTCCTGGCTCCTCTAATAAGTCCTCGTCCTCTTCTTCTTTTTCTTCATCTTCTTTTATTTATTAGTTTGGTTCTTGCTCGTTAATGAGACGCGCATCCGCACCGTGTTATGAGCGTAATTCCACTGTGATGACAGCCTGACAGCCTACAGGTCAAAAAGGTCAGGACAAATATTTGTTGGTCGGTGGGGTAGTGTCTAGAGGTCACTCCGACTCACGACGCACACAGAAACAATGCATATGCCTGTTCACGCTCCGTAAAGGACTACACAATAAGCGCGGGGAGACCATAATTATTAATATACGAGTACATACCCGAATATGTAAGACGAAGTCTATGTAGTCTCAGTCTCTAGACAGCCTAATTAGGGTAATTGATCGGGATCTTTCCATTCTCAAATAATGTTCCGCTAATTCGGCATGTATGTATAATGTGAAATTAGGTATAAAAGCGCATCTCCCGCTCCTCATGTATATGCACTTTCCACTTCAAACATCATGTGCTAGATTCCCAAAGAGCCATCATTCCACGAAGCAAACCTCGTCCAATTGTTCTACATACATATTACATACATACAACAATATGAAGTTCAGCACCGTCCTCGGCACCTTTGCCCTATCTGCCCTCGAGGCATACCGTGCCTTTGCCAGCCCGCTTGAGCCTGGAGCTCAGTCGCTGGAAAGCCGGGGAACTGAGTACTGCTGTTTGCAAACGTAAGTTGCTGCCGCTGCCTCTTGAGTCTTGCCTAAACGTACACCTACATACATCATGGATGGTGCCAATACTCAATAGCGAGCACATGAGTAGCTACAGCGGCCAGCCTACTAGCCTGAAGCCGCTCTAAGTTCTAGCCATGTATGATGTTATCTATTTGCCGGGACACGCGCTAACCACGAATCACAGAGAAATTGAGGGCAACACACAAAATTCATTTATTGCCTATCCTTTGCCTGCGTACAGAGGAATGGTCGCCAATGTGGATGATTGCAAAATTTTCGTTTACCAATCAATGACTCCGCCGAGCCAAGGCGGCTGCGCAGAGTGGGGTTTTCAAGCTCAAGATTGTGAGAAATGGCAACTCCCTACGGCCTCGGTGCAGGAAGCGAAAGTTTGCCAGGGCCCAGTCAGGACATAAGTAGTTACAGTCAAACCCCGATATAACGATAACGTAAAAGTGACCAAAATCCCATCGTTATATCGAAATATCGTTTTATCGGATGGGTTTTCTATGAGGAATTTCAAAAATTGAGGCCCAAAATTATCGTTAAGGTGAGGATATCGTTTTATAACGCATCGTTATATCGGGGTTTGACTGTACTAGTTCGGGGGGAGTCAAGTTGCAACTGAGTCCTGACTGTTCACGCGACCGCCGGCGCCATGTGCTGGCCTGCAATGTGCATACTCGTCAGTGGTATGGACATTGGACGTTGGGACAACACTTTGCACTCTGGATTCTGTACAGAGTAATAAGTGGGGTATGATGGTGTAACAATTTAACAAAGATCTTAATTGTTGACGAGAAGTAATCAATTCAGGATACATACAATAATAGACTTTGAGTTTGGCTCCTTTTAGCCGATCCATCAGACATCTCCGGTCGTTCCGTAGTGACTCTATTGGGCGGGTATGCACGTTCACAAATTACAAAGAATGAAGGTACTCCGCGCGTCGAGAGCAGCATCAGATCCAACACGGATCTGTACTGCCCAACGCACAACACAAGATGAAGTCCGTGGCAGTCCTCATCGGACGCCAGAAGAAAGAGCCCAAAAGGCAAGATAGTGGTGAGTCGTGACTGAACTCAGTGAAGATCTAATCTAAGGGCAAGAAATCGAGAAGTATATGTTTACACAAGGTTCGGGTAAACTCCTTGGGTAAAGGAAGTCAAGGGGAAATTGGATGAGCGAACGCGTGACTCGTGAGCAGACTAGGTACATAGCAATTGCATGCATCATGCATGATGCCCTACCTAGGTATCCAAGAGAGCTAAATAAAGAGTGGCGTCCAACAGTTCCGTTCTCCATCTCGTTTGTCGTTCATAACTTCATTTAGGCAGTTCCTGCAACAACCAGGGGTCCAGGGCGATGAGATATCATCTGGAAGCGTGGCCATCGGGACGTACCTAGACACGCATGTGGTACATATGTAGATTGTAGGAATATTAGGTATGGTATGTACATGCGGCATGCCACATGGCCTCTCTGGCGTGGTGACCGGAAGTACAGAGTCTCGTACTCCGTACTTACTCAGGTACTTCCGGTTTCAACTGTACATAGGTACCTAATGTATATGTACAGAGATCGGAGCGAAGTCTCATTCAGCCATTATTAGGCGATGAATGGCCCCGCATCTAGGCAAATGGTACCTACCTTAGGTACCTAAGCTATGTATGTACCCATGTATGTGTGTGTGTGTAGGTATGTACATACAATGTACAAATGTCAAAGAGGCCAGAGATCAAGAACCCCAAACACTCATTCTGTGACCTATCTCTGGATTTTTCCCAAACCAATCATTAAACTTTGAAGTCCGAGGAGAGAGTCAGGGACGGATGGCTCGGATACCAGTCAGTTAAAAACAACTACAACTTACAAGAGTCAATGGTCAACCATGGTTCGGAAAAGTGAATATGTACCTATTACCTACGGACCACTGTACTGTAGTCTGTACAGTGATATCACCTCAGCGGCAGCCAACTCCAATTTAAAATTTAAAATTGGAAATCGGTGTCTTTTTCATAGTACATACTGTGTTGCATATAGACCAAATGCTTCGGAAGTTCGGTAACCGGTTACGGGTTAACGAAGAAGCTGAAGAGCCAAACAAAATAAAAGAAGAAGAAGAGCCTAGACTCTAGAGGAGGAGGGCTTAGAGGTCAGGAGACAGGAAAATCGCAAGGCTAGGAAGGAGAAGCGTGACGCTTCCGAGGGCGGCTGAGGATAATGCCATAATGGCTCAGTGCCGTCGGCCGATAGATGTTTGCTTAGCCTTTGCCCTTCCACAGCACCGACCTCTCATCGAAGACTCGCGATGAATCATGATGCATCATGCCGCGCCTCCAAAGCCATGAATGATTATTGCCCATTCAGTGGCTAGTCCCCATGATCCATCATCTGACATCATGATCGTGATATCGATAATCGTCATCCTCCTCAATGACTCCCACCAGAATGTATTTTAAGAAGATCAGGGAGCGTTGGTGGATAGCTCCACTGCGCTTGTAGCGGCAGCTTGCAGGAACCGCGGCCAAGAACTTGACGGTTGACCGATGGCGATTATCATATGAGCCCCCGGCCCTCTGAAGTCTGAAGACTTGGAAGTTGGGTTTACAACTTTACGATCGGATCGTGATGACGTGGTCCCCCATACCTACCTTGTCCCTTCTTCTCTTCTTCAGTGGACAAGACAGACACGAATACACGATGCAAGATGCAAGATGCAAATCATGCAAGAATCCAAGATTGAAGATACATAGACTCTGACACTCTGTCGTGTTTTTCTCGATCTTCGATCTTGCATGCTCATGACTCGTTCTTGTAAGTCGTTCGCCGTGGCCACTGGCCACTGGCCAGGGTCCACTGTCCAGCAGAGTCCAGCCCATTAAATCAGGAAATCATGTACGCTGTACGGTCGAGGACTTGAGCCCCGGCCCCCGAGGACGCTCTGGAGTCTGAAATTTGACCTTCATGCTAGATATGTTATACAAGTAATAACAAAACAGGGCCACAGGCTAGTGAATCATTCACATTATACTGTGAACCTGAGTGGCTCACTGGCTGGCAAAGTTGAGCAAGTCTTCTCTTCAACATTTGGTACGTAGTAGTAAGACTGTAACTTGTAAGTACGCATTACAACAATTGACTCTAGCTTTATGATGCAGAACGTGATGTGGCCACTGGCCAGTCGAGACGTTGCAACTTTTATCATTTAATGCGCTAGGTACAAGTGCTACCAGCCAGAATCTAAGCAGTGGTGGACCGTGGCTTTACATGCGACCTTGAGAGTAAGACCGCAAAGATAGGTACGCCACCGCAGGCTGCAGCACGCACGCGGCGGCCTCAAGAACAAAGCACGATAAGTACCAAGGCCATCAATAAGAATATGAATAGAGAGCAGACATGCGCGAATAACAGCCACCCCCATCCAATTGCAAGTATTCGCGCCACGTGGTTCAACTCCAGTCTCCTTCCCTCCTTCCCTCCTTTTCGCCGTCCGGAGATCCGGCCCGTCCTGACGCACTGGAGTTTGGAACATCCCAGGCGACATGCGACGGCATCTAGAAGGTACAGTAGCACCCAACGGGCAATGAGCATCAACGGCATCAAACGTCAAATCACAGGTGACAGCACCCATGATCCCGATTTCCCACAGCCTTCCCACAGCCTTCGACAGGCAGCAGGCAGCAGCCTACACTGTACAGTGTACAGGTGACAGCATCAATATCAAGCACCGCCTCCCTTCTTCGTAGTCTCCCCTCGGCCACTCCTCCCCCCCTTCTGGATCTCTTTCCCCGCGCCGTACCCCTTGGACCCCTCGTCCCCCTGCGGCTCGCTCAGTTCGTGATCTGCGCCCCGAAGCGCGAGTACATCAATGGCTCCGTCTTCGGACTCGCGTGAGGCTCTCTCGCGGGCTGCCTCGGGAGTATTGCCGCCTTTTTGGAAAGAGGAGTCCATCTGTTCGGCGTCTTCGGGTTGGGGGGCTGGGTCGTGATTATCGTGGTCTTTGGTTGTGTTCTTGTGGAGGGTGCGGAGGTGGAGGGGAGAGGGCCGCGGGAGGAGGCGGAGGGGAAGGCGGAGGGGGGACGTGAGGGCTGGGATGCGTGGACGGGGAAGCATGATGCTGTTTATTTATTTTTCTTGCGTGGTGTTGTTTGTGGTGATTGTTTTGCGTGGTGTTTTGCGTTGGGGTGGGTGTGAGTTTGGTGGACACAGGTGACGGGTTGAATCTTGATGCTGTATAACCGTCGGTGTAGTTTCTAGTTGGCGCAAATTGCAATCGGTGCTGATCGTGAGATGGTTCAAATTGGCGTTGCTTGTTTTGGTGTGCTGGCAAAGAATGGGAATTGAATCTGTGTTGTTTGGAGGTGAAAATGTTTGGTTCTGGAAGTGGGTTTGGGATTGGAGTTGGTGTAGTGACGTCGTGGAATGCGGCGATGCGACCTTGGCGTCATCATGTCATCATACCACAGCCGTTACACAAAGAGTAGGTATGTACATAGTATGTGCCGATTTTTACAGCAGTGAGCACCACCATACATATGTATCCCACGATGACTGTCATCAAAAAATCTTTTCTTCTTTAGTATATTACAAGCATGTCCGTAAGTTCGTAAGTTAAGCATGATTTGCCATTGTGTCTAAGTGCCTATATTAGTAACTGTGGCACTGTGCTCTCACTCTGTATCGGATCATGCATTACCTCTCCACACAGGGTCCAGTTCTTCCCCAGGTTAATCGCGATTCGCACCCATCGCAATGGGGCATGCCGCATGCCGCATTACCTACAGTATGTAGCATCGGCGTAACCTATTATAGCATCGGCATTGCGCTTACATATGTCAGGTACATACATTGTACTCCGTACAGGCTACGTATGTACATAGAATCCCAAGCCGGACTCCGGAGACTATTGCTGCAGGTACCAATGCGACATTCCGCGCCGCCCGCGCCTCTATGGCCTCAATAAAGTCAAGTTTCAAGTTGTGGAGGGGAGAATGGAGACAGAAGAAGAAAAACCCCTCGTCACTCCAATGGACAATTAGACTCCCACGTGCAACTTCACTTTTACGTATAAGCCATTTCGCATGCGAAGATGCGGAATTGAGTGCTGGTTCACATGCTCTTCACGGGGCGATTGACGAGATGCGAGTCATGCGACGGACTGTTACTGTTATGTACCTAGGTACCTTGCATGGGGGGGACTGGGAGACTGGAGTACAAGGTACCTACCTAGTGGCGGGAGTTCGGAGTCCGGACGCAATAGAGGACCGTGGGGAACAATAACTGAATAGATGAATAAAGGTGAGAGACCAGATGAATAGATCGGTGGCTGATGGAAAAGTAGTATGAAACATCAATAACGTGAAATGAAGAATTGGACACCTAAGCAAGCAAGTAATTGACCGAGCAGTCTTCGATCGATCATCGAGGATTCGAGTATCAGTCGATCGACGATTAGGTAACACATGATCATCATCAAGAAGAGGTACATAGTCAACCAGATTTGTTAGAAAGTTCAATTCAAGAATCAATCATACACAACCAAGAGAGAAACCGTCTTGTGACTTGTCCAGCCATCGAAAAGAGATCATCCAAAAGTTAAAACTATCCCTTTCGTCTGATACTACCTAAACCAGTCTCCACTATCCAGGGCCGGCGTAACCCTTGGCCCAGCATCGCCACGTGTTTGCCACGGACCGAATGCGGACGCATGGCTCAACCACTGATGCTATTGACGATGAGAGCCCCTTCGTAATATCGGATGAAATATGAGCGACGTCGGTGGGCAGTTTAGATGGGCAATGTAGATGGACGGCGGACGGTCTAAATGTTTAATGGACAGTATGAGTGGATCATAGGTAGGTACCTATTCATTGACATGCAATCAGACCATCGACTCGGCTGAGGAAACGAGGCTGAATCCGCACGTATATTCGTAGCCGAATGGAAGCATCCGAGCGGAATAGGATGAGAGATGATGAGGCCATCCTGTGCGACAGGCATCCACGATCCGGTGCGATGGTTCGTATCGCTTGAATAAAGCCGAACGTAACATCACACATGCCTCCAACCGGGAAGCGGGAAGCAACGCCTCGCGCAGGCCCCACCTTCCCTTTCGGGGGTTGAATAGAACGTCAATAGGCTCGTCCGCGGCCCCTCACCACCTCACCATGTACCTATGTACATGCATCAATAGAAACCCCTCTCCTTCTCTCGCAGCAAATGCGCCTTCTTTTGTTCTACGGGATCGCGCCGGAATGGCCTCGGTCGTTTCCATTTTCCATGCCTCCCATGCAGGTAGGTACCTGCACCAAACAAAATGCCGCATTCATGGTTCATCGCCCCGACGCAGCGGCATCGGGTTCTGCATCGGGTTGTAGCCACAAGGCTGATCGGGGATATTTTTGAAGTCTTGTGTGATGTGTCAAGTCTACGGATCCAGAAGGATGGAAAAAGAAAGAAGACGTCGGAATCGAATAGATGCATAGACGAACGGACGAACGGACGGACGAACGGTTGTGTGCATGAATAGTCGGCGCCGACGAAGTGGCGGGCAACTGCAGACGTGATGGAGAGATTGCTTGCGGATGCGATACACTTGTTGCCACTGCATGATTCGGCTACCATTTGCAGAGTTTTCTTCGAGCCATCATGAGTCTCATGACGGATGTCGATGATGATTGATGGCTGTCACGATTCACAAAGCACGTAGATGGCACGTCTAGACTTGCTATACACGTCCAGATTTCGTACATGGCACATGCAGAGTTGGTCAATTGCATTAACCACAGCTCCTGAAAAATTGAGGCTCTCCATGCCACAAAGACGCCGCATGAATCATGATGCATCCAGCTTTTTTCCTGCCATGCCCAGAATTGCGTTTGTATTGAGGTCATTTAATATTCATATCGATATCTTTGGCAAGAAGGATGCGTCATGACACCTGCTCGCACCGGCAACTTTGTCGCAAGGAAATGATCTGCGCCGCGTCCCGCCTCCCGTTTCTCTTTTGAAGCTAGTCTATTGACTCAGTGACTGCTCTGGGGCATCAATAACACCCACGGTTGGCAGCAGGTACCCGACAACAGTGCTGAGTGCCAGGGTCCAGAAAAGAAGATGATCCAAGCTTGACAATTGCAAACTCATTCCGCTTAGCCTCTTCATTTCTCGGTCTTTTTCATCGGTGGCTTAACAGTCTTTTCATCAAGTGGCTTTCTTCTGTCTGTTGCCGCCTCTATTGAGCGTCGCAGATAGAGGATCGAGATACCCACGGCGCCATCAGGAAACATATAAAACACCTTGATTCCTTGTTCGTCCAGACAACTCTCTTCTTCTTTTATCTCGACATTAGCATCTTGAAAGCTTACAAGTTACGACCAAGTCAAGCCAGACTCTTTTTTTTGTCCACCATATCTTCCTCTTTCTCCTAGAGAGACTTCTTCAAACACAATCTTTACGATTCATCCTTTTTTTCTTCCATCAACTCTGCCTCCTGAGTCCTCCCAACGTTCAGGATGCATATCACCTCTGTTGTCATCGCCCTAGTGGCATCAGGGGCTTTCGCAGCCCCATCTCCTGAGCCTCAACCTTGGTGCTGGCGCCCTGGCCAGGGATGCTGGAAGGTCAAGCGCGCGGCTGATGCCTTTGCCGAAGCGATCCAGTCCTCCAATGGCATTGTGGCGCGCGCCCCCGAGACTGAGAACGGAAACTCCAAGCGCGCCCTCAATGAGCTCGCCCACCTTGTTGCTCTGACGGCGAGGGACCCCAGCGAGTTCTACGACGGATTGGGTCTGGAGAAGAAGTCTGCCGATGCTACGAAAGCTGCCCGTGCTGTTCTCGACGAAATCCGCGATGTCAGCCATGAAGAGGAATCGTCTGCTGCTCCTCCCTCGCCCAATACTTTCCCGCCTGAGTGTGAGGGACCCAGGATTTTGTGCTGGAAGAAGCGTGAGGCTGAGCCTGAGCCCTGGTGCTGGCGCCCTGGTGAAGGTTGCTGGAAGGCTAAGCGGGATTTGCATGCCCTTGAGGTCGCTGCACGAGCTATCATTGAGGCATAAACGTATCTTTCTGTACCCATCAATGTCTTAACTTACCACTTATACCTTTCGACTTTGCCTATTGCCGCCTATTACTCCGCCTATACCACCGCGCGGCGCGGTCCGCTTGTACCACCACCTTCCTTTCTTGTCAGAGCACTTTTGCTACAAGGGCCAGCTCGTCGACATGTCTTACCTACTTACTACTTGACAACTCGGATTCTACATCACGATTCACCTTTCATTTTTCTGAAGATGGCGAGAACAGAACCTGGAGGAGAAACAGCCAAGTCAAACATGTCTACCCCTTTTCCACCCCCTCTCAAAAAAAAAAGAAAGAGTTGCTCTTGTCTTGGACTTTTGGTCCTGGGCAATCAGGAACGACATCCAAAAAAATAAAGCATGTCCACCAATCCAACGGGGACAGCATCTTATGGAAACGTTTATAAGAACGACATGAAGTAATGACGATAGATATCGAAAAAAATCCCCGAATATGCTTGAGGGAGGAAAAAAAAAGAAGAAAAAAAAGACGTTACCTGGAGAAGTCCAGACGAATGCGTTTACTAGCTTTCCGCCTTTTCTTTTTTTTTTGTATTCTCGCCGCGCGTTAGAGCGTGTGCGCTGTATAGTGCCTAGGGAGAGGTATCATGTTCCATAGTTCCAGCAGGGAGTTGAGGCCCAAGGGGGAGAGCTAGGTTGTGGGTGATACATAGTTGTTCTGGCTGGAACGCTCGGCATCTCTAGTTAGGAGTCGCCAGGGCCTGGGATCGGCCTGGAGGCTGGGGGATTGGCTACTAACTAGGGGGTGTACGGAAGACTCGGGACGGAACTCGGCAGGAGACCGTTTGAGAAAGAGGGAATGTACACAGTACAGATAGTTTATATAGGGAATGCGATGAGAGTTATGGCGATGATTGATGATTATGAATGAGTGATTAGATGTGGTGTGATATGATGGACTTTGCGTTGATGAATGAGGCGAGAATGGTGATGCATGATGAATACATTCATGCTTTGTGTGGTGCGATGGATCGTCGTGGATGAGATGGCGATGTTTGATGTGGTCTGAGCAGTGGTGTGCTTTCTGGTGTGGTCTCTTTCTGGTGTGGTCTCTTTCTGGTGTGGTCTCTTTCTGGTGTGGTCTCTTTCTGGTGTGGTCTCTTTCTGGTGTGGTCTCTTTCTGGTGTGGTCTCTTTCTGGTGTGGTCTCTTTCTGATGCGGCTTATCATCGCCGAGGGGTCCTTTCTTGTTTTTTTTTTTTCTATGTGATGCGTATGATGTTTAATGTGTACTCATGAGATGTTTAATGTGATGATTATGCAGTAAGCGCGCGTTGGGTAATATAAGCTTTGGAATGAAGTCATGTGAAAGAAGGTATAATGAACCATGTGTCAGTATGTGATGTCTACATTATCTCGAACACATGGATCTTTGAAGTAATTTTCTTCTGACCTGATCATTGATGTTTGACATTATTTTTGTGTCGCGTTATTGGATGTGATGGAATCATTGAATTGATCAGTGGAACAAACTCATGAACGAGCGGGGGAGTGAGAGCGAGGAGGCTGCAGGAGTGATGAATGACAAGACAAGATGGAAGATGAGATGCATGATCGCCATGTTTGCGAAATTGCGATAGTGAATGATGTACTCTGTACTCTGTACTCTGTAAATACCTACCTACTAAAAGATATGCGATGGTCGATGGGAGTGGGACAATAAAGGACGTGAATTACGTGATGTGATCCCCGAAGAAGACTCTGCCAATGTAACCCATCAACGTGTTCTGCAATGCCATCTTTGATGCGTCAAATGATGCGTCATGACTAGAGATGTGGCGACGGTTAAAGAACCAAAAGACACACACTGATGTGATCTTGAGTCCTCGACACATGTGGCATACATCTCCGACGTGGCCTTTGATGCGACGAATTGATCAGTCGAACAGTGAGAGCCGGCAGTGAGGAGTGATGAAGAGCGTGGTGGAAGGTGAGACGCATCATGAGATGATATGCAAGCGATGATTTTGCGTCAAATGATGTACAAGTTCACTAGAGATGTGACGATGGTCAAAGTAAAGAAAGACACAATCACTGATGTGATCTTGACACACAATCTCCGACGTGGTCTTTGATGCAATGAAGATGCTCTGGGAGTCTGGGCTCCCTCCGGATGTAGTGGTGGTGCTCACTGCTCGCAATAGATGCATGCTCATTGCTGGATACCGTCAAAGTCAGCACGATGACTTCCAAGTTCCAACGTTCTGTTCTGTCCAGCTGTCGCAACTTGCAACTAGCAACCACAGAGCGACAGGGTCAAGTCAAGGACACCACGGAGTGCAAAAGTCACAACATTGCAGACAAACGAGCTACGATTGTTCCTGTTATGCGACTCGATGCGCGGAGACCAGAGTCTGGTCAGACGGCCCGACCCGCAGGCTGCAGCAGACTGCATTCTCCTGATGAGGGTGGCGCGCAAATTGTAACCATCGCGATTCGCGACTCACTCGCCGCCGCCTGGTGTACCGAGTAGGTAGCACGAGCGCTCGCTCGAATTTCTCCGTCCATCGGCCATGATCCAGGAACCAGGACAGCAAAGTACGTACTCCTAAAATCCCTCAACTTGGCATCGAAATGTACGCTCAATCATTGCGATCCCCCCCATCTGGCTTGTCGCCGAGGGGCACCGCACCCAAGATTGTTCGCTTCAGTCTCCGTTCTCCGTCTCTCAGTCACCGGACGTCTTGGGCGCAGCCTCGAAAGGGCACCTCGGCCCAGCGTTACGATAAGACTTGAACGTTGTTATTTGCGTTGTTCATTTTTGAATGGAGAAGAAAGGGAGAAAGGGAAGGAAAGAGAGAGGAAAATTTTGGTGCTTTTTGGTGGGATGGGTGGGGCGGAGGGAAGGGGAGCTGACTCAGCTGAGACAGAAACTGTACTAGGCCAAATTGGGGGTTGGGTCGGATTCTCCTTTGGACAAAAGGCGTTGTGGAACAAGTCACGATCACGACGCTCACATCTCATGGTTCAACGACGCCTTGTCGTGATGTCTCCGTGAGTGTCTTCATACTCATCCACATGCGCACTCCATCTGGCAGTCTATCCTCATCAAGCCACTCATATCTTTCCCCCGCGAGAGGGCGCAATTACACTGCGTCTTGGAGACAGGCAATAGGTACCTAAGAAGAGGGATCCCATGGCCGACGCGTCACGCCGCGACGCGGAGATGTTGCTGGCCCGGCCTGAGTGAGTGAAGATGCATTGATCAATGCCAATTAGGAGATGACGAAAAAGAAGATAATGAAGGTACGGATAAGAAGAAGAGCGGTAAGCAAGAATAAGAAAGTCGGCCATGCCATTCGATGTCCCGTGCCAAAATCCGTAACCCCGGTCCCCCGGGCCAATTTCACCTGGAACACATCCAGCAGTGAGCACCATGCCATCCGACGATCCAACCGAATGAGAGGATCGGCCTTGCCGCAATCGTTTCGTCTTTTTTACTGCATATTGCTAGTATGTATTCTCTTTGCGCTTGTCCATAGTGGCCTCCTTTCTCCCGGGACCGTGCCGACGCATCGGCGATGTTCGACCGACGGCCCTCCGACCTCGCTCGACGCTTCTTTCTAGCCTTCACCGATCTCGTCTCTTTGTTTGATGGCACAGGATTATCACATTGCCTCCCAGGTTCAAGACAAGTCCGCCTTCCACAATAGATTAAACAGAGTCTATCGTGAAAAATAAAATGAACCTGTCTTGAACCAGTTGAGCCTCCCAGGCTTCAAACTTGGTGCTGAGAGATTCACCGCGTCTCATGTTCCTTGGGACACTTTTGGACGTTACATATCTTTGATTGATCGATCCACATGGCACACTCCCATCCTGACTCCTGAGGGGAATCGAATGGTGGCCACTGGTGACTCGTTCAAGGATCTTGATTCTTCACGATCCAAAGCGTGTTGAATGAGAATACATAGCCGCGGTATAACACTGGGGGTCATTGATTCAATATAAGTGGCGTCTTAAAGCGTCTGAAAGGACACTGGACTCGGCAACATTGCTCAGCACCATCGGTTTCAATCTTTCATGGCACCACACTGATAATTACCTGGCAAAACTGAAGATATGTATCATGTGGCGACGCGGGAGGTGCACGTTTCGTGTTTGCCTCTTTATTGAGATACAAGTAGGTCATTCTCACCGTCGTAATCGATATCGTGTTCACTATTGAGTGCTCTTTGCCCTCTTGTCATTCAGAGTATGCGACGCCGAATGCTCCGACAATCGGAGAACACTCTCCATCCCAGAGATGCTGAATCCATCATCTCCGAAGTGCGGGGTGGAAGAACTGGACAATGAGGAGGTATGGTGTCCAGAAGTGTCCCATCGCGGAGCCTCCGAGACATATTTGGTCACCATGGTCCATGCCTATGTACCTACCTCATAGTCATAGGGCCATAGGCTCATTGTCCATTCGTTCGTCCTTACTTTTCGAGCTTCGAAGTTCCGGGTCACGGGTGCCAGGTGATGGTTCAGCATCTTCGGGATCGACTCGTCGAGAGAATCCTCAGAGCGTAGGAGCACACGGTATCGCATTGGACTCGGAATGAAAAAGGACAAGAACAGTTGTCAGCGAACTGTGAACACGACCGTAAAAACGACCTATTCGCATGTCAATCATCATTCATCAGTTGAACGATACACTGTAACACTCAACAGGTGCAACGCTGTCAGCGAGAAATTAGGAATCTAGGATTGCGGACGCAATTGAAAGGTCGAGCGCCGGCAGCCGCTCCGTTCCTGGCTCGTTCTGATCCAGTCATAGAATGATTGCGTGCAGCTTCTTCGTCTTATTGAGTAAAGACAGTTTGGAATCAAGATACATTCCGACGCTGAAATTGAAAGTGTTGATACGTAAGTGTCAGAAAAGTGAGTGATGGATGCGAGGGATCGAGGGTTCAAGAAAAGTCGCTGATGGTTTCTGTCGAAAATTGAAAACCAAAGCAGGGGCCTGTCGGGATTGGGTACACTCCGTATGTATTCGACAACAGCCTACAGGAAAGGCATGGATGATGGCAGTGGAAATTCGGCGTACGGGGGGGCGTTGAGAACTTGAGTGACTCAGTGAGTTGGTGAAGGCATCATGCATGCCAAATGCTCTGTCTTCCTACGGGAAGCTGTGGATGATGGATACTCAAATCGAATCACCGGAGTCTGGTCTGGCCGTTGCGTTCCATGAATAAACGCGATCTCAAAGAAATACAGAGAACGGAACTGTAGGTACCATTTCTCGCTTCTTGACGCGAACGTCGTCCAGGTTTCCCCGCTGAAGTGCCGGACGGGAACAAAGAAAGCCTAAAGGGGAGGCGGGGCGGATCTACACGTGGATGTGGCGTGACTCGTGAGTCACGAGATATCAGATATCAGATGCAAAGAGACGGATCTCTTGGAGCGGAACAACCAGATTCGGTAACATGGAGAAGGTTCAAGGGTTCAGGTACCAGGTACATATGTTTCTTATGTACGGAGCACGGAGTACATAGGTCTACGGAGTGATAGAGTAAGTTGGAGTAGAGTACATAGTACCAGGTAGGTACCTATAAGTATAGCACCCCGGCCCCAATCAAATAAGGCACGTATCTGCGCACCTATAGGTAGGTACACCGTACTGTACAATGTGTATGTACATATGTCAACAGGGGGGGCTGCCGGGGTCATGTTGTAGGTAACTTGTCAACAGTAAGAGTTCCATCTCCGGCCGTACCAAGTTTCCCCAACGGCCCCTTGCTTCAACTTATAAAAGCGTTTTTATGTATGCCTCAGATAGGTAACATCTCGCTTGGCTCCATACTGCTGCGAGTCTGCGACTCTATCAGCAGCAACACGCCGCGCAACGAAACCATCTTGCAATTCCTTACCCGAGGGCCGAGGGGCCGAGTTAGCCTTGACTTTGACGCTGCAGTGCCATGCTTTTGCTTGACACTGATGTGCGAGAGAACGAAGCAGAGCAGAGAGGGGCGAAGTAGAGACATGCGTCAGAATACCAAAGTTCCAAACACCCTTGCATTCATGAACACCGACGCGTATAAGAGGGGAGATATCAGAGTTGTCCGCTTCGGGTGTGATCTCTTTGCCCGCGGCCCGAGAAGATGGAACGACCAGGTATGTACATGCAGGTTGCAGAGTAGGCCAAGCCGAGTTTGGTCTAATTCTCATCCCATCAGTTGCGATGCCTCCGACATTCATGATTCCTCATCGATGATCGTGAGTCTTGTCAAGTCCGCTATCCATGGAAATGCAAGTATGTACAGTGTATTCCGTACGGAGTATCAGATAACGAGAGCCTTGGCCTTCTCTGGAGAAAGCCCGTGACCACCCGTCCGTCGATTGACACAATTCGAGAGTTGTCAACTTATGCCAAGCGGAGATGGAAAATATGCAGAAGCGACATCATGCATATAGCAATGACCATGGATGGTGATGATGCGACATGATAATGCACGCACAACCATCTCTCCCCACCCCCAAAGGGCCAAAGCCCCCAACACTGGACCGAGTTCAAAAGTTCTTCTCAAAACAGACATGTCGTTACTTGCATTAGACTTACAAGCGTGCCTCGTATTGAATCTACGGCGTATTTCTTGCCCAAAACGAAACACCCTTTCTTCAGATGTTTCTCACTGAAGTCAGTCTGTTGTCTCCCGGTGTTTAAGTTCTGAGACTGCGACAACGCAGCTTTATGAGTATGTAGGTTACAGGTATTACAAATTCGAAAACAGCGGAAACGAGCCAGGAACACCCGCCATATTTCGATGGCCACCAGCCTCCTGATCAAACAAGGTCAAGAACTTAGAAACTAGATAACCGCGGCACGTAATGCGTGTCAAAGATCTTCCGGCGTCACGGCGGAGGCATGCACATGAATGTGTACGCACGTGACGGTACAGCTCAAAAAAAAAAAAGGGAAACTTAGCGCTGAGCGAACGGGTTCAAATATGCATGATGTGACCCAAGCAGTGTGATTGTGTCTCTTTTTAGTTCCCGTTTTTCTTTGTCGTGCAAGACAGTCTCGGCTTGCTTCCTTTTTAGTTGCCGCCGTACTCAGATTGTACTCAGACACATCATTGTGCGTCCCATGCACGGGGTGATCGTTTTTAGCTGCAGTGTCTTATAACCCCAGCCTGGGGAACATCGGCCGGCGGCCACATGAGGGTTCAAGGTTGGCAAATCCAGTGATCCAGTGACCCCATGCCTGCTCCGTACACGGATCCGAGATGGTCAGGAGTCAGGATCGTCAGGTACATAGGCACATACGACAGGATGGCGAGGATCCGAGAAAAGATGATAGACAGAAAGGGAAGTCCGAGCAGTGCTGCAGTGGAGCACGTTACACGCCGGCAACAAGCAACTTCTCTCCACGTTACAGTCTTACAGAGTAGCACATACCTAGGTACTCCGTACATGCTCCGTACAAACGATGCCGTCTATTTCCAAGCTGGTGCTGCAGTCTGCGAAGCCTGTATGGGTTGCTTGTTGCAACTTGCCGTTTATTCCGTATGCGCGTCTTCTGATGCCGAGGCACAGAGCTGTGCGGCGTGCCTAAAACAAATGTCGAGTTTCAACTCAGAACTGTCGCAGACGCGTAGGGTGTAGACTAGAATTCGCTGTAGATGAACAGGCGCTCAGAAAAAAAGCATTCAGACTGGGTGGTTGGCCAACTTGGGTTCCTGTGGTAACGTGGTTACCTTAGGTACCTTGGTTGTTTCCAAGGTTCTGCTCGAGCCCGTCTAGGATTGAGCCCCCGAGGGCCCAAGCATCTCGTTCCCCTTCATCTCGCTTTCGAGGCGGGGGTTCTGCCCAGGCCCGGGTACGAAGTTGCGTCCATGGAACGATGTGCGAATTCGGATGAGCCCGACATGAGATCGTGGATCATATCATATGACAGGTACCTACATAAGTACCTACTGTGGACTCCGGAGCATTTGCTCTTCATGTAAATTACCTACGACACGGAGACATCTCCGACTTATGCGATCTCAAGAGTCAAGAGTCAATTGCATCATGCATGGACGAAACATGCCGCGCGAGACTGATCCTGAAGAGCCGACTCTCATCATTGAGTCACCATTGTAATCTGTACTCCGTATATCGCTTTCCAAAGATCGCCATGCCCATGGCCCATCGGCGTGATTCGTGAATGAGGGCGGCGGAACCGCCCTAAGATGCGTGTCGATACTCCGTAGATTTGGATAGAACAGTCGCTAATTCGTGGCATTACCCGTGCTAGGGTCGTTTAGTCAAGTACCTCTTCTCCGGAGTCCGTAGACAAATCTCACAAACCTTGCAATGCACAGCATAATACACGTCTTATTATAGTCAGGGGAGCAGTCCAATCATTTGGAGTTGTGGGACGCGTTGGGGTAACTTGTAACGTTGTACGGATAACGATGGAGAGAATCTGCTCAGCCTCACAGTGGGCCCAGGGACAGCAGCGCGTATTGTCATTGGTCAGTGGCATCCGCTGTTGGTTGACTTCCAACTTCTACTCCGTCCTAAACTCGTGCCACAGCCCCACACTACTTTTTGGTTCTCGAATGCTCTAACCATCGTAGATGGTGCTCCGCACTTACACGCACACATCACCGACGCGCACAATGTGACAATTTTCAACACCTTCATTTTTAATCCTGATTATCTCAACAACAAGGGTCGGTATGATTTTTCTGGGAGTCAAAGTGCATACATATATGGTATTAGATTCTTCTGAAACAATCCCGACAGCCAAATTCGCAATGGCGGTGCCGTTATTTGATGCGCCGCACAAAAACGAAGCGCGGCTGCAGGTCGGGTGTTGTCCAGAAATGTCAACAACTCAACAACGAATGTACATGTGAATTCATTGGGAGTCTTTATAAATATATAGATGACCTTGTAATATCTCAAAGCAATTCCGAAGGCTAATTTCGCAGTAGCGGTGCGAAAATCCGGTGTGCTGCGAGGACAATGAAGCGATCCAGCTTGGGCCGCGCAAGAACAATTTCATGCTTCTGTGGTTGATCACGTGCCTGAGCACCCCATCAGAATCCCAAGCCAGAATCTACCTATTGCAGATCAACCGGCACAACTTGACGAAAATATGTTTTTTGAAGCAGAGAAAATGGTATTTAGAAGACAGATGGATTCTGTACTGGGTGCCTAGATATTTCGGGGTCAGAGCGAGGCTGTCGTGTTGTGCGGCGCGATTAGTACTCATGTGACAAAATGCGATCGCTTCGTTTTTGTGCGGCACATCAAATTACGGCGCCGCTGTCGCGAAATTGGCTGTCGGGATTGTTTCAGAAGAATCTGATGCCATATATGTATGCACTTTGACTCCCAGCAAAATTATATCGACTCTTGTCGTTGAGATAATCAGGATTAAAAATGAAGGTGTTGAAAATTGTGCGCGTCGGTGATGTGTGCGTGTAAGTGCGGAGCACCATCTACGATGGTTAGAGCATTCGAGAACCAAAAAGTAGTGTGGGGCTGTGGCACGAGAACCCAGCAACACATACGGAGTACCCGACGAAGCCTCCTGAGTCCTGACGGCAAAGGAAGACTCGAATTTACGTTGTATCACGGATGCACAGTATGTATACCGTATTGGCAAAGCAAGCGCAGACTACCAAATGCCGTCAAGAAAATTGAAATGGCATTACGAGCAGAAGTCTACTGTCTGTTTGTAGGTGCATAAGCGGCAGTGTTTCGATATCGCTGGGCTTTCGGTAAGCAGGACGAGTTGAAGCTCACGATACATATATACATATTGCGTAGGTACATACATATATTGATAAAGGCACGAATCTGGTTAGGTACTTCCAGTGATTTAGCGCCAAACTTGTCATGACTCATCTGCACCTCGGCCCCCGCCATTGAGCTCGAACACTTCGACTTCATAGACCTAGCATCAAAGGCGCGAGACTCCCAGAGTCCCAAACGCCATGCTCTGTCAGTACCAAGCCGTCTTGCAGAACTGAGAAACTCTCTGAGCTCTCGTCTTACGCAACGATCAGTCAGGTTGAGCAGACTGGATATCGTCACGACACCCACGACATGACACGCGCCGCGCGCGAGTGACGGCGTACACACCAACACGATGATAAACGAAACTTGGCCACTCCGTATGTGTAGGCCCCTTTGCATGCTAGCCCTGTCGACGGGAGCTACTCCGGTGGCATCGTTGGCCTAATGCTACCACTCGCTATCTTACAAGTTAAAAGCTGCTAGGTATAGCCTATGACCGGTCGGACTCCGGAGGCTGCAAGCATGAGGCATAATGTGCATTGCATGATGCAACGTGTCCATAATCAACACTACAGAGTATGTATGCACCAGAGCGCGGTATTTAAAGGCGGGCGCTTCTTCCCAATGACAATAAGCAAGACATGATCATCACTGAAACGAAGCAATTCTAGCACCCAACGCAGCCGGCCACCGCCATTTCGCGATTTGCTTGACGCTTCACACGACGCACGGGCTCATAACCCTTGGCCTGCCGCCTCTCTGCACATCATCTCAGATCTGCATCTCATCATTCAGATTGAGGCAACAAGCCATCTTTGGCCGACCGGTTCCCCGAAGCCCCCCTCATCCCCTTGCCACGCGGCACGCCACGACCTCGGACCAGTCACCACAGTCATGTCTGCACCTGAAGCGATCTCAGTCGGGCCTGTCTCGCAACTTTGGACTGTCGACAGGGAATATGATCACTGATAGGGTGTTTGACTGTGGGGGAACATGTTCTTCGAATAAGCGGTGGCTCGAGATCTCCGCGTCCTCTTGTCCCTCTTTGCTCAGCCTCACGACCCACGACCTTAGACCTACCTAGATGCTGCATGCAGTATGCTACAACATGGGACCGCATTTCTAGTCCACCTGAAGCCTGCCACTCAGGATGGCTGTTCCGAGAAGAAAGCGACATGGCGTTGTTTCTGAGCTTGAAAAAAGGGCAGAACCTGAAGAGGCGGATCGGGACCTCTTGGACTTCCTGGAGGCTGGAGCCTGAAGCTAAGCCGTGCAAGACACTCCCTCGCTGGGAAGTGGTTATCTTGCCATCTCCGTGCATAGAATGTATCACGCGCTCCCTTCCTGCTCGCAGCTCACTCGTGAGTCGTCGTCGCTTGATTCCGGCTGCACAATGTCTGTGTCGTATCATCTCGACGATTCCAACAGGCTGCTACTGTCAAGCTAATGTAGGTACTAGGTAGTTGCTCATCCGAGTACAGACAAAAGATACTCTACATGTGGTCACTGAGTGCTGCTCTTGGAGTGCGGACCCTCAGGGCTCGGGCTGGAGGCCTGTACTCCGTAAAGGTATGCGCAGCTTAGCTGTACATATCACTAGGTACTCCTCTTCTTGCAAGTTGCTACTCCGTATGTAACTGGGTTTGTTTACGTGAGAAAAGAACAGTAGAACACGAGAGACAGTCAAGAGGGACCGTGTTCTTTGAGGGCATTCTGCCGCCTGCGGTTCCATACATAATGGAGCATCTGCATGCATCATGGCTTTGCATGTCCGACGAATGCTGGCACTTGGCACTCATCGCGGGCAAGTCCCCGACTCTCCTCCCTTGGCCCTTACCTTCTTCCCGCATGGTACTTTTCAAATTTCCACACATGCAAGAATGTAGCGCGTATGCATAGGTACATGGTATTCAGGGACGTGCACTCGACGTTGTCTCAGCCCGTAGCCGAGCCGCTGACATGTTGGCTGCAGCCTGCTGCTTTGCATCCTCGCATGTGTATCACTGTGTCTTATGCCAATACATAGTAAATCGGGCTTGACGCTCTCCAGGTCTCATACTACCCATCGTTCGTATCTTCCTGAACAGAGACAAGGTGATTTGGCATGTCTTCACCCCTCCGTGTGTCAAACATGCATTCTTATGCTGTTCTTACAAAGGATCCTACTTTCTAGCTTCACGTCGTATTGCACAGTCGACATGTGAATCCAAAAAAAAAAAACATAAATAGGCCCGGCTTTCCTCTCGATAGAACCGCTGGTGATTTTTTTGAAACTCTTCTGACTCCGTCTTGATCCAAACGTGTTACCTGACTTACTATCAAACGACGAAGCGACGAAGCGACGAAGCCATAAGAAGACGGTACATTCATCTTAAAGCTGGGTCTCGAAAACATTGCGGCATTAGCCCTTTCGATTGCATTAAGACTCCTTGTGACGGCTACTCTATTGCGGCTCTGACCGTCGCACTTGCGCTATACCTATACATCCCCCGCTAAGCCGGTTCCTACCAGGTAAGTGCTCTCACCTTTTGGTCGGGTCGGTAGGGATATTCGATGCTCACACTCACTGCGCAGTTAAAAGATGACGACGTTCCCGGAAGGTGAGTGCAGACCCTCGTCGCTCGAGGTTCAAACCAGTCACGACTCAATCCCAAGATATTGAAATCATTGGAACAACATACGCGACGCAAACTGTTTGAGTTGTGTCATTCGTCAAGTTGGCACTAGTTACAAGGTAGCTAACATTTCATCAGATACCAGATACTTTGAGCGATACAAGCTCAACCGGTCTATTGCCCAGAGTCAGACACAAACTCCACACAACCAGGCCTCCCAGGCGTGGTGGCCAGAAGGGTCCGACCCTGGTGGAGCAAACGCCGGCGATCAGGTACCCAATCACGTTGAGCCGTCGGGGGATGAACGTTCGTCCCGCAAACGCAAACGTTCATTGTCCACTTCATCTGGGGAGCTTTGGGGCGATGACCACATATACGACGCTGAAGAGGCCGCAGACGAGTTAGAAAAACAAGGTGTTCCACTCGACAGGAAGACTGCATCGCATGATGCCCAACTACAGCGGCTGAAAAATGCCCAAGCGTCGAAACGGTCTCGCACTCGATTGAAAACCATGAAAGAACAGCTCGATCAGAACAAAAAAGAGCTCGATCAGAACAAAAAAGAGCTCGATCAGAACAAAAAAGAGCTCGATCAGAATAAAAAAGAGCTGGAGAGAGAGAGAGAACTGCGATTGGAAGCTGAAGAAAGAGCACGGCAATTGATGCAACAGCTTGAGAATAAGAGGTAGACACAGCCCGAACAAGTCAGGTCCAGATTTGGGTCCGGCTCCTTCTCCGTCGAAATCCTCTGGAAACGAGAATAAACCGCCATCTCTCGAAGCTGAAGACATGAAGGCATTGCTGCCAACTTTCGACCATGAGGCCAGTGAGCGCCCACAACAAAGATGCCATACGTCGATACATGTATGTACCTACCAGAGAAGCCAACCCCTTGCGATTTTCTTCATCTTTCTGATTCCTCTTATCTAGGCAAGGCATTACCTCTGTTCTAACCGCGCCCCAAAGCTTCTCCGCTGCGTGTCTCAGTCTACATACCTTCCAGCCGGGCGGCAATGATCATGGCGTGTCATCATAATGTCGAGTGAGAGTCCGAGACCTTGTTCATATAGTATATACTGGATGGCGATAGATGGTCATTGGCATGGCGTTTTGACATTGGATGGAAAAAGTTTGATTTCGTGCATTGGATTCGGAGTTTACAATCTTTGGATTTGAAGGGTCACGTCAGAATGTCAAGGGCTGGCGTGCAAATGGCGTTTTTTAACTTTGTCGACATGAGATAGATTTCTTTTGATACCCCAACTTTCAACAGGCGTTATTGCATTTTTATTCTTATCCATCTTTTGAACTACATATCGTGCATAATGGATTTAATGTGACTCATTACATATTGCTCAATGCTTTTTTCTCAGAGAGTCGGGGTGATGAATCATCGATGATCGACGACTTCGGACTGTCAGTGTCACGATCCACGAATCTGAATTGCATGAACTTGGATCAGAATCGACTTTCAGACAAGAAAGACAACGTCACGGACTCACGAGTCACGGGCGACAGAGGCCAGTTCGGCTCCGACAACAAGTTCTCAAGTTGAAGGTCAACTTTTACTCCTTCTCCGGTATAGTCATAATTCGCTTCGCACCGTGCACGTCAAGACTCAAGTACGTGAGTATATCCTCCTTGATCAGGTGATTCCGAGATCTTTGGATGGAAAACCGTTTGATCTTCCAACTTGTTCCAAGAGCTGTGGACCTCAGGCATGGAGTCTTCCACGGCCTTGATCAATGATGGGTTGAGATATCCAGACGACCTCCGGCACGGTCACGATCTTGTTTATGCAACTCCAAAAGTCTCGTGGAGGTCTCGACTCTCGAGTGGTTGCAAAATTCGAATTTCGACCGACAAAAGGTCTACAATTGTTGAAGCAGTTCGATGACAGCCAAGTCAGTTTCAACACCGCAATCGTTCTTGATGAGTGTCATCATTCAGTTCATTCTGGTTACCGGCATTGTCGCGAGCCAACTCGCATGAATAAGTTTTCTTTGAACCCGACAAGGAAGAGTCTGCCATATAACAGAGGTAATGACCGCATGATATTTATCTGTCGCTGTCGAATGGGGAACTCCGAACTGCACACGAATGCAAGAATGAAAGCGCGTGAAGTGCGTATGCATATAGCCCATGTATGTAAGATTGTAAATGGTATTCAGGCACGTACATTCGACGTTGTTTCAGCCTGGAGCCGAGCCGCTGACATGTTGCCAGTTGGCTGCGGCGCCTTGCATCCTCGCATACTATTACTCCGTTTATTACATGTGGCCTATTCTAATAGTCAATCGGGCTTGACGATCTCCAGGTCTTATACTACCCATCGTTCGTGTCTTCTTGAACAGAGACAAGGTGATTTGGCATGTCTTCACCCCTCCGTGTGTCAAACATGCATTCTTATGCTGTTCTTACAAAGGATCCTACTTTCTAGCTTAACGTCGTATTTCACAGTCGACATGTGAATCCAAAAAGATATATAAATAGGCCCGGCTTTCCTCTCGATAGAACCGCTAGTGATTTTTTTGAAACTCTTCTGACTCCGTCTTGATCCAAACGTGTTACCTGACTTACCATCAAACGACGAAGCGACGAAGCCATAAGAAGACGGCACATTCATCTTACAACTGGGTCACGCAAACATCGCGGTACTCGCCTTTTCGGCCACTGTCCACATCAAGACTTCTTGTGACGGCTGCTCTGTTGCGGCTCTACCAGCTTAGTGTTGTCACCTTTTGGTCGGGTCGGTAGGGATATCCGATTCCCTCACGGCGCAGTCGACAACTTTGAAATGCCGACGTTTCCAGAAGGTGAGTGCAGATCCTCGTCGCTCGAGGTTCAAACCAGTCACGACTCAACCTCATATTGAAATCATTGGAACAACATACGCGACGCAAACTGTTTTGAGTTGTGTCATTCGTCAAGTTGGCACTAGTTACAAGGTACTGTACATAGCTAACATTTCATCAGATACCAGATACTTTGAGCGATAAAATGCAGTGACGCGAAGCTGTGCCAATGCGCGCCAGAGATAGGCAAAACTGACCAATAGACAGCCTGCGCTAACGTAAGGCCGACCAATGGAAGCGACAGAAATCTGGAAGACTCCACACCATAGCTCATATACCACTTGGTAACATGTGTGACGGTTACCCGTAACTGCTCTTTCCGTCGTTGCATGCACCTATATATCCCGCACTAAGCTGGTTCTCATCAGCTTAGTGTTCTGACCTTTTGGTCGGGTCGGTAGGGATATCCGACTCCTCACAACATGGAGCATAAAGAGGCAAACACGAAATGTGCGCCTCCGCTACGCGTCGCCGCACGATTTCTTCAGTTTTGCCTAACAAGCTCAACCAGGCCTCCCAGGCGTGGTGGCCAGAAGGGTCCGACCCTGGTGGAGCAAACGCCGGCAATCCACCCAATCACGTTGAGCCGTCGGGGGAGGGTGAACGTTTGTCCCGCAAACGTTCACCCTTCACTTCATCTGGGGAGCTTCGGGGCATGACCAAAAGTATGACGCAGAGAAGACCGCAAAGGAGGTAGAGAAACATATACCTCTCGACAGGAAGACTGCATCGCATGATGCCCAACTAAAGCGGCTGAGAAATGCTCAAGCGTCGAAACGGTCTCGCACTCGATTGAAAACCATGAAAGTTCTTCCTGTCGAGTGGTATACCTTGTTTCTCTACCTCCTCTGCGGTCTTCTCTGCGTCATACTTTTGGTCATCGCCCCGAAGCTCCCCAGATGAAGTGGGAGGGTGAACGTTTGCGGGACAAACGTTCACCCTCCCCCGACGGCTCAACGTGATTGGGTGGATTGCCGGCATTTGCTCCACCAGGGTCGGACCCTTCTGGCCACCACGCCTGGTTGTGTGGAGTCTGACTCTGGGTGACAAAACGATTGAGCTTGTACTGCTCGAAGTATCGTATGTCTTGATGAAATGATGAAATGTTAGCTATGTAGTGCCAACTTGAAGAATGACACAAGTTACACAACTCAAACAGAGTGTCTTGTCCCAATTATTTCAGTGAAATAGGGTTGACTCTTGAGTCTTGAGTCGTGACTGGTTCGAGAATCGACCTTCCAGGCTCTGCACCCACCAACTGGCAACCTTTGGTATACGTCGCCGACTCGCCATGGCCCATTTCAGCTGAGGACTCTAAATGCAGCCGCAGGCGAAACGCGAAACGTCAAGCGCCACGATATTCGCTCATTGTTGTATTCGTCAAGTTGATACTAGGTAGGTAATATGCCGAGTGCCTTCAGATATTGCTCGCCTCATCACGACCATCATCCATGCGCGGTGGCCACTGGCTGAAAGGTTCGCACAGAGTGGGTTGAATCGCGAAAGGGGCGATCCTAGGTACCTAATGACACAAACGATGCTCATGGGGAAGATGGTTGATAACTTGTATGTCAATCCCATCGGACGCTTTTGGACACCACGCATCGTGAAGAGCAACGGCGGTTTCGTACGCCTCGACTCCGTACTGGTGGGGGATTCAATTTCATCCCCCACCAGTATGTATGTAAGTATTTCAACAAAACGCCAAAATGAGACGGCTTGTATACACGTATTCCGTCTTGTGCGCTCGCGTCACGCGTGTGATGCGGCAGAAAATAATGATACACTACCTAGACGACGACATGTCAAGTCATTTTCTGGCAAGCTTTTGGCGATGCATCTGCATCATGCATCATCTGAGCAAGCTGCAACGGTGAGCATCACATTGCCTCATCGTACCACATGAAGTCGTTGATCACTCTTTATTCGCTGTACTGACCGATTCGCAGAGTCTCGTTTGCCAATTCTCGCATGGAAAGGATTCAATCCATTGTCAATTGATATGTAGCTTAGGTACCTATGTGTTAGGTACCTGCCTTTGTCGATCATTCAAAAATGTGGGTCACGGGTGCTCCCGGCTCCACATCTCTTCTGCAACAGGGTTACAGCAGGGCGAGAACATCGAAAGTCAAGGACGATCGGCCGACGACAATTCATATAGACGTACATACATTTTACATATCTTTCCCATATACCAAAATTAATCCCTATTTTTCAGCTGAATCGACAGTTCAACTTCCACTTGTACTTCGCTCAGCACCGAGTTCACCGGCACAGCTTCCGATGAGGCCCGAGTCAGGACATCGAGAGATTTTGGTATGTAGAATTTCAGGAGATAAGCCGTTTTGACCCTGCCATGCAATAATGTCGTACCTTTTGTGACATTGGAAATAGAGAATGAATCGGTTAAAGCTCCAAACAAGGTGGAAGCGAAGTCCCGAAGCGTCGGCACGGTTGCGAAAAAAAAAGCTCTCACAAAACAACTCGCGGAGAACAAGCTGAAGGAACGGCAAGCAATAGAAGAAGCACGGCAACACCGGGAAGAAGCACGGCAACACCGGGAAGAAGCACGGCGTTTAGAGGAGGTGATCAAAGAATTGGAGCTTCAGATTGAAATGAAGAGGGCCCAACTTGCCCAAGAATGTGCCGAAACAGTCGGGTCCGGATTCGGGACCGACACGCCATTAAACTCTTTCACATCAGAAGCATCCTCCGGGAATGAGAATACACTTCCATCTCTCAAATCCCTAGAGGCATCACTGCCAACTGTCGAACAACACGTGAGTCCCAGGAACAGCCCCCTTTTCCAGAAAAGATGCTCAAATGAAATGGCCTGTCCTCATGATGCCCTTACCAGTCAGTATTCTCAAAATTTGAGAATCAAGCGTTGATGTCGCATACTTGTCGATAGAGATAAAACACGTGGGATGTTGCAAAGGTCGTCCCCGACAAAAGATGCTTGGCCAGTTGATTGAAAGCATCTTTGTCGTCTTGCCGCAGCACACAAGAATTAGGATTGGCCGAGATTATATCGCCAACTTTTATTGGGGACGACCTCTCACTGCTCAGGCTCTCAACATCCCACGTGTTCCAATTCCCATCGACGAGCGTGCGACACCGACGCTCTCTCAAATCTTTGAGGAATTTGGTCAGAGCGTCATGAGGACACCATGGCAGAGAAAGAGATTTCGTTAGAACATACCTAGGACCTTGGTCATTTCGCTTGAGCATCAACATACCTCATCACCCATCTCCTCCCGTGGTAGCAAAGCACGACTCACTCATTCTAGCAGATTTCACTTCCAATGTTCACTCACAACGCGTCCGTGCCAGTAACCATGCCCGACGTGTTCCATGACGGAGGACGTGTTATAGATTGGCGCATAATACATTGAATCGCTATCTTGCTCATTCTTTGGTCTTGCAGCTAATAATATGCCTTTGCTTGCGTCAACTAGCCACCTTGAACCCCGTTGAGCATGAACCTACTTGATTCGGCATGATTGCAAACTCCCATCCTACATGCGAACCTCGGCCCATCCATTGACAATCTTACTGCCTGTAGACTCAGCATCTCGCAGCAGGCCACTCTCATGATCTCATCTCACCATCTCCATCCCCTACCTGTAGGCTGTCACTAGTCAGGGCCTCTACCACCCCTCTGCCTCGTAATCCATATCTACCGCTCTTCTCTCCTCCCTCTCATCCGCATTCTCCCCTACCTCCATCCCAGCCATAGCATCATCTCCCGCCGCGACTCCCTCAGCAGCACCGCCCTCCTCCGTCGTCGTCCTAGTCGTCTTCTTCTTCAACGAGCCGGCATTGGCGCTGGCAGCCCCACCCGCGCTTGCGGCATTATTAACCCACGAGAGCTCCAGCGTGCCTTGCAAGCCTGGGAATTCCTTGCCGTGGAGAGAAAAGTAGAATTTCTCAGCGGTTTTGCGATCGCGGAAGGAGACGTGTGTGACGGAGGGAGAGGTATCGACGGATTCGAATTCGCCCAAGTTCTGGAATGAAGACATTAGCAATGGGAAATCAGGTGTAAAGACTGAGCGGGAGGGCCAAAGAAAGAAGAAGATGTTGATCAACGAAAATGGAGAATCGTGTTAAAGCCTGGGAGAATGCTGTGAAAGTGGGGAAACAGACCGCCACCGAACAAATTCCAGAAAGACGGAGAAACAGGGGAGGAGATAGAACATACCAGCAAAAAGTGCCTCAACTGCTCATCCCTCTCCGACGGCGTAAAATCCACCCCCCTCATAGCCAGCCTCCTCGGCCGATTATCAATAGAAAACTGCGCATACGCAGCATGTCTCCCCGCAGGATCCTGGAAAGAAGACCCCCCCGCCGCCGCCGCTGCCGCTGCTCCTGCTCCTCCTCGTCCTCGATATGCGCCAAAGGCTCCCCTCCCGCGATACCCGCGGCCCCTGTATCCGCCCCGAAAAGGGGGATGCTCCGCAGCCGCAGCATCAGGATCGATACCCAGCATCTTGGCTTCTTGTTCCAAAGCAGCGAGTTTAGCGCGCAGCAAGTCCGCACTAGACGATGAGCCCGTCTGCCCCGATGAAGCATCCGCAGTGCCGTTCTTGGCCGCGAGTTTCACCCGCAGACGCTCTGTTTCGGCTCGGTGTTTGGCCAGAAGCTCCTGTTGCTGCGCCTCGAGTTGCTCGCGCTGTTTCTGTAGCTCCGTCTTTTTCTCCTCGCGCTGCTGGTGTAGTTTCTGGGCCTCGTTTTGTTTGCGTTGGAATTCCTGCATGTCGATCTCTGGTTCGGGAGAATTTGCTTCATCGCCACCGACGATAAAAGGCTGGTTGGTGTTGCTTGTCCCGTTGGGTATCGCCGAGGAAGACGATGAGGCTGGCATGCTGGGCTTGCTCATTTTGGGATCCTTGTACCAGAAGACCTTGACGAAGCGGTTGTCAAAGATGACTTTTGGTGAGCGGTAGGCGTCGTTTGCGGAGGCCCAGGTCTGGAATTTGACAATCGCGAGGTGTTTGTAGGGCAGCATGGATAGTTCGACAATATCTCCGTACTGGGAGAAGAAGCCCCGGACCTCTTCTTCGCTGCAATGCTCTTCGGGGATGTTTTCTACCACGATGGTCGTCTTGGACTTGTCGGTTACGGGTCCTTCGGCTGAAAATGCCGCGCGACCGCCGCCTCTGCCTCCGCCTCTTTGACCTCCTCTGCGACCACCGCGCTCTCGGCCCGTGTTGTTAAAATCGGCGGGGGGGAACGGCAATATCATGGCGTTGACAGGGTCGTATTCTGTAGCACACCAATCTTGTTTAGCAGCTTGATCATCGAACAAAAGAAATGGAAGTTGCTGCATCGTGGAGCCCGGGATCCAAAGACTCACCTTCTTGGTTTGCGGCTTCTACTCCGCCGGCATGATCAAAGTTACACGTACTCCCCCTCGAGCAGTAGCCCTTCTGGTCAAAATCTCTACACCTCCTCCTTTTGGACCCGCCCCTCTCGCCTCTTCCTGCTGCTGGTCCAAACCATCCAGACGACGCATCACCCATCATGGGAAACGCCATACTCATTGCCTGCATGCTCATTAACGCCTCCATCGGATTATTCGGATCCAAGGGTGGCATCATGAGACCCATGGGGTAGTTCTGTCCCTGCATCTGACTCTGATGACCCTGTCCATAGGCGGCCCTATCCTCCGCGTGGCCACCTCTTCGTCCCCGTCTAGCGTGCTTCGCCGCTCTTCCATGAGAACCGTTTCGATCATGGTCGTTCGGCGCCACTGTTTCTTCGAATCTCCGCTTCCTGGGTTGCTGTTGCTGAGGGTTCGCAGGCGCGGTAGGCGGCTCCTTCGTGACCATAGGAGAAGGCTTCGGTGCTGGCGGTGCTGGCGCGCCAGGCACATACGATCGATAGGTGATTGCTTGAAACACATCATCTAGGAACTGCTTCGAGTCTGAAAGCCCCAAATTAGTGTCAAATTTCGCGCACCAGCAGCAAGAGAGCTATCATGGTAAACGCGCCTCAAACGGCCCACCCAGAATAACGAAGAAGCCCAAGTCCAAGAAGAAAAGAGATTGACTGACCTTCTGTCAAAAAATCAGGAATCTCCTGCTCACACAACGATCTCACGCTCGCTTCATCTCCATCGTGTTTCAGCAAGGCGATTACGTATTCTGCCAAAACATCCGCGTCGGCGTCCGATCTGCGCTTCATGTATCAGCAAACACACGTCACAAGACGTCTTCCACGAGTCTCCATCTGCGGACTGTCGGCAAACGCACGTATTCTCGATGCGCTTCACGATCCAGGCTTTCAGAAGCGGCGCATCTTCCTCGGAGAACAACATGACTGGTTGTTGACTGGTGGGCGATCGTGTGCCGCGAAAGCCGCTATGCTGCGCTGCGCTGCTATGCGTGAGCTGAGGGCGAGGACTCAGGAACGATCAGAGCATTCGAATGATTCGATAGTCACGTTCGTCCGATGTCTTGTTCGCTAGGAGGTCTAGGATCGATGATGGCTGGGCAGTCGCTCCAGGAAATGCTAGAGTGAAAGGCCAAGCTGTTGCAACTTGCAGGTCAGCGTGTACTTTGTTGCTATAGGCTAATCTACAGCCGCGTCACGAGTGTTTGTCGACCTACGCGGCTTTTCATCGGCACACTTCTAGGTACACATGATACGTACTTCCCGTGCCACAAGTTACAACTTACAACTCACGGCGTGCTGCTTGCATGTTTCATCTGCATCACTTGCATCATTGCTGCACTGTACTCCATTTATGTAGGGTCTCATTATACAGGAACCCCATTCTGTTACACAGGAACCCCAACCGCCGCGACCGGCGATATTTTGTCGTACACGTGACCATCCGCCCCTGCATCTGCTTTCAATTCCTGGATTCAGCCGTGGGCCGAGCACTTCGTGACCGCTTTCATTGATCAGCACCGTCATTTTGGCCTCACAACGACGTCGTCGGCTGAATCAATGCACGCAAGTATCAAACGGCACATTTCTGGCAGCACAGGAGATCTTCGATCAGCAACGGATGGCCTTGTCTCGTTCTGGAAGGCGCAGGGCGCTAGAATACGCGCGGAAGAGACTTGTTAGCGGGCGGTTTGGTACTGACACGCTGGGTGTCTTGTACTCAGAGCTGAGGGGTAAAGTGAGTGAGAATGCTCTTTCCTTGATTGTCAAGGAGTTAAGGTCGCTTCAGAAGCCCAGGCCCGGAGTCCCGATGCCTTCTTTGCCATGCGATTGCGGGATTAGCATTGGTCTGGGCCTTCCTTGTCGGCATCGCCTCTTCCAGTACCAGGAACAAGACGTTCCCATCCCTCTTGAAGCCGTAGATCGATTCTGGTGGCTCGACCGGACGCGGCTTTTGACCGGAGATGATCTCCCTCTTGGACCGTACGATCCCTTAATCGTTAAGGGCAAGGGGAGGCCGAAAGGTAGTCTTGGTCTAGGCTCACGATCGCATCGACGCGACCCGACGCTGCTTGACAGAGCTCTTAATCAGGAGCGCAATGAAGCATTGCAAAATTCTTCATCCGCGCCGTCATCATCAGCGCCTCCAGTTCGAAACCGAAAGCGACGTCTTCCACATCCGGAGTTTGCTGTCCCAGATGCGCCTAATTCGCCTTCCGCGATCACGAATGCTTCGTCCACAATCAAGGCTTTGGAGTGGCTGGACGTTCATGGGGATACGTATGAGGCTGGTACGCAGATGCCTCGCGCGTCTCAACGAATGGCGCCGCCGTTGGAGGACCCAGAGGCGCCATTCTCACTGGGAGGCTCGGGAGACATCATCTTAAGAGATAGTGAGGGCTTAGCAATTGAAGTCGAGGATGACGTTACCAATGAAGCGGAAAATGAGGCTGACATTGCAGCTCATGATGGCACAGGAGGCGATGATGTCGCCACTCGGGAGTATTGGGATGGTGTTGCGCAAGAACATTGGGAAGTCAATTAAGCATTTTGTATTTATTTTCAAATTTATTTTCCACATTTCAAATTTACAAGTCGATCAATTGATCTTTGAAGCATTTGCCCAAGTATCGTTGTGCGGAATGGTCACGTGTTTATGACAAATATCGCCGGTACCGGCGATTGGGGTTCCTGTGTAACAGAATGGGGTTCCTGTATAATAAGACCCTTTATGTACTTCAAATGCTGCATTTCATCATAGGCGAAACGTCACAATGACATTGATTCTTCATTTAAACTTTCAATTCATCCGAGACGACATAACTACATATGAAAAGCTGAACAATGCCCTCCGATGCCTCCGTTGATTATAGCTCAACCTTGCATCTTGGGCTAATTTATCTTTTATTTTGCTCCCCTTGGTCGGCTTGCCCGTAGACTACACCCACCACTTGAGCATCCGTCAACTCCGCCTGGCTGGCTTCCCGTGACGAGAACACCCCAAGCCCATAAGCAGCCTCTTGACGACACGCACGACACAGAATTCTATTGACAGTGAAAAGAGCCGTTTACAACTTGTCGTAGTACTGGATGAATTGTTAGCGTGATTCGAACAGAATGCGTCAGGAATGTCACAAATGCAGAAACTTACGTTCTCGACGCCGGGAACGTCAACCTTGATACCCTTGCGCTTACGCATCTCCGTAACAATGGTTCCGACCTTGGAGGTGGGGTCCAGAGGTGAGCCACCAGGCAGAACCTGCCAGTGGTCAAAGACGGACTGGGGGAAGGCCTGGCCGGAGGTGGCCTGGCGCAAGTCACCGTTGAAGCCGAAAGACTCCAAGACAGGCAGATAAGCCTTGATGTTGAAGAGAGGCGTACCAGGACGCTGCTCCTCGTTGAAGACGTGACCACGACGGCGGGTAAGCACACCGTAGACACCACCCATGGCCTGCTCGGGCACCTGGATTTCCACCAAGTACACGGGCTCGAGCAAAGCGGGCTCGGCCATCAGGGCGGACGCGTAAAGGACACGACGGGCAGTGGGGATGATCTGACCGCCACCACGGTGAATGGCATCGGCGTGCAGGGTAACATCAAGGACGTTGAAGCGGATGGAGCGCATGGGCTCCTCAGCAACGGGACCCTCGCGGGAAGCCCACTGGAAACCAGAGACGACAGAGTCCTTGATTTCGTTCAGGTACTGAACAGCCTTGGTCTGGTCAACCAACAAGTTGGCGCCAGTGCCGTCAGGACCGAAACACCAAATCTTACGAGCATCAGTGACGTCCCAGCCAAAGTCGTCGGCCAGAACACGGGCACGGGCCTTGAAATCGTCACGGGCAGAGATCTTGCCACCCTCGATAGCCAGAGACAATTCCTCGTCCATGGGCTCGGCAACCATGTACAGACGGTTGTGCTTGTTGGGCGACTTGGACAGAGCAGTCATGCTGGACTTGCCCTGAACGGTCTCACGGTACTGAACGACGGGGTCGGAGATGATGAGAGGCACACCAGCGTGGTCCTCCTCAAGATCCTTCAAGCAAATCTCGAGATGCAGCTCACCGGCACCGGCAACAATGTGCTCACCGGACTCGGAGTGCATGGTCAGGACGCAAGGGTCAGACTTGGACAGACGCTTGAGACCTTCGACCAGCTTGGGCAGATCCTGGGCGTTCTTGACCTGGACGGAACGCTGGACGACAGGCGAGACGGAGAACTTCATCACCTTGAGGTTGTGGGCAGTGTCGGAGGTGGTCAGGGTACCAGACTTGAGCAAGAACTGGTCGATACCGACAAGACCGACAATGTTACCAGCAGGCATATCATCAATGGGCTCGACCTTGCCGCCCATCATGAGAACGGTACGCTGGATAGCCTTGATGAAGAGATCCTCCTTCTTTCCAGGGGTGTAGTTGGGGCCCTGAATGCGGACCTTGAGACCGGAACGGACGGTACCGGAGAAGACACGACCGAAGGCGTAGAATCGACCCTTGTCGGAGGTAGGCACCATCTTGGAGACGTACAACATCAGAGGACCCTTGGGGTCACAGTCGCGAATACCAATGGCGGCCTCGTCATCCAGAGGTCCCTCGTACAGGGTCTCAGCACGGTATCGCTGGGCAGTGACGGGGGAAGGAAGATGGAGAATCATCATCTCCAGCAGAGAGTCGGCAGCGGGCAAGAAAGTTCGCATAACGACCTTCAGCAGCTGCTTACCCTCCTTGGCGCGATCGTCGACGCTCAGCTTAAGCTGAAGCTTCTCGAGCAAAGTGTTGATCTCGTCGTTCTTGAAGTTCATGACGGCGTGGAAGATCTTGAAGATGGGGTCCAGAATGAACTGGTTGAAAGCACGCTCGAGCTGCTTACCCTCGTAGGTGCCGTTCTTGGTCCACTTCTTGGTGTGAGGGTTGAAGTAGTTGTCGCCCTGAAATAGTTGTTAGTGATGCCGACTTTTCCAAGTTCTGCAGTCCAGGACCAGTTGGGAGGGAGAATCAGAAGGAAAACACAATAAGCACATGCTAGTACGTACCCACAGACGCTCCATCATCTTGTTCTTGTCGACACCAAACTTCTTGGCGTATCGGACAGCGAACTGACGGACAGTGAAGGCCCAGCCGTGCAGACCGGAACCGAAAGCAATGGTACCCTTGTCGGGGTAAACCTGAACGTCACCAAGAGTTTTGTCTAGGTAGGTGGAGATGATGACGTTGACAGACTCAATGGTACGTGAGAAGGACTGGTAGAGATCCTCCTTGGAGACCTGAAGCTCGAGAAGAGCACGGTCGACCTTGTTGATGATGATGACGGGCTTGATACGCTCACCGAGAGCCTGTCGGAGCACGGTCTCGGTCTGCACGCAGACACCTTCGACGGTGTCGACGACAACAAGAGCACCATCGGTGACACGGAGAGCAGCAGTGACTTCGGATGAGAAATCAACGTGACCAGGGGAGTCGATCAGGTTGATCAAGAAGTCCTGACCATCAGTCTTCTGGCCAACAATGTCCTTGATGTCTTCGGGGTCGTCAAGATGACCGTACAGAGAGATGGCAGTCGACTTGATGGTGATACCACGCTCTTGCTCGTCGGCACGAGTATCCGTCGCTCGAGCATCACCAGCCTTCGCGGCGGAAATGATACCGGCCTTGGCCAGAAGAGAGTCGGTCAGGGTAGATTTGCCGTGATCGACGTGGGCAATGACGGACATGTTACGGACATTGGTGGGCTTGTCCATAAGCTGGCGGATCTCATCGATGGTAAAGCTGCATTGAAGAATGTGATTAGTGTCAAAATACTCAACTTTCATTTCAACTGAGTTCGTTGTGCTTTTTCAATCCCTTGGCAAAGTCTCTGATACTGAGGAGATGCCTGCAGATTGGAGACGCATATTTTTCTCAGATTGTTTCCGGCTTTTCATTTGCTGCGCCTCTTCCGTCAAGTATCCCAAGGTAGCTTGACCCCGAGTCACTCAGACAGACTTCCTTCTGAGGCACTTTGGGCCAAAAAAGCTGAACAATGGCAGTTGTTTACCACGTCCGTGGCTCGCTGGCTCAGTGTTTTGCCCCCATCCGAAAAAAAAGCCCCTTCAAAGGAGCCCTTTGAGAGAAAAAAGCATAGTAACAACAAGCGCGCATGCAAGATAATCCCAAGCATGCTCCAGTGGTGGAATTTACTCACTTAACCATGTTGGCGGTGTTGTTGAGGGCGACCTCGTCTGTGGGAAAATGTTGATGTAGAAGGAGAAATCCTCAAGTCGCTGGGCAAAGCGGGGTTGAAGATTTTCACCCCACGCTCAGGATGGTCTATGCTTGAGAATCAAACAAAGAGACAGCTGACCACCGTAGAGCTGATGACTCAACGACGACGCGACAGGTGACGAATTACAAAAAGAGACAGCAAAAATGACTGTCACTCTTCGTTGAAAAAATTGTCCACTTGGAGGGGGTGGTGGGAGGAAGAGCAAGAAAGGGGAGCGGAAGGGGGGGTCGAGGGAAGTGGAAAATATGGTGTGCAAAAATCTTGCGGACCAAGAAGTGGGGCCACCGATCAGGCTCTTCCTCCTCTTCCTCTGGGCCGGGAATGGGTCGCCTAACAGATCAAACTTCTACCCAACGCCGCCTGGTCGGTCTGGTGGTACTGGTGCTGGTGGTCTGGCGATTTTGATCGAGCAGACTGTAAAGGTGCAGAAGCCTACATCCGGGTTCAATGGCAAACGCAGCAGCATTGAGCAGACCGCGCACTGCTCGGCTTCGCGAAGTACGGTAGAGTAGAATCGCGGTGGCGCAGCGCGCATAAGCCACAGATGCAGCCACTCATGATCAATGACCGCTGTAGCCTGTGGCGAGAGAAGTGAGAAGCCGTATGACCGTGTCCGTGTCGGGCAAAAGCGGAGTCACTGGTCAGTGACTGGTTATTGTCAGCTAAGAGCCTGCGAATAAGAGGAGAGGGCAGCAGCCCTGCCAGCCAAAGACTCCGAAGACAAGTACCAAACGTTACATCCTCTTATGTACTAAGCCGCCATACATCAGACCATCGGAGTGACTTGTCGAGAGGGTCACCGCCTTCGTGCCCAATCCTATCGGCGTCCAGATGGCAGGCAGAGGCTCACCCTAGATTAGGGGTGCAGCCAATCATGTCGCAGCTCGATGGGCATTTCATGAACTCCAACATTGATCGACGATACTCCCGTAGAAATACGGAGTACATAGTATGTACCTGCAATTAATTGGGGGACGTCATATCATACCGATGGGCTTGTTGATCCTTTGTCATAACGTACAGAGTACATACACCATAGACATGTTTAGACACGGGCAGTAGAGAGTTGATGACTCTTTGCAAGCTGGTCACTTTACTCATGCGTCCTCCATTAGCCACTATGTATCTACGTGTAAAAATATGTCATGAAGTAAATGATACCCCCCCAAAAACCGGGCCCGCAACCTTGGAAAAGAAGATGATGAGATATGCATAAAGAAAACCGGCCAAAGAAAAGAAGAAAATTAAATGGAAATATGCAGGCATGATTTACGACCGCAAATGGAAAAGGGAATTGTATACATGTGTAGGAAAAACCCCCCAGGAAAAGAATGCTGCCCCAATGACCAACGCCAAATAACTTCGCTCGCTGCCTCACGACCCCAGAATCCGCGAATATGCATCTTCCACCTCCCCCGCCAACTCCAACAACGACACAATCACAATCTGATGCGTCAGATTAGGAAGCCGTTCCCGATGCAGCCCAATCCACTCCAGCGGCGGCGTCGCCTCTCCCATGTCCCTCAGCTGAGGCGTCTCAATCACCGGCGGCTCCAGCGCCAGATAATCATATTTTGACTGCGGCACATGCACCTCCGCCGTAATCTTCTGCTGTTCCCCGCCCTCCACCTCGGGAAGCACCCCCGTAATCTTCACCGCCGTCATGGGGAGTTGTCGACCCCAGACCTGTTGGAGAGATTTCGAATGCGTGGCCCACATGCCCCGGATGTAGCTGATGCGGGAGTAATTCCAGCCGACTTCCACTTTGCCCTCGAAGGCGCTCTTGAAGATATACTCGATGTGGTTGCTCGCGGGTTTCTGCCATGTCTCCATGACGGCTTCGACGCGTGGGACCTTGAGGATAGTGCCGCCGCGGGAGCCTGTGGAACGTTGAACGACGTCTTCAACTGTCATCTCCGACATGGACTTGGGGGCTTCGGCGTCGCGGACCCCGGCGAGGCCGATTCGTAGTTGGCCGAGGACCATGCGGAGGTTGCTGTGGATTTGTCGCTGGTCTAGGCTGGCGGAGAAGCGGGCGTATGCGTTGAGTGCCTCGACCTTGAAGACCTGGTGGTCTGAAAAGGTACTGGGGAAGACGCCCAGGTTCAGTGCCTTGAGACTCACCACGACGTCCGTGTCGAGAGAAATAGGTGACTTGGATAATATCTCGTCATCTACTTCTCTCTTGGACGCGGCGGTTGGAGAGCTGGAGTGCGGTGAAAGTGCTGGCGCTAGTGCTGTTGCTGCTGCCGCTGTTGCTGGTGCTAATCCGCGCGAGGCACTGGATCCTCGTTTCATAAACTTCTCAATCTCCCTCAGCGAGGATTCAAAGTTCTCCCGCCGTTCTTGGATGAGCCTCTGCACTGCTTGGTATAGTGCAACGGACTGAGCCACTGAAGTCGTGGTCCCGAATATCTGCACCGCCTCGCCATCCAGTATGGCCACCAGACGATCGCCGCGTCCTTCCTTCTGCTCTCGCACGTTGTACATGAGAAACTCTAGCGACGTCACGTCCGCCACGAGGAAAGCCTGGTAATCAAACGCCGCCTTGACGCGCAGTGCGTTGAATGCTAAAGATGCCTGCACAAGCGGCGTCTCATTGAGAGCCTCCTCACGCCGAGGCCAGTGTATTGAAGTCTGTAGTCGAAAGTCCTGCAGGGCGACAAAGCCACTCAAGCGCCCCGTGCAATCAATGCCAACCTTCTTGAACCCCAGGCAGAGATTCTGCTCCCAATCCGAAGTCTTCTTGGATGAGATCCAGAAATCATTGATATGAAAGATGGACTTGCCGATTGCCTGCCCCAGGTCGATGCTGACGTCAAGGGCTGCGAAAGAAATGGTCGCCGTGCATGGGAATGCGGCTGTGGCGGCGACCTCTTGGTACCGCTGCACAAGATGCGCTTGCGAAGTTTCGGTTGGCATTCTTGGCTTTTGCACGGGAGGCTTCTGCCGCAACTCCTCGGGGTACCATATCTCTCGAAACAACAGAAAGTCTTGGACTTGCTTGGCATTGACAGACACCTTCATGGGACTGACTTCGAGGATCGCAGACACGCCACTAGTTCCACTAAAGTGCTTGCTGTTCATGAAAGAAATGGTCACCGAGTCAAGCTCGAAACTGGCGGTGGAATCCCGGGAATACACGTGCTGTACTGACGCCTGAGGCTTGGTCACCACGCCAGAGATGGCAAAGAAATTGCCCTGTTCCTGCGATGTGACGGTATTCAAGGTGAAGAAGACATTGTCGAAGCAGGTCGTCGCAGACACCCGAGCAATGGGCTGACAGCTCAAGGAAAACTCTTGCTTCATGATTCGGAGACCGAGATCGAGTCGCAAACGCCCGAGCACAGTGCTTGGGTCTGCGGTGAGGAAATTATCTTCATCTGCAGATTTTGTCGACTTGAGCTTCGACTCCGCTGGCTGCACTTGCTGCTCCTTCGATCGGCGAGACTGTGGTCGTTGTGGCTGACGATCCAGCTCCTCATCGTCATCACGGACAACCTTCTTGACGGAGGAAAGGATGTCGAGCACAAGCGGCACCACGGACGGATAGAGGATATTGCTGGAAGCATTGATCTTGATTTCTCCATGCAGAGATGGGTCCTCCTTTCCGTTGTCATAGTACTCGGCTTTCCATGCGAGACCTGGAGTACGCAAAACGGCGCCAGATCCGGAATCATCGGCGCTGAACTGGCCATATTTGCCCGCCAGCGATGGCTGACTATACTTGGACTCGGCCACAGCACTGGTCGAATTCTTTCTGGTGGATACATAGACAACAGCACCCGCAAAGTCGGCATCCACGAGCAGGCTTTCCAATCGTTTCTGGCCAAACATGCGGCGCTGCTGCCGTAATGGAGGCACAGCATTCTCAGACTTCTTCTGTGCCGCTGCCGATGCCGATGCCGCCGCCGCCTCGTTCGTCGCGGGATCCTTAGTCCACTGCGCGGATGCGGTCTGAACGTTCTTCATGGACAGAGAGATGGACTCGACCAAATTGGCTGCCGGTACAATGAAGGCGGAAGTCAGTCGGAGATCCAAAGAGTCTCCGACGGCTTGGAATGCCATACGTCGGGCATCAGGCGTCGAGACATAGGCGACATTGAATATGACCTCTGGCAACAACGCTGAGTGTAGAGAGCGCACAGATCTGTCTCGCCCTGGAGGTACCATCTGAAGTAAAAAGTTCTCAATGGTGAGGCGTGCAGATTTTCGAGTCCGAGTACCAAACTCAATGAGACTGATAGACAGAATCAAGTCCTCCTTGGCACTGTCCTCCCCTGCAGACTCGTCCGCAACTTCCCACGAGAAGGTCATGTTTCTGAGCTCAAATTTGTACGTGATAGATGAAAGCACGGACTCCAAAAGATCCGAGTCTTCGCTCCAGTTATCCTCATTCTCATCATCATTGATCTTAAGTTTAGGCTTCGTCTGCCGCAGCTTCCGAAGATACTCCAATTCTCGCGATGTGTCCAGGTCTCGAATTCTGGAACCCATGTAGCCGATCACATCAATGACTGTCGATACCGTCTCAGGCGATAGATTCATGGCCAGGTCGTCATTGCGGAAATGAAGAGACCAGTCTTCCTTTCCATTATCTTTGTGGCGAGAAGTCGCCGAGATGTTGATGCCCGTAGAAAAGTTGCCACATGACCGCAGCGCATCTGGCTTTCCACGGCGGATGTCGAAGCTGATATGTCGCAAATCGATATGAAGATCAGGATATTTGAGTGGCTTTTCCTGAGGATCATGCTGGTTGGTGGCGTGCAGTGTGACTTTATCTAGGGCGAAGAGAAGTTGAGCCATCGGCTCGTCAGCAGACTTGAGCGATGTTTTTGCCAGTATCCGAACCCCGGCCAGTGCGAGGTGGCAGTCATATGCCAAGCGAACGGCATCGTTTTGTGAGGTGGGTTCCTTGGGATCCTTGAGCGGCGTTTTTGCCTTGGTCGATCCAAACGTATCCGTCATGTGGAGTTGGATGATCTTGATCTGCTGTTGAACCTCTTCGATCGCCCCGGAGATCTGTGGGCGTTTCAGCGCCGAAAGAAGGTTGTATATGGCAGACGCGTCTAGGCAAATCACCTCCACGGAGGCGAGAACATCCACGACACTGCCAGTAGATTGTGCTCGACTAGTGATGCGCCCATTTGCGGGCGGTATTTGCAGTAATGAGATGCTCTGCGGTTCGTTTTGGACGTTGATCTGCATCTCATGAGAGTTTTCTTTGATGTCAAAGTCAAAGATGATTTCTTTGCTCAAGTTTGCGGCGCACGATGCTCTAGCAACAGAACCAGACATTTTATATGTCAAGGACTGTACGAGCGGCAAACTGATGGTGTACCCGCCCAAAAACATGGCTGTGTTGACGAGAAAGGTGCTCATGCGCGTCTTGACCTCATCTCGTTTCTTGCCACCTTCCACGGATGCAGGCAGTTGATCTTTCAACTTGTATAGCCGAGCAACTTCGTCCATGATGAGCAAGTCCAGGACTTCAAACAAGCCCACAGGATCTTGCTCTATCTTCAAGGATAAATCACTTGAGCTTGCAGAGGCTTTGAGAACATGAGCCGTGGTCTCAGAAGTTTGCTGAATCTCATGTGCGCAATAGACACTGGGGTCGTACAGTTGGAAGATACTCAGCATCTGTCCGTGACTCTGTACCTTGGACGTGACCAACTCGCAGTTCAGCATTGCGGTCGCTACACTCAGCTCTTCTCCTGCGTTGCAAAGCACGATTGACGCTTTCGCATCATCAATGATAGTTTTCGCCGTCAGATTGATGGTTTCTGCTTCGAGGCAACCCTTGTTCACCTCAAGCACAACGTGATATGCCCCAGGTGAAGGCGCCGGTTGGCCAGTCGGCTCTGGGACGTCTTTGGCAGTCTTTGGTGGCGATGGTTGAGCTTTATTATAGAGACGTAAAATGTCTTCCGCTAATTCACAAAGCTCCCAGTTCAGGCGTATGGTTCCTTCTCCACAGCACACACTGATAATTGTCAAAGGTCCGTGAAAGTTTGGCATCTCTGGTAGTACGCCAGCTAGTTTCCTCGCGGATCTCTTGTCCATTCGCATGGTAAGATCAAGAACTCGAATACAGTTCTGCTTAGGGCCCGGGTCTAGCACAAATTGCAGCTCAGAAAGATGGCAAGCGCCAAGAATCGGATACTCCTGCGAGGGAGGCTTATCTTTTGTCAATTTGTTCCCGAAAATGTTGTTCAACAGGACCGTACTTGAAGGGTCATCCAGATCCCAGCTGCGCCACTTTTGAAACGCAGCGACAACTGACTCAACGGCATCAACAGGTAGTCTAGCAGAGTGGTTCTGGCACATTTCGGAAATTTCTGCGCGCTTATCCTGGCTCAGCGTAGACCATATCTGTCGCATTCGCATCATCAGCTTCCACGAGTCAACGGTTCTCATGTGCTCATGAGCAGATCGCAGTACAGTAGAAGGTCGAATGAGAAATGATGGATCATTGGTTGCTTCTCCCTCTTCCAACAATTTGTATGTCAATAATTGCAAGCGGTTTTCCTGATGAGATGAAGTTTCCGACAACAAGGTTCCTAGCTCAGAGGCAATGCTCCCGGTTCGGTATATGAGAGAGGCCAAGTATTGGACTTTGCCGGACGCGGTACTGCCTACAACGGACCCGATATCCGCATCAAGATAAGTCGTATCTTTTTGACCGAGCGACAACCGAACATCGTTGATATTGAACATGACTGCGGCCTGTGGGGGCTCAGTCAGACAGAGTCTTTCCGATGCAGACAGTTCCGCGGATTTAAGACGGAAGTGAACAGATGTGCGAGATGTGGGAACATCAGCTGTTCGGTCTTTGACGGTACGCGTCATCAGCATCGTCTGTGATATTCGTACGTCGTATTGATCTTGTTCAACCGGAGTAGAGTTCCACGAGTCGCCCACTGATGAGTTCAGGAAACGAATATTGGCTCTCGGCAACTTGACCAAAAGTTCCTCGATGGATCCCGAGATGTGATTTTTCTTCTTGTCAGAGAAGATTTGCCCAATAGACTGTACTTGCAGCGAGTCCAGAATGTCCTCTGGTTCACTTGGCTGCAAAGCGGCCAGCAAAGCACTCACTTGTCTGACAGCCTCCGGGTTGCAGAACGCAGTAATGCCTGATGGAAATTGAATGATCGTGCTCGTTTGCTCGTGGTCGTCGCTCAGGTCGTCCGAATTGACATCTTCTATAGAAACACTAGTGGCCATAAAACTTTGTTCGTCCTCGTCTAATGCAGTTTCAAAAGTAGCCTCACGCCCGTCAGGCCGAACCGCTTCCAAGGGAAATCGCGGGGGAAGGTACTGGCTAGAGAAAGCAATTGAAGAGTGCACCTTGTGTTCGACATGGGTCTGATCTCGAGTCAATCCATTCGTCGAGTTTATCTTGGCCTTTGCAGGCACCATCCGTTCCTTCAGACGCAAAGCACGTTTCTCCTTTTCAAGGATTCCCGAGCCGCCCGACGCAGCCGGCGTTTGTCTTGGTCTCATTCGACCGCGGGAGTGGCTTGAGGGGGAGCGGAAGCTACCATTGCCAGAGCTTGATAAAGACCAAAATGAACTCTGCCGTTGTAGACGCTTTCTGAAACGGGGCGTCTCCGGTTCATGAGAAGTCCTTTGGTCATTCGCCTCTGCATTCTTTACAGGATAAGCTGGCAATGGTGCGCATTGTGCCGGAGGATCGAACGGTTCTGGTATGAAATCGTTTTCAACAAAGTCATGGAGAAGAAAAGGAGTACGCGCCGTGCGTTGGTCCTCTCTGCGCAACAACGCTTGCTGAGCTTTGCGTTCTTTGCGAAATTTGAACTTTCGTCCAATAATTGCGATGTCAACTTCAGTTTTCAGGAAAGCCATAGTCTCAACCGGATCATGCCGCCGGGAGATACGTCTTGCCACCGAATGCACGTTAATGCAAGACACTTCAACACGGGGTATGTTGACCTTTGTACGTTTGGAATAATGTGACCCTGCCCAATCATGAGTCCGCACCTGGATAGCTCCTGTAGACAACAAGAATGCTGCGTCGTTCACATGAAGCCACAAGTGCACGGATGTCACGTCGAGGCGAACAAACGCAACATCGTCAAAAACGAGAGAGGAGTATGGTACTAAAGCGTTCTCCACATCGTCAAACGTGAACCCAAATGCGGCGCCTCCTTTCGCTAGAGCAGACACAAATTCGGTGGTACACTCTCCTTCGACCATGCCGATGGCAACATCCCAATTGCAAAGATAGGTAGGCTCAGAAGGTGGCATACCAAACACACGATGGCCAAAGACACGTACACCATCGAGGAACAGCTGTGTATTGCCGTATGAAGATTCTCCGCTGTCACAGGAGAGGATCGGGTTGCCCAATGACAGGCTTAATGGACTAAGCTGGAGTTCCATATCCATGTAGTAATTTGTGAACCTAAGATCCAGCAAAAGGTCGGCCGCCTCGCATTGCACATAGCGATCAGCGGAGTAGAGATTGATGGGCAGGAAGACGCGTGGACTGTCTATTTTGATGGACAGCATAATGTCGAGATCGTTCGACTTTTTTAGGGGCGGTCGCAGAACAGGGTCGAGAAGGGGGTTCCGCTGAATCTGTTCTTGATACTCGCCGAGGGTTCGAAAATGAACATGTTCGCCAAAGTAGTTGTCTTTCAGGACAAGACAGTAGCGAATGATAAACCCGTGTAAATACAGGTACGGGGAGTCGATTTTGACATTGAGGATGAGAGTATCGATGTTTGCGGGAGACGTTGTAGCATTGTATTGATAGCTTCCGCTTACTGACAGGCCTTTGCCATGTCCCAGCTCGTTCGAGCTCAGAAATGCAGCCTGCGTGTCTGACTGCGGCGCATGTAAAGACAGGTCAAAGGTTTCTGTACTTATGTCAAAAGGAATTGCGTTTGTGTTTGGGCGAAACTTATCCAGGGGTATGGAGGCCTCTGCCTTCAAAAGAGGACTTGAAATGATCAAGAAACAGTTATCGTCAAATGCGGTGGCTTTGTCGACAATATTTTCATCATTTACGTTCAAAAATAACTGCAAATTATGAAGATCGATTTTGAGTTGGTATATGAAAGGCGTGAAGACGAGATACTCAGATGGCGGACCACTAGCCCAGTCGTCTACGAGATCAGTGAGCAGATATATGTGGTCGCGCAGCAGATACAGTTTCATGTCACTGCACGCAATGTCGAATTGCCAGGTACGCAAGGCGTTCCATCCCAAAGGGTTAGAGAGATCGCAAGTGATACTTTGCGCCCCGGAGGTCCAGAGCAAGTCGTGATTCACGCTACTCCATAACTCGGTGCTTGGAAGATGAATATCCAATTGATTGCGATACCCCGTTGGTTGTGCAAACATGTCCATCGAGTAAGATATGGTGGAGTTTGAAGGCGCCTTGATTTCCAGCCAGCCACTGGGCCGCATAGGCTGAGCATCTCTCGTGTTGCTCTTTTTGCTCCTGTGGCGTCGTTTCTCGGCGCCAGTCTGTTGCCCGATGGGTGGCTCCTTGCCACGCCATCGCCAATTTTTGCTCTCCTCTCTAATGGGGACACGTAAGGTCATGGAGTCTTCAAGATCTATGTGGATCTGAAATTGTGAGGGCGCCCTCCAGGACCCAGGAGGTAACGGTTCTGAGGCTATGCCGTCCTTCGCCAATGAGGGATAAAAAACCCGCTGCAAATCAGCCCTCATTCTATCAGCCCACGGCCCGTAGTTCATGGTCCCTCCGTTGATTGACAGTGTCATTCCCCACGCCGGAGGGTCAGAGCCATTGATGGTGGTGTGGAAGCTCGAGCTGCTTTGGCGTCGAGCGGCATCTGTGACCTTGGCCACAACATCCCAGTACATGGTCAAAGTTGCGGATGGTGAGTCGAGGATGTTCGTTACAGCAGCATATTCAACCGACGACCATCTCGCCCTGTCGTCCTGATATCTGTCATCCAAGTATCTCGATAAACCTTGCCAGTGATTAGACCCAGGTATCTGAGAGACTGTACTCATGGCTTCTCTCGAATCGGTCGAGAACGACTCGACTGAGCGCCGCAAATGGGGAACCATATTGCGCAGCGAATGCAGCACTTTGCGGCGGTAGGTGCGAAAGAATGATCGATGAATAATAGGGTCACGGGGAAAAGCATCCTCCCGTTGCCTTGTAGCTCTAGAGCTCTGGTCCTCCTTGAACTCGTCATTTTCTCTTATCTCGATCACCGGACGATCCAATTCAACTTTGATCAACTGACGGTATGGGTCACATGTCTTGGTGTGCGAAGCATCCACAAGGGCAGATCCAGAGATAGCCTTGACGATGAGGATAGCTTTCGTGTTGCTATTGCCCACTACCATGCCAAGTCTTTGGCATTCAATGTGGACTGGAAACAGCTGGAGAATTGACGGCAACGATTCTTCAACACCATCAGTACTTGACGAGGTGGTCGATGAGCGGTTCGAGAGCGAGGCTTGTGGCGGCAGCGCTTGATCTACAGATTGTGTGTTTTTCGCATCTTGAGACAAGGCAACACCCTCGTGCGTTGAATCCTTTGTTGCCCTCTTTCTTGATCGTAATTTCGCTCCATTTTTCACATCCAATGGGTCGCCAGACGTTGATGCGACTACCTCGTTGTCTGCCAATCCAGCGAGAACACTGTCGTAAGCTGGGCTGCGATTGTACACGAACCATTCAATGCCAACGATTTTGGCATGGATCCGGCACGGAAGAGCAGCATTTTTTTGCTGGTCCGAGGCAGACACTTCTCCTGGCAGCGTTGAGGTCAGCGCATCTGCTTCGCGAACTCGACGTAGCCAGTAACGCCAAGTAATGTCGCCATGTTGGATCAAAAAGGTCTCATTCGGGCCGTGATAGCGGAGGCCTGTGAAGAAGATTCGGCCGGCGAGGAGAGAGATCTGAATGGCTTTGACGTCGATGTAGACTCGGTATTTTCGCCAGGTATATGACCGGATCGCATAAGAAGCGATGGAAGCAAAAAGTCGGTTAAAGTAAAGCAGGAAAAATATTGATAGCAGGCCGCTGAGGACGGAGAAGACGAGGAACTCGCTGCACCCAAAAAAAGAACATGATCAGCAATTCGGCACTTATGATACGAAGATGATGTATGTCGTACTAATTGAACTGGGGATGACCATCCTGGACCTCGAGGTACGAGTCGGTCGGTGTCATTGCGTCGACTCGGAGTCCAACTTGGCGGCTGCCCTGGCACGCGTGCCCGCGAGAAGCATCATCCGAGGATGGTGATGACTGTGTTAAACACCCATGCAAATGCGCGCGCGCGTTATGTAAAAAGGAGAAATCTCGTTCGCAAGGCAAATGCCATCGTCTCTGCGCTAGTCTATGAGCAGCTCGAGTCTCTCCAGATTTGTCGGAAGCTGTTAGGTTATGGCCTGCGAGGCGAGGAGTCGACAATCACTAGGCGCAATTCGCATTTCTGCCTGGAGTACATTATTAGGTACCTAATGTATGTACCCGCCTTGTGCCTAAGTACTTGGTACTTCTCCAGATTCACGGATATTTGTACTTGCGCACCGGTCTCCACTCTTTCATACCCTGAGTCCCTGGTCCAAGAAGTTAGAACACAACTTACAAGGACCAGAGAGTCATCCGAAGTTCCGAACCACCACGGTTCCAACATCCGCTCCACGTCATCGTACCGGATCGTTTCACAGACAACATCCGCACATGCAAATCGAGATCATCTCTCTCCTTTCTGTCCACAGCAAATGACGGTCCAATTTACTTCGCCACGACCCAAGGATAGGCGTCGTTCGCATCCAACAAGTGTCTCATAGTTTGCCGTGATTGACTGGCTCTTGAGCACTTGTCCAGCTCTCGCCAAACATGTCATTGACCCTCACTTCTGAGACCTCTAGCTCGCTGTTGGGGGGCGGCACAGGAGAGAAATTTACATATGCAACCACCGTCGTAGCGGGTGTTGCGTCTCTCGCAGCAACTTGCCTATCTATCCTGTTCGTACACCGCTGTCTGAAGTTCCATGATGATTATTGGCCCGTATCTAATTCTGTTGTTGCCATAGCTCGATATGGATGCAGGCCAAAAATTACCGGAAGCCTTTGCTCCAGCGATATGTAATACGTATCCTGCTCATGGTTCCCATCTATTCCATCGCCTCCTTCACAAGCATGGTGTCACTTAGTGCCGCTGCTTTCGTCGACCCCATCCGAGATGTATATGAAGCTTTCACCATCTACACTTTTTTCCAGCTTTTGATCAACTATCTCGGCGGCGAACGTGCCCTTATCGTCATGACACATGGTCGAGCTCCTGTTGAACATCTTTGGCCCCTCAATCATGTATTGCGCAAAGTCGACATCTCGGATCCTCATACGTTTCTGTCCATCAAGCGGGGAATTCTGCAGTATGCTTGGCTGAAGCCCATTCTCGCCGTTGCCGCCATCGTCATGAAGGCCACTGACACTTATCAGGAAGGCTATATTGGCGCCAAGTCCGGCTACTTGTGGAGCGGCATCATGTATAATATCAGCGTCACTCTCAGCTTGTACTCGTTGGGTCTCTTCTGGGTCTGCATGCACAACGACTTGACGCCGTTTCGCCCAGTTCCGAAGTTCCTTTGCATCAAGCTCATCATATTTGCGTCGTACTGGCAGGGGTTTTTCCTGTCCATTCTTGTCTGGCTCGGTGCCATCCCGGATGATGTGAAAGGCTATACAAGAGACAATTTGGCAGCGGCTATACAAGATGCCTTGATCTGCATTGAAATGCCGGCGTTTGCTATTGCCCATTGGTATGCCTTCTCATGGTACGACTTTGCCGATGACAGCATTTCGAGTGCTCGCATGAACTTGTCCCATGCTTTGAAAGATGCCTGTGGCGTCAAGGACCTGATAGAGGATTCGAAGGAAACGTTTCGGGGCAACAAGTATGGGTACAGGTTCTTCGACTCGGGAGACAAGGTAATAGCACATCAAGATTCCGAGTCGCGCTTCAACCGCATAAAGGCGGGCATGCGGTATGAGCGGGGAGGAAAAGGCAAATACTGGTTGCCTAGACAGGGCGAGATCAACGCAACCTCGCCAGGTGAAATTCACGTCACTTCTCCGCTGCTTGGAGAGCCTAGCTCTAGTCGCAGCAACGCTCTCGGTGATCACGCCAACGGGACATTTGATGAGCCAGATTTGGATGGCGAGATAGAAAACCTTTACAGTTCCGCACGGCAGTTAGAGTATGGCGACTGGAATGTAAGTACTGCCGCCATTTTTTCTACGCAAACGGGAAGTCTCTTGCATCTAACCGCTTTTGCAGTATCCTGTTATCACGGCCAGCGAGCCACTAGCTTCACGTTGGAGACCATCGGTCAGCAGTGCCGGGGGTAGGTCTCCAGCCTGGACAAGTGGTCCGACACGACCACCAGCGGGCTCTAGGGAGAACAGCGGAGCGGAAACATCCTCACGACGTCCAACAGGCGAAACACAACCGGTGGTGGTGATTAAAAGCAAGAAGAAGGCCAAGAAAGTGGTCAAGCATCCAGCCCCCGTGCCGGCCGAGATGGGTCTCAGCCAAGGTCCTCCAGCGCCGTCTTCTGAGGCCAAGCCATCTGCACCTCCACCCTCTGCCAGCTTGGATAAACCCGAACCAGAGGCACCTGAGGCAAGACTATGGGGTGAAACCGTTGTAGAGGAGGAGCCAGTGGTGACACCCGGCTTTCGAATTAACAGCGAGGAGTTTCGCAACGTGTGGGATAGTGACAAGTAGTCACATTGCAGCTATGTCTAGTGTATATACCGTGGCGCCAGCCTGTGTATTATAATTTTCGCTGACGCGGCTTGCCGTTAAATGATTTGGCTGAGAGAGCGTGGAGTTCATGGATTTGCATTTTTGGAGTTCATAAATCGAGTAAATGTATCTTCAACCATTATGAACGTTTAAGGTTCATTTTCCTTTCGCAGCAAGTCAACTCCTGGCGGCTGGCAAGCCCAGTTTCTTCTCTCCGTCTTGACAAAAACTATGTACTTACGTAGGTATGCAGCTTGACTCATCAAACAATGCATTGCTGCAACTCGGCATGATGTCATCATCAACCTCCTACACATAGTCATCTCCTCCAGCCAGTTATAATTACCACAGTCGCCAAATCCTGGCCGACTGGCAGCAACTTGACACGAAACAGCGACGTCCGTTGTGGAAGCCGATGCAGATGCAAGTCCGTGCCACTTCCGGCGCCAAAGTGCTTGATATAGGTCTATGCGAAATTGGTGGACTGGATTGACAAGCCAACAAGCCGTTATGTGTACGTATGTACTCATACATACTCCATAGATCGCGGTGACGGTCTCGGAGAGCATCACCGACCGACCGATTCCGGTTTAGGTTTGAAAGCGTCACGTGCCGCGCTCTGTCGCACAAAGAGCCCCGCTATGTAAATATGTACGTAGAAACTCGAGTCGGCCACTTGCCGCCGCGGAGCCAATCGTGATTCGTGTCTCTGTTGTGGGGAATCGGATGAAAGGTCCAGGCGGTGTGAGAAAATTTGTCGGTCAACAAAGGCAGAATGTGTCTCGCCAATGCTCTCATTAACATCAATCCTCCGTCGTACAGGATCGCGCGCTGCAAGCCCCCAATCGAAGTTTGATACAGATCCAAGCTCTAGATCTGACAAGTGTGTATACGGCCACTATATCCGCGAGAGCTGCGTTCTGGCTGCACAATCGGCGTGTCACCACGACATCGGACCGCCGACGCGTATCCTCCCCCCTAAAATCCACTTCAATGGGAAGGAGACCGAACCCGCTGATCCTCGAATACTTCGAGCGCGGTCCAAAACTGAACGACAATAGCAATCGATATCCTCATACTTGCAAGCAATGTGGTGAGAACTTTCCTAAAGGTCGCATCGACAGCTTGGTCACGCACATCACCAAAAAATGTCCTGCAATCTCCGACTCGGAACGCATGCGAGCCTGTCTGGAGCTTCATGGCATCACCCATGCCAGGACCGCTGCCGAACGACATCATCAGACTCAGCTTGCCCAAGCCGCTGCTCAGGCCAATGGCCAGGAAGTCTCTCCTAGTAGTCTTCAGCAAGGTTGGAGCGCGTTGGAAACGTTGGCCGAAGCGTCTCGTCAAGTTGATCGGAGTGAGACCGGCCGGAATGACGCCAAGCAACCGGGCCAAGCTTCCGAAGCTTCAGTCGACCCTAGCGGTGTCCAGAATGGTGAAGGCCTCGAGTTACAAGAACAATACACACTAGAAAACCCCCCTGCCAGCTACGAGACGTATCGAACGCATGTCAATAGCAGAAAAGGTAATTTTGTCCTTGTCGGTGCTTTGGGTTCAGAAAATTCCCATGAGCTCCCTGTTCTTCATACTTGGCTCGGACAGCTTACTTAGACTGATCTTCCCGCAGACTCGCTGCCTTTTCGGACCCCCCCGCCGACCGATCCGGATCTTTCTCCTGAAGAACGACTCCAGGCACTCCTCCCAGCTGACGAACCCTCACCTGATGCCGCCAATATGTCTGTGGCAGTGGCAGCTGCTGCTCGTCTCAATCCCCCGTTCCTCGATCCCCAGCTCGTGAATGATGACGCACATTCTCCATCCCCTTCCATCGCGGCTGGCACACCTGCGGCAGCTACTTCGAACGAAGATGTCTCTGTCACAGGTAACGATGCCCACAGTACGAGCCAACCTTGGGGTGAAATGAGCTACTTGACCACAACCTCGCTGGCTCCTCCGCTCAGCGAGCATCCGCCTCTAGTCCCTCTCCCCCTTAACAGAGGTGGAGTTCGAATGGATACGAGCGCTGGAGTACTTCACGGACGGACACGACATTTTCGTTCCAAGTTCACGCCAGCTAGACGTCAAGAGGTCAAAGAAGTCCGTAAGCTAGGCGCATGCATCCGTTGCCGCATTCTGCGCAAAATCTGCAGCAAGGGGACCCCATGCGATACTTGTCGCAAGGTTCTTGCCCCTCGTGTGTGGATGACCGGATGCGTTCGATCCAGACTTCACGAGCAGCTTGACCTGTATTCTGCCGGTGTTCAGGTCGTATTATCGCAGAATCGCATCAACCTATTGAAAGAGCAGCTTAAACTCATAGACCATGGCTCTGTCGTGGAAGTCTCCCATTTTGCCGAGGCAGGCAGAAAAACCATTGTCCTGGCAGCAGCAACAGCTGTATTGGAACCTCCGCAGCAAGAGCAAAAAGAAGAAGACGAAGAAAGGAAGGGAGAGGTAGAGGAAAAAGCTGACAGTCCTCAAGCCAGCCCGAGTGAAGTCCAGTACCAAGTCATCATGATCGACCAAGACAAGGAGGATGTGCCCGCCAAGATCGAGACATACATGCGTGGCGTGCTCGATCTGTTCATTGAACGAGAATCGTCCAGATTCATGAAGATCACACTCTTGACCGCCAAGGAACAACTGGCCAGTTCGGAAACTGAGCTGCTCAGGAAAGCGTTGGAGCTATGGGGCCTCGTGGAGATCATTGATCGTGAACGCCAATGGACCATCGTAGAAAAGGCCAGCACCAACGCCGAGCACGCAAGACCCATAGAGGAAGCGGACAATGAATCCGACGCCGACATCTACACCATGATGTGCATGCAACTAAACGCCGCCGCGGAGCGCAAAGCCAACAACACTTCCAAGGCCCTCTTGAACCTCATGGATCGACAGCTCGCCGGCAGCAAAACCAAGGTCGGCTTCCATATCTACCTCACGGCTCTCATCTTCCTGAACTGCGTCGAAAAATCCACTTGGGCCTTCAAGGCGTGGGAGCAAGACCACCTACGGCCGGGGTGGCCACTAGAGCGTGATCCCAGCACCTTTACACAGCAGGGCGGCAATCTCGCCGGTTTAATCAAGATGCTTCTCGGTATTCGAAAGGCCCTCCCGCAGACATGTCGCGATGCAGCGGGCAAATTATCGGCGCATGATCAAGATCCGGCCGTTGTTAAGTACTTTCAAGATCTTGACATGGACTGTACGCACTATCTACACCCCTTCAACTCACACCTTCTTCTCATCTAGAACCCCTGCTCTCTCAATCCTCATGATTCTCTGCAACCAAAACTAACACCTCTTGTGCTTTACAGACGATACCATCGAAGCTCGCCAGCGCGGCTCCCAATTCTCCCCTGCGGACTCGCGGTCCCTCGAACTCATGTTCTGCTCGCACCTACTCCTTCCCAATGCGGCGGGTTGAATTAACATATCTCGTGAGGGAAGGGCAGGCATGGAAATGTTTACGAGTAATGGATAACGACGTGATGGAGAAACGAAATACCTCGGAGTTTCAAACATGGTTTGCTGGGTTTTTTTTCTTTCTGGTCCCCGAGGGCGGGTCTGTCTGGTATTAGAATTTTCAAAAGATGGGTCGGTGTTGATTGAAATCGCGCGAGATGGGAAGGCAACTTGTTCGGTATTTCTGGTGGTTTGGGATCTCGGTGGTGGGTGACGTGGCACGTCACATGTGTCAATGTGAGTGGTTTGATCACAATAGGCACTCCCACCGCCCTTTAATGCCTTCCTTTTAATCCTGGCTTTCTTAGCTACCTATTTACATATCAAATCGGTTGTCTATCTTGGATGCCCTTATTGTATATTTGCATATCGTGGTAGACTTTTCGGGTTTGTGCCTAGTTCCAACACGCTGGGTCTCATGTTGGTTGCGATTCGTCCGAATAGTGGTTGTTGCGGTTTTGAGTGAGTAAGGTTATTCCTCGTAGTATCTGGCGTGTATGGCAGTACGAGTGTTGACGATGTCGGATTAGATGGAGTAAAGGATGGGTATATTTAATTTGAAAAAGGGCACTTCCACGCCAGGTAAATTTCTCCATCACGATTCACACGCCACCTACAACGGGGTGGAAATCTATGTACATCCGAGCAATTTATGCCGCCATGCACTCGCCCATCCCGACGCAGGAGCCACAACCACTTCTTTCACCATAGCAATACATGTATCGTATCATACAATCTCCACCTCCCATTACCCTTGCTACCCCGTCGCGTCTGGCTTGGGAGCACCCTGCCCCGATCGCTTAGGCTTCTTAAAGCACGCAAATTCATTCTTACTCGCCTCCCTCAACTTCTTCAGCACGCTTCTCATTTCTGGCAATTCATTTTGAAGCCTCGCCCGCGCGTCATTATCTGTGCGCCCATCCAGTTCCTGGTATATCTGACTCTGCAGCTCCGACGCCCGATCGGTGGTATAGTGGCTGAGTGTCTGCGCGATAAACTCCACGTCGAGAGTAGCCTGCATGAGGGCCTCGAGCGAGTAGCGTGAGCGCCGACAAAAGGCATCCAACAAGTGCAGAGAGGTCTGTTCGAGCAGGAAGGAGAGTACTTGTGGGGTGAGAGATGGGGCGGTAGTCGAGACTTGTGAGTGGACGAGGACGAGGGCGAGAAGTGCTTCGTAGACGTAGGGCTTTGCAGAGGAGGGTCGAGTGTTTGGTTCGGGGGCCCAGTCTGGATCGGCTAGACCTGTTTTGATGATTTCCTTGAGGTCTTCGATGGACTGTTTGGTGTAGGATTGGAAGAGACGAGCATCAATTTGGCCGAGGACATCGCGAATGGTTTTCGACTCGTCTGTGAGCTTGACGGAAAAGGCGTTTTCGAAATGTGCGTTGAGTCCGGGCACTACTTTCGACCGGAGCGCTTGGAGGTTGCTCAGGGTGAGGAGCATACGTATATTCTTTTTAATTTGTCAGATGTGGGAAGAAAATAGATATTGGAAAACAAAGACAAGAGGTAAAAAGATACAGGGAAGAATTTGCAAGGAAAATGTCGAGACTTACCCGGTCGCCTGCATCGAGTGTGCTCTTGCGCATGGTGGTGCTGGGGCCAGATGTGGGAAGTCTGTCTTGGGAAGTAGCCCATTCGTCTTCGTTCTTCTTGAGGGAACGCTCCGCATTCTCTACCATGCCACTCAGTGCCTTGTACAGTGTCGTGACGTATTGGCTGCGCACCATCTGTAAAAGCTTCGTGGGTGGAGGAAACACAATGTTGGCTGCCCCCGGCTTCTCCATGGCGTCGGGGATGTACAGTATCTTCTGCATGCCTGAAAGGAGGGCTCCTTCAAAAGCAGAAAAGGCAGCCGGCATTCGGGTGACATCGCCTGAGTCGGCAGGTCGCTGCCAATCCTCCACAAATCTGATGTTCTCTGCATCGCGGTTCCAGGCCGCACAAAGGGCCACCACACAGCGCTCCCTGCACGCGCCAACCAGATTCTTGAGCTGTTCCGTTACCTGGGGGTTCTCCGAGGCCACAGGGTCGAGATTGGCCATCTCTGAGGCGCCTGCGCCCACAAGAGCCAGCATCTTGGATAGGTATTCCACGCCGCTGATGGAGTTGGACCATGGCGGCCAGAACGCCAGTTTTTCCCATGACTCGCCCCTGGTAGGTGATGGAGGCGGCGGGTTGTTGGAATCAAAGTTAAATCGAGGATCTCGAAGAGTCGTTGGCGTGGAGGTAGAGCCAGGAGACAGGGGGGACGGTGGCATTGGCGAGAAAAGTAACGAGATATCCTCGGGCGGGGCCTCGATGAAGAATACACTGACATGTTCTCGCAGGATTTCCACTAATTCCACCAGGCCCTTCTCCAAGTCCCGAACAGCTTGAGAGGAAAGTTGATGGTGGCTCCGTGATTCACCATTGTAGCCCGAGGGAAGGGACTGCTGCATCTTGCCACTAATGAAGCCTTGCGCAATTTGCCAAAACTCGAGCAGCTCGCCCAGTATTCCCTTGTGAGAGATGAGACTGGCCAAGAAAGCAAGCATCTTGTCCCACACTTCAATGACTTCGACCGAGTCTGATGACGAGGGATGCCCGTCTATGACCTGACGTCCCATGACCCGAAGGTACGTCGCCGAGGTTTGAGGCTCCGGCTTCTCACTGTTAGCAAGTCTGCGCCGGAGGACTTCAATCTCAATCTTTGTGCGATCTGCCATGGACTGGATCTTGCTCTTCAAATGGTCGTACTTGCTAAGCAACCATACCCAGACAGGATTGTCCTCAACGCCGAGCTCGAGCAGCAGACCAATGAGCTCCATGTGCTGATCTTGCGGTCGCCCACCCACGTTTTCAGCCCGAAAGGAGTGAGTGGAGACCAGCCGCTTCCAAATATCCTTTTTGAAGCCTCGTATCTGTTGCTCGACATCATTCCACATGCGCGCAGCAAGAACCAGCTTATACAGCTGTGAGTCACTGGGTGTTTGCCCACCGAGGCCCTTGGACAGCCGCCGAGCCTCCTCAGCAAACTTTCTCGCCCGGTTGTAACTATCAACCAAAGAATCGTAGTCTTTTCGTTTGATGCTGTCAGCCACGATAGCACTGAGTTCCACATGGTCTTTGAATTCGTTCAAGTGGCGCGACACATTCCGCAGGTGCCTTTCCTTCTCGCGCCCACCCAACGCCGGCCCCCAAACATCTTCAGCTTTGGCAGACACGTCCAGTAGAGGTGCTTTGATGCCCATGACACCGTATTCGCTCTCTTTCACCAGGGCGTTCTTTTTCCGGCTGTCAGCTACAGGGAGTCCGACGTTTCCAATGCTACTCTTGCGAGGATAGCTGGTGCGACTAGGGCGCCGTGAATGCCGACTGGTGGCCCGTGTTTGGGCAGGGTCTATGCCTCGGTACTTCATTTCTTTATAAACATTGTCGATGGTGGCCTTGGCCTTGACGAAACGCTCGAAATTGCTTTCCACGAGGACTTTGAGTGACGCTGACTTCTGATCAATGGACTGCGAGAGCACATTGAGCCCTTGTAGCAAGGTCTGAGTGTCGGCCGTCGAATGCATCTGCGATAAGAATAGCGCGGGAGAAAAGGTCGTCGAAGACAGCAGAAAGCGGTTCCCTTGAGTAGTGGAATACTGTTAGCCGTTTGGTCTGTCCCTGACAGCCTTTGGAAGAAGCCACCTACGGAAACGCGCATCTTTTTGGACGGGCAATCCGAGCTGCTTCAGAGATCGCACCACGCTATCTGAAGTTCCCAAAGGGTCTGGCTCATCTTTCTGCACGAGACTGCCTAATCCACTTTGACTCTCGGCAAAGCTCCTCCGGCCGCCGAAGGCTGTTTCAAGGGCCTCATAGCGTGATCGAGGCCTTTCTGGCTTTGTCTCATGCTCGTCGGCTGGTTCCTCTTCACCATCGAGATCCTTCTCTGCGGGCCACTCCGAGGGATACGCAGTTGGAAGCTGATAGAATTCGAGGATGGTTCGTTCGTCGTCGGCCATGATCGTTTAGGATCACGTATAATGGGAATAACTCGGATTTCGGCCTGCCATCAGTCGCGCTTTAGGCCTACCATCGACGGTCGTGGCAATGGCCTTGCGCGGGCAGCAAGCAATGATACTGGGCCGCGAGCGCCTGTCGATTGCAGATGATGACCAAATAGAGAGTTATTGTCAAGGTGTGGCGCTTGATGAAGAAAAGTCAAGCGTTATGTAAGTAAGGTACTTGGACGATTCTGTGAATGTGCTGTTCATGTTGCGCCAAACAAACAAATCTGGAGCTGAACTGAATGTAGGTACCTTAAGGTATGTACGATGACCCGAAGGAAGGAAGCTGTCTCATCCCCACACCAGCCACACCAGGCTGAACGTAGTCGGCAGGCCTGCGCCACGAACGAGCACTTTGGTACCCACAAACTTACAAGTGGCTCAGCCTCGCCTTTTTTGCTTCCTGATCAGTGATCAGTGATCATTGATGTCAGCCTTGGTGGCCGGCTCGGCGCAAGATGTTCATGTCACGAAACTCCGACGGGTTCCGAGGAGACCCGACCGGAAGGTGCGTTAAAATGCGAATGACCGCGAAAAATGGAGCTCAGCCACACGAAAGCTCCAGTGAAGAGATGCGGTTGTGATTTTCATTGTCGGGCAACCCGAAATCTTCGCATTGGCCAAGAACGGCTTGCGGAAAGAATTCTACAATTATTTCAAGTTGCCACGAATGTTGTACAGGCTGCATGCATGATGTACCTAGCTGCGGTAACATGCGAAGCACGAAAAACCTGAGCTAAAGTTGGGTCAGAATTGAGAAACTGAACGGGCCACGCGCAAGCCACACTTCCACTTCCATTGGCCGCTAGTTCTGTTCGGTCCCGACGGCCATCCAGAATTTATCCACGGCCTCGCAGGCGCTCAGTTCGACATCTTTTGGCACACTTCCTACTTCCTCTCTATTCTGCATCGCACCAGCGTCTGTTTGCTTCTTATCTTTCTTCTTGTGTTCTCGAAATCCGATTACACTCCAGTGTACTCCTATTACGATGCTGGCCATCCGAGCTATCTCTCGCCCTGCCGTTGCCAGGCAATGCGTGCGCGTCACTCCCCGCGCTGCTTGGGCTGCTGCTGTATGACTATCCGCGATCTCGAAGCTTCTTTGGGGTGCTTTTTTTGACTAATATTTCGTGGTAATAGCGCAGCTACTCGATCGCTGGTGACCGTGTTGCGAAGTACGAGGCCACCAAGGATTCCAAGGTATGGTTTTTTTTGCCGCATACTGCTGTGCAGTCCGCACTCGTCTCGGCTGCGTGGAACCTGAACGTTTTATGGACAACCTTGTTCCAGTATCACGCGACTTGGAAACAAAAGTTCGCTACCGCTGCTGAAGATGAGTCATGGCTGACATCGTTTTATAGGGTAACTATCTGGTCAGCTTGATCGAGGGAGACGGTATTGGGCCTGAAATTGCCGAGTCCGTCAAGGACATTTTTGCCGCCGCCAAGGTTAGAAAACGCCTCCTTTTGACTCTACAACGCGCGCATTATGAAAGAAACTGGGCTCTCGATACTAATAGAGATTGCAATTCACAGACCCCCATTTCTTGGGAATCATGCGACGTCACCCCCATTCTCAAGGACGGAAAGACGGCTATTCCCGACGCCGCGATCGCAAACATCAAGAAGAACAAGGTGGCCCTCAAGGGCCCTTTGGCCGTAAGTTGTCGCCGTCACACAAGAAAACTTTTGATTATGAGCATTGAGTAACATGTCTAATAATTTTGATCTCAGACCCCCATTGGAAAGGGCCACGTGTCTCTCAACCTCACTCTCCGCCGAACCTTTAACCTTTTCGCCAACTTGCGACCGTGCCGATCGGTTGCTGGTTTCAAAACCCCTTACGACAACGTCGACACTGTTTTGATCCGAGAAAACACCGAGGGCGAATATTCCGGCATCGAGCACGTCGTTGTCGACGGAGTTGTCCAGTCCATCAAGCTCATCACCCGCGATGCCTCTGAGCGCGTCCTCCGATTTGCTTTCCAGCAGGCACAGGCCATTGGCCGTACCAAGGTCCGAGTTGTACACAAGGCTACCATCATGAAGATGTCGGACGGTCTTTTCCTTGACGTCGGCCGTGAGGTCGCCAAGGACTTCCCTGGCATCGAGTTCGACGATGAACTTCTCGACAACACTTGTTTGAAGATGGTGACGGACCCTGTCCCTTATAACGACAAGGTCCTGGTCATGCCCAACCTTTACGGTGACATCCTGTCCGACATGTGCGCTGGCCTGATTGGCGGTCTGGGTCTCACGCCTTCCGGCAACATTGGCGACGAATGCTCCATCTTTGAGGCTGTGCACGGCTCTGCTCCTGATATTGCTGGAAAGGGTCTCGCAAACCCCACTGCCCTGCTGCTTAGCTCCATCATGATGTTGCGACACATGGGCCTCACTGAGCATGCTGCTCGTATCGAGAATGCTATCTTCGAGACCATGGCTGAGGGCAAGGCCTTGACTGGTGACTTGGGCGGCAAAGCCCTCACCCACGAATACGCCGCAGCCATCATCGGAAAGCTGTAAATGCATGTAGTGTTTTCTTGCGTCTGTGTCACACTGTCACGATATCCGACGCATCCGAATATCAGATACCTCCTATCCCTTTTAACACAAAAGTTCACACTAGATAGCCACGACATCCGCCTTGGATCCTGGCTTCAGCACCAACTATCGAATATCTATCTACCTTGGCCCACCGCCTTTCTTCACGATGCCCAGGGTAATTCCCATGTAGAGTAAGTTCAGAATATCAAGAGATTAGCCGGGACGTTATCATGCAGGATTCAGTAATCGCGCTACGAAATAATTCACTTTGTACTGTTTTTGACTTTGGACTTCACGCATCCACCCTGATGTCTTGTTTCATTGGCCACGTCGTCCTGTGTGAATCCTGTTGGTTTGAGATGCACGCAGGTGATGTCTTGTTTGGTTGGGCATCGTCATCCTGTGTTGGTTCGGGAGAGACGATAGCCTAGTTCGGTATGGTCACGCAAGGCCGGATGTTCGGTTTCATGGCGAGGAAGCGTATCATACGCTGCGTATGTACTCCATAGGAACTTTTGACTTTCCAAACTCTCGCCCACCCCGCCGCGACAGCCGTGGTATACAACGGCTTTTGTTTGTTGATATGATCGTGGCGATGTACAAGCTCAGACAACTAGTGTAGATGTGCATGAGTGAAGTGCTGGATCAATTCATGGGAGCAGACAGAAAGAAACGTCCTCTGCCCACCTTATCGCAGCAGCACTGTCAATGCGACGACTTTCTAAAATGTTGCATTGATACAAATTGACTTCATGCGTTGTTCAGGAGCCAGGTGCTAGGGGGTTAACATTTGGGAACTTCTTTTCAACCTTGCCAGAGCAGTAGGTACTGTCATTGCCGTTACCCGGCAGTATAAGACTTCGTGTCATGTACATGTGACATGAAGTCTTGAGTATCACGTGTACATGCGTGTAAATGTTGTAACTACTGGATCGATAACATCGGACCAGTAAACAGGGCTTTTCGCCCCCAACTTACCGCAGCGGCACTGTCAAAGTGATACATAACTATCTAACTCTACTGCATACCACGTACAAGTTGATCTCATGTGTACGAATAGGTATGTGTTAAGAAGCAAAATGCTAGAGGCTTAAACTTTAGAGCCCTCGCCAACATCCCTACAGAAGCACTAGGTATTAATCTCAAGAGGTCTACGGAGTTATTATTATTAATTACTCTAGTTAGGCGAACCTAATATCTAGTACATCTTGTTACATAAGCCGCACAGGAAAAACCCTAGTGCAGAGGTCTACGGAGTGTGTAACATACATACTGCGTATTATCGCCATGCCATGTATGTATTCCGTAAGCAGCACAACATATCTAGATACATATGTACTCCGTGCTCCGTAATTTATGCCTAAAAGCCAAATCTCGATCAATTCATCTGACCAGATGGCAGAAGGCATTGTCACCCCTGGCCACGAGACCCTGGTCCATTGTCCTTAGTTCAACACCTCACCGGCACAACGGTGCCGAAATGACACCTCAGCTTGCTCTAGGACCAAAGAACGTTGTCTCCGGTACTCGGCTGCAACTGTTATTGGCGGTATGTAACGTGGTCGTGGCGCATGGTGGGCTTTCGTGCGGACTCCGGATTACGGAGTACCTATGTACAGAGTACCTACATGGCTTTTGGGCAGTCACAGAGGCTCCATCACGAATACGCACGTTTCCTCTATGCCTTTGACTTTTTGTCGCCTTCTTTCTTTTTATATCACATCTGCTTTTCTTCTTTTGACCAACGAGGCCACGATTGTACCGCTCGTGTGGGGTGATATATCATATGTACATACTTATGGTGCAAGAAAATTTAGAAGCAATTTTAACACAGATCCATCCCCGCATAGAATTAATTGAACGGCTGCATTGCCTTCTGATGTCCGATCGTCGATACCATGGAATGTACGCATCGACGATGATATGTATGTATGTACCTACCTACCTAGGTATGCATGTACATGATCTGGGGACTCCGGCACAATTATGTACAGAGTATTGCCAGGATGTCGGGGTAACGAGGTTGTTTCCGGGGAGTTCCATGCCAATAAGGTCGACAATCATCACGTAGGGTAGGGGTTAGATGTACAAGTTACAACACTATGTGTGTACACATGTACTATTTACAGGTACATGTTACATGTATCATAGCTGCGTCACATGACTGGTACGAAAAAGGAAAAAAAAGGCAGTTGAGTAGGTTTAGTAGGAAATGAGCGAATGCAAAGAATACGAGGAAATATCATGCATCCGAACAAAGGACTCTGTGCTCCGGAGTCCGCACACACAGAATTATTGTCTAAACTCTCAACGACAGTCTGTAGCTACAGCAAGTGGAAGAAGTATTGCGTCCGTTCAAGAGGCCGTCATGGTGAGACACGAGGTCGGATGCAACGATGGCTTCTCGATCCCATCATCCTGCTCCAATCACAACGCTCCCTTTTATTTTACTAATACATATCGGCAGTCCCGAGCCGAGGGTATCGCGGCAGTTTTGGGTCCAACTCATCGGCGCGGAAGAGTCAAGTCGTTACATTAGGTACCTACATACATGATTCAATCAATGCGGGCGTTCCACACTTGTGTTAGGCTCGCCTGCCGCGACAATTTAGGAAGGTTCACAGAGAAAAGGATTCAAGCGACGACAGTTCCGATGGGCCATGTCGAAAGGGCACGTGCCTTTGTCACGACTCACGACTCACGAGGCGGACATGAGTCGTTTGTCCCCGCTTTTCCTTCTAGAAACCATGGTGACGTTCTAGCGCCACTTCGACGAGACATTCTCGAATCTCGACTCATTCTCGAGACAACTCCAGAGTCCAGACGGCGCCAAGTTCCAACGACAATGACACGGCAATGGATTCTACGGAGTAGACGAAATACGACCCACGCACGCCTCCGACAGCGGCCTTCTGTTACAGATGTATGTACGGAGTAGGTACGAAAGCAAGACTCAACGACGATGCTTGTTCCACGCTTCGAGGAGTCGGGGACCCGCGAATCGAAAGAATAGCTCCTCCACACTGCCTCCTTGAGTCGGCACGTTTCGGCCGACCTTTTCATTTGGAATTGACTGGTTACCTACGAAGTATGTACTATGAGACTGTATTCTCTCGTAGGGCTCGAGTCTCAACTCTCGAGAGAGCGTGCATGAAGCCCCTCCCCGATTCCCGGCCTCCCGATTCCCGGCCCCCCTCGCCTCGCCTCGACCACGATCTTTGGATTGCCGGGTCGCTCCGCCCATGTGGCAACGCGGTGACCACGCAGTGGCCCGGTGGGTGTAGGTATTTGGCGGTCTGAGGTTCTAGATGTTGTGATAGGTATGTATACGTACATGCCTCCCTACCTAGCTAGTACCTAGCCAGGCTGCGTGGTGGTGGCTTGGGGGTCCTATTGGATTGTAGGAGATCCGAAAACATTAGGTACGATAACAAAACCCCTAGCTCAGGATGCGCGCGTGATTCGCACTACCTACCTAGGTGTACCTGCGAAGCGGGCTTGTACTCCGTAAGTTGTGACCAGTGACGTCCGACCATGACAGACGCGCGAGGGGCCTCCGCTTTTAACGATGCCGATTGCCTAGGTAGTTCGTCCGGCGACAACGGCTTGAGGCTAAACTCAAACAGACATAGCGAGCGGGCAGGCACACATGTACATAGGTATGTACCTACCTGGGTACCTAGGCGCAGGCTGATATTTACCGGCGCGGAGAAGGGATCCTATCATCCCAACGGCCTCTTTTTCTTGGGGGGGGGGCTAGGGAACATGGAGCTTGGCAGGGTCTTTCTGGCCTTTTCTGGGGTTTGGGTTCTTTTGCAGCCTTCTAAGTTCTAGCACCTCGTCTTGTCTCTGGCCCTTCCGTCGCTTGATCCTCCTCGTGACCCCATCCCATTCCCATACCATGTGGACGCTCTGGTGCGCGCCAGCTCTACGGAACCGGCCGATCTATCGCTATGTGCGAACTTGCTATCGTCTCGAGCTCAATCAACCGTACAAGCTGCTGAGTGCTCATTTTACCCGAACTAAGGCTGGCTATACGGAGTACATACTGAGTAACTGACACCAAATCAGATGACGAATGCACCTTTCACTGTTGGGTTTTGCCTTCTGCAGCGCGTCATGTACGGAGTATGATGTCCCAAATCATTGCGCATCTTTCTCCACCCCTTCGTCTCAGGCAGTCTAGTCATTGGCCAATCCGAATTTATCCTCATGACGCACATACCCGAAGGACACAATCTCCATTCGCGACAAAATTTCCCACAATGCCTGCCCCTTTTTACCCTTCAAGGCCTCCTTTGGGCCTTTGGCTCACTTGGTGCTGGCATAGGCACCTGGCCGCACTCCGTACTCCGTACTCCGTAGCAGATGCTCAATGGCAAGTTGGCAACTTGCAAGGGCCGAAGATGTCATGACAAGGGGATAAGGCACATGGCAAAGCCGTTTCTAAACCACGAGCTGACCCCCACCAAAAAAAAGGGCATCTCAGGCCATTCCCCCAGGCATGGGTGTAAGTAAGGTCGAGAACCTAACCAGGCACTTGCTATCCGTTGATAACGCACGTTCATTATGTACATACTTGACGATGCGTCCTAATCAGCCAAATCATGGACGAGAAGAAAAATCCCCGTTGCCCCACGGGCCACGAGGGAGGTTCCCCCCTGTCCTCCCGGAGACAAGCGCCGGTCCTTGAAGATAACCTGCCTCGTCTTTGGGAAACGGAGTACCGTATTTACTCAGTAAATTCGTCCAAGCCCGTGGGTCTGATGACCCTTGCTCGAACAGATTTACAGCGAACCATTGGCTCCTCCACACATATTCAATTTAAAGATGCGGGCTGAGCTCGCTAAATCAAAAGCCAATGGTGGTGGCCAATGGTATCGCTGAAAATCTGTTCGAGCAAGGGTCATCAGACCCACGGGCTTGGACGAATTTACTGAGTAAATACGGTAGGTATGGCAACGCGGCGGATAATGATTTCCGTAGCGCCAATCCCTCACTAATCCCTACAACCTAGCTTGTCATTGTGACAGGATTTGGCGCGATAGTCAGGGTTCCCGTGACCCGTCACCCAGTTGCCACGAACGACGTAGGTAAATGGCTTCGGAAGCGAGAGCTGGGGTCAAGGGCATCAAGTATAAAGGTCGATGGTTCAGACCTTCATTTTCATCTCATTCATTCCTGACAAGATCTGCATTCAATCAATATCTCGGTCACCTTTCCTGTCAGCTTCCGCAATTCGCATTCGTCTTTCTCACAACCTTTTAAGTTTTCTCGCTTGAACCGGTACAATGGCAGCGGCTGGTGCGTTCGGTCTCATGGAAGCCTTCGGTGTCTTCACCGGTGGCTTGGGTATCTTCTCCTTCGTCCAGCACAACTTCATCGACTACAGGCCTCAGGGTGCCGGCTACAGATTTGCGGTTGGCCTTGACGGCGCTGGCCCCTGGGGCAACGGCTTGTCCAACGCCGGCGGCAACCTGCCCGACATTCGTGCCTTCAACGAGCTTGGTGACTTGCTCGGCACCACCATCAATGACAAGAGCTACTGCGCCAGCGGTCGTACCGACTGCGACAGTGAAGTCGACTTTGTGCACCAGCAGCCAACTTACACTCTCTTCACGGCCAACAACGATGCCATCTGTCTAGCATACGCCACCGTCACCTTCCCCGAGGGTTCCAAATATGGCTGGACTGGTAACTGGGCAAAGCACTGCGGTGCACCATGGTATGATTCACTCCCAATCGCAACTCTGCGCTTGTCTATCCTGCCCTTCCCCCCCATCTTCTCTTGATCTTCAAGACGCCCAGCCAGTAACTGACCCGCTTCGTCTCAGGTATTATTCCGACATTTATGTCCCGAACAACAAGGGTGCCGATAAGGTTCTGTGCGCTTGGATGGACGGAAACGGTGACCAGCCGATTACTGGAATCCAGGTTCACTGGCCCGACTATGACGCCGGTTTCAAAGGAAATGGCAACAGCGCTGACTTGTAAGATTTTACCCCCTTTCCCAGTGTAGCACACACACACACACAAGTCCAGGCCATGCATGATGTGCTAACATGAGGATATAACAGCTACTGCCACCACCCATCTGCCTTAACCTTCCACCGAGACCACGACCCATGGCGCGTACACGTCAGGCGCTCCAAGCGCGACATGTTCGCCTCGGATCCTTCTACCGAGACCAAGCGCGTTGCCGAAGCCCCCAAGGATGATGCCAAGTCTACCGAGGGCAAGCACACCGAGGGTCTCACAGAACGCATGGCCCGCGACACTCGTCTCATCAAGTCCAAGGCCACCTCCCACCTCGCCACTGAGCTCTGCGCGAGCCCCGACTCTGTCGGCCCCAGCTTCGTCTCCTACCACGAGCGCAAGTTCTGCCACATGGCTCCCAAGCACATCTACTCCTTCTGCGAGGATGTTAAGAAGGGCGATTGCTGGGACGATGCCAAGCACGAGATTGTACACAAGTCTGAGGATGGACCCGTCAAGCGCGCTGCCGTTCCCGCTGTGGCTTTCAACCAGACCCTTCTGTGGGGACAGTAAACGCTTGTTTCCGAAATCAAGCTTTTAGGTTTGACGGGATCTTTTGATCGACGACTTTTTTTTTCTCTGCCGATTATGCTTCTTTTTGACAACAGCTGGACACGATGGACGATGGACAATGAAATACAATACCCACTTGGCTTGGATCTCGATCTGGATCTGGATCTGGTACTGGTACTGGCTCCTGGGTTTGACACATGGCTTTATTTATTTTTAATGGGAGGGGATTAAGGCAAGTAAGAACCCTTTCATGGGTTTCTTTCCTGTCTTCTTGATGTCAATAGTGATTCTCTTCCCCCGGTGGGCGTTGCGCATGGAGCTGGGTGTATGGGGTGATAGGCACATGAAATTATTTAGCGACGCACGAAGCATGAGTTTATTCAGTATACCAAATATATTACAATATACCAAAGCAAGTTGAAACTACAGAAATCATCAAACAACAGTTTTGCCTGGCTTGTCTGTCTGATAATCTGATTACATATGTACCTAACATGGGACCTTTGAACTTTCGAGCCGAACATTCCATGGAAGACGCGCTGACTTAGCAATAAGGTAGGTACCTAAATGCTAAATTCCACCGTGTATCAAATGAACCACATGATTGAAGCGTCCACTCCCCCCTACCCCCTCGCCCCTCCCTTTGTTTTGTCTACATGATGCACAACGGGGGTAACGAGCGGGGGAAATTCGAAATCTTGTAACGCGCATCGCTTCAGCAAGAGGTTGCTACGAGGAACTACCTAACCCATCCTCTGAGCTTATCTGGTAAGTTGTAACCCCGTCCCCCGCCCTTCGCGCACATGACCTACCTCTTAGATACGCAGATCATGGCCATGTTTCGTCTGGTATGCCGTCCGTTGTTGGGGAAGGCAGCCCGCCCGCGGCCCCACAGAAGTAGGCAGAACTTCAGAAGTGTACGGAGTACATGTACATATGAGAATCGAGATTGTATCTGCGGAGGTAGGCGACTTGACTCTTTTGTTGACTTCTCTTATCCCCAGCAATTAACCGCGGCAATCACATGTATGGGATTAGGCACTCTACCTACCTAGGTACATACCTAGTTAAGGTACTATGTACATGTCTGTACTCCGTAGGACGTACATGTACACAGTACATATCTAACCTAGGTACCTTGTCTGTACATATGCACCCCAGTCGCCCCAATCCACACCACCCCTCCCGGCCCCCTCTCAAGGGCATAAAGTCCCCCCACGACAGGACTCAAAATCCTGGCTCGGCCTCTAGCCTCCAGCCTCCGGCTTTTATTTTTTCGCGTTGCAGAAGGGCGGCGCGTCACTGGTCAGTTTGCTCAGTGGAAAGATTTGCTGCGTCATCGACGACCGTGAACATGTGCGGGACCGGCTCCGGCACCGGCAACCGGGTGCCGAAGTCATGGAGGGTACTTTTTGCTGCGGAGAGCGGAGAAGCAGAGAGCAAAGGCTCCATTTATCCGGATAAGAAGCATGCTGCATGAATGCTCGTGTTACTCCGTATGGCGGCGTGAAATGAAGTTTCTATGTTGCATACTCCAAAGGTCCAAAGGAGCTCAAAAGGGTGCTGAGTCGTGCGAGAGCGGGGGGCCTCACTTCTGTTGTCGCTCTTGCGTCAGTATCGTGTGCTATGGCCAGAATTCTTGGGATCATGGATGATGAATTCAATGATCGACTGGCACATTCCAGAGGGGAAGAAAGGGACTCGAGGATTTTGTGGCTTACTTATCGTGTCTGTAATCAAAAACGCGAGGTGGTCCGCAGTCTTGAATCATGCTTTATCAGATATGTAGTACGGAGTGACTCCGAGTACGGAGTACTGGCTAATGAGTGATTGCCTTGGTTTCGATTGTTGGAGGATTTTGATATCAAGACATGGTGGCGAGTCGGGACTTGATCGCGTGGTGCTGATAACCAGATACATAGCCAAATTACTTGATGCTGATAAGCCAAAGGGAAGCTTTGGGGCGCCTTCAAGATTGAAGGCACAAATGACACTCTACAGAGATGCTTCCTTGAAGTTGCGATGCCTCGTGACTCGTGAGTCGTGTCAGTACTCCGTATGTACCACCGGCACCAGCTGGATCGAAGTTAAGGCTCTACATCGAAACAGCCCCATAGCTCGCCGTTTCTGATATCCCAGTCATGGCAGTGTCCTCTGCAGCCACCAGATCTCTCATCGCGGTCAAGACGGGACTGGCCGGCTTGGCGGGTTGGGCCAAGGAAAGCCAAGCGATTGACTTGCCGGATTACATGCATATGTGCATTGCTTTTGCATTGATAGCTAGGTACATAGATACATACATATGTACATACATAGGTAGGTACATACCTCACATACATAGGTACACTACCTATGTATGTACTTACCTACCTACCTCATGGAGTCATGGACTCATGGAGTTGAGCTCGGCATTGCAATTTGCGGGGCTCTACGGGGTACCTGTGAGTGGCTAATGCTGTGCCTAGTCAGTGGTGACCCTGGTCTGTATTTTGCAAGTCCAGGAGGTCATCAGCGTGCCAGTCGTTCGTCAAACACACATCGAGACTGTTCTGAATCTGGACACGATGGGGATACGCACACATGTCGTGGGCATCGTCCAGCTTCTAAGTTAGCCGCCGCTGGAAGGAGCAAGTCGGCACATCGCTTGCAGAGACGCAAATTGTGTTATGTAAGTCCGTACTACGTACTAGGGGGGTCGAGAGAATTCGAGACGGGAGGGTTGACTAAACTAGACCCCCCTAGTATCAGAAAAGAATTTCGACCCCCTCCTGAGTCCTGACTCCTGGTAACTTGTAAGAGACCATGTTTCGGTAAGAGTCAAAATCAATTTTCCTTGCCCTCCTCCGCAGTGATGATGGGTCATCTGACTCATTGGTCACACTGGGCAAGTGAGGCGACAGACTTTCAACATGCAAGACGACGCAAGCACACCATCACGAGGGCATATTCCAGAACAGTCCATCCAGTGAGGCTCGTATTCCCGCTGCAAGGATCTGATCAAACGGGCCAAAACATACGAGTAGGAAAACAGCGCGAAGAAAAAGCGAAAAAAGAAGAGCAAGGACGCGCGTTTGATGAGTGGGCCACCTCGGCAACAGAGCCGTTGACATGCCTCAACGAGTCATCACTGCCGAAGTCCCCCCATGCCCAAATTCCAATTCTCATGAGCCGAGACTGCGCGGGTGTAGCCTCAGGTAGGCGTGTATTGTGCAAGGCGTCTAAACGTAAGGATGATTATAATCCGTACTGGCGTACTGGCCGCTCGAAACCAGGCTCGGCGACAAGATGCCCCTGACTGCGTGAGATCTTGCAGGCTGCACCTAGTTGGCGTCTCCTTTTGGGGGTAGCTTATCCTCGATGAATGCCTGGACATCAACCAATTCTTCCATACAGGCAGAGTGCTGCATTCCACTGCAAGGCTGTCAGACATATTTCTCAGGTCTCAAAGAATCGAGCACTTCAGTTCTACATGCGGAAGGCACCACGTCTATGGAGACATGATACTGGATAAAACGTACCGGTATGTCTTAAAGGTGACAGAATAGCCCATGTCTTTCAAAGCTTTCTCACTATCTTTGGCAAGATCATAGAGAACCAACGGGTCTTTGTCGCCGTGTCCCATGAAGACGGGCGTGGCTTGATTGACATTGCCCTCTGGGACGTGTTGTTTAAAGGTCTGATGGAGAAGCAGCCAGGACGAGAGGCCAACGACGCCACCCATCTTGAAAGGAGCCGTCAGACCAGAGAGTATGCTCATGGCGCCTCCTTGTGAGAATCCGCCGAGGACAATGCGCTCGGATGGGATGCCAGCACTGATCTCCTGCTGGATCAGATCGTGCAGATACTGGCGGGTTTGCATAACGCCTGCAACATCCTCATCCTCTCCCTTTTGCAGCGTTTTCTGGGAAGGGCACTAGTTAGCGAGGGCGTTCTAAGATAGACTGGAAATCCTTGGCCTCGAGACTACCCACGGGCCACGACCATGGATGAGACGCATGCAGCATGACTTACAATATCAAACCACCCAGGCATCGACATCCCGAAATTCTGTGGACACAGGGCAAGTCAGTCAAATGTGCCATGAAGCCGTCAAGAGCCATGGAAGCGGAAGCCGAACCATGGTGATGGGAATCTGTGGCGCGTGCGGCAAGATGAACTTGATCTCGTTTAATCGTGGCTTCTTCCTCCACAGCTGGACGGCATCTGCCCATCCGTGGCCAGTGTCTCCCAAGCCATGAACAAAGATGACGGTGGCTGTATGACGGCCAACGGCAGGGAACACCAACGGGGCCACTCTACGGATAGAGGAGGACGACGAGGCGGCACTCATCGCAGCGATGTCGACGACGAGTGACGATTTGGTAGATGACGAGTCGACGGATGAAACCGGAGACGGGCCCTCGGTTCGAAAACTAGTCGACAGTGAAGTTTGATGGCCAGGTCCCCAAGCCAGAAACACCTTGCGAAGTAATGGGAGAGTAAGCGCAATGAATAGGAGTAGAGCACTAAGGAAAATGATGCGCCGGGGTCTCAGCATCAGATAGCGGCGTGCAGATGAGGCATCAGGTACGGCTCGATTTCGACGGGAATTGCGCAGAATGGCAGAGGGGCTTTGCGGAGCGTGAGCTCGGGTGGCAGGTGGGGCCAGCCGTCAGCGCCGAGCGGCCACTGGCCAGACATCGATGGATGCGTCTGATTGGTCAACTTTAACGGGCTACTATGGAACTTCCCAACAGATTTAGGAGGTAGCTCTCCACTTTGTCTCTGGTCCTCTGGAGACTGGGACACGTCACATAACTTTCCATCTTCATTCCATGATTTCATCCTTATTGAAGCGCATTTGACCGACCTGAAGTTGATCTCGAAATGGCCAGAATTTTCGGTACCATCACAGCACTTTCAAGTAGCCTCGGTCCCGAAACAGAATTCATCACCTTCTGCATTATCCCCGCCAAAGACCCGAAATGGTAACAATGCGACACAGGCCGAGGGCCTCTGAAGCATACGCCCTCAACAATATGAAGGAAGGATTGCTAGGATGAGCGAACGAGAGTAGTACTGCATTCACGGCTGTCGAATGTCGGCTTATTGCGCTTTCCGACGAATCGTGAATTCATCTAGAGGACTGGGACCTGTGGGAGGTCCTCGAGCTGAAGTTTCGCCACAAAATAGGTGAAGACTGACTGGGAAACCAATCAATTTGATGACGAGGACAAACAGAGTATCCACAAGTGCTTACGAGAAAAATACCTTCATTAGCAACGAGTACATTGCCATGCCGGAACAAAGGCGATCGACATGTATTAAGTCCTTCGAGCCCGTCGGATGGAAGGCACCAAGGGGAAAAGTCCGCAAGAGAGGGAACAGAGGTGTTGCAGAGCTTGCCGCGAGTTTCTTGTTCCACGGGCTGTCACACGATTACCTTGAATGGCAATTCACCGCTACACTCCATGACATATTGTCCTGCCAGCGATGAGCCTGTGCATACATTCACAATCATCACCTCAGACATCAACAGGATCAACTGTTCCGGTTGAAGCGAAGAAACTCGAATCAGATAACCATTTTCTGTGCATGCCCAGTCTCTTCTATCATTTACTCCCGTCGTATCATGTTAGGCCGGCTGAATCAGCATCTGCTACTTTTTGGATTTTGGTATAGCACAGAAAAAGGCTGGCACGCTCTAGCTTCTTTTCAGGGCTAGCTCGTCGCGCGACATTCCAGAGGCGAACCGCGGTCAAGACCTTGAGCTGAATATATCGGTCATCAGTAGCCAATCGTAGCCCACGTCGCATACGGACAGAACCACTCGGAAGGTACGTATGCGCCGCGGGCCACGCTCATTTTAGGAACATTCAACAGCTCTGGTGCGGCACCCAACTCTTCTCACAGCTTCTCGTGCTATCCGTGCAAAGATTCAGCATCATGAAGCGCGTATTTGATCTAGCCTGCATTGCGACTGTAGCCGCCGGCTTCAACTTGAATGGTTTCGTGCTGGGTGATGCTCAAACCCCCATCACCAGCGAAATTCCCCTCAGCACACGGAATTACTGGATGCGAAAAGCAAACGAGGCTGTTGTGATTCTCGGAAAAACGCCGTGCCCCTTTGCTGCTTTCGGGTCCGTCATTGTGAACCACACCGCGGGCGGACTTGGTCAGCTAGTTTGCATGGGAGCCAATGACGTTGCATCTGGCAATCCAACCCTTCATGGTAAGCTTGCGATATAAAGAATCCTTCATACCTACCCAAGGCATCCGCGGTCAAGCGAGCTGACAAGCTTCTGCAGGCGAAATCGCTGCCATCAACAATTGCAGTGCCATTCTGACCGACCCCCATGGGCTGTTCAGACTGACAGGTAGTGAAGCTGAGCAAGCTTGGGCTGATCTATCATTGTACACCAACGCCGAGCCGTGTCCCATGTGTGCCTCGGCCATTCGATGGGGAGGGTTCAAAGAATTGGTGTTTGGGACCTCTGTTACCTTTTTGGAGAAGCGCGGCTGGCGCCAGATACCACTTTCTGCAGGAGAGCTCTTCCGTTACGCGACGAGCTTGGATACTAAAACTACCCTCTTGAAGGGGATCTTGTCCAATGAGACAGACGTTTACTTTGACTGGCAATTTGATGCTTCCCGGCCATGTCCAAAGGGGTGTGCGAGGGGCAAAATTGATTGCCAACCGATTGACAACTGATGTTCAAATTTGCCACAGATATGTGATTGGATCGAGTTTGGTGAAAAGACTTCAGACCATGAAAGGTCAACACTTTGACCGGCAATAGCCGCGCGACACGGTTTGTGGTGGGCTAAGTTAGTGAGGATGTCACAGACGACAGGATGACACGCTCAATGAAGGAATGAGGATCGGGGCGTTCAAACCGCAGTCGCTTGAAGCTTCAACAGATCCATGTTCTCTCCCGGGCATGCTTGTTGATTACGGAGTACTGAGCAGCTGGAAACAAGTATCTTTGCCGGGGCGCTATTTGATGTTCATTAGCTGATTGAATATGTAGACATCACCGACGTACAAAGACGCGCTCAGGGGTCGTTGCCATCGTGAACGCGTTCCCTACTCATTCACCAGTGATCACTGACCACCATCAATGGCGGAATATTCCGACCGGCGACGCTCTTCTCATCGAATCCTAGAGGGTGCGTGATGACGCCATGAACCCTGGGCCTTGTGCATACCCGCGCTAGTTTTTAGCTCTTTCATGCCTGCCTGCGGCCTGGCTCCTCAGTTCTCAACCCCGGCCCACTATGGCACCATGGATGATGGGCGAGAGCTAGGTATATACAGTCAAACCCCGATATAACGATAACGTAAAAGTGACCAAAACCCCATCGTTATGTCGAAATATCGTTTTATCGAAATCTCACGTGATCGCATTTTATCACGTGTTTCATCACATGATCACTTGTCTGGCATGCTGCCCCACCACGGCAGCAGTACGGAAAATTTCAAAATCCAGCCCAAGCGGGCGCGAAAGGCCTCACAGAAGGAGGCCAAGGAGAAGCCGACGGTGGACAAGGAGAATATGTCGCCAGAGATGAGAGTGGCGCCGCAAAGATCCAGTGTACCAGTCAAGGAAGCGAAGGGCAAGGGCACCATACAATTTAGATATGTATGTAGTCACTGTATGTACTCTATCAATTCTCATCCTCCTCAGGTCCCGACACCGTAGAGAGCTACCTAGCGCGGCCTGGCTGAGATGGGGGTATTTCGGATGGTGTTTTCGAAGGTCCAGTAGTTGGGCAGCGGTAATTGGAAGCCTCTTGTACTTCTTCTTAAGATTCTTAGGAGCCTCAGGAGCCTTAGGAGCCTTAGGAGCCATTGGAGTGATGAATTAGGTACGATGTTGGGCGAGGAATTGGATGGAATGGGCCAAAACAACTGCTTCGCGATGAATTAGGGCAGATGTTGCGTGAGGAATTGGGGGGAATGGGCCCAAAAACTGTGTCCCAATTACCCCGATATAACGATTTTTTGGCAAAAAAATATTTTAATCACGCCAGCGGGGTTTATCGCTATTTGTATGGGGTTTCAAAAAATTTGGCCCAAAAATATCGTTAAGGTGAATATATCGTCTTATGGCGAATCGTTATATCGAGGTTTGACTGTAGCGGCATTCACGCGGTGTGAGATAAGCTTGATGGCAAAGACGTCTGTCATGGAGTAATTGAGCCTTGAACAACCTGCTGCACGCAGCACGCAGCACAACAACAAAGCTACGGGCCGCGGCGTACGGGCAGCGCAGGAACCTGGGGGAATAAGGGGCTGCGTGACCAATCGAGCTTAAAATTTCTCATGGGCATCGAAATCTTCCATGTGAGTGAGGCTGGCTTGGTGGCACGTGCAAGATTTTACTGCGCAGTTGCCTTCTCGACCTTTCGCATGTGAAAGCGAACCTCCTTCGGAATCCCTACCTACGGAGTATTTTTCCCCTTCTTTCCTCTTTCTTCTTCTTGGCCAATGGCGAAGGCGTTATACCTAAGTTATTAGCAAGATAACATTTCAGTCGACTACCTACGTACCTAGGTATGTATGGTATGTATGTATGTAGGTACATACCTGAGACTCAGTAAGACGACCCCAGCAAGAACCTCCGGCTACTGTAGCCACGACGCAGGGCTCCCGCCCGTCGCCCGGGTCACGGGTGAACATAACCCCCTGATTCCTGATGAATGATGCTGTGTACGGTGTACCTACAACATCGAGCTATGTACGGAACTTAGAGCTCCCTGTTCGTTGGTGAAGCGTAGAACCCTTCGTGGAGACTAGGCAGGAACTTGGAAGACGATTTGTTTCTGCGCACGGCCTCGTCCAAGACGTCTTGTTTGCACCGCGATTTTTGACGGAGTGACGGCGCAGACCGGGGGGAGACTGATCACAAACCATAGGTTGCTTTATCTACCAAGTCAAGGCTAGATTTCATGGTTGTTGCTTGATAGCGGAAGTTAAAACTTATTAAACGTTGGGGAGTTGTTGCCAGCTGAGATGTGAATACGTCGGCTGACGGCGGCATCGCTGTACTTTGTCCGGTACAGTTTGAGATCTGGTACATGATGCAAGAAAGATTGTAGTTCAAAGGGCGTCCCCTCCGATACTGACCTCATCTTTTGATAATATGAAGAGACTGACGTGAATTAGCCACAACTTCTGAACCGCTCCGCAGTGCCCGCACATACCTCCCAAAGAACATATCATTGCGCAGGAAAAAAAAGGGAGATTATGTATTCTGTTCGAATTGTACATTGAACTCCCATGCTGGAAAGAAACAAAGTCTTTTCCATGGTTTCGGGATCATCGACCCTAAGCCCTGGGCCAGGTATCGGATGCATCGAAAGATCAAAGATGCGCACGAGTGGTCGGTCAAACTCATCCGGATGCCAAGGCCCAAAGCAGCTCAGTCTTTCCGCCATGGCTCGCACAAGCCTCACACTCGACGCAGAACTACCAGAAAATATGCCAGCGTTTGAACTTGGCCGCAACATCATCATCAACGATGAACAAGATTGGGCATAACGGCCCAGCCTTCGACCTCAGCATCGACTGCCAGAATCGCCAAGAACTGCACCGCGACGGGCACGACACCCACGCTGACCAAAAACAAGAAGTTCTTTGCCGTATCGTGCTACCGTCCAGCGTCTTCTGCACTGCTGCGCCGTAGACCTCGGTCTTGTTAACAGCTACCACTGCTGTCTCACGGGGTTCGAAGTTCGAATGAGACGACACACTCTGCAAGATGGTCTGCGGCAACGACAACGATCTTCTGGCAGATTAAAAGTACGTGTGTCGTGAGGACTAGGGAGACAGGACATGATGGAAAACGCAGGAAAGAGTCGAAGCGTCGGCGAGGTGCTTCTGACTTGAGACACGGTGCTCAATGCGTCCGCTCTACGACTACCTTTCCCTGTTACATTCCCCGAAGTACTTTTCTCTTTTAAAGGTCAGAAGCATCAAGTTATCAACTATGTTTGTTTTTCTCTACTTTTCCAACGACAGAGGAATGCTACTTCCCCGAAGCTCAGCATACTGCAGCGATGCGGCAAATTACATCTTTACAGCGACGACACATGCCCCCCCAGCCACGCCTTCAATTTATCCCAGCAGATCTACATGGGACACAGCCGACAATTTCGTCGTGGGCGCCATCCGCAGATCGTGGGCAAGAAGACGTAAAATGTGGCGTATATTGGCAGAGAGGAGTAGTGCTGGGAGGCTTGACGACCGAGTCGACTGTAATATGCATCCGCTAGGACGATTCACGCAACATCCGTAGATAAACACCATATCTCATGATTCAGTGTCCGGTGTCCCAAGCGCGGAAGTCTCTCTCTCTTCCTCGTTCAATCTGCGAGAAAGCTCCTCACTCTCAAGCCTGTGCATCATGATATTACCAAGTCGCCGACACCGAGGCCCGCTGAAGAATTTAATCGCCGCCAGAGCCAAAGTGGCGAGGCAAAGGTCACAAAGGCAAAAGGGGGCTTGAGCGAGTTTCGTCCTTGAAGAAAAGAAGGTGTGCCTTACAAAAAGAGCGGCATTGATCACGTTTCGGGAAAGAAGGGGTGAGAGAGACAGCTGAGATATATGTAGTCCGTTTTGAGAGAGTCTGTGTCTTTGTACATAATGCGAATGGGGGTGGAGGTAGAAGGGAAAGGGGAGATGTCATTGTGCAGATAAATGAGATAGAAGGCTGGGTTACATGTTCTCACTTCTATCCTGTGCGGCACCTTCTTTTTAAGTTGTCCTATTCGATCTTGACTCTTTTCATCCGTGCTTCGCTTCACCAGATACCCGTTGCGTTGCGCGATACTCCGACCAACTCAGCCCAAAACACATATGTTCGGGGAGGAGATGCATTCACAAGATTGATGTAGGAGGTGACTTTTTATTGCGCTAGATCTGCTTCAATTTGACCATTTCCTTGAATCTTCGTTGATAGTTGACAGATGTTGTTGTTGTTGTTGTTGTTGTTGTTGTTTATTTAACACCGCCGCGTCCCAGTTTTGGGCATACTAGGGTGTGCAGGGCTAATCCCGGGTTCTTCTAAATACAAGCCAGTTTTCCCCAAAGAATATCCTGCATCTCGGTGGCCAAAGGCAGTTGTTTTCGGTGTGGGTTCAGGCGTCAGCGCCTTCCACCACGTGTGCTCGCGTGGGCACAAGTTGTGTCGTTAAAAGCGGAATTTTGCCAGAGGCACGGCTCCGCTACCAGAATTTCAGAAAGGTCTAGGTGACCAAGATGAGAGCGGCGTGCTGAACTCTCCAAAAGCACGCCGGTTGAAAACTCGAGGTGGGCAAACGCCGGTTTGATGGTGTCGTGGCTGGGAGGGGGGACGATGCCGCGGTCGTTGTCGATGTTGCTTGGATTTCATTTACGACCTCGAACCAGCAGGACGGTAGATGAACAGGCGCCGTCGACATCGGCGTCGACATCGAATGAAGTGGTGGTGCTGAGGGCGGCATTTTCGAGTTTTCCATTCGGAGGTGGACTGCTGTTAGGGCTACAGCAGGTTATACAGCCAAATCATAACAGAAGTGGGCGGACGTGGTCCGTGCACCGTTGCCGAGAAAATTGTGTAAAGGAGAGAGTTGGATAGTTGACAGATACCTCGCCGATATTTTCTATAGGGTACCCTGTCGTGTCCTGGGTAACTTGGTCATCACAGTATTGTTGATCTATATGTGCGCTTATCTCCTCATCCCTTTCTCCTTGCATAGTCTTCGATACATGTTGCGTAAGAAGTTGCGATTGTACGTCCACATGTCAATGACAGAGAGGTCCCGTCTCATATCGGTCGTTGCTCCCATTCACGCGACGTGGCTCCCCGAGTCGAAGCAATGTTGGCCCCATACACAAGATATCTGAGTCATCTTGCAAACAATCTTTTATGGTTGCTGTGATGTGCCAGCAAAAGGGACTGCTTTTAAAGCGTCGTCATCGCCATTTTCTACATCTTCCCATGCAACACCCTCGCATCTGTCCAGCAGAATGCAAACAGCCCGTAGCTCTGACTCTACCATCCGCCTCGGCCCCGTTGCCCATCCCCCATCTCATCCACGTCCTCATCCACATCCTCATCCTCATCCCCATCCTCATCCCGTCCTATGATCATGTCTGAGGTCTCACTTTGTCTCACAGCGTCTCTCCAAAGTATCATCTCTCACCGTATTTGGATCAAGATACGCTTGAGGAAATATACCCCACTGTCCCTTGGTGTTCACACCACACCAGCACCAGTGATCCGGATGTTCATCTACAAAAAAAAACATCATGTCAGCTCCAGATGCTTGCTCACAAGTCAGGACAAGTTGAATGGCAAAGAACCTACATCCAATATCCGTAATCGTATCACCCTTGTCGAACTTGAGCCAGGGAAGCTCCTTTCCAGATTTCATAGAGAATTTCCACTTCGCCTTGCCAGAAGTACGACTCTTGATAGACTTTGAGAGTCTCGTATCCTCCGGAGGAATCAGGAGGATATTCTCTGACGGCACCGACGCAAAGTTGCCGTCGTGCCAAGCAAAGATCTTGCGACCCTTGTACTGAGGCGGCCATTTGATGCCCGTGATGCGAGCCCCCACCGCGAGTTGCAGCTCTTCTTGGCGATCCCGGTCGCCGAGTTTTCTCTGCGCATCGATTTTCCTCATCTCCTTGAGGGCGATGCCTGTGGGGCGTCCGTCGATTTCCGAGCTGGCTTCGTGCACGGGGTGCGCCTTGGGGGGCATCTGGAAGTGCACGTCGTAGTTGTTCCGCAGGTCATAGGGAACATCGATGCCGTATAAGACGGTGATGCCATGCACCTGTGGCAGAGGCCGTGGATGGCGCGACAAGTGCAGGAATAGGTCTTCTGCTGAGAAGAAGACGGTGGCGTCGCTCTCCTCTACGGTGTAGCCGTTCGCGATGCAGAATATGCATCCGTACATGGCATCGGAGGAGCGCTTCACGGGCAAATGGCTTTTTTGGAGGAAGCGAAGACGATAGCTGACATCTTTTTTTGCCAAGTTTCCGGCTTCTAGAATGAGAAAAAAATGATGACTGTTAGCACTTCGTATAGGCTGAATTTAGAAGACCGCCGAAAAGAAAGAAACAAATTACCCTTGTTTGTCAAGTCTGTTTCGATCTCGCTATAGTCCAATTCCATGGCGCACGAATTGCATTTAGCAACGACGCGCAACAAGGTCCTCTGAACGGGCTTCTGCTTCTGCTTGACGCCGTCCTTGCCCTGCAAGATTTCTTGCGCGCCAGGACAGAAGCCTTTGTAGCGGCGAAAGGAGCTCGACTCGGTGATGATGCATTGTCGCGAGGGTAGCCCCGAGCCCGGCATAACGGAGTGTTCAAAAGCGACTCGCTTTCGCAGGTTGTCCGAGGTGTATACGCCCGACACGCGATGCGATGGCGGGATTTGCCGCGGCGATTGTTGCGTAGTATGCGCATCGCGGCCCTCTCGCATGGGCAGAATGGACCGTGGCGCAAAGCTGAAGCCGCGACTACATCGACTGTTGGCAGATTGTGAGGAGTGGCCGCTGCTGCAGGATTTTCTGCTTTCGGCGGTACGTGGTACCGAGTCAAAACTCGGCGCAGAGGGTGAGCTAAAGTCGTGATGGTGCCCGGTATCTTCCATGAGATTCTGGAGTCTCAACGGCGCGACTCTGGTGTGCAATTGCGTGCTGCTCTCGTTCCAAGGCGCATGTCCAGTGGTAGCAGCAGCGGCGAGTTGCAGATCGCGCCCACCCCTGCTACTCTGTGACATAGAAGGGCGCCACGAGTCGGTGGGTGACGACATGGAGAACATGGGTGATGTCGGAGGCGATTCATGCACAATATGATGAAGCGGCGTTTCTCTGTTGGTGGCGGTCGACACGGACGCGGACGACGACGCCGATGATGACGATGCCGAGGAAACAACCTGCGATAGCAGCTCGACATTCATCCTCACGAGGATATTGTACATTTTCGGCGCCACCGTACGACACAGCGCTTGCAGCTCGACATATTTCGCCTCGTTGAAGTCCTCGACGGAGACGTAGTCGTCAAACTCCCAAAGCACATTCGTGAGTTCGAGATGGATGTGGCTAAGATCTTCTACAAACGGTATACGGGATACCTCCTGGTTAACAGAGCAATTTGGACAAGCCTTGTGCGCGTGTGCATGTGCTTGTAATTCAGTGGGAAAAGGAAGAGGAGAAAAGAAGACACAATGCATGCACACATACACACGTACCGTTTTTCTTGATGGCATTCAAGCACTCCCCACCATGCTGCTTGACAATTTTGCGATACAGCGGATCCAGACGATTCAGAGCGCGTCGTCCTTCCTTCTCCAGCGCCTCGGCGGCCTTGTACATGACGGGCTCCTGGATGGCTGCCTCGGCTGCGTTGGCTGCGGCATTTTGGGCTTTGGACACGATGTCATTGAAAGGGGTGAGGACAAGCTCGACAACCTCGCCGACGTTGACCTCGGCGGCCATGTCTCTCCAGAAAGCGCTAAAGGACGTCGTATCGTTTTCTCCGTTCTCTCTCTCTCCTAATCTTTTTCTTCAATCGCCTTCTGCTTACTCCAGACGTTCAGTAGAGTTTTGGGATGTGCGGTGCAAGAGTTCGAATCTGAATCACACACAAGTACCACGGCTTCCTCTTGCATAAATAAAGCAGCTGCCAGCGGAGACAAGAGAGAAAAGAGGGAGATAAGCCAAGTGTCACGCATTTACCGCATTGCGATTGAGCGTCTCATGGTCCATGGATCGGCAAGCGCATGCCAAAACAGACGGAATGACATTTGAATCCTCGAGATGCGCTGACCGGCCCCCCTCTCCTCATAAAAACCCGAACAAGTTCTCGACGCAGTCATCGCCGCATCGGTCGCTCTCGTCTTCTGCGAATTGGGTCGTCCAGCCGAGACGGGGGGATCTGCCCAGGGTCCAGAGAGCGGCCTTCCAACTTCCAGGACACCTAAGCGTTATACATACGGAGTAGGGCTGACACGGTTGAGGGACGACACGTACGGTTCAAGACGCCTAAAATGCGACCAGACGGCACACAGATACGACCCGAGGCCGTCCCTCTCCGCTCTCATGCATCTGTCTGGCGTTTCTGGTGAGAGAGATAAGACAGCCGAGAGATCAGGGTTGGGGTCCTGCCGTCCTGGGGTCTTGAGTGGTCTTGAGGCCGGGGTGGACGGGAACTTGGAAGCACAACGGCTAGCCTAAATTAAATTAGTAACCAAGGTCCAAGAGTTTGTGCCGAGCCTTTCCAACAGGGAAACTCTCATCAAAGCCTCGCGAGTCGCGATAGACAGGACAGGGATATTCACGACCGGGCTGTTTGTGCTGTTTGGGGATCGGCCGCCATGGGAAGCTTGTTTATGTACAACGCGTTGCAGCATCCGGGGCCGAGGGTAGGCAGATGTCATACCTACGGGGTACCTAGGTCTAGGTAGGTATGTACATATGTAGGTATGTGCGGTGTTACATACATACTCGGTTCACCTACCTAATCTCGTCGTTTCGTCGTTCGAGCTTCACGCTGTCACGTGTCACACCGTCTCACGTGCTTTCACGTGGCAGAACTGTTCGCACGACTCAATCACGGGGAAGCTAAGAAGGCAATCGCATAGGTAGGTAGGTATGTAGGTATCTATACTACCTACTCTGCCCAGTGCCGGCACCGCTCGGCGCTGGTCATGTATCACGGACTGGCTAGGTAGGTACCTATGTGGCCACGTATGTATCTTTGCGCGTTGCGCTTCTCACGCGGTACATAGGAGGTACCTAGGTGGGAGGGACCTATGTACTTACTTGCTGCGAAGAGTCCTAGTTACCTATGCATATATGTATGTAGGTACAACCTTGGTAGTTATGCACACACAGAGTATGTATGTATGTACATGTACCTAGGTAAGTACCAAAAGGCATGCATCTTCCCGTTTGGGGCTTAACTACCTACCTAGGTACATCTACCTAGTGCCGCACGTCGTTGTTCGTGGTTATTATTCTCCATTCTCCAACAGATGATCCGAACTTCGCTCACCTCTGTCTCCAGCAACTGAGTCGAGCTTCGTGTCACGTCCAAACCAGTCGAGATTCGTAAGCTGCACAAATGTCTGTCGCGGAACCCGCAACGTCATCGGCTGGCTTTTCATGCTATTGAGCTCGTCGGGAACGGATTCGAGTCGAGACATCATAAGCAAAACCACCAGAAAAATGCGCAATTTCTGCATCGCACGACGCAAACTTCCTGCCTGTTCGTCCTCGACCTTATTTTCGTTCCGGTCAGCCATTGCAAGTCACGCACGAAAGACGCACCGAAGCAAACTCGTGGTCCACCACTAAAGGCCAATTTGGGCACCGCCTGCGAATTGAACGCCCCCGCGTCGTCCAGCCACCGCTCTGGAGAGAATATATGCAAGCCGTCGGTAGATTGGCCGAGTTTGGGCGACTCGCAAATTTATCTCGTCCTGACGAATGTTTCTGGCGCCGTAGGTCGGAGATCGTCCGAGGCTATGTCCGCAAATAAGCGTTGTACACATGATTTTCGCCCCCTTTGGGATGTAAATGCCTAAAACCTCGGTGTCCTCCCGCGATAATGTTGGTAAGACGGATACACTCCCCGGGCGTGGCGTCGAGATACGGAATGTCAGTGTCAAGGATAGCGTTCAAGGTGGGCGCATTCGTGTGTGGTAGCGCCATTCTGAGTACATCACGGAGTCTCGTCTGCGACTCGGAATTGTTCGTCAGCAATTTGAAGCTCTACGAGAGTGCCGTGACGGTTGTTTCATGACCCTAACGCCATGTCAGCAGGACAAGAGCAACTGAGCCGAACGGCACCAGAGTGTCGAAGGAAATGAAATTTTCTCCGAAAAGAAGAAGGCATACCGCCACGTGAATCATAAAGAGCTCGTCGTGAAACTCCTTATCAGTCGGTGGTATGAGAAAGGCGGACGAGTTCGGCCACGAAATGGCAGATTGCCTCTGCAAACGACGATGTCTATGGCGCACGTTTTCGAACCCATCGACTTGCTGAAAGCCGCCGTAGGCGAAGCGCCCTCTGTCTCTTCAAATGTGCTCATTGATAATGTTTGTCTTTAGCGCCCAATACCGTCTGAAAATGGGTCTCTGGCGAACGAGCTAGCGGTACCGCCCAGACAGCGGCGACGTCACGCTCACGTTCATCGTGCTGTTGAGATACTCAATCGCCCGGAAGAGTCCTCTCTTGACCGTGGGCGGTAGCGCCGCGGGGCTGTCCACGAAAGCAGGCTGTCGAAGGCAGAAGTCATCGTGCTGGTTCCGCAATTCGCCAAGCTCATCTCGGACCCCATGCAGATCGGAGCCGAGAAATGCGGCCCAGACGGCGTACAAAGCGAATAGGTTAAAGTCGGTGTCCACCGCGAATGGCCTGCCGTTTCCGATGCTGGTCTTCAGCTGGAATAGTTCCATCAGCTGCAGGGCTACCTTGTACGTCTTGGGCGCAGCGATGCGATGGAGAAAGCCCTGGCCCATGCTAGGTATCATTCCATACCCGCCGTTGAGCCCGCCACTCTGGAGTGGTTTACTTGAGAATACTGGACGTGGGAAAGAAGTAAAGTAATGTCCTGACGGTGATAGGAGCGCGATTCGGCTCCTTGCTACGCGTGCAAACAATGTTGCTCACCGCGGCGGTGTCATCGAGGAATATCAACGGACGTGAAAAGGGCTCGAAGAATAGCTGGATGATGGGCGAGTTGAGTCGCCGACATCGGTCGGCAATTAAATCCTTCGGGGCGTTGCCATCTTTGACGAACTGGACGATGTCAGGGATGTCGCCGAGAAGTCGTCGTTCCGACTGCGTACTGTACGGGACGTCTTCGTACGGCCGCGGTAAGCACGGTGCCATGCGTAGATGACTGCCAGGAAGACGGTAGAGAGGAGAACTATCACCATATCAACCATGGTGCTGGTTGACGATACTGCATATTGAGGACTAGAGACAATTTCTTGACTGTGACAACTAAGCTGGATACCTTGAATCATACACTAGGATGAGGGAATTGGACAGACCGGATCTGGAGAATATCATGGAAGCCAGTACTGAGTCGAATGTTGTTCGGATGAGTTTGAATGCAGTTGAAGAATGCTACACAAATTACTTTCACACGCCACTTCAACGCCATTTCACGAAGCTCCGGCATTCTTTCGATCTCATGACTATCGGTGATGATGCGAATGGTCTCGCATCTGCTGTTGACAGCACGGAGTTTCCTCCTCTCGGTAGGACTGTACACGTAACTACCCCTCCCACTGGCCAGTAGGTACTCTGTGCAGAATCACGCAGGGGCCTATTGAACTACATAATATAGTCCAGGACGCGCTGGGTACACACATCCCGATCTTGCCTGGCCTACACTTTGATAGCACGATGCCCGGCTGATGTATCCGACAATTAGAGTTAGAGAAGTTCTATCCTTCCCTTCCATTCGGGCTCTAATCAGTGGAAGGCGCGCCATCGTCGCGTCGTGACCATGGGGGGCATGCTAATCGAGCGGCGAGGGGTTCATTTCATCCCTGTCCGCCACGCGGAATACGCCATGGGCCCTGGGGTCCTGCTATGTATGTATGTAGGTATGTACATACCAGGTTTTATAAGAGCTTCTCCCCCGCCTCCCGTCATGATTCATGACCGACGTACCTACAGTACCTTAGGTAGACTAACGCCAGTGTGATGACAAGCCCCTCCCTGCCGAAAGTTCCTCCAAGGTTTATACATACATACGTACACACCTATGTACATACATGAAAGGCCAGTTGGCAGAACAGCGTCCAGGATGTGCGCGAAATGTCCTTGGGCTGGGCTCCTATGAGCATATTTGATCAAGATACAGAGTACAGATTGTATTGAATAAGTCTACTTCCGCTGATCCGAGCCGGATTCTCGGAAATTGCAACTCGTACAGAGTTCAACAACTACAACCTGGAAATATTGGTCACGTAAGAGCGACTCGCATCTTGCACTGCAAAGAACATTGCTTCACATGCATCTGGCATCCTGCAGTTCAATCGTTCAGTTGATTTGTCAAAGGACCATAGAAATCGCTTGAATGAATGACTTTCGTAACGATTCTCTTTCCACTGTCTCGAGCTTTGGCGCACGTGGCGCCGCCTGGTAAAGCGCGGACTTGGATGTCCCGGTTGCCCCAATTGGATAGCTGCACGTCGGAAGTGTAGGACTTGGAATGCGGTCTGATTGGACATGCGTTGCAGCCGGGGACGCCGGGGAAGCCGGGGATGGGTTGGTTGCCCCCGTTTCGATAAATACCCATGAGGATGTATACTCCGCAAGAGTTCATCTGAATCTGGCAAGGCTGCTTCATGCATGGGAGACCGAACCCGTCTTGTTGATGAAACTACAAACAATGCATGCGGAGTACATACGTACCTAAGGTAGCGTGGCAGATGTGAGGTCCCGCACAAGATGTGATACCTGTTGCCCGCCTTGGTAGTTCATCGCCGGACCGAGGGGTTTTTGTCACCGTCCGGGGGTGACGCGATACCGGTAGCGAATTAGCGAATTAGCACGACTCACGGGTCACTATGCTTGCGACGAAAGGAGGCACCAACGTCCATTACGGCACATCACGACGCGGGTTGGACAATGGAGATCGAGGACCTCTGGGCTGGAAGTATGCCACGAAGGTAGGTATCTACCTGTGGGTGCGGATGCTGCTACATACATTCACTAGGCTCAGGGCTGAGCTTAGGTAGGTGGTTGTCTAACATTACATTACACCATGCATGTACCTGCATCCCTAGTTCCTACAGAGCCTCGACCAACGTCGTACCGCGGTACATCATACCTCATACGTGTAACATAGGTACCATTGCTGTACATGCCATATGTGCCTACAAGGTTGGTCTCAGCACGAGCACGTAAAGAAAATGGCTACACATGTAGTGACTAGTGACGTGCTCTTTTCTTCAACAGAAACGATATGTACCCACTAAGTTCTGCCTTAATAACAGCCCTTGCTATACAGAGATATTTATAGGGTCCGGTAATGATGCCGACCCGTGGCGCACTTTTATATCTTCATGGTCCATGCACCATGTTCATCCCATCCCCATGCCCTGACTTAAGAAAGAGATGGTCCACGGATTGGTGTGACTACCGGGCCGGGTAAGGCCAGCCATGTGACACCCTTGCCTATGCCCCTGGAACAAATACTACTGTTCCGCGTGGCAATTTCCTCGGCGCGACGACGCACGGTAGGTAGCTCTGTCTCTGAGTAAGACCGATCGCGAACGATTTGTTCGCCGCATCGGGTCGGGAGTGATTCCGTACTGGTCTGCAATTGCTTGAATGCGGTGCGGACGCCGGAATGAGGGGTGCAGTCTACTGACCGATACATACACATCCTAGCGCGCCGAAGCCTTCCTCATAAGTACAAGGTGAGCGATATCAGATGACCGGCTACCTACTTCATTCGACCAGTGACGTTTTACTGCGAACTTGACTTCTGGTGCGTCACTCAATACAGGTTTGCCATTGTTTGGCGCTCGGTAGCTAGCGCTGCAGAAGCCAAAGCACACGTTAGCACGTTGATAGGCTTTCCCCGGACAGATCTATACGATTTGGACTGTGCGTTTCGCTTCCTACAGGTATGTATGGCTTTGTAAGTCTCGCTCCTGTAAAAAAATATGGCTATGTTGTGTCTATGGCGGTGTAGCGAGAGTCTCGCACTCATGAAATTTGCTCTGCAGCATTCGCGCTTCTGCATGGACGAGATCAAAGATACCGGCTGAGATCGTGATATGGACACTCGTTTTACCCCCTAGGTCCTTGGAAGCCCACCTCTGTGCAATCGCAATCCTCCAGACCCTACATACGTCCTGCTTCGCCCTCCACCCTCACCATGACTCGTGGCCGAAAGAGGGCCGTACGCCGTGTTTCGTTCCGATCCCAATCTCACGATACCAGATTGCACGTCGCTTTCCAGATCCTATCTTCACCTCGGAACACCCCCTTGGCCTTCTTTGGACGGGACCGACTCTACAGCAGCTTCTGGGCTCGTCTTGATGTCCACCTTGGCCGCTTGTCGGGGATTGCCTGCCATGAAAGAGTATGCGCCAAGAGCGACGGCGGTCACACCTGCAGCGATACTGGATTGCGCATCCAGTGCAGTTAGTTACATGATATGCACGAACGGAAACTCTCGCATTCGCGTCCCCGGATCGAAAGCTTCGCTGGGTAGGTAAGGAGGCAATGGGAATGGTGGAGGGATTCCTAGACGAACAATTTGGTCATGTTGGCGCTGGACTTATTTGCGGAGAACTCGGCGGGTTCGTTGGGGCCAGGTGAATAGAGGCGTCGCTGGAGGAAGACCGTTGGCCGTAACGACCGCGTGCGTGATATGTGACGAAGCATGTTGTGTTTTTACTCTGAGGTGAGGATTTGCTGGTTCAAATCAGAGAAAGGTCCCGTGATCTAATAAGGCGGGAATCACGATACGGCGCCATCATCGAGTATGTAGGTACGAAGTGTGTAGGTATATGTATGCCGCAATGGTTTGGTCAACGCGTCATTCAACGCACATGCGACGTCAGAATGATGATGGCGCGTTGAGGAATATGGCCAATCTGATGCCAATGGAAATCGACGCCAAGAATTTGTCCAAGAGCGGCGGCAGGCTCCGCTGCGTTGGGGACGATCCAATCGGGTGCTTGGATGCTTGATGGAGTTCCCGAGTTCGGCTCTCGGCTGCCAAGGCGCGTCCGCCCGCATTTGGCTAGTCTTAATGTGATCGGTTTTCTCTTGTGCACAAACGATTGCCTCAATTTCTTTCGTGATGCTGCTTCCTTATGTTCATTGCGAGGTGAGGTGGCTGGTTCTACTGTCTACACGCGACGTTGAGACAGAGTTGTCCCTGTACAAAACCTGTCAAGCACGCGCGAAGGAGGGCGCGTTGAGAACTTGAGATGCTGGGAAAACAGGGGTCTGGCTTCTGAGCAGAAACTTCATTGAGAGGCAAATGCCAAAGGGTCCGAAATCTTAATTTGCACCTCTTAGTGCGCGGCGTGAATTGAGGCGACCTCCATTCCGCCTAAATAAGTCGCCTCCTGCTCTTCCCGATCACGCAGAGACGTTCAACAACATTCTTCCCTCAGAAAACTTAAAACTGCTAATTGCGACCGTTCGACTTGCTTCCAAGCTCTTTTCGCCTCAATTCCCAGCTCTGAACCTTGATTACAAAGTTCACTTCTTCCTTCATTGCTACTGTTTCGAGCGAGATAATCGTCCTCAAAAGCTTTTCGATGCCAACGGAGGATACCCCGAGCGCCATCGGATCACAGCTCATCGGTACGATAAGCTCACCACTGACCAGCCGTTGCGACAACTCGGAGTCAACTTGGAGACAGCTCAGAGTCAACTCCAGGAAACGAGTTCGAGACGACGCCGACGGAACGGAAGACACTGTCGATGATAGCACCGATGTTCAAGTTGTTCAAGACTATTCAACTTCAAGTACCACGTTCCCACTTCACTCGCCAACAACTGTCAACGATTCCGGCAGAGACTTGTCAATTTTATCACAAACTGCCATGTGGCGTTCGTTCTATGTTACATATTGAGAACGACCGTTTTCGGAACCTTACAAACAACCGTGTAATGAGGTTATATGAAGTCTGGCGGCCGGCTACCGAGGTAGTTAAAAGTTTCCGTACCGCGGGTGAAATGTCAGACTTCATACAAACCTCTTTACACGGTTGTTTATACCCGAGAACTCGACGAGGGTCCGCGGTCGTGTTCAGAATGCAACATAGAACGCCACATGGCAGTTTGTGATAAAAGTGACAAGTCTCTGCCGGAAACGTTGTTGCCGACTCGCGAGTGAGGTGGGAACCTGGCAATGATATCAATACGCTACTTGCCGTCGAGACTCGGCCGATTCCATCAACTCCTTCTTGTACTTCAAGGACCAATACCTCTGTTATATGGCAGACTCTTCCTTTTCGAGTTCAAAGAAAACTTATTCATGCTGGTTGGCTCGCGCCGCGCGGCAATGCCGGTAACCATAATGACGACACTCATCAAGAACGATTGGGGTTTTGAAGCTGACTTGGCTATCGAACTGCTTCAACAATTGTCGACCTCTTGTCGGTCGAATTTTGCAACTACTCGAGAGTCGAGACCTCCACGAGACTTTTGGAGTTGCATAAACAAGGTTACAAGATCGTGACCATGCCGGAGGTCGTCTGGATATCTCAACCCATCAAGGCCGTGGAAGATTCCATGCCTGAGATCCACAGCTCTTGGAAGATCAAACGGTTTTCCACCCAAAGATCTCGAAATCTCCTGATCTAGGAGGATATACTCACGTACTGGAGTCTTGACGTGCGAAGCGAATTATGACTATACCGGAGAAGGAGTAAAAGTTGACCTTCAACTTGAGAACTTGTTGTCGGAGCCGAACTGGCTTCTGTCGCTCGTGACGTTGTCTTTCTTGTCCGAAAGTCGATTCTGATCCAAGTTCATGAAATTCAGAGAATCAGATTCGTGGATCGTGACAGTCCGAAGTCGTCGATCATCGATGATCCATCACCCCGACTGTCGGACCGTAAGGTCTCGCGAGTATCAAAGCATGCATAACAAAGAGGCGCGTCACGCACACAAACACAAAACCAGTCGTATCTCCTCTTGGGCCAATTGGTTGGTCTTATCTATCTCCGAGCTAGGAGGCGCGGAGGCCAGCTTTATGGTGTTGTGCTCGCTGTGTCACGTGTGGGCTTGAAACACTACAAGCGAGGCACGTGCACCAATAAGCGTGCATAATTTCTGTCCTGCGATTCTAACACCGACTCTCTCAGAAAAAAGCATTGAGCAATATGTAATGTTACATCAAATCCATTATGCACAATATGTAGTTCAAAAAATGAAGAAGAGTAAAAATGTATCAACTCCTGTTGACGTTTGGGGTATCAAAAGAAATCTATACCATGTCGAAAAAAGTTAAAAAAACGCCATTGCACGCCAGCCCTTGACATTCTGACGTGACACTTCAAATCCAAAGATTGTAAACTCCAAATCAAATGCACGAAATCAAAACTTTTTCCGATCCAATGACAAAACGCCATGGCGCAGGTCAACGTATGTGCCAATGACCATCTATCGGCGATCGCCATCCAGTATATACTATATGAACAAGGTCTCGGACTCTCACACGACATTATGATGACACGCCATGATCATTGCCGCCCGGCTGGAAGGTATGTAGACTGAGACACGCAGCGGAGAAGCTTTGGAGTGCGGTTAGAACAGAGGTAATGCCTTGCCTAGATAAGAGGAATCAGAAAGATGAAGAAAATCGCAAGGGGTTGGCTTCTCTGGTAGGTACATACATGTATCGACGTATGGCATCTTTGTTGTGGGCGCTCACTGCCTCATGGTCGAAAGCTGGCAGCGATGCCTTCATGTCTTCAGCTTTGAGAGGTGGCGGTCTATTCTCGTTCCCAGAGGATTTTGACGGAGAAGGAGCCGTACCCAAGTCCGGATCTGACTTGTTCGGGCTATTTCTACCTCTTATTCTCAAGCTGTTGCCTGATTTGTCTGAGCTCGGCTGCATGTTGTTCTCGCTCTTGCCGTATTGTTTCTTCAGCTAAATTCAGCGATTTTTTGGTCTGATCGAGCTGTTTTTGGGTCTCATCGAGCTGTTCTTTCATGATTTTCAATCGAGTGCGAGAGCGTTTCGACGCTTGGGCATTTTCTAGCCGCTGTAGTTGGGCATCATGCGATGCAGTCTTCCTGTCGAGAGGTATACCTTGTCTCTCTAAGTCTTCTGCGGCCTTCTCTGCGTTATATTTCTGATGTTTGACTGTGGTATCTTCGCCCCGGAGCTCCCCAGATGAAGTTGACGATGAACGTTTGCGGGACAAACGTTCACCCTCCCCCGACGGCTCAACGTGATTGGGTACCTGATCGCCGGCGTTTGCTCCACCAGGGTCGGACCCTTCTGGCCACCACGCCTGGGAGGCCTGGGTGTGTGGAGTCTGTGTCTGACTCGGGGCAATAAACCGGTTGAGCTTGTATTGCTCAAAGTACCTATCTGGTATCTGATGAAATGTTAGCTACCTTGTAACTATGTCGTGCCAACTTGACGAATGACACAACTCAAACAGTTTGCGTCGCGTATGTTGTTCCAATGATTTCAATATCTTGGGGTTGAGTCGTGACTGGTTTGAACCTCGAGCGACGAGGGTCTGCACTCACCTTCCGGGAACGTCGTCATCTTTTAACTGCGCAGTGAGGAGTGTGAGGATCGAATATCCCTACCGACCCGACCAAAAGGTGAGAGCACTTACCTGGTAGGAACCGGCTTAGCGGGGGATGTATAGGTATAGCGCAAGTGCGACGGTCAGAGCCGCAATAGAGTAGCCGTCACAAGGAGTCTTATTGATGCAATCGAAAGGGCTAATGCCGCAATGTTTTCGAGACCCAGCTTTAAGATGAATGTACCGTCTTCTTATGGCTTCGTCGCTTCGTCGTCTGATAGTAAGTCAGGTAACACGTTTGAATCAAGACGGAGTCAGAAGAGTTTCAAAAAAATCACCAGCGGTTCTATCGAGAGGAAAGCCGGGCCTATTTATGTTTTTTTTTTTGGATTCACATGTCGACTGTGCAATACAACGTTAAGCTAGAAAGTAGGATCCTTTGTAAGAACAGCATGAGAATGCATGTTTGACACACGGAGGGGTGAAGACATGCCAAATCACCTTGTCTCTGTTCAGTAAGATACGAACGATGGGTAGTATGAGACCTGGAGAGCGTCAAGCCCGATTTACTATTGGCATAAGACACAGTGATACACATGCGAGGATGCAAAGTAGCAGCCAACATGTCAGCGGCTCGGTTACGGACTGAGACAACGTCGAGTGCACGTCCCTGAATACCATGTACCTATGCATACGCGCTACATTGATTGCATGTGTGGAAATTTGAAAAGTACCATGCGGGAAGAAGGCCAAGGGCCAAGGGAGGAGAGACGGAGACTTGCCCGCGATGAATGCCAAGTGCCAGCATTCGTCGGACATGCAAAGCCATGATGCATGCAGATGCTCCATTATGTATGGAACCGCAGGCGGCAGAATGCCCTCAAAGAACACGGTCCCTCTTTGACTGTCTCTCGTGCTCTACTGTTCTTTTCTCACGTAAACGAACCCAGTTACATACGGAGTAGCAACTTGCAAGAAGAGGAGTACCTAGTGATATGCACAGCTTTACGGAGTACAGGCCTCCGGCCCGAGCCCTGAGGCTCCGCACTCCAAGAGCAGCACTCAGTGACCAGTGACCACGTGTAGAGTATCTTTTGTCTGTACTCGGATGAGCAACTACCTAGTACCTACATTAGCTTGACAGTAGCAGCCTGTTGGAATCGTCGAGATGATACGACACAGACATTGTGCAGCCAGAATCAAGCGACGACGACTCACGAGTGAGCTGCGAGCAGGAAGGGAGCGCGTGATACATTCTATGCACGGAGATGGCAAGACAACCACTTCCCAGCCAAGAGGTGTCTTGCACGGTTTAGCCTCAGGCTCCAGCCTCCAGGAAGTCCAAGAGGTCCCGATCCGCCTCTTCAGGTTCTGCCCTTTTTTCAAGCTCAGAAACAACGCCATGTCGCCTTCTTTTCGGAACACCATCCTGAGTGGCAGGCTTCAGGTGGACTAGAAATGCGGTCCCATGTTGTAGCATACTGCATGCAGCATAGGTCCAAGCCTCTAAGGTCGTGGGCCGTGACGCCGAGTTCGGAGTAAAGAGGGACAAGAGGACGCGGAGATCTCGAGCCACCGCTTATTCGAAGAACATGTTCCCCCACAGTCAAACACCCTATCAGTGATCATATTCCCTGTCGACAGTCCAAAAGTTGCGAGACAGGCCCGACTGAGATCGCTTCAGGTGCAGACATGACTGTGGTGACTGGTCCGAGGTCGTGGCGTGCCGCGCGGCAAGGGGATGAGGGGGGCTTCGGGGAACCGGTCGGCCAAAGATGGCTTGTTGCCTCAATCTGAATGATGAGATGCAGATCTGAGATGATGTGCAGAGAGGCCAAGGGTTATGAGCCCGTGCGTCGTGCGAAGCGTCAAGCAAATCGCGAAATGGCGGTGGCCGGCTGCGTTGGGTGCTAGAATTGCTTCGTTTCAGTGATGATCATGTCTTGCTTATTGTCATTGGGAAGAAGCGTCCGCCTTTAAATACCGCGCTCTGGTGCATACATACTCTGTAGTGTTGATTATGGACACGTTGCATCATGCATGCACATTATGCCTCATGCTTGCAGCCTCCGTAGCAGCTTGTAACTTGTAAGATAGCGAGTGGTAGCATTAGGCCAACGATGCCACCGGAGTAGCTCCCGTCGACAGGGCTAGCATGCAAAGGGGCCTACACATACGGAGTGGCCAAGTTTCGTTTATCATCGTGTCGGTGTGTACGTCGTCACTCGCGCGTGTCATGTCGTGCGTGTCGTGACGATATCCAGTCTGCTCAACCTGACTGATCGTTGCGTAAGACGAGAGCTCAGAGAGTTTCTCAGTTCTGCAAGACGGCTTGGTACTGACAGAGCATGGCGTTTGGGAGTCTCGCGCCTTTGATGCTAGGTCTATGAAGCGAAGTATTCGAGCTCAAAGGCGGGGGCCGAGGTGCAGATGAGTCATGACAAGTTTGGCGCTAAATCACTGGAAAGGTATGTACCTAACCAGATTCGCGCCTTTATCAATATATGTACCTACGCAATATGTATATGTATCGTGAGCTTCAACTCGTCCTGCCTACCGAAAGCCCACCGATATCGAAACACTGCCGCTTATGCACCTACAAATAGATAGTAGACTTCTGCTCGTAATGCCATTTCAGTTTTCTTGACGGCATTTTGAAGTCTGCATTTGCTTTGTCAATACAATACGGAGTACTGGTGATACAACGGAAATTTCGAGTCTTCCTTTGCCGTAAGGAGGAGGCTTCGTCGGGTATGTGTTGCTGGGTTTAGGACGGAGTAGAAGTTGGAAGTCAACCAACAGCGGATGCCACTGACCAATGACAATACGCGCTGCTGTCCCTGGGCCCACTGTGAGGCTGAGCAGATTCTCTCCATCGTTATCCGTACAACGTTACAAGTTACCCCAACGCGTCTCACAACTCCAAATGATTGGACTGCTCCCCTGACTATAAGACGTGTATTATGCTGTGCATTGCAAGGTTTGTGAGATTTGTCTACGGACTCCGGAGAAGAGGTACCTACTTGACTAAACGACCCTAGCACGGGTAATGCCACGAATTAGCGACTGTTCTATCCAAATCTACGGAGTATCGACACGCATCTTAGGGCGGTTCCGCCGCCCTCATTCACGAATCACGCCGATGGGCCATGGGCATGGCGATCTTTGGAAAGCGATATACGGAGTACAGATTACAATGGTGACTCAATGATGAGAGTCGGCTCCTCAGGATCAGTCTCGCGCGGCATTTTTCGTCCATGCATGATGCAATTGACTCTTGACTCTTGAGATCGCATAAGTCGGAGATGTCTCCGTGTAGTAGGTAATTTACATGAAGAGCAAATGCTCCGGAGTCCGCAGTAGGTACCTATGTAGGTACCTGTCATATGATATGATCCACGATCTCATGTCGGGCTCATCCGAATTCGCACATCGTTCCATGGACGCAACTTCGTACCCGGGCCTGGGCAGGATGAATAGGCGAACCCCCGCCTCGAAAGCGAGATGAAGGGGAACGAGATGCTTGGGCCCTCGGGGGCTCAATCCTAGACGGGCTCGAGCAGAACCTTGGAAACAACCAAGGTACCTAAGGTAACCACGTTACCACAGCCTACAGGAACCCAAGTTGGCCAACCACCCAGTCTGAATGCTTTTTTTCTGAGCGCCTGTTCATCTACAGCGAATTCTAGTCTAGGTACACCCTACGAGTCTGCGACAGTTCTGAGTTGAAACTCGACATTTGTTTTAGGCACAGCTCTGTGCCTCGGCATCAGAAGACGCGCATACGGAATAAACGGCAACAAGCAACCCACCCCCCTACAGGCTTCGCAGACTGCAGCACCAGCTTGGAAATAGACGGCATCGTTTGTACGGAGTATGTACGGAGTAGGTATGTGCTACTTAGTACTCTGTAAGACTGTAACGTGGAGAGAAGTTGCTTGTTGCCGGCGTGTAACGTGCTCCACTGCTCGGACTCCCTTTCTGTCTATCATCTTTTCTCGGATCCTCGCCATCCTGTCGTATACTACCTGACGGTCCTGAACATCTCGGATCCGTGTACGGAGCAGGCATGGGGTCAACCCTCATGATTCATGTGGCCGCCGGCCGATGTTCCCCAGACCGGGGTAACGGGTTGTAAGACACTGCAGCTAAAAACGATCATCCCGTGCATGGAACGCACAATGATGTGTCTGAGTACAATCTGAGTACGGCGGCAACTAAAAGGGAAGCAAGCCGAGACTGTCTTACACGACAAAGAAAAACGGGAACTAAAAAGAAGAGACACAGTCACACTGCTTGGGTCGGAATATGACACATCAGGCATATTTGAACCCCGTTTATTAGGTACTCAATCTACTCGCTGAGTGGTTGGGCAACTCGGGGGGCGGGGGGGCGTCCTGAATCCTGTATTCCTCGGGTGTTTCCAGAATCCAATGAAGGTGTTTCTGCTCCGTCTATGCTTGTGCCCGCGAGAGATATCCAACGGTTGGATATCTATAATCTCTCGCCCGCTGCCCACATCAAAAAAAAACATATCTAGTCGGGACTCAGAAAAACGGCTAAGCCCGATTTTCAGATCCATGACAGGTAATTCATACAGTAAGAATGCGATGCGAACTTCGAAGCTTTAATTTTCACACTTTGGCATATATTTACTCTCTTGTGCAGCATGCTTGGAGCTTGGACTCTGGAGCCTTGGAGTATTCACTGTATTAAAGTATTTGCCCTACACGGACATGTCAGACTCACATGTTCCCGACGTCGGATTCTCAATCTGAGATCTCCAGTTTCTGACTCTCTACAGACTACCATACATGTGCGAGATCCGCTCGCTCTCCGCGACCGCAATGGTCCTTGCCTCAATATCCCTGTCCTGGACACGAGGCTTGAAAGTTGATCAAGCCAAGTTCCAACCTTTCCCGCCAGAGCTACCTACACCATGTCATGCTGACATGAATCAGTCTTCAGGAGATACATGATGATACATCCAATGTCAAATCGTCCGATTCAGGCTCCCAAATCCGTTGGCGCATTCTCCGGTTGAGGCCTACACACTTCTGGCTTCAAAATGATCTGCCTCTTCACCACAGCAAACTTCACAGGCTCAACTTTAGCAACCGCCGCCTTGGCCTTCTTCTTCCCCTGCTGTGCAGTGTTCTGGCCCTGATTCCCACAGCAACAACGATTGCCTGGGCAAACAGAACCCAATCCGCCGGCCCCGCCACTGCCAGCACTCTTGGCACCATTGAAAACCTCTTCCCGATACGGCTTCGCTGTGAGGTAGGTATCCGAGGGCAAAGTGCAATCATTCCAGTTTTCCACCACGTTCATTGTGTGCTTTACTTGAATGGCCTCAAGGTATCGTTTAGCGGCCAGCCACTTCTGCAGACGACGGATCTGGAAGTAGTTGGCCTCGTTGTGCAGGGACGCGTAGAGACCAACGTCGTGTCCGTGGACATGATCATAGAACAGGGGAAAGGCAGGGTGGCGGAGGTATCGAAGGATGTGCTCAAATAGAGCGGGATCTGCGTCGATGAAGTATGTGCCATCTTGAGGGGTTTTGCCCCATAGTGTGGCGAAACGGTGTTTGAAGTAGCCGCTCTCTGTGGCGAGGGTGCGACGAGTGGTGATGAAGGTGCGTTCGCCGACGAGGAGTTTGATGCGGGTGTCCGGGGGTCTGGTGTCAGGGGCGTGGGTAGAAGAAGTTGGCATGGTGGAAGTCAACGTGGTAGAAATCGGCGTAGTACGAGCCGGCGTGACAGAGGCCACGACGGGTGTTTTCAGAGCTTCCTCCTTGGCAAAGAATGGAATATCGGACAGAACGAAACCGCGTCTGCATGGCATCCGATTCTTTGGTACGGAGGCGCGTGTTGCGACATTCTTGAGGATGTGCGTGATCATGATGATTGATGGATCATGGCACTATGAACAATGATGCAGCAGGAGATAAACTGGCACGGTAGAAGGCCTTGAAGTCAGAAAAAAGAAGGTTTGTCAAGAGGAGCAAACTTGTTTTTTGCAGAATTTGTTTAAGAAGTGGAAAGATTCTGTGTCCGTTGCTCAGCAGAAAATGCAAACACGGGTTGCCCTGCATTGTGAATCCAAGGGTCCAATGTCCATGATGAACACTGCTGTGTTGTTGGCGCAATGGCGTTGCAGCGTTGCGTGACTCCAAACGGCCGCACCAGATGACAGAGCCTCGCGTATGAATGGAGCAATTTCGTTTGCACATATATGATAAATTCAAAATCGCAATTACGCAATAGTTGGCTCCGGCTCTCAATAATTATAGAACTCTGGAGGACTTAGTAGTCCCCGAGCCTTGAGAGGTCGACTCTACCATCTATAAAATTTATGAATACATGAACCTCAGACTAACATGTCTGGTCTACCGTCTCCTCAATACCTCTCCTCACGCACAGCACGTGTGACCACAGTGACCTCGACATGTACACTTATTCCTTCAACGGCCTCCCTTCACATCGATCAGTGGAAGTCTACTTGTACCATGCGTGACGACTCGGCGAGAGGCCAATTGGACCGGGTCCAATCGGTCCATGTTCACCACCTTCCACCCTTTCTTTTCATGCACAGCGTCGAGATATCGTCCTTCGGTGAGCCAAATATGCAGCCTCAGGATCTGAAAGAACTCAGCCTCTTTACAGAGGGCCGCGTAGAGTCCAAGGTTATGCCCAATAGACTGCCTATAGAACAGGGGGAAAACGGATTGGCGGAGGTACCGAAGAATGTGCTCAAACAAAGCAGGATCTGCGTCGACAAAGTATATACCATCTTGGGGTGGTTCCGCCCATGGTCCAGAGAAATGACGACGGAAAAATGGGCTCTCTCTGATGAGCGTGTCCCGAGTGGTGATGAAGGTGCGCTCGCCGACGAGGAGTTTGATGCGGGTGTGAGAAGCTCCGGTATGATGAGCTCCGGTCTGAGAAGCTCCGGTCTGAGAAGCTCCGGTCTGAGAAGCTCCGGTCTGAGAAGCTCCGGTCTGAAAAGCTCCGGTCTGAGAAGCTCCGGTCTGAGAAGCTCCGGTCTGAAAAGCTCCGGTCTGAGAAGCTCCGGTCTGAGAAGCTCCGGTCTGAAAAGCTCCGGTCTGAGAGGCTCCGGTATCTGAGGCTGCGGTATCAGAGGCTGCGGTATCTGAGGCTCTGCTATTGGGAATGGGAGCCGCATCAGTCAACGGCTTAAAGATAGAAGCCGGCATGACGGATGCTTCTAAAACTCCTTGCTCGCCAAAGGACGGACGACCGGGCTGAAAGCTTCTATTGAACATTCTCTGGCTCTTCGGCAGGAAGGCGCGTCTTGCGGCAGCCTTGACGGTGTGTGTGATCATGATCATTGATTGCACGTCGTACGATGATGCAACAGGAAATGGTTAATGAACCAACACGGTAAAACTAAAAGGGCTTGAGGGCAGAAAGGTATTGTCAAGGAGGCAAGAAAGGCGTTGCGGAAAGAAAACCAGAATTGGAAGAAAAAATTGCAATGTTTTGTCTTGGTGATTAGGAAGCATATGCAAACGCTGACACCAGCATACACCCAAGGTTGTTGGTCTGAGCGTGAGCGCCGTAGCAGATGACAGATCCTCGCGTATGAATCGAGCAGCCTGCAGGTTTCGTTTGCACATCGCATGAAGAAGCAATTCTCTAGAGTTTCATCAGCGACATCCAAACCGCCAAAAGTTCTGTTGGTCTTACACACTCCCGTAAAGTTGTGAGAGCTATCCATCTACTACCCGAAGAGCGACACCGGCTCTCTTAGTCTTTCCTCCTCTTTCAGCATGCAATCCAAAGAGGCAAAGAAAACACACATAAGCAGCCAGTCCCATCATCCATGTATCTATCCTCAAACGCCGCCAAACACAAAAGCCGCCTCCCAAACAATGCAAGTTCTATGTACAAATGTCAAAAAACACCACATCTACCACTCCAGTCTATCATCACACACCAACTCCACATCATACCTCTCCTCCCTCCTCCAAACCCTCCCCGGCTCATTCAACCCCCCCACAATCGTCCTCAAATCCGATATCATCCCCCCCGGCCCACTCGCAAACACAACCGTCCTGCCGCACACAGTCGACGCCACAAAATCACCCACCAGGGCCGCCAGATCAGGATGCCGTCCCTCCTCCATAGATCCACGACCAAGCTTATCCACCGAGAGACCCGGCCCGCAGGGACAGACATCAGAGGAGGAGGAGGACGAGGACGACGACGACGACGACGCAGCATCCGTACTGGTACTCTGGCCAGCCTTGAGGCAATCACCTCCCCGCTTTTCACTCAAAGCCGAAGAACCAGCCTTATCTCTAGTCGCGAACAGCGAAATCGTCAGACCAAGAGCGCGTTGACATTTCCGCAGCAGGGCCATTTCCTTGGCGATCCAGTCCACATTACTCGTATGCCGCACAGCCCAGATGAGTTCGATTTTGCGATCCAAGGGGCCCGCAGGCTCAGCGCCGGCGTCACGACAGAGTGATGCTAGTTGGAGGAGCAGGGGGAGTACATAGGCGATGCCTGTCCCGCCGGCGACGCAGACGATATTCGTGGTATCTCGGTCGAGTTTCTCGAGGAGATCCTCGCCGTATCCGCCCGTTAGGAAGACAGGCGTGCTGGGAAGGGGTTTGCTGTCCTGGGGACCCGCGCTGGCGATGGCGGAAATCTTCTTTTGCGCCAGCTCAGCGAGGGTTTTTGTTTCGCCGGACTTGGCTCGCATGATGTAGGCGTGTTTGACGAGGCCTCGCTTGTCCACGACGGGGGCGTTTAGCGGCGTGAATGGGTGGGATTGCCAGATGCTGGACTCGGTGAAGCATAGGTAGAAGTGCTGGCCGATTTTCCAGGGATCCTGCTGGTTCTCCAGATCCAATCTCAGGACGTCGCCGTGCTCCGGGTCTGGGAAAAGCGTCATGGAGGCCGAGACGGGTTTGAAGACGGCGTAGGTGGATGAGCTGGTAGGATGGTGGTGAAGTAGGGCTGTGCGTACGAGACGGGCACCGCGATCGAGGCCCCAGAGGATAAACGCCGGGATGAGGAAACATTCGAGCTTGTTCCAGTGCGCCCAGCAGGCGCCAATGTATACCATGGCGAGGACGTAGTGCGCCTTGCGAAAGAATTCGTACCCTGTGGCGCGGATGGCCCAGGGCGTGCTGAGCACAAAGATCAAGAGAAGCAGAATTATGGCCACGATGCCCCAGATCATGTACGTCTGGGTGATCCATTCGATGCCAACCTTGGGCTGTGGCTGGTAGAGCCTCCCCTCGATGATGCACCAGCCGATGGTGTGGAACGAGGCCTGGACAACCATGATGTAGCCCAGCCAGCGATGGAGAAAGTTGAAGCTCTGGTAAGGGACGCCGGTCAAGACAGTCAGCAGCGACTCGCGACTGCTGAGCATAATGGACAGCGGTGTCATGGCGTAGGCAATGACGCCGACGCGATCTGCCCATGGGCCCAGGCTGCTGCGGGTGCTGTATACGCCTGGCATGTTCTTGACGGGCGTGATCCAGGTTCTGTACGTGATGCCCAGGAAGCTCCAGATGAGGAGATACGCCGCCAGCAGCGCCAACACACCGACCTGGAAGCGCGTGGTGCGTCCAAACAGCACATGCGGCGCATCTCTCAGCAGAAAGCGCCTCGAAGCAGCCGCTGCCGTTCTGCGCAGTTTTGTCCAGGCATTACTCAGGTTGGAGCTGGTTTCTGAGCGTGGCGATGGTCCTTGGACGAGAGGGCGGGTTGCGCGCCTCAGCAGCGCCCATAGTAACAGCACCGACAGGATGGTTGCCCACAAGATGCCCATGTAGAACATGCCGAGGTCGTGTGCGTGGTACACGACATCGAGATACTCGCATGATCCGACATCGTTTTTGCAGGGGAGAATCCGGTCGGCGTAGCCCCAGTGAGGCTCGATGGTGCCTCCATCGGAGAGGTTCTGGATGTGACGCGGCTGCATGAGAGGTCTGAGAAGTCGGAGGAGTCGGAGGTTGAAGGGCTTTAAAAATTGCAAAGGATGGAAGAATCAGAAGAATGAAGAAGACGCATGAAATGAACTATAATTAATTACTCCGTAGAATCAAGACTGTGATGGAAATTATCAGAAATGAATGGGTATAGCCGCCGACTGGGTATATAACCGCGAGGTACCTATGTAAGTGCAAAACGCGCGCGAAGAGAGCAAGAAGAACGAAACGGCTGACGTCTCAATAATAAAGCCCGACTGAAGCCTCCCTTGACAATGACATACGCCGTGCATCTGTACAATCTTCAAGACTCCAGACTCCAGAGTAAACATCCAGACGTTCGGAGTATGTAATCCCTGACCCCTGCGAGTCTCTGCGAACGCATCCGTTGAAGAAAACTAACTCATCTCAACCAGTCCGTTCGCGCGACATGAACAGACATGAACATGCACGCCACTGCAGCGCAATGGCCGCATACGGGGCACACCGTCCACTCGAGAAAACCACATCTTGTCCATTTGCTGCTGTTTCTGCGCACGAATGAGCAAGTTTTGCGGAGACTTCTTGTCTTAGTCCACTGTGCCATCCGACTCTTTTAGCCTCTCAGGGCGGGAATCTAGACGCGGGATCCAATCACGGAGGAGCGGCGGATCGAATGGAGCAGGTTTCACCGTTTCACGCCGGTGTGGGCGCAAAACCCGGACTTGGCGTTGGGGAATTGGGGTTATGGTTATTGGTCAATCAACGGCCGTTCTGCACTTTGATTGATGGAGAAGTGCCTAGGTAGGGGCCCAGAGGGGGTTCGTGCCAGAAATGCGCATGTTTCCTTGAGGATCCTCGGATTTTGGAGGCGATTTTTATAGTACATATGGGCTGCGGGTTCAGCATTCTGCGCTCTGTACCTCTGTACTCCGTAGACTGCGCCTGAGTTTTGATGATGCATTGGTTGGGTCTGGAAGAAGAAAAACGTGCGCAACGGGCAGAAGAACTAGACGGATAACTAACGCTTTATCGGTATTCTATCGTGGGATATCAGACCAAAGCGCAGACAAAAGGGCACGCGGCTGCTTCCAAACACTCATTTGTTTCTTAACTGCATCAGACCCGTCATCAACTGGCCCAGCTGAGGCCACAACGTCTACGATTTACATCTTGACGCTCTTTCGTCTCAAGATGGACATGCACCATGACGGCCCTCAGGGCGCCAGCTGCAAGATCTCGGTACGTGGGAGTCAGGACATCAACGCGAAATACAATCTCCCAATCTTCAATTCCAGCGCCAGCGCCAGTGAACAAGAAGCCGCTAACATGCCCTGTAGATGCTCTGGAACTGGTACACCATCGATGCCTGCTTCCTCTCCCCCTCATGGCACATCACCAACCAGGCCATGTTCGCCGCCACATGCATCGGCGTCATCCTCCTCGTCATGCTCGTCGAACTCACCCGCCGTCTTGGCCGAGAATACGATGCTTTCCTCCTGCGGCAATTCCAGCGCGAAGCTTCGCGGCGGTATCTCGACGACGTGGATCCCAGCGGCAGCACCAGCAGTAGCAGTCTCGTCCGCTCTCAAAGTGTCGCTGTCGTGGCCACGTTTCGCGCTTCTCTTCTGCAGCAGCTGGCGCGTTCGGTGTTGCATGCGGTGACGTTTGGGGTGGCCTACATTGTCATGTTGCTGGCCATGTACTTTAATGGCTATGTGATTATCTGCATTTTCATCGGGGCTGGTTTGGGCAAGTTCTTTTGCGACTGGCTTGAGGTTCGTGTTGCGGCGGGAGCTGCTGGGGAGGGAGTGCTTGTGGATGGAAAGGGGGGGAGAGGGGTTGAGGAGCCGAGTGTTTGTTGCGGATAACGGGAATATGTTTTGAGCAGCGAATCGCGATGATGTGATGAATTTGGCGTCCTTTTTTTATGAATGCACGGCTGGCTTGTGATGTCTTTTTGGGAATGTTTTTTGGGAGCGCAAGGAGTCTATCTCATGGGCCCGTGTTCGACATGTTTTCTCTCTTGCTTCACCTCTTTGAGCTTTCTGTGTTGCATTCTTGGTGGACCGTCAGCAGCTGCCGGATTTTGTGTCTGATTCAACATCCCAATACAACCATCTTTAAATAGGCTGCGACCACGCTGGCCCTGCCGCAAAAGTCCCAGATCACTAGGTATGTATGTAGTACCCGTGTTTCGGTCAAGCGCTTTAATTGCCGCGAATGCCGTCATCCATGATCCCTCAGAAAAGAGTGGAGAGCGCGGGTACTGGCGGGCGATTCAATTTACGTGTAAATTACAGAGCACCGAGTTTGTAAATTACGTGTAAATTACAATACGCCGACTTGTACGTGATTTACACGCAGTTTACACCTAAGTTACATGTAAATTACGATCGAGCTCTGTGATTTACAGAAGGTAAGACTGCGGGGCCCGGGGAGACGATGAATTGAAACTTGAAAGACAGCGTGCGAAATCGCAATCCTATCCAGACAGAAACAACGCACTGTCCGAGTTGATGTGTCTCAACGCAAATGAGTTATGGACTCGAATTGACTCTTCTCAGTCATGCATGAACACGGGATTGAACCGACGCCGCGAGATGCCGCCGCCGAGATGAGACCTCTTCCAAACAAACAAAGTCAGTTTTTGGCCAATTTTTTTAGATTCCACGATACGATGCACTTCCCGTGCATTGCCTCCTCGGTCCGCCTGGCCTGTCTCTGAGGATTCGCACAACCACCGAGACGGGATTATGGATTATGCTTGAGATCGCTCTTCTTGTCACCCAGTCACTGCGCCTGGCATCATACTAAATATGGCAATTTACATTGCACTTTCGTCCACGCATTCAACTCGAGCAGCTCAGAATTCATTTCAGTACCCAAATAGCTCCAATCAATCTACTTAGCCGTCGCTTATACATGTTATGATATCACATTCCCAGCCAATCGCCGTCTCGGCCACTCTTCATACCTGTCGCACTTCATCACAAGCATCTTCGCCACATCAACCCACGCCCCCATCTTCTCCTCAAACCCTCTTAAAATCAGCCGCCTCTTCACAGAAACCATCCCACGGTCCCAAGTCGTGTGCACGACCAAATGGCTCATAAGCCACACTCTGTGAATGTCGAATCCTGTCCTCCGTTGCACTCCGAATCAATTCCCTCCACGCTGGATTCAGCTTCCTCTCATACGCACCATACAGCCCCGGCAAAAACGCAACATTCCCCGCGCAGTACTCCAAGATTCCCTCCCGAAGAGGCCTCTCGTAGAACACCCCACATCGACAACCCTCCCTTGACTCAATCAAACGAGTCGTCTTCCTCTGTAGTTCATCCCACTTCACCCTGTCCGCTCTACACATTGGGCTGTCCTTCTCCAGGCATGCATTCAGACCGCGGACATGTTTCCGATCTTTGCCCCGCGAGGCAAGCTCCATCAGCTGGAGATCCTGTATGCCCTGAAGAGAGACCTGGAAGTGATGGAACAGAGCGTCGGACATGTTGCGAACGTCAAAGACGATTTTTTTCATGTGCGCGGATTCGAGGATCGATTTCAGGGTCGTGCCGAGTTGGTTTCTGGTGGTGAATGCTGATTTCCCCAACTTGCGAATGTCTACCATGTAGGCTATTCCTGTTATGCGGGGCATGGGGCCGATGTAGAGCGTGAGGATGTATATGGTGCCTTTGCGGCTGACGTTGCAGCCTTGGAGATCCATGTAGAGGGTTGGTCGGTGGTGGAGCGTGTTGATGAGGCTGAGGAGGGTAGCTGGAGTGTTGACGATGTGGATGGCTGCCTTGAAGCGCGTAGACGACATGGCTTGTCGAGGGGATTGCCGCGGCGTGTAAGAACTGAGCATAGGATGTTGTTGCAGTGTGCCGGGACGAGAATGAGGGTTAGGCTGGATTATATCGATTCGGAAAAGGTTTCGTGGAGACTCGTTCAGATGGGTAGAGACGAAAACGCGATGCGGTTCAGTCGTGCTTCTTTGTACTTGGGTTGTCTTCTCACTTTCACTACTGTCGTCAATCAATACCGTGCTCCTTCACGTGTCTATCCCTTCCAGTGACTCAGGCCATGACGGACGCTTCATACCAGATTCCGTTTGTTCCGCAGGTCGGAAAAATTCGTTGCTCGCCTTTATAAAACCTCGGAAAGCGCACCGACGTGCTCGCGTTTGCGTCGTTTCTTGCTGTGAATGCCTGCTGTCGCGTTTGGGCGGTTCGTCCACACTTGGCGAGGCGTTTGACGGCGGATACCGGTGGCCACGGTCCTTGCGGCCGTTGTCAGTTGACACGCGGTCTTCGAACAAGCGGAAAAAGATACGAAAAGTCGGTCCTTTTCTTCTCTCCATTACCGCAGTAGCTCCCAGCCGTATGCCTCTGTTGACTCTCGACTCCTTGAGTACATGCCTCACTTGAGTCTTGAGCTGCCAGCCTATGGTAGCTCTGATAAGTCTTCATTAGATTCCTCCGATGCGTCACATAATCGTGCCGTCAATAAACCTCGCAACATGGGCCATGAGAAGTTTCTGAGTTCGCACACCGAGCACAAAGTCGGCCAGAATTGCGACTTCTTGAATCTCGACGAAGAAGGCTCCGTGACAGGCATGATTCGGCCCTGAAAGAACTTTACGCGCTCCGATCAGGTAAAAAGTCCATACTCAAGGGACCATCCTGAGTCCAAAACAATGCATCGACCATTTGATTCGTGGCCTGTTGAGTTGAAGTTGTTGAGAAAAGCGCGCCACGAAGCGGGGGAGCTTCCATGGACCATGAGTACCTGATCTCTAGTGGTAAAGTACAGAGTATATATATATCTAAGTGCATATGTACCAATAATAATCTGTACGTCAGTCACGGCTCACAAGTCAAGACTTACAAGTTACATCTATGCAAAATTGAAGTTGAAAAGCATTCACGTTGCCGAATCAGTAACCAATGACTACCATACTTCCAAGCAACTCTACCCAAAATGACGAGCCCTTCCTGAGCAGTGAGCGTATCCTCTCCCCCGCGACTCACGACACCATTTGCTTTCATCATCGCAATCTTTATCTGCTCCACAGCGACCCAATTCCTAGCCATCCCCTTAATCTCTGTCAAAAAAACTCATTGGTAACTCTCAGAGAGATTTCCATGGCCCAAGGCCCTTATTAGGACCATTCGGTTCATAAGACGCACTCTGCGAAAGGCGAACCCTGTCCAATGTCGCGGCCCGAACCCGGTCCCGCCATTCTGCAGTCAGTTTTTTATCATAGACGTCGTAGAGCCCCGGCAAAAGAGCGACATCCCCAGCGCAGTACTTCAAGATTCCGTCCCGAAAAGGACGTTCATTGAAAACCTCGTACCGACCTCCCTTTTTCGGTTCAAACAAACAGATAGCCGATTTCTTGAGTTGATCCCATTTCATCTTCTCTGCCTTGGAGATAGGGCTGTCGTTCTGTATACATTTAGCAAGACCGGCCACAGATTTTCGATTTTTTCCCCTGGCTGCAAGCTCCATCAGCTGGAGATCCTGTACGCCTTGGAGGGAGATCTGGAAATGATGGAACAAGGCGTCGGAGTCGTTTCGAACATCAAAGATGACCTTTTTGATGTTTGCGGATTCAAGAATTGCTTTACCAAAGTGGTGGCGTAGATCGTGACGATGGATATGGTGCCATTGCGGCTTAGCCTGCAGCCTTCGAGATCCACGTAGAGGGTTGGTAGGTTCTTGATGGAGTCGATGAGGTTGATGAGTGTACCTCGACAGGAGGCCACTTGGATTATCGGATTCAAGCAACTTGCAGGCATGATGGCTTGTCGCGAGAAGCTCGGCAGTGTATAAGCGACCGAGAATGGAGTGCTACTGCAGTGACACAGCACAGGATTAAGTTGATCGAAACTCAATTGTCGATCGATCCGAATGCTCTAAATCAGAATAACCAAAGAGGAACAAAGGAGGAACCACTTATTGCGGTTCAGTCGTGCTTCTTTATAGATGTTGCCTACTCCTCTCCTTCACTGCCATCGCGATCGCTGTACTCCAGGTCCCGTTTGTTTTTTTTTGGTCCAGTTCTCCCCTTTTACAAACTCTCGGCCGGCATTTTGTCGCTCCGTTGGGCCCGTGCGGCGTGATGGCCTAGGTCTGTCTGGTTCTGTCTCTTTTCATGCTGTGAATGCGTCGCCCTCTCTCCGTGAGGCGTTTGATGCCCCGCTGCAGTCGAACGCGAGGACTCAGTAGAAATCGCGCTTATTAAGAGCCAAGTGTTGCATAGAATAGTGGGCGCAGCCGTAGATACCCCTATATTGCAACACAAACTGAGTCGGAGACCGCCAAGAACTGTCCTTGAACAGCTCGCACAAGCCTCAGCCGTCATAGCGTCCAGTTGGTTGGAAATCTGTGCCCTATTATCTTTGATGGAGCAAATTGCAGTTCACTCTAAGCAGCGCGAAACTTCTGTTTGACAGTTTGTCTGTGGGCTATGCCGAGTAAGCCCAGGTATGTATTATGTTTTGTAGCTTCACTTACGAAGTAATCCAAGTTGCCCCGCGCATTCAGCCCGTGAAGCTATCCAGGCTTAGCAAATTGTACGCTATAGCTAAGAACCTGGCGAGCTGTTCCTCATCTTATTTTTCGCACAGCAATGCAGTTCCAGGCCGACTCTTGATACATCATACCTGTTCTTCACCCTCATATACGTATCGACCAGAGTCCCCGTTATTTCCTCGGCCCCCTGTCAAAAATAATTCGTTTCAGAGATGAATCAGTGATCACCACGGCCCGAGGGCATTATCACGATTGTTTGGTTCGTAAGACGCACTCTGTGAAAGGCGAACCCTATCCACTGTTGCGGTCCGAACCCGTTGTCGCCATACCGCGGACAGCTTTTTTCTCTCATAGACGTCGTAGAGCCCTGGCAAAAGAGCGACATCCCCAACGCAGTACTCCAAGATTCCCTCTCGAAAAGGGCGTTCATTGAATACCTCCAACCGACCTCCCTTTTTTCGGATCGAACAAATTTTTAGTCCACTTCTTGTGTTGTTCCCACTTCAACTTTTCTACAAAAGTAATAGGACTGTCCCTTTTTATAGCGCGAGCCAGACTAGCCACAAGTCTCCGGTTCTTCCCCCTAGTTGCAAGCTCCATCAGCTGGAGATCCTGCACACCTTGCGGGGATATCTGAAAATGATGAAACAGAGCATCGGAGTCATTCCGCACGTCGAAAAAGACTTTGTTGATTTGGCTAGCTTCGAGAACGGCTTTCAGCGTCACGCCGGCTGCGTTTGCAATAATGAATGCAAACTTTCCCATCGTGTGAACGTCCACAATATAGGCTGTTGACATGCTGGGGACGTAGAGCGTGAGGATAGAGATGCTGCCATGGCGGCTTAATGGGCAGCCTTCGAGATCCACGTAGAGGGTCGGCACATTCTCGATAGAGGCGAGGAGATTGAGGATAGCAGCTGGGGAGTCGACCACTTGGATAGCTGGATTCAAGCACGTGCTCGTAGACATTATGGTTTGTCGTGAAACTCAGGACAAACGCATTGTCGGTCCGTTACTCCCGCGTTTGCGTTGGCCCATCCAGTGTCATGTGCGAAGGTTTCTTGCATTTCACGGCGACCAGGCGTCCGTAGCTTCCTCGCGACGTCCTGACAAAGTGCATCACGATGAATCAGGCCTCGCGGGTTGACGCTTGGGCTAGACGAAATCGTTGGCCCGTTAACGTGCCTTTCTCTGTAGGGCTCAGTCCAGTTCGCGAAGATGCTGTATGTAGTCCGGTGCAAGACCTCAAACGTGGCACTCTTTCTTCCGTGGGCGCCTTGTGACTTTGTGAGAAACTGCAGCTGCGAAGTGGCGGCGAGTCGGCGACAGGGTCCAATCTTGTCCACGATGTTGGCGTCAGCCCGTTGGTATTCGGATGGCTTTTTTTCCGGCCCTTCGTAGAATCACCGCCTTCGCCTTCCGTGGTAGGGGGCCGGGGAGCGCCCAAGTCGGCAGCTGTGGTTGAAGAGGAGGGCCAAGGCCCGAGTCAGAAAGGGACCGCACGCTTTGAAAAATCCTGCAGGCATCTCGTCGATGCCGGGTGCCTTCCAGCTAGGGAGCTTTTTCAACACATCGCACAAGCTCGACACCGCCCCGTTCCCGGCTTCGGACCATTTCGACCAGACCGAGATTCACGAAGTAATCAAAAGGAGGCGTGAGCCGCAAGTGAGCCTGCTGACGAGAGTCGCTGTGACCTGAGGGCTGGAACAGGCCCGGAGGTGCCTCCGACCCGGAGCTCTGCGAGAGCGCCAATGGTGTTGTCGCTTTCTTCGCTTAGTCTCCTGTTGAACTTGCGTTGTGATCTTAGCGTTCTGAAGGTATCCTTGGTGAAATACCGATCCACCGCCGTCTGCGATGCCAGCTGATCCTTTGTTCGAACTCTCTTGGGGCGGCTTCCAACGCGAAGACATCCTCACCGCTCTCCGGAACCGGCTGACCTTGATCGGCGAACCGACGACACGCCTTACCGGCCACAGCACGCATACGACCGGGGCCTCAGTAGGGACGAGATTCAGCGCCTCGGTCGCTGGACCTCCGACGCGGTGGATCGATATTTCACCAAAGATACCTCCAGAACGCTAAGATCACAACGCAAGTTCAACAGGAGACTAAGCGAAGAAAGCGACAACACCATTGGGGCGTGAGCTTGGTTGGGCCTTGTTCTCACACAACCCGGGTCGGAGGCACCTCCGGGCCTGTTCCAGCCCTCAGGTCACAGCGACTCTCGTCAGCTACCTGCCCTGGTCCCCCGGCAGGCTCACTTGCGGCTCACGCCGCCTTTTAATGATTTCGTGAATCTCGGTCTGGTCGAAATGGTCCGAAGCCGGGAACGGGGCGGTGTCGAGCCTGTGCAATGTGTTGAAACCACAGTTGCCTCTGCCCGGGCCATAGCTTTGTCCAGTTTTTCCCAGCTGTGTCTGGGTTCCTCTTGGCGTTGTGTGTCCGAGTCGGTGAAGATGTTGATGCGTTGCGGCGCGTGGTCCGACCCGGCCAGGTCAGCGCCGCCTAGGAGTTCCACCCCCAAATATTCTGAGTGCTACGCGTGGTCTATCGTGCTGTTGCGCTTCTCTTTGCTGCTCCATGTGACCTCCCCCCAAGGGATGGCGAGGCTGAGGCTCCATCGCTGAGTGAATTCCAGCATCTCGGAGCTGCCAGGTGAAACTCGACCATGCCTGCCCCACAAAGAGTGGTGTTGGTTGAAATCACCTACGAAGACGCTTCTACCTCGTACCGGCATTGTCATAAGCTCCTTGATGGGGATCACCCATTGTCTCTCGTACGTTGAGAATAGACGGAGAATATCTCCACTCTGTATACCTCTACTGGGCACCAGTCAACTACATTCCTTCCGGTCCACGTGTCGCTTGTGAATGGAAATAGCTATTCGGCCTCCGTACACTGCCAGCTGGTAGCATCCCAAGCTGGAATGGGGGGGCATCTTCTCTCCGTTGTTAACTTCCTGGATTGCAATCACGTCGAGCTCGACGTCGAATCTCAGCACTATGTCGATCAGTTGTTTCTCTTCCTTGTGTTCCAGTATAGGACTCGGATCATTGGGTGGAGAGTTGAGTGTTAGTCGGCGTGGTGGCTCTTCCCGCGGGGGCAGGGGGTCGGCTGAGTACGAGGTAGCTGCGCTTCCGCGTGGAAGCTTCGGGGGAGAGGTCGTCTCCGGCGCTTCTTCTCCCTTCCGGAGAAAGGGTCGTCATTTTCCTGGGAGTTGGTGAATCCCCGCGGTCGGTTTGGATAGGCCGATCTAGCCTGCGTCCACTGCATGTTGACCACAGGACAGAGTCTGGACCATAACAGTTGGGGCACTTCTCCCGAACCATTCCGTGAAGCGCCGGGCACTCCTGCTCTGACGGGTGTTTGGCGGCCGAGCAGCGGCCGCACTGAGCTGTGGCGCTGCATGTGCCCGAATTTGTGGCAGCTATAGCACTGCCGTGGGCGAATTGCCTCGTTGTACGGCTCTGCCTCGAAGATCTCCGCATTACATATGGCGCCTGAGCGGCATAGTTGGTTGGCTGCGTCGATGCTGTCGACACCGAAGATGAGGGGGGCCCGCGTTGCGGTGCCCTTCGGCTTCCGTGCTGTGGCCCGGACGATGCCGGAGCCGTTCGCGGCTGTAATATTCTTACGGATGTCCTCCCGTGTCTGGTTCTCGGACAAGCGGACGGGGAAACCTTGGTCACGACGACGCTGAAAACTCGGCGGTAAAGCCAATATCGCCGTAGCCGCATGCCACCATCGAATCGGCGACGTGTCCCGAGACGTTGCCGTTGATAGTATCTAGTCCCCTTGGTCGAGATTTCCCTGTTCAGTCGTGGGGGAACTGCCATGTGCAGGGGATTACGCGGTCCCGAGGGACCGGCAACGCCTTTCGAAGGGCCTTCTGCGCAGCAGTTAACCGCCGAGTTCTCAGCGTCGTCGTGATCAAGATTTCCCCGTCCGCTTATCTGAAAATCAGAAACGGGAAGCAATTCGTAAGAAGCTTACAGCCGCGAACGGCTCCGGTATCGTCCGGGCGGCAGCGCGGAAGCCGGAGGGCTCATCATCGAAGTAGACAGCATCGACGCGGCCAACCGAATATACCGCTCAGGTGTCGTATATAACGCGAAGATCGACGAGTCCGCAGCTCCAGCGCTCTGGGCATCGTGGGCTATCGCGAAAAGGGGATTGTTGGGTGCTGCGATCCTGTTTCTTGGTTTTATTTCGATCTCGCGGGCGGCGGCGATGTCAAGAGACTCAAGGCGCGGGCGAGTTTTTTGTCCAGCGTTGTGGGTGGAGATCTGGACTCTAACTGGAACGATGACCCACACTAAGGGTATATATACTAGTATAATTGTAATCCTTTCAACAAGCCCGGTTAGCTTAGTGGCAGAGCGTTGCACTTGTACTTCAAGGTCATGCAAAGGTCATTCGTTCGACTCGGATACGGGGCAGTTTCTTTTTTTGGTCTCACTCATCTGCCCCTTCGATGGGCTGATGCTAGATGGGTTTCTTTTTTGTTCTTCTTTTTCTTCTCTGGTTGGTACATTTTTTGTGAACGAATGCAATGTCCTGTCAACCGTCGCCTGTATTCCACAATTCAATAACGCGTTTACCAAATTTAACTGTGGTGCGATCGATACCACTTTTCCATTAAGCTGATTATGTACCAGCTACCTACCCTAGCTGTCGTTACCCAACTTTACGCAAAGATGAGCCTCATGGCCCTCATCATTACTCACCTATGGGCTCACCAACGCGGGGCGACACCTGATGCATTGTCTAAAAAGTTAACAATCACGCCATTCAAGATCGCTTACGGATCACATGAAACTCTGTCCACGGGGCCAAGGCGGCACTTTTGACAGCCTAAAAAGTAGCATCACCACTTGGTCAAGTATTGATGGTATGCTTTAGCTTCTCAATTCAGTACAGCGCAGACATTTGCAGAGTCAGAGGAAGGAAAAGAAAGCCAGAAATACGGTATATACATAACGCAAGAAACGATAAATACAGAAAATGCTGCATGACACATGTGAAATGTGCGCGGCGCGGCATTGAAGATGTTGAGCTCCAAGGTCCACCCTCATGCATATCTCTGCATGCGAAGCGCCCGTGGCAGTCTCATCGCCCCAGCCTCATCAGTGACGCGATAGTTTTACTCTCAGACAACATTTGAGTCCCAAGTATGCCAGCGACCCCAACATCGGGACCATCACAGCGCCCAGTCTCAACACGGCACTCTGTACGCCGGGAGCCATCCAGCTGCCAACCACCTTCTTAAAGTTTTCCTGTACATTCGCGTCGGGAAACGGCTCGTCGGGGATGGGAATCCCCAAAAAGGGGCAGATTTGCTCCCAGCTCAGGCCGTCTTCTAGTCGGAAGTAGCAGAGACGGTCAGCCGGGAGGATACGCTTGGCCATGTTGATGCTGTGGTTGAAGCAACAGTCAGAGCAAGCATTTCGTCATGTTCTTTCCCTCCTCTCTAGAAGCGTTCCTTTGACTAGAGGAAGAGTAGATCAAGATAGAGCGACTGGAGGGTACATACTAGGAAATATAGTTGCGCCGCATGACCTCTCTGTTATTCTTCCCTCCTGGGTCAGTGCCGTCGGCGATGGCTCCGTACAGGGTACAGTTTAAATTGAGAAACCAGTATAGGTAGCCGCTGAAGTGTTGCAGTATAGTCATTGGGAAGCTGTTCGCGCTTTGGACGATGCCTCCGACGGTGTTGTTGATTGACGTGACCCATTTGTCGGGGTCGCGGTCTGTGAGGATGAACTTGATGTTGGGGTCGTCGGCGTAGGCTTGGAGGATATCTAGGCCCAGAAAGTAGGGGATCTCAACGATGCACTTGAAATAATGAGTACGTGAGTTGAAATAATGAAGCCGGATCAATTCGTTTTAGCAAGGAGTTCGGAAATACAATGGAAGGTCAATTTGAGATACAATGTGTATTCGATAAAAAAGGCGAGCGACACATTTCAAAGCTTTCGTTTTAAACATACATCGTACTCGGCAAACCACTTGTCAAAATCTGCCTTGGTGTAGCGCTTGATGCCAGCATAGCGATTGTGCGTTGCGCGAATGGCCTCGTCGAGGACCTGCATGTGTGGGACACCGCCTTCCGTGCAGCACTCGGCCATGTGGTATGTCTTGAAACCAAGGCGCTTCAAAGCCTCGTAGACGCTGAACGTTCCTGTTCTGCCGTGTATCAGGACGCTATTGCCATGATAAGAAAAAGGAGGTGTGGCATACCTGCTGGCCGTGGCAACAATGATCTTGACGGGCGTCGTGACGGCCGGCTCGGGGAGCCTATCGATGTATCGTGACATGACTATTCAAGCTACGGCGACTCACTCTGCGGAGGAACCGGACGTACGGTGACACACCACGGCTGCACGACTACATACCCGAGAGACCGGAGGGAGCTTTTATACCATGAACTATGACACCCCTGGCCGGCGATCCAACTGTCGATCTCCGTTACGGCGTAAGACCGAAGGAGCGAGGTCATCGTGACAGTGTAGTCGCGTGCTGGTTTCAAGTCAGAACAGGATGCATACAGGGGACATGGGGATTCCGAACGTGTTGAATGCAACGCTTGGTGTCCAACGATGCAACTGTCCGTCCCCGCAGCTATCGATCGCGGAAGCGAGCGTAGTGGCTTGATAACGGCGTCGTTGGATAGCTCCAGTTATTAGTTAAGCACATCATGTTAGTTCCATGCATAGATCCAAAGAACACTCTCTTTCTCTACATACAGAGCAGATCTCGTTGTTGATGCAAGGGGCCGCGGAAACGATTGCTCTGCGCAGATGCTAGAGGCTGGAGCTTCGGTAAGTGGGTCTCCCGCCCCCGCAGCGGCTTATGGAAATCCGACAAGATGGAACGGAACTATAAATCTCCAAGACAAACTTGATGCATTTCCCTCCGTTTTCAGCCTCACATGCACACCACGCGGCCGGTTGATCCGTGTATAACTATATACTCCGAGTAAAACACCGCACAAGTTGCCGCAACAACTATGCGGTCTTTACCAGCAGCCGTCGTGTTTGCCTTAGGTCTCGTCCCCTGGGTCTTCTGTCACGGGGTCCAACGCCCGATGCACCATGACCAGGAGCGGCCTCACGTCCGGCTCATTCACCAGGATGTCTCTTCTTCGCCCGCCGAGGATGCCGAGGATGCGACGCCCTCATACCGTCACGAGCTGCTTCACCTTCACAAGGAGCTCGTCTCCATATCCTCCATCTCTGGCTATGAGAACGCCGTTGGCCACTTCCTCATCGATTACCTCACGGAGCGCGGCTACAATGTCGAATTGCAGCCCGTCCACGCCATCGACAGCGCGCCAGCGGCCAAGGAGCGCTTCAATGTGTTAGCTTGGAGAGGTGAAAGCAAGCAGGCAGCTTCTCCCAGGGTCGTGGTGTCCAGCCACATGGACGTCGTGCCGCCTCACATTCCCTACGCCATTGACGGCGGGGACATCACCAAACACTCCATCATCAGAGGCCGGGGATCGGTCGATGCCAAAGGCAGCGTCGCATCCATGATTACTGCTCTCGAACAACTCCACCGCGCTGATAGTATTGAACCCCATGACGTCATGCTGCTGTTCGTTGTTGGCGAGGAGATCACCGGGGACGGCATGCACGCCTTCAGCGACTCCCTCCCCCAGAGAAAACCTCCCATCCGCTTCGAAGCCGTCATCTTTGGCGAGCCTACGGAGAACAAGCTCGCATGCGGTCATAAGGGCGGTCTGTTTTGTACTATCGTCGCCAAGGGTGTCCCCGGCCACAGCGGATATCCCTGGCTGGGGAAATCTGCCAACGAACTCATGGTCCGCGCCATGGTCAAAATTCTCGACGCAGACCTGGGAAGCTCTGAATTGTTCGGCAATACCACCTTCAATATTGGGCGCTTCGATGGTGGTGTAGCTGGGAATGTCATTCCAGAAATCGCTACGGTCCAATTCGCGGCAAGAGTCGCAATTGGGCCGGAAAGCTCTGGCCACGCAATTGTGAGGCAAAAGGTGGAGGCCATTCTGAACGAGGTGGACAATGAGGCGTTCAACTTGACGTGTTCGCATGGGTATGGGTCTGTTGAGTCGAATTGTGATGTTGACGGTGAGTCTATATCTTTCCTTTGTCTCTCTCCGTCTCTTTTGTCATCTTCGCTTTACAGCAAGATGAACGTGTCCCCTCCTTGGCCAAGAGATAATTCTCTATCCCCTTTCTGAAGATATGTCTCGAGCGCTATCGTGGAAGAGAACTGATGATATGTGCAGGCTTTGAGAAAGTCACAGTCAACTACGGCACCGACATTCCTGGTTTGGCTGGCAACCATACACGATACTTGTATGGTCCCGGCAATATTTTGGTGGCCCACGGCGCAAGAGAAAACCTGACAGTCGCAGATTTGGAGGACGCTGTCGAGGGATATAAAAAGTTGATCTTGCATGCGCTGAACCAGTAAGTAGCGCGTTGACCATCGTGCATGACGCCTATGCAGGCTCACTATATATCATGCTGCTTCGAATGCTACCATACGCCGTGCATCCTTGCGTGTCAATACACTCGAAGTGAGAAACAGAAAGGCAAGAGCAAAAATGTTGCGCAATCATCGCGAGAGGGCTCATCGGCCAACAACCTGGGCCCATCGCTCGGGCATTATCTTGCTAAAGTCAAATTTCCCATCTATGCCCTTCTCCACCGCGCCCTTTTCCGTCACAACAACATCAATCAGTTCGGCAGGCGTGACATCGAACGCCGGATTCCACACATTAATCCTCTGGTCCGCCGTCGCGACGCGAACTTTGGAGCTCTCGTCAACACTGCCGTCAGCTTTGACGACAGCGCCAGTGATTTGCGTCAACTCATGCCCCAATCTTTCCTCGATCTTGATACCATCACCCGTCTCCGTTTCCAAATCAATGCTGGTGGTCGGTGCCGCCACCATAAATTTGATGCCGTGGTGCTTGGCCAGCACCGCAAGCTGATAGGTGCCGATCTTGTTGGCCGTATCGCCGTTACGAACCACTCGATCAGCGCCGACAATGACAGCCGTGATGTTCTTCTCCGCCTTCTTGGTACGGAATAAGGACGCCGCCATGGAATCCGTAATCAGCGTGCTGGGAATGCCCTCATATACCAGCTCAAACGCGGTAAGTCGACTGCCCTGGTTGTAGGGCCTGGTCTCGGTGCAAAACGCATGGCAAAGTTGCCCGTTGGCCTGGAGAGTGCGGATGATGCCCAAAGCTGTGCCGTGACCCGACGTAGCCAGAGACCCAGTGTTGCAATGCGTAACTACCGAGACGGTGTTGTTGGTGTCGGCACCGACCTGGGCTTTCAGCCACTCGGCACCGTAGTCTCCAATAGCAAGATTCGTCTCGAGATCTTTTTCGAATATTTTCTCTGCCTCGGAAATGTATGCCTCAACAACGGCTTCCTTGGAACCGCCCGCAGATCGAATCCGTGCCTTGAGCTGATTGATGGCGTTGGTGAGATCAACGGCGGTAGGACGACTCTTCTTCAGGTAATCGAGAGCCTCATCGATATGTGCAATCACTTCTTGGGCTGTGGTTCCAGCGACGGGTCCTTTGAAGAGCTCAACTGCGAGGCCCAAACTGGCGACTATGGCAATGGCCGGCGCGCCACGGACTCGCATGGTGGCGATGCTGTCGAAGGCTTCCTGGCGAGTCGATACATCGTCGTAGTGGAATTCATGGGGCAGGCGGAGCTGGTCGAGGACTTCGAGCTTGCCTCTTGAATAGCGGACGGCCTGGAGGGTGGACATGTTGTAAATCGTTACTGTGAAGCCGACCGATACATGGGCGTAGTAATAGTAAATTCAACGTTGAACTCGGCGTCCGCTTGCCAAAGAATTTTGGAGGGGCAGAGGGTCGCGAGATTCTGCCGCGCCCCACAGAAGTTGTCACTGCTTTGGTTGGGCGCCATGTGCTGCTTTCGGCCAATCGCGCTGTCGCAGTGAGCTCCCCTACTTCTCACCGCTTTGATGGCTGAGATACGTAGACTCAAGGACCAGGGCCCAGGGGACTTGTCCATTGTCCATGAATCCCAGCATTACGCGACACAACGAACGATTCTGCAGACCACTCGGCATGCGATGCCAATGGCAATAGGGACGTGTGTTGGCCATGGAACAGCAGTCATCGACGTCAAAAGTGACAGGTACATCTGACTCTCACTGCTTTTCCTCTGATACTTCTCTCCTTTTACAAACCTCCCTAACACTGACACACAGTCGAGTACTTCGATCCTCATAATGTCTACAAGCTTCTGGCCCCCGGCCTGATTCCCCGATTGCCTCTGCGCAACTTACATTGGCAGTCTCACGTCGGGCCGCTCCGATCCATTGACGCGTTGCACGTCAACTTGGTGGCAGGCGATGCCGCAGAACCGACCGAGCAGAACAGCGCCACTAAAAGGCCGTCAACGAGCGCCTCGGTGGACGATGGCTTCCAGACACAGAACGTGGGAGGGCACGAAGGCACATCTGACGTCGCTGAAAAGAAGATTCCTGCGGCAAGACCGGCAACTGTCACCCTGCGACGCCATCAGATCCCTGGCCTTCGAAGTACGTCCTACCTTAAGGTGCTGCTCGTGCGTTGCGACGACAATGAGTCCTACAAGACTACAGTGAGGAGCGAGGTCCGCGAATGGATCAAAGTGCATACCACTCCATCGGGCAGTGGCGGCAGCAGCGGAACCAACACAGGCGCTAGCAGCTCGAAAAAGGCTGGCAGTCAAGAGAAGCACGATGCCTTCGAGTGGCTTATTGTGCATGTGGTCATCCCCAACACCGTCGCGGCCACACAGCCTCGCAGCACCGGCGGCAAGGCAGACGGGTCATCGACTGACAAGACATCGACCACGTCGCGATGGAGAACCGGGTCCACTCCATTGCTCGAGAAATTCCGATCCGACTTCAACTCGTCAAGCAAAGGCGCGCCAGATAGAACTGCGCAGATCCGGATTGGCGTCAATGATGTGCCGTATGATCATCTGCCGAGAGTGGTCCCCGCTGTGCCTTCTGGGTACTACGAGACGGAACAAGATGCTGAGACGGCGTGGAACGATCTGATGGGCAAGCTCAAGAGCCTGATACTCACATCGTTCGATACACGCGTGACGCAGTATGAGGAGGATATCAAAGAAAGAGATAGTCAGCGAAGCTTGCCTGGATGGAATTTCTGTACGTTTTTCATCCTGAAGGAGGGATTGGCTCGCGGATTCGAAAATGTCGGGCTCGTTGAGGATGCTCTTGTCGTGTACGATGAGCTCGGCGTCGGCCTCGACACCGTGGTTGGTGAACAGGCAGCAAGTGGCTCTCCAGAGAAGCACGGAGGCGTCATGTTGCCCTACACGGAAGACCTGAAAAGGAAGGCCAAGAGGTCACTCGCACAGGTTGCTGGGGACGCAGATGAGGAAGGGGCCGAAGCCGAAGACTTGCAGAAGCCGCAGTCGCCCGAGGAGCAACTCGACGATATTCCGATTAGTTCGTCCAAAAAGCCGTATCGTGATCTGATTCTTGCCAACCAAGTTTCTGTCTTTGAATTTCGATGTTACCTGTTTTCGAGGCAAGTCGCCTTGCTGCTCCGGCTAGGCAATGCGTCAGCGACGCGGGAAGAGCTCTTGGCCAAGCTAAAGGACCAGCACAAAGCCATTCTTCACGGTGTTGCGCCATTGGCACCGCCGCCGGTGAAGGCTGATGACGGGCCCGAAAACTTGAGCATGCTTTCCGAGGTGTGTCGGCGAACACTGGAGTTTATTCCATCCATCTGTCGGATCATGCGCGAGGACATGACCACATCCCTGTTGGCGGACGCAAACGATGGCCTCGAGCCTGATGCTCAGAGAACGACCGAGCTGCATCCCTTGCTCTGGGAAATTGTGAGCAATCAAGCCGCGTCTTTTGCCTTTACGGTAGCGCAGCAGATTCTAGCTCAGACTGCGACCAAGGCACTTCCTATTCCTCCAACCTCGCTGAGTGGTGGGGATGGGGCTGAGAACAAGCCATCGATTCCTGAGCCCAAGACGATACTGCATCCTGCGCGGACGACCTCGCTCCACACCGACGCAGCTTCACGGCCATCCAGTACGGCCAGCTTTCCAGGGCCTGGCCGGCAGCCAAATCCGGCAGAGCAAGAGGCACAGAACTCAGTCTTTCTGAAGAATGGCCTTGAAGAATTGGCTGCGCAGCGTGCGGATCTATACTTGGTGTCGAGGGGTATACTGGATGGGTTAGGAAAGGCGCGAGGATGGCATAATGGATGGAGTGAAGCGCCGTTGGCTGTCGGCGACCCAGAAAATGAGGAAATGGATGAGATTGATCTTGATGACGAGGATGGTGCATCCACCGCAAAGGACAAGTCTCACGGCTCAAAGACCACAGCCACTCCTTGTCCCGCTACTCCCGCAGGGATCGAGAATCAAATATTGAAAACAGCTCTCGACAATGCGGTCGACTACTACCGGTTGTATGAGATCCTCACGGACAGGGCTTTAGTTCACTTCAAGGTGGCCTCCCACGACAACTCGGCCCATGCATGCGAGGCCGACTTGGCTGTGCTCAAGGTTCACTTGAAGGAGTACAGCGCTGCAACATCCTTCTTCCTGGCGGCAACTCCCTTTTTCGGACTCAGCGGATGGAGCCACCTGGAGCTGTCGATGCTCATCATGTACTGCAAATGTCTAGCGGAGCTCAAAATGAACGGGGAGTATGTCAGAGCAGCGCTGACGCTTCTGATCAAGTCGTGTGCAAGTGAGAGAGAGAAACGCCTTCAAAGGTCGCCATCGGTGCGCAAGGCACTAGCCATGGCTGATTTGTCGCCGATTCGAGACATTGCGCAGAGGCTATTTTCATTGACCACCGAGCTGCCGTCCGAAGTCAAGGCGACGCTCGATAATTTCTTTATGGATATTCAAGTAGTTGGCTCGCCAGAGTATCACGATGGAAGCGATAGCTGCTTCCTGACTATATCCTTGCGTAGCTTGTTGCCGGAGGAGCTGAAACTGGATGGTGCCATGTTGAGAATTAGCTGTATCGATGGCGGGCCAAGCAGGGAGATCAACTTTGAAGGCGCAGAAGGAGTTGTCATTGTGCCAGGAAATAACACGATCTCGTTGAAGACAAATGTGAGTTGGCATGTGTGTCTTTGTTCCGGAAAGCAAAAAGTAGTGGCTAATGAGAACATAGACTGTCACGTCAGGGAGTTACCGCATAAGCCGGCTAGTCCTTAGGGCAAGCAACTTACTGTTTCTCCATGAACAGGATGCTACTCAGGTGCCAGCACGGACGACAGACGTCTTCAGAGATGCAGACGTGACGCTGTTCCAGCGCGCGAATGGCCTCAACGTCCAACTCACCTCCAGCAAGCACATCAGCCTTGGCAAAAACACCGCGCTCGACTTGATTGTGATGCCTGGATGGAACGTGCTCAAGAGCTGCGAAGTGCGCATTCGATCGACAACAGGCGGCCTACGACTCCTGATGACCGAGGCCAAATTGGAGGACGAGTCGTGCTCGACTTCATTCGCCAAGCCGTCGGAGCCTGGGGCTGTGTTCCTCGGACCGATCGCGCCCGATGGCCAAGTGACGGTGCGGTTTCCATATTCCGTCGAGCAGGACCTCGGAGACGTTTCAGTGCGCGTGGAAGTAACGTATGTCACGGACGCGGACGAATCGTTCCATCTCGCGAAATCTGTCCTGATTCCGGTATCACTTGCGGTGGGGGTCAATGTGCAGGACGTGTTCAAGCACAAGGCCCTCTTTTCGCGCTTCAACATCGAAACCGCATCGCCAAGTCCCCTGCGCCTGCTGAAGAGCGAGCTACGAGAGACTGATCTATTCGAGTCATCATTTGGATTCCCCCCCACCAACCCCGTCATGATCTTCCCCAAGCAGCAAGCCGCGCTGCTGTATAAAATCACGAGGAAGCCAGATGCCGACACATCAGCGAGAGCGGTCAGAGCAGGCCGAACACTAAAGCTGAGGCTACATTACAGCGTCTTGCAGAAAGAAATCGAAGATCTGATCCAACAATCCGTCATGGAAGGCCTCAAAGGTACCCCGCTCGAACTCTACTCCATGGTCACAGCCGCACGGGTCCTAGAAGAAACCAAAAAAGGCCTGCAGGCCGACGATCTGCAGCGCGCAGCACTCACCGGCCAAGTCACAACCGCGTACCTCGAGGGCATAGCCTGGGCGCACCATTTCCGGGGCATAGGACTCGTCCCCGGCACCCAAGACGACGCAGCGACGAAACTAGACGACTTCCTGGACTCATGGCAGAAGCAGCACCCCCGCATGCCCATTCCGGGCTCAACACCCTCCTCGCCCATCTCATGGGAGAACTCCTGCTCCATCACCATCCCCGTTGAGATTCCATCCCTATGCGTAGTACACACAGCCGACGTGCGCATCGACCCCTCCGCACTCGACTTCCTACAAGACCACCCCTCAGCAACAGCACGCGACAGCCTGGAACAGCCCTGCGCAGTAGTCAACCAAGTCCTCAGCGCAACGCTACACCTCAAATGGACACGCCTCTGGGACACGGACGGGGTGTCTCGCCAAGACCAAGAATTCAGCTATGAAGTGACAGCGCCGCCGGATTCATGGCTCCTGGGTGGTCGTCGACGGGGGCACTTCATCGTGCCGGGCGGGGAAGTAGCCGCGATGGGCTGCTCCACGAGGGACACGGAGATGGAGATGCCGCTGCTTTTGATACCCCAGCGAGAAGGATACTTGCCGTATCCGACTGTCGAGATCAAGGAGGTGTTGGGGCCGTCGTTTGCGGCGGAGACGGAAGGGGGGGGTGATGCATCGGGCCCGGGTGGGATGAGGACGGCGTGTGAGGTGGATTGGAAGAATGTAGGGGAGACGGTTCGGGTGGTGAGTGAGAAGAGGAGCGTGACGGTGAGTTTGGATGCTAGTGGGCCGGGGGGAGGGCCGTTGGTGTTGGAGAGTGAGGGGAGGGGGAGGGGGAGGGTTGTGGTATGATGGGAGGAGTTGAGGATGTAGATTTGATGCGGTATGTGTTTGATGGAGTGAATGCTGGGTGTGGATGACGCGGATGACGCGGATGATGGGTGCTCAAGGGGGGGGGGTTTAGTATCCGCTGCGTTCATGATATATGTATATATGTAAAACTCTGTATAGTCACGGATGGCGTTGGACGCTCTCATGTGACATGAATAGCTGTATAATGATAGCAGGCTAGAAGGGCAGTCACATGGATTTGGGGCATGTCCTTGTCTACACAACAGTACGCGGAACTTGGAAGTCAACATCAACATCCCAGAAAGAGCACCACAGGCCCAGAGTTGACGAGTTCAAAGCAACTTTGCACGGCAAGAACAGCATCGATATGCCCAAAAAGCTAATATTGTCAATTGACACATCCCCAATAACATAAACTGGTGTCCTGAATCCTGATAGACGCCTGTCACGTGACGTGCACCTGCCGATGGGAACCGACTGCATCGTCCCAGTCTCCAAGCCGCAATTGGCTCGTGGGAGATGTCACTATCTCATATGATATAGGTATCCCGATTCCCGATGGCGACGTGGTACGCGCGCGGCGCGACCCCGAGTCGACTTACCGGTCTGAGCCAAGGTTGAAGGCATCGATGTCTGTGCAGCCGGGGGAGACAACCACCGTGGCGGTATCACACAACCTGCCTACGCACGATCGAGTCCTATTGGAGCCGAAGAAGACGACAGCGCTGGGAATTTACACTGCCGTGACGGACGATGCGACAGGACATGTGGTGGTTCACAACCCAGGGACTCGGGTCGTGGCCATCCAGCAAAATCAGTGTACAGTTTGGCGCTCGGGAGGTGCAAAGGGATATATTTGAGGCCACGGTTGGGGTTGGGCATTTGCCACTGGATTCGTTTGTCGAGCTTGTCGATGTCCGTTGATTGAGGGTCTTGGATTTGTGCGGCTGCCGATAGATCGTATGAGGCTTCGGGTTGGCAAACAGAAGCGATATACGCTCCTCGCGCACGCTGCTCGACCTATTCTCTTCCCGCATGGTGCGGGAACTGAAGGGTCTCGCAAAGAACGACCTAGTTGAGAAGTCACGCTTCGTCATATGCGGCGACCGGGACGACGAGGAGCTTTATTTCCTTACGCAATCACCCACTCTCCAACGAGCGGCGCAAAGACTAGCCGTAGCCCTTGCCCCATCGCTGTCCCCAAGGAAAATCATCTTGTTTGCACGCGACATTATCCAGGCATATGTCCAGTCACTGACTTCCCTCAATCGAGTCATTGTCGCCAAACTTCCCCGAGAAATCGCACACCTGTACCCCCCTGATACTGTGATACTTGTCATCAAACCGCTCTACGGTCTCGCAGAGTCTGGCACACACTGGTGGTCGACATACTTCAAGTATCATTGCGAAAAATTGAAGATGGAGCCATCTACGTTTGACCAATGTCTACTGATAACTACCGCCGAAAGCGGATGTTTCGGTATCATTGGGATACAAACCGACGATACACTCGGCCTTGGTGACAAGGACTTCCTCGAATACGAGGAAACCGAGCTGCGGAAGGCGGGTTTTGCAGCCAAGCCGAAGCAAGTTCTTACCCCGGAAAGCCCCATTGTATTCAACGGGTGCATTTTGAGTAAGAACACGGATGGGAGCATCGATCTGAAGCCCAAGGGCCAAAGCTCGAAGCTCATTCTCATCGATAGCACCGGCGGCAAGAAGGAATACGTCGAGCAGCGTGAGGGATCGAGATAAGGATTGCAATCGGTTGCCAGCTTGGCAACATCCCCTGGCTCGAGCCATAGGTATATATCTCTAGATCCCTTCCTCACTCTGGAGGAGGGAAGACAAGCACAATACAGACTCGTTTACGTTATCCTTCGTTACTGCATGCATGCCCTTATTATTTGCTTTCCCCTGACGAGCCGACAGCGTCAAGATGTGGTTCCATCACATTCAACAGGCTTCAGCGGACCTCTTCAAGCCGAGTCTGGAGAATTGCCCGTGGATGAGTTGTATGGCCCGTCACACTGGAAGATCTTGCGCCAAGGTGATTATTCCCAGAGAACTGACCCAGCCGATCCAGACTATGTTGGGGTTCGTTGAAAGGATCGAATATTTGAATGTGGCGGCAGAGTTGTTTAAACCGGCGATATGTCATGAATTTCAGTATCTTGTGCGTCAGTATCCCGGGCCCGGTCGCGGGATTTGTTGCGTCCGACCAATAGTCCTCGGATTTGTCCTGTATGGATACCGTCATGTGTCTAAATTGCTAGGAAGATATAGATCTCCGCAACACATGCCGGGACGTCGATCGCAGTTGATTACAACAATTACAGGATAGTAGTGATCAGTACAGGTCATACAAAGGGAATCGTCATCGAATTCGCCGAGGGTCCATGGCAAGCTTTGGCTTGGAATCTCCTGCTGGACACAGTCTTGATCAATTCTCATATCTTGCGGCAAAGTGTGACCTCCAACCTCTGTATGATGCTCTCCTTAAGCGCTATCGGGCCGGCGACGAGTTCACACCTATGGCACAGCATCAACATGTCCGAAGCAAGACACGGTCTTCTTGCTTGGCTTGTAAGGGCCATAACGTAGGTTGGGCAAACCCGATCGCGGAGCTCGAGACTTCGGAAAGTGTCGGTCTTGGGCGAGGTTAACGTAAATGGCAGGAAGCCACGATCCCAGTCAAACTGGCGTTGCGATGCCTACAATGTCGCTCTTTGTAAGACGGGTGATTGCTGGGAGTTCTATCATGAGCCAATTATGCAATAAAATTATGTTTTCTCATCAAGTGAATCAAAATCATGAAGTCAATGAAATCATAGCGTTGGGCAGCCTCGATCACGGAACAGGTCGATCCCACCCTGCAGGTGAAGTCGCCCCGATTCCAGTCGAATTGGTTCTCATGATGAATGTAGCATTTTGTCACTTGAAAACTGGTGGTACTTCTAGCTTTGCGCCAATTTTGCAGTAGGACCTACGGAGTATGTAAGTATGTACTCCTCATCGTGCTGCGACGCGATTGGCTGCAACCCCCTGTCAGTGACCTGAAGCGAGTCTTAAGACCGTCAATGGGATACAGAGATATACGAGAGGAGAGGAAGATAGTCTCTTTGTTCCTTCTCAAAGAACAAGACAACATTCATTGACACGACGCTAGTCCAGGTTTTGGCCTAGGGTAGCCTACCACAAGAAGTAGATAGAGAGAATATGTATAGACAAGATAGAAAGAGAAAAGAAGGGTATCCGCCCATGATACCGCGGCCTAGCACCGTTGCAGATGCGATACCGGAACTCTTGGTCGGGCACCCAACGCCGTGGGATCGTGCTTTCTGGTTGCATGCGTTTCCTGTATAGCTGCCCAATGCCCATTCCAACGCTTCCCGATGCAAGAAAACAAAAAGAAGAAAAGGTGGGGGTGAGAAAAAAAGAAGCGGGGACAAACAGGGAATAAAGAAGTTGGCTAGACACAAGACAAAAAAAATGAGGACTCTGAATGTACATAATGCGCGCCGGCGCGCCTCAATTCTCCAGTAACGCCGAAATTGTATGCTCCGAATGACCTCGAGCCCAGGGCCTCTGGCTGTCGAGAGGATTTGATTCCGCATAGTATGTACGCCGCAGAAAAGAAACAAACAAACGAGCAGGAAATCGGTGGGAAAAAAATTTGTGGACGAAAGAGCCAGGGCGGTGCCCTATTTGTATCCAGCGGGACCGCAATTTGGTGTCCGGACCCAGTCTCGCGCGTCGAGTAGCGGAGCGAGAATCGATGCAAAATTTGGTGGGGGACACAGAACTCATGTCTGAGAATTTGACCGCCAAGTCGCTCGCGATTCGTTTGTGTGCTCGACCGTGCCGTGGCTCATGCATAGGAGGGAAGAATGGTGAGCGCGGACGCCAGCAGGCAGGTTGCTGAGAGGCACGCGTGATAGCCGCAATGTAAGAAACGCCAGCGCAATAGACGGCCGGCAATAGCGATGCATGAACTTATGCTTGGTGATGGTGTGTAGTTTGGTGGTGATTCTGGTTGTACGATTTCGCGTGGCTAGTTGCAACCACTCGGAAGGCTCGGGCTCGGGTGGTTGTGCGGTTGAACGGGGAGGTGATGAGCAAAGATGGGAGTCACTCGGCACGTAGCCGATTCGTCCAGTCGGTCGCCTATGCATTTGGCCAGCGTGGTAACGGTCGGTCGTATGGTGCTATTTCTTTCCGCGGCTACCGGTTGCGGTAATCTTGGTAGAGCTCATGAGATCACCAATGTATTTTTGAAGAAATTTGTTATTGCTGTCAAGCTTGTCGTGCTCTTCTCTGACTGCCTCGATGCGGTTGAAGATGGTAATGAGTGACTCCTGCAATAGCTTGGCATGTCTACGTCCGAGTCAGCTGGCGTGTTTGGGAGTGTGAGAAACAGACAAAAGCCAGCGGCGCTAGCAGCACCAGCACAGCGGAGAGACATGTTAAGATCGCCAAAATCGAAGCAGGGCGCGCTTTACCTTTGCAACTCTTCCCTGGCTTCCTTCCCCATTCTATCAATGTCTTCACTGCTTCGTCGGGGGCTCATGGCTCTGACATCGTCGGGACCGAATTCGGCATCGTTTGGCCCAACAGCCAAGCTGTCGCGAGGAACGGCTAGGGGACCGCTGCTTTTTCGGCTGGGCAACCGTGGTCGCGTGGGAATCGGTTGATGAATCACGGGTGCAGGTGCGGTGGTCTCGACGTCGGCGTTGTCGGATGTGGCAGCTGTCGAAGCGGAGGAATCGGTTCGTTCAATGGTGCGGGAGTCGCCACATGACGGCAGCTCTCGGTCGTCCGACATGGCGGCCATTTTGAAGGTTGCGAAATTGTGGTGAAGAGAGATGGAGATAGGAAGTCGCAGCCGCGTCACGGAGTTGTCGGGGCAGGCGTCGGATGTGTGCGGTATCCGCGATTTCCTTTGTGGCTTTGATGGCCTCTCTTTCAGTCTTTTCGTTTGCGACGACGGGCGGAAGGGAGTAAGAAAAGGCAGCTTGGCCTGGTGGTTGAAGACGTTCGCGGCTGGGCAGGGCAAGTGGTGAGTGAAGGACTAGTTGGAGTTGCGTAGCCTTGGGCAACGAAGAAGGGAGAGGCGGTGGATAAATGGGAGATGGCGTGCTGGTGGACGCCAGACGTGGGGGCACGAACATTGTTAGGGGGGGTGGCGTTGGGGGTCTTTGAGGGCGCTCCTTCCTGGAGCGTTCCTTCTGGGGGCGTTCCTTCCTTCCTGGTCAGCCCCTTGCTCAGGCGCTTGTCTCACCAGACAGGCCGGGCCCGAACGACGTCACCTCAGTACGACGTCACCACGTCACCACGTCAGCTGCACGGTCAAACGAGGCTTTGCCGCATCCTCTGTGTCCGTCAATCCCCGGCACGGCTTGGCTGTGGCAGGGCAAACAACACGTGCTGGGCAAAGCGAGCCGAATTGCGAAATGGCAGGGCAAAAGGGGCGACAATGGACATGTGCTGGGAGCAGGGGTAAGGAGGAAGGATTCGGAGACAGCCGTAGGTACTGCCAGTGTGAATTGCGCCGACCATGAGCATCTCAGAGACTCAGGCAGAGACGAAGTGTCGAAGACGTTGCGCCAATGCTCCCCACTTCTGCGCTGCAGCTATGACTGGGTCACGAGTGACGATTATCGGATTTGCTGCTTCTTTGCTTCCTACTCCAGTATTCCGCTTCCGTCTCCTCCGTTCCGTGACCAAAAAGGAACAGAAAGAGCAAAAAGAGAAAGAAAGCGAGCAAAGAGTCGGAAAGACCCTTCAAACGTCCCCTGACGGCCTAAAATCTTGGTCCCATGTGCCAAGGATCGGCAAACTGACCCATAATAACGCGGCTGCCAAACCAGTAACGGGCCAATCAGCTTACTCTGAATGGCAGCCGCGACGCCAAAACTTCGTCACTTGTGCCACACTTGTGAAGTTGTGCCACACTTGTCACCTTGTGCCAACGATGCAGGGCAAAATAGGTGGGCCTCCACCATACCGAATCAGGCACGGGACGACTTTTGGAGACGCGGGAAATCACGTGGGCTTCCGCGAACGCGGCTCCCGATTTCAATTTGGCTGTTTAGTGCGGCGCAGGACGCAGGCGTAGGCGCCCACGAAGAACCCGCCTTGCCGTTTACGCGCGCGAAAAGTCTATTTCGCGCAAGGACTCCCGCATCGCTGGGGCCAGGGCGGACGTGGACGGGGAAAAGGGGAAATTTCGGCTGGTCAACCCACCGTTATGTTCTGTGGGTGTCAATTTCGCGTGGCTTTGTTGGTCATCCTGCATGTCAATGGGAGGATGGGAACTGGGGGGGTCGACCTTTTCGCCGATGAATGCGATGAATGCTCTGTTGGCCGCCACTGATGAATGTCATCGCAACGATATCGGGGCCGGTTTCATGGTACATGTACACCTTTCACTGCTCAGAGAAGCAGACCACAAGAATGAGTGTGCCTGAGTGCCTCTGTCGCACGTATTTTCTTTTTCTCGCTGTGTTCTTTATTTCTTCTTAGTCCTCTTTCCTTTTTATCGACTGTCCCCGCCTCGAGACGGATGATCGGGATCCAGTCTGGAGACTGTTGGCCCGCAGGAAAAACGGCCACCTTCAGGCTTCCACACACCAGATCGCATCTTCGTCTTTGTGGGCCGTCCGTGTATCCGATGCTTCGTCAAGCTCTGAACTGTGACTGGCAACTGCACATGATTACTATGAAGCAAGCTTAGCATTTCATATCTGTACATACGTCATAGCAAAGGCCATTCTCATCTGTTCCCAGACTCCAAGCATCTCCCGCATCCTTCCTTCGGCAAAGGGAGGTACGAAAGCGCCAACGGGTGGGGCGCATCTGCCAGGATCCACATCGGTGAGGCATTTCTCATCTCAAAGATGTGCCACAGTGGCACAGACCGACAGCACGTGACACCACCCTGACCAACTGCATTGAGGCAGGCCAGGGTCCAGCAGCTATTCGTACACCACCACCAACTTTTCATGTCACGCGAATTGACTTGCTAAACATTTCCTAATCCGAGAAAAGCTGAAGTCGTCATTGGTCGGAGAAGAGGCCGCATACATGCAAGATGCCAACCAGACGACGCAAGGAACTCACCTAGGTACCTATCTGTACGGAGTATGTACTCCGTAGATCAAATCGGCCGATATTTATTCTAGTGTCCGTACTCCGTATGCCGTCATCGGATGTTGACAATGTTTGTCTGTCATCTGTCGTCTCTCGAGTCATGCTTCCGCCATCTGGATCATCGCCGCTAAGAAAAAAAAAGAAAGAAAGCGCACGCCTGGTTTTTTCTTCTTCTCTTCTTCTACGCATGTATTTGGCAATGGCACATTGGCAGTACATACCTACAATACACATTGGCAATCGCGCATTACCATGGCACAACTAATGGAAAATAGCACCATAGGTATTCCCTCTTTGCGACACCGACGGCCCGATCTGATTCACGAGCGACGAGACGTCATTGCGCGGAACACGCCACCGCATGCATTTAACACACTCCGTACAAAGTACGTACGAAGACTTGACCATGCCCCATTGCCATCATCGCCTGCTTCTATCATCGCCTGCTTCTATCATCGCCTGCTTCTATCATCGCCTGCTTCTATCATCGCCTGCTTCTTGGCACTGCGGCCGGCATATACATACCTAGCATCAACCTCGATCCTGCGGCTTCATCAGTCATCACATCATCACATGGCGTGGCTGGTGTGCGCCAGCCTCCAGACTCCAGGTTCATCCCTGCCACGATGACGCACCGCAGAGCAACTTTAAAGTGCTTCATGCGCCTCCCACATGTGTATGGTACATAGCCTAAACTACATACTCCGTACAACCTCCCCGTCTGCCCGTTATGCCCCGCTGTGTTCCTTCACGATCTGTGGTGTGCGCTGTGGGGTTTGACTCTTGAGTCATGCTTTGGTGGATATGAAGAATCCTTTTCGATTGCTTGTGTAGATTGCGCACAAGGGGCTTTAATTTGCTTGTTGATGTGTTGCGTAAATTGAGTCTTGTTCGCTTTTGTCGATTGCGTCGTCACTTGTTTGCATATGCACTCTTTTTCGCCTCTGTTGAAACTTGAGATATATTGCACACATGCATGATGCCACACACGACAGCTCTTACAGTTTGTCCTGCACACGTGTAACGTCGCAACATCACGCTCTTGACTGTTTATGCTATGTATCTACATACCTATGTTGTTGAGTTCCTTTCTTGCCTGTGTATTCTATGCATATTGACTCTCATCTGCTCGTGTTTCTCGAGTACACAATCCTTGTTCATGTTGTTTGAGTTGTTTTAGTTGTCTACGTGACTATATCATCGTGACCTATCTGTATCATGTCTTTGAACGCAATCATCAATGTCTTGGCCTAGATAGTAGAGGCTAGGCATGATGTCCGCGATCATCGATCCCTCTCGGCAAACGTGCATTTCTCTCCGTTCGTGTGATCCTGCATATGAATCCCACTACCATCCATCCACCCGTCAATCCATCCTCCACCCATATGGTTTCATGCCGGGTGCATGAACCCTCACGGGAGCTGAGAGCATATTTATGCGGACAAAAGTCGAAACACCGTGAGTGATCAGACGGCCAAGGGCCAAGGCACACTGCAAGCAGGCAAAGCATGCTCAAGGATTCCTTTCTCAGAAATGCAGCATGCTTGCTATATTTCAGACGCTCTGGTCGTCACGTAGGCTTTCAAGAGGCAGCGATCGAAAGAGGGAGCACAATTGAGGGGGGTTCATTATGTATCTTTAAGTTTAAGCATCGCGAGACGCGACTCGCGAGCTGTAGGTACTATATAGTCTATCACTACAATCTAAGTATTTTATTGGTATGATACAGGATAGGGAATTGAGAAAAAGAATATAGGTGGAGGTAAGTATGTACACATAATGGATATAACGAAAAGGACACACGGGTCTATCTCCATCAAACGTCCAGGACCTCAAATTTGAAATTGACCAAGATAGAACACTTGGTCTCCCGGCCCTTCATGTCCAGCATCGGAATAAAACTCCACCCCGGCACCACGTACGCCAGCCGCATCGCACACACCGCAATCATTGGATTTCTCGCCCACGCATCGTCGCTCTTGATCAGCATCCGCAGAAACACAAGCTCATTGTCCTGATACGTCCACTCCAGCGTCTCATTCCACAGTGGCTCTCTCACAGGAGGATCACCGTACCACCGCATTCCCTGCATGTGTTGTTTATACGCTGTCGTCCTTCTTTTATGCGAGTTAAAGTCACCCTTAAGTCCCGGGCCATAGAGCTGGCACGTGAGGTATGGCTTGAGGAGCGAGTCCGGGTCACGGCCTTCATCGAGGGGAACGTCCGTGGCGCCCACAACGTGCAAGCATAGTTTTTTCCTCTGGCCACTCGAGAATAGGTTTCCGTCGCCGCCATGCCGGAGAGGGGCCGGCTTCAGGACGTATCCTCCCGATCCATCGAACAGCGCATCATTCAGCTGGTTACTCGTCCCGTAGGTCTGCCAGTTCAGAGCACAGATCTGGGCACCGATTGCCCAGAAGGGCACGGGCTTGAGGTTGGAGGACGAGATGCGCGTGCCCTTGGGGAAGACGCGCATGAGGTGCTTCGCGTTGTGGGCTGCCACGGCGGTAGACTCGGCGGGCAAATGAGATAAGAGCTCCGATTCGGAGATGTTGATGAGATGGTGATGCGGGCCGTTGGTCAAAACGCCCGGCTTGAACCATGAGTTGTCGATGGGCTTGACGGATTGAGCATAAACACCCAGCTCTGCTAGCTCTGGAACAATACCGTCCGTGAGAGCCTTCTTCTTGTTGTCCTCGTATTCTCTCTGGGCATCCTTTGTCTCTGCCGTCTCTAGCTCGGCGTTTTCAGGGCCTGAGTCACTGTTCGACTCTGATGACTCCGATGTGGGCTCCGACTCCTCCGGCTGCTCCGCCTCGTTTCCACCAAGACGGTATTCGACTATGACGCAGATACGCGCCTCTAGGTCCGCCAGCGACACATGCACATTGTCCTCTTCCTGTTCGCCATGTCCCTTGCGTCGAATCGGCTCTGACAGAAGCCTCTCGCCAAAGACTTCCTTCATGATTGCGGCGAGACGTCTCTGCCCGTGCGCCTTGCAGTGATTCTCCAGCGACAGTAAGATGGGAGTTCGGATAAAAGTGCTGTTCAATGTAGCCATGGCAGCCTCTTCGTCATAAACAGCCCGGATGGTCTCGCAGACGGCGCGAAAGGGAATGTGTGACACTAGAGTGAAGCCATGCGTGACTTTGGGCTCATCCGCATCCACACTATTGTCCCATGCGTCAATCTCGACACACCGCGACCCCGTCTTCAGTGCCGTCTCGTATGCTGAAGCGGACGACGAGCCGTACAGCTGGTGAGCCATTAGGTACGTGTTGTGGCTGGAGCTGATGTAGTATTCCGGCAGGGGCCGTGATCGGTCCAGCAACGACTCTGGCACATGGACGTGGGACTTGCTGAGGAGGCCACGCAGCGCCGGCGTCAACTCATCGATACGGGCGCCGGCCTCGTCCTCAGTCATCACCGCGTTGTCGGCCAGGAACCTCCGCAGCCACTTGCCCACCCGAAGCTGCTGTTTCAACAGCTCTGCCTTGCGCGTTCTGCAGCCGTGACTGCCGGCACTGTCAAGGTCAATTTCTCCGCCTCGATCCTCGTAGTTCTCATCATCCTCGCCGTGTGTGGTTACTCCCACATATTGCACGGGGTTCGAATACCTCAGGATGTGAGTCGACATGTGAGTGGTCTTATGCTTATGCTGTAGCACGTGAGTAAGACAGATAAGCGATGTTGCGCTGCGGATGAAATCAGGTATCTGGACGTAGGGTAGGTCAGTAGGTGTTGGAGGACGTCATCGGAGAAGCTGTTTTGTGACTCGTCTGTGGAAAGTTTGGAACGTTTTGTGTGGAAGACAGAGATAAGGAGAGATAAGCAGCAGCTAAACCAGAAATGATGGATCATGGAGTGGGCGCCGGAGAGAACCCAAAACAGCAGAGACCCTCTCAATCCCCACGACAAGACAAAAAAGAAGATCTGCAGAGCAGACGACAAGAACAGCAATTCAGACAGGATCAGAGCATTGACTCACAGGGAAAAAGGAACGAATCGGACTTGGTGGAATATCTATGTTAAAGCGAAGAAAAACATTAGAGAAATCTATATACATATACGTAGAGGTTCGGTTCGAGAGGGAAAGAGCAGCGAATAGTAAAAAAGCGATGAGTCGTGGGTCAAAAGGAAGGGAGCGACCAAGAATAAACCCGTCCAATGAGGGCGCACGGGCCACGCACACTCTACGAGGTACCTTGTAGGCACACCTCTCTGTACATACCTACCTATGTACCTACATGTGCCCACTGCCAACTCATTCGAAATTTCTCCGCGCCTCAGTTTTTGGAATCTTTGGCCAGAAGCGTCCGTTTAGATCCGGTCTCAGGCATCACATTGGACAAAAAACAAAAACAACGCAACAAAAATGCGATGAACAGTTAAAGGAACATAAGAGTACGGTTGAAACAAGCTGGAAACTTTAATTCGAGCATCGCTATCCAACACACGGTGTCTGGTTGAGGTTGCGGTTCCTGATCCTGATGAAGTCCCGAGTGGGTGTACCTACGGCCACAGAGCGCGTCAACTGGATCATCACTCTATGGTTGTAACTATCTCTCTCAAGGAAGTACGACGGACCATCCTCAACATCTCTCACAAAATTCATCAGTTCTCAGGCCGAACGATCCTACTTTCCCGCGCAGTTTCACTCTGGGCTGGCGTTCGAAGGTGATCAACATGCGCGCGGGTGGGTTCGCGAGACGGGCCGTGGTCATATACATGTGACATACATAATGCCCAAACGTAACACGACACATACTTCACGATCCCTGGGCTCACTGTGAATTTGACGCTACAATGTTGACGGGGTAGTCAATCTTTTGCGTATCTGTGAGCCTAAAGCTTGCACTGCAGATGGGCGCAGCTGGCCACGATCGCATGCAAAGACACAGCTAATCATGGCTCCAGCTTCCTTGGAAGTACAATCTTGGCGAGAGCGGCACCATTATCGCGATGGAATCTTTGCAAGAAATCGTAGAAACAGGTCATCGAGCAGTCAAATTGAGTCGACTGCGACAGTTGAGCGTTGGATGGCGAAAATATCGTTTTGTCGATGTTGGAATCGCTCCTCATATCACGACTTCACGTGGCTGGGCGTACAGCTTGACACGTCGATTGGCTGCAACGCCACCGTCGCCACGAGCGTGGGTGAAACAGGCCGAGAACCATGACTTTTCTCGAGAACAAAGATTAGGTGCGAAAAATCCAGATCTCACCAATTTTCGTCGTCCAACATGTCCACGTCTGCGACAATTGATCGGATAATCTTTGAAGGCTGAAATGCGTATCTACTAAGGCTCTGTATTCTTCGGCCGTCAGGTTCAGATCTAGATACCAAATAGACTTCAATTGGTATCAGAATACCAAATGCCACTTGGTACGGTCAGCATTGCCTGATGCGGTAATTCTGAGGAGGCAGTTGGTATGCCAGTTGGCACCCCACTCGAATGTCGGATTTGTGGATTTTTAGGTGGGTGCCGGGGAGGTTATTGCCAAACGTCTGGATTAGCGGACTTGGGCGTTTTCCACCATTCCAGTTATTTTTACTGGTTAGGGGTTAGGGTGAAAGCTTAAACAAGGCAATTGGTATATAGAAATGTTGCTATTTCCATCAGGTTCAGATTGGAATGCAGCATTACCGCATCGGGCAATTCTGACGCGTACCAAGTGGCATTTGGTACCAACTCGCAATCGACATCCATCCAAAGGATACAGTAATCTACCAATTGGTACCAATTAGCTTGCACAAGATTTGTGAACGTCGGGATACCTAAATAGGAAGGTCTTGGCGCCAATTGGTATCTAGATCTGAACCTGACGGCCGAAGAATACAGAGCCTTAGTAAGACTACCTAACAATGCTCAGTTTCATGAGTTAAAAAGCGTGGATTGATGTTACTATAATTCGGTATGATTCGGGACGCCAGCCCGTTTTTTCGTGACAGAGAAATGGGAGGGTTCTCCACCAAAATTGAAGTATTGTTGTTCTCGAGAAAGGTCACAGTACTCGGCTTGTTTCACCCACTAGATACAGTGGGTGTTCTCCTTTTCAAAAGGTTACAATGTACACCCACGAGTATCAATGAATAAGAGTCAAGACATACAAGAAACCACAGCTTTTGGTTACGCATTCCAAGCATTGACCTCTATTTCCTTTGACTTTTACTACCGCGGTACCTGACGTTACCAACAGTTGAAAGTCCACCGAACTCGCGAAAGCGTCCTGCGATTCTCCATCGTGACTCATCATCGACCCTCCCTCCCCCGCAATTCGTCCGAGCAACGCCGCGGATAGCAAAATGCATCTAGGTACATAATAACATCCTCTCGATCTAGGTAGCTACCTATGCAATACATATTACAGACACACGCGTGACGCGCATCTTTTCCCACCCTTGTTACCTAGCCCCTTGTAGGTGGGTAATTGAAGCTTGATGGGATAAACCGAGTTCAGGTCCTTTTTCGTTTGGTACCGCATACGGAAGTGGGAAAAGATAGTTCATTTGCCTCAACCACACATTAGTAGAGGAGCCATAGCTCGCCACGAGATGGGAGCCTGCAGATAGGTAGAACGACTCGACTCGTCTCACTTCCACGCGGTATCAGCCCACGAGTTTGGTGGAGCTTTGACGCATCGTTTTGTCGAAGCCAAACGGTGCGGGTGGATGTCATCTTGGAAGCTTCCCCAAATTAGTCACGCTACGTCTTAACTTTAGTTGGTCGCAACTCAAAAGTGCCTACTCGACTCACATGCCATCGCGACAGGAGTAAAAAGAAGATAGTTAGGCAGTACAACGGGCCCAGATGATCATGTTGGTGAAACTATTATGCCAGTTTTGCCTTTCGATGACAACGGCATCCGATAGCTAACTTTTCGCCCATAAAAGATACTTCGACGACAAAGGAGACTACAAGACCACAATGCAAACTCACAGCTACAAGCTACAATGACGGGACCGTCTCCGTGTAACCCTCCATCTCCAGAATCATACCACATTCTGCATCTTCTCAATAGCACTTTCTTTTTTGCTTCCCGAGTATATATATATCCTTTGATCAAGCATCGGCCCCCTCAACCCATGTAACACCACGAGGTTGCAAAGGACACCATGGCACGAGCGTTAGCATGCCTAGCTACACTGCTAGCCGCGAGGAACGCCTTGGTTCAGGCCAAGCCAGTCCATGATGAGCGACCCCTCCCGACGCTGGATGTGCGACCCATCAGGGTCGTGACTGAACTCGGGGTCTCGCTCTCCATGAGGTTTCCAGCGCCAACCAATTTGGTGTTTTGCAATGGCGAAACCCTCTCCATCAGCCAAGCTGGTTTCTTGAGCACGGTCACTACCATCACTCACACCCAAAATGCCTCCATTTCAAGGTATGTGGACGCCTTCTAGTCTCCAAAATCGGTCGTCTCAGGCTGTGGCATGCTCGCAGAACGTTAAGCTAACTGGACGTTATACAGCTTTGCTCCATGTGGGACTATAGGCTCTGATCAAATTGCACCAACCGACACCTGTGATTGCTCGGCATTTTCTATCGGCGTAGCTGGTGTCGGCCTCGTAGGACCCATGGGCCTTGCTGGTCCCCAGGGACCACCTGGACCTCCCGGACCTGCCTGCACGACGATCTATACTGGGGGCGCCGGAGCTGGTGCCGGAACAGGCGCTGGAGCCGGAGAGGGAGTCGGAGCTGGTTCCGGAACTGGCGCTGAAGCCGGAGCCGGAGCCGGAGCTGGTTCTGGTTCTGGTGCTGGGGAAGGAGTCGGAGCTGGTACCGGGACTGGCGCTGGAGCCGCAGCTGGTGCTGGTTCTGGTTCTGGTGCTGGGGAAGGAGTCGGAGCTGGTACCGGGACTGGCGTTGGAGCCGGAGCCGGTGCTGGTTCTGGAGCCGGAGAAGGAGTTGGAGCTGATTCCGGAACTGGCGCTGAAGCCGGAGCCGGAGCCGGTGCTGGTACTGGTACTGGTGCTGGTGCTAGTGCTGGAGAAGGAGTCGGAGCTGGCGCTGGAACTGGCGCCGGAGCCGGAGCTGGAGCTGGAGGTAGTGCTGGTTCTGGCGGAGACCAATCCGGAAGTCTGCCCGCTGAAGCCGGAAGTGGTGATGCAGGCAATGGCGATATCAGTGGCGGCGGTGGCAACAACGACAATGGCGGAAATGGTGGCGATGGCAGCGCGCAGTCGGCTCTGGCCACTGAATTAGATCCCATCATCAGCTCCATCGTCGAGCAATTAACCACTCTGGTGCCTACAGGCACAAGCGCTCTCCCGACAGAGGTTGCCCCCATCGTGAGCTCCCTCATCGGCGATCTGAGTTCTCTGTTCCCCACGGGTATTCCTACCAGCATTCTACCCACGGCAACCGGCGTCAACAACGGCACCGGGGGAACTAGTGGCGATGGCGGCGCGCAGTCGGCCCTGGCCACTGAATTGGATCCCATTATCAGCTCCATTGTCGGGCAATTGACCACTCTGGTGCCTACAGGCACAGGCGCTCTCCCGACAGATGTCACCCCTATCGTGAGCTCCCTCATCGGCGATCTGAGTTCTCTGTTCCCCACGGGTATTCCTACCAGCATTCTACCCACGGCAACCGGCGTCAACAACGTCACCGGGGGAACTAGTGGCGATGGCGGCGCGCAGTCGGCCCTGGCCACTGAGTTGGATCCTATCATCAGCTCCATCGTCGAGCAATTGACTACTCTGGTGCCTACAGGCACAGGCGCTCTCCCGACAGATGTCACCCCTATCGTGAGCTCCCTCATCGGCGATCTGAGTTCTCTATTCCCCACGGGTATCCCTACCAGCATTCTACCCACGGCAACCGGCGTCAACAACGGCACCGGGGGAACTAGTGGCGATGGCGGCGCGCAGTCGGCTCTGGCCACTGAGTTGGATCCTATCATCAGCTCCATCGTCGAGCAATTGACTACTCTGGTGCCCACAGCCACAGGCACTGTCCCGACAGATGTTGCCCCTATCGTGAGCTCCCTCATTGACGATCTGAGTTCCCTATTCCCCACAGGTATTCCCACCAGCATCCTACCCACGGCAACCAGCGTCAACAGCTCCCTGCCCCTGTCCACGGAAGTACAGAGTGTCGTGAGCAACCTGCCCAGTTCGTTGCCAACTGGCCAGCTCAGTTCCACCATCGAGGGGGTCGTCAGTGACGCCACGAACGTGCTTCCCACCAACACCACCCCTAATCTGCCGACATGTGCTCCGGGCAATCCCGTCTGTGCCATACCGCCTGAAGCTTGCCGCAAGATCGGAGACATCAGTGACGCCAACGCGGGGAGCCAGCTTGCATCACAGCTTGCCGAGTGTACGGCTGCGCTGGGTCCATTTGCCGAGGACTCCAACGTGTCGAATTGTACCGGAAACGTGGCTCTAGGGCCAGGGCCCATCCTGGCTTGTGTGACGAATGCATTGAGCGACGTGTGCATCACAGCATTTCCCAGTGCTTGTACAAACTTGCTCGACGTGCCGGCCGCGCAACTGTCGTCTGTTGCTCCCCAATGTGCCCATGCACTTGGTCCGTTCCTGGTGGATGATACTGACGAGTGCTTGACTGGCACGCTGACGTCTGGTGATGCTGTTGTATCCTGTCTTGAGAAAGCTCTTGGCCTCTCCGCGTGTGTGCCCACGGCCAGTGATGAGAGCACGCAAGTTGGCAACTTGGCCACGGAGACTGAGGCCATTACGCTGCCCCTGCCATCCAAGGTGACGACTTTGCTGCCCACCTTGCCCACCTTGCCCACCGAGGTGCAGAGCATCGTGAACGAGATAACAACTCTTCTACCCGCCTTGCCCACCTTGCCGTCCGAGGTGCAGAGCATCGTGAACGAGGTGACAAGTCTCCTACCTACCTTGCCAACCTTGCCCTCCGAGGTGCAGAGCATCGTGAACGAGGTGACAAGTCTCCTACCCACCTTGCCCACCTTGCCCACCGAGGTGCAGAGCATCGTGAACGAGGTGACAAGTCTCCTACCCACCTTGCCCACCTTGCCCTCCGAGGTGCAGAGCATCGTGAACGAGGTGACAAGTCTCCTACCCACCTTGCCCACTTTGCCCACATGCTCTGCCAGCCCCCCCGTCTGTGCTTCTGTGCCTCAAGACTGCAACGCGATCGGGAAAATAAGCGGCCTCGGCGCTGTTACACAGCTCCCAGGACAGATAGCCAAATGCACGACTGCTTTGGGGTCGTTTGCCACGAATCCTGCAGTGGCTTCATGCCTTCAAAACGTGGCCCAAGGGCCTACCGCCATCGTCAACTGTTTGACGACGTCGTTAAAGAGCGTGTGCATCACAGCACTTCCCGGTGCTTGTACAAACTTGCTCGGCGAGCCGGCCGCGCAACTGCCGTCTGTTGCTCCTCAATGTGCCCTTGCACTCGGTCCGTTCCTGGTGAACGATGCTAGCCAGTGCTTGAATGCGCTGACATCCGGCCTTGATGTTGTATCCTGTCTTGAGAAAGCCCTTGGCCTCTCCGCGTGTGTGCCCACGGCCAGTGGTGAGAGCACACAAGTTGGCAACTTGGCCACGGAGACTGAGGCCTTGACGCTGCCCCTGCCATCCAAGGTGACAACTTTGCCGCCCACCTTGCCCACCTTGCCCACCGAGGTGCAGAGCATCGTGAACGAGATAACAACTCTTCTACCCGCCTTGCCCACCTTGCCGTCCGAGGTGCAGAGCATCGTGAACGAGGTGACAAGTCTCCTACCCACCTTGCCAACCTTGCCCTCCGAGGTACAGAGCATCGTGAACGAGGTGACAAGTCTCCTACCCACCTTGCCCACTTTGCCCACATGCTCTGCCAGCTCCCCCGTCTGTGCTTCTGTGCCTCAAGACTGCAACGCAATCGGGAAAATAAGCGGCCTCAGCGCTGTTACCCAGCTCCCAGGACAGATAGCCAAATGCACGACTGCTTTGGGGTCGTTTGCCACGAATCCTGCAGTGGCTTCATGCCTTCAAAACGTGGCCCAAGGGCCTACCGCCATCGTCAACTGTTTGACGACGTCGTTGAAGAGCGTGTGCATCACAGAGCTCCCCGGTGCTTGTACAAACTTGCTCGGCGAGCCGGCCGCGCAACTGCCGTCTGTTGCTCCTCAATGTGCCCTTGCACTTGGTCCGTTCCTGGTGAACGATGCTAGCCAGTGCTTGAATGCGCTGACATCCGGCGTTGATGTTGTATCCTGTCTTGAGAAAGCTCTTGGCCTCTCCGCGTGTGTGCCCACGGCCAGTGGTGAGAGCACACAAGTTGGCAACTTGGCCACGGAGACTGAGGCCTTGACGCTGCCCCTGCCATCCAAGGTGACAACTTTGCTGCCCACCTTGCCCACCTTGCCCACCGAGGTGCAGAGCATCGTGAACGAGGTGACAAGTCTCCTACCCACCTTGCCAACCTTGCCCTCCGAGGTACAGAGCATCGTGAACGAGGTGACAAGTCTCCTACCCACCTTGCCCACTTTGCCCACATGCTCTGCCAGCCCCCCCGTCTGTGCTTCTGTGCCTCAAGACTGCAACGCAATCGGGAAAATAAGCGGCCTCAGCGCTGTTACCCAGCTCCCAGGACAGATAGCCAAATGCACGACTGCTTTGGGGTCGTTTGCCACGAATCCTGCAGTGGCTTCATGCCTTCAAAACGTGGCCCAAGGGCCTACCGCCATCGTCAACTGTTTGACGACGTCGTTAAAGAGCGTGTGCATCACAGAGCTCCCCGGTGCTTGTACAAACTTGCTCGGCAAGCCGGCCGCGCAACTGCCGTCTGTTGCTCCTCAATGTGCCCTTGCACTCGGTCCGTTCCTGGTGAACGATGCTAGCCAGTGCTTGAATGCGCTGACATCCGGCCTTGATGTTATATCCTGTCTTGAGAAAGCCCTTGGCCTCTCCGCGTGTGTGCCCACGGCCAGTGGTGGGGGTACGCAAATTAGCAACTTGGCCACGGAGACTGAGGCCTCGATGCTTCCCCTGCCCTCGCAGGTGCAGAGCATTGTGAGCGAGGTGACAACCGCTTTGCCCAACTTGTCCACCCTGCCCTCGAAGGTGCAGACCGCCGTGGAAGGGGTAACAACCAGTCTACCCATCGTATCGGTCTCGGTGCCAATTGCTCAAATAAGCTCCATCATCGGCGCCATCACGAACGTGGTCCCTTCCAACACCGTTCCTTCTTTGGCGACATGCTCGGCCGGTCCCCCCGTCTGCGCTTCTGTGCCTCAAGACTGCAACGCGATCGGGAAAATAAGCGGCCTCGGCGCTGTTACTCAGCTCCCAGGACAGATAGTCAAATGCACGACTGCTTTGGGGTCGTTTGCCACGAATCCTGCAGTGGCTTCATGTCTCAGCAATGTGGCCCAAGGGCCTACCGCCATCGTCAACTGTTTGACGACGTCGTTGAAGAGCGTGTGCATCACAGAGCTCCCCGGTGCTTGTACAAACTTGCTCGGCGAGCCGGCCGCGCAACTGCCGTCTGTTGCTCCTCAATGTGCCCTTGCACTTGGTCCGTTCCTGGTGAACGATGCTAGCCAGTGTTTGAATGCGCTGACATCCGGCCTTGATGTTGTATCCTGTCTTGAGAAAGCCCTTGGCCTCTCCGCGTGTGTGCCCACGGCCAGTGGTGAGAGCACGCAAGTTGGTAGCTTGGCCACGAAGACTGAGGCCTTGACGCTGCCCCTGCCATCCAAGGTGACAACTTTCCTGCCCACCTTGCCCACCCAGCCCTCGCAGGTGCAGAGCATCGTGGAAGGAGTAACAACCCGTCTACCCATCGTGTCGGTCTCGGTGCCAATCGCCGAAATTGACTCCAAAATTAGCTCCGTCGTCGGCGTCATCACGAACGTGATCCCTAGCAACACCGTTGCTCCTGTGGCGACATGCTCTGCCGGTCCCCCCGTCTGTGCTTCGGTGCCTCAAGACTGCAACGCGATCGGGAAAATAAGCGGCCTCGGCGCTGTTACTCAGCTCCCAAGACAGATAGTCAAATGCACGACTGCTTTGGGATCGTTTGCCACGAATCCTGCAGTGGCTTCATGCCTTAGCAATGTGGCCCAAGGGCCCACCGCCATCGTCAACTGTTTGACAACGTCGTTGAAGAGCGTGTGCATCACAGAGCTCCCCGGCGCTTGTAAGGATCTGGTTGGTGCCTCCGCTGCGCAGCTGGTGATGAATGCTCCGCAGTGTACGCTTGCACTTGGTCCGTTTCTGGTGCACGATGCTGCACAGTGCTTGAATGCGCTGACATCCGGCGTTGATGTTGTAACCTGTCTCCAGAAAGCGATCGGGCTTTCTGTCTGTGTTTAAGCAAGGTTTTGATGCCATTTTCCAGAGATACAGTCTCTCATCGGCTGGTCGTGTATCGGAGACAAGCTGCTAAGGATGGCTCTTCGTGCTTCTTTCCATTCGGGCTCCTCAAAAGCTAAGCAGTAGAACTTTTCAGTGTGTTGAGATATGGCTCTTCTCTCATCATCCTCCTTTTTTTCTTTTTTTCGCTTTTCCTTGCACACGAGATATCCACGCATACGAGGAGATTTAATTGTGTCATCTTTTGTTATTTGTTTTTATGTTGTTTAATGTCTCCCACATATTGTCCATGGATGGGCAAGCACATACCCTCAGGTTACGCTCCTGCCGAGGCTCAGAGTACGAGGCCTTCATCATAGTATTACGACGCTCGACAGATAATCTAGAAACAAATTCAGGTTAGAAAAGAACAAAAGTTTTCCTGTGTCATGTGAATTCAGGCCTTGGCCTCCCATGAAACATGTTTGTCTTGTGACTCTTATGACTTGTCACGGTGTCACCTTCGGCAAATAGCAGAATAAGGCCGCGCGTAATTAAGCGACTGTTCGACGCGGAGACTGGCCTGACAGTATCCGATGAATTGCGGCCCGCCCCTTTACTGTTCTTGGCCCTATCCTTGACTTGCTCGCGTTTGATTTCCGGCAGTCTGGGTCAAGCGTTGAAAACGACACAACGATGCGACCACGTCGTCTGATCACCACATCACGTGCTTTGATCACGTGCTCCATAAAATCAATTAAACGGACTCCGTAGGTACCTAGGTACTCCTCAATCGTATGGCATATGTATTCTTATTACCCTGCCAAACAGCTTGTATCATTTCATACACCACCCAGAATGAGTAAACTCTGGACCTTGACTCGACCGAACCCGCGCTGTCGCAATTCTTCGCGTCCGCGGTGAGTCGGAAACTCTGCCACCACCATGACATGAACTTTGTCAGCATCCACTCCAGCTTCACGCAACAGCTCGAGCACCGCACAGAGAGTCGTCCCGCTGGCCAGCACATTATCCACGACCACCACAGACGCGCCCGTTGGAATCACACCGCGACCAATCTCAATTCGTTTCTCCCCCAACGTGTGCGATACCGCGGCCGAAATATGGGATGAGCATGTCGTGACTTTCACAGTCGGCGGAGGAAGCTTGCCGCCTTGGCGGATCAGAGCCATGGGCACACCTACCCGCAACGCCAGCGCCGGCGCGAAGACAAACCCGCCAGACTCGCAGCAGGCCACGACGTCAATGGTGGACCAGTCACCGGTAAAGTGTGCTTGTAGCAGGGACGTACACAAGTCCAGTCCCCCCGGTTGTTGGGCTATGTCGAGCACGTGGCGGAATATGATTTCCGAACGTGGAAAGTCGGGGACTGGGCGAATCATGCTAGCAAGCCGCTGCAGATCGTTATGACAAAAGGGGAGCAGATGTCTTTGCGCAAATTCTTGGGCGGCCTCACTGCCAGACGACTCGTTGGCGAAGATGAAACAGGGTTGGTAGTCCGGTCCGGAGGCTTCTGGTACTACAACCGGTTCTGGGCTGTCCTCCTTTCCATCTTTCATGCTAGTCTCGTCCATCTCAATGTCGTCACCTCGACGTGCTCGTCTTGTTTGCCTGGCGGCCTGGACACGAACCTCGAGGAGTCTGCTCTTCGGGGCCAGGTGTGACAACGTCGCAACAGGCGCCTCCTCTCTCATTCCCGTGATGAGAAGCACATGACAATCCATGTTCTCTGCCAAAACAGTCTCGAAATGCTCTTCCCGTAGCTGGGGCCGCTGGCATAGCTGATCGTTGAAGAATACCGTCATCGCAGCCCGGTGCTGCTCTTTGTAGCGACGATCCCCGAGCAGACGATCGAGACGGGCCCCCGTGGCCGCTGCATATTCTCGCTTTGTCTCGTCGCTGATGCTGACGGCGCGAACCGTAAGGCTCTTGTCGAGACACGCAGCTAGCGTAGAGACCCAGATGCCAGCACAATAGTCCTTACCTGCGCAGCTTTCTCCCGTGACGAGGATGACGAGCGATGGCTGCGCGGTTGGAGCCACGATGGGAAGCGGACAAGCAAAAGCCAGCACATGATGCGGGTCGAGTTCGTTTTTGATACGGGCCAGTCGCGGCCGGTTTGGACCGAAAGCCACAACTGCCAAAGCGGCATCTCTGGGATCCGGGCCCAAGTCCGCGCCGTACGCTCCGCAGCTCAACGGCAGCAGGTCCTCGACCACCTTGTACACCCATCGGACCGCCGCGCGAGAGACTTCTGTTCCGTCCTGGTCTCGCGGCCAGACACCCGTTACGACGCAGGCGAACGCCCAGTCTCGACACCCGAAAGCGGTTGCATGGGGCGCCACCTGACGCACCGCTCCGCCGCCCGGCAAGAGATGAAAGTAGCAGAGTGGTGAAGGACGAGCCTTGACCGCCCCGATAAACGTGTCGACCGTGTTTGCGTCTCCGATACGTGGGAGGAATAAGCAACGCTTGAATGACGACGTCTTGCCGCCGCCGTGACCACCATGCAGAGTGGACACGTACATCTCTGTCTCAAACAGACCAACACCGTCGACCGTCTCGTGCTCGTGTTCGTCGCCAAACGCTTCACGCAATTTATTGAGGGCCGTCGGGGCGGGCTCAGTGGTGTGAGTCGTTTTGTTGTCCGAGTCTACGAGGGTTACGCCGAGACATATCTTGTCCTGTTCGCAGTAAATATAGGCACCTGCAGAATAACTTGGCGAAGACTCAGCCGCGGACTCGGACTCGCTAGCGGTCAACTCATCCAAGTGGCCCAGCTGACGTCGCGCATCGAGTCCTTCGCTCAGGGGAAGCACCCAGTTCCGAACGGAAAATGTGGGAGCTGCGTACGCCCTAAAGACAACGCTGACAACGATGCCAAAGTTGGAGCCGGCTCCCCGCAGCGCCCACAGCAGATGGGCTTGGTTGTCCGCGACCACGGAACCGATCGGCCGATGCTGCTTCGGCACGCTTCCGACGCAAAGGACGGACCCTGGCGCGGCAACGCTGACAACCACAGCACCGACAATGGCATCGCAGGCGAGTCCGTGACGCCGTGCCAGATGTCCGATACCGCCTTGTAGCCAAAGCCCGGCACCGACGCTGGGTCGAGCCCCGAGAGGCACCGTCAGTCCGGCCGCGAGCGTGTGGCGCACGATATCCCCGGTCGTGCAGCCGGCTCCAGCAACCACCAGGAAGGCGGACGAAGCACCCTCTGTGCTCTCGTCATCGGCCTCACTTCCAACAATATGGACCTGGTCGAAGTTGGACATGTCGACTGCCACGACGTTGGGCCACAGGCAATGGTCGCTGTGGCCGCCTCCCAGCACGGTCAAGCCGGTGTTGTGTCGCAGCGCCCACTCCACACACTGCTGGACTTGCCCGAGATCTATAGGCCGGACTACACATGCGGCTTGATGCCGACGAGCCTGCCGGTTCTTGACCTCTTCTCCAGAAGTTCGCACCGGCACCTGAGCCAACAGCTTCTGAAGCGCCGTAGCGGCATGCTTGGCAAAGGCCACCATGACCTGGGGCGCGCCGAAAACGAGAACGCCATCTTCTCCCTGCTGGCCATCCTCACACCGACCCAAGTCGCGGCACACGATGCGCCACGCTTTGCGCAAATCCTCCCGTGCCTTCACACCCGCATCATCACCCAAGGTGAACCCCGCGATGAAAGAAGCAAACTGATCCAATACGTCGTCATGATCCCGGACGCGCACAGTTCTGGCAGAAGAAGTGGCCGTCCGATGACATACCAAGCCGCTTAAGCGCAACGCCTCCTGACGATGGAACACCACGACCAGTGCCTTGTGATCAGCCCGCTCGACGAGCATACCCAGCGCTCGCTCAATGAACTTTTCCTTGGGATTCATGCCATACATGCTGTGGCAGAATAAAATGATGTCGAATTTCTCGGTATTCTCTTCAGACTTGCTGTCGCCGCCGTCCACCACAAATGGCCTTTGCCGGATATCGGGCGGGTTGTCCAAACGGGGTAGCGGCGATGGTTTTCTGTTGGCCAAGAGGAAAGTGTCTTGCAGGGTCGTGGCGAATGAAACGTTTGGCTCGTACGCGGTGTATTTGCTGATGCTGCATCGGAGATGCCAGGGTAGACCGCCGAGAACGCTTTGCGGACCGGGGCCGATATCTAGCACGGAGATGGGGTGTCCGGTCTCGGCGAGAGGAGTCAGGAGCGATGTCAGCTGAGGGATGATGAAGCCGGGGTACGCGGATTGCGTGGTAGAGTTGCCTGTGAGGATGGCGAAGCCGGCGCTGTATTCTGAGTCGGACAATGGGCGTCTGTGAGACGCTTCTGGTGCTGTTATATGCCGGAGCTTTTCCTTGAGTGACTCGAGAGTAGCCATGGCTGTGTGTGTTGTGGCTGGAGATGCAAGCACGTATACTGTTGTGGTCTTTCTGGCACGCGTGCCCTTGATCGTATGAACAGATGGAATATGGCTCTTTTCTATAAGTATAAACGTTAGTACAGGGACAAAGCGAGTTTGATCAAGGGGAGGGGCATGTGGCCCAACCTTTGTGCTTGGTCTATATGTAGGTCCTCGAGTTGTCTTCGTCTACGTAATGCAGGTCGGGGCCGACTGGTAGGTGATGCTGTGACACGTTGGGTTCTCTCCCAATGGCTGCTTGGGATAGTTTTAGATTACAAAGGGTCTTCCTGGATTGTAGGAGGAGGGCAGATCAATATGGAATTGTGCCGGTTAAGTAGCAGAATAGTAGCAGAAATGTGACAGGAAGTCGGTCACCTTTCTTGACATCGGACAAACAGCTGACGATTGGTAGGCAGGGTGGCCAAACACAGGAAAGCAAACAGTCAATGTTCATTTGGACGTCATGACCGGCGAGATGATATGTTCAAACACACGTCACTCTTACACTTGTCACAACTCATCTACACTCATCCCACTCGCGAAAACAAACGCATTACGCACATACAAACACAGACATATGCATTAAAATTGACAAGCTGATAAGTTCCATTGATGGTTTTTCATAATCTGTTACGAATACTCTGCAGAACCAACCGCGGCGGAATCGCCGACCAGAACGTACGGCGCACCATAACTTGTTACATCAACAATGCGTCATCTTTCCATACACAAAATAATACAATAGTGACACATCGATCAATTGACTCACGTCTTTCGTAATTCGTGACTTTTTTTCGGCTTCTTTGATACTCTACAACTCGCAGTTACGGACAATGGACATCGATGCAGCTGACTCAAACGAGTGAGCGGAAGACATTAGCGTTCTTCGGTGGGTATCGACGACTGTTGCAGAGACTTACGTCTTCCTAGCAGTTCTCATATACGATTATGGGCAATCATCCAGAAAAACGTATCGAAGATCATTGAACTGATGATACAAAAGTTAGTGCTGGCGATTCGATACATCGAATATTGAAGTACATAACGTATCGCCGCTTCAAGCTGTTATTTCGCTACATAAGGATATTTGATCCCTGGACGAACCTGCCGATAATCTCAGTCGGCTAATCTCACGGTGACTAATTGGTTTGATAAGAGAATCTTCCAGTGAATCATACATTCGTCCACAGCGACCTTCAGACCCGGCTGGAAGAGGTCAGTCGCAGCCTGTTGAATCTGATCAGACCAATTAGTCACCCGTGAGATTATCGGCAGGTTCGTAACTTCGTCGAAGGGATCAAGTATTCTTATGTAGCGGAACAGTAGCTTGAAGCGGCGAAGCGTCATGTACTTCAACACTCGGTGCGTCGGATCGCCAGAACCAAGTTTTCTGTCATCAACCCAATGACCTTCGATGCGTTTTTCCGGATGATTGTCCGTGTAAATGAGAACTGCTATGTAGGAAGATGTAAATTTTTGCTGCAGTCGTCGATATCCACCGAAGAACGCTAATGCCTTCCGCTATATCGTTTGAGTCCTCTGAGTCGGCTGCATTGACGCGCTGTTCAATGCGGAATGTAGCCCAGCTACTCGTCCGGACAACCCATTTTTCGATCAGAGATTCGGGGCAAAATCGATGGAAAAAGGCGACGGCGTCATCTGGGAGCTGCAAGATCGAAGCCTCGCGATCAGCCGGCTTCAAGGGCTGAAAATTAAGCGTCTCGTGCCTCTGGCGTTGGGTCTGAGAATTCGAAATATTCGTGCTCATGGCGAAAGCTTAAACTTTCTCGTTAAATTCTGGGTGGCTGTCAATTCTAATTACAGTGAATTAGGTACCTGTAGCCTCTATATTGCCGCGTTGAGCAGCGCGGGAGGAGGTGGACTCGCCTAGATATGTAGCAGGCTCGACACGTTTAGGGAATGGCAGGAGGGCACCGTGGAATGGTGGACTGCGTCGGAGGAGGAGGCTTGGATCTCTATGGAATGGTGGACTGCGTCGGAGGAGGAGGAGGCTTGGATCTCTATTACACCGTTGGGATCCAAGCCTCCTCCTCCTCCGACGCAGTCCACCTGGCACCATTCCATAGAGATCCAAGTCTCCTCCTCCTCCGACGCAGTCCACCATTCCACGGTGCTCTCCTGCCATTCCCTAAACGTGTCGAGCCTGATATCTAGGCGAGTCCACCTCCTCCCGCGCTGCTCAACGCGGCAATATACATAGGCGGCCTGGGTGAGGGCCTCGTCAATTTCTAATCGGTCGCAGCGGCGTATCCAGCCTCGATGTCGGCCCTCTGGATCGTAGAGAGCGAGCCATTCGGGCTGGTTCGGTGACGAGGGCATTCGCGGCAGTATGCGGTAATGGCACATGAGAAGACACTGACTGCCCCGTGTAGCTATCTAAATACAGGCAATGGTGCAGGCACGCGGGTAGGTATAGACCTACATACAATAGAGGCAGAGCCTCCTAACGGCAAAATTGACATCGCGAAAAGCCTCAAATGAAGAGGGTGGCGGCGTGGCGTGTGCTGCGTGTGTGAGGACGAGTCGAAAAAAGAATTAAACGAGAAGTGTGAGACTCGAAGGAGGAGAAGAAAGATTTTTACGAACAAGTGGGTTGGGTTGTTACGTTGTACATTCAATTTTAGCGTGACCACGGCTCACACATTGATTCGTCAGAAATGGGGGCCCCGCCGACCGCCAAACCAGTGATTCGTGAACCACTGAGATTTTGCGGTACATACTCCGTATGTACCTACCTAATGTACCTAGACGTGTCCTCCTCTCACGTGATGGCCTGTGGGGGATTTTAGCTGCATTAGCAACGACTTCAGGTGTACCGTGTGCCTTTGTGCGAAAATCATGGCCGTCTCCAAGGTAAGCAGTCTCGCATAGAATGACGAAGATGAAATGGGGAGCTGACAAAAGAGTTTATCACTGCCAATGCGCTCAGTTGTCTCTGGGCCCACAGTGAGGCTGAGCAGCTCTCTCCATCCGATGTACCACCAACAAGGCGGTAAGGAGAGCGTCATGCAGGGTCTTACGACTCCAAATGATTGGACTGTTTCCCTGGCTATAAGACTATGTATTATGCTATTCATTGTAAGGCTGGCGAGATCTGTGTACCTACGTACATACTCCTGTTCTACGGAGTACAGAGTACCCTGTGTCGGCACCCAACCTCGGGCGGCTCCGTTGCCCGCATTCACGTCAAATTTCGAAGGGCCCTGGCAATCTTTGAACAGCGAGGCAAGAGCCGGCTGATCAAGATCAGTCTGGCGCAGCGTGTCTCGGCCAAGTCTCGCTGTCGACTAGTAACATGGCATACCTAGGTATTATTTTTTGAGACCGAGCCCTTCAACACGTCTGCGGTAGACGAGGATGCGAGAACCAAAGCAAGCGGTCTGGAATCTTATAGCAGTTGTTTCCAAAGTGGATATGGGGAAAGGCGGACTGGGATTTCTCAAATCCAAATGCTAGAAATCGAGGTGCATCTCGTCTACGAAGGCACGACATCTGCATCCGAGATTCCTTCATGATCCGCTGGCTTTGTGCTTGAATCTCAAGAAATAACATGTTTTTATCAGGCAAAACAACACTCCAAGCATGATGCGCAGAAGAGTAAACCAACACACACGTAAATGAAGAGCAGATGCTCCGCATCGCATCTTGTTATACCTAGGTATGCATGTACATGTATCCGTCATCCTGGTCTGAAATCGGGCTCACCCCCACATCCGACCAGAGACGTTCCATGGATGCGACCACAGGCCCGGGTCTGGGCAGGTTGAATAGCCGAACCTTGGCGAACGAGATGCTCAGGCCTCTCGACGGCGCAAGTCTACACGGATCACTGAGCAGAAAGACCTTTCTCGGAGACACCTAGGGAACCACAGGAACGCGAGTCGCCCAGCCACACAGATTGTCATTGAGTGCTATCTTTTCTCGAATCCTCGCCATCTCGTCGTCCTGACCGCTGTGTTCACCGCCGAAGATGCGTTTACCTCAGATCTGTGTACAGAGTACCCCGTATCTTGTTTGATACCAACAATTTGTTATCACTCATGCGGCCGATGTTCCCCATAGGCCCATGCCGGAGCTGTTATGTAAGACAGTCTAAAACGATCACCCCGTGCATGGGACGCACAATGATGTGTCTGAGACTCTGAGTACGATCCGAGACCGGCGGCGAGACAAAGGGAAGCAAGCCGAGACTGTCTTGTACGACTATGAAAAACTGAAATAGAAAAAGAGACTCAGCTTGAGCGGCGGGCCGGAACATGACGTTCGCTTGTAACGTTTTCGTGCTTTGTGCTTGTGCTGCACAGAGTACAGTATGCTTTATATACACACATACATATCCATGGACCATGTACACGCCGGAAGGTCTTTGCCACGCATTACTTGCCGCGGCTATATGTTTTCTCGGTTGATCAGGAAGCTAGCCACGGCGATGGGAGCGTGGCAATCATTTCTGCCTCGTTTCTGTGCTTTTTCGAATTCGTGAGATTCATCACGATTCTCTGGCCTTGCGCTTGTCGCAGTTTCAAAACACCTGTCACCAAGCGACAACAAGCCGACCGGCGACTTCAGTGATAAATTTCGGAACAAAGGAGATTTCGTTTTGGACAAGGAATTCGCCAGGGATCCAATACGAGGCACGACTGAAATTGTCATGCAAGGGACGACATGTCTCTTTTGAGAAGAACTTTTGATCTTGGTTCAGATTTGGGGGCGAGGAGGGATGATTGTGCCGCCGCGTGCGGCTGCGGCTGCTGCATGTCGCATGCCCACTCCTACAGCCTACAGCTGTTGCGGATTTTCCTCTCTGCTTGGCAAGCCTCGCATTTACGTGAGGAGAAAAGATGAATTGGACGGCGAGCATCAGATCAGTCTCTTCCCACTCAGTACTTTGTAGTTCACTGACTATCGTCGTCTGTCTCAATGCTCTTGACGCAAACAGATATCTTCTTCTTGTTGTTGTCGACTGGGCGTTGGTTCTCGTCTCTCCACCTTGCCCAGTCGTGGCGGCTTACCATCTAGGCATTCTTTCAAACGAGCAAACTCACTATATAGCTCCTTTTCCTGGTCTACTCTTGTCTGACACCAAGTCCTCGTTCTTGTGGTAACTATAGAAGGGGACTTACTTGACGAGTATCGGCGAATGCCAAGATGGCTTCGCGCCTTACGGTACCACAACGATGAGCACAAGCGCGGAGCTGGCAAGGAAAAATAACGTGGTGTAATAGCTGGGCCATGCTATCAGTTGTCCTGACTCCCGCGAAACAAGTCCTTCAACACGGGTTAAAGTCGATCTGGAATAGGTAGACTTCGTTGCAAGGGCTACCTAGGTTCCCAGCGAGACGGATCGGCCTGAAAATCAGAAAATGAGATGGTGTCAGTCCACTTCTCCGCATCTTTCTCCGGATTCCTCATTTCTCTTCTCAACCGAACTGCGTCCCTGGGGCCTGGAGGGTGGAGGGAGGGACACTGGAGACCCAGTTCCCGTCCTATCTTCTCCGAGTCAACATCGGCCAAGTCCCCCTGTTCTGCGCTGTCACTGGGTCTGTGCCCATTGCAGCAGGACTGTGGGCGTCGACGGTGGACCGAGCTGCAGAAAGGACAACATTGTTTCGTTCTGTAGTAGGGCCAGCGGGTCTTACTCCGGAGGGAGGCAGGGCTCTCATGCTGCATGCATGTCGATGGAGTCATGGACTGCGGAGTTTGAAGCCCCGTTTTCACAATTAGGGGATGCCGAGTCCCGACAACCCTGATGTCGGTTCTTGTTCTCTCGCCTGTGGCCTGTGGCTCCCACCTGAGAGTGTCGCGATTCGCGGGAGCACCATATGCTGTCTTTTCCTTTACCCTCTTCCAGATACGCGTCAATGTGTCATGAGTGCAGGAGTTTCTTTGGTATTTTCACGCTGCAGTGCACGCATGTCTCTACTTCGGCCACTCTGCTTTGGCGGCTCTGCCTTGTTCTCGCACATCGGTCTCACGCAAAAACATTGCACTAGCGCCCAAAGTAAGGGTCAACTCAGGCAAGGAATTGCAGGAACGTCTCATTGCGCAGCGCCTTGTGATAGCGTCACAGCAATTATGGTGCCAAATGAGATGTGAAATGAGACAAAACCCCGCTTTCAAAGCAAGGGGCCGTTGAAGCGACGGGTCAGGCCGCAGATGGAACTCTGACAGCATGGGGAAGTTGCAGCGCATGGCATCTGGGCCGCTTTCCGAGCAACCTCCCCTTGTACATTTGATTGGTGGCGATGGGTACTACCTTACGTCGTACCTACCTAATGTACTTGGACCTCCGCCCTTCTCCCCGCTCCGGGATTTCGCCTTCAATTTCCTTATCCGTCTTGTTTGTTGCATCTGATACATATGTAGGTATCTGATGTATCATGTCTGTCGTCACACCACGGTCCACATCCACGTGTGTACGCCGTACGGATCCCGCCTCATCTCTTTGTTCCTGTCTGCCGTTTTAGCGGAAACAACTGGAGGAACATGCGTCAAAGAAGCGAGAAGTGGTACGCGAGTCCGACTAGTCCCGCACCCGCATGGAGTTCCAACTTCCCCGCGGTTGGCATGTTGCTTTTTGTCTTTTTCTGTCTTTTTCTGTCTTTTTCTTCTTTTTCTTCTTTTTCTTCTTTTATTTTTGGGTACGCATTATCAGGGGACCGGGTTGGAACTTGGGCGTTTCCAAAATCTTCGGACTCAGACACACGTCCAGACTCCAGGGACGTTTTCCGGCTTCGATCTCGTCTTATCCCAATCTCCGGCCCATTTTTCGCACAGTTTTGTATTTCAAATTCCTAGTTCCTCAACAAAACCCTTGAACCCTGCTCTTTACACCCAAGATGAGATCCTTAAGCGACCCAGCTCCCAGGACACGCAGGTAACTGGCTCGATGGGAAATATATCTCGACCAGGGACCTAGACCTAATTTGACGGCTTTGATGTCGACTCGATACATACTCCGTGTATCATCATGTAACTGCACATGGATAATGGCATCGAATTCAATGAAAGCATCAAGTGACAAGAAAGGCGGCCACTGGACAGACCCGTAGAACCATCACCGGGCAAGCTGAGAGACGTTACTCGAGTAGTGATGTATGTGGCCCTGAGCCTACATCAACGTCTCGTCGTCTACTCAGCGAAACTCACCAAGCTTGGTAAATACCCCGTCTGGACTCCGCGGAGTATGTAGAAGTCTAGAAAGCCGCTAAGCCTTTTGCATAATGTCTCGCTCTGAAATACATAATGATACAACACATACAACACATGAGTCGCTCATGGTGAGGAGAGAAAATTTGTCACTTGTTCAGAGCCATCTTTGAAGTATTTGTGGCCGGGCAATGCTGTATCCCTGTTCATGCTACGACTCCGAACGAGACGTTGACACCTTGTGCATTAGAGAAGAGACCTCGAGAGACAGCAAAGAGATGCTTGCTGCGATGGCCTTGCATCATGCATGTCCGACGTGCGTTAGCGGTTTCAACTTGATGGCAGGCAAGGGCGTGCAATTCAACATTGTCCGCGATATTTTTTCCAGCCACTCACTGTTCACATTCTTATATCACATTACGCTGCGGCCGACGTGAATATGCAGGTATTAATTCGCCTTGGCACTCTCCATATCTGGTACTACATACCCATCATTCACAGCTTCCCTGCCGCCGACTCGCCGAGTATTTGCCTCCTTCACCACATCGCTCAACGCACCCCCCCCCTTCCGTGCGCCGACCTTCTGCTGTCGTGCTTTTCTTACAAGGGATCCTACTTCTTCCCCTAACGTCGTACTCGATAACTCGACCTGTGGAATGGGTACAAAAGCCCAGCAGGCCCCGGCTTTCGTTTCAACAGGTAAAACCGTAAAAGGTGACAGAATTCTGAATTGCTCGGCGCTCGCAACTTTTCCTTGAACCTTCGCTGCCACAACTCATTTTTTCCGACCAGGTACGTATCGATGCTTCCAATGTCAGGTTCCGCCTTCGTCTTGGTTCCGATCTATCGTTGTCCTATAAGAAGACGACAGTGCGACACCTTAATCTTATGGCTGGATGGGAACGAGCACGAGAACAGAAGATCGGAGAGGCACTTGACGATTCAATTGCGTCCACTGGAACTGTGGAGTGGCCCGTGGGTATCGTTCAACTGATAACTGACATCCCGATAGGTTTATTTTATGCCTGCATGATGGCAGAGGACTTCAGCTCTCGGCGGCTCACCATGCCGGAGGTGTTAAACCCACCACTGCCATCTTTGAAGAGTGGAGCACCTGAAGCCAACGACGCACGGTGGCCAGAAGTGTCCGAAGGAACACAGGACTCCGCCTTGTGGGCAGCCGCAGCACCGAGGCGGGTGGAGCCGCCGCCTCCTCGGAGGCGGCGGCTCGACCCGCAATATCAAGGCATGGTTGGAAGAAATGTAAATTCAATCTTGAATCTGCAAGGCGAACAACTACTTGTGCCGGTAGACGGAAAGACGGGCTCCGAAAAGGCTGGAGAGAAGCGGAAGCGAAACGCCGAGGCGTCGGCAAATTCCCGAAGAAACCGGGGGAAAAACGCCATCATGGCAGAACAGCTCAATCAGGCCAACAAAAAATTACAGGAAAAGGACGAATTAATACAGGAAAAGGACGAACTACTACGGGAAAAAGACGAATTACTACGGCAAAAGGACGAGGAGAACAAACAATTGAGGCAACAGTGTGAGAAATGGGAGCCCCAGAAATAGCCCGTCAGGTCCGAATTCGACATCCTCTGAGCATGAGGACAGACTGCCATCTCTCAAAGTTACCGCGGCATCGCTGCCAGTGCCGGCTGCGAGGTCAGGAAAAACCCACACAAAAGATGCTCGAATTGGATCGTGGCGTCCCGTCGCGCCATGGCAAGTTGAAACCGCTTGCTCCATTATCTGGTCCTCTCACAACGTGGAAAACACGAAAGCAATCTCCTTGCGAATGTTGCGATAGACTTGGCCAAGCTCAAGTCGATACCTGTACGTATCCATCGAAAGAGCCAAACGTTTTCCATTTGTTTCATCCTTCTGACTCCTTTATCTGGCAGACACTAGAGTGAGCCCTGAAGCTTCTCTGCTGCATGTCGACATGTCTTCTGGCGTCCTGTTGAGAGAACAGGACTTGGTGTCGCGCTTTGACGCGTCACAATGGTTGCGACAGAAAAGTCTTTTGATATCCCCGATGAGGTCATGGAAGCAGGTTTTCCTTGCCTTGTCACAGATCGAATCAAAGTATAATGTGTATTATTATCACTACTCTTTTTCGGCTCACTGTAATAAACATGTATTTCCTGTAATTAGTTCTTTCGTCGATTCGCTGTCTATAGTTACATTAATTGTAATGCTTAGTCAAATAACCAATTGAGGGCCCGGGAAACTTTGATGTCTTGTTTCTAAAGACTTAAAGGTCGTATTGATAATTGTGCTGACTTCAATGCACGTTCTAGTCAATATGCTGTGCCCAACGCTGAAGCCGGCGCTCGGAGCGACAGCATTGCCAGAAACAATGCCCAAGCAACTTCATACGGAAGAAAGAAAAGACTGCGAGAAGTTGAGTTGCATCCGTACGGCGTAATCCAGCGGTCTGCGGACTTGGGCTAGAGTCAATTTCTGCTTGTTTACAGTACGAATCTGCGATAATTTACTGACCCCCAACTTTGGCATCATTGTCCTCAGTCTTCACGCCGTTGTGACCTCACAAGCCTTGACATCCTCCGTTTGGACTCCGCGGAGTTGTATGTACATAGGAGTCTAGAAAGCCGCTAAGCCTTTTGCATAATGTCTCGCTCATGGTGACGAGAGAAAATTTGTCACTTGTTCAGAGCCATCTTTGAAGTATTTGTGGCCGGGCAATGCTGTATCCCTGTTCATGCTACGACTTCGAAGTTCGAACGAGACGTTGAAATCTTGTGCATTAGAGAAGAGACCTCGAGAGACAGCAAAGAGATGCTTGCTGCGATGGCCTGGCATCATGCATGTCCGACGTGCGTTAGCGGTTTCAACTTGATGGCAGGCAAGGGCGTGCAATTCAACATTGTCCGCGATATTTTTTCCAGCCACTCACTGTTCACATTCTTATATCACATTACGCTGCGGCCGACGTGAGTATGCAGGTATTAATTCGCCTTGGCACTCTCCATATCTGGTACTACATACCTATCCATCATTCACAGCTTCCTTGCCGCCGAGTATACTGTATTTGCCTCCTTCACCACGTCGCTCAACGACGGTCAACGTACCCCCCCCTTCCGTGCGCCGACCTTCTGCTGTCATGCCTTTCTTACAAGGGATCCTACTTCTTCCCCTAACAGAAAGCCTGGGTTACAACTGAGATGGGTCTCAATCTCGTATTGAGCTAAGAGCCTAAAAGAGCTTTGATTCTGCATGAATAGCAATGTACCCCGTCTTCATAATTGTTTTCTTTCATTTTCGATGGCCTTTGATGACTATGTATATAAACCCTCGTCTTTTCCCTCTTAGCTTAGGTCTTCACTGGCGCACTTTACTGCGTTTCCACTATGTACGTCTTCAGCTGAATTCCAGCCATGTCTTCTTCTCCTCTTTTTGAGTCTTGTTGACTCTAGTCTCTCTCTTTTCTTGGTGTCTAGTGTACAGTAGGTATCACGTCTTCGATACTGGCACTATGTGATGATTGTGATCCACTATTTCTCCTTCTCTTTTCTGCTAACGTCGTACAGTGTACTCGATAACTCGACCTGTGGAATGGGTACAAAAGCCCAGCAGGCCCCGGCTTTCGTTTCAACAGGTAAAAGGTGACAGAATTCCGAATTGCTCGGCGCTCGCAACTTTTCCTTGAACCTTCGCTGCCACAACTCATTTTTTTCAACCAGGTACGTATCGATGCTTCCATGTCAGGGTCCGCCTTCGTCTTGGTTCCGTTCTATCGTTGTCCTATAAGAAGACGACACCTTAATCTTATGGCTGGATGGGAACGAGCACGAGAACAGAAGATCGGAGAGGCACTTGACGATTCAATTGCGTCCACTGGAACTGTGGAGTGGCCCGTGGGTATCGTTCAATTGATAACTGACATCCCGATAGGCTTATTTTATGCGATGGCAGACTCAGAGAGCTTCAGCTCTCGGCGGCTCACCATGCCGGAGGTGTTCAACCCACCATTGCCATCTTTAAAGAGTGGAGTACCTGTAGCCAACGATACACAAGAGAAGTGTCCGAAGGGACACAGGACTCCGTCTCGTGGGCAGCCGCAGCACCGAGCGAGGAGGCGGCGGCTCGACCCGCATATCAAGGAATGATTGGAAGAACTGCAAATTCAATCTTCGCTTCCGCTTCTGTCCAGCCTTTTCAGATCCCGTCTTTCCGTCTACCGGCACAAGTAGTTGTTCGCCTTGCAGATTCAAGATTGAATTTGCAGTTCTTCCAATCATTCCTTGATATTGCGGGTCGAGCCGCCGCCTCCGAACACTTCTGGCCACCATGCGTCTTGTGTATCGTTGGCTACAGGTACTCCACTCTTTAAAGATGGCAATGGTGGGTTGAACACCTCCGGCATGGTGAGCCGCCGAGAGCTGAAGGTCTCTGCCATGGCATAAGATAAACCTATCGGGATGTCAGTTATACACATGTATTTCCTGTAATTAGTTCTTTCGTCGATTCGCTGTCTTAGCCTGTCTATAGTTACATCAATTGTAATGCATAGTCAAACGACCAATCGAGGGCCCGGGAAACTTTGATGTCTTATTCCTGAAGGCTAAAGCCTGAAGGTCGTATTGCGCTGACTTCAATGCATGTTCTAGTCAATATTCTGTGCCCAACGCTGAAGCCGGCGCTCGGAGCGACAGCGTTGCCAGAAACAGTGCCCAAGCAACTTCATACGGAAGAAAGAAAAGACTGCGAGAAGTTGAGTTCCATCCGTGATCCAGCGGTCTACGGACTTGGGCTAGAGTCAGTTTCTGCTTGTTTATAGTACGAATCTGCGATAATTTACTGATCCCCAACTTTGGCACCGTTGTCCTCAGGCCCTCAGTATTCACGCGGCATCACGCCGTTTTGACCTCCGTCTGGACTCCGCGGAGTTGTTTGTACATAGGAGTCTAGAAAGCCGCTAAGCCTTTTGCATAATGTCTCAGTCATGGTGACGAGAGAAAATTTGTCACTTGTTCAGGTGGTAAATTGTACTGATGATGATCAATCCCACGGGCCACCACGGAGTCACGACCCGGCTCCGACCGGGGTTTCGGGGAGCCTGTCACTCCTGAAGGTGGGCAATTCTGCATCCCTGTTCATGCTATGAGACGTCACGCGTTGGAGAAGAGACCTTGAGAGAAAACAAAGGGATGCTGAGCCTGCGATGGGCCATGGCCTTGTGCATGTCCGACGTGCGTTGGCGGTTTCAAATTGAAGACAGAAAGGAGCCGCGGGCGTGCAATTCAACATTGTACGCGATATTTTTTTCCCAGCCACTCACATTACGCTGCGGCTGACGTGAATATGCAGGTATTAATACGCCTTGACACTATACCTGGTATGTACTTATGTACGTACAACGCGCCCCCCTGGGCCGTCCGTGCCACGAACTTCTACTGTCGTTCTTTTCTCACAAGGGATCCTACTTCTTCCCCTAACAGGCTAACATCTTATTCGACAAGTCGACCTGCGAAATACTTTTAAAAGCTCGGCAGGCCCCGGCTTTCGTTACGACAGGTCAAAGGTGACAGAATTGCTCAACGCTCGCAACATTTCCTTAAACCTTCGCTGCCACAATTCGCCATTTTTCAATCTAGTACGTATAAACGCTTCTACCCAACGTCAGGTTCCGACCTATCGTCATCATATAAGAAGACGGCACCTTGATCTTATGGCTAGATGGGAACGAGCGAGAGAACGGAGGATCGGAGCGGCACTCGACGATTCAATTGCGTCCACAGTCCTCACTGAGAGCGCTTGGAGCTGTGTATTCAACTAGTACATAACTGACATACCGATAGGTCATTTTAAATTTTTACACCGTCATTGACATTTGTATGCGATGGCAGAGGTCTCCGGCGCTCGTGGGATGCTTGACTTCCATGAAATGATGAATGCACTCTTGAATCTGCAACAAGGTGAACAAATACTTGTGCCGGTAGACGGAGAGACGGGCTCCGAAGAGACACGAAGGGAATCCATTTTATGGGCAGCACCGATACGGGTCCGGGGTGCAGCCTCCTCGGAGGAGGCTCGATCCGCATCGGAGGCCCAGGAGGCTCGGCCCGCAAGGGTTAGGAATGATTGGAAGAAGAACTGTGAATGCAGTCTTGACTCTGCCAGGCGAACAACTACTTGTGCCGGTAGACGGAAATATGGGCCCCGAAAAGGCTGACAAGCGGATGCGAAACGCCAGGACGTCGGCAAAATCCCGTAGAAACCGGGGGAAAAACGCCATCATACATGAAAAACTCCAGCAGGCCAACAGAAAACTACGTGAAATGTACGAAATAATACGGGAACAAGACGAATTAATACGGCAATATGACGAGGAGAACGAACAATTGAGGCAACAGTGTCACGTGTGAGAAAAAGGGGCCCCAGAAATAGCCCGCACAAGTCGGATTCAAAATTTCAAATTCCATCGGCATCTGGACATGAGGACATACTGCCATCTCTCAAAGCCATCGCGACATCGCTGCGGGCTGCGAGGTTAAGAAAAACCCACACAAAAGATACTCGAACTGGACAAGACCGTCCAGTGGCGCCACGACAAGTTGAAAGTTGAAACCGATTGCTCAATTGCCTGGTCCTCTCACAACGTGGAAAACACGAAAGCAATCTCCTTGCGATAGACTTGGCCATTCTCAAGTCGATACGTATACGTATCCATCGAAAAAGCCGACCCTTTTCTATTCGTTTCAACTTTCACCCCCTGACTCCTTTAAGACGCCACGGATGAGCAAGTTCAAGATTCTGGGAATAAAGAGCTAGCCGATTTGGTACCTCCATCTCCATTGCCACCGTCAGTAACGAAATACTTTCCGTTCTTGATCTGTGGCGCATCATTGTGAAGGCGACGATTCAGCTCCCAAGTGGCCATTCTGACCAAATATTTCACTGACCCCGCCTACCAAGGAGATAGCATGCTGCATTAGTGGTTCGCTGTATTGGGTGGCGGTAGATATGTACGTACGATAGTCAACAAGTGAGCGTTTTCTTGACGCTGTATTCTGGAATCTGTACTGTGACACCAGCTTAGCAGATCATCATTCACACACACATTCACACCCATGTTTGCATCCTATCTGTTGGAATCGCTGATAACATCACGTGGCTTGGGTGCGCAGACATGCACGCTGATTGGCTGCAGCACCCACCAGGTGTCGGATATTAGGTCAAGGTGACGCAAGAGCCGAGATGGAGCGGGGTAACACATGAGTGTCCTCGAGAGGCCACGTCCCCAACTTTTGTACTTAGACAACACAAGAACACATAAGGGACGAGAGAAGAATAAGAAATCACTCAAGTCAATACAAACATACCTATTTTGCTCCCCCAATAATCTAACACCAGGGCAGGAAGACTCTGCTCGTGGCCTCAACGCCACGAGCGGTCCTTTCCTTCTTTCCCTTTTAGACAATGCATAACGAAGATGAATACACAACACCACAGCCCAGAACTTTGGTCACGTATTCCTATGCATCAACTCGCACTTTTCCTTTATTGATACACCGCGGTACCTGACGTTCCCAACACTATCTTTAAGCTGCATCCTCACAGGAGTCACAGTTGGTAGCAAATTGCACTTTGCAGTCGGCGACATTTCGAATTCCACTACTTATGTCTTTCAGTTTTTTTCCGTCATTTTTAATCATCCATTTTACAAGTCGGATATGGCTGGTTCCAGAAGAGTCATGGAACAACAGGCGGGAGGAATCCTGCTCCGTGCTAGGGAGATGCATGTCACGTTCCAGAATGAACTTGATTACAGACGCAATGATGACTTGTCAAGACTCAGCCCTCATGCGCCTGATGTCTCCGATTGGCCTTCGTCTTCTCGCAAGGTCTTGCTCCGGTAACTTGTAAGAGGTACCTCAAATGTCTTGATTCCTTGTCTTTGCAGACTTGCAGTTTGCATTGCTCTCAAACCATTTATCTGCATGACTTGCAGCGCATGGCAGTAACACTAGGTACATAGGTAGCAGCAACAGGCTAACAGGCTACAGCAGCAACAGCTGCGTCGGCAATTTACTTTTGCGCACCACGGAGCTTCAGCGGCACCAGGCGGACCACGCCAGAGCAGCCGCTATCGGCAACACTAGGTGACTCTACAGAGGTACCTAGGTAGCTCTTCCACGCCAAGCTGCACCACCATCTGTCATCACCGCCGTCATCACCGCCATCACAATGGAGTTCAACGAAGAGAACATTGAAGCGCTGCTGAAGGACCTCACGCCCTCAACGCCCTGACCGTCGCCGTGGAAGGCGGAGGTTATCACCATCGAAGACGACGCTGCGCCGGCGGACCCCATCACCACTGGAATTGGACTGCGACCTACTGCAGAAGCGCGGTCAAGGGAGGCGCCCTCAGCCCTGACCCAAGGAGGACTTATCACCATCGACAGCCGAGCCCTTCCACAAGAGCAGGCGTTCGCCTCGCGGCTTCAACGAAGGCGTCTAGCACGGCGCGTGGCAGCACCAGGAACGAATTGACCGATCGTAACGACGTTGAAGCCGCGAGGCGAACGCCTGCTCTTGTGGAAGGGCTGGCTGGCCGAGGGAGTCCTCGTCTTCGCTGTCAGGACTGCACTCAGAACGAACCTTGCAACCGTAAGCGACGTCGGCCAGCGTCTTGCCGAAGGGCTAACGTTCTCTGCGGCAAGTGGGTCACGGTCCTCGTCTCGGCCTGTCTGAACGGACGCATGCCGGCCGCTGCAGCTGCTGTGCGAGTCGAGCAGCTGCAAAGCCTTGATCAACCAACTCAACTCTGCACGAGGCTGCAACAACGTGTCGCAGGTGCTGTCACAAGGTGCACTGTGGCAATCTGACGGACGCCAAACTTGAGGCCGCTCAGAAGGAGGAGTACGCACGTCAGCAGGGGGAGAAACTCCTCCTCGTTGAACAACAGCTTCAACAGCTAACCGGCGTGCTGCATCAGTCACAAATAGAGTCGGCCGAACGAGCGGAGAGGGCGGCCCGTGAGTTACGGCATGTACAAGAGCAGCAATCTCTTGGTTTCTGGCCTTCACATCCACAGCAATATGCTCACTTCGCCCAACAGCCCCTTCAACCTCCGCCGATGACGCAGCAGCAACAACACGTTCAATTGGGGCCGGCGGACTTCATACCAGCGCCGAATCACACGAGGATAAGGCAGAGTTCACCGGGGCCGGCGGACCATACCTTGGATGGCAGTGAGGGCGGAGAGGGCGGACGCTCAACCCATTAAGTCTACACGTGTATATAGCAGATTCATAGCAGATTCTACGGAGTACACCCCTTGCAAAAGTCATCAACACTCTAAGAGCGTGACATTGTGAGAAACTCATAACCACCTGTTCCGCCCAAAAGGTCAAGTGACCAAGTTGCACGTCTTGATCGAGGTTATACATAGTGCATTGCCACTGCCTGCCCGTACAGGTCGTGACAGCAATTGCCTCTGAGAACGCTGTAGCCAATGAGACCCCTCGTGGATCCACCTTTGCTGTTTTGGCCGCCGCGATCTCGGCCTCTGGTGGTCCGTGCGCGCCGTGGTGCCGAAGATCCGTGGTGCGCAAAAGTAAATTGCGCTGCGTCGATCGTGATTCGTGATTCTTCTTGCCGTATCGTATGATGGCGATGACTCAATCGGGTAGTCATACTAGGTACGACGTTGAAGTTGCACCCGGATACCGTACATAGTACCTTGGCTGCATTGCCTAGCATCACTAGCCGTTACTGTGCATGTTTTGAGCGGCTTGTTGTACCTCCCCAATTTGGTTGATATGTACGTGCGTTGTTTACCTTTCCCCAAACATGCACATGTATTTCTGGCCCCGTCTTTTCCTGTTCCTGCCCTTCTGTTCTTTGCTACGAATCATTGTCGTCTTGTTCTGATTCCCCGCGCGACATACAACGTATCTTCAGTATAAATACGGCTCCCCCCTTCTTTCATTCTAGTTTTCTTTCTTTTCCTTCATCCTAGTCTTCATCGTCACGTTTTCCTCGTTTCATTTTCTCATTACTTGCTACTCTACATCATTCTCGCCGTTCTTCTGTTGCGGCGCCAAATTACGAGGCATCTTACGCAACTACAAACTTGCTTCCCTCCCCCTGTCACCAACACACGAGTCAATTCACAGCATTCTATACTGATTGTTGCTCGTGCCAGTATTGGTCTTTTCTCCTCTTCTGTCCTTTTTCCCTTTCATCCCCTCAGCACGCAACGAACAGATACTCCAATCATATTTTCCATACAGCAACCCACCCCACCTCCCACGCCGCGCAGTACCAAAGCAAGGCTTCAGAGTGTGTGCGGCGTGGTGTGATGTGTCGGACGACTCACGAGTGACGAGTCTAGGCGTATGCCGATGTACTGCTTGGCGTACCTTCAACCTTGCACGTAGCAAGGGCAGAACTTCGCAGCGAGCCATTTAGGGTCCTGACTCCTGAGTCCTGACCGTCCTGTAGGCTGTGATACCAGGCTTGGACTATGGAGAATCTGGATCGTTTGAGTCAGATTTGTGCGCCTTTGGCGTAGGTTGTTGATGTTGATACCTTGATGCTATTATGTACCTGTCCATTTGCTTGTCGCTCATCGACGCCGAGTGTGGCAGGCTACTATTACTTTTTGGTATACCGATAACCTTCAACTCAGCGGCGATCGCAAGACGAAAGTGGGCGCATATCAACAAAGAGTCTGTCACCAACTTCGGCACAAATCCGGACACGAATCACCCAGAGCCTCCAGGGCTGGTATTACAGAATTGAATCCACTATCCATCAAGAAAGAGTCTCGCTCGACGCTAGCGATACTTTGTGGCACCAGCCAGCCTCTTCTGGGGGTGCTATAATTTATGATCGCAGATTCGTACTGTAATACCAGCCCTGGAGGCCCTGGATGGCTTCGTTCCGGAGTTGTGCTGAAGATGGTGGCATACTCTTTGCTGGTGTGCGCTCATTCTTGCCATCTCGCCGCGTCGAATCGTTGGATCAATGGATAATGGATTGCCACGGGTGGGTGACAGCGCCGGCTGCAACAGCAATAGGGAAACCTTTTGGTACCTATATATAACAATGTTTCAACTTTTGTCTAGGTAGGAACGTTGATGTTGGCACGCTGATGTTGTGTATGTATGTATGCGGCAATGGGCATGCTACAGTTGAACTTGTACTTATTACCGCCGTCTAGATCGCATTGCGCAAACCGCCTCATTGGGCCCATTTTCAATTTTGGACCACCAGATAGTACACACAATGCTTCGCTTAGATGTAGTGTATGTTCATTGTTGAGGTGCAAGCATGAAGTTTGTATCGACGCGGCGCGCCCGACAGAGAAAATGTGCCGCTTGCGTGTCTCGATGCCAATTGGGAGGTCACTGTAACTTGTTCATGGTATGTAACTGGTTTTATCGAGAACTTGGCGTTTGGAATAACATCTCGCTTTTGGGTATGTCCACTGTCGTGTGACGTGCTGCAGTTTGCGAGTCGCGTTCCGTTTAAGAATTAAACGTCACCAGGAAAGGCTCCGGCCTGCCAAGTGCCGAATTCGCGGCCTGAAATTTGAATTCCAGGCAGTTAGTTGCACGCGCGGTTATCGACAACCCAACGACGAGAACACGCACTCACTCAGAGGTAAAGCCAAAGTAACAGATGACACGACGCAGAACAAGTGTGATAACGACGAACACGAGTGACGAGACACAATACAGCGTGTATTACTCTTTGATTTTACTTCTGCCAAATCCAGGTCTGCTCCAGGCTCCCGCCACACCTCCCTCTAGTCCCTCCAACTACCACCCACATCTCCAATACGCTCCTCACCCTCATCCTCATCCTCATCCTCTCTGCTTGTCTAAACACATTCCGGCTGTGCATAGGCGGGGTATCGTTGAGATGTAGTAACCAATACAGAAAAACATGTTGTCTCTGCTTCCATTTGCCAAAACCAGAAAACAGTAAAAAAAAATAAGGAAGAAGAAAAATGAAAAGGGAGAGAGAGAAACCGTCTTCAAAAAGGGGGTCCTGTACCGTATGTCGTGGGGGAGAGAGAGAGTAAGCCACCGCTAGGGCTTTCTCCGTCGTCAATCCCTCTTCTTTCGGTGACACGGTATATCAGCACCATTCAGGATCTTTGAAGTTTGGCTTTCCCTCCCTCTCCCTTCCATTTCTCTCCCACGGGCCAAAAATAACAAAACTCCAAGTCCTCTCCCTGCCTGTACACCCTGCATCAATGTGCGCTCTGTAGCTTTTTGTTGAAAAAGGTCACGCCTATTTGCCCCCGCCCGTTTGTTTTTGCCGTAAAAAAATGTGTTTAATCAAAACGCCGATTCCATCATGCATGCATGTTTGCTCAAAGGAAGAAAAAGCCACGATCATTCAAAAAATAAAAAAAAAGGACAGAAAGTGACGCGTTTTCGCGTGGGAAGAAAATGTTCCCGACGCCATTAGATTTGTTGAACGGGGCGGTCAGTTAAATGGTCGTCCCGGATGACTGACTGCAAGGCGCTGTCAATGCAGAGCTTTCCTTGTGGAGAAGGAAAGCTGGATCATATCTCATGTTGAAAATAGGGAATAGCAAAAAAAAAAAATGAAAAAGAGCAAAGAAAATTGTAGGAAAAGTGGCAGGTTATGATGCTGTAGGTGTGTCGAGCTCCGTGACTTCAAGTCCCTCGAAGAGATCAAAGATGGTGTCGTTCTCGTGAAAGTCGTTGTTTACTGTGTACTGTTAGAATGCATGCGGGGGAAAGGCGACCGTGATTCATTACATACCGACGTTGATGAGGTACCATTCATCCATCACCTTGTCAAGCAAGACACGACTGGCCGTGTTGGATTCAAAGCAGTGGGCCCAGTCTGTACCCAGTCTGAATGCCTCGTCCCTCCAGGCCAAGAAACTGACGCTCTCGACAATCGTGGGCTGGACAATCTCCTTGCCAGGGAAAACACCCCACGTCACTGCGTTGGGCCCGTCAGAGGGCGCATTGGTGTGCAATTCACCGTCCTTGGTGACGGCATAGTAGGTCAGGGTAGGCTTGGTCTGGAGACGCTTGGCCACTTCGGTGAAGATGGAGGCCGGGACCAGCAGTTCCAGGTACGCCTTTTGGTACACAAAGCCGTTGGAAGGGCCCCATCCGTGCACCGGGTGAGATGACCTAACGCCGTCGACGGCAGGCTGGGAGTTGATAGTCAGGAGACCGCGCTTGTTGAGCGCAATCAGCCTGTCCTTGATGGCGTCAGCCTCGCTGGTGAGCGGTGCCTCACTCCAAGGCAAGGAGTCAATCTCTTGATTCAGATATCGGACAAATATGTCGGCAATCTCCTGCACCGTGGTCGGCTCACCCCACTTGTTGCGGTTGGCCTCGTTGGTGCCGGTCAGGCCAATACCGTAAGCGTCCAACTCACCAAAAGCGGGAGATCGAGAATCACCCCATCGGCCGTTGGGGAACTCGTCCCAGTCTTGGGTACGCAAAACATAAGACCTGTTGCGGTTGCGCCAGAAAATGGGTCGCACATCTTCGTCTCGTCGGCCCAAAGCCTTGGACTGTTTCCACGGCAGAGCATGCTTCAGGGGCCGTTCGGCACAAGGCGCCCAGTTCAGCTCGTCCAGGACCATGCGCGTGGCTTGCGCCAAGTTCATGGTGTAAAAGTGCAGGTGATAGATGCCGTTGGCGAGCAGCTTGCGGCACATTTCCGCCACCAGGGTCGTGCCAATCTCACGAACAGCCACGTCGTCGTTCTTGACAGGCTCCAGGGCCGCCATCCAGGCTTCTGGTACCTTGCACTGCATGTGCTTGGCTCTCCGTAGAAAGCTAGCATACGTGGCAATGGGCATGATTCCCGGGAGAACAGGGATCGTGATGCCGCGCTCACGGACTTTACGCAGCCAGCGGATGAAGTTGTCCGCATCGTAGAACATCTGCGTCACGATGAAAGACGCCCCCATATCGACCTTTTCCTTGAGGTGGTCCAGCAGCTGATCCTCATCTTTGTTGTCGTCACATCCTTCGGGGTAGCCAGCAACGCCAATATCGAAGTGCGCTCCATAGGTTGCTCGAATATGCTTGACCAGATCGCGGGCATACTGGAAGCCGTCCTCGGTAGCCGTCCATTGCTCTTGGGCTCTAGGAGGGTCGCCACGCAGAGCGAGGATATTGGTGCAGCCGGCCTTGTAGGCTCTCTGCAGAGCATCATTGACCTTGTCCAAGCCCATGTCGGTACAGGTCAAATGCATACACGTCTCGAGGCCGTAGACGGACTGTGCCTGCAGCACCATCTCGCAGGTAAGCTCGGCAATGCGGCCGCCCGCGCCCCAAGTGATGTCGATGAACTTGGGGCCGAGATTGTACATGCGATCGATACGCTCGTACAGGTTCTGGACGCCCTGTGCCGTTTTGGGGGGGAAGTATTCGAACGAGAAGGATGGCTGGCCATTCTGTTCCGCCTCGAGGAGCATGTCCTTGATGAGCATGTTGGCGAGTGTAGGAGACGCGAGACTTTAACGGCGTCGGGGTATGTGGCGTCGGCCTACTGCTGCAGGTGCAGATGAGGTGATGGAGGTGAACTGAGCTGAGTTGGAGGCGATCCGATCCGGCAGCAGAGAGCAGGACAAGGAGTCCAGAATTACGGCCACGACGCGGAGGCAATTGAGACGGGAACTTCGGCAGCCGGGGATCGGAGGTTGTTGCGGACCAGGCGGCAACAGGTATAAACAAGGAAAGAATCGAAGGGCCAGATAAGTATGCTTCCGACAAAGAGAGAGGAGAATGGCCAGCGTCGGCCGTTTGCTTAGAATGAGGAATAATGGATGGGAGAAAATGACAGGATGCTCGAAAATTCCATGGCTGTCAGATGAAGTCTGGTCGAGCGAGGGGAATGCATGGGTGCTCCTGGGCCCCTGGCGGTAGGTGGGGGTGGGGCTCGTGCTGCAGCCTGCCCAGTGCCAGCCTGTCAGATCAATGAGAATCATAGATGCACGGAATCCCAGACACAGCATCACGTACATGTACCTAGCCGAGGAGGGCATCCAATGAACTCTGAATGGAGTAGACACGGTTGGACTTCAATCAGCTAGCACAGGCCATCAATTCCGTCAATGCCGTCAAAAACAGGTCTGCGAAGTCGGGTGCTTGTGTTGAATCTTGATGCCTCATCCACTCGTGCTCAGAGCTCCACCGGCTGCGATGACGCCATTGGCCTTCACTTATCGTGCTTCCCGAATCCCAACAATGTCGCGATTTCTCTGCTCCGATGCGGCCCCTCACTTCCCTGACTCCTGACCACCAGTGAGTCGGAGTGACCAGTCACAATCCACAATCGCTCAGTTCAAACTTGTCAATCCGACTCAAGTGCGGGCAAGGTGGGGTAGGTGGGGGAGAATATTGCCTAATTACATAGATGCGGCAAAACCCAGCAAAGCAACACCAAAGAGCAGTGCGAAGTCGGGTCTCCAAGGTTTTGGATTCTTGGTCAATCAGACACTCAAATTTCAATCTTTCAAGCTATGTAACTGGACCATCATCAATGATGTCAAGTGGTGTTGTGGTATTTTGACGACTGCCACTCTACGGACGTTGTAGCCCTCCAGCTGTTGTTCCTCAAGTGCCGAGAAGCATCAAATTTGAAAGTCCGATGCATGTGCAATCCTACCTCGCATGCTTTTCCCCGCAACTCCCTACTCCGTCAATGGCTCCGTGGATGCATTCCTCTTTCATGAACCTCTTTGCCCCTCATTCTGACTTGGTAGGCGTTGCCAACGCCTCACGAATCCAGTCTCATCGCAGCTGCACGAGCGTACTTTCAATGCCGCCGTGCAACATGGTGTCTCTCCATTTGATCACACTAAAGGAAGAGGAATAAGTTAAAGGGCCTCTCGGAAGAGCGCATGGCCTTGCCCTCGCACCTTCCGAGTCTGACGCAACATTGGAGACCATGACTATTGGTTTCTATGCAGGCCAAGATCGCTCGACGCTGAGGACATACTTGATGACAAGTGTCGCTCTCCTTGGGTCTCCTTGGACAGTTGCCGGCACTTTCGAACTGCTCATCTGTCATACCGTATACGGCTCATGCCTTGATTTAGCGAGTGCTTCATTTCAGGAGCGAAATGAGATGAGCGCAAAAGCCATCGAAGAAAAGTAGTAAGGGACAGAACACCGGCACAGTAAGATGGCACCTTAGGTTTGTGTTAGCTTCTTACAGCTATCTAGTATCTGTGTTTACCGTTTACGTCGAATTCTTCTCGGATTTGCACCCTCTCTCTCTTCAACAGCCGTTGGCAATATATCAATACGGTGCTTGAGCTGTGAAGCATTACGAGGCCATTTCATGCCATCTGCCACACATCGTATCGTGTCGAACATGCCACCCAGTCGTCCCCGCGAAAAGCCGACGACGGCCGGTCGATGTCACGACCATCTTGTCCACTTCCGTCGGTATACGAGAGCGACCCAGACTAGCGACGATTGCTTCACAGTCTAGCTTTAGCCCGCTGACGTGCATAAGTTCATGGGAGCGTTGAAGCCGGTCGACCGAGTGGGCTGACTGAGGCAGCTTCTGCGTATGTCGCATTCGGGGACGACCAAGGGAATAAGAAGAAAGGTCTCACTATTCTCAAAAAAAAAAACGCACTGGTTTACGGCAGGGAAAGGCTGTGGTACGTGCGGCTGCGCAGGTGCAAAGAAAAGGAAAGCGCATCCAAGCCAACGCGACCTGATTCACAGCGCTACACCAGACTCATCCACCATCTCTTCTCTCTCATCGCAGCTTCGAGTCTCGACACTTATCTTCTTCTCAACCATACCAGTTCTCAGCAGCTCTTAGTGACCTTTGTCATCATGTCAAGTACACTTAGTCTCTCTGCCGAGCACGGCTCCTACCTGCAAGGCCTTCACCACAACTCGGTGAGAGGCAGCCACATCACCTCTGCTTCTCACTCTTCTCAAAAGCCTCCACGACCCACTGTCTTGTCTGGTTTGCGATGCTCGGAAGAAAAGGAAAATGTGACGGCAGCGCCAGCTCTGGATAAAGATCCGCAAGACGCATGGTCGAAATAGAACGCGGCCGACGCCAACGTGTGGAACTCAACTTCTCCCGCCAGAGATGCTGCCTCTTCGTACACACCTTTCCATCTTTCGCCAGCTCACCAGCAGCTAGGATTAAACGCCCTCGATGTCGACTCGGACGTGTATAAGTGGCCCGCCGTTCCGCCTCCGTGCCATACGGCTCCCGACACGCCCGACTTTCTTAAGCGCATAGAGCGGGCGTTGCGTATCGACGATGCTGATGTAGCAGCACCACTTCCCTGCAAGACAGCGCCTGTTCGGGGTAGCTCATCTTCCTACCCGTCAGTCGGACAGAACACACCTAGAGTACGCTCTCCGGTTTCCGAACATCATCGCGGAAATCGACTGAGCTTTTCCGGTTTGTCAAAATTTGGACGCGCCAACGATAATCTGTCAAACCTCCAGTCCAACTCGCCTGCTTCCGCGGCCTCTGCTGCCGAAGGCGTGGGCGACATAAGCCATCACGAGCTCGTCGCGGATACGGTAGCAGCTATCACGGAGTGGCAGGATGCCAGCAAGCCTTTCAGAAAACTGCCGTACAACAACTACGAGCTCGCCGAGAGCTCCGAGTTGTTTCCGTCTGACTCGCTTTCGCAGCAGGGCATCGTTTCGCCGTCCCCGTCCACTCGCCCGCCTACACCTCCCAGTCGTGTGACTCGTGTCCCAGAAGGGGGAAGAGCAACGACTAGCACAACCACAACAGCAACGCCTACTTCGTCAGTCGAAGCTTTGGATAGCCTCGGCCATCAGTACGATGGCATCCTCGAAGCACGTCGCAAAAGGACCTCGGAAATCAAGTACAGGCCTGCACCCGCCCTGGACGGTACATCACATCCTCTAACGTCGTCCAAACGCAAAGCCTCGACATTTTCCCTGCGCAGTCTGACCCGCTCTTTGAAGAAAAAACGCCGTCTGACAGCGATTCGTCACTGGGCCAGCAAAGTCTACCAAAGAAGCAGTCTCCGTCTCACTGAGGCGTATCGCAAATTCAAGAGCCACCATCCGATGCGTCACGCAGGCTTCAGTGGGCCGTGGGATCGCCAGCAGAAGCAGCAACCAGCGATACAAGCACGGGGCAAAAATGACGACAAGGCCAGAGGTAGCAATGCAGTGTTTGGGTTTGAGAGACAGCGTCGCAGCGAAGACTGGTGGGAGGATGGCGTGAGTCGATACCGAGCTCCGTCGGGCATGTTTACCAAGTAGTCGGGGCCAGGGAGAAGCGTCGAGGCAGTCAGGTAGCCGGCACCTACATTGGAGGCCCGAGGGTTGTCGAGGCCCGAGGGAATTAACAGGGTTATCGGTGAGGTGTCCATGATTTCGAAGGATCACCAAGGGCATTGAAAGGGATATCGAAGGCTTACTGTAGGCTTATCAGAAGCGATAGCTGGGATTAGAGACGAAGAAGTGTCTGCCTGAGAAATGTCTGGACAATAACTCAATCAGTGATTCAGTGACAGTCCTATTCTCATCTATTCCATTTCGTGTGTGTGTGTGTGTGTTTATTTCGCCTGAAATACAAATGTCAGCAGAGCTGACTGCCATAGCTGCCGCAGCGTAGTCATACATACCGTGCATCTTAAGCAATACATACACACGATGTATGTAACAAACATCCGCATCATGACGTACATACCCCCCTTTCCCTAATCTCTGCCAACGCATTCTTCATCCTTGAATATATTCACACCTACAGCATATACCTAAAAGACCCCCCCTCCCCCTCCTCCCCTTCCCCCTCCCAGACCCCCCGCCCACCAAACCCTCCTCCTCCTCCCCCCCTCCCTCCCCCCGTCCCTCCCCCTCCTGCTCCCTATCCATCCTCCGATTCCTCTCCCGGAGATACATCCTCAACACCAGCGCCAAAACACCCACCCCAGCCATCGCAACCGCACAAGTCGCCATCCCAGGCCCATAATACGGCGCCTGCACATCCGGATATAACCTCGTCCCAACCAGCGGCCCAAACTGTCCCAGAATCTGCATCATCGCAAACCCACCCCCCTGCCTCGTCTGGCTAGCCTGGTTATTGATATTCCAAACAATCAGCAGAGTCGCCACGTTAAAGAAGCCCGATGCGGCGGGGTATACAGCCAGATAGCGCAGAAAACTAGGTAAATGGAGCGGCTGGGCCAGTGCGAGGAGGGTGTATCCCGCGGAGGAGGCCAGGGCGTGGAATACAATCGGTGTGGTGCGCACGCGGAGCCGATCGGACATGTGTGCTGTGAAGAGCACTGTGATGAAGGCGCAGAGGTAGGGCGGTGCGCTGAGGGCCTGTGCTGTGAGGGGGTCGTGGCCCATCTGGGTCATGATTTTGGGGAGGAAGACGGGGAGGGAGGAGTAGGCCATGTTTGTGAGGAAGAACATGGTGGAGGTGAGCCAGGCGATGGGGTCGAGGAGGAGGGCGAGGAGTTCGTGGAGGCGGATGCGGGGGGTTTTTGATCCGACGGAGGAGGAGGCGGAGGACGGAGAGGAGGTGAAGAAGATGTTGGCGGTGGAGGAGGACGCAGAGGAGGATGAGGAGCAAGGGCGCCGGGTTTGATGGCCGTGATGGTCTCGCTGCCGCAGGCGCAAACAGGCGACTTCTCTCTGCCGCTCGCTTAGATAGCGTGCCTCTCCGGGTCCATCTGGGATTACGTCCCAGGCTACCACTGCGGCTAACACAGAGGGCAAGCCCTCGACCAGGAAGAGCAATCTCCATGCCGCGATGGGACACTCTAGCTTCCCGGCTAGCCATACAATCCCGTACGCGAGCGTTGCTGCAAAACTGGTCCCCAATGGCGCGGCTGATACAAATATCGCAGTCCGGAAGGCGAGTTCCTCGCGGCGGAAAAAGAAACTCAGATAAAAGGGTATTCCTGCGAACCCAGCCTCTCCTATCCCGAGGAGAACCCTCAGCGCAATGAGGACGGGGTATGACGGCGCAATGGCCTGTAGAGAGGCGGCGATACCCCAGGTCAAGACCGCGAGGGAGATGATGACGTGGGCGGGAAAGATCTTAAACAGGAGAGACATCCACTCGAAGCTGATGTAGCTGACGTAAAACGCCGTGAGGGCCCATTCGTACCAGTCGGATCGGGGGGGCGTAGTCTGGAGGTCTATGTCCATGCCTGCAATCTTGGCGTTGCCGATGTCTGTTTCACGGAGGGTTTGTTTATTGGTGGTTTTTTAACATGGGGGATTTACGGAGTATACCACAGTGAATGGCATGGAGAGTGGGTGAAATTGGGGAGTAGAGTGAGGAGGGAAAAGAAAGAGAGAGAGGGGGAGGAAAAAAGGGAGGCTTACTCGACCGGTCTAAAAAGCTCAACAGGAATAATAGTGCCACAAAGAGCACCAGTTTTCGATCAAATGTTCTCCTCACGATGGCCTCCTCCTCTGGTGTGTAGAGCTCGAAACTAGCGACGGAGTTGCTCCTTCGGCGCCTTTCCCTAGGTCTGTTTTTCTGAGCAGCAGGACCAGAAGCACCTGCACCAGAGGCAATCATCTCGTAGGTCTCGGGACCGCCCACCTCAGACCGGAAGTCGTATTCATCGCTGTCGTCGTCGTCGCTGTCATCGAGGACACGTGTCGGGCCGGTCGGGGGGGACGAGGGAAACGCATCGATCGAGTTGCGATGGCTGTGCGCCATGACGGGATGGAGAGGCGACTCGCAGGAGAGTGAAGGCCAATTGTGCTGTATTTATCTGCAATATGTGCTCTCGAGGAGGTTGTCGCGGGGTTGGCGCGGGAGGGGGGGATCGGTGGTGCGGGTTATCGCAGGTGCTGATGGGTGGGTGGGGGACGCCATGCGCGAGGGGATCTGCTTCAAGCTTGTCGGTTATGTACAGTAGCAGGCACAGGACGGTTTGGTGAATTGAGTTGCTGGTGAAGCTCAGAAGCTGGACTTGTTGATATGGCGAGGTGAGGGCGGATGTGGATGCGGAGCTTAACGCGGGAAGCTGGAGCTGGACTCCTGGAGGCTGGAGCTACTGTGTACCTGGTACCTCTAGGTTACCCATGTATGTAGCTGTACGATACGGAAACGCCACATTGGATCCATTCTGGATCACCACACGTGCGTATCAATTTCACTTAGACGCAATCTGGTCATAGAAATGCCAAAATTTTGTACTTGAGTAGAGTCTACGGAATCATGAAGACTTGTTCATTGAACGTATCTGTTGAGCAAATTGGGGGGCAAAATGGAGCTTTCTTTTTGACTGGGAGCCAAGTTTCCCAAGTTGCGGGACAAGTTTCCCAAGTTGCGGGAAAATGGGAATGCTGATGAGACCGTCACGTGACGCGGCTGCCAGCCCGAGCATGGCTTATTAGGCAAAACTGAAGAAATCGTGCGGCGACGCGTAGCGGAGGCGCACATTTCGTGTTTGTATAAGTTGTTCCTCAACACTCCCCAACAGGACATGCTCCTAGCAGCAGCAGCACGCTCCCTATGCTTCCTAGAACTTTTCATGTCGTTCCCCAAAGGACTTGTCCCTATTCTTCGCATGAAGGCCCAGCTCTGCAGTGGCGTCGATGAATCGGTGTAGATGCTGATGTCAAAATGTTCGACGTAGCTGCCCGACGAGTCAGGCCGAAGAAGACGTCAAGAATTCTGGAATGATTGTCCGCGTCGGAAGATCCCAGAGCTCAGCATGTTGCTGTGATCATCGCCGTAAATATGTCGGTAGATGCGTTGCGATGTCTGAGCGCGAAAATGTGACAATGCAACTCATGTGGGAAATGAGAATACATACCTCCTACATACATGACAACGACCGATGCCACGTGATGTACTCCGTATCTGGTATGCATTTTCCTCACATGTAAGCTGTGCTATCATCTATGATCTACAATTCTACAAGGTATGTATCGTCATTCGTGCTAGGTTCTCCAGACTATCACACCATAAGCGTGGCGAAGCTGGCTCCGCTTCTCGGCGTCTGTGGGCTCGGGATTGATTCCCAGCTGTTCTAAGCAACTCGACATTTCCGCCGCTGCACCAATACATCCATCAGTCAAGTGCGTACCTTCAAAGGAAAAAATCAAAACAAGTAGACTTACCAGTCATTTTGCTCAGCTCAGTCAGACTTGATGGACCTTGGATCTCTTCTCCCGTGTTGATATTCGTCAGTGGTGCAAATGTTGTCGTGCTCGATGCCAAATTGTTTTGACAACGGGCCATCGAATTTCGGTCCCTGTCCATATTTCAGAGTCAGCACGTTCTCCCTACCTTTCCAGCGACAGGTTCTTCCTTTTGTTACTCACAAGATCGTCACTTTGACGTTCAGACCTGCCACATCTTTTTTCAGAACTGCCATATCTTTTTGCATCGCATCATTATCCTTTGCGACCGTTTTGATCAACGCATCCATCTTTTCGGCGAGTCTGTCGAGCTTCTCTGACGTTCTGTCGATCGTCTCTGTCGTCGCGGCCCACTGCGCGCCGTCTTGCACCGACGGCAGGTTCTGAAGACTGTTTTCTTGTTTTGACGACATGGTAAAATTGGCCCGCAGGTGCGTGAAATTGTTCTTGATAACGAAACCGTGCAAAGTGCGAGTAGGCAGATGAAGTTGTAACTTGTAAGAGGAGGAATGTTGAGGATGGGAAAGGTACCATATGAAAGACCGGGGGCGACGGGTTGTTTATGGGTCTCACTGCGGGCCGATTCACTTACCTGTCGGGGTAGGCCCCCTAATCGCCGTGAATCGATGCATTAGTCAGGAACGTTCCATCGTCACCAGCTGGCAGCAAGTGTCAGCAAGTTGTTGCACAAAAGAATGTCACATCTTACTGTCAACACTTGTTGACAGCCTTTGTCGGTGAGCCTTAGGGCCGTCACGCTTGTGGCTTGTGTCAAGTCACTCGTAACAAACGGTGCCAAACTGCATGTGGCCATCACGCATCAACTCCAAGGCTCAAGATCAGCGGTGTAAGCCGGTCAACTGGTACCGCTCTTTGCCCTTGGCTTAGGGTTGGCTTAGGTAGTTGATGTGCCCACTGGCGAGTGCTTCTAAATCGCGATGCCAAACTCGATCTCGAGTGACCCCAGCACCAAGTATCTTTTCAGTCTCCCCCAGAGTCTTGGTGTTGAGTCGGTCCGACGGTCGTCGGTCATGGAGAGTTTCCTTGGACCAGGATTCAGCAAAGCTTAGACTTGCGGTTAGCAGACACTGCAACTTCATCGGCGTACACGAGAAATACTCGGTCGTCTTGGCGGGGTGCATGAACAAGGGATCAGCGAGACTTTGGGCGAAGCTCTAGGCTTTGACCTCGCTGATAGAACAACTTATTCCAGTCTCGAGTCTCGACTCTCTCGCGGCTTGTAACCTTGTTTCAGAGCGTACAATCTTCGCAACGCTTGTCAAATCATTCTCATCTTGGCACTATGTCTTCAGCTGCTACAGGAGCTAAGAACAATAGAGAACATCCACTCAAAGTCTCAAGTTGTTGGTGAGAACTTAGAAGGTGTCGTTGTAGTTTACTTCAAGTATCCCTTTTAGTGCATCAAGATTCGTCTAGTCATCATCGTTCAAAATTGTTGGGAAAAACAGGGTGTCGGCTCGTAAGGGGAAAACAAATAAGAGCATGCATGCAATAACGAAGTGTAAAAGAGTCTGTATTCTGTGCTTGTTTCTTGTCCATCTTCCAGTCTCCAGAGAGAGGAAGATGGGATCGAGCTAGGTATATACCAGTGGCTCGTGGTGCTCCATTCCTGTGCGATCGGTCTCACACTGTGGCACCACCGTGAAACCTCCGTGATATGTGTGAGGAATCGGATATCCCTACCGACCCGACCAAAAGGTCAGAACACTAAGCTGATGAGAGCTAGCTTAGTGTGAGATATATAGGTACAGTGCAACGGACAGAGCGCCGCCGAGCGGTCGCATAACCGTCACAATATGCCCTGTCTGAGACGGCTGCGACTATTGCGAGTAGAGCGGTTCCAACACAGGGTAAGCAAAGGGAAAAACAGGGTAAGCAAATAAACGCCAATGCATGCATTCGTAAGCCTGAACAGGATGGTTATGACCAAGGGATGACGAGAAGTAACGTAATGTTTGAAAAGTAAGGGGTAAAGGCGCAAACAGGTATCCAGCCATTCCCTCCTCCAATGTCCATCAATGTTAGCTGTGCTAGATGCGATGGAATTTCACACCATAAGCGCAGAGAAGCTGCTCCTGCTTCTTGGCGTCTGTGGGCTCGGGATTGATTCCCAGCTCTTCTAAGCAACTGGACAATGCCGCCGCTGCACCGATACATTATTAGTTATTACATCCATCAGTCAAGTGCGTACCTTCAAAGCAAATAATCGAATCAAGTAGACTTACCATCCATTGCCCTCACATCATTTAGGCATGCGGGGCCTCGAACCTCGTGCCCCGTGTCGATGTTCATGAGTGGTGCGAATGTTGTCGTGTCCGATACCAAGACATTTTGAGAACGGGCCATCGAATTTTGTTCCCTGTCCATACAGAGTCAGCACGTTCTCCCTGCCTTTCCAGAATCCAGGGACCAGCGACAGGGGCTTTGTTACTCACAAGGTCCTCAATTTGGCGTTCAGAACTGCCACTTCTTTTTGCATCGTATCACTATCCTTTGCGACCGTTTTGATCAACGCATCCATCTTTGCGGTCAGTCTGTCGACCTTCTCTGACAACGTGACGAACTGTGCATCGTCTTGCACCGACGGCAGGTTCTGAAGACTTTTCTCTTGTTTCGACGACATGGTAAGATTGTCCTGCAGGTGCGTGAAATTGTTCTTGATAACGAAACCGTGCAAAGTGCGAGTAGGCAGATGAAGTTGCAACTTGTAAGAGGAGGAATGTTGAGGATGGGAAAGGTAAAAGGTATGTACCATGCGAAAGACCGGGGGGACGGGTTGTTTGTGGGTCTCGCTGCGGGCCGATTCACTAGGAGGTACCTGGTCGGGGTAGGTGGGCCCCTAAATCGCCGTGAATCGGTGCATTAGTCAGGAACGTTTCATCGTCACCAGCTGGCAGCAAGTGTTGTGGCGGAAACGATGCTCAGGAAGATGGTTGATCTATTCTGTCTCTACGGAATAGATCACCCATTTTATATGCAGATATAAAAGGAGCTAAGCGGTCGGTCTATCTAGAGGGAGAGAGCTCATTCTTCCTATAGCATCGGGAAATGAAGCGGCTAGTCGGCTAACGAAGACGTTCAATAAAAGGAGGGAGGATGTGACATCGGAATGTCTCGTCCTCATCAGGCTCACTGTTATTGAACGTAAAAGCTGCTGACTAACGCACGACCAATGCATGTGCATAAGTGGCACTCACACTGTGGGGCATAACCACCTAACGGGCGACAAGTGTCACATCTTACAGTCTTACTTGTTGACAAGTTACCTATCCGAAGATGTGTTATGACTCTCGTCTTCCAAGCCGGAGTGCCGAGATACTTGATCCCGTTGGGATCCTCAAACATGGCCCGACGTGGCCTTTGTCGGTGAGCCTTGGGGGCCGTTCACGCTTGTGGCTTGTGGCAAGCCACTCGTAACAAACGGTGCCAAACTGCATGTGGCCAGCACATAGGTATCAACTCCAAGGCTCAAGCGGCGGTGTAAGCCGGTCAACTGGTACCGCTCTTTGTCGTTGGCTTCATATTTCTCTCTTCGTCCAATCATCCATTGAGCTATGCAATCATGCTTTTCTTTTGAGGCCATTCATTGACACAACACCGCTTGCGAATCGAATTACTTATACATATGATATATCACTACACAGTGCAGCGTTCATCACGAGCAGGCGCCTGCCGGATATACAATGTCGTGACGCGTTAAAGGAGACCCAAATAATCTCACACGAGGTTCTTTCCAATTACAAGCCAGTCTTCCCCAAGAAACCGCCATGCATCTCATTAGCCAACTCTGATCGGTGTGATATCTGGCGTCCGCCGCACGGGCACAGCTCCCCGCAAAAAGGAAGTCGACGAATCGAAACGTTCACCGCCAATCCGAGGTGGCCGGAGATCACTGACAACCTCGTGCCTGGCCAGAAACCGATCGGCCGGGTCTGATCACCCGCGTTTTCCATCTCAAAGTCAAGGAGATGATCCATGAGCTGCAGCACGCCGCGCACGTGTATACGATCGAGTAACCGAAGCGCGGGCCGCCTCACATGCACTTGGTCCTCTGGATCAAGGCTGGAGAGAGGTCGATCGTCGGTCGTGAGTGGATGGTCGTGCCGTATAATCTCTACCTTTTGAATAAGTATCGTGAGCTCTGCGGTTCCATCAGGTCCGTAAAGTACCTATTCAAATACGTCGCCAAGGGCACCGACATGGCGGCGACGCTTCGGTCAAGGACAGTCGTGATGAGATCACTCGGTACGTCAAGGCCCGGTACGTGAGTCTGCCGTAAGCTATCTGGCGTCTGATGCCAAATCACGGCGTCTGGACGGTAGATGTACCATTGCAGCCTGGTGGCGGGTGAGAGCTACTGCCTGCGGCTGCTCACGAGACGCCAGATAGCTTCCGGCGGACTCACGTACCGCGCCTCGACGTAGCGGGTAATCTCATCACGTCTGTCCTGGACCGCAAGCATCGTCCTGTCGTCCTGTCGATGCCCTTGGTGACGTATTTGAACAGGTATTTACGGACCTGATGGAACCGCAGAGTGCGGGGATGTGCGCTCTGTTCAAAATGTAGGGATTGTACGGCACGACCATACTGTTGGTCAACACGACGCTCTTGTGTCGCCAGACGTACTCACGACCGACTCTTTGGCGGTACCGAGGATATGGAGTGGCTGATTGCTTCTCTACCAGCTCTCGAAGTTCTGCTTTGCCCGCTCACGGGCCCAACATTTTGTGTGTGCCGCAGAAGGGCCAAGCGACGAACCCATCACCAAACACAAAGGCCGAAAAAGCTCGTTCGCTGCGCGGAATCTACCTGGCGTGGCTGAGGGATATCTGATGGCAGCGGGCTCTCACAAGACCAGTCGTGTTCTCTTTTAGCTCATGTGTCGTCTGTCTTGGAAGCAAGAGAGGGAGAAGGAAGACAAATCGACAATTCCCGCTCGATGCGGCACGCACGTCACAGCTTGTGCGCAGGTTTGTTGAACAATATCGTAAGTACTGATTGCAAGTTCAACATTGTGCTAGTTGTTATTGAGACACAGTCAGTGCATAGCATGGGCTCCAGACGAGCTAAAGATGCTGAATTAGTATGAGGCAGTGATTTTTTTCACACCATAAGCGCGGAGAAGCTGGTTCCGCATCTCGGCGTTTGTGGGCTTCGGGTTGATCCCCAGCTCTTCTAAGCAACTGGACATTTCCGCTGCTGCACCAATACATCCATCAGTCAAGTGCGTACATACCAAAAAAAAAACAAGTAGACTGTCAAGACTAGGGGGTTCACAACAGAGTGAAGGCCGAGGGCTAGACTCACCAGTCATTTTGCTCAGCTCACTTTGGCATGAGGGGCCTTGGATCTCCTGTCCCGTGGTGATATTCATGAGCGGTGCGAATGTTGTCGTGTCCGTTGCCAAGCTGTTTTCGGAACGGGCCATCGAATTTTGGTCCCTGTCCATATTTCAGAGTCAGCACGTTCTCCCTGCCTTTCCGGCGACAGGTTCTTCATTTTTTTGGTTACTCACATGGTCGTCAGTTTGACGTTGAGACCTGCCACATCTGTTTTCAGAACTCCCACATCTTGGGTTATCGTGTTGACCTTTGTGATCAACGCATCCATCTTTTCGGTGAGTCTGTCGAGCTTCTCTGACGTCGCGACCCAGTGCGCGCCGTCGTGCACCGACGGCAGGTTCTTGCACCTTTCTAGCTGCAGCAATAGTCCTCTCCCGCATTCCGCAGCCACGGTAAAGTCGGGCTGCGGGCCCGTGACAGTAGTGGTGGAAGTAGAGGCATCCATGGCTCAAAAGTAGGGATGGATTATGGGATCGTGTAGTGCAAGTAAGCAAATGAAGTTGTCAGAGCAGGAATGTTGAGGATCGGAATTACCTTACGAAAGGCCGCGGCGACGGGTTGTTTATGTACTTTTTTATTGTGGAGCCTCTTCCTCTTAGGTGAGGAGGTACCTATATACATACATCCAATGTTTACCTGGTACTACCAGGTAGGCACCTGGGCAACGGGCTACCGGTGTATTGTAACGATGGCTTAAGTCTAAGTCACAGTAGGTCTGTTACTTAGGAAGTGGGTCGGTTGAATATATTCGAGCAGTTATCGGCGTAAGTCACGTTAAGAGATTACTCTCAATAGATGAAACTATTGCTTAGATTAATCAGTAGAGATCTGAACTATAGACTATGGGGGAAACCTCCATCCTTATATACATGTTCATCTCTCTACTGTGACTACTTGGTCATGGGACTCATCCGAGTACCCTGATGGTCTCCTCATGACCTCGTGATCATATTGTCCTTCTAATCCTATTGTTCAGCTGATCATATTGTCCACCTGATCCTATTGTCTACCTGATCATGTTGTCCACATGATCATTCACTTGACTGTAGCGCGCTCCGTGCAATGGTCGTGTGATCATTCTGATCACCTGAGCATTCACTTGACTGTAGAGTGCTCCGTGCGTCGGCCGCGTGATCAATCGTGACGTAGCGTTTGTCACATCATGCCCCTCCTCTATTGGTCTTGTCCTCAAGGCCATTGTATCAGTCGCGAAGGTTTGTTTCGTCAAAGTTGAGTGTCGTTGATCTCGGGACGGTACCTATGGGACCGATTGGGTCACTGTTTTGCTGAATGAAAACGTTCAAGTTCCGTAGAGCAATTCGTGAGGTTCTTGACTGGTTCCCAGGTATTTTCGGAATCTGCATATCCCTTCCATTTGATGAGATACTGTCGCCTTTTTGGCGCTTCCTCGGACTTTGAGTATCCTTTCGACTTCATATTCGCTGGAGTCGTCGACGGTAATTCTAGTAGCAATGGTGGATTCGTCTGGTGCTTTTTTCGAGTAAGGAAATATGAAAAATGGGATGGATCCGCATCCCTTCTGGTAAAGAAAGTTCGTAGTTGGTATCCGACAATTTGCGTTTGATAAAGAATGGTCCGATCTTCTTCCAGTCGAGCTTGTCGCTGGGCCGTCTTGTCTTGATGTTTTTTGCGGATGAGGTAAACTTTATTTCCCTCCTCTAAGATTGGCGCTGGCAATCGTTTCTTGTCCGCGTAGTATTTCATACGATTTTGCAAAAAGATCCATTCCTGCTGAAGTTCTTTCTGTATTTCCGTAATCGTTGCTGCTTGCGCTGTAGCTGCTGGCGCGTTCACAATATGTGTCGCATGTATTTCGATGGTAGGGTCAAATCCATAGTTAGCCCTGAATGGCGACATGCCAATATTCTCAATGTTTGCACTGTTGTAAGCCCATTGTGCTAAAGGTAGCCATTCTACCCAATCATTCTGTTGGTAGTTAACATAACATCGTAAGTATTGTTCAAGTATTTGATTCAGAATCTCGGTCTGACCATCTGTCTGCGGGTGGAACGCCGTTGAGAGATTCTGCTTGATTCTCATAGTTTCCATGAGGCATTTCCAAAAGTTCGACGTGAATAGCTTGTCACGGTCAGATATAATTTTCGTTGGCAGTCCATGTTGCGCAATAACTGTTTTGAAGAACATATATGCCAAGTCTTTGGCGTCGCTCGATTCCATATAAGGAATGTAGTATGCGTACTTCGTAAGTTTGTCGACTATGACCAAGATGCTATCGTAAGATACTCCTGTCATCGGTTCTTTGGACTTAGGTAATTTGACGATGAAGTCCATGGTAACAGTTTGCCATGCTCTTTCTGGTGGTGGTATAGGTTGTAATTCACCATATGGTGCGTGTCGTGCTGCCTTTGACTTGTTGCACTTGTCACACGATTTGATCACTTGCTGCACCATACTTCTGCTTCCGGGAAAATCATACGATCTTCTCAATCTGCTGATCGTTTTCCCTACACCCTGATGTCCGTGTAAAGGGTGTTCGTGTATTTCCTTGACGAGTTGTTCTCGAAGTGTACTGGGAACATACTGACGTTCATTGTACAAGAAGATTTCGCCTTGCTTGCTGAAATGCGGCTTCGTTTCCCAATTGTCCAAGCAACTGTCTTTCTCAATACGTGATGCGATCTTCTGCATCCAAGTGTCGTCCGGCTTAGCCTGCCAGGTTAAGTTGACTTGTCGGGTGCCCAACACAAGGTTCCCATCCTTGGTGGCGCGTAACAAAGGCGCGTTGTCGACTTGTTCTTCCGACCTTAGATCCTCTCTTCGGCTGAGCGCATCTGCTCTGCCGTTTTCGGATCCCTTCCGATAGATTATTATAAAGTCATAATCCGTAAGGGTTTCGTACCATCTAATCTGTCGTTTATTGAGTTCTTTCGTGGTCAAGAACGATGTGAGATTCTTGTGATCGGTATAGACCTTGATTTGGTGCTTCGCTCCAACGAGGTAGTGTCTCCATTCCCTAAAGCATTCAATAATTGCCATGAGTTCCTTGTCATGAATGCCGTAGTTGAGTTCGGGTCCGTGGAGTTTCTTGGAGAAAAATGCAACTGGGTGCAATCTCCCTTGATCGTCTCGCTGTCCGCCTAGCGCATAGTCTGAGGCGTCCGTTTCGAGCTCAAAAGGTTTTTCTTGATCAGGTGCTTTCAGCACAGGTTCTTTCGTGACCAATTCTTTCATCTTCTGGAAAGCTTGTTCTTCTCGTTCACCCCATTTGAATCCGATGTCTTTCTTTGTCAAATCGGTAAGAGGTCGCGAAATATCACCGTATCCGCTGAGGAATTTCCGGTAAAAATTCACAAAGGCTGTAAATGCTCTTACTTCTTTCAAATTTGAGGGTGTTGGCCAATCCTTAACAGTCTCGATTTTGTCTGGACTCATTCTGACTTCTCCGTGTGTGAGTACATATCCTAGGAACGACACAGTTTGCTTGTGAAACTGGCATTTGGTTGCTTCGACTAGGAGGTTGTTGTCCTGTAGGGTCTGTAGTACTTCGTGAACGTGTTGCTTGTGTTCCTCGAGGGTGTTTGAGTAAATGAGGATATCATCGAGGTAAACAACAACAAAGACACCTATCTGTTTGCGAAGGACATTGTCAATCATTGTCTGGAAAGTCGCGGGTGCGTTGGTCAGTCCAAAAGGCATGACTAAATATTCATAGTGGCCTCTGGTGGTTCGGAACGCTGTCATCCACTCGTGGCCTCTTTTGATTCGTATCAGGTTATAGGCCCCTTTCAGATCGACTGTTGTGAACCACCAAGCTCTTCCTACTTTGTCTCTGATCTCGATTATGAGTGGTAACGGGTATCGATTTTTAATGGTGATCTCATTCAGTTGTCGATAGTCGATGCATGGTCGTAGCTTCCCGTTTTTCTTTTGGTACCCACAGGATTGGGTATCCTGCTGGGGACTCCGATGGTCTAATAAATCCCTTTTCTAACATCTCCTCCAGATACTCCTTGAGCGCTTTGTCCTGCACAGGGTTCTGGGGATATACCTTGTGGAACCGCGGTTCCTTACCGGGCTGGAGTTTGATCTCATGGTCCCAGCGTGAATGCTCCGGTAGTCCTGTTTCTAGCTCTCCGCTGAACAGCTCGCTGTACTTTGAGTATTCCTCGGGAATCTCCGTTGTCTCAGCTTTTGGCTCTCTGGCGATCACATATATTCCTAGAGGCCGGTCATGATCCGAATGATGTGCCTCTGTTGGGCCGCTCTCAGTGTCGTAATCGCATCCTGGTAGATCCCACTGAAGTTGGCCTGTTCTCCAGTTGACTCGGGGATTGCTCGCTCGCAACCAGGGTATCCCTAATATAACATCGTGTTGTGAGATCGCTGTGATGTCCAAACTGACATGGTGTTTCGTGCCTTGTATGTCGATTGGAAGCTGCGCAACTTCCGTGTCGACTACTCCTTGGCCATACTTCACTGGATGTCCTTCCACAGTCGTGAGTCGGTAGGGCTCGTCTTTCATATTCCAGGGCAATCTTAATTCATTGACGAGATTCGGCGAGATGAAATTTCCTTGTGCTCCGCTATCGATCATTGCCTGGATTTTACTTCCCATAATTCTCATGGGTACAAAGAGGTGAGCGGTACTGCCGATGTTCGCAGTACGCAGAGACCTGTCAGATCTCCGTCGAAGGATTGGTCCTAGGCGCAACGACGGTCGTCGTTTCCCGCAATCTTCTTGGTGCTCTCCTCGCTGCTTGCCATACTAACAGTTCGTGTAGGCAAGTCGGATCGGTTTGCTGCATTTAGTCTCCGATCTTCAGCCACCGGTCGCCAGACTTTCTTTGGAGCGCGACACTTGTTGGCGAAGTGTCCTGGTAACCCACAGTTATAACAAGTCTTGGGTTTTTCTCTGCTGGCCGCATCGAGTTCCATGGGGCCTGAATGAGTTCCATAGGCCGTGGATCCTACTCGGCGTTGACTGGTGTTTGGCTGGTTTCTTCCTCGGGGAGGTCCACGAAATCCCGTGTCCCTTCCGCCGCGTTCAAGTCGTCTAGCATAAAGTCGGTTGTCGACTTTAATAACTTTGCTGACGAAGTCGTCGAAGGTATCGGGACGATCATCCTTCGCGATTTCATCCTTCACGTCTTCACGAAGCCCGTCGTAAAACAGCTCCATCTGGCTATCGTCTTCCCAGGTGAGGCGTGTTGCAATTCGTCGAAACTCCCGCGCATAGTGCTGAGCAGAACCGGTCTGCCTAAGAAGCTTGAGTTTGCGTGTGGCAGTTCGAACCTCATCGGGGTCGCCAAATGTCGTTTGCAGTATCTCTTCGAAGTTTTCGAAGTCCGAAAAGATCCGAGCGGTTTCAGCATCAGGGGTTTCATTGTCCAGGTAGTCTCTGAGAGTTGGCTCCCACCATTCCATTGCCTTGCCAGTGAGAAGGTTGCCGATACAAAGTATCTGGGCGGCAGAAGTGGAGATGGTAGTGTTTACCCGGAGATAGGCCTTCGACTGAGTGAGGAAAGTGCGCACATCACCTTTGCTTCCGTCAAACGAGTCAGGTTTGGGAAACTTGGGAAGAGTGAGTGCACCTGCTCCATTGGCACGAAGAGCAGTGAGCTGCTGAGTGAGCAATTCAATCTGCTGTCGCATCTGTGCCATAGCTTGGCCGGAGTTGCTGGTTGTTCCGCTTGCAGTAGACATGGTGAAGGATGACTGCTCGAAGTTATCAAGGTAACTCACTGAACAGGACTGATTAAAATGTAACGATGGCTTAAGTCTAAGTCACAGTAGGTCTGTTACTTAGGAAGTGGGTCGGTTGAATATATTCGAGCAGTTATCGGCGTAAGTCACGTTAAGAGATTACTCTCAATAGATGAAACTATTGCTTAGATTAATCAGTAGAGATCTGAACTATAGACTATGGGGGAAACCTCCATCCTTATATACATGTTCATCTCTCTACTGTGACTACTTGGTCATGGGACTCATCCGAGTACCCTGATGGTCTCCTCATGACCTCGTGATCATATTGTCCTTCTAATCCTATTGTTCAGCTGATCATATTGTCCACCTGATCCTATTGTCTACCTGATCATGTTGTCCACATGATCATTCACTTGACTGTAGCGCGCTCCGTGCAATGGTCGTGTGATCATTCTGATCACCTGAGCATTCACTTGACTGTAGAGTGCTCCGTGCGTCGGCCGCGTGATCAATCGTGACGTAGCGTTTGTCACATGTATGTAGGTTGTACTCGTGCAACGCCAGTTCAGCAATTGTTTTTCACAATTCCGTTAAACTGCCCATTTCATCAATAGATAGCTGTTCGACCAAACTGGCATCGCGTTCTGCCAAAGCCACGTTTGAAGAGTGCAAAAGTGGCGCGCACGAAATCTTTGTCCAACGTTTCTCAGCTGTCGCAGTGAAGTCCAAGTTCATGAACTTGTGTCACATTATCGCAGTCCCTTTCGCCAACCAAAATGGAATTCCAACGTTTGCTCCAAGATTCGACCTTATCTTACACTCCGCGCCATAGCACCGCCATTTTTGGACGCTTTGGAATCGTCCCAACGCGAATCTGAACACGGTCAACTGCAAACAGTCAACAGAACATGAGCGTCTCCAATCGTCGCTCTGGGAGTAATTGGACGTAGATAGTCTGTACAAACCATTCCCCATGGCTCCAAAACTAAAGCGGTCTTTGGTCAAGCCCTTGATTATCGCCTTATTTGCTGGCAAACAAGGCAGAATCGGCAGTCATCTCCTGTTCCAGCGTGGAACATGTCGTCTCGGCATTTCCAAGCTTGTGGGAAGGCTATATCATAATTCTTGGATTGTCGAAATGAAAGTCCGGCGCAGTTGTGTCAGCACTGTCAGCACCAGTGTTCTACATACGAACGCCACCGATTTCGGTATCGTCGGCATATGTTGCCAAATGGAATCGTGCCTTAGGCAACCTTCGCCTCCGAGAAGGCCGATACCGTATTGAAGGACGGCAAAAACAAATTGCCCGGGGATGAGCATCTCTGGAGAGCCCCAGATATATATACGGCACATTGCAACCAGCAACGAGCTGCAGGGTTAGAGAAATGAATCGTCTTCTTCGAAACCCTTCTCAAGCCCTGCAGCCCCAGCTCTATGCTCGCGCTCGTATTCGTAACGGAAGGATCAGTTGACAAATGTCCCGGTCCCATGTATATATCTGGGACTCTCCAGAGGCGCTCTTCTCCGGGCCAAACAAATTCTGCCGTTCTTCAACACAGTATCGGCCTTCTCGGATGCAAAGGTAGCCTTCTTGAAAACCATAGACAGTAGACTCGGGACTCCGCACGCAACCATGACAGGTGATCATTGATGTGAGTGCCACGATGTATATGATCCTCCGTCTTATGGCTAAAAGTAACATGCCATCCCCTAGGGTCCTTCCTATAAGCCCCGCTGGACCAGGTAGTCTTGTGCACATCGCTCCTGTGATCTGTTAGTCGTTGCAAGCAGCAGAACGAGCCTCGCCAGGGTCCAGGGAGCCCTTCGCCAGAAAGCTTGGTTGGTGAATATGGTACGGCAGCATACCTTATAAAAAACACCTTGGATAGATGTGCTTCTCAGTGGCCATTTGATAGGCCAAAGATGGAAAAGGTGCAGTCTCGCAGCTGGAGGGACTCGGCGGCGGTAAAAATAGTGGCTGGTGTCCAAAATCGTGGATACGCTGAGGGAGGGCACACCGCTTGGCAGAAACCCAGCCAAAACTGTATGTACGTACCTACCTAGGTACCTTACCTACATACCTCATGTACCTAATTCGGATCAAGCTTTCAGACTAATTCTGCCCAACGCGATTATATATTGAATTCTGTATGGCAAATTACAATAGATACCTATATCCTCCAACATAAACATATGCACCGACTTTTACACTCCGTACCACTCAAACCAATGGCCCACGTCCCAGAGGCCAACGCAGAAGACCTTGCCCATCCACCTCCCGCCGCCCGCGTGTGGGTATGTACTCTCGAGTCTTTCTACTCTGTACTCTCTTCCAAGTTCAAGTACAACACTTTGTTTTTCTTGATTGTTTACATTCAAAACAAAAAGACCCATAAGTTCATACATCAGCATCAGCATCACACCTCCTTCTTCGTAAAAAGCCGCCGCAAGGAAAGCTTCTTCCTAATCCGCCCATGAGGCTGTGGCGGAGACTCAAACGGATCTTGCGTCAAAAACGAAGGCTGCGCGGACGCAGAACTCGGCAATGATGCCTTCTCGCCCTTTCCCTGTCTCTTTCCCTGTCCCTGTGTCTGTCCCTGTGTCTCTTTATGTTTCTGTTTCTGTTCCTGTGCCTGCGCTGGTATCGACGGCAGAGCCTTATTCTCCGCCGCCACTGCGGCTGATGGCTCTCCGGATCCATCCGCCACGACCCGCTGCTGGGCGCCGGGAGCTGAGCCATTCTCGGCTTTAGTCGAGGTTCCTCCCGCCGCCGTCTCCGCCGCCGCCGCCGCGGGGACACCATCATCGTCGTCGTCGCCCGTCTGCTTCTTTTCCTGCTCATCCAATTCATCCTCCTCCTGCACTTCCTCCATCCCCTCCTGCTCATCCTCCACCAGCTCCCCCTCCGTCGGAACCTCCCTCTCCGTATCATCACACACAACGATATACCACCGCGCCTGCTCCTCCGGCTGCACATTCTCCCGCAACTTGTCAAACCACCCCCCATTGCGCTCCCTCAGCGTCTCCTCATACACCGCCATCGCGGCCCCGACATCCGCACCCAAATCGACCCGGACTACATAATCCGCAATGTAAGCATACGGTCGCGTACCGTGTGTTGTTTCATTCTCGTCGTATTCCTCCAGTAGTTTCACGGGCGACCAGGTATGCATCAGGATCCTGTCCTGCTCGGGGGGCACTCTCGATGTCAGCGGCAGGGACAAGTCATCGTCGTAGCTGGTTGAGGGCTGTTTTTCCGTGTGCGGTAGCGGTGCAGCCTGGCTGCTCTGAGCCTTGGCCTTGCTGGTCTTCTCGTCATCGTTGTTGCCTTCTAGTCGGGGCACAAAGGGAAAGCTTTCGGCGAGTTGGGATAGGATGACGGATGCTGTGAGGGGCTCGACGATCCAGTCGGGTGCGCATTCGTCGAGGTCGTTGAGGATGACAAAGGGGCGGATGCAGCGACGGTACCATCGGAAGCCGTGGCAGAGGTATGTGGGCATCGCGGGGGGGAAACGCGGGATCTCGCAGGAGGTTGCAGGAGGTTGCAGCGTCGTAGGGCGTGCGTGATGTTGCGTTGGGGCGAGCGGCTGGGTGCCGGAGACGCGGTGATGGCGATGGGTTGGACGGATGGGTGAGAAAAAGGGGGAAGGGATGGATCATGGGAGGGAAGGCTGAGATGCAACCTGGGTTATCGATGTAACCGTATGCACGATGGGCTGGACTACTGCATACCGGGGCCTGATGCAGATGCAGATGCATATGCGGCTGCCAGAGTCTGCCACGCTGGCTACAACTCTTGTTGTATTTGTCGCTTCAGCTTCAGGCCTCGTGTGTGGTGCCTCGTCTGCTGTGACTCTGTATCTTCGGTTTATTACTCATTTATGCTTCCGTGTTACTGTGCTGTTGTGCTCCAAGTTCCAACAACGCCAAGACCACCCAATACCCAATGGACCATCACGATTCACATCACGCAGCTTGTCGGGTCGTACACAAATCTGCATACACACGTACTCTGTGCGACCTTGTCCGTTCTCAATTTCCGGTTGTGCCTCCAGGCTCCATCTGAAGTCCAACCGAGTCCTATGCAGTCGTGACCTCGTCCCAACATCTGTCCAATTTCCGTCTGATGCGAGCTCAAGGTGTGATGTGTTCACATCGTGGACCGAGATCTCTCCACGAACTGAGACATGCTACGTCAGAATCGGCTTGTTTGTCTGAGCCTGGACGCCACACCGACGGGCCTCAATCGCAGTGGCGAATGGGTTCCTGAATCCTGGGCTCGAAGAGTGTCATGGAACGCTGCACGGCGGTGTTTAGAGGTAATGGTGCTGATTAGCACGGCTTTCCGCAGTCGCCGTGTTGGATCGAGTATTGGAGAGCTCAATGTGACAATTTCCGCAGTCGCCGTGTTGGATCGAGTATTGGAGAGCTCAATGTGACAATGCAGCGCTGTTGAGTACGTATACTTGAGCTTTACAGGGGACTGTTGAATATTGTCGTGCACAAGAGCGTCAATAGTGCAAAGGAGTGCAAATGAGTAGTATAAAGTAGTATTGCGCATTATAGAGTAGTATTGCGCATTATAGAGCAATGTCGAGCATTGGATGAACATTGATGAGCATGATTGAGCACTATAGCATGATGAAGCATTAATAGCCTCATCAAGGACCGTTCCATCGCTCATAGGTAGCGAGAAAATCTGGAGCTCTTGCGTATACCCAGTACGATCGATCGAGCATTTGCGAGCAAAATCGAGTATGTTGAGCATAATCGAGCATATTGAGTACAATCGAGCATGTTGAGTACAATCGAGCATGTTGAGTACAATCGAGCATGTTGAGTACAATCGAGAATAATCGAGCATGATTGAGTCTCATCAAGCATATCCAGCCTTTCACATACAGACAGCACTCGCCTCGCACAATTCGCACACCTCCATGTCCACAAACACGACTAAAACTGTTCTTGAATCTCATCACTTCGTGCCCTCTCTAGCCTTGAGTACCCCTCATATTCTCGCCCAACCAGACACCAACACACAATGAACCCCTCCTACTCCTCTCCCATAATACCCCTACTCTGCCCTACAAAACCGTCATCCACAGAAACGCAATACAAACTTCTGTAATCGACATAGTTCGTCATCCGTATCCAGCCGGATAGATCTTAGATTCCCCAGAGAGCATAATCCATCTCCCTTCCCAACCTGCAAAAACTCCATCTCATCAACACAACAGCCAGAGCAGAAACTAAGGGGGTTTCCGTAGCTCTCACACTGTAGTATGTACCCAGACACACACAAAGTATGTAAATCAAATTTCGTCGTCCACTGAAAATAAATCGCTGTTCCCTTCCCAAAAACATCAATACCGTCAACATCCAGACAGACAGACAGACAGGCACCCTAGGCCTAGTACGTAATTTCCCACGCATCATAGCTCCATGAGCTCCCGTTCCTTGGCGGCTAGTTCCTCTCTCATACGATCCGTTTCTATTCGCAGAGCCAGGCGCCTCTCTGCCTTGATACGCTCGCGTTCAGCTTCCTCGCCTTGCGCGTGCCCTTGCGCAAGTCCATGTGGTTGTCCCTGCGCAAGTCCATGTACCTGCCCCTGCCCCTGCACCCCTTGCACATCTTGAGACGTCCCTATCACAGGAGACAAAGATGGCATCCGAGCACCAGCCAGCGCCATCCCCCCCGCTCCCCCCGTAGACAGCAGCGGCGGCAACGTATAGTTATCCATATCTGGGCTTCTCCGCCCGTTGATGCCCTCCGCAGAAGATGGATTTAAAATCGATTTGATAGACGAGATTCGTTTTGTGTTTTCTGGTCCACGCTCTGCACTGCTGCCGCTGCCGTTTCCTGTACCCGTGTCTGTATCCGTCCCGGTATCAGGGCCACTACATGTAGCGGAAAAGGATCGTTTCCTGTGCGGGACTTTTCTCTGTGGGGAGAGGAAGGATGCGGGTGATATGGAGGATTGTCTATCAAGGTCGGCAGCTCCTGATGGCACAGCCGCTCGTGATGACATGGGAGGCAGGCGGTTTTCTTCTATTGCGTGGCTGTACATGTGCTGTGAGACTCCGCTTATGTGGTGATAGGCGGCGAGATCGGATGTTGGGGGTAGGGAGTATATTGGCCCGCTGCTTTGGTTGTGTGGCGGTGCGGCTGTGAAGACTGTGGTGGGATTCTCTTGGCGGCGTCGGACGCCGAGGTTGATGGATCCGTCGTCATTCTCGGTGCCTCTCTCGGGGGTCTTTTCCATTTGGTGCGTCTGTGGTGACGGTGCTGGTTCTTCTGCGGCGTCATCTCGCGCGGCGGGGATGACACGTCTTCGCCGCTTGATTGTTGCTTTTTTCATGGTGACTGGCCTGTGGACTCCATGCAATTTGTAGTAAAGGCCTGTGATTTGAGTAGTCCTCGTCAGTAAGATGTGTCAATGATGGCCCAACGGGGGAGGTGCATGGCATCGTAACATAAACTCACCACAAGCATTGCAGATTGTGTGGCCAATTTCGTCCCTCCTCCATAGGGGTGTGATGGTGGTCTCGCAATTTTGACAAGCAATGACCATGGAGGCCGCTTGATTGTATGACTGAAGCGCGTTCACATCGATGGGGACAGGCCGAGATGTAGAGCCTTCCGCTTGGACTCCACAAGCATCCTCTCTCAGCCTTTGCATGATGCTCAGCTGAGCATTCTTGGACATGCGATTGTTGTACGCCGGACAGCCGTTGCAGCCTTCAGCACCGCCAGTTCCATTACACCTTCCTCCGCCAGGACATGTCCCAGAGGACATATGATCGGCAGAGACAAGGTTTGATGAGCACGAACTTGGCCCCGGTTTAGGCCCCGTTGAAGCCATTTTCTGTGGTGGCGATGGCCGTGAAAGTCCAGCAGCCACCACATTGGGCGGCTTCTTCAGATTGGTCGGTCTGGCTGTATTTCGCGCTTTTTGGTAGAGACCGCAAGCGTTACATATTGTGGCACCTTGGGGTGATCTCCTCCATAGCGGTGTTTCGGTGGTATGGCAGTTGCTGCTGAAGTTAGAAAACAGCTACAAAACCCGAGCGTCACGTGTTTCTCTCAATCAACTACCAACCTGCAAATCTGTCCTCCTTGGCCGGCGGCATCGTCATCTGACTTGGGTTTCGCGCTAGCTTCTCCAGCGGTTGACCTGAAATTGCGTCCTTTGGACGGCATGGCCTCGCTATCCGTCTGGCTTGCTCTTGATTCTGGAGACATGCTGCCCTCCGCTCGTGATCGTGCGCGGCCGTCTTGGGTGGGTTGTGTTCGATTTGTTGTCGGATCGCGGTGCTTGAAGGACGTGGGTCTTGAAGGTAGCAGCGTCCTGATAGGGCCTCCCTCGCGGCCCAGTGAGAGAATCGGCGATTGCGATATCTCACTCATCACTCTGCAAACGCGCGACAGATTGTGTCAGGTCGAAAAGGGGGCGTGGCGAAAGATTCCAATAAATAACGAAGACGGGGTTACACAGTCGTGGTCAGATAAGAAACACACCACGTGTTAGATGTGTACGAGGCTCCGAGTCGGTGTGATTCAGTGCACGTGTACGGATGCTGAGGAGATGCTGAGGAGATGCTGAGAATCGGCGTTAGTTTGAAAGCGACAAATCGCCACGGGTGAAGGCACGACAGTACGGTTGTGGTGTCAGGAAAGCGAAAATAGGAAGAAAGGCGATGACGAGGCAAATTTGCGTTGGATGATGCAGGTTGTAGGCCAAGGTTGCATTGGCTGAGGCCGGAAATACCGAATCCCGGCGAACCCGAAATGTGGTTGGCTGGCGCGAGGTGGCGTGAGATGACAGCTGGAGATGACGAGACACAGCAACACAACGGAAGATGCAGACGACGAGGTGAGGAGGATGAAAAGTGTCTGAGAATCGGAATAACGAGAACGAAGCACCAACTAGTTCGTAACTAACCTTCTTAGCAGAGGCCTGGTGCAATGATCTAATGATTGATCAAGATGGCGAGAGATAAGACAAGAGCTGCGCCTCGGAGTTCAGTACAGCGGTCTGCCTGCCAATGGCCTCCCTCCCCTGGTGAGTCTGACTCTGCGCCCTGCAGCGCCGGGAATCCGGGATAGAGCTCAAGGATGCAGCAGTCGGTTAGGCAATATCGTGTCAGCCGGTACGGAGTAGGTAGGTAGAGTGATTCAAATTATGGAGAGCACACGTCGACGGAACGTGATTTATCGCCTCGGCAAACTTGTGCAAAAACGCTCGATGTTCCGTATCCACGTCTAGGAATGAGCAGCTCTTGGCCCCGTTGGCATTTGAACGAGATCTTGTAGGAGGACTCTGGGAACAAGAAATCGGGCGCCGCAGTTGGCTCTTGGAGTGAAAGCCACGTCCAACTTGAAAAAACAAATGCTGATGAAGCAAGCGACGGTCAACCTGGGCTGGTCCGCGGAGAGCGAGAAGCAAATACCCAAACTTGCATCGTCCGTCATCCCGGCTCTCCTGAGCGTCACTCCGCGCTCCTAGTAAGCCGCTTCGTCGGTGGAAACTTCCGGTGGGTCCCATTCAGCCCTTTCAGCACAGTCGGATTATATTCGCCACCACTTGATTGGTCATGCAGCACCCGCTAACTTTTCAGGGACCAAACAGCCCGGCCCCGGATGGCCTTCCTAGACCCCTTTCGGGTGAATGACTTTTTCCTCCGCTCCGTTTCCAAGTTGGTTGCAGCCGTTATCTTATCGGTTTGATCAATCTGCCACTCGGTGCCAAAGTCGATCCGGGAGAATTCCGTTGTCCTTGGCAGGGTGGGTACGAGCCTCGAGGTGGAGCCACCATAATTCACGAATCACCACTCACGAGTCACGACTCACGACTCACGACTCACAACGCGCTGCGCTGCGCTTGGTGTTCGGAGCTTGCCACAACGCCGAGAACGGCTTTCAAGTCTGTGTATTTCAACCCCAACTCCAGCGATCGAGCAGGTTGACGTTTCGGCGACACCATCATGGCTGCAGAAGCTGGAGTTCTACCGGGCGGCGACAGTCCGAAACGCGAGCCCACGCCCAGCGCACCAATCTCCTCGGTGCCGCAGAAACGCGCATTCGACGATGTCCACAGCCCTGCGGTGCCCTCGCCACTCAACCCAGACGTCAGCACGTCCGAGCTGCCCTCCCACGATGATGCGTCGCTACCCAGAAGCTCGAAGCCGAGTAGGCTGAAGAAAGAAAGCTTCAAGAAGAGAGAGGCCAGGGTGGGAGGAGCAGGAGGAGGTCGCGATAGCTCTCCCATCGTGCCAGACCACAGGCCGAGCGAGGAATCCGAGAACCTCGACTCTCCGTTGCGTTATAAGCTGGCACCGCCGAAGCCCTCCGATTTCGACCTACCTCGTGGTCCGGTCATGACCTTGCATCACGAGATTGAAGCCCACGAAGGGCAGCAAATAGAAATCTTCGAAGCGTCTGACCAGTACGTATTACCGCCCGCGCCCCGTTTCTGTCTTTCTCGGAATTTCCGATCGCCTTTATGAAATGCACCACAACTGCTGATTACGACTCTCGAAAACAATAACAGCGTCTACAATAAAAAGAACTTCCGTTACACTCATTGCATAGCCGACCCCATGTTCCCGTCGACCCTATATTACCGCCAGACCGAACCTGAGCCATTTGGCCCACGCATAAGCTTCGAGGACGCAGCAACCAGCGTCTACTTTGACAAGACCGGCCGAGTAGTCACAACCGACAAGGGCTTCCGCATGGCACGCGCAAACGTGGCTGTCCGAGAAGGGCGATGGTACTGGGAGTGCAAAATCACGCAGGGCGTACAAGCAGCCAAGGAGCCAGGCGCAAAGCCACAGATGGGCAAGCACATACGGATGGGTTGGGCAAGACGAGAGGCATCCCTAGACGCACCCGTCGGCTTCGACGCATACAGCTACGGCATTCGCGACGTTGCAGGCGAAAAAGTCTTCATGTCACGCCCCAAAGACTTCTTCCCACCCGGGGAGGGCATCCGCGAGGGCGACGTCATAGGACTAGAAATCCAGCTCCCATCCGAATCGCTGCACCGAAAAATAATGGCCGGCACATATAACCCAGCCATTGACGTCTCCGACGATGCTGAGGACGGCACCTCCGTGGCCGAAGCCGCGAATATCGTTCGCGACAGGGTGCCCATCCGATTTAAAGCGCATACGTACTTTGAGAAGATCGAGTACCACACCACAAAAGAGCTGGAAGATCTCATGAATCCTTCTCCGGCGGGGGGCGCGAGCTCATCGTCATCGTCCGGACCTCCCAATCCGCTTCACACTCTTCCCGCGCTGAGAACCCTACCAAACTCCCACATCAAGATCTACAAGAACGGCAAACTAATTGGCACCGCTTTCGAAAACCTCCTGGGGTTTCTTCCCCCGGCGTCCAAGCCTCAGCCTCAAGTCGGTGCGAGGGAAGGCCTCGACGACGGCATGCTGGGCTACTACCCCGCCGTGAGCGTATTCCGCGGCGGCGCAGCAGAGGTCAATTTGGGGCCAGACTTCTGGTATCCCCCTCCCGAGTACGAGCCCCCGAGTGCGAGCCGGACTGCGCGCGTCGGCACCACGGCGTCTGGTCTGAGGAGACAGCTCCGCGGGCTGTGTGAGCGGTACAGGGAGCAGATTGCCGAGGATGTTGTGTATGATGTGATTGATGAAGTGGACTTTTGGATGCAAGATGGCGGGGGCGCGACAGATAAGAAGGGCGTGCAGGAGAAGAGTGATGCTGTGGCTGCGGCGCGGGGGAGGGAGGAGATTAAGGAATTGGTGCAGGATGATTGAGCGTTCTGATGGGGGGGATGATGGCTTGAAATGGAGGAGTAGAGGGGGAAAAGCGGAGGTCGGCGCTGATTGCCGCTGGTCTATGATACCCCGTTGTGTTTTCCAACTTGGACATGACGCAAGGAGTTCTTGGTATGTAAGATGACAAGATGAATAAGGAGAGAAAGACATGGAGCGCTGCATTGCGTGGTCCTGCTGTAGAGGGGACTCAGTAGGTACTCATATCCAGCAAGGTGCTCTGTGCGGTGTGTAGAGCCTTCTCTGATTCTATGTGGTCAGAGACACAATAGAATCATCGTCAGGATCAAGCACGATATATCAACAGTGCCTTGAGAATATGGTAGTCAGTGCAGATGCGGAAGAAGCGCAGATGTCGTGACTAAGCAAGTATCAGTTCAGGAAGATCAGATTGGGCACAACGTACGCAACACTGTGGGGACTCGGGAGAAACAGTTCCTACTTTGTAGATGGTCTCTATTCTTATTTTTTTAGCAGCCGAATGGAGAAGATCACGATTAAAGTCCTCCTGACGCTATACACGACCGTTCTACCCCAACACCGTCTCTAGCCTCAAGAAAACCTATTCCTATATCATAAACAGAGCGCGATCAAACACAGCGAAATGAACAATCATGATGTAAACGTAATATAATACAGTAGAAACAACTCCTCGAGTATGCTCTTCCCCCATCAACATGCCCAAGAACCATGTACATATCCCCATTCCAGCACCCCTCTCCTCAAGCCCTCCTCTTCTGTCGCCGCGCCTCCTCCACCGTCTCCCTCACCTCCTCATGCTCCTGTCCCGCCAGCGCTCCCACCGCCCGCACGTCCTCAGGCGCCGGAAGAGCCAAATCATCAGGTAATTCCTCGATACGATCACTCCCATCAACAGTGCGCTCGCCTTCGAGACGGACTTGCCGGCCGCGTTTGTGGCAGTACCACAGAACAAAGAGGAGGACTTCGAAATTCCACACATAATTAGCGCTATCCTTTCCCTTTTTTTTTCCCTCCTATTTTCAAGAGAAATCTGTATAATGAAAGTATGAGGGGCAAGGGTAGAATAGAAGCCCCCCCCCCCCTAAAAAAAACACCGCATCACTGATCAGTTGCAAATAAGACGGGCGGAAAGACTCACTCGATAACGCAACCCCCCATATCACATTCATCCCAATAAAAGCCGGCCACCTCGTCTTCAATACCTCCACAATCGCCCTCAACATCCCCACCACAGCGCCGGGCTTCCTCACCAATTGCGCCAAATTCGCCGGCACAAACATGCTCTTCGCCGCGCTCTTTAAACCCCCTCCCGCTCCCCCTCCTCCTCCTGTCTCCGCCTTGAGGCCCTGACTCGCCGCCGCCGCCGCGAGAAGCTCCGGCCCAAGCGACGCGGTAATCTTATCAGGGAGCTGAGTAACAAGTTTCTGGAGCGACTTGGGGAGCTTGTCGAAGCCTTTTGCCAGGGCGCCGTCTTTGTCGTCTATGATGCTCATGAGGTCATCGCATGCGGTGGGCACGCCGTTGACGAGGTCTTTGAAGACGTTTGTGAAGGAGGTGAGTGCGGCGGAGGAGTCTGTGGAGATGACCTTGTTGTTTTTGACGGATAGGTTGAGCCGGTCGAGGACTTTGGAGAGGTCTTTTCTCTCTTTTTCTTGCTCGGCGAGGGTGATGGTGCTGGGGGTGGTGGGCTCGAGGGTGTTGCTGCTGCTGTTGCTGTTGGGGGTGGGTGGTTTCTTGCGGGTGAAGAAGATGGCGAGGCGGCCTTGCTTTTTGGAGTGCTTGTCTTTTAGGGGGGTCTCGGGGAGGGACGCGGTGTTACTGGTGATGGTCGTGGTGGTGGTGGGAGTCACGGGAATGTGAGATGGTCCTGCGGTTGTGGTGGCGGCGGCGGTGGCATCTTCGCTGTCGGAGGACCAGTCTAGGTCGCGGGAGTAGAGGCGCGGGGGGAGAGGCGGCGCGGGCGCATCGTCGTTATTGATGAGTTGCTCTAGGAATTTCTCGTCGCCGGGACGGAGGACTGCGCGATCGAAGTCATCGTCGTGGTTGTGGGAGCGGCTGATGCTGTGGTTGTGGTTGTGGTTGTGGCTGGGATGGCGCTGGAGTTTCTTGGTGCGCGATGCATCAGTGACGTCGATGGGTCCTGGATCGGAAAGACGAGATGCGCTGGCTTCCTTGACTGCCTTTTCGGCCTTGTGCTTCTTGATTTTCTTGTAGGCAAAGTATTCCAACATGGTGATGGGTTGTATTCGTCCTGGCTAGGGTTGTGCGTGCTTGAGAGTAGAGCGGGAATGGTGCTTCGTATGTCTAAGAAGAGGTGACGGGATGCAGATGACGTGTAGATAGTAGATACAGGCCCTAGGGCGACGGGTCATGTCATGCCCATTGCAGATAATGTGGATGTGGAGATGGCGAATGGCCCATGTATGATGTGTATGGACATTGTAGGTGTTTCAGAGCGGCAACGCTAACTCGTGAGTCGTGCCGTTCCTTGTTTTCCTTGTCCTGGCCCAAAGGAAACTTGTTTGTGGTTTTGGCTTTGTTGAGCGCGCGCGTAGAAGCCGAGATCTCTCCATTCAACTTTCAAGTGGGCGGCCGCTTTGCCCCGCCTATCAGGCCCAGAGTCTGAGCGTCTGTTCCGTTCTAGCAAATGCAAAAAAGTGACTTCCGTTATTTTCGGAAATAGTGGAGATCTAGTGGAGAATCTTCTTTGTACCGCTCCACACCACCACCACACCCCTGTATGTACTGAAAGACGTCTCGCTTACATGAGCTCGCAATCGATAGGCACACCGCCTGCTATATCATGTGACGGTTACCCGTAACTGCTCTGTCCGTCATTGCATGCACCTATATCCCGCACTAAGCTGGTTCTCATCAGCTTACGGAGGACGCTCGCAAATATTGTTGCTTGAGCCAAGGCACTACATAGAGCTTATCAAAGCGCGCTAAGATAAGGACCCCTGTCAATAGTAAACTCTACTATGTAAGCTATTTTGTACCTAGCTGCGTGGATTGCTCTTTGCAGCTTGAAACTGATGTGCTTCCAATTCTAAATCACAATAAACGACTTTCTCTCTCTAAGTGTCTCTAAGATTTGGGTTTCTGTCTGAGCCACTAAGACCCTGATTACTTGTACAAGGACCTTCGACAGACACATCTGAGGCCCGAAGATGTCCCCATCGCGACTTCTGCCACCTAGATGTGGTACCTAACATGTCCAAAGTGCATCATACCCTTGGCTTCTTTGTACTCGTTACCGCCGCCTGATTCGTCAAGCACGACATCTCCGTGATGATATAACAGGGGTACTCTATAATACATACCTAATTTGGCTCACCCCTGCTCCTTGGCTCAAGCAACAATATTTGCGAGCGTCCTCCGTAGTGTTCTGACCTTTTGGTCGGGTCGGTAGGGATATCCGACTCCTCACATATCAGACAGCTGTTTGATGATCAAAAAACTTGTGTAGCTTGTAGAAATAGGTTATACTCTGACATACGACATTTGAAGCCGCATTTGCCTCGCATCGAGCCGGGTTACATCAAAATGTCGAACACACCAGCGACCAATGACTCAAATGAGAGTTGGCTGGATAAAATAAATGAGAGTTGGCGGGTTGCGCGTTGGAGACGACGGTAGATAAAACAAAGAAGAGTTTGGCGTACACGCGACACCCAAAAAAAACAAAGCCCAGCCCGTTCTTCACGCGGTGCGATTTCGCCGCCATCCTGCAACGCGCATCCCCGATTGGAAAGCATAGAAAGCCCCGTTCTACCACTTTTTCCAGCCCATTCGTACTTTGCAAAAGTACAAGTGTTTGGCAAGCTGTCTAGAACGGATAACTGGGGCTCGCGGTGCCTTTTGGCCTATCACGGGCGATGTCAAGGGTCCCCTGCCAGTCATCTCTAGCGCGGTACATTGCCACAGGGGTCGAGACGAAAACGCACAACGAAAAGTGGAATTTTCGTCCAAATGAGGAATGGTCGCCAAAATGAAAATTCGTTATTCCATTTTCTGGCCGTTGCTAGAACAGAACAGACGCTCAGACTCTGGGCCTCATGCCTTGACTCTTTGTCTGAGCCCTCAGCCACATCCTTGCTTTCCAAGTTTCCGTTCGACGAGCTCCAGATAAGCGTACATTAGGTAGCTGGCAGTTATTTAGCTGTTGCAGCAGTGAACTTCCAGAAACATCCAAATCATACGGATCACACAGGACAAAGCCGTTCGTTCTTATTCAACTGGATGCTTTGACTGCGTCTCTCGCCATAGAAGTCTGATAGATCTCGATTTTCATGGCGCAGCATTTCCAAAGCGCCTAAAGTGCCCTTTGGGCACTCATTTCTGGTATCAGAATTCAAAACTTGAGTACACGAAAAAATAAGTATAATTCAGATCTTAGACGGCGCTGTCTTGCCAACTTGCAATCCCGTTTGGTCCATCAACCTCTCGTACCTGCAGCTGCATCTCCAACTCTTCAAAATTCGCCTTTTACGATCACGTCGTCGTCGTCATCGTCATCATCATCATCATCATCGTCATCATCGTCGTCGGATTCCTCTTCAAAAGCCTCATGCCGCACCGCCGGCTGTCGAATAGCCTCCTCCGCCGCTCTCCTTGGTCCATCGTTTCTTCTCCTCCCCTTCTGATATGATTCCGACTTCGTAACCGCCCTCTCTCCCACAAATCGGTCGGCCTTCCATTCAGTCCGGCACTTGGGGCATTTCTTAGACCGGTGGGCGCGCCAAAAGGCATCCTCGCAGAAATCATGTAGCCTCAAAACACAATCCGGCTCAGAGCACCTCTTTCCAATCGTCACAATATCTTTACACGCCTCACAGGTCTTGATCCTCTGCCAGTCGTCCGCCTCCCCTACATCATTGTACGTTTCAGTCAGCCAGGACCGCAACTCCATCAACCCTCTTGCCGTCAGCGTATAGAATCCATGACGACTCTTGCTGAACCATCCCCCCTCCACGAGCTTTGCCAGCGCTGACTCCACCTCGCTGTGCTTGAGGCCCTTATCGACAGCAGGCGTTGACGGGGAGTCTTCGTCCGCAACCTCGTTATAAGATTCTCTTTGTCGGGAATGGGGCGGTCTCGCCAGCTTGATGGCCTGCATTTCCGTAATGGCCAGTACCTCCATGCGCGGGGTATTGTACTTGTCAAAGATGGCATCGAGGACTCTTTTGAGAAACGAGAGCTCTTCGGGGCTGTACACGGTAGCGAGTTGTGTTTGGGGGTCGGACTGCGTATTGACGAGCGCGTAGACACGTTTCTTGGTGACTTGGTCGACCATGCTGCGGACTTCGTAGTCGAACATGGACGCTGCCTCGGAGGCTACCCCGATGTAGTTGTGGAAGACATCTTGAGTGACTTGGTCGGCACGCAGCACGGTTTCGTCAGGGCTGCCGGCGGCATTGATGATGGCGGCTAGTATGTGCTGGGCTTCCTCGAATGTGAGCGTGCCGTGGGCGAGAAAGGCCTGGAGGAAAGCCCGGTGGCCGTTATCGTAGCCTGGGATGCGGCTCAAGTCCATTGCCCGCTGCGAATCGGCCGGAACCAGGAGAGTGCAAGAAGGCCTTTTAAGTTTTGATGGATCTGCATGTGCGAAGCTGACGGGATCTGGTCTTCTGTCAGTTCGGTGGGGCGGTAGAATCCTTTACGACGCGTGAAACGCGTCTTTCGCTTGAATGGACTCGGGAATTGGATTGCTGTGGCGCTGCCGTTTGGCGCCACCAATGGCCGCTCTCTACGGAGTACATACAGTGGTACACTGTACTTACTTAGGTACCTCTTACGGTCGATTGAATTCGGTGCGTGCGTGTAAGCGATTCGTTTACCTGGATGATATCATGAAGATCTCGTAGGGTCAGGCGTAATTCTTTATGTGTGCAGGGGCGTGAAATGCGGCGAGGAGGGCAAGAGAAGTGAAACAATCACTATGTCGCGTCTTTTGCTCCTCTCCATGCATTGCTTCCACAATGACTGAATGCGGTCTGCAAGGTCTGATGCCCATCGTCTCGTGTCTAGCTTACACCTTGCACGTATCGAATATACACAACAGCTAACCTATTATGACCTGCTAAACACAAATGCATGCAACAAGGACTGCCCCGGGCCCCGGCAGACGGTCTGTTGGAAGTTGGAGCAGCCTGCTGTTTTCCGACTCAACTGCAGGGTAGCTTCCTGCTGACTAATCAGTCAATTAACTTGGAACTTTGATTTCGCAAACGCCCTTGAACTTTGGAAGTTTGAAACCCTTTGCAGATAATCTTGCCGCTTCATCAGCTCTGGCTCGAGTAACATTTAGGTCGCACGCCTCTTCATAGCGATTGATTCCACGAAGTGCAAGCACAGTCCTTGCCGACATCACGAGAAGCCGTCCATTCTAACCTCAACACTCCTTGTCACAACGCGTCCGGCGCCACTATCCCACCTATCAGCACAACTCTTCTGTCACGAGTCACGGCCATTGCTCATTGTCCTCTGAATGCGCCGGGGCTGTTGCTGAGTCCCTCGGCGTGGGCACCCCGTGTGGCACATTCGTACTGCCAGATATAGGCCGCAAGGACCATCGTTTGGGAACTCGCGCGTCTCGAGCGCAACGGAAAGGACACATTGAGAAGCGAGCCTCGTCCTACGCGTCGTACATCACGTCTCCCTCATCATGTCGGACACTAAAGACTTCGACGTTATACGGATCGCCCGCAGTGATGGAGCAGACACAGGTCCAGGCTACTGGCCGAACACATCGGGGGCACCCAAGAAGATTGCTGGCAAGGAAGTGGCCGTGGCAGACAAGACTCCCAGAGGAAAGCCGCAGATGACACGCCTGGCCGAGGACGATCCGCGCTTCATTGAATGGCGCATCAAGCTTGGCATCTTGCTCAAGCAAGAGCTTTCCCCCCACCCCGAAGGTAGACCAGCACCCTTGATTTCTTCCTCAAATGCATACCTATCGATTGACCGATCGGCCGGAGGACATCTCTAGCACGCGGAATGCTGAACATGTTTCTTTTGCAGAAGGAAACCCCTGGTACATACAGTTCCCCCGTGGATACTGGCTCTACGAAAAGTCGAAGCACCTTTGGGTCTCCGGATACCCGATCAAATCCAAGCTGTTCAAGAGCCCGCAAGAGTTCGGCGTCCACTTAATATGGCTCCTTACTTCGTCTTCGGACTACAAGGACTGCTGCTGTGTGCACTGCAACCACTCCAATCAGGCTCGCCTCGCCGCGTCGATGGACGAGCTGCTCATCGTTCCGAACGAGACGGCTGTGCCTGCACCTGTATCGGCATCGGCGTCTACCACGACGAAGTCAGGGCCCAGCACACCAACTACTCTGCCTGCTGCCGCATCGTCTCACAAGGTGACGCCAGTGCCGTTGCCGCAAATCCCCGGACAAAGGCCCACGCCTCCCGCCGTCGCTTCTGTGCCGGTTACCAGATCACCGACGGCCAAGCCAGCGCGACCAATCTCGAATACACCATTGCCGCAGCCACAAGCGCGAGCACAGCCGCAATCGCAAGCACAACGATCACTATCACAATCAAATTCACAACCGCAATCACAACCACAATCACAACAGCAACAACAACAACAACCGCAACCTAAATCTCAAACACAAGCACAAGCGCAAGCGCAACCACGACCGCAATCGCAACCTCAGTCACAGCAGCAACCGCAGCAACAGCCGCAGCAGCAACAGCTCAAGCCTCCCCCTAACCAATCGCAAACTCAGGCTCCAACCCAGCAGCCCCAACCGGTCCGCTGGTCTCTCCAAGGCTCCCTGCTGTTTCGCATTGGCGAGCTTACCTGGTACCAAAATGGCAACACTTGGCGTCTGGGGATTATATGCGCCTCAACACCCAACAGCAACCAATTCAGCATGCTTCCCATCGGGCACGCCCTGGTCCCTCAAGAGCCCGTCACCAAGACGCTCACGGACCTACGCCCCTTCTACGCCTTCTCTCTCCCCCCGGTCGTAGCCCTGCCAAACCTCAAGGACAAGACCTTTGACCAAGTACCCTGGGACACCCTCTTCCGCACAGTGGCCAACGATCCCGCCAAGCGTGAACTCCTCGCCCTCGACGCTTCCAAACTAGCCGCCTCCCGCATCGACGCCTCCTACTCCCTCTGGTGTCCCCTTCACAAGGAACACCCCAACGCCGACCCGGCCCCCTTTTACGGCTGCTTCTTTGGCGCCGAACGCATCGAAATCGGCGACTGTCTGCGCATCAAGCCCTTTCCCTCAGACCCAGCCCTCGCCCACGACTCCCTCATCATGGGCCTCCGCTACATCTTCACCCAAAAGGAACACCCCGGCGCCGTCTTCTTCCGCGGAAACGTCTACCAACTCGCCACCGTCACAAACACAAACGACACTCCCCGCCCCCTCATAGCACAGGACCAGCTCCCCATTGCGCTACGCGACGAAGCCGCCTGGCGCAGCCAACTCCAGCCCCCTGCCAAACCCTGGCGATGGACCCTCGTCAAGGAACACGCCACCCTGAATGAACAATTTGTAAAGGGTCGCTTCTACCCTATCCACCGACTGATGCCGATCTTGGATAGGGCGAATTTCGAAATTGCACTGGCGCGGGGCCGCATTGAGGACCAGATTCCATATTTGAATAATCGTATGGATGGTGGAGTGTCGGGGTATGTGGGGAGGAAAGTAAATCGGTTGGATTGCTTGGGGGTGACTGTTAAGCAGGGATCGCGGATTGGGTTGGAGGATGCGATTCGGGAGGAGGGGGATTTACGGTGAGAAAGGGGGGGGGGCTGGCTGGACGGACGGACGGGATATCTAGGGACCTAGTGTACTCCGCAGGAAGAGAGTACGAAAGAACGAAAGAACGAAAGAAAGAAAGACAGACGGAAGACGTTTTAGAGGTATGCTGCGGTCGTGGTATCTTCTGGGTTGGTACTGGTAGCATTAAAGGAACGCGCATGGAAGAAGAACTTGGTGGGAACATCTTAGGCCTGTTTTGCTGTGTAGTACTCCGTACAGCTTTTACTATGGAAATCAAATTTGAACCCAAGGAATTTATTAGGTATGCCGGCCTGATCTCTTGAGGCTTCGGCGTCTTGCCCGTTGACGGGGCTCGAACTGCCCCTTCGGTAGGCAAGGGAATGCGAGTCCAGAACGAGTTGACTGACCATTGGCGGATGACCTCAGAGTCTGTAGAAGAGGTATTGCGCGGATGCAGCTGGAAGGGCGCCGTAGCGCTTCGCGCTTCGCGGCGAGAATTTCCTCGTGACCTCGTCATGTGCTTGATTCGTCAGATGATAGATCGAAGGACTTTTGGCCCTCTTCAGAAACGCCGATATTAATATGTACAGGGGACTGTGCTTATCTCGGAGATTTTTGGCAATCATAGCACCGAGTACTCCGTAGAAGGCGACCCTTTTGCGCCGATACGGAGCGATTGCGGTTGTACATAAGTGGTCTGTCTGGTATAGGTAGGCACTACCTATAATGACTGCGAATGTAGTGCTATGCAGTTAACTACCTATGTAGGTATGTAGGTAGGTGGCCACTGAGGTGCTCGCGGGACCTGGTATCGGGGGATCGAAGCCACCCATTTCCGCACGCGCTACTTGTCTCTTCTCTTGTTCAACTGTTCAACTGTCTGATCATTGATGACAGGTTTGCCGTAATTTATCCGATTCTCTCTGGCAAAGTTGATCACATGGAAGTATGCTGCACAGCCATCTAACTCTAGTCTTGGCACTATCTACTCAGTACTAATACCTCGAGCCCGGATACGTTGAACGGCAAAGGGCAGCTTGAACGAACGCAGATTGCTGAATATAGGGAACCATAGCCCGCAGCGTATATCTCGCGGTTTAGATTATTGATATCATTAGGTTACTCCACCAGTCTAAGTAAGGTCTTACAAGCACCTGTCGCGTCTCAATTGCTACGAATGCCACAACCGCCGGCAGCACAATGCGCGAGAAGGCTGAATTCGAGTACATACCTACCTATATATAAGCAGTCACAAACAAGCCGAAGTCGAAGCATCACATGAGATCAAGGGCCGGCACGGAGCCCGAAGTCTGCACCAAGGAGGTTGAAGCTCATCTATATAGCACCGCAACACGATTGTTCGGGCCTCAGTATAGCTATGTACCAATCATTATGTGAGTCGCCAGTTAACATGTCCCACCATGATCCTGTTGTGGTGCTACACATTTACAGATTCTCTTCAAGCTCCTTGAGACAGAACCGCGGGCTTCAGGCCCCGTGCCCGCCTTTATATCCCTCGCAATGGCTGCAAATTCCGCTTTGGTGTTCGTGGGGGCGCCTCAACACGCAAAGTTTTATTATTGAGGGGCCTCCCGTGCTCGTGACCGAAGATTCGGGTTTCGCAGGAGAGCCTTGGTGGAATTGATAGATTGTGGCCACTGGTTAGCCCGCGTCCCGGACCCAACGCAGAGAAAGCCGGAACAAGTAGCCGGGAGGTCTGATAAAGTGCGAAATCGCGCTCTTAGCGGAAATGGCTACTGGCCCGACTACAGGGCTGCGAAGAAAGTTTGAATTGACAACTGAACGACACGAGTTCATGTGCGTGAGGCGCCATGACTTTAGGTATGGTTTACCGTTTACGTATTACTCCGTCGGCGTGTGTGTGTGTGGGAATCCAACCCGCTAGCCACGTATAATTCCAGCTTTTCCCCACTTGTAAAACGGCTTTTTCTTTTTTGTGATTACTCAATACATACAGCTCCGGGCACACCATACTCAGCCCGGACTCTTCTTCCCGGTCTTCATGAAAGCTATCTCGTCATCAGCATCATCGATCTCAGGGGAGGATCGGGGCCTTGCGGATTGGGGGCCGGCCACCGGCAGCAAGTTTGTCGTGAAGTGACGAGGACGCGTGCCGCGACGAGAGAGTCATTCATTTCTGCCGTTTCAGACTGAATAAGGAGAGAGGATGAAAAGTAATTCTTGTTTAAGCGGAATTATCAACATTGATCAATCTTGATTGCCTCAGTCCGTGAAACCGTAAAACCATATAAATAGGCGGGCATAAAACATCGCATCGTAAATACATCGCAGCATCGCCACGCGGGGTCCATTCATGACATGTCGCTAAGATTACTCTTGTCAAGGACCCCTTCTGACTAACCAAAATCCTGCGCTTGCAATGACAAATAGACAAAACAAGAAAACCAGTTCCCTCTTCCTGCCTTGTTGAGCAGCAGGCAAATCCATTGATATGCGGTTGCTGTGATGCATGATTGAACTGGCTGTTGAGTATGGCGAAGCGTCCTGGTGAGCGTGGCGTGGCGATCGTCATTCATGGAATGAAAGAATTGGAAAAGCGAAACGTTTTGAACAAACACCTTGGACGTAAGAAAAGCAGAAAGGTAGAAAGTAAAGTGGGAAAGGGGAAAGCAGCAAGGGACAAGTAAAAGTCAGTGATCATGGCGGCTTGGCTTGGACCACGTTCTCTACCGCAACCTTCACCTTGTGTTGCGCACAAGTGTCATGGCAGCGGTGTAACGAATAGAAGAAGACAGCGGAAAAAAGGACTCCGACAACGAAGCGAGATGAAAGCCGAATAAAACTAGGAAAAAACATAAAAATCGTTACCGGAGCAAGAGAAAAACAGGCAGACCGATAAAGTGAAGACCAAGAGCCGCATCACTTGGTACGTCCCCACTACTGGCTGCAGGTCCATCGCGTAATTTGCAGCCAGCAACTCGATGGACCGAGGCAGAATGTTTAAACATTCCTCATCGCTAAGCACCCCTCCGTTGTGGCCCTCCTTGGTGCCTCGGCCATGGGAGACAATGACGCCGACAAGGTCGCTGTCACGAGCCCAGCGAAGGTGGCTTGCAGCTTGGTCGGGACAAGTCTGTGGTTGCCACTGGTGACTCGTGGCGACTTCTCCGGGCCGCGTTGTCTGACATGGTGGTGGCGTGTGATCTTGCCCAGGGGGTTCGCCTCGGCCGGTGGCCATAGGTACAATGTCTCGCAGGAAATGCAGACGAAACGAGGGTGAGATTCACACTAAAGACGCCTGCGGCGACCCCACCGGCAATTTTGCCCTTTTTCGGACTAGTTGGCCGATGCAGATGAGGACTTGTGGGGCCTGAGTGACAAACAAATGAATATTAGAAAAAGCAAAACAAGGAAGAGAGAGACATAGTCAGCACGAGCGATGGGTTTCTGATAGGGGAAAATAGCGAGGGCGAGAGAACACATACGGGTATCTTGTACAGTTTGTGCATCGATCGTGTCCACAGTGATTGCAATGCCTGCTTCCGGACGCGAAGAGCATCTTACACTCGTGGCAGGTCCGTCTTACCCGCTGCCGAGGTTTCCGATGAACCAGGCCAGGACCGCCTGTTTCGGCGAGACGTTTCAACTCGACTTGGTAATCGCCAGAAAGCAAGTTGCTCAAATTCCCCGAATGCTCTCGAGTGACCTTCATGACGGCCTGCATTTCTTCGAGATTGGCCGAGCCACGATCATGTTTCGTCTTTGATGGAAAGCGTGGGCAGCTATTGCATCGGATGTGGTGACAATTGGAGCACTCTTTGTTGTTTGTTGAAAATAGAGTGTCGCACTGGTGACATAGACGTCGTACGCGCATCCTGATGGGCTTGTCCACACGATCGACCATCTCGCTGGGGTCATTGCTGAAGATGTCGGATGGGCCAAACTCGATGCCATGCTTCTCGCCCATCTTGCGAATTCTTTCTTCGTGCATCTTCATGATCGACGCCTTTGACATTGTACGCGGCCCATGGCTGCTCGAGCCTTGCTGGCCTTGGCCTGAGCTTGACGCTTCCGCCCGCTTGGTGTCTGCAACGTTCTGCCCAGAGGCACCCTCCCCGACGTCTGCTGGACTCAGATCCATCTCAATCTCTCGGTCTCTTATTTCTCGTTGTTCCTAGGAAAGACTAGGGTTGTAAAGTAGCGTGTGGTCCGGCTGGGCGTTGGGGCTCGGATGGACGGCCGAATAACACTCTTCAAGCAGATGAACGTGGTCGATGAAAAGGTCCAGTGATTTGGTTTAGCGTTGAGGATGCGCTTGGAAACTAGATGAAACAATCCGGCTGAGTGGTTGTCGGTCGTCTCTGCCAGACAGAGTGGTGGTTCCAGCACAGGCAGCAACACGTAGTGATACTAGCTGTAGACTAGCTGGTCGTCGTTTTGGACTCAAGGTGACGGCAGCAATGACATACCAAACAAATCGACTACAAATCGGAGATCAATTGTTACAAGAATAGAGCAATTATATAAGAGTCTCACGAAAAGACTGAGAAGAAGAGGGGAAGAAGAAGATGAGAGAGGAGGAGGTAGGGGGTGGGAGAGTAAAGAAGGCAAGGAGAAGAAAAAGAGGAGAAGAGGAGAAGAGGAGGGGAGGAGGAGGTGGAACTTGGAAGCGTAGCAATCGGTGGAGTGACGACGGCCCCGGACGCACTTTCCCACCAGAGCGGCACCGGGTCACAACGAGGGCCGCACTAGCAGTCTCTCGGTATCGGCCCCACTGCGGCATGGGCATGAGATGGCTTTGAGTTATGCACCTGCCACCCATGTATGTAGGTATGTACTCTGCATGTACATGTACGTACATAAATACTCCGTGTACTACCTATGTTGCACATCAGGCAGTCAACTATCAAGACGAGAGTGGTATACGTAATCCAAAGGTGGCGGGGTAGAAGTAGGCAATAGAGCGACAGCGTAGATAGTGATAATATGCAAGAACTGGCGGGAATCTCGTGGCATCATGCAATACGTTGCTTGCTATGTATGGGGGCGACGCCGATGAAGACATGGCATTGCCCCGATACGCGGGATACGGTGGAGTTGGCGACCCCACGTTCGCTGGCTGACGGGCTTTATTAGTGGCGCTTCAGGCTGACGTCCTGAGGCATGAGCGGGGTCCACCCGAAATACCGGAGAACGGGACGCCGCCCGGTGGCGTTCTGGTGATGTTTTCTAGTCGTTTTCCAGACGCGCGGAAGGCGTAGGTACCAGTCTGTTGCTGCTTGCCGCATTCTGCATAATGAAATTCCACAATCGTTCAACCATTTGTCCTGCCTTTTTGCTGTCGCTTTGTCGGTCTTTGTCGGTCTTTGACGTCCTTGTGGCTCATGGCTTGCAGCGCGGACAAATCATGCCATCCCCCACACCAGGATCCAGTTACGATGCATCTCTTCGATGCATATAGGTTACAGGTACCTTCTATGCGTCCTGGCTGGTTTGGGCTGCAGAGACGCGCAACCGACCGACCGATGCTAATCGCCATGGCAGTCTCCAATCCCATTTGTGTATACTCCCTGCCGAGAACAAGGAGCACAGCTCCCACATCCCGCCCACATTCCGAAGCCAATCCGACGGATGACGGCATGGCGAGCTCAGGGCTTTTGTCGCTATCCCCTGGCAGCTACATACATAGCTACTCCGACCTATGTACCTACATAATCACTAGAGGCAGCTTAGCTCGCCAAATCCGGCGGCCGCCCCAAGTGAGACAGCGTCGAAGCGGCCATGATACATATCAAAGACGCGTGGTTTAGACAGGTTGATCCGCGGTGATGGAGCGAGTTGCGCAATTCAAGACTCTGAGGCAGTTCAATATACATAATCCGGAGACCGGTACGGGTACTGTACATACGTCCACGTACATACATATCCTCCAGGGGGCCGCGGCGGTTGGCATCCGTGACCCGAGCCGCTGGAATGGCCTGTCAGTGAACATGGGAGGCAGCGGGGATCTGTAAACTTGCCGAGTTTTCTCTAACCGGTCTGCACATTTCTGTCGTGGAAATCTGGTGCATCAACAACGTGGCCTGCAGGGTTTGCATGGACGCAATACATATTGCCCAGGAACCGACGTGCAACAAGGTACTGCATGTATTGACGAAAACGAAAAACACTCAAGGAAAGAGGATGGCTCCCGACTCCGAGTCCCCGACTCGTGGGAACCCTTATTGAGTCTTGGCTTTTGACAGCCCGACGAGAATGCGGCTTTCATTTTGACCATGTGCCTGCGCTCTTTGGGGGCCATGACATGTTTCCTCCCTGATACTGCCGATCGAAAAAGGACCATCTTCACGAATCAACGCAGACGTTCCCTGGCCAGCCCTCCTGACTCGCTATTGCTAATTGCCTCCGCTTGATGTCTCGCCGCTCGCGATTGCGGCGATGCTGCCTCTACAATGTAGGTATGTACATACCGGTATCCCTGTCGTCGTTCGTACCACTTTGTGCCATATGATTTATCTCTTAAGAATCGGCCAGCGGCAGACTCACAGTGTACCTAGGTACCTACATACATGTACCTACTCGTGAGTCGTAAGTGAAACTTTTAAAAAAAGACACCCACTATATCTAGGTGTCTTTTTCAAAAGTTTCACCCACGAGTTAGGTATGTAGTCCTACAGGCTACAAGTATCTACGTACCGATGCACTAAGCTCATTTAGGCCGTCGAACCAGAGGCAAGCGCGATCCACTGTGCGATTCGCCGAGGACTTGCCGTTGTCTGTCTGCGCTCGTCATCAGAACTTTCAACTGAGGCCGAGGAAAATCTTTACCTTGCCAAGCCCGTCGCTCTTTCGCCATACCTCTCCTCTCCTCTTCTCTCTGCAACTCAGCGATCGTTGCCTCTTTCTCAGGCGCCATCTCCGACAGCAAGTCCTCACCTTCAAACGCTTTAATCCACACAACCCTCTCTTTCTCCCTCTCCTCCGGACTGTGCAAGGCTACGGTGCACAGTCGAAGACCCCTGACTCAATCGATTCCCTTTTCCAGCTACATGCAACGAGAGCCATACGAGTATTCGGAACGTCCTCATAACGACAACATACCATCAGAATCGTCCTTCGACCCTCAACATGGCCTTCTTCAACCGCGTGACCCCAACGACGCCCGTCCAGTGCGCTCCGCGGCTTCTGCCAGTGACTCTCACACTGTCTCGCCCCGCTCCGTCTCGGATAATCGACGCGACGCTGATGTTGTCTCTGTCGATGCCAATCGACTCGACGAGAAACTACGCGGACTAACTCTTTCCAAGATTGGGAATGCTGCGTGCCGTCAATCTGCCGCCGGTCAGCGAGTGTCCGAGTACGAAAATGCTTTGACCCCGCCAATCTCGAGGCAGGCTTTGGGTTTCAAGGTCATTCGACGAATTGACTCATCGTCCAACGCCGCGCAGCTGGCAAATTTTCCCAATGGTCAGCTCATTTTTGCCCTCGTTGTAGATCTCTCTTGATCTTACTCGTCAATGGCCGAGAGCGGCCCAAATTAGAGGCACCGTAACTTGTGACAATATGCTAACAAACGACGTGCATTACAGAAATTCTGACACATGTCTTGTCCCACCTGCATCCGGACTCCCATGCTGCCGTCGCTTTGGTATCCAAGCGCTTCTACCACTTGGTAACGACATCGCACGCATGGCGTATGGCTTTCATGCGATACTTTCCCGGACCTACGTGTCTTGATCCCAGGAGTGCCAGGAGCCAAGCGCACGTCTGGGCAGGGACAGTGTCTGACATTGTGCGATCAGAGACCCGGTACTTTGGTCGGCTGACACTGTTAGCCACCTGGCGGAGCGAATATGTTCTCAGGATGCGTCTGATGCGTAGTTTGGCGCGAGGCAAGCCCGGAACGAGCGCAGGGGGTACCGGGTTATCCGGAGGTGCTGGCAAACCTGTCAAGCGCAAGAATGCTGTTCTGACATACAACTCCAAGCTACCGTGGCTGATCACCAATATCCATGCTGTATTTTCCAATGGCAAGAAGCCTCCTCGAGCTGTTCAGGGTGCCGGCGATGTTGGTGTCGCAACCATGAGCGACCCTTCTACTGGCAAAATCGAGAAATGGGGCCTTGAAGATTCGTTCTCATCTGCTCAGTTGGAAGAGGTCGTGCCCAGTATCGTCCCATATGGGCTTGGCGAGGGTCCAGTTGCCATCCCCAATATCATGGATGTCAGCCAGCCCTATGGCATGATTACTGGCGAAGGCTTCCCTGGCGGCCGTGCCTACTTTCGAGGCACCACCGAGGCTTGTGGACGATATCTAGGTGGCGATAGGGGTGTTGTTGATATGTGTTCCGATGTGCCAAAGATTCCAGAAATGGCCGACTCCATCTGCAGCGTGTGGATTGCAAAGTCTCCTGCTGTGCCCGCGACTACGCAGGGCCTGTGTGGTATGCTTACTGGCTCTGCCCTTGGTGTAGTCACCGCGTACGCCCTTGGCGGCGATCCCAATGGACCGCGGTCTGGAAATGGCCACATGACAGTCCGCTGGGTCGTCAGCCCCGGTGTTCCCATCATTTCACTCAAGGTGGATGATCAGTACAACATGAAGCGGAGATCATCTTCGAGGGTGTGGGCTGTGGCCTTGAACGCGTTGGGTGAAGTGTTTTATTTAACAGAGCCTCCTGTGACAACTGTAGCAGCAACATTCGATCGTCGCAGTGGCTCAGATACAACCAGAAATGCCTGGCTCGCTGGCAGAACAGCCTATTGGCACCTTGTTGAATCCACAAGACGTGCCGCTCGTTCTGACGCAAGAGACAGATACGCCATACGCGGCGCCTACACGCCACGGTCACCATCCAACGACATGAAGCTCAGTAGAGACCAGCTTGCAGCCGAGGCGCGTGAGATTGAAAAGTTTCTTCTGTACAAACCATCTCATTTCCGTAAAGTCTGTCAGGGCTGGGACATGCAGAGGAAATTAGAAGTTGACTTTGCAGCTGACGATGGCCAAGGCGCTGGGGAGAGTGTATTTGTCATTGACTGTGGACTTGTCTCCGAAATGCCTGGTCGTGTCAGGCGTTTCACGCGTTTGCTCACCTCAACTGGTTCATCGCACGGTTCTAGCCCCCAGAATTCGTCTCCTCCCAAGGCTCTCATCACTGCCGCAAGCGGCATTGCCATGAAGCCACAACCATCATTGCTTGGATATGCGAGCATGAATGCAGACGCGGAAGACCACGTCTTCCAAACGCAATCACTACGTCCACCGCCCCCTACTTCCGCGGCACAGGCAGTCTCGCATGGCTTTCAAATACTACAGGATTGGACATCCGTAGCATTTGAGTTGACAGGTATCTCAGAAACGGCAGTCATTACGTCTAGCTGCCTAGACTGCTCATCTCCTTCACTTTTGACACTGGGCGAAGATCCATTGTACACAGCCAGTAACGGCTGTGCTCGAGATGCTAATACAGCAAACTTTTCAACGACGTCCTCAACGACGTCCTCGACGCCGTCCGCGGCAAAGCCTGAAACTGCCGTTGCTGAAATTCCTGGTCGCCGAGCTCGACTTTTAGCCGTGGGGACCAACACGGGTGTCGTTATCGCCTGGAATGGCCGTGATCGTCTCAGACAAGGATCTGCTCAGCCCATTCGCGTTCTGCAGACTGATTCGCCCGAGATATCTTGTGTGGCGGCATCTGCTTTATATCTGGTGCATGGAGGCAGCGATGGACTAGTACAAGCCTGGGATCCTTTGGCCTCTATCACGGGACCTATCCGAACGCTCAACCCCCGCTCCAATGGTCGGATTCCTCGACACATGGTGTCTATGAATCCCGCTCTTCGCCAGGGTAATCACACAGCCGTGGGTGCTATCTTTCTTGATCCGGACCCTACAGTTCTCAGCGGCGTTTTGTCTTTTGGTGTTTTTCTGCGATACTGGTCGTACAGTTCGTCTGGCCATCCCATTGGCAGGAAGCGTCGCATCCGCCACTCAGACGTACATGGACGTATTGCCAGTCGTAGGCTTGGAGGAACCGTGTCCGGCTACATTGCGGCGGAAGAAGCCGAGCTGCGCAAAGAAAATGAGGCACGTGCTCGAGAACAGGCTCATCTGCGCAAGCGCTTCGGCGTGGGCGCCTTGGGTGACCTTACCGAGGAAGAAGCGCTGCTGTACGCCCAGATGATGTCTGAGGAAGCCTACTTGCAAGACGAGCAGCGGCGTGTAAGCGACTCTGCAGCCGACACCAGTGTCGATACCGCATCGTCATCATTCAGCGACCCCGCGGCGGCAGATATCCCGACGCCGGAACCCAGCGTCACGGACATGACCTTCTCGCGGCGCGTGGTTTACGAGCCAAAGATAGCATCGCCCGCTACCGACATTGAAGAGGAGAGTGAATTTGATCAACAAATTCAGCAAGCTATCCGCCTATCCTTGCTTGAGGGCGCCACAGACACGGACGTGGGGCAGTCACCTCGTGCAAACAGCACAGGTGAATTTGATTTCCCCGTCAAGGTGATGGTCAGGAGCAGGAAGAACAAACCTCCAGGTTGGGCATCCACCTCGCCCCGCTTAACGCAGTACGCATCAGCTATGACGATGCTTCACGGCGACGGAGCATCGACTAGTCGTGGACCAACTACTGAAGACGAGGACTTGGCGCTCGCTCTGAGTCTGAGCATGCAGGAAGGACAAGCTAGTTTGGAAGGCCTTCGTACGCGGGAGGATGAGTTTCCGGCACTGGATATGGAAGGAGCTGGGAAAGGCAAGGGTGTGACGCCCTGGTAATTGATTTTGGGATGCGGGTAGAGTTGTATATAATGGGTACGGGCATTTGCTTTTCATATCGTTAATATCGTGTATTTATTTGAGCTTTTCACGGTCTGATTACCTAGCTTTTCCAAGCTTCTTGCGTTAGGCTGCGGTGGTCCTGCATCCTTGTCTCTGAATCTGTCAATTAGTCAATCTCGTCTCATGATTTTGTCGTCAGATACGTATATAGCGCTCTCTTATACTCAACATTTTGCTTTGCACAACTACACGGTGTTTTCTTCTTCTTTTCCGGGCCTTCGTCCGACGTCGTGCCTCCTGCCTCCAGTCCGGCCGGTTTTGCTTAGTATCTAGCCGCGTGAGCCCTCGGCCGCCAGAGAGTCAGCGGAGTACACTGTACTTCTCACTTTGACTCCTCAAAGCCGTGAACTTATTCTGTGACCGAGAGGAACGATCGTGACGTGAACATGCTTGCTTTTTCCGAGGCGGTGATACGTGGGGAGTTTAAAGACATCTAGGCCATTTATTCCGTGTCTAAGTCTTGTGTTGCATGTTTGTGTACCGTGTGACGTGTCTCGTGTTATGTATTATGGCCGCCACAGCGCCGCATAATTGCGCACGCACTGTGAATTGAAGCCTAAATAAAGGGGTGATGGGAAATTGGGAATAGGAGTGTCGACAGTCGAGGGACTATGGCACTGAAGAAATCCGAACAACCGAGGAGCGTATGGACGTGAAAGGCGATGAGAACCATCAATGCGAAGCCAGTAGCTAGTAGCTACTAGGCAAACTTCAAAGAGAGGTTGCCCACACGCGCCTTTCATGTAAAACGAGAAAGAAGATGTCTACACGAGACTACAGCAGCTAGGCATCCACGGTCCACGATTCTAGAAAAGGATTGGGGGTCCAAGGCAAGGCCCTGAGAACTAGACAGGAGACCAGTGGAGCTTTGTAGTAGGACTGGAAACCCGGAATTGGCTTTTACGCGGAAATAGTCCATGGAAGGGCGAGTCGAGGTTCTAGAGGGACGATCAGGCGAGAAGGGGAATGCAGCGGAAAAGAGGCGACAAGAGCGATCTGTATCGGGGTTCGGGAATGAGGCGAAAAGAGGAATGTGTCGGAACTATGAGGTGAGAAGAGGAATCTATAGACTATACGGAACTATTCAGCGTGGAGAGGTATCAATGTATCTATATTTGAGTACAAAGAGGCATCAACCCGGGATTTAGGACTACAAGGGAGTCGGGACGGCACAGGCACTTGGCCTTGAGGCCGATCCGAGAACCCCGATAGTGGCCGACTGCCAACGGGCCATGCTCATTCCGGAGCGGACACGACGATGCTGAATTCATCGGAACGCATGACTGGGTCGCCAACTAGGTTGGTCTCGGACTTTCGGTGATTGAGCTGCTAGGTAATAGCGTTCCTAAAAGAATCGAGAACTCTCAAGGTACAAAGTGAGACGACGGAGATGTGGATCAATTCGAGGAAATTCGAAGAATACGAAGCCTGATGAGGTCAGAGGCAGAGGATGTATCAATCAGAATCAGATGGAAGACTGTCAAGTGAATTCTGGATGCCCCGGTCCCTGGCATATACATACACCAAAATGATATCATACATAGCTCTAAAAGTACATACTACAGACGCTAATGGAGGGAGTGATGACCAGAACCCCCGTGAATGCACAGTCTTTCTTGCATAGAACATTCTCGGACCCTCGAATTTCAAAAGCGGCTATGTAGTACATATGTATGCCTGTCATCGTCGCGGTGCAATAGTGCAACAGCAAGAGTGGTCAACAGTAAGGATGCAAGGTTCCCAAAGATAGAAATGGCTGTTTTAAGATGAAATCTACAGAATGAGGAAATGAAGCTAAAGAGAACACGGCGGGTGCGCCTCGCGCATGTAACATGTCTGTCCTAGGTAAGTATACATGAATTCGCAGCCGGCCACAAGAGTCTCTCATCAAGAAGACTCAATGAGTCGAAAGGAAACAAATCAAGAACCCTCTCCTCCCAGAAAAGCCGTAGAGACCAGGAGTAAACAAAAAACTTGGGAAAAACTCCCCATGCAGACCCCGAATAAACATGTCCATGCAAAATTATGCTTTTCCTTCCAGCATTCATCCAAATATCAAAACGCCAATCGCTATGCATACCACTATGCCGCTGCGCGACATGTCCCACCGAGAGATAGAGCTCGAGCTATCCTTGTCCTTGTGCGGGTTCGTCTCGACGGGAAAATGGCTCCGCCGGGTACTCGTGGGGACAATCGTGCCGACAACGCCGCCGCCGCCTCTGAAGGGAAGCGTCATGGTTAATTTACCCACCGTCACACCCATGGGTCCAATGGTGAACGCTTCCCCTGCAATCTCCGTGGTTATCAATTGGAAGTCGGGACCGAGAGTAAACACCCTGCCGTTGATGATGAGGATAGAGGGCGCGATCCGCGTTATGGTTGCACCGCCGACGATCTCGAGGCGAGTGTCGTTGATGCCGGCATTTGGCCCCCCAATCATCATGCTGTGGACAAAAACGCCGAGCGGGCCGATTGTGATGGTATCGTCCTGGATGACTTCGGTTACGGGGGCGATGCCAGGGCCGTAGGTAAGGGTTGTCTGGTGCAAGACTACGACGCTTTTCCCGATGGCTGTGAGTATCTGACCGCCGTCGACGACCACTACGGGCTCAGGTGGTGGCTGAGTAAGGTTGAACGTGAAGACGTTGGTGCCGACTGTAATTCTGTTTGGCGAAACGACCACGTTCTGACCATCGATCATGGTCGTCGTGCTGTATAGCGGTATGGCCATGACCCTTCCGTCGATGGCAATCTCTGTGCCTGAAACGTACACGTTGAGGCCTCCGACTACGCCGCTGGTCGGTGTCGACGCAGTGAAGGCTGTGGGAGCAGGAGGCGGCTTGGTTATCGCCCCCCCTTCACCGGCCACCACTGTCGGGCCAATGGTGAATATTCCGCCGTCAACTGTGACGACCTCAACGACTCCGGACTTGGGCGAGAACGTCTGCGTGTCAATGATGACCTGATCACCGTTGACTGTAATATGGAAAGTCGGTTGAGGCTGGACGTCGGTGACAGGCGTAGTTCCTGGCCAAGGCACCGGCCCCGGCTCTGACTCCGTCTCTGGCCCCGATCCCGACCCAGATCCCGACCCAGATCCCGGCCCCGGCCCCGGCCCCGGCCCCGGCTCCGTTTCTGAAGGAGCGGTTTGTATGGGCGGCGCGGTTTTGTGAACGATGGGGTCCGGAAATGCATCAGACCGACCGTAACTTTGCCGTCGAAGAGTGGGAAACATGACCAAGGGGTTCTTGTCTGTAGTGACAAAGGTGACAGTAGGGCGTTTCGTGGGCTCCAAGAAACCTTGCATATCAGACGAGTGCGGGAACGTCGCAATATCAATCGGCATTCCCAGATCGTCGGTGTCCGTGCCTGTAGGTAGCGGGGAATCGTATGAGTAAGATGATGAACACCAGTGTGGTGTGACAATGGTCGGATACCGAGGCAAATAATGACTGGAGTTGCCCATCAAGGTAACAGTGGATGTGTAAACGATGGAGTAAACGATCACGGGCTGCCCGTCATCGGGGAGCGGTGTGCAAGGCGCGAACAACGTGGTTGACGGGAGAGCCGTTATTGTCTGGGTCGTTGTTCTGATGGCAAGACAACTCCTTCCATCAGTCGGGCATATTGTGCCCCCGGGTCCAGTTCCTGTGAAGATGGTCGCATTCGAGATCGTCATGGGGTACGGGGCCGTGGGTTTGACCCGGTCATTGAGGGTCGATACTGAGCTTGTCGAAGTAGATGAGCTTCCAAGCGTTGTTGAGGACTTGGTGCCGTCCAAAAATGAGTTCAAAGAACTCAATGATGAAGGCCTTGGGTCCCACGCAATATGCATGCCTCTCGCCCGGCCATAAAAGGCCGTGGTCGAGGACAGTGACGATGGTGCGCATAGTCGGCTCGCATTGTCTTGTGCAGGATAACCATCGGATCTGGTGGTCGTTGTCCTCAGAGTACTTGGATACACGTTGATGCATGGGATCTTGGTTGCAGAGAATGGTGTTGTTGACGAGGAAGCTGAAGCCGCGACAGATGCCGGAGTAGGTGTCGGGGCCGACGTCGAAGGTGGTAGTGAAGCTTCTACTGCGGCATCGACCGTGATGTCTCGTCCACGCAGATATCGGCGTCGGTTCGCTGACAGGCCTGAGAACACGTGTCAGAATAAAACTTGGCTAAAGCTTGTGATTCTATTAGGAACCCTCTCAAGCCAGCCTGACCGTGCATAGCAGCATCCGGCCCCGACGCCGACGTACCGTTTACACCAATGGCCGCGCATAGCAGGAGGGCAGCCGTTCCGACTTTCATCGAGGCTAGGAGGACAAGTTGCCAAATGGCGAGCTCGCAGATCGATGTCAAAACGCTGCCCAGAAGGCGTTGCGAGATGAGATACTGCTACAGATGGTTCCAATCCACGACGGAACAATGAGACATCACCTGTGAAACAGCCTCGCTCGTGGAGAGACGAATCCAACCATGACGACAACGCGTTGCAAGTCCAATCTAATTCGGACGGATCAACCGGTCGATGCTGGCGATGACTGTGGCGAAAGCAGAAAAATTTCAACAAAAAATCAGCCTGTTCGCCGGTAGTTGCAGAAGCCAGGCAGATGCTTGTCGTGTGTGATATCGGCGAGAAAAATGATGGGGATGGCTCGTAAGATTGCGACAGAATTGAGAAGTGAAAAGTGAGTGTCCGTCCCTTGCCTCCCTCCGCGTAGGTATTCTCTGGCTGAAGCTGGTGCAGGGAACAGGGAAGTTGCGACGCAACTGCAAGGCATACGAACCAACAAGGTGTCCAGGCTTACTCCGTAGGTATATGTACCTGAGGCTGCACACATCAAACATCGAATCCTTTCCATCCTTCATGAACTAGGGGGACCCCTTTCCCGTGGGCGACCTGCATGGCCCTGACAAGGACTCCTGCTTCCTGTCTTGTGTACGGTGTACCTCTAGGGGACGGGTCTAGCCTAGCGGCCAAGACGTGGATAGACTCCGATAGAGTCAACTCAGCGTGAACAGCCGTGAGTCAACCGGATTTCGTGATTCAACCGTGCGCAGTGACGGCGCGGGTGCCTCCTATCGTGATGTTATTTGTGAGCCCTGTGAGTCTTGAAATATAGGTACTGTAGTTGCGCCAAAGTAAACTGATACATAGCCTATGACGGACGGCGAGTCTGGAGGACAGTTGGACTCTGCTGCCTTCTCAATCCTGGCATCTTATCGCGGCATTACTCCGTAATTTCCCCAATGTTGTGTCTACGGTATGTACTCCAGACTCCAGTTCCCACGTGAACAGTGAACCTGCGTCTTGTGGAGCCGTCGACTCCGCCGTAAAAATACGGAGCACGTTACTCCGTACCTCCGTTCGAACTTCGTATGTACGTACCTCCTGAAGTACATAAAAAGTTAAAACTGCAGTTAAGTGGCTATGTTCCTCCGCGATAGGTTCCCGTTTCCAGTCGAATGGTGGCGCATGAGCTTCAACTTCTTTCAATTGGCCTTTTTAGCAGCCCGTGGGATCAATAAGCCTCCGACGTGGCGCCTTTGTACCTACATAGTTGTGCATTCGAGTCTGGGCCCCTGGGACGCTACCTTGCCCATGCTCCATACTCACGACAATGCCATGGCCGAGATGGAAAGATGGCATAGGTACTCCGTTAGTCCGTACTCCGTATGTACATATGTATGTACCTAGATCATAGATGAACCCAATCCTCATCAAGACGTCAACGCTGACAGACAAGTGGTGCAGAACCACGCTGACTGTGATGTTGCCGCTGCTGTGTCGAATGTCGTCACTCGTGTGCAATTTTCGTGATTTTTTTGTGCATCACGCCCTTACGTTTTGACCGTGGCACCAACAACGTCCATAGATCGGGCCGCTGAGTCCCTGAAATGAACCCAGATGTTGTGTATGCTCGCGATATCATGCGAGCCGAAGCCATCCATTTTGTTATTTCTATAGATGCAGGCATATTCGTGTTGTATCCAGGCAGTTGACCGTATCTCTTCATTGAAGTTCAGGATACTGATTGCTTCACAATGTTCCAAATTATAAGAAAAAGCGCTCAGATCCCATACCGACAGAGCCGATGTCTGTGAGCCATAAGTTGCACGTTGACACGAAGTTGGTGTACATCATTACATGCCAGGTCACGAGAAAGATAGGTTCTCGGCAGTCTCGGTACGAACGCAATATAGGACGATTTTATGTTCATCGGAACAACAAGATGCAAGTCGATCGAGAACCTTCAACCATGCCAGCCTGCCAGACGAAAGACTTTTGCTGATGATGGAGAGCCTTTTCTGCGGCCTGCCGGCTGGTAGCTACCTATGTATTAGCAACATTCCGGGTCGTCGATCAACCTTGTACAACTAAAATTGGTACATATGTAGGCGGGAGTAAAGCATGCATGACTGCACGTAGCATTGTCGAAGCTCAGGATTCGAGGATGGATCAGACGCCATTGGCCCTTGGCCCGGTAGAGATCATGGTGGTACTCCGTGCATAACAATCATATCTGCTTGCTACTGTAGAGGGATCGACCTTCTCCTTTTTGACGTGTGTCTTCCAAATTCAGCATTGAGCCAACCCGTGATAAGGAGCGATCGGCAAGGCTGAGCAAGCAGATGGCTGAGAGACAGAGTAGGGGTCTTAAATAGTCCCGTCAGCGCACCGGAATACACATTCGAGATGCCTGAGAGATTGAGTGTGCAAAAAATGCTGCTGTGAAGAACGAAATGAAGAGTGCATGATGTGCTGAGAGGATCAGACGTCTCATGAATCTGCCGGCCGTATATAACAGTACACTCACGGGGTACAGCTGTCAGCCCTTTGACCACGTGCCAGACAGCCGCCACAAACCTACAGATGTGACATATGCAATCATAACTCGAACATCAATTAGGTACTTCTAAGTTCTGGTTTTCACCAAGCTGCATGTTGGTCATGCAGCACAACGCCAAATTCTATACTTACGCCAGCCGGCAAGACATGGAAGAGACCATATGAAGGTCTAGGGTGCAAAGCAACCAGCGGCAGGCAATCAACGCACAACAAGTGTCAAGCGCAATGAATGGGTTCGCACCGAGCTGGTTTGTATCAGGCATTACCGTCCTCAGCGACGGCACGTATCCGCAAACTTGCACACTGATGAGTGTTTCTAATTCGACGATACCGAGAAGCATGCAGAAAGATTAGGAGACTGTTTCGTATTGTGAAGCGTGGAGAACGAGGCAAACCCAAGCCTGGGCTGGCTGTGTAACGTGTTCTATCGGCTGAACAGCACAACGGCATTGATGACGATGTAAGATTAGATTGCGATTGGCCGCGCAATGCTCTTCTAGGTATGTATGCATCAAGAGTGACCAAGAGCGCGAGCAATCATGCAAAGGTTGTAGGAGTTGTTTCATGCCGCGTGGTAGCAACGGCAGATCTTATTCGTACAGTCTCAGCCTCTAGCGCGATATCGGATATGCACACATCACTCGTCGGTGATAAGCAAGCGAGTCAGAACGGAAATGTCGTTATCAAAAGGCCTATTGTACTCCGTACGGAGTACAGACATACAAGGAGGTATGTACGTATTTCGCGCCGCTCAACGGTGGAGAGACGGCTATTGACCGGGGATCTCATAGCTGAAGGATCTTGATCCCTTCATGCCTCGTGCAGACACGATAAACGCGAAGATCACCAAACGAGCCGCTCTACCGGGAGGAAACGGTTTGGTTCAAGCCCGAGATGGCTTTAGACTTTCACTCCGTACATGCTCCGGGCTGGTCTGTGACGAAACGAGGAAAGCATTTGGGAGCGCTCCCCGCCTCAACACCCAGCAGCACGCGAAACTTGCCTGGTGATGAACATTGATCATCCCCGGAGGTTGATCGCATCAAATTGCAGCATCGAAAGCTTATTTGCGCGTTAGTGTCAGGGACACGGCGTAGGATTCTATCGATCCTGTCTAGGTACCTACGGAGTATACCTAGATGGAGGTTCGCTTGTTGTTAAGTTGTTGGTGATTGATTCTTCTTTTCTGCTGCTGGCCCCTGGGATCAACTCCTGCCATTTGGTCAGCCTTGCAGCCTGCAGGACACGATACGGAGTAGGTACTCCGTACAGGCCAAGCAAACCGTGCTGAGTGCGTGGCGGCGGAAAAAGCCGCCCAGGAGCCAAGGAGTTTCATGCTCATCAGGCATCTTGTTTCTTGTATCCACCACCCCCGCTCCACAACACGTTGTCGATCTCGGCATCCGGGAGCCCTCGTGGCCTAGGCCCCGTGGTGCGACCGTGACGAGGAACTTGGGTTGAGACTCGAGGCAGATGATGATGGGTCACGATGCCGCGACACGGCCTCGGCATCGGAGGCCTGCTCGAGAACCCACCGAGTGGCCGGCACGGTGACGTGATCTGTGTTTGGACTGCGTTCGATAGCATCGTGCCAGACTCGCGCCAGAATCGCGCCAGAATCGACACCCCGCGGTGCGTAGGAAATTAGTAGCAAGGAACTCGAGCGGATTCTGATTCACTTGTGTGGCCCGCCTGCACTCCTTGTCTTGGGCCAAGCACTGCCACCGTGCGTGCGCCGAGAACTGTTTGGGGGACAACTCGAGCGACTTCGTGTGGTGTCCTTGGAATCCCTTCGCGACCCCTGGCAAACCCTCGCAATCCCCCACGCGGACTTGAGAATCTCGCGATCGTACTGCAAACAGGCTGACGATCTGGTCTGGCGGGTTAAGACTGGGAGCGACTCTGCCGATTGGGAGGCAGTAACATTGGACCTACATATGTATCGAGGCTGGGCGGGCGTCTTGTCTCGTGGCTTCGGCCGGCGTGGAAAAGCCCCTGTCTCGGCCCGCTGGCTGTGCGGCTCCAAGCCTCCAAGTGCCTCTGAACGCCCGTCCCGCCGTCCAGTCCTCACATGCAATGTCCCACGTTGCCAAATTGCGCCAGTCATCTCCCGGCCCGTCCCCTAGTCCGATTGTCATGTCTAAATCCTCAGATGGCCTTGGCGGGCTGGTGTCGCTCGTCGTCTTCACTCTCCTCCCACTCGCTGCTCTCTCACAACGTTTACCACGTAATAACGACGACTGACGCTTCCACGATTGTTCTCGATTCATCCCACGATCCGGTCGCGACGAACGCCGATTCTATACTCCGCTTGAGTCCGTTTTTGAGGCTTTTTGCGTCTTCGAGTTTCTTTGCGTCTTCTGAAGCAGAATAAACACGCTTGCCCGACCTATCTGGACCTCGACCTCGACCTCGACCTCGACCTCGACCAGGACCGGACTGCCTGCCGCTAATATCAGATGTCTTTTCCTCGCCAACCATTTCGAACGGCCGTCTAGAAAGCCGCGGAGAACGAATTCAGTCCCCGTCGGCCTCCAATGCACGTCAGGATCGTCTAGATGAGTAGTCGGTAGTCTGGGAGTGGATCGCATCGACGGCTTTTCGGAATCTCGCGAGTCCTGGCGGATCAAGTTTCGAGTGCGAAAGCGAGACGGGCCCGCCCGAGATGAGATCGGACGCAGTCGCGACTGCAGCCGCCGCCGCCGCCGCCTCGCTTGCTCCCGTGACCACGCCCCTTGCACCGCAGCCCGTGGCTCTCAATGCTTCAGAATGGTTCGTCTTTCACCTAGCTTTGAGTTTCTGGGTCACTTTGCTTGATTGCAGACGATGTGATGCATGGCCGGGCATACATCGTACTGCACTGCATCCTTGTAACTAACAATAGTCTCAGGCTGGGCGTCGATGGCAACTGGTCTACATACGCCTTTCTTGTAGGAAACAACAACCCCGTCAATGTTTTGTTCAGCACAACCATATCGGAATTCTGGGCCATCGGTCCAGGGGGCTGCCCAGATAAGCAGGGTAAGTCGGCTCAATGTGACCACTGGAAACTAAAGGCGACTGACCCGGGGCAGCTGAACTTGAATGCACGACGAATCGTGGAGGCATATATTCTCCAGGCCAGTCCAAAAAGTGGTCGGGCTTGGGCACGTGGCAGCTCGGACTTCCTGATTTAGGCACGGGAGGAAGCGGACAGTACGGGTTCGATACGATTGCGGCCTCTAGTCCCATCAACGACATTGCTTTTGGCATGACCAACGTTTTGATGTCCGCTATCTCGTCGACTGATTTTTATCTCGGGTACTTTGGAGTTGGCCTTCGGTCAGGTAGCTTCGGTGACGTCGTGGCTTCACCTCCCTTGCGGCAAGCAGTGTCATCATTCGGATGGATTCCAAGCTACAGCTATGGCTACACGGCTGGAGCGTCTTACCGTGCGTCTCTCTTTCTTGCTTGTTCTTCGTCTTCCACGCGTCGAGTCCAAGACGCCAACAGTACGATAACCGCGCTATGCTAACACAGTGCTTTAGGAGGTGTTGTTGGCTCTGCGACTCTGGGAGGTTATGATGCTGCTCGATTTGTTCCACACGATAACATATTTCCCATGGAGCAGACCGAAGGCGCTCCACGGCCTCGCGTGCGCGGTATTGAGATTTCCGCCAAGAATGGTAGCTTGCCGGCAGGATGGGCTTCCGCGACCCGGCTTTTGATGACGTACAATCAAACCTTCACGGCCGTCATCGACACTACAACGCCATATCTATGGTTTCCGGGGGCAATTTGCGATGCGTTCGCCAAGGCGTTGAACTTGTCGTATAATGACACCTTGGGTTTCTATACCCTGACAAACGAACAATATGCCAATTTCACGGCCTCCACCAATTCCCTGTCCCTCAAGTTTAGCTTCTCAAGCAAGGACAACAACGATAATTTCGGCCTTCCTCTGAATGTTCCCGGCGTCGTGAACATTACGCTCCCCATCCAGTCGTTCGTGGCTCTACTGCAGTATCCTTTCATGAACGCAACGATACGGCAGGACGATTCAGCCGTGCCATATTTAACCCTTCGAAAGGGAATCAGCGGAAACTTTATCATCGGCAATGCCTTTCTGCAGGAATCGTATCTAATCACAAGATATGACTCTGCCGCTTTCTCCATACACCAAGCTCGCTTTCCCCTCGATCCGATTGGTGGTGCGCAGCTACAAGCAATCTACCAACCACCTGACAGCCCGTTTCCGCCTCCGGTCAATCCTAACGTTAGCACGGGACTATCGACAGGGGCGATGGTGGGCATTGCCGTAGGCGTCGTGGCGTTTGTATCGCTTTTACTCCTGGCTGGGTTCTACTACAGACGCCATAGACGCCAGCAACGGGAGAGGGTCGGGCACGAGCTGTACGACGTCAAGGACACGACGTCCACGCTGTCGCCAGAGGACTCACAACAGGGGCCCATGTCCCGATTGGTATCGCGAATCTTTGGTCGACGGCTACTACCACAGGAAACCGCAGCCGCTGCTGACTTAACGACGACAGAAACTCGGAGTGCGTTGGAAGCGCCCGACTGTGAGATTTACGAATTGCCTGCTCCAGTCCCCCCCGCCGAACTGGATGCAGGAGACGCGGACGGCCACTCCATTATGGACGACACAGATCTCGGCACCGACAGCACCCATAGCCTAACAGCGTACGAAATCGCACGAAGGAAGCTGGACCGCCAGTTGCAAGGCCCGGTCCCCGAGTACACGCCGTCAGCAGAAGGCTCTTACGCGCCGCATGAGAAGGCGACCATTCCCGACATGCAGCCCCTGGACGCTATACAACCTCCTCTTGCCCTGCAGCCTTCACCCATTTCCGCCCGATCTCGCGGCGCCGACTCCATGACCATCCACACATACGTTGCCTCCGAACCGTCACCGGTATCACCCCGAGGAGACTGGAGCCCAGCAGAGTTTCCATCTCCAGTCACACTCTCACTGCTGCCTGGATCCGTGTACTCGGGACAAAGAAGCCGGGGCTATTCCACAATCAGTGGATCGTGGTCTGTAAATTCCGGCATCGCCCCTTCAACAACAACTTCCGATCATCAAATACCGCCTCTCCCTACATCGTTCCAGAGAACGCCCATCGACCAATCGAGAGTGGTGTGCCTGGGACCCATTCCCGCAAATGCTCAGCTTCCCGGTCCCAGCGGCGCCACCAGATCGCGGTCGCGATCGCGGTCGCGCTCGCAGTCAAAGTCAAAGTCGCAAATCGCAACAGAAAACGGACACGGCCCGCCACCTGCACTGGTTTGTGCAGGGACCCATACCCATACATCCATGGGCAGCCTGGGCAGTAATTTCACGGAAGAGGAAGAGGAAGGGGAACGGGAGGGGGAAGGGGATGTTGAGACAGCGGTCCAGCAGATATCGCCTCACGCGGAGGTGTGCCCATCGAGCGAAACGTCCAACCAAGCGATTACTATCGACGTGACGAGAGAGTACGCTCCTGTCGTGGCTGTACCACCAGAGACGGAGACGGACGCTGACGCACCAATGGAGTGGACAAAAGACGGGACGTCTCTGAAAGCGGAAGCGTCAGTCTCGGATAGTTCATCTGAAGGTGGACGGATAGATCCTGGACGAGACCTTATCCATGTGCCGCAGGTGGCTGATAAACGGTATAGCTGGGAGGAAGGAGTCGACACGCATAGCAATAGAGAGGGGAAACCTGTCTGATGCTGTGTTTGTCTTTTATCTTATTCTTTGCTTCTTTTTTTGGCTTCTCTCTTCTCTTTATCTTCTTTGTCTACAACTTCTCTCTGTCGTGTTTCCTCTTTTTTCTCTTTTTTCTGGGGACGCATCCCACATTGAGGCACTGTTTCCTTGATGGGGGTTTCCGTCTTTTTTGTTTCCTCATTACGGCTTAAGGGATCACAATAGCGAAGGCGTTTCTTGGGTACATGGCTTCGTTGGATGGGATTTAATGTCACATAGGCGCATTGACGGTGCAAAGGGCATGGTGAATCGTTGGGAATGTGTGAGGCAGGTATTGGTGGGTTGTATGTATGTATGCATGTATAGATATGGAGTATGGAGGGCTCAGGGGGTTTAGTTTTTGTGGTATAGCCGGTAGAGGTTTAGAAATAAAACTGCTGCTTCACAACATGTCGGTTTTCTGTCCTGGCTCGATTCTTTCTTAAATCTTCATTTCCCTTTACTTTTGCGACCAGCAATCTAAAGTATCAGTGACTATCTCATCATCTTTCGCCTTTCTACAAGTTTCGTCCTGAGACCTTGACTCCTAGTCTCCTACGCTCGGAGACTTGGATCTGGAAACTCTTACTTGGCAGCATCGGACGTTTCTACTGCCGGGCGGTCAACAAAACAGAGTTTTATCCAGAAGGGGTCGCGTCTACCTTAGGGAGATCAAGGAAAATGACTTGGACAAAAAGGTCGTGAGAGGGCTGAATAAGCGAGGGAAAGGGAATCATGTGCCGTCACGGTGCAAATATTCGGGCGTGATTGGACGCCGGGCGGGGAGGCCTGGTTAAACGTTTCATCTCATTCTGTTCAAAGTTTGAGTCTTGAGAACAACAGAGGAGTTTCAAGTGCAGATGCGGAAGATCTGTTTCTCGTTCAACTTTCAAGGGACTGGACTGTTTGATTGATGCAGGCCTACCTAAGGTACATACCCGGAATGGGTAATGTATGTACATATGTTACATGTATGTTTGTATGGTTTCGTAGCGTCAACTATTGGATCTTGAATGCGATATCATGTTTCGGACTGCACAAGTGCCCACATGCTACCTATGTACTTCGCCACGTAGACGGGTAAATTCTCCTAAAACAACAACCAGGCGTGATTCCTTCTTCGATATGTAGTTGCCCCATTTTCGGGACGGTTCGGGACGGCTATAGAGGGGATGGCACCGGTGAGTCGTGACCGGCACCGCAGCGGGAGAGATTGACCGGGCCAAATTTGAACAACACGTGGGTTCACCTATCTTTTAAGCTTTGTAGTTGAAGCTCTTTGCCATATGCATAATGCCTTATGTGCAGCGCAGCAGCGCCAGATGATAGCCGCTCTAACTGCTTATCCTCGTGTAGACGTGCCTACACCGTAAACGAAGGGGCTGGAGGCATCTCATCTTGATTCTTGCTTGCTCAACATGAGTTCTTCTTTCTATTGATTCGTCTATTGTTTCCATCTCTCGATTCATTCATCTTTTTCAAAAAAAAGAAAAAGCAGAAATCACCAAATCTCCTGCCACCATGTAATCCCGTCCAACATCTCCCTCTGCCTCTCCTCCTCCCCCCTCTCCAAAAACCCCTCCGCCAAAACCCGCTTACACGCCTCCGCCATCTTGGACGATCCGCCACAAACAACCACAATGGGCCGCTGGGGAATTACTTCAGCGAGTCTCTCGGCCTGCTGCTTAATCAGGTCCTGCACGTACACCTTCTGGGGCTGGTCCCGCGAAAATGCCGTAAAGACAAGCATATTCGCCTCCGGGGCCAGCGCCTCCCATTCCTCCGCAAAAAAGTAATCCGCGCCCCGATTACGATTACCAAAAAAGAGCATCGTTTGGGGGCGGGCCCCTGATGGTAACTTATGGGACAAGCGTTCTTGGATAAGGGACCGCACGGGGGCGATGCCAGTGCCAGTCGCAAAGGCAATCAGCGGCCTTTCGGCATTGAGCGGTCCGTGAATAGCCGACAGGACGGGCTTAATAGTGACAGACAGAGTGGAGGGATTTTGAAGGAGAGATATGTAGCGCGAGCAGAGGCCCTGGCGGGGTTTACGAAGGATAGTGCGGTACTGGACGAGCGCGATGAGGAGTTGTATTCTTGTGGGTGAAGGCGAAGAGGCCGAGGAGGCTGCGGATAGGGGGTTGTAGTTGGCGATGCTGAAATCTCGACCGCGTATTAGGGGGAATACATCGAGGATGCGATGTGCCGGCACGCGAACCGAGTCAAATTCCTCGAGAACCTCTATGATGGTACGCCGTGAGCGGGTCGCATAGTCGAAGTACTCGTCTAGGTACTCCGTCATGGTGAACTCCAGCAGTCGGTCCTTGTGGTCCTGGTTGTCAGAGAAGTAGGACAGGTTCTTGAGGAATGAGCGCCGAGGTACGGCATTGATGTCGATGTTGTGGAGCAGGAGATCGCGGAGGGTACACGGTGAAGGGGCGTGTAGGCCCCCTGGGAGGGAGCACAGCGATAGATCGAGAGGCTCGTCGGCGATTTGGTCCCACTCCATGAGCGAGATGACTTTTTGGACATCCTCCGGGAAGTTCTTGGCGTAGACTGTGACACAGTCTCCTGGGTTTAGGGCCAGGGCCTCGGGAATCTCTAGGGAGATGAGGCGGACGTCTTGCCAGTGTGTCGGTGGCGTGATTCGCTTGTCCTCGATGAGTGTAGCACAGTGGCTGTTTGGGACGGGGAGGAGATCCGACGGCGGGGCGGAGGGAAGCTCTTCCGAATAGTCTTGGGGGATGTCTCTGCGGCATTGGTTCATGGCAGGAGCGAGAGAAAAATTGGGAGGCAGCATCTCGTTTTCAGGGATGGCATCGCGACCTTGCGGGTCTGGATGGTGTTCTGTGAGGTGCTTGCGCAGGCCATCTGCCCAACGGACAAAGCTTCCCTCGATCCTGTTCGGCTTTAGTTAACGAATCTTGAAAGAACACAAACTTTCACGTGAATGGGAGTTGAATAAGAGACTTGGGCATCATAACGAGGCAACTCACCCTTCAGGGAATTGCTCATCAGCTTCGCACGGCTCTAGGAATGTACTGGCACCGAGCTGATCCAAACGACGGGTGAGCTTTCGCGCAGCCCAATTGAACCTTTTTTGCCGCTCACATTAGTCGAATTCATTCTTGATACGAGGCACGTCATGCTGATAATCGAGATGGAAAGCTCACTTGAGATATGTACTATCGCCGAGCCCACAGCATGTATACCGCAGTTCACTCAAGCACCCAGGGGGTAGCTTTTTACGAAGCAACCTCTTCCAAAACGCCAGCGTATTATGAGGCATGTCGCCTTGTCCTGTTGTCGAGATGACAAAAACAACGAGTTCATGTTGGAGGAGTTCGCGCTGTGGTGGTACGGGCCTTGGTTAACCAACCGGGGTCCCTTTTTCTCCATGTTCATCTGTCCATGCACTCTCCCTCGATTGTAGACCTATGCTGTGGGTGAAAAGACTGACCAGATCTACACTATCGAGGTCTTTGACAGTGGTGGTGAAATGGAGTCTCTGGCAGAGTTTGCCGAGTTCCTCCGCCATGTCTTGTGCGTTGCCCGTTTCGGAGCCATACGAGACCAAGATGGTCCTTTTCGGGTGGTCCATCTTGAATGGGAGGGGCCGCGGCTCGCGCGGGCAATTGTACGATACAGATGCGCGCCTTCTTTACGCTCTCTCTTTGGAATATGCAGTGATCTTCTCTGGACATGGAGTCTGACGCAACAGGCCGAATGGGAGCGTAATTTGGGATGGGGTGGCTCAAGAGTCAAGACTCAAAAGTCAAAACTCAGTAACCTTCTAGTGGAGCGGGTCCGATGGCCCGGCGCAGGTGGCGTTGACCGACCCGAGACGAGTCAGCGTCATTTTACATATCAATCGCATGTTGCAGTCCGGGGTAATTTACAGAATGGAAGAACGAAAGAACAAAAGAAAAAGCAAATGCAAAGCCGGCTTTCAAGAGCATTGTTGCTTGTTCGGGAGAAGCGCATCGTACCTTGTCTTTGAACATGAGAAGGCCTTTTTTGTTGCTTTGTTTGCAACGTGACGGCCCACGGGGCTTAACTCCCGAACTCGACAAGGTAAATCCCCGATTGGAGAACTCAGAATGAAGCCTAGCCACGTGAGCACATGGCATTCAGGTCCCATCAGTCAGTCGATTAGCTCACTGAACAAGGCTCATCTTTCTCGCACGAGTTCTCGCACCCTTCTCCTCTGGCTCATCTGGCTCATCTCTTGGCTTGAGCCTTGTTTCAAGCAAGGCTCGGGACGAAAGTGGAGCGGCGCATGGTTCGTGAGATGGGAGCTTCACGCACAATGGAGGGAAGCTCCCCGCGTGGGATCATTAAGCTGGCTTCTCTGGGGCAGAAGCTACCTTGCCTGCGGTATGCTCCCCACCCTTGTTGCCTTCTCCTGTGCTATGCTCACCCAATCAGAGCGTCCGAGGACGGCGGCGTCGGGGCAAGAGCTCACCTCTCAGAAAGCGTTGGCTGCTGTTCGACGACGACGACGACGAGACTTGTGAAGTTGTGTTGCACCATGACGGCGGCAACGGCAGCGACGGCAGCGACGGCAACGGTCAGGCAAAAAGTCTGCATCTCGTGCCATGCACGCTTACTCTGTAGGACAGTACAGGTTGCAGGTTGCAGCCAAACGGTGGTGAATCACGGCACCGAGCTTCAGGTGGTGCAGCGCCTGGCGAAAGAGACAAGTCACATTGCAGCTGAACATGCAGATGCTTGGCATTAATGAGAGGAGGGGCAGCGTCATCGTTTCTCTTTATTCTAGTTTCTGTGGCTGTCTGTAGACTATGACTCTGTGGCTCTGTTCATGTTTTGGTTGCACACGCATAGGAATGCCTGGTGAGTCGGTCACGCGATGCATCGTCTCCCGTCGCGTTGTTTGGTCGTACCGGCGCCTTTTTCCTGCACAATCCTGCACTGCACATGCTTCGCTTGGTGTTGTTCGTCCAATACCTTTGTGAGGAGATGAAAGATCATACACATCCTTTTCTGCACACATGTCAGAAACGAGGCAAAGACTGGCAGACAAGCAGAGATGGAAGCACCCAGAAGGTCACCGCCCCCGCATTGGCCTGTGAAAGAACTTAGAAGTTGAGAAGAATGTACGGAGTACGAAGAATGTACCTCTGAGTCACCAAATATGCGCCCGGGACCTCACTGTAACCGCTGCACCTTCCCGCCATACACTGGGGTAAGCGCTGTGTGCTCCGCTAACTGCGCCCCGAAACAAGTGTTCCCAACCACCCCTGTCCGCCCCTGCTCGCACCTGCCCCTTCTCACTTCATTCCCACCTGCAGCTGCCGCGAGCAAACGCCTGCTCCGAAAAATTATTTCATATCTCGCGACGCCGCTCCGTCTGCCCCCTTTCCTTCTTTCTTCTCCATCACACTCCATCAGCCAAATCTGTGACTCCGCGCAACGCATCGTCGTCTGTCTATTTCAATCCTCTTCTAGGGCACGAAGCTACCCTGACCAAATACTCCCTCCATTGCACCAGAGTTCAATCCACGAGCTTCCTCTCTACCTATCCTGCTCCCTCGGACGTGGCTTTCGCACAAGCTCTACGTTCGAAACGTCATACCCACCCTCGACATCCTTCGCTGTCAACTTGCCTCCTTCCCACCGCCAACATGTCTGCTACCAGCGTGGAGAAGCCCACTGACGCCGCTGTCAATGACGTTGCCCAAGCTCTGAGCAATACCTCAATCAGCCCTGCCGACGACAAGCCCACCGCCAATGAGGCTGCGTCGGTCAGCGCTGCAGAAGGCCGCCGCCTGTACATTGGCAACTTGGCCTACGCGACAACCGAGGGGGAGCTGAAGGACTTCTTCAAGAGCTATCTTGTGTACGTAATGACCGTGTCTACTGTCCAGCTTTGAATCATCAGCCCCTTGTACTGCCCGCGGCGTCGTGTTTGGCCGGTCTGGTCGGTTATGCTATATCGATGGATCAGTCGTTACCCTCGTCTTGTCTCATATTCATGATGCAACACCTCGTGTACACTCTGCATCTACGATGCGTTGCTTACCATTGTGTATAGTGAGTCTGTTTCGATCCCTAAGAATCCTCGCACGGACCGTCCTGTTGGCTACGCCTTTGTAGACCTCTCCACTCCCTCGGAGGCTGAGCGAGCCATTGCTGAGCTCTCTGGCAAAGACGTCTTGGAGCGCAAGGTCTCTGTCCAGCTTGCCCGCAAGCCCGAGACTGCCGCCGAGAAGGCTGACGGCGTCAATGGTGATGCTTCTGGTGCGGACGGATCCCGTCGTCGTGTCTCTGGCCGTGGCCGCGGTCGCGGTCGCGGTCGTGGTGGACGTGGTGGCCGAGGAGGCCGTGCTGGCGTGAGTATTCCTTGACTGTTGTGCTTGTAACCGTCGCATAGGCTAAATCATTCCTCTATAGGGTGCTGTTGAGGACAAGAAGGACGGTGAAACCGCTCCTGCCGATGCCGCCAATGATGCTGCGACTACCCCTGCCGACGCGGCTGGCAACTCTGAGGTTCAACCACTGAAGGACATCACCAATCAACCTCAGAACAAGACTGACTCGACCATGAAGACCAAGACCCAGGTTCGACCCCAGCGCGAGCGTCGTGAGCGTGGCCCCCCCGCCGATGGCATTCCTTCCAAGACGAAGGTCATGGTGGCCAACCTCCCGTACGACCTGACTGAAGAAAAGGTTAGTCTCCCAAGTTGAACATGCGCCGTTGGGAACACAAACTTACGTTAAAATAGCTGGTTGAGCTCTTCAAGGTGTACGAGCCTTCCTCTGCCAAGATTGCCCTCCGGCCCATTCCGCGTTTCATGATCAAGAAACTTCAGGCTCGCGGCGAGGCTCGCAAGGGTCGTGGCTTCGGGTTTGTCAATCTTGCTTCCGAGGAACTGCAGCAGAAGGCTGTGAGCGAGATGAACGGCAAGCAGATTGAGGGCCGTGCGATTGCCGTCAAGGTTGCTATTGATAGCCCTGACAAGACTGACGAGGAGGCCAACGCCCCGGAGGCCGCCGCCCCTCAAGAGGAGAACCAGGAGAACCAGGCAGCCGAGCCGGCGCCTGCCGCTACCACTGCTTAGTGGTGGCACGAAGAGTCGTGATTAATCTCGTTTAGGCAGGAAAACGTAGAAGACCAGGGACGTTTTCCCGCCCAAATGAGACGAATTATGACGAGATTTTTTTCTTGCTTGTTTTTATATCCTCCAATGTCCTATGATTCCTTTATCCTTTGTATTGGCGAGCAAGTAACTGGGTGCTGTTTCATCAAATGACGGGGATGACGAACGCAGGATTCCCCTTGTAGCTTATATTTCTTTTTTCTGACGACAATTTTGATACTTTCGGGTGCGGGAAGAAACAACTTTGATGCCGTTAACGAGGGAGATGGCACATGTATTGCTATTCTAGAAGCCATGTTTTCGGTGTTCAGGTTCTGGCTGCGGTATCAATAGAGATGAGCTCTGGCCGCACAGTTTTTCTCGTGACTTGACGTGAGCTTGAGAGGATGCGTAACGCCGTACTCTGTATTACCTTGGGATATTGCTGGCAAGACGAAGCAATAACTCGATGTAGGTATACCGACGACCGTATGTCACACCTTGCTGATGAACCGTGCGAAGAAAAGTAACACTGGGCGGGGCCATCTGATGCGAGGCGCGACTCGCGAGATTAGTTGAGTGGAGCTGTGATGTCCAAGGTTCCAAGGGCCGCGGCGACGACGTGGCACCCAACCTGACCAACTCTGTTTCCGAATCCTTTGCGCCAGAGACAGCAACGACGACCTCTCGATTGAAAGAGTCTCACTCGAATTCTCAATCGGCCTCAATCCCTTTCCCAGGCTCTGAGGCACAAGCCAGGAACCCGACAATGGCGTCCAAGGCGATGTGGGAGGTCGACCCCGAGACCCGGTCCAAGGTACGTGTGCCCCTGGCTGCAGCAGTTCACGTGTACTCGTTCGTTCTCTTCCCCCATCGTTCTTAGGTTATGACATCTCGCCTACCGGGTCGCTAACACCCCAATTCTCACCCAGCTCGCCGCCCTCCAAAAACAATCCAACAACAATCTCTGCTGCGACTGCGGCGCCCCCTCCCCACAATGGGCGTCCCCGAAATTCGGCATCTTCATCTGCCTCTCCTGCGCGGGGGTCCACCGCGGCCTAGGCGTCCATATCTCGTTTGTGCGGAGCATCTCGATGGATGCGTTCAAGGCGAGTGAGATTGAGAGGATGCGCCAGGGGGGCAATGCGGGATGGAGGGCGTTTTTCGAAGACCATGAGGATACGCAGATGAGGGGGATGAGTTGGGAGGGGGCGACGATTGCGGAGAGATATGGGGGGGAGGTTGGAGAGGAGTGGAAGGAGAGGTTGGGGTGTAAGGTTGAGGGGAGGGAGTATGTGCCTGGGGAGAGGAAGGCTGCTGTGAGCACGAACACGAACACGAATACCAATAACAACAACAACAACACTGCGAAGAGCTCCGGGGGTGCTCCTGGGAGAGGAGTCCAGAGGTCTGGTCCTGCGAGAGGGGGGGAGTGTTGCGTCGGGGAATGGGTCGTTGAGTTCTGAGGGGATCGCAGGAGTGAGTGGCGGGTCGGTAGGAGGTGGTGGGAAAGTCAAGGTTGATGATCGGTATTTTTCAAAACTGGGTGCCGAGAATGCGTCTAGGTCGGAGGCTCTTCCTCCGAGTCAGGGCGGGAAGTACGCCGGGTTCGGGAACACGCCTGGGCCGGAGACGTCGACGGGGCAGGGCGAGATTCCGAATCTGGAGGATCTGCAGAGGGATCCGGTGGCGGCGTTGACAAAGGGGTTTGGGTGGTTTGCGTCGACATTGAGTAAGACGGCTAAGACGGTGAATGATGGGTATATCCAGCCGACGGCCAAGCAGGTTTGTCCAGTTCCAACCCCCCCCCCCCCGAAGTCTCTCCAGTTCTTGAACTTCTTTTTTGCACACGGCCCTCCTTCTTTTTCACATGTTTTTGGCGCCGAGCACTTGTTCCGGTGTCCCATCTCCGACTCTTCATCTTGTGTTTTGATTCTGGTTTCTAATAACCACGTTTTTTTGGGGGGGTTCAAAATTATGCCTACGCTGAACTGACGGAACTGGGTATATAGCTCGCCGACGCAGATTTCGCCAAACAAGCCCAACTCACAGCCGCGCACTTCGCCAAACAAGCCCAACTAGCTGGGCGGTCCGCCCAAGACGGCCTGACCCGTTTCGTGGAGGGCAGCAACGATGGCCCGAGTTCCGGTTCGCGACGGAACGCGCCTCTGGATGAGACCCGCAAGGACTTTTGGGATGATTTCTCGAGTCTGGCTGAACAGAAGAAGCAGGCTGGGAGCGCTGCTATTGGGACGAGTGCTATGGGGGTGGGGAAGAGGGCGGGAGGTGGTGGTGGTGGTGGAGGGGCGAAGAAGCAGGATGATTGGGATGATTGGTGAGAGGAACGGGTGACGGGGTATAGAATGGGAGGAATGTTTAGATTTTCTACGGGGTTTTTTACTGGATTTTTATAGTTTTCAAAGGGGGTGTTCTTTTACTAAATATTTTTATTTATTTATCTTTTATCTTTTCGTTGTGTTTATTCTCTTGGGATGTTTGGTATCTATGGTTGGGGGGGAGATGGATGTGGCGTGCATGTCGGGTTCTTGAGACTTGGAGCAATCTTACAGATAGATAAGTCGGAGTAACAGTAGGATAAGGGCGTGGTACGAGATGGGGGTGTTACATGTACGATGTAAGAATGCGTAAGGATGGAAGAATGGCAAACACAAAATAACGGGACGACGAGCAGTGTAAGCCTGCTGCAATGCAACATCGTCTGGACGCCCCGACTTCTGACTTGTGAAGAGCATGGCATGTGAAGAGAGCAAAGTCTGGGATCAGCCCCTGTCTCAGGTTGGAGTAGGTAATCGACGAGTTGACTTGATTGGGTAATATGCAGATTTTTGATTTTTACTCTGTTATTTTATGTAGCGTCGTGAATACGCTTAATGCGTATTGGTGGCTTGGAGTTTGGTCAATGAGCTATTTTTCTTCTAGGGACAAAACTCGGTGCACTTTTGACCGGTTTCTCTTGTCGACATATTCGCAACTTCATCCTTTATTTGTTCATTTTTCGTCATTTCATTTCTTCATGGCCCGTCTCTTTTCAGTTCAGGATAAGCTTTTCCTTCACGTACTTTAGTCTCTGCGTGACTTGCTTCTTCTTTACTTGCTTCTTTTGAGTCTTGTACACAGCTTCCCCGTCATATGTACTTAGGTACATAGGTACCTAGGTAAGTATGTACCTTTGTAGCTATGTACCTATGTAACGTTGGCACGCTCTATCACGTGATGCATGCGGGTGACGCAGCGGTGACCGGTCATAGCCGGGGTTCGAGCTGACGACGTGACGAAGTCTTTCATACGTCTTCCGACCTCGGTCAAGAGCCTTTGAAGCCTTGAACTCCTCGCCATGCCTCCTGTGAGGATTCTTGTCCCCATCAAGCGGGTGATTGACTATGCTGTACGAGGATCCCGCGCTCCCATCATCGACACTTGTCGCTTTTCTGAAACCTAAAATGGCACTAACATCCCGACGTTCACAACATTCAGGTCAGACCTCGCGTCAACAAGGCGCAGACGGCCGTCGAAACCGCCGGCGTCAAACACTCCATGAACCCCTTTGACGAGCTCTCCGTCGAAGAATCCGTCCGCATCCGCGAAAAGAAGCGCGCCCCCGGTGGCGTGGAAGACATTTGCGTCTTCTCAGCCGGCCCCCCCAAGGCGCAGGACGTGCTGCGGACCGCCATGGCCATGGGCGCAGACCGCGCCATCCACGTCGAGATCAAAGACGGTGAAGACCTCGAGCCCCTCACCGTGGCGAAGCTCCTTCACAAGACTGCCACGGAGCAGAAGAGCAACCTCATCATCCTGGGAAAGCAGAGCATAGACGACGATGCCGCACAGACGGGCCCCATGCTGGCTGGGCTTCTCGGCTGGGCGCAGGCTACGCAGGCGAGCAACGTGGAGTTTGGAGAGGACGGTTTCGTCACGGTGACCAAGGAAGTGGATGGAGGTGTTGAGACGATTCGCGCAAAGTTGCCCATGGTGATTACGACGGACTTGCGGCTCAATAAGCCGAGGTATGCTAGCTTGCCGAACATTATGAAGGCGAAGAAGAAGCCGATCATTAAGACGACGCTGGCGGATTTTGGCATAGAAAATGTGAAGCGCCTCAAGGTGTTGAAAGTTACCGGTGGGTTTCTTTCCTCTTGTTTTGTTGATTTTTTCCCCACGTCTCTTCTTTTTGTTTTCTCTTCCACATTCACGTGCCATAAAATTTCTTTTATCAATGTCCTTGCTAATGCGTCGCAGAACCCCCGGCGAGACAGGGCGGCGAGAAGGTACAAGATGTGGACAGCTTCATTGGAAAGTTGAAGGAGTTGGGTGCGTTGTAGATCCTGGGCTGAGTATTGTTCAAGACACGAAGAAATACATCGGGCCTTTGATAATCATGCTCTTGTGCCTACAAATATGAATTTTGTGCAATGTGTGAGATGCCGCTGAGACGCCGTCACGATGATGGTGCAGCGATTCACGCGGCGGGAAAGCGGAACAGCATCGCATCGCGTGACAGGTATGTACAACCTGTAGGCACCTAATTCGCTTCGAGGCGCGGGTCCACATGCCAGCCCATGCATGTGCTCACTGCTTAAAGCCTTAACCAACCGAACCATGTACCTATGGAGTCTTCTCTACTCTGTGCACTGCATGTAGGTACTTTCATAGACAATCGCATGTTAATCAGGACCCCCCGCCAGCCCACCACCCAATCAACCGCTGCTGATTGGCACAGAACGCCCCATTGTGCCCTTTGATTAATTTTTTTCCCCAATCCCGTCTTCGGCCATCCATCTTTCTCTTCATTCCCCTCCACGGCCAGTCAGACAGAATCCTCACGTCACACAAACCGCGCGAAGCACAAAACAGCACAAAACACATAAGCAAAGCAAATAACAGCTCTTGTTCTATCACATCTCCTGCGCATTGAATCCTCAGCACGTTTGTCCGGCTTGTTGCGAATCCGCCCTTATGAACGGGCGCCCTTCAGTCTTCACCTCTCAGGTACGTGCCGCATATCGGCTTGTGAGTTGCTGCGATTGAGACCTCGCTTCCGAGCGATGTCGCCGTCAAATTTGTCACCTTTCGTTTTTCCCGCTTAAATTTTGTCGGGGTTTTCTCCATTGATACACACGGCGTCACTGAATGCATGCTAACACCTTCTCCAGGATTATCTGTCTGGTTCGTTGCATTGACTCATCGCCAATGGGCACCATGACTCCCAACTGTGTGATTTAACTCTAACATATTTCGCAGACCACCTCTGGAAATCACAATCATCTTAGACTACCGTCCCAGAACCGATCGCCACCTGTTCTCTCCCATCTACTCCCACCTAATCAAGCACCACCCAACTCCATCGCCATGTTCTCTCGACTCACAGCCAATTTCGTGAAGTCGGCTGCTAAGCCGGCGGCCCTTCGCAATCAGGTCCGATTGGCGTCTCAAAAGACGCCTGGAAGCATGGGCAGGAAGGTCCCGTTCAACTCATCTCGCGTCACCGCCCCCGCCGAGTCGTTGCCTGCCACCCTGACCATCCGAGACGGTCCTGTTTTCAACGGCAAGGCCTTCGGTGCCAATGCCAATGTCTCTGGCGAGGCTGTCTTCACCACTTCGCTCGTCGGCTACAATGAATCTTTGTCTGACCCGTCGTACCGCGGACAAATCTTGGTCTTTACCCAGCCGCTCATTGGCAACTATGGCGTGCCGTCGTCGACCCAGCGTGACGAGTACAACCTTCTCAAGTACTTTGAGTCTCCTCACCTCCAGTGTGCTGGAGTTGTTGTGTCCGACGTGGCCCTCCAGTACAGCCACTGGACCGCCGTCGAAAGCCTCGGCCAGTGGTGCGCCCGTGAGGGAGTGCCCGCCATTTCTGGTGTCGACACCCGCGAGATTGTGACATATCTCCGCGAGCAGGGCTCCTCGCTTGCCAGGATCTCTGTCGGCGACGAGTACGACGCCGATGAGGACGAGAGTTATATCGACCCCGGTCAGATCAACCTGGTCAAGCGCGTGAGCACCAAGGCACCCTTTGTCGTCGAGTCTCCAGGCGCCAACCTGCACGTCGCCCTGATCGACTGCGGTGTCAAGGAGAACATTATTCGCAGCCTGGTCAGCCGTGGCGCCTCCGTCACCGTCTTCCCTTACAACTACCCCATCCACAAGGTGGCCGACTACTATGACGGTGTCTTCATCTCCAACGGACCGGGTGACCCTACGCACTGCCAGGAGACAGTCTACAACCTCGCCAGTCTGATGGAGTCATCCTCGATCCCCATCATGGGCATTTGCCTCGGCCACCAGCTTCTGGCCCTGGCTGTTGGCGCCCGCACCATCAAGCTCAAGTACGGCAACCGCGCCCACAATATCCCCGCACTCGACTTGACCACGGGCCAATGCCACATCACGAGCCAGAACCACGGGTACGCGATTGACGCGAGCACCCTCCCAAGCGACTTTAAGGAGTACTTTGTCAACTTGAACGACGGCAGCAACGAAGGCATGATGCACAAGACGCGCCCCATCTTTTCGACTCAGTTCCACCCGGAAGCCAAGGGCGGGCCCATGGACAGCTCCTATCTCTTTGACAAGTATCTGGATAATGTCCGACTTGCCAAGAGCACTGCCAAGGTGTACAAGGATAACACGCCTACGGAGTTTATGCTGAATGTTCTGAGCAAAGAGCGTGTTGGCGTGGAGCCCACGCCTCTGGCTAGCGCTGCCTAGAAGCAGCATCATTGTGGTTTTTGCAAGCGAGGAAGCTGGCGTTTTGTTGTGGACAACTTGTGATTTTTTTCTGATTTGCTTTATTCATTGCTTTTGTTTGTTCACCATGATTGGACATGTTTACTTGTTTTTAGTAGACAAAATTGGTGCTATGCGTCGATGAATATCTACATGGCAGCGAAGTGCGTTAAAATCTTGATGTGCTGAAGGCGATTTACTTTGGCTACTACTGCATTGACTGTATGACCCTGTGAAAGAAGTGTGATGTCAGTCACTGTCTGCTCGTTAAGCGGCATGTTGCGTGGTGGTCCCGCGGCATCGTACGGCATGAGTGCGTGATTGCTTGCTTGCTTGCTTGTGACACGAGCTTGTACGTTGTCGATTTGGGTGTACAACGATATTGGAAGAATTGATGTGGTGTACCGACCAATATGGGATTGTCGATCTTTTGCCTGTGGTACACATACACATACAGAGTCCACACACAGACAAGGCGAACACAGAAAGGCCTGCAACACCAGTCCCCCCAAACCATGCATGCCGTTATGTTCCTTTTCCGCGATTTATTGCGTCGGCCGGCGCCGGGCGGCATCTTCATATTCATCATGGTCTTGTACGGGATCCTTGAATGAGCCTCTGTTTCTTATCATCGCATACCATATAAGGGGCCTCAGCATTAAAAGCACATCCAGGCAGGAGCCTAGCGTTTGTTCCCAAAGTTATTGGCGAGTATCTTGTGACGTGACTTGACCTTGGGGTTGACATGGCACTGGGCAGGACAGGATATGACATTGCATGACGTGGTGTGACGCAACATGACGCGGCATGACATGACGTGTGTGAGGAATCGGATTTCCCTACCGACCCAACCAAAAGGTCAGAACACTAAGCTGGTACAACGGCCAGAGCTGCAACTGAGTAGCCGTCACAACGTGAATATGAACATGAACATAACCTACTTTACGTAGCTCGAAGTATCCGGTGTCGGCTCCTCAAAACTCTGTTTGCTACTCCATTCTGTTCCGGCTTTCTCTCCCTGGCTTGGTCTCCCTGTCTGGCTATCCTTCTCGGGACGTCCTATCCTGGCTCATCCTTTTCAGGTTCTCCGTTCCTGTATCTCCTTTCCGGACTTAGATAGTCCCCAGTTCTACTCTCTTTGCCCACCTTTCCTCCCTTCTCATTTCTTGACTCTCATATTCTGGCTGTCCGTTATTCCATCCTTGATTAGCCGGGAGCACAGAAAAGGCAGCTTGAAAAAGCAACACCATGCACCACTGAATCAGTCTCGTGCTTAATACCTCCTCCTGTACGATTCTTCCCGCCCCCCGCCCGGAATATACCGATCACTTCTGGACCTGTAACCACCACCACTCCCTCCACCACTACCACCAAGTCCTCCTCCACCACCCCCTCCACGTCTCCCCCTCCCACCATCCCCCCTCATCCCCCGCCTACCACCACCACCTCCACCTCCACCACCACCCCTCTCCCGATGAGGCGGTCTAATCCCCTCAAAGATCTCACGCCCGCGATCCACAAACGAGAAACCATCCTCAAACGAATACCGATTAATCTCGCGACCAAGCGGCCTCTTATCACGCACGTAATACGAGCGCATATTCGCGAGCCGCTTCTCAGCAAGATCCTCCGAGACCAAGCTAAACGCAATCGCAGGCTGCGTATGCGTGTACTGTTCCTCCCCTGGGGGCTGATAAGAAGGCGAGTTCGTAGCTGTCTGTCTGCGGGGACCGCTTCCTCTTGGGCCGGTGGGCGGGTTATTATAGACGTCGAGTCTGTCGGAGTAGCCCCGTGGGCCAAGAGGTGCGGAATTGACGCTATCGCGAGGGAGAATGGCGGATGCGGAGGGAGGGAGCCTGGAGGAGGGCGGTGGTGCGAGGGGGCGGTTGCTCGATGAGGAGTAGGAGATCGAGGCTGTGACGAGGTCGGCGTGGATGGTGCTTCCGTCTGCGGAGGGTGTGTAGGTGACTTCCCAGCGGGTGGCGGCTCGTCTGCCGCCGCTTTCTTCCATGGCGATCCATGAGTCCATCTTGTCGGGGGGGATGAAGTCAATGTGTAGCGCCTTTCTGTTGCTCTCGTTGGGCCAGACTCGGCCGTGGAGCAGCTGGCGGACGCGGGAGGCGGCTGACACGGACGAGAGGCAAATCAGCGCGTGGGTGCGGATGAAGTCCAGGTGGAACTTGATGACTATGTCGTCGTCGGGAGGGCTACCGGGCGCGGCAGCCAGAGCGACGATGTGGGCACGGAGATCGGCTGAACGGAGAGGCCGCATGAGATTGTTGATGTAAAGGGCTGACGTCGCGGGATGGATGGACGGCTCGACGTGGCGATCGTAGTCGACGTCTGGCAGGTAGTGAGAAGTATTGTGCTGTCCGACAGGTGAGGGAGACGCGGCGCGCGCCCGTTTCCTGGCAATGTCTTCATCTTGGGGCACAGGGCTGGTTGACCGGCGTTTGCGCTTCTGCGACTCGAGCTGAGATGGTTCGACGGGCACAGGTGCGGCTCTGGAGGGAGATCCTGGGTGAAATGAGGCAGTCTGAGGTTCCTCTGTCGCGTTTCCTGCGTCTTCCATGACGACGTCTTGATCTTCGTCTTGGTCTTGTGCGGTCTCGGTAACGGGAACGGCTGGAACACGGTCTGGAGATGGAGCTTTATCGGCTATTGATGCTGAGATAGGCTCTGGCTCCGTCTTTTGCTGCTGTGGCTGTTCGGGTTTTTGCTCAACCTCCTGCATCGGTTGTTGCTGTTGCTCTGGCTCCGTCTTTTGCTGCTGTGGCTGTTCGGGTTCTTGCTCAACCTCCTGCATCGGTTGTTGCTGTTCAGGTTCTTGTTCAACCTCTTGTTCCGGCTGTTGCTGTTCTGGTTCGTGCTCGGCCGCTTGTTCCGGCTGTTGCTGTTCTGATTCCTGCACTGCTTCCTGCTCAGGCGGTTGCTGCTCTGGTTCTTTCTCGGCCTCCGGCGCTTGCTCTGGCTCTATTGGAGCAGAGGTGTCCTCAGGCTGGAGAATCTCCTCGACGGCGTTTGAACCGCTCGAGCCGCCCACAGGCTCCTGCTCGTGCGCGGCGGACTCTGTCATCCCATTTGAAGCCGGCTCCTCGTGATGCGTCGCGTTGTCCTTGTCGTTGACAGCCTGCGGTGCATCATCCTGTGCAGCGGGCTCGGGTTCATGGTGGGAGGACTCGGCCTGCTGGGCGGCATCAAATTCTTCAATACGCGCCACGAGCTCTGACTTCAGTCCTGCTTGGGGAAGGCCTCGCTTCTTAAGCTCGGCCTTCAGATTCACGACTTTGAGTTTCGCCCATTCTGTCATTTTGTTTCTCTCTGTGGTCGTCGATATAAACTGTTAGAGTCGAGGTCGCTCGTTCGTGCGGTAGGGATCGGCGGCTGACTCGCGAGCGGAGCTGCGATTTGTCACTTGCGAGCGCCTGAATAGTCACAGACAGTGGCAGTGCAGTATGATGGGTACGACCTTCGCAAGGGAATCGCAAAAGGAAAGAGCGCAAATAAATTCGAAGGGTTTGGAAAAACGCGTGATCTTAAGCAGCTTGCAGAAATGGATGGCGAACGTTGCGTGGGTTGATTGTCATGATAGGAATGTCGCGTTGCACAATAAGGATGCGATATGTAGCAGTTGTAAAGTTGAAAAATGGTGCGAACGAGACGCGCCGCGGGAGGACAGATGGGGCTGGCAAAATGTGGGGATTTGGGCGAATTGATGGGCGCTTTGCCAGATGTGGCGCGGAGCATCATGGGAAATCGGGTACCTCCATGGGAAATGATCTGCGGTGCATCATCGTTGTTTCACGGCAACACAAGCACGACATGACGCGCGTTTCGGGAACGACAGGTGCGTAGGTATATAAGGCTGTAGCTGTGAGGGTTGTAGCCTGTACAGTGTAATCTGTAAGAAGCACTCTATCGCGGGTATATGTACTGCTGTACAACTGAGTGGCTAGTCTCCGTTGTAACACAACCGATTCGCTCACGAAATGAGCCGAGTTGTGGCCCGAATTGCCCGTGTTATTCGTCCTCGTGGCATGCTCACGGGACACTAGAGTCGTTGTTCCCTCCATTCCGAGGTGCCATCCTCTACGCGGAACCATGGCATACGACGAACCAATGAGGCTTCCTAAGATGAGAAAATATGCTGAAAATGCCAATCAATGGCCACCACACTCGTCTAGACTGCCTCGTTTCTCCGCTGAAGCGTCAGCCTGCGCACTGTAACCCAGCAAATGGCAATTTGAAGGACCCTGTGCACCAACGAAACCGAATTAGTCGTCGAACACATGCAAGAGAAGGACTTTGCCCTTAGCATCAGAACGTCATACGTACGTTGCAAAACAACCCAGAACCAACCCCGCCAGAGTCAAATCGATGATAAGTCCGTTATTAGGCGCCAACCAAACGTTCTCGCTGTGATCGTGACTGTAACCACCCTGGCCGTTGGCCCACCACGGCCGGAACAGACCCAGGCAGATGACCGCGATGCCGTATCCAATCGTGATCAACACCCCAATGATCATTCTGAAGCGGGACCGGAGGTTCATGTACTCGAAGCGCGTGTTGGAGAGGCCAAACTGTAGGAGGGACCACAGGATCACGCAGGCAGCCTTGATTCTGGCGTCAGTACGGTGCTTACTCGTGCTGGGAATATCATCTTGGAAGAGGAAAACTACATACCGGAGCCCCGAGAATACCGATAAGGAAAACACCCGACTGGGCAGTGCTGACGCCGCCGAGCACCAACACCGCAAGGGACACAATGACGGACACGACGCGCAAAATCAAGTCCATAGTGCGATACGTCGACGACGGAGACGTCGGCCCCTCGAAACCATTGGGCTTGCTTTCCATTTTTTCCGCGTTATCGGCCATTTTGACTCGATAAACTGTGCAGTGAAGTTTGCGTTCGATGTGCCGGCGTGTCGCGATGTCTGGTCTTTCGACAATGGGGTGTCCTCCAAGGTTCAGCCTCTCTACACCGACCGTCGACCGAGGGGCGATTGCTTCGCGCCTCACATCTTTATATTATACCATACATTACACTTTCAACAAGACTGTGCCCAACCGATGAAGATCATCAGGGGGCAGCGGCAAATAGTGGCGCATAGCGCGCCACGGTTGAAAAAAAATCTTATTTTAAATCAAACGCAGCGCCCTTCATCGGAGATGCCCTATATTGAATGCTTGTGTACAGAGTAGACTTGCGTCAAGCGCACCTGGCTATTTGGTAGCGTGACGTCAATGAGTAGCTGTCTATCGGCGAGCGGCTGCGAGGCTATGACAGATGGAGCTTGGAGATGGTGCCCAACTCCATCGAGCGCTTCGATAGTCTGGGGCCGCGGCCATCGAGGTTGAGGGTCTGGTGGTTTAGTCTCGCGGCCGTGCGCGAACAATGAACTCTGAATCCCGATATGGGAGTGCAAAGCGAGGAAAAGAGGAGACCTTCGAAGAGGAGAAAAGGAAAGACGTTGCGGCACGTGACCTCAAGGCCCTTTTTTCGGCACCAAGTGTTCACGGGCCTTGACAGTTGGCTGGGACTCGGGAGAATATCTGATGCCTGCCTTGACCGTTTGCAAGGCACCGAATTGGGGCGCACCGTCGTCTATCATCGTCCATGCTCACCCTCCCGGACGAGTACGACGATGCAGTACACTACACCGATCGTCTTTGCGGCTTCCTTGCCTCGCCTCTCGTGCGTCAGGTTACGGGCGGTATCCATGTCAACGATGCGCTGATCTACGACGCCTGGGATAAGCTGCCGCCAGAATGGACCGCCTGGTGGTCTTCCTGGCCGGATCCTCGTCTGGCGCAGCAGGATCTCATAGACAGCATCGACCAAGATGAGGAGAGACAGGTGGAAGGGGAAGAAAACAAGCCAAAAGATGTGGAATTGCGACCAGAATCGCTGACCAGGTGGCTACGTACGCTGAAGTCTCTCGCCCTGCCCCGAGCGCAACGTCCAGGGCCGACGATCCTCCCGGATATCCTAACCTTGCGCATGAAGACGAAGAAGACAGCCGAGGTTTCCAGAGCAGTAGCATACATCCACGACATTTGCCAGCAAAAGGGCATCACCCGCATCATCGACATGGGCTCTGGACAGGGCTACCTCTCCATCAGCCTCGCCTACCTATTCCCCCATCTGCGCGTCCTCTCCATTGACGGCAGCTCATCCCAGATTGCGGGCTCACAAGCTTTTGCCGCCAGCTTGGGCATACCAGAGAGCAGGCTGAAACCCCTGGTGTACTGGATAGACGGCTCTCCAGCCCTAGCCACCACGGTGGAAGAATGGGCCAGCGGAGAAAAGTGCATGCTAGTCGGTCTCCACGCCTGCGGAAGCCTCACAGAACACATGCTGCGATACTTTACGACCATTCCGTGCGTCGACGCCGTTGCCGTCATAGGCTGCTGCTACAACCACATCACGCCCAGATCAGCAAGTCACCCTACTGGATTTCCTATCAGCGCGGCTCTGCAACAGCGCGGCCTGCAGCTCAGTCCCACGGCGCTCATGACGGCCTGTCAGTCTCCTCACAATTGGAAGAAACCAGCAGATATGCCGACTAGCTCAGCTGAGTCCTCCGTCTTTAGCAAACGGCGTCTCTACCGCGTTATGCTCGAAAAGATCTTCCATGACAAGGCGCTAGATTTTGGCACCGTGGATGGCGGGCGGCCTATATGGGGTACGCGGAAGGGCGATTTGGCCAGTTTCACTACGTTTGCGCATCGCGCGATGGATTGCTTGGGCGTGGCGCGGGATACCATTACGGTAGAAGAGCTGGGTGCGTATGAAGAGCGCTATGGGGCGTGTGAGGGCCAGGTTTCTATACTGTGGACTCTGAGCGTGTTGTGCTGCAAGGTTGTCGAGAGTGTGATTGCTATGGATCGGTTTTGGTTTTTGACGGAAGAGGGTGCGCGTGCGGTGGATGTAGTGCCTATTTTTGAGGAGCGGGTGTCGCCTCGGAATTTGATGCTTGTTGCTGAGAAGGGGGCTAGTCTGGGGCAGGGGACGAGGCATTAATTTCATGGTGAGAGGCTGGAGGCTGTGTTGGATTCAGCTAGCTGTTCAGCAGCTTTGTTCTAATCTTTTAGAAACAGATTTGCATTATTGGTGCAAGACTCGCGAAACGCTTTCGCCGCAGATCAGCGCTGCCGGCAAGGCAAGCAAGCGACTTGCCGAATCTTCAGATCCTTCCGTCTGTTCTTTCGTGCGCGTGCATCAAATAGCTGTCAAGTAGCGGAGTCATCCATCACTGGCCCTGGCCTTCACAATCCATGTCCCAGGCCCTTTGCCCGTCAAATTGAGAATACGAAAGACGAGGTGTATTTTCAAACGTGATGGTCATTCTCCTCGTTCAAAACACAGCTTGGCTTGTTGCAGAAGTTGCTTTGTGTGTGTGTAGATAAACACATGATATCTAGACTGATAGATCCATGAATGGACAGTTGAACATGGGGTATGTATCCTCATGAGAGGCCGACGATTTCGCAGTGCCCCTGGGATGGGCTCTGTGGCGGTCTACCTACCATAGCCCGCAATACCTTGAAGTTTCCCCAGATTCCGGGAATCAACGTGTGAGAATTTCCCCAAAATAATGCAAGGTCTCTTGTGTGTTTGCACATACACCAGCTACACTACCATATTCACCCATAATCCATATACCTACATATACATACCGTGGTAGCTCGACATCAAAGCGGCATGAAAGGTCTTCGCAACGAGCACAAACCTCTTCCGCCGCCTCATCCGGTTTAGTTCCACGAACCCCATCCGGGATCCCAACCGCCGGGAGCCTAGCCGCTCCGAGTCTCCGATATACCTACCCACGACCGACTAAATGTACGCAAATCACCTCGTGTAGATTAATTCACGAATTTCCCCTGAAGCTCCTCATCATCCGACATCACCACCCCATCGAAGCATCCGCGTCGCCGTTTGGCGAGTCCACATGTGGGAAATCCTGCGTCTCTTGTTGGAGGACACCTAAAAAAAGAGTCTGTCCGCGAACTCAAGAGCCGCTTACGGTGTTGAAGAGCAATGCGTTGAACGACTGTGCCGTTGAGGCGCGATGCGGTGGGCGGCTCGGGAGCGGAAAAAGTCTTCTCTTCGGTGCGGACAGCTGTGAGGGCTAGCTCAATTTGAGCTTCGCGTTGAGCATTGATATGTTGTAGTTACTGGTTGGATGTCTTTTACTCTGCATACTCTGAACCTTGGTTGATGTTTGCTAAAGTGCGTGAAGACGCGATGCGCGTTGTTGCGCCTCGTAATATACATAGGTATGTACTCCGTACCTAGTATGTAGTATGTACATGTTGCCGACGATGTGCATATGCATGTAAAGAGGCGCTAAGCTGTGTGACTTAGCCTCTTAGGGTCCCACGGGTGACGGGTCCATGGGTCCGCGGTCCCGCACGATTGGGTGGAACTGTAAGATGCTGCCGAGAAAGCCGGGGACAACTATGTACGGAGATGTACCTACAACCAGGTACATATGTACCTACAGCATGTAACAAACGCCGTCCTTGCCACTATCGGGACAAGAATATTTACATACATACACACAGAGTATTTTCCTCTCGACCGCAGGCCTGTATATCTCAACGTGAAAACCAGACATGAAGACAGAGGACGCTCTAGAAACTCCCGCTGTAGGGCACTGCCCGATGAACCACGGAGACTACTTGTGGCGCATGGACTTCTCAGTGCCGCCCCTGTCGGCTGATCTACATTCCACCTCTGGGGACTGTGGGTTGACGACGACTCGTTGGCTTGGAAGTTAGACACGCAAGTGAATTGAGTCCGGCCTGGACAACGAACTCGGGACCGAGGAATAGAAGAAGAATCAATAAAGTTTGTAAGCAAGACTTTTGCCTTATTGTTCTCAAGGTGCAAAAAATGATAGAGGGCGTATATAGCAGGAATAGCAAAATACAATTTTGCGAGACCTTCATATGATGCTATACGAAGATGGTGGTCATTTGGGTATCATAGCTGGCGAGAGCTCAGAGGACGTAAGACGTCCTTGCGCGCGCTGTCCTCGAGGGTTTCGGACTGCCGTCTTGAGCATAATGTGACCACTGACAGTCCTGGAGTGATGGACTTTGCAAGCTTCAAATATTCAGAGTGCCTAACCTAAGGCCCAAGTGTTGGGTAAATATCTCTAAGCTGTACTACGTACTACGCCATCATTGCATTTGCAACACGATGCGTGACGCTCTCGACGCTGAGGGTCCTGGCCGCTCCTCGCGTTTTGAGATAAGTCCGCCGGACAGGCAAGTGATAGTCTCGCAGGTTTACCGTTTGAGACATAACAACAAGGGATTGAATTGAAGAAATTCTGCCCTTATCACATACATGCCAGCGTGCGAAGCAGCTGACCAAAGCGTATCAGTAAACGAAGCCATTTGAATGCTTATTCCGGTAGCGTCTGTGCAATTGAAATAGCCGTGAAAGCCAGCCGCGCATGGCCATGGCTGAAGTCCAGGGTTGCAAGCTAGAGAATGGTGTCATCTAATAATACGCATTGTTTGGGCCCTTGGCACTGGCAGATTAAAAATTGAGCGGGAGTACCTAGGTAAGCAAGTCGACGAAACGCGGGGATGATGGCCTGGGCGAATAGCCACGTGGGAGCTGAGCATACGGAGTAGGTAATAAGTGTGAGACGTAAATTGCGCTGTTTGTGGCAGTGATGATGCCACGGGAGTCGAGACCATGAGCATTTTCAATACCTTGGGCTCTGATGTGTGTGAATGAAAAGGGCACACTCCGTGGAGTTAATGGACATTGGAAGCCAGGTTAGGTAGTCTCATCGTGCGCGATTTACGTTACTTGCCTGTCAATTGCTATCAAGAGGCAACAAAGTTCAGTATCACCGCCCGTAGATCGTGTGGCTCGTTCGGCAAGGGTTTGCACTGCGAGATAGAGGCGTTGACGAGATTGATGACTGCGATTCGGATTGAGATGCACGTCGAGGCGCGACGTAAAGCAGTTTGAAGTTCAGTCTTCGGTATGCGCGGCAGTGGGCAACAGGGAAGGCACGATGACCTTAGATTGGCTCAGATTGGCTTAGATTGGCACGCTGCCCGCCCCCTGCCAGCACGCGATTGGGGACGTCTCCATCGGTTGCAGCTGGGCTCCAGCTGGCCAGTCCCGATGAGGATCTTTCTGGGCCCGAGGCTGAAAGGGTAAAGCACGCAATCCGGCGGCTGTCTTGTCAAAGCATCGCCTCCGCTTCTCACAAGCTCACAAGATGCGAATCGCCGTTGTGATGTTTAATGTTCTTCCGCGACGATTCGCCCACGCAACCATCTTGCCCAAGGCTCCGCTGTGCCCCATTCCCAGATGCTTGCCGACTCGTCTACATTCTTCAATGGTACCTACCTATGTACCAGCCACCGGGGACTTGGGAAGATGGCGACACCTAGAGCTTCTCAGGGTCGCTCGATGCTACGTAGCCAGACATTCTCCAGCTCTTCGCCCGATATCACTCATTCATTCAATGCTTCATCCATCCCTGGTCCTGGCATCATCAAGCCCTTGAAATCCTTTGTGAACTTTCTTGTCTTCAGCTTCTTCCCACGTGAGCGAGACGCGCCCACTTATCTCGCTCGCTACACCTTGGCTTGAACAGAGCGGCCGCCAAGACACGTAAATCGTTGTCTTGCTGGTTTCTCATCGTGCTCCGCCGGTCCGATCTTGCATGAAACATCCATCTCCAAGCCGCAGCCAGCTTGACCAGCTTGACCACCATGACCACCACGCCTACCTTCAAAGACCGTCTGGCCAAGGCAGTGGGCTACGACTCGGACGACCGCGACCGCGACGATGACGTGCCCTCCATCTCGAATGCTGATCTATTCATCGAATATGAACCGACTGTCGGAGAGTTTCTAGCAGATATCACTCCCAGCGGTGATGATGTCGCGCAATATGTCAGCCGTCTGTTTCCCTTTATCCAGTGGATCGGCAAGTACAACTGGACGTGGTTTATCGGTGATTTGATTGCAGGTAAGCGCAAGACCAATTGAATGGAAATCCAAGACCTATGGGTTCGATTGTTTACCCCGTGATACTGCTATGGCCGACTCATTCCGGACGCGCAATCGTTGACCATTATCTAGGCGTCACTGTTGGAGCCGTCGTTGTTCCTCAAGGAATGGCCTACGCACAGCTAGCACAGCTTCCCGTGGAATATGGATTGTATACCTCCTTCATGGGTGTAGTTATATACTGGTTCTTTGCCACGTCCAAGGACATCACCATCGGGGTAAGTACCGAGAATAGCCACCAGGCGGATTCGCCAGGCAATTGTTTGAAGCAAAGACTCACCAACATGTAGCCCGTCGCCGTCATGTCTCAAGTCACAGGAGATGTCGTGATCAAGGCCAGGAATCAGATCCCTGATGTCCCGGGCCATGTCATTGCATCAGCCCTAGCTGTCATTACCGGAGCTGTCATCGTATTCCTCGGCCTCGCTCGTCTGGGCTGGATCGTTGAGTTTATTCCTCTGCCCGCCATATGCGCCTTCATGACTGGCTCCGCGGTCAACATCATTGCCGGCCAGGTCTCCAAACTGTTGGGCATCAGTGGTGTCAACACGAGAGAGGCTCCATACAAGGTCATTATCAATACGCTAAAGAATCTCCCGACTGCCAAGCTCGACGCTGCACTCGGTCTCACTGCGCTGTTGATGCTGTATCTCATCCGCGGCATTTGCTCATATATGTCCAAGAGACAGCCGCATCGTGCAAAGACGTACTTTTTCATGTCCACCCTCCGCACTGTCTTTGTCATTCTTCTTTATACGGCCATCAGTGCTGGTGTCAATGTCTCGCACAAAAAGCAGCCGAGCTTCAGTCTGATCAAGGATGTCCCTCGAGGTATGTTGGCAAATAACAGTGGCGTTTCAAGTTGATGTCTTCCATTTGAGCCACGAGTTTTGCTTTCTGTTGTTGAGGCCACAAATCGTCAGGACACAACCTCGTTTCGGGGGTCTAGTGTATACTAACAGCTTGCAGGTTTCCAGCATGCTGCCGTCCCCGAGCTCAACGGCCGCATCATATCCGCATTCGCTTCCGAGATCCCCTCATCCATCATCGTCATGCTGATCGAGCACATCTCCATCTCAAAATCCTTCGGACGCATCAATAACTACGTCATCGATCCGTCGCAAGAACTTGTAGCCATTGGCGTCACCAACTTGCTTGCTCCCTTCTTGGGGGCCTACCCTGCCACTGGATCCTTTTCGCGAACGGCCATCAAGTCCAAGGCTGGTGTCCGAACGCCCTTTGCAGGTGTCATCACCGCCCTTGTTGTCCTGCTGGCTTTGTACGCCCTTCCGGCCGTCTTCTATTACATTCCCAATGCTGCTCTCGCTGCCGTCATTATTCACGCCGTGGGCGACGTCATTACGCCGCCTCGGGTCATTTTCCAGTTCTGGCGCGTCTCCCCACTCGAAGTGCCCATATTTTTGGCAGGCGTACTCGTCACCATCTTTTCCACTATTGAGATTGGCATATACACCACGATTGGCATGTCGGCCGTCGTCCTCATCTGGCGACTGTTTCTCAGCCGCGGCCGCGCTCTCGGCGTGGCTCGCATCCGGACGGCCAGGGCTAACCAGGCGAAAGGCTCAAAGAACGCTGGCGAGGCCGTGGTCCAAGAGTCAGATGAATCATTACGCACTGGGTTCTTGTCGCTCGAACACGAGGATGGATCGAACCCGAGGGTCCTTGTACGGAGTCCTTACCCTGGTGTATTCGTCTATCGGTTCGCAGAGGGGTTCAACTATCCCAACGCGGGCTTGTACATGAACCACCTTACCGAGATGATATTCAGGGAAACTCAACGTACAGATCCTGACACTGTTGGTAAACTAGGGGTAAGCTTCTTCTTCTTCTTGTTCTCGTGGCCACCCATAATCTCCCCTACGTTGTCAATTTGCTAATGCTATTACAGGACCGACCGTGGAACGACCCCACGCCTCGTAATCAAGTCCTCGACGAAACGGACAACCGTCCAACGCTCAAATCCATCGTCCTAGACTTTTCCTCCGTCAACAACATCGACGTCACCGCCGCCCAGGCCCTCATCGACGTCCGCAACCAGTTGGACCGATACGCCGCCCCCAACGCAGTCGACTGGCACTTTGCCAACATCGAAAACCGATGGACGAAACGTGCCCTCGCCGCCGCCGGCTTCGGCTACCGATCTCCAAAACCCGGCCCTGGCGAAGGCCCCGGTCACTGGAAGACCATATTCAGCATCGCCGACCTCGGTGGCTCCGACAGCGCAGCCAAGGCCGCCGAAGCTCTGGAGCTAGGCGACAAGGTGGACAAGTCTTTCAAGGAGTCCGATATCGAGAATGAGGAATCAGACCTTGATGTATCGCGCTTTTCTGATAAAGACGTGCCACGCAACCCGGGAAGTGCTCGTCTTGTGGCTGTCCAGGGTCTCAATCGGCCGTATTTCCATTTTGATCTGCAAGAAGCGCTGGAGGCGGCCATTGCGAATGCAGAGCGGAAATAAAATAACCAGGGGCTATGCTTTTGTCTTCTATGTTTTTGAGCTTGTTTTGGTGTTATTTTTTTTTTGGTTATGACGTTTATGGAAGCGAAAATCTGGCATTTTGTTGTGGTTTTACATTGCGTCTTATTTACATTTGGCATTCACTATGTGGCAATGTGCACGAAAATATAGCACTGGCCAGTGGCAGCAAGGCGCGCACTGCTGCTGGCGCGTTTCTTTCTCTGTTTCAACTACGATTTTCGAGTCAGGGAAAAAGGGGCATACAATTTGATGCGGAAAATAAAACACCAACACCTGTCACCGAACGTCCAATATGACAGCCCGGGCAGAACGCCACAAAAAAGTCGACAAATATCCCAAGGTCCTATCGGCTCACGGTCCATCATGACCCCGCACCCGTGCCTTGCTCCCCTGTTTCATAAAACAGAAATAGCATCACTAATGTGCATTGTGATTTCAGCCAAGAAACAAGGTGAAAACATCTTGGAAGGTCGGCCCGTGGAAGATGGCCGTTGTGGACTGGTGATGTCCTGAAGGCTGAGAGGCTGAGCCACAGTCTTGTTCCGCCTCCTATGCATCGTTTCGTGATATGAATATATAAGATAGCCCAGCTCTCTTGGTTTCTGAAGAAAGAAACGCAAAAGAAAAGAAAGAAAAGAAACATTACAAAAATATATTCTTTGTATACACACAACAAAGTGAGGCTGGCCTCCGTCTGATTCTAATTTCTACACCCATTCCTTCCAGACCTTCGCTCCCAATGAAGTCACCCTCCTTTCTTTTTTGCGGCGCCTTGCTGTGCAATGCCGTCGCCGCCTTCTATATCCCCTACCTTCGATCCCCCTCCCTCTGGCAGGCCGATGCTACAGCTACGGGCTCGGACAAAAAACCCCGATCCTGTCTCGACGGTGGCCCTGACGATGTCGCTCTTTACAATACCTCCCTGCCCAGTAAGCGCTCCCTCGACGACTCCTGCGGCTCTAATCGAACCTTGGTAGAACAAGCCTACAAGGACTGTGCGACTGCGGCCCGTGCCGGGGAGCAACTCGCTCGAGCCAAGAACCGTGTGTCCTCCGCCCTGCTCAAAGGCATCTTCAAGGACGACAGCGACGAGACAAGGAATCACGTCGCGGAGCATCTAGCCACCATTGCTGTCGAATGTGAAAAGAACGGCGAGGGTCTTACCCCAGTCCGTTGTGGGTTCAACATTGGGTCCTGTGATGAAAATCCATACTGGAGTGGGTATACGCTCCGGCTTGAAATTAATGGTGCGAGGCCGAAGAACGGAACCAACGTGGTCACGTTGTGTCCTGTTGCTCTCCATACGGAGCGAAATACTTGCAATAAGCACATCCTTGGAGATGTTCTCTTGCATGAGATGTCGCATTCTTGGGGGCTGACTAAGGACCACGGGTACGGGATGGAGGAGATTAAGATGATTAGTAGTTCGGATAGTTTGGATAACGCTGATAGCTACACTGTATTTGCCAAGTCGGCTAAGCTGGGATGTGTAGTCCAAGACGACCATCTCGTTGGAAGTCCGGGTCCTCCGAGGATAGGCCCAGGGTACTACAGGTACTCCGGTGGCCCCGCTGTAGGTAGGTAAGGTACCTACCTATCTTTACATACACATCTGTATGCACATATATTTCGCTTCATTCCTGCTCTTCTCTGCGAGACTGCGCTTCGCAACTCAACACCAGCACTTTCATTAATGCTTCAATAAATTCAGTAAACTACTCCGGTTCATTCAGTTTTGCCTAATAATGCCAATTGAGACTCTGGACAACCACAAGTCGGGCGCTGCCCGGGTTGCGACTCTGCGAGGCACGTCTTTATCAGAGAACTTAGAAGCGCGACACTTCATGGAAAAAGGGGCATACAATTTGATGCGGTAAACAAAACACAAACACCTGTCACCAAACTTCTTATATGACAGCCCGGGCAGAACACCACAAAAAAGTCGACAAATATCCCAAGGACTAAGGTCCTATCGGCTCACGGAGTCACGGTCCATCATGACATCGGGCCCGTGCCTTGCTCCCCTGTTTCATAAAATAGAAATAGCATCAATAATGTGATTTCAGCCAAGAAACAAGGTGAAAACATCTTGGAAGGTCGGCCCGTGGAAGATGGTCGTTGTGGACTGCGACTGCTGATGTCCTGGGGGCTGAGAGGCTGAACCACGGTCTTGTTCCGCCTCCTACGCATCGTTTCGTGATATGAATATTATATATATAACATAGCCCATCTCTCTTGGTTTCTGAAGAAAGAAACACAAAAGAAAAGAAAGGAAAGAAACATTACAAAAATACATTCTTTGTATACACACAACATTGAACAAAGTGAGGCTGGCCTCCGTCTGATTCTACACCCATTCCTTCAAGACCTTCGCTCCCAATGAAGTCACCCTCCTTTCTTTTTTGCGGCGCCTTGCTGTGCAATGCCGTCGCCGCCTTCCATATCCCCTACCTTCGATCCCCCTCCCTCTGGCAGGCCGATGCTACAGCTACGGGCTCGGACATAAAACCCCCATCCTGCCTCGACGGTGGCAATGTCACTCTTTACAATACCTCCCTGCCCGGTAAGCGCTCTATTAGTGTTTCCTGCGACTCCCACCGAAGCCTCGTCGACCAAGCCTACAAGGACTGTGCGGCTCGGGCCCGTGCCGGGGAGCGAGTCGCTCGAGCCAAGAACAGTGTGTCCTCCGCCCTGCTCAAAGGCATCTTCAAGGACGACAGCGAAGAGACAAGGAATCACGTCGCGGAGCATCTAGCCGTCATTGCCGTCGAGTGTGAAAAGAACGGCGGGGGTCCTACCCCAGTCGTTTGCGCTTACGCCGGGTATTGCAACCCGGGTGTGCTTGGGATGACGGTACAGGATCCGAAGAGGAAGAAAGGAGGCCACGAAGTCACGCTGTGTGATGCTGCTCTGAAGCCGGGGCAAAATAGTTGCGATACGCAGGTCCTTGGAGATGTTCTCTTGCATGAGATGTCGCATTCTTGGGGGCTGACTGATGACAAGGGGTACGGGATGAAGGACATTAAGATGATGAGTACTTCGTTTAGTCTGATCAACGCCGATAGCTACACTGTATTTGCCAAGTCGGCTAAGCTGGGGTGTGTAGTCCAAGACGACCATCTCGTTGAGGGGTCCTCCAAGGATGGAACACTAGGGGGTGTGTACAGTGGGAATCCCTCCGACGAGGACAACAATAATGGAAATGGCAAGAACAATGGTAATGGCAACGACAACGGCAATGGAAACGACGGCGGCAAGGAGAAGGGCAAGCCCAAGTCATCAACCGGTCGACAAGGCGATTCTGGTAACACGCCCACGAGTTCAGCAAAAGATCCTGGGGGAGCGCGGTCCTCGTCCCCTTCCTCCCCTCCTCATCCTACAGCCCAGCCTTCAGGAGACCAACAAGGCGGTTCTGGCGACATGCCCAACAGTTCACCCAAAGGTCGTCCTTCTGGAGAGTCTCTCGAAGGAGAGCAGGACGGCGACCATAGCCACACTCAAGATCATGATGGTCCCTGCCCACATCGTAATACCATTGCTCCTCACTCCGCAGTTATCACCACCGCGATCAGACCCAGGCGATCCACGGTCATGGTCACCGTCACCAGACCCCCGACATCCACGGTTATCGTCACCGTCACCGGACACAGGTAATTGCGCCAGACGGCCACACCGACACTGACGACTGTCGAGTCGTCGACATCGGCGTGGCAGAATCTTCAATCCAGGCCAGACGCTCTCTGGGTAGTCGTCTCAGTCTGAGGAGGATGACTAGATCGAGCACACAGCGTATTCACTGCATTGTGCACACAGGGGGGCTTTTGCTGTTGGGAACTGGGAGAACAGATAGCCTCGCACCCTTTCTCGGTTTCTCCTTTGCTTTCAAGTTTCTTGTGGACAGACCAATTGACACGACTCACGAGCTATCTAATGTAAAAAGGTGTAGAAAAGAATTGAGTTATTTATCTTCACTCATCTACTTCCAAGAGTGCTAGATTTACGATGCACAATTATGCAATGCCAATCTTTGAACTTGCTCACTTGAGACCTCTTGAGCCCGTCGTGCAACTTCAGATAATAGATTCTGTTGCATGCCACATCCTAAAGTGGTAACGGAGCCTAGAGACAGGCGAGAAACAGCAAGGTGGTGCAAGAAACAAAACAAAAACAGAGCAAAGACCAAGAAATATATATATATATATATATGTTAGGTATCTCTACATACACATCTGTATGCACATATATTTCGCTTCATTCCTGCTCTCCTCTGCGAGACTGCGCTTCGCAACGCACCACCAGCACTTTTAGTCATGCTTCAATCAATATTCAGTTTTTCCTAATAAGGCCAATTGAGACTCTGGACAACCACAAGTCGGGTGCTGCCCGGGTCGCGACTGAGGACTCTGCGTCGTGCGAGGCACGTCTTTATCAGAGAAGCGCGACACTTCATGGAAAAAGGGGCATACAATTTGATGCGGAAAATAAAACACCAACACCTGTTACCAAACGTCTAATATGACAGCCCGGGCAGAACACCACAAAAAAGTCGACAAACATCCCAAGGTCGTATCGGCTCACGGTCCACCATGACCCCGGACCCGTCGGCGTGCCTTGCTCCCCTGTTTCATAAAACAGAAATAGCATCACTAATGTGCATTGTGATTTCAGCCAAGAAACAAGGTGAAAACATCTTGGAAGGTCGGCCCGTGGACGATGGCCGTTGTGGACTGGTGATGTCCTGAAGGCTGAGAGGCTGAACCACGGTCTTGTTCCGCCTACTATGCATCGTTCGACGACGTTTCGTGATATGAATATAAAACAAGACCCATTCCTCGATTCCCATAGGAAGAAACACAAAGAAAAGAAAGAAAAGAAACATTACAAAAATACATTCATTGCATTATTCATAAAACAACAAAGTGAGGCTGGCCTCCCGGCTCCGTCTGATTCTACCTCATTCCTTCCAGATTTTCTCTCCCAATGAAATCACACTCATTTTTCTGTTGCGGTGCCTGGCTATGCCAAGCTGCCGCCGCCTTCTTCATCCCCCACAATCGTCACCCCTCCCTCGGGCAGGCCAATGCCACTGCCACAGTCTCGGACAGAAAACCCCCATCCTGCCTCAATGGCGGCAGCGTCACTCTTTACAACACCTCCTCCTTGCCCGGCAAGCGCTCCATCGATCTCTCCTGCGGCTCTTATGAAAGTTGGATCGACAAAGCCTACAAGGACTGCGCGGTTCGGGCCCGTGCCGGAGAGCGAGTCGCTTTAGCAAAGGACAGTGCGTCCTCGACCCTGCTCAAAGACATCTTCAAGGAAGACAGTGACCAGGTGCGTACGCGCATCGCGGATCATCTAGCTCTTATTGCTGTCGAGTGTGAAAAAAATGGCTGGGGTCCTACGCCAGTCAATTGCTCGTTCTGTGATGAAGGTGTGGCTGGATTAACGTATCTGACTCCAGGCTTCAAGAACGGAGACCACCCAGTCACGCTGTGTGATGAAGCTATCCGCCAGGAGCCATATGGTTGCAATGCGCAGGATCTTGGGGATATTCTCTTGCATGAGATGTCGCATTCGTGGGGGCGGACTCATGATCATGGGTACGGGATGAAGAACATTCTGAATTTGACTTCTTCGGAGGACAGTTTGGATAATGGTGATAGCTACACTTATTTTGCCCAGGCGGCTGAGCTGGGATGTATAGTCCAAGATGATCGTCTCGTTGATGGGTCTTTCAAGAATGAGAAGGCAAGGGGTGTGTACATGAATGATGAAAATCTCCTCCAGCGAGGGCAACGCCAACGAGTCGGCGGGTCTTCCCTTTAAGTTTTTCCTCCCCTCGTTCTTCTGGAAAGTCGGCAGGAGGAGGGCAGGACAGCCGACGGCGACCATAGCCAGTGGCCACACTCAAGATGATGATGGTCCCTATCCACATTGCAAGACGGTTACTCCTCACTCCATGGTTATCGTCACGGCGACTGGCTCCAGGTAATTGCGCCAGAGTCCCAGACCGTAGACGACGACATCGAAACCGGCGACATGGGCGTGGCAGAACCCGTGCCAGACTGTCCCCGAGTAGTCGTCTGAGGAGGAGGACTCGAGTCTCGATCGGGACACAGAGCGCACGGTGAGGCTTTTTGCTGTTGAGAATTGGGGAATGGGAAAGCAGATGACCTCGCACCTTTTTTTCTTCCTTTCTGAAGTGTAGATGCCAGATGGGACAATTTGTGTGAGCTATTTCATTCGAAAAAGTGTAGAAAAGAATTGTGTTTTCTCTCACCATCTACTCCCATTATCGGTAGATTTCCAATGCACAAGTGCAATGCTCATGTTTGAATCCGTCGTCCAGCTTCAGATCCTTTTACATGCGCTGACACTGAACCGGGGGGGTAAATCAAAGACAGATAAAAGACAATGCATGCATAAACAATGAGTCAAAACCGTCCGATTCGTTTGCATTCGGCGAATAAAAGTTACAAGGTGACTTTGCAAGTTTAATCATGGCTATGAAACTTAGGTACATACATCATGAATACCTATTTTGGAAGAGAAGGGAGTCACTCAGTCGGAGTCAGACGTGAAGGAGCCGTAGAAAAGGGCGCCAGTGGTACATGGAGCTTATTAGTACCTACCACTGACCAAGTGACCACTGGCCAGGCAACCATGAGACGATAGCGCGGAGAGCGAAGGAAGTTGGAAACGGCAGCGGGACGCGGGGCGGGGGCCCAAGCGCTGGGAGCGAAAGGCCAGAGAGTCCAGAGACCAACCAACCACAATTGAGTCATTGACATTGATTGACATCATTGCCGCTTTGACATGTACATAGCAACTTACCCTCCTTCACGCTGTTGTTGCACGTGAAGTGTACGCACGCCGTGACGCGCAACCAAATAACAACAGATGCGCGATTCCAACACGTGCCTTGACGGCAACCAAATACAAACCATCTCATGGCGAAAAAGAACACAACACCCGTCTCAGGCGAAGAGAAACACCAAGCTCAACAACGAATGCCAACTTCCAAGTAGGGACAGTCCGAGCAGAACACCAAAAAAGTCGATAAATGCCCGAAGGACCTAAGTACTAACCTTAACCCCACGGTTTAGCATGACCCGGGCCTTGTTCCTCTGTTTCATAAAACGAGAATCACCCTCACTCTGACTCATGTGAAGGGAGTCAAGAAAAAGCGTAACACATCTTGGACGATTGACAGGTACCTAGTGAAAAATTGACTCGTGAGTCGTGGAAGATGACCGTCATGGACTTGTCGAGTCGTGATGTCCTGACTCCTAAGCCTCGGTCTTGCTCCGCCTCCAACAAGTACGCATTGTTTCGTGAGAATATAAATCATGGCCCATGTCTCTCGATTTCTAAAAAAAGAAAAAAACAAAGAAAACATTACAAAAATACATTCCTTTCAACAACAAAGCGAGGCTGGCCTCGTCTGATTCTATTACACTCCTTCCCGGCCCTCTCTCCCAATGAGATCACACTCCTTTCTTTTCGGCGGCGCCTTGCTGTGCAATGCCGCCGCCGCCCTTCATATCCCCTACATTCGTTCCCCCTCCCTCTTGCCGGGCTATGCCACAACCACGGGTCCGGACGGAAAACCTCCATCCTGTCTCGACGGCGGCCCCGACGATGTCACTCTTTACAACACCTCCCTGCCCAGTAAGCGCTCCGTTGACGGATCCTGCGGCTCCCATCAAAGCCTCGTCGACAAAGCCTACAAGGATTGCGCGGTCCGGGCCCGTGCCGGAGAAAAAGTCGCCCGGGCCAACGACACTGCGTCCTCGACCCTGCTCAAAGACATCTTCAAGGACGACAGCGACCAGACGCGGAAGCACGTCGCGGACCACTTCGCCCAGATTGCTGCCGAGTGTGAGAAGAAAGGCGCGGGGGCTACCCCGGTCACCTGCGGATACTGCAAGCAAGGTATGGCCGGGGTGACGATGCTGACTCCGGGTTTGAAGGACGGAGATAACCCAGTCACGCTGTGTGATGCTGCTCTCCACACGGAGACGAATGGTTGCGATAGGCAGGTCCTTGGGGATGTTCTCTTGCATGAGTTGTCGCATTCGTGGGGGCTGACACATGATAATGGATACGGGATCAAGGCCATTCGGGGGTTGACTTCGGCGTCGAGCTTGAATAATGCTGATAGCTACACTTATTTTGCCAGAGCGGCTAAGTTGGGATGTAAGGTTGGAGCTGAGCGTCTCGTTGAGGACGGCAAAGGCAACGACGACGACGACAGCAACGATAGCAACGATGGCAGCAACGATAGCAGCAACGATAGCAGCAACGGCAGCAGCAACGATAGCAGCAACGATAGTAGCAATGGCAGCAGCAACGACAGCAACGTTGGCAACGGCAACGTCAGCGACGACAGCAGCAATGTCAGCAACGACGACAACACCAACACCAGCAATGTCGGCAACGTCAGCAACGACAACAGCGGCAATACCAACGTCAACAACGGCAGCGACGACAACACCGCAAGCAATGTCGGCAACTCCAACAACGGCAACGACGGCAACACCATCGGACAGATGAATCCCCCTGCGCAGCCAGCCGTCGGCAACTTTGGCCCGGAGCCACCATCCGGAGGTCGACAAGGCGGTTCCGGCAACATGCCCACGACTTCAGCAAAACATCCTGGCAGTGCGCGGTCCTCATCCACTTCTTCATCCACTTCATCATCTACATCCTCCTCCCCTCGTCCTACCGGAAAGCCTCCAGGCCAACAAGGCGGTTCCGAGACCATGCCCACAACTTCAGCAAAAGCTTCTGGAGGCGCGCGGTCCTCACCCACTTCCTCTTCCCCTCGTCCTACCGGAAAGCCTCCAGGCGGACTACAGAGCGGTTCCGGTGACGTGCCCGACAGTTCAGCCAAAGGCCCCGGGACCGGACCACCCTCCTCCCCCCCTCAGCCTCTTTCTGGGAAGCCTGCAGGAGGACGACAAGGCGGTTCCGGCGACGTTCCCAAAATTCTAGCCAATGCCCCTGGGAGTGGGAAGGTCTCTCCCCCGTCCTCCTCCCCTCCTCAGTCTGTTTCCGGGAAGTCACCTGGAGGACAACAGGGCGGTTCCGTCAACGTGCCCAATGTTCAAGCCAAAGCCCCCGGGAGTGGACAGGTCTCTTCCCCGTCATCTCCGTCAACCCCGTCCTCTCCCCCTCCTGTTTCTGGGAAGTCATCTGGAGCAGGGAAAGTCAGTTCCGGCGACATGTCGAATAGTTTAGCCAAAGCCCCCGGGAGTGGTCAGGTCTCTTCCTCGTACTCCCCTCCTGTTTCCGGGAAGTCATCTGGAGGTTCACAAGGCGGTTCTGTCAACATGCCCAACAGTGCAGCCAACACCCCAGGGAGTGGAAAGCTTTCTGCTCCGTACTCCCCCCCTCCTGTTTCCGGGACGCCTCCGGTCGGAAGGCAAGGCGGTTCTGGTTACGTGTCTAACGGTTTAGCCAATGCCCCCACGAGTGGACAGCTCTCTTCTCCGCCCTCTGCCGCACGTGTAGGCACACAAGTCCACCGCCGAGACAACATTTCAGCCGGGGGACGCCGTCGCAGAACCCAGATGGTGACTGCATAGCGTCTTCCCATATTGTTTGCCGGCATATTCGAGACTACTTCGCTCTTGGTGTAGGAGCGGACCCCGAGGATATGGACATAGTTGTTAGAGTTAGTGATCTTCTGGAGGGAAACCAGGGATACTCAGGCGGTTAGCCGGGGATAGAAAGGATGGAGCCTGGAGGATTATGGATACTTGAGGTCCACGTATGATGTATGATGTATATACATATATAATCGCTGGCCCTCTTCCAACTTGCAAAGGAGTGAGGGACCCTTTTAGAGTAATTGTCGGTCATTGCATTTTTAATCATGTACATTTTTCGGATTTTGGTCTCAAATATTGCTGCTTGACACATCCTTAGGTCCCCCCTTCGTCTACCATCTATACCGTCTACCGGCTGATGACTTGGGCTTGCCCTTCTCATTGTCGCCGTCGTTTCCATTGCCGTTGCCGTTGCCATTGCCATTGCCGTTGTTGTTGTCCTCGCCGGAGGGATTCCCACTGTACACAGCCCCTAGTACCTAGTACCCTACCCTATCCACGGAAGACCCCAGGGCCATCCAATGAGACGGGCGCCTACGACTACACATCCCAGCTTAGCCGACTTGGCAAATATAGTGTAGCTATCGGCGTTCATCAGACTAAACGAAGAGGTATTCATCATCTTAATCTGCTCCATCCCGTACGCGTGGTCCTTAGTCAGCCCCCAAGAATGCGACATCTCATGCAAGAGAACATCTCCAAGGATGTGCTTATTATTATCGCAAGTATTTCGCTCCGTATGGAGAGCAACAGGACACAACGTGACCATGTTGGTTCCGTTCTTCGGCCTCGCACCATTAATTTCAAGCCGGAGCGTATACCCACTCCAGTCTGGATTATCATCACAGGACCTATCGTGGAACCCACAACGGACTGGGGTAATACCCTCGCCGTTCTTTTCACACTCGACAGCAATGGTGGCTAGATGCTCCGCGACGTGATTCCTTGTCTCGTCGCTGTCGTCCTTGAAGATGCCTTTGAGCAGGGCGGAGGACACACTGTTCTTGGCTCGAGCGACTCGCTCCCCGGCACGGGCCATAGTCGCACAGTCCTTGTAGGCTTGTTCGACCAAGGTTCGATTAGAGCCGCAGGAGTCGTCGAGGGAGCGCTTACTGGGCAGGGAGGTATTGTAAAGAGTGACATCGTCAGGGCCACCGTCGAGACAGGATGGGGGTTTTCTGTCCGGGCCCGTAGCTGTGGCATCGGCCTGCCAGAGGGAAGGGGATCGAAGGTAGGGGATATGGAAGGCGGCGACGGCATTGCACAGCAAGGCGCCGCAACAAAGGAAGGGGTGTGACTTCATTGGGAGCGAAGGTCTGGAAGGAATGGGTGTAGAATCAGACGGAGGCCAGCCTCACTTTGTTGTGTGTATACAAAGAATATATTTTTGTAATGTTTCTTTTTTTTTCTTTTTTTTCTTTATTTTTGCGCTTCTTTCTTCAGAAACCAAGAGAGATGGGCTATGTTATATATTCATATCACGAAACGATGCATAGGAGGCGGAACAAGACTGTGGTTCAGCCTCTCAGCCTTCAGGACATCACCAGTCCTGGCAGTCCACAACGGCCATCTTTCACGGGCTGACCTTCCAAGATGTTTTCCCCTTGTTTCTTGGCTGAAATCACAATGCACGTTAGTGATGCTATTTCTGTTTTATGAAACAGGGGAGCAAGGCACGGGTCCGGGGTCATGGTGGACCGTGAGCCGATACGACCTTGGGATGTTTGTCGACTTTTTTGTGTTGTTCTGCCCGGGCTGTCATATTAGACGTTTGGTGACAGGTGTTGGTGTTTTGTAGCTTTTGTTCTCCGCATCAAGTTCTATGCCCCTTTTTCCATGAAGTGTCGCGCTTCTCTGTTAAAGACGTGCCTCGCAGAGTCCTCAGTCGCAACCCGGGCAGCACCCGACTTGTGGTTGTCCAGAGTCTCAATTGGCATTATTAGGAAAACCTGAATGAACCGGAGTAGTTTACTGAATTGATTGAAGCATGACTGAAAGTGCTGGTGGTGCGTTGGCAAGCGCATTCTCGCAGAGAACTTAGAGAAGAGCAGGAATGAAGCGAAATATATGTACATACAGATGTGTATGTAGAGATACCTAACACACACACATATATATGTATATATATTTCTTGGTCTTTTCTCTGGTTTAATTTTTTTTTGCACCACCTTGCTGTTTCTCGCCTGCCTTTCTTACCACTTTAGGATGTGGCATGCAAAAGAATCTGAAGCTGCATGACGGGCTCAAGAGGTCTCAAGTGAGCAAGTTCAAAGATTAGCATTGCGCAATTGTACATCGTAAATCTAGCACGATTGGAAGTAGATAAGTGAAAATGTCTCAATTCTTTTCTACGCCTTTTTACGTTAAATAGCTCTTGTCAATTGGTCTGTCCACAAGAAAGGAAGGGAGAAAAGGTGCGAGCCTATATGTTAACTTCTCCCAGGTGTCAGTTCCCAACAGCAAGAGCCTCCCTGTGTACACAATGCGCTGTGGGCCCGATCTTAGATCTACTCATCTTCCTCAGACTGAGACGACTACCCAGAGAGCGTCTGGCCCGGATTCTGCCACGCCGATGTCGACAGTCGTCAGTGTCGATGTGGTCGTCTGGCGCAATTACCTGGGTCCTGTTGCGGTGACAATAACCGTAGATGTCGGGGGTCTGGTGACGGTGACGATGACCGTGGATCGCCTGGGTCTGATCGCGGTGGCGATAACTGCGGAGTGAGGAGCCATGGCCTTACGATATGGTCAGGGACCATCATGATCTTGAGTGGGCTATGGTCGCCGGCGTGCTCTCCTCCGAGAGACTCTCCTGAAGGACGACCTTTAGGCTTTGGATGAACTGTTGGGCATGTTACCAGAAGTCCAGAACCGCCTTGTCGACCGGCTGATGACTTGGGCTTGCCCTTCTCATTGTCGCCGTCGTTGCCATTGCCCTTGCCATTGTTGTTGCCATTGCCATTGCCATTGCCTTTGTTGTTGTCCTCGCCGGACTCCGGATGAATTCCCGCTGTACACAGCCCCTAGTACCCTATCCTCAGAGGACCCCAGGGCCCCCGAATGAGACGGTCGCCTACGACTACACATCCCAGCTTAGCCGACTTGGCAAACATAGCGTAGCTATCAGCGTTATCCAAACTCATCGAACTATTCAAATAGCGAATCTTTCTCATCATGTACCCTCTGTCATGAGTCCACCCCCAAGAATGCGACAGCTCATGCAAGAGAACCTCTCCAAGGATCTGGCTATCGCAAGTATGTCGCGCCGCATGGAGAGAAACATGACACAACACGACCTGGTGGGTTCCGTTCTTCCCACCAAATCTCAGGAACGCATACCCAGCCATTGTTATATTTTCACCAGTCAGGTATTCATGTGTAGGACAGAACCCACAACCGACTGGGGTAAGACCCTCGCCGTTCTTTTCACACTCGACAGCAATGGTGGCTAGATGCTCCGCGACGTGATTCCTTGTCTTGTCGCTGTCGTCCTTGAAGATGCCTTTGAGCAGGGCGGAGGACACACTGTTCTTGGCTCGAGCGACTCGCTCCCCGGCACGGGCCATAGTCGCACAGTCCTTGTAGGCTTGTTCGACCAAGGTTCGATTAGAGCCGCAGGAGTCATCGAGGGAGCGCTTACTGGGCAGAGAGGTATTGTAAAGAGTGACATCGTCAGGGCCACCGTCGAGACAGGATGGGGATTTTCTGTCCGGGCCCGTAGCTGTGGCATCGGCCTGCCAGAGGGAGGGGGATCGAAAGTAGGGGATATGGAATGCGGCGACGGCATTGCACAGCAAGGCGCCGGAAAAAAGAAAGGAGTGTGACTTCATTGGGAGCGAAGGTCTGGAAGGAATGGGTGTAGAGTCAGACGGAGGCCAGCCTCACTTTGTTGTGTGTATACAAAGGATGTATTTTTGTAATGTTTCTTTTCTTTCTTTTCTTTGTTTTCTATCTTCAGAAACCAAGAGAGATGGGCTATGTTATATATTCATATCAAGAAACGATGCAAAGGAGGCGGAACAAGACCGTGATTCAGCCTCTCAGCCTTCAGGACATGTCACATCACCAGTCCACAACGGCCATCTTCCACGGGCCGGCCTTCCAAGATGTTTTCACCTTGTTTCTTGGCTGAAATCACATTAGTGATGCTATTTCTGTTTTATGAAACAGGGGAGCAAGGCACGGGTCCGGGGTCATGATGGACCGTGAGCCGATAGGACCTTGGGATATTAATCAACATTTTTGTGATATTCTGCCCGGGCTGTCATATTGGGCGTTCGGTGTTGATGTTTTGTTTTCCGCATCAAATTGTATGCCCCTTCTTCACTGAAGTTGTCGCGCTTCTCTGATATAGACATGCCTCGCAGAGTCGCGACTCGCAACCCGGGCAGCGCCCGACTTGTGGTTGTCAACTGACAACTTGTCCAGAGTCTCAATTGGCCTTATTAGGCAAAACTGAATGAACCGGAGTAGTTGACTGAAATTCTGAATTGAATGAAGCATGACTGAAAGTGCTGCTGGTGAGTTGCGAACTTGCGAAGCGCAGAGAAGAGCAGGAATGAAGCGAAGTATATGTGCATACAGATCTGAGTCTCTGAGATGTGTATGTAGAGGTACCTAACATATATATATATATATATTTCTTGGCCTTTGCTTTGTTTTCTCGTTTTTTTTCCACCACCTTGCTGTTTCTCGCCCGCCTCTCTTCCTACTTTGGCATGTGGCATGCAAAAGAATATGAAGCTGCAGCCTGCATGACGGGCTTAAGAGGTCTCAAGTGAGCAAGTTCAGAGATTAGCATTCCATAATTGGGCATCGTAAATCTAGCACTCTTGGAAGTAGATAAGTGAAACTAACTCAGATTCTTTTCTACACCTTTAAACATTTTACATTAAATGCTCGTGCCAATTGGTCTGTCCACAAGATTGAAGAAAGGAAGTGAGAAAGGGTGCGAGCCTATCTGTTCTCCCAGGTGTCAGTTTCCAACAGCAAAAGCCTCCCTGTGCGTGTTACCAGAACCGCCTTGTCGACCGGCTGATGGCTTGGGCTTGCCCCTCTCCTTGTCGCCGTCGTTGCTATTGCCGTTGCCATCGCCGTTGTTGTTGTCCTCGCCGGAGGGATTCCCACTGTACACAGCCCCTAGTACCCTATCCTCGGAGGACCCCTCAATGAGATGGTCGCCTTGGACTACACATCCCAGCTTAGCCGACTTGGCAAACATAGCGTAGCTATCAGCGTTATCCAAACTCTTCGAACTATTCAAATGGCTAATCGCTCTCATCCTGTACCCGTTGTCATGAGTCCACCCCCAAGAATGCGACAGCTCATGCAAGAGAACATCTCCAAGGATCTGCTTATCGCAAGTAGGTTGCTCCGCATAGAGAGCATCATGACACAATGTGACCTTGTTGGTTCCGTTCTTCGCACCCACAACCAGTGCCGCATACCCAGCCATGTTTTCAGGACAGAACCCACAACGGACTGGGGTAAGACCCTCGCCGTTCTTTTCGCACTCGACAGCAATGGTGGCTAGATGCTCCGCGACGTGATTCCTTGTCTTGTCGCTGTCGTCCTTGAAGATGCCTTTGAGCAGGGCGGAGGACACACTGTTCTTGGCTCGAGCGACTCGCTCTCCGGCACGGGCCCGAGTCGCACAGTCCTTGTAGGCTTGTTCGACCAAGGTTCGATTAGAGCCGCAGGAGCCGTCGAGGGAGCGCTTACTGGGCAGGGAGGTTTCGTAAAGAGTGACATTGCCACCGTCGAGGCAGGATGGGGGCTTTCTGTCCGGGCCCGTAGCTGTGGCATCGGCCTGCCAGAGGGAGGGGAATCGAAGGTAGGGGATATGGAAGGCGGCGACGGCATCGCACAGCAAGGCGCCGCAACAAAGAAAGGGGTGTGACTTCATTGGGAGGTTTGGAAGGAATGGGGTAGAATCAGAGGAGGATAGCCTCACTTTGTTGTGTGTATACAAAGAATGTATCTTTGTAATGTTTCCTTTGTTTCTTTTCTTTGTGTTTCTATTTTCGGAAATCAAGAGAGATGGGCCTTGTTATATATCCATATCACGAAACAATGCATAGGAGGCGGCATAAGACCGTGGCCCAGGACATCACGAGTCCACGACGGCCATCTTCCACGGGCCAGTCTTCCAAGATGTGTTCACCTTGTTTTTTGGCTCCAATCACAGTAGTGATTGTATTTCTGTTTAATGAAACAGGAGAGCAAGGCACGGGCCATGGTGGACCGTGCCGATATGACCTTAGGGCATTTGTCGACTTTTTTGTGATATTCTGCCCGGGCTGTCATATTGGGCGTTCGGTGTTGGCGTTTTGTTGGCCGCATCAAATTTTACGCCATTTTCTCTGAGGAAGTCGCCGGAAGCTGCTTCTTATTCGTTCTTCCTATCAGGGGCCGCTGTCAGATTTGGACCCGAGGTTTTGCATCGGAGGGAATATCGCGGGGGAGTGAAGAGTGGCTTCTTGGAGCGCGCGGGAGGATTGTTTCATCGGAACCTCCGCGCGCAGGGGGAAGCTCGCTTAAGTGGCTGCTCACTGGCGCTCCAAGAAGTCCGATACATATTGAGATTGAAGAATCTGACCCTGAAGTGTCGCGCTTCTCTGACAAAGACGTGCCCGGCGAGTCGTAACCCAGGTAGCGCCCGACTTGTGGTTGTCCAGAGTCTCAATTGGCCTTATTAGGCAAAACTGAATGAACCGGAGTAGTTGACTGAAATTCTGAATTGAATGAAGCATGATGATGATGATGGTGGTGAGTAGGGAAGCGCGTCGCGACTCGCGCGTGGATAAGAAGAGCGGGAATGAATCGAAGTATACGTGCACATAGATGTGTATGTAGAGGTACATACATCAATTTTGGGTTTAGCGGAGTTATGCGAGCCTGTAGACAAATCGTACCTGGCGCGCAGTTCGTCTCAAATGGGCGTGAATCTGATTGCCTACGCCATGACACCGTTGTCTATTACGCGTACGAAACCTGCTCGATTCATACAGCGTTTGCATATGCTTCCTAATCACCAAGACAAAACATAGCAAATTTTTTTCAATTCTAGTTTTCTTTCCGCAACGCCTTTCTCGTCTCTTTTACAATACCTGTCTGCCCTCAAGACCTTTTAGTTATACTTTGTCGGTTCAGGCATCATCGCGCGACGTGCCATCATGATCACACACACCGTGAAGGCTGCCGCAAGACGCGCCTTCCTGCCGAAGAGCCAGAGAATGTTCAATAGAGCCTAGGCTTTCAGCCCAGTCGCCCGTCCTTTGGCGAGAAAGGAGCTCTAAAAGCATCCGTCATGCCGGCTTCTATCATTAAGCAATTGACTGATGCGGCTGCTCCTATTCCCAATACCAGAGCCTCAGATACCAGAGCCTCAGACGCCGAAGCCTCAGATACCAGAGCCTCAGATATCGGAGCCTCTCAGACCGGAGCCTCTCATACCCTCATCAAACTCCTCGTCGGCGAGCGCACCTTCATCACCACTCGGGACACGCTCATCAGAGAGAGCCAATTTTTCAGTCGTCATTTACATCAACAACGGATTACATCCTCCCAGGGACGACTGTCGACACCATCGCTTCCATGTCATCTCGCCTTTTGGACGCTCAAGCCAATTGATGTCGTTCGCAGCGAGTCGCGACGCAGTTATCGTTGATGGGGTCTGGTCATCAGCATCTTGTGGAATGATCTATTGTAACTTGTGACAAGGGCCGATTTCACGGGACTTGGAACGATATAGATCACCAATTCAAAACGCGATAGTTTGCAGCTGGCGTTGGCTCTCAAAAGAACTCTGAAGGACTAGTTGTCACCGAGCGGCGAGACTTGAGAGGTCGACCATACCTATGTACCTCATAGGGCGGCAGGGCCATAGGCTCGTTGTCCATTCCTTCGTCCCTACTCTTCGAACTTCGAAGTTCGGGGTCATGGGTGCCCACGCCAGGTGGTGGTCCGTGGATTCAGCATCTCCGGGATCGACTCGTCGAAAGAACTCAGAATGCTCAGAGCGTAGGAGCACACGGCATCGCATTGGACTGGGAATGAAAAAAAGTAAGAACAGTTGTCAGTGCTGAGTGAACTGTAAAGTTACACGACTGCAAAAGTGACCTATTCGCATGTTAATTATCAGTCGAAAGATAAACTCAACAGTTCCAACGCTGTCAGCGAGAAATTAGAATCGCGGAGTCCGGACGCAATTAAACTTTAAAGGTCGAGCGCCGCCCCGTTCTTGCGCTCATTCTGATCCAGCCAGAGAATGATTGCGTGCAGCCTGAGCGTCATCGACGTCTTATAGAATATAGAGTAAAGACAGCTTTGAATCAAGATGCATTCGGACGCTGGAATTGGAACTTGGAAGTGTTGATACGTATGTAACTGTCAGGAAGGTGAGTGGTGGATGCGACTCGCGAGGAACCGAGGGTTCAAGAAAGGTCGTTGATAGTTTTGTCAAAAATTGAAACGAAAGCCGGGGCCTGTCGAGATTGGGTATGTATTCGAGTCTCGACACCTTGCAGGAAAAGCATGGCAGTAGAAATTTCGGCGTACGGAGGGGAGTCACGGGTGCGTTGAGTGAGTTGGTGAAGGCATTGCCAGTCTTTGCCAGATGCTCTGTCTTCCTTCGAAGTTCGGGAAGCTGTGCATCACTGCATGATGGGTATACTCGAATCGAATCACTGGCCGCTGTGGTCCGTGAACAACGCGGTCTCGAAGAAATACAGAGAACGGAACTGTACCATTTCTCGCTTCTTGACACAACGTCGTCCAGTTTTCCCCGCTGAAGCGCCAGCAGAAACAAAGAAATGGGAGGACCCTGGGCGGGGCGAATCTACACGTGGAATCGTGGATATGGCGTGAGTCACGAGATATCAGATATCAGATGCAAAAAGACGGATTCGGTAACATGGAGAAGGGTTCAGGTACATACATACCTATGTTCCTTATCTGTACGGATTTCGGAGTACGTGCATTATGCAGAACTTAGAAGCGGCATCATGCATATAGCAATGAGCATGGATGATGATGATGCGACATGATAATGCACGCACAAGTTACAACCATCTCTTCCCACCACCAAAGGCCAAAACCCCTAAAACTGGACCGAAATCAAAAGTTCTTCTCAAAAAACATGTCGTTACTTGCAAGTTGCATGAAAGTTACAAGCATGCCTCGTATTAAATGTACGGCGTATTTCTTGCCCAAAACGAAACACCCCTTGTTCAGATGTTTTCTCACTGATGTCAGTTTGTTGTCGCCCGTTGTTTAAGTTCTGAGACTGCGACAACGCAGCTTTGTGAGCATGTAGGTAGGTATTAGAAATTCGAAAGCAGCGGAAACGCGGCAGGTACAATCGCCATGTTTCGATGGCCACCAGCCTTCTGATCAAACAAGGTCAATAACTTAGAACAAAGACAACCGCACGTAATGCGTGCCAAAGACCTTCCGGCGTCACGGCTGCGGCATGCACATGAATGTGTACGTACGTGACCGTTGACGGTACAGCACAGGTAGATAAAGGGAAACTTAGCGCTGAGCGAGCGGGGTTCAAATATGCATGATGTGGTGACTGTGTCTCTTCTTTTTAGTTCCCGTTTTTCTTTGTCGTGCAAGACAGTCTCGGCTTGCTTCCCTTTTACTTGCCGCCATATTCAGCTTGTACTCAGACACATCATTGTGCGTCCCATGCACGGGGTGATCGTTTTTAGCTGCAGTGTCTTACAACCCCGGCCTGGGGAACATCGGCCGGCAGCCACATGAGGGTTGGCAAATCCAGTGGCCCATGCCTGCTCCGTACACGGATCCGAGATAGTCAGGAGTCAGTATCGGCAGGCAGGTACATACGACAAGATGGCGAGGATCCGAGAAAAGATAGACAGAAAGGGACTCCGAGCAGTGCTGAGTGGAGCACGTTACACGCCGTCAACAAGCAACTTCTCTCCACGTTACAGTCTTACAGAGTAGCACATAGGTACCTACTCCGTACACACTCCGTACAAACGATGCCGTCTATTTCCAAGCTGGTGCTGCAGTCTGCGAAGCCTGTAGGGGGGTGGGTTGCTTGTTGCCGTTTATTCCGTATGCGCGTTTTCTGATCATCTGATGCCGAGGCACAGAGCTGTAGCTAAAACAAATGTCGAGTTTCAACTCAGAACTGTCGCAGACCCGTAAGGTGTACACTGTAGACTATAATTCGCTGTAAATGAACGGGCGCTCAGGGAAAAAGGATTCAGACTGGGTGGTTGGCCAACTTGGGTTCCTGTGGTAACGTGGTTGCCTACCTTGGTTGTTTCCAAGAAGATTCTGCTCGAGCGACGACGAGCCCGTCTAGGATTGAGCCCCCCGGCCCCGAGGGGCCAAGCATCTCGTTCCCCTTCATCTCGCTTTCAAGCCGGGGGTTCGCCTATTCATCCTGCCCAGGCCCGGGTACGAAGTTGCGTCCATGGAACGGTGTGCGAATTCGGATGAGCCCGACATGAGATCGTGGATCATATCATATGACGGGCACATACCTACTGCGGACTCCGGAGCCTTTTCTCTTCATGTAAGGAGTAACTTCTTTCTTTACTCTTCCGTGCAATATGCTTGAGTGCTATTTTGCCCAACGGAGACATCTCCGACTTGTGCGATCTCAAGAGTCAATTGCATCATGCATCGACGAAACACGCCGCGCGAGACTGGCCCTGAGGAGCCCACTCTCACCATTGAGTCAACTGTCACCATTGTAAACTGTACTCCGTAGAACGCGTTCCAAAGATCGCCATGTCCATGGCCCATCGGCGTGATTCGTGAATGAGGGCGGCGGAACGCGTGCCGAATCCCGATTAGGTACTCCGTAGATTCGGATAGAACAGTCGCTAATTCGTGGGATTACCCGTGCTAGGGTCGTTTCGTCAAGTACCTCTTCTCCGGAGTCCGTAGACAAATCTCACAAACCTTGCAATGCACAGCATAATACACGTCTTATAGTCAGGGGAGCAGTCCAATCATTTGGAGTTGTGAGACGCGTTGGTTGTAAGTTGTAACGTTGTAACGATGGAGACTCGAGAGAATCTGCTCAGCCTCACAGTGGGCCCAGGGGCAGCAGCGCGTATTGCCATTGGTCAGTGGCACCCGCTGTTGGTTGACTTCCAACTTCTACTCCGTCCTAAACCCAGCAACACATACATACATGTACCCGACGAAGCCTCCTGATGAGTCCTGACGGCAAAGGAAGACTCGAATTTACGTTGTATCACGGATCACAGTACTCCGTATCGGCAAAACAAACGCAGACTACCAAATGCCGTCAAGAAAATTGAAATGGCATTACAAGCAGAAGTATACTTGTCTGTTTGTAGGTGCACAAGCGGCAGTGTTTCGATATCGGTGGGCTTTTGGTAGGCAGGACATGTCGCACAATGTGGGGATGAGAATGTATTGTGGTTGTGCGTGACTCCTAACTACAATACTGGGAAGGGGAGAGCTCATATATAGTCGAGAGACTATGGCTTCTCCCCGGTACTATCTAAGGAGCATCTGTGCTGGTTCGCCGAGACTGTTGATCAGTACTCGGTGAATGTGCTAATCGGCAATTGCCCAGTCGGCAATTGTGCTATCGGAATACAATGATCGTCCTCGTCACATGTGTGGAAGACGACGGTAGATGCGTTGACACATGTGATCAATGTCGTGAGATTGTCTGAGCGCGAGGTATGAGCTCGATATTGCGACATTGCAGCTCTCGTGGGAGAAGAGAAGAAGAGAAAAGAGTCTCGACATGTATAGTCGGATGAATGATACGCCGGACCCACATGCCAGCTGTGGTGCATGTGACAGGACAAGTTGAAGCTCACGATATGCATGGCTTAGGTATTGCGTAGGTACTCCGTAGGTATATTGATAAAGGCACGAATCTGGTTACTTCCGGTGATTTAGCGCCAAACTTGTCATGACTCATCTGCACCTCAGCCCCCGCCATTGAGCTCGAACACTCCGACTTCATACCTCTCATAGACCTAGCATCAAAGGCACGAGACGCCCAAACGCCATGCTCTGTCAGTACCAAGCCGTCTTGCAGAACTGAGAAACTCTCTGAGCTCTCGTCTTACGCAGCGATCAGTCAGGTTGAGCAGACTGGATATCGTCACGACACGCACGACATGACACGCGCGAGTGACGACGTACACACCGACACGATGATAAACGAAACTTGGCCTACTCCGTAGGTATTCGTATGTCCCTTTGCATGCTAGCCCTGTCGACGGGAGCTACTCCGGTGGCATCGTTGGCCTAATATGCTACCACTCGCCATCTTACGAGTTACAAGCTGCTATAGCCTATGACCGGTCGGACTACGGAGGCTGCAAGCATGAGGCATAATGTGCATGCATGATGCAACGTGTCCATAATCAACACTACAGAGTATGTATGCACCAGAGCGCGGTATTTAAAGGCGGGCGCTTCTTCCCAATGACAATAAGCAAGACATGATCATCACTGAAACGAAGCAATTCTAGCACCCAACGCAGCCGACCACCGCCATTTCGCGATTTGCTTGACGCTTCGCACGATGCACGGGCTCGTAACCCTTGGCCTGCCGCCTCTCTGCACATCATCTCAGATCTGCATCTCATCATTCAGATTGAGGCAACAAGCCATCTTTGGCCGACCGGTTCCCCGAAGCCCCCCTCATCCCCCTGCCGCGCGGCACGCCACGACCTCGGACCAGTCACCACAGTCATGTCTGTACCTGAAGCGATCTCAGTCGGGCCTGTCTCGCAACTTTGGATTGTCGACAGGGAATATGATCACTGATAGGGTGTTTGACTGTGGGGGAACATGTTCTTCGAATAAGCCGTGGCTCGAGATCTCCAGACTCCGCGTCCTCTTGTCCCTCTTTACGCGTCACGGCCCACGACCTTACAGGCTTAGACCTATGCTGCATGCAGTATGCTACAACATGGAATCACATTCTTACTTCACCTGAAGCCTGCCACTCAGGATGGCTGTTCCGAGAAGAAAGCGACATGGCGTTGTTTCTGAGCTGGAAAAAAAGGGCAGAACCTGAAGAGACGGATCGGCACCTCTTGGATTTCCTGGAGGCTGGAGCCTGAAGCTAAACCGTGCAAGACACCCCCTCGCTGGGAAGTGGTTGTCTTGCCATCTCCGTGCATAGAATGTATCACGCGCTCCCTTCCTGCTCACTGTCGTTGTCGCTTGATTCTGGCTGCACAATGTCCGTGGCGTATCATCTCGACGATTCCAACAGGCTGCTACATACTGTCAAGCTAATGTAGCTATTTGCTCATCCGAGTACAGATAAAGGATACTCTACATGTGGACCTGGTACCTGAGTGCTGCTCTTGGAGTGCGGAGCCTCGCTGCCTCAGGGCTCGGGCTGGAGGCCTGTACTCCGTAAAGCTGTGCATATCACTAGGTACTCCTCTTAGTCTCCTCTTCTTGCAAGTTGCTACTCCGTATGTAACTGGGTTTGTTTACGTGAGAAAAGAACAGTAGAACACGAGAGACAGTCAAAGAGGGACCGTGTTCTTTGAGGGCATTCTGCCGCCTGCGGTTCCATACATAATGGAGCATCTGCATGCATCATGGCTTTGCATGTCCGACGAATGCTGGCACTTGGCATTCATCGCGAGCAAGTCTCCGTCTCTCCTCCCTTGGCCCTTGGCCTTCTTCCCGCATGGTACTTTTCAAATTTCCACACATGCAAGAATGTAGCGCGGATGCATAGGTACATGGTTTTCAGGAACGTGCACTCGACGTTGTCTCAGCCCGTAGCCGAGCCGCTGACATGTTGGCTGCAGCCTGCTGCTTTGCATCCTCGCATGTGTATCACTGTGTCTTATGCCAATAGTAAATCGGGCTTGACGCTCTCCAGGTCTCATACTACCCATCGTTCGTGTCTTCCTGAACAGAGACAAGGTGATTTGGCATGTCTTCACCCCTCCGTGTGTCAAACATGCATTCTTATGCTGTTCTTACAAAGGATCCTACTTTCTAGCTTAACGTTGTATTGCACAGTCGACATGTGAATCCAAAAAAACATAAATAGGCCCGGCTTTCCTCTCGATAGAACTGCTGGTGATTTTTTTGAAACTCTTGTGACTCCGTCTTGAATCTTGATCCAAACGTGTTACCTGACTTACTATCAAACGACGAAGCGACGAAGCGACGAAGCGACGAAGCGACGAAGCGACGAAGCGACGAAGCGACGAAGCGACGAAGCGACGAAGCGACGAAGCGACGAAGCCATAAGAAGACGGTACATTCATCTTAAAGCTGGGTCTCGCAAACATTACGGCACTAGCCCTTTCGATTGCATTAAGACTCCTTGTGACGGCTACTCTATTGCGGCTCTGACCGTCACTCTTGCGCTATACCTATACATCCCCCGCTAAGCCGGTTCCTACCAGGTAAGTGTTCTCACCTTTTGGTCGGGTCGGTAGGGATATTCGATCCTCACACTCCTCACTGCGCAGTTAAAAGATGACGACGTTCCCGGAAGGTGAGTGCAGACCCTCGTCGCTCGAGGTTCAAACCAGTCACGACTCAACCCCAAGATATTGAAATCATTGGAACAACATACGCGACGCAAACTGTTTGAGTTGTGTCATTCGTCAAGTTGGCACTACATAGTTACAAGGTGGCTAACATTTCATCAGATACCAGATACTTTGAGCGATACAAGCTCAACCGGTTTATTGCCCCGAGTCAGACACAGACTCCACACAACCAGGCCTCCCAGGCGTGGTGGCCAGAAGGGTCCGACCCTGGTGGAGCAAACGCCGGCGATCAGGTACCCAATCACGTTGAGTTGTCGGGGGAGGGTGAACGTTTGTCCCGCAAACGTTCATCGTCCACTTCATCTGGGGAGCTTCGGGGCGAAGATACCACAATCAAACATCAGAAATATAACGCAGAGAAGGCCGCAGAAGACTTAGAGAGACAAGGTATACCTCTCGACAGGAAGACTGCATCGCATGATGCCCAACTACAGCGGCTGGAAAATGCCCAAGCGTCGAAACGGTCTCGCACTCGATTGAAAATCATGAAAGAACAGCTCGATGAGACCCAAAAACAGCTCGATCAGACCAAAAAATCGCTGAATTTAGCTGAAGAAAAAGCACGGCAAGCAGAAGAAAGAGCACGGCAAGAGAGAGAACAACATGCAGCCGAGCTCAGACAAATCAGGCAACAGCTTGACAATAAGAGGTAGAAATAGCCCGAACAAGCCAGGCTCAGATTTGGGTCCGGCTCCTTCTCCGTCGAAATCTGGGAACGAGAATAGACCGCCACCTCTCAAAGCTGAAGACATGAAGGCATCGCTGCCAGCTTTCGACCATGAGTCCAGTGAGCGCACACAACAAAGATGGCATACGTCGATACGTGTATGTACCTACCAGAGAAGCCAACCCCTTGCGATTTTCTTCATCTTTCTGATTCCTCTTATCTAGGCGAGGCATTACCTCTGTTCTAAGGGCGCCCCAAAGCTTCTCCGCTGCGTGTCTCAGACTTCAGTCTACATACCTTCCAGCCGGGCGGCAATGATCATGGCGTGTCATCATAATGTCGAATGAGAGTTCGAGACCTTGTTCATATAGTATATACTGGATGGCGATAGATGGTCATTGGCACATACGTTGGCCTACGCCATGGCGTTTTGTCATTGGATCGAAAAAAGTTTTGATTTCGTGCATTGGACTCGGAGTTTACAATCTTGGGATTTGAAGGGTCACGTCAGAATGTCAAGGGCTGACGTGCAAATGGCGTATTTTAACTTTTTCGACATGGGATAGATTTCTTTTGATACCCCAACTTTCAACAGGCGTTATTGCATTTTTATTCTTATGCATCTTTTGAACTACATATCGTGCATAATGGATTTAATGTGACTCATTACATATTGCTCAATGCCTTTTTCTGAGAGAGTCGGGGTGATGGTCCGTGAATCATCGATGATCGACGACTTCGGACTGTCACGATCCAGGAATCTGAATTGCATGAACTTGGATCAGAATCGACTTTCAGACAAGAAAGACAACGTCACGGACTCATGGGCGACAGAGGGTCAGAGCCTCAGAGGCCAGTTCGGCTCCGACAACAAGTTCTCAAGTTGAAGGTCAACAGTCAACTTTTACTCCTTCTCCGGTATAGTCATAATTCGCTTCGCACGTCAAGACTCAAGTACGTGAGTATACCCTCGTTAATCAGGAGATTCCGAGATCTTTGGATGGAAACCCGTTTGATCTCTCAAGAGCTGTGGACCTCAGGCCTGAGGCTGAGGCATGGAGTCTTCCACGGCCTTGTCACGCCTTGATGGGTTAAGATATCCAGAGTCCAGACGACCTCCGGCACGGTCACGATGTTGTTTATGCAACTCCAAAAGTCTCGTGGAGGTCTTGACTCTCGAGTGGTTGCAAAATTCGACCGACAAAAGGTCTACAATTGTTGAAGCAGCTTAGCAGTTCGATGACAGCCAAGTCAGCTTCAAAATTGAAAACCGCAATAGTTTTTGATGATTGTCATCATTCTGGTTACCGGCATTGTCGCGAGCCAACCAGCATGAATAAGTTTTCTCTGAACCCAAAAAGGAAGAGTCTGCCATATAAATAATAAGTTAATGACAGAGGTAATGACCGCATGATATTTATCTGTCGCTGTCGAATGGGGAACTCCGAACTGCACACGAATGCAAGAATGAAAGCGCGTGAAGTGCGTATGCATATAGCCCATGTATGTAAATGGTATTCAGGTACGTACACTCGACGTTGTTTCAGCCTGGAGCCGAGCCGCTGACATGTTGCCAGTTGGCTGCGGCGCTTTGCCAAATTGCATCCTCGCATACTATTACTCCATTTATTAAATTTGGCCTATTCTAATAGTCAAACGGGCTTGAAGATCTCCAGGTCTTATACTACCCATCGTTCGTATCTTCCTGAAGTTTGAAGTTAAATCAGGCAACAGCTTGCGAATAAGAGGTAGAAATAGCCCGAACAAGCCAGGCCCAGATTTGGGTCCGGCTCCTTCTCCGACGAAATCTAGAATAGACCGCTACCTCTCAAAGCTGAAGACATATAGGCATCGCTGTCAGCTTTCGACCATGAGATGATGAGGCCAGTGAGCGCCCACAACAAGGATGCCGTACGTCGATACGTGTATGTACCTACCAGAAAAGCCAACCACTTGCGATTTTCTTCATCTTTCTTATTCCTCTCATCTACCTAGGCAAGGCATTACCTCTGTTCTAACAACACGAAAACCATGGAGTTTAGTGAGCTCCAAAGCTTCTCCGCTGCGTGTCTCAGTCTAGACTCTACATATCTTCTAGCCGGCCGACAATGATCATGGCGTCACGCGTGTCATCATGATGTCGAGTGAGAATCCGAGTCTTAGGACTTCCGACTTGTGAAGACATAAGTATAAATAGGCCCGCCTTTCCTTTCGAGTCTTCGACAGAACCACTGAATTTAGGAGTCACACAGTACACTACCTTCTCCTCTTGAGTCTTCGAATCTTTGATTCCCAATTTCTCACCGCTGTATTATGCCAAGTACGTATATCAACGCTTCCCATTCAGATCTGAGTCCTGACTGCTTCTTGGTTCCAACCCGTCTTCGTGAGTCGTCATAGTACTCAGTACTTGTAAATTGTAGCCTATACTCTAACGGCGAGGCCCGGAGGCTGGAGCCACAAGAAGATGACACTTCTATCTTGAGCTTTAGGGCCGAGACTCGGTTAACCAGAGTGAGAAAACATCGCGATTCGCGGCACTTGTAAGTTGCTCATTCGCCGCTCGCGTTTCGCCTGAATTCGGTCGGAGTCCTTACTGAGCAGTTCGGACGCCGCACTGAAGTGGCGACGCATGCCAAAAGTGAATCAAAGCCTGAAAAGGTAAATCATAAATGCAGGCAGCAGAGGCTCGAGGTTCGAACCAGTCAGACTGTCAATCCTGTCACTGAAATAATTGGATTATTGGAATAAGATACGCTTCGACCGTCACGTTGTGACGTTCGACGTTTACTGTTGAGTACTTGAGACTTTGAGTTGTGGCATTGATATTCCCGAATCCCTCGGATAGCAAATCATCTCTTGGGTATATTCTGATTCCTGAATCGTGACCATGTTCAAACTTCAAGAATTTTGAGGGCCAGGCCAGTGGCCACGTCTGTCCCTCTTCAACTCAACGGTTTGATTGACCGTTGCAACGGCGTTGTTGACCGTCGTCGGTCGAAGAGTGTCTTGTTTCAATTATTCCAGCGAAATAGGGTTAACTTTTAAGTCGTGAGTCGTGAGTCGTGACTGGTTCGAGAATCGACCCTCGGGCCTCCACTGCCACTGCCATCATGATCCAGGCTCTGGCACTCTGCACCTACCAACCTTTGGTATACGTCGCCATTTCAGCTGCGGCTTCCGAACTGCGCAGTGAGGACTCTGAATGCAGGCGAAACACGAAACGTCAAGTGCCACGATGTTCGCTCATTGTTACATTCGTCAAGTTGGTACTTACTACTAGGTGGGTAATATGCCGAGTGCCTTCATATATTACTCCTGGCTGAGGCTGTGAGCCAGTGCCAAGTTCAAAGATTAGCATTGCACAATTGTGCATCGTAAATCTAGCACGATTGGAAGTAGATAAGTGAAAATAACTCAAATTCTTTTCTACACCTTTTTACATTAAATAGCTCGTACAAGTTGTTCTATTTACAAGAACGAAAGAAAAAAAAAAGGTGGTGCGAGGCTATCTGCTCTCCCAATTCCCAACAGCAAAAGCCTCCCCGTGTGGACAATGTGCTATGTGCACGATCTAGTCATCTTCCTCAGACGACTACCCGGAGAGCGTCTGGTCCGGGTGCCATGCCGATGTGGTCAGTGTCGGTGTCGTCGTCTGGCGCAATTACCTGTGTCCAGTAACGGTGACGATAACCGTGGACGTCGGGGGGTTGGTGACAGTGACAATGACCGTGGACTGCGTGGGTCTGATCACGGTGGTAATCGTGGAGTGAGGAGCATTGGTGTTTTGATATGAGCAGGGACCGTCTTCACCTTCAGTGTTGCCATGGCCGCCATCACCCTTGCCACCAACCTCGCCGTCACCCTCGCCGCCACCCTCGCCGTCACCCTCGCCGTCACCCTCGCCGTCAGAGTTGTCTTGCCCTTCTCCTGGAGACTTCCCGGAAGGACTAGGGGGGGAGGAAGGGGAAGGGGGCTGTCCACGTCCGGGGCCTTTGGATGAATTGCTGGGCATATCACCAGAGCCGCCTTGTCGGCCTCCTGAAGGCTTCGCTGTAGGATGAGAGGGGGAGGAAGAAGGGGATGTGGGCCGGGCGCCTCCAGGACCTTTCGATGAACTCGTGGGCGTATTACCAGAACCGCCTTTTCGACCGGCTGATGACGTGGGCTTGCCCTTCTCCTCGTCGCCCTCGTCGCCGTCGTCGCCGTTGCCGTTACCGTTGTTGTTGCCATTGCCATTGCCATTGCCGTTGCCGTTGCCGTTGCTATTGTTGTTATTGTTGTCCTCGCCGGAGGGATTCCCATCCTTGGAGGACCCCTGAACGAGGTCGTCGCCTTGGACTTTACATCCCAGCTTAGCCGACTTGGCAAATACAGTGTAGCTATCAGCGTTATCCAAACTATCCGAACTACTCATCATCTTGATGCCTTTCACCCCGTACCCGTGGTCCTTAGTCAGCCCCCACGAATGCGACAGCTCATGCAAGAGAACATCTCCAAGGACCTGCTTATCACAACTATTTTGCTCCGCATGGAGAGCAACATCACACAACGTGACTTCGTTGCTTCCCTTCTGGTTATTCGAAACCAGGACCGTCAATCCAGCCACACCCGGGTTGCACCACCCGCAACGGATTGGGGTAGGACCCCCGCCGTTCTTCTCACACTCGACAGCAATCTGGGCGAAATGCTCCGCGATGTGATTTCTTGTCTGGTCGCTGTCGGACTTGAAGATGTCTTTGATCAGGGTGGAGGACACACTGTCCTTGGCCCGGGCGACTTTCTCTCCGGCACGGGCCCGAGCCGCACAGTCCTTGTAGGCTTGGTCGACGAGGCTTTGATGGGAGCCGCAGGAACTATCAATGGAGCGTTTGCTGGGCAGGGAGGTTTCGAAAAGAGTGACATTGCCGTCGTCAAGGCAGGATGGGGGCTTTCCGTCCGGGCCCAGGGCTGAGGCATCGCCCTGCACGAGGCCGAGGGAGGGGGAACGAACGTAGGGAATGAAGAATGCGGCGGCGGCATTGCACAGCAAGGCGCCGCAACAAAGAAAGGAGTGTGACTTCATTGGGAGGGAGGGAAGATGTGGAATGAATGGAGTAGAATCGAACGGAGGCCAGCCTCGCTTTGTTGTGAAGGTACAAGGAATGTATTTTTGAAAGTTTTCTTTGTTTCTTTTCTTTGTCTTTCTTTCTTTAGAAATCGAGAGAGATGGACCAAGTTTTATATTCATATCACGAAACGATGCTTACTTGTTGGAGGTAGAACAAGACCAGAGGTCACGACCGCTCGACGGTTACCTTGCACAAGTCAAGCTTCGGAGATGTGTTCCCCTTTCTTCTTGCCTGCCATCACATGAGTGATGAAATCTCTGTTTTATGAAACAGGGGAACATGGCACGGGTCATATTGGATCGTGAGCTGGTAGGTCTTTTGGGCATTTGTCGACTTTGTGTGGTGTTCTGCCCGGGCTGTCATATTGGGCGTTCGGCGTTGGTGTTTCGTTTTCAACATCGAATTGTTTGCCTTGCCCCATGAGGAAGCTGCCGGGAAGTTGCCTCTTCTGCGTCATCCTATCAGGGGCCGCTGTCAGGTTGGGACCGGGTTGAGGGTTCGAGGGTGTGTTGCACGGTTTTGCATCGGAGGAAATATCGCGGGGGAGTGGCGGGAGGATTGTTTCATCGGACGGACTCCCGCGGAGATTCCGCGCGTGCAGGGGAAGCTCGGATTAGTACATATCTACATACGTATGTACCTACATAATGCATTACCAGGAGGTAGTATGTACCTAACGGTCTAACCTACCTGAATTCCGATAAATGGGGTAGGAGAATGGCGCTAGTGTCGCAAGACCACCTCTCATTGGCTACACAGGTACACTCTCATTGGTCATTGCAATTTGCAACACAGCGAGAAGAGCCTGCGCCAAAATGGCCTCATCTAGGTAGGCAGGTACATTACTACATACTTCGTCCTACGGGGCGTTCAATTCATCAGATGAAAGGCGGCTGACTACGATCGCCAGATCACGTAAGGCACCCGAACAGTCTCTGGCACCAACACAACAGAAGCATTGATGAGGTTGACAAGCCTCAAGACCATCGCACACCAACTCCACACCATGTCCCCATTGCGGCCAGAGCTCCTCAGCCATCGCCTCCCACCTTTTCGAGCAGAGACGTCTCATCAACAACTTATACGTAACGTAATCGGCCCATCGTACCCAGAAGGCTCGTCAGTTTAGTATGTATTTCCTAGGCGTACGGCCAGATGATACGCATGCGATGCATCAAGCACGCCAAGATCAGGTTGCTATCTCCCGATCTCATGGAGTGCAGTGCAGGCTCGTGATGGCTTACAGCCATCTCCGTCTCAAACGCCACCCCTGCTGGACATCATGCGAAAAAGGCAAGAGCTACATTCCGCCTCTTAGGGAAATGAAGAAGAGTTCCTGGCTGGTGGAAGCTCATCATCAACCCGTTACCCCCGGTCTTCGCGACCACCTGGCTCAGCAGCGAAATGGTGCTGTCCCACCGTCTTCGGCATTCAATCCACACATTTCATATGTACGAAGTCCACCTGTGGTTTCCCAACCATTCCCAGTGAATGAAAGTCTTGGATCTGACTTGAAACCTATCATATGACTCTCATTCGGAATCATCTCTTTCTCTCAGCGGAGTCTTAGCTCAGATCAGTCTACACTGCCGCCAGCGTTTCCACCAGGTGTGCCGCATTTTGAAGACATCACAACGCTTGATTAAATTGCCATAACGTCTGTAGACATGGAACTTATGCAACAGTGGAGTAGGCAACTTGATGAAAACATACAACAACGATGTCATCGCTGCAACCCGGCCTGGTTCAACGTAGACATCAATGAGAACGGCATTTGCAAGTATTGTCGAAAGGTAGATACGATCTACAAATAACAAAGCTTGGAAAACGTCAGAGTTGTGGTCTGCAGAGAACAAGCTTGATCTGGGTGTAGTTCCAGCTCATTTACCTCCACGGGACCTAATTGAAGAGTGGCTCGTCTCTCAAGTACGCGCTCTCGTGTAGATATGTGGACGTACAGAGGGTCGTAATACCACTACAAGGGGCACATCGATGATCGTCTGTTTTGGAAGGATGCCAGCGGTGTATACAACATCCCTCCCTGTTGCCATCAGAGCTCGATGCCATCGTTATCCGCCCACGCAATACAACAACGGAGGCTGGAGCCAGGCATGGTATGGCCATTTGAGGCGGCATTCAGAGCACGCAGTCTGCAGAAAGCCTATAACTTGTTAGTTGAAGTGGATTATTTAGCACAACCCGTTGTACGCCCGTGTTGCTATAGACAGGTAACATCTAAGCCAGCTTCTCAAGGATGGGGAGTAAGCGACCAGCTCGCAACAACTGAAGCTGATACTGTACAGGCTGATTCCTGAACAAGACCTTTGTGATGCCGTGGCCCCCGAGAATGACAACATCAACAGTGAGGAACTCTGGGAGGGTGTGGCCGTGCAACGCCGGATCGCTCGCCAGAGAGATGCAGAGGCATTCAAGAAACAGATCCTGCAAGGAGCGAACGTGCCAGTCTCCCGGAAGTCAGTCAATCTCATTATTCTCACTGCGGTCAACATCACCAAAGTTCAAACATAGCATTCCGTCGACGACTCGACTTGGTCGTCAGGTCCTCGGCAATCGCGAGTCCGCGACATTAGATCTCGACTATTCCTGGACAAGTCACATTGGATGGTATGCGGTATTCTTAATATGGACAGATGCAGGACAGTTTTGTCGGGATCTCAAGTCACGAGAGAGTCGGAGAGCAGCCTGGACTCTGGAGGAGTTGTACGGGCCGAGGTCAACTATGCATCTCAGTTTAACTGTGAACAGCTGGCTGTCTGGCGCATCTTCAGCCGCCACTGCTGCGATATCGAATATGATTGGGAACTGCGACCCATCATTATGCATGTTGATGGGGCTGGAGGCACTGGCAAGTCATTCCTCATTAAGGCTGTATCCGACTTTATTGAAACCCAGCTATCGAAATCAGTGGTTCGTGCAGCGCGAACTGGAATTGCGGCAAACGCCATCAATGGCCGCAAATTTCAATCCGTCCCGAGACTGCCAGATAAACGAGCACTGAGCAGAGACGCTTGAATCGCTTCAGTTGAAGTTCATGGGGACCAGCTTGTGAGTATCTAGAACGACATGGTACGCAGCAAGTACATCATCTTGGACGAGAAGTCTACGATTGGTCCTCGCACCTCGTACAGTGTAACAGTATTGATGACCGCTTGCGCTTGCTTCAGATCTACCCAGGACATCGAAACACGCCTAACAGAGGCAATAGTGTCCTTCTTTTATTTAGGAGACTTTTCTCAATTGCCGCCAGCCTTTGACAAACCGTTGAACATACAAGCAAGTTTCTCTAACTGCTGAGCCTGCTGCGGCAGATACCCATGGCCGAGCAACGTTACACGTGCAATTGCTTTAAGCTGTCTATCTTCTTACAGCAGGTTATACGGCAAGCTGTTGATGGTGGAAAAGGCTTTCCAGACGCTCTGGCTACGCTACGAGATAACAACCCGACGCGAGTACACTTTGATGTTCTCTGCACAAGGATCAAGTTACAAATACCGACTATTGCCGGCCGGCGGCAGAGGTAGCTAGCTTTGAAGCCACGCTCCGCACGCCGCATATATCCATCGAAACAACGCGCAGGTCGACAGCTAGTAGCTACAATCGGGACAATCTCGAGAAAACTGATGGCTCCGATCATCGAAATTGTCTGTATTTCAACAGGCGGGGGCGGTAATGCTGCTGCCAGCCGCAACACTTGAAACTTCATCAGCAGCTGAGCTTGTGCGTCGGAGCCAAGGTTATGCTGAAGGAGAACATCTGGACAGCCAGGGGGTTTGTAAATGAAGCAATTGGCGTCGTTGCCTGGTCCCTGGACGGATGAGGCGAGGATTGAGGTGCACAATCGATAATAAGGACAAGAACAACGGATCGTCAATACTTCGTGATGATGTGCAACTCGTGAGCTCAGATGAGAGTTGGTACTGTCAATGTACCCGTGTTGGTATATTTCTTTAATTTGTCATTCTTTGGCGGTGTGTTCGTATTGCCTTTGGTCTGTATGTTCTACCCGGACTGTCCTTACTTGGCGTTCGCTGTTGAACTTGGTGTTTCTCTTTAGATTGTTTGTATTTCTTGGCCTTTCCTTTTATCTTCCACCAGCTTGTTGTCAGCCTCTTTCTCGCCTGCCTTTGATACTACTTTGGCGTGTGGCATGTAAAGGGATCTAAAGCTGCCTGATGGGATCAATGAGGTCTCAGGTGGTCTGAAGTCAAGTTCAAAGGTCAGCATTGCGCAATTTTTCATCGCAAATCTAGCACGATTGGAAGTAGATAAGTGAAAATAACTCAAATTCTTTTCTACGCCTTTTTACATTAAATGGCTCATACAAGTTGTTCTATTTACAAGAACGGAAGAAAAAAAAAAGGTTGTGCGAGGCTATCTGCTCTCCCATCTCCCAACAGCAAAAGCCTCCCTGTATGCCCGATCTAGTCATGTTCCTCAAGACGACTCTTCAGGGAGCGTCTGATCCGGGATCTGCCGCGCCGGTTGCGACGGTGTCGGTGTGGTCGTCTGGTGCACTTCTCTGGGTTTGGTGACGGTGACGATAACTGTGGACGTCGGGGTTCTGGTCACGGTGAGAATGACCGTGGACCGCCTGGGTCTGATCACAGTGGTAATCGTGGAGTGAGGAACATTGGTGTTTTGATATGAGCAGGGACCGGGACCGTCTTCACCTTCAGTGTTGTCACCCTCGCCGTCAGAGTTGTCTTGCCCTTCTCCTGGAGACTTCCCAGAAGGACGAGGGGGGGAGGAAGGGGAAGGGGGCTGTCCACGTCCGGGGCCTTTGGATGAACTGCTGGGCATGCCACCAGAACCGCCTTGTCGGCCTCCTGAGGGCTTCGCAGTAGGATGAGAGGGGGAGGAAGAAGGGGATGTAGGCCGGGCGCCTCCAGGACCTTTCGCTGAACTCGTGGGCGTGTTACCAGGACCGCCTGGTCGACCGGTGGATGGCTTGGGCTGGCCCTTGCCGTCGCCGTTGTCCTTGCCGTCGTCGGGGGGATTTCCAGCGTTGACACCACCTCCTGGCTTCTCGTCCTTGGACCCCGCCTCAATGAGACGGTGGTCTTGGACTTTACATCCAAGCTTGGCCGCTCTGGCAAAATGAGTGTAGCTATCAGCATTATTTAAACTCCTCTCCGAACTCAATCCCTGAATGGCCTGGATCCCGTACGCATTGTCATCGGTCAGTCCCCACGAATGCGACAGCTCATGTAAGAGAACATCACCAAGGACCTGTCTGTCGCAACCATTCGGCTCATCATGGATAGCATGATCACACAGCGTGACGGGGTTTAATCCGTTCTCCCTACCGTCCCTTATGACCGTCAATCCCGCCACACCTTTATTACAGACCCCGCAAGCAACTGGGGTAGGGCCTCCGCCGTTCTTTTCGCACTCTGCAGCAATGGTGGCAAAATGCTCAGAGATGCGCTTCCGCGCCTTGTCGCTGTCGTCCTTGAAGATTGCTTTGAGCAGGGTGGAGGACGCATTGTCCTTGGCCCGGGCGATTTTCTCTCCGGCACGGGCCCGAACCGCGCAGTCCTTGTAGGCTTGGTCGACGAGACTTCGATGGCCGCCGCAGGACCCATCGATGGAGCGTTTGCTGGGAAGGGAGGTTTCGAAAAGAGTGACATTGCCGCCGTCAAGACAAGATGGGGGCTTTCCGTCCGGGCCTATGGCTGAGGCATCGCCCTGCATGAGGGAGGGGGAACGAACGTAGGGAATGAAGAATGCGGCGGCGGCATTGCACAGCAAGGCGCCGCAACAAAGAAAAGAGTGTGATTTCATTGGGAGGGAAGATCTGGAATGAATGTAATAGAATCAGACGGAGGCCAGCCTCGCTTTGTTGTGAATGTACAAGGAATGTATTTTTGTAAAGTTTTCTTTGTTTCTTTCCTTTGATCTTCTTTCTTTAGAAATCGAGAGAGACGGGCCAAGTTTTATATCCATATCATGAAACGAAGCATACTTGCTGGAGGCGGAACAAGACCAGGGCTCAGGACACCACGAGTCCACGACCGCTCGACGGTCACCTTGCACAGGTCAAGCTTCGGAGATGTGTTCCCCTTTCTTCTTGCCTCCCATCACATGGGTGATGGCATTTCTTGTTTTATGAAACAGGGGAGCAAGGCACGGGTCATGGTGGACCGTGAGTTGTTAGGTCCTTTGGGTATTTGTCGACTTTGTGTGGTGTTCTACCCGGGCTGTCATATTGGGCGTTCGGTGTTGGTGTTTTATTTTCCTCATCGAATTGGGTGCCTTTTCCCCATGAGGAAGCTGCAAGAAGCCGCTTCCTCTCCGGATTCCCATCAGGGGCCGCTGTCATTGTCAGTCAGATGGACCCGAGTTGACGGTGTGTTGCACGGTTTTGCATCGGAGGAAATATCGCGGGGGAGTGGATGAGTGGATGGAGAGTGGAGAGTGGATTCTGGGAGCGCGGGAGAATTGTTTCATCGGAAACTCCGCGTGCAGGGGAAAGCTCGGTTTAGTGGCTGCTTGTAGCTGCTCACTGGCGCTCAGGGGTTCTCAGTGGCGGCGGGCGTAATCAGGGCGTAAAGCCGGGCCGAGTTGGGGAAGAAATTAGGGGTTGTACAGTTGCATTCAGCGCCGACTCAGCGGGTGCACGCGGTGCCACAGGGCCCGTGGCGTCTCCGCAGACCCTGTTGCGTTTCAGTACCTGCACTGCGTTGGCCTGTCTTGTCGACAATATCTGTTCTGCAGAGATGAGAAGCGCCAGTGGGGGATTGCTGATTGGCTTCTCGCGACGAGGCCGGGGATACCGGGAAAAAGGGGCGTTTGCCGCGCTTGCGGCTTTATTGACCCCTTATTACCTTAACGTTATGATTGTTTGGACGTCTCGTTGGGCTTAGACAGGGGTATCCCAATCACAGATCACGGATCGCAGCCGTGCAGCCGTGCAGCCTCGGAGGCTCGGAGCATTATGTATCTACTCGTGGGTGAAACCTTTTGAAAAGGAAACCCACTATATCTAGTGGGTGCGACTTCCCGATAACAGGGCCCCAATTCGAGAACGGAAAACTCGGTGCGAAAAATCCAGCTCTCACCAATTTTCGCCGTCCAACATCTCCACGTCTACGACAATTGATCACATAACTTTTTGGAGGCTGAATTAAGTATCTATTGATACTATTTAAAAAGAGCTCCCACTATATCTAGAAGGTGTGACTTTCCGAGAACAGGGCCCTTTCTCTAATACGGGAATACTTCAGTTTTGGTGGGGAACCCTCCTACTTGTTGAAGTTGTTGGTCACGAAAGAACGGGCTGGGTCGTCAATTGCGCTTTGCATCCAAATCATACCGAATTATAGAAACATCAACGCACGACTTGTAATTCATGGAAATGAGTATCATTTGGTAGTCTAAGTTGATGCTAAATCCATCCTCCAATAATTATCCGATCAATTGTCGCAGACGTGGAGACGTTGGACGGCGAAAATTGGTGAGAGCTGGATTTTTCGCACCGAGTTTTCCGTTCTCGAATTGGGGCCCTGTTATCGGGAAGTCGCACCCACTAGATATAGTGGGTGTCCTTTTCAAAAGGTTTCACCCACGAGTAGGAGAATTTCCTGAGTTTCTTCGCACGTGATTGTGCGCATCCAGAACAACTTGGTCACGTGCTCTGTTCACTGGCAGAAACGTCACCGCCTGAATTCCATCAAGGCGTTGTGCTTTTATGCTTCGTGCAAGAGACAAAGGTACATGCTAGAACAACCGATGATTGTGTCTCCCATTGTCCAGCGGCGCTCGCAGCTTCACAAAATGCGCATGGCACTCAAACCGCGATTGGATCTCCAAGACTTGCGACTTTAAAGGCCTGGAAGCAACAGTCTAGAGCAAAGCGGGATGAAACTTCACGCGATGACGTCACCGGCGTCACGCTTGTCGACCTCGCCACTTTAGCGGCAAACCTTTGACTCCGCCGACCGTGTCTGGAGCGAACATTCAACAGACTAATAATTAGGTAGTCAACTACCTAGTTTGCTTTGCAAAACACTACCGAAAAGAATCACAAACAATAAAACCCAGGCAATCCGAGACTTTCGTCGCGATTCACACTCCTGTCCCAAACTCAGTGCCCTGCCGCCTGCCGAGACTAGACCCCCTCGATTGCGCCGGTGATGGACTCGTCCGCTCCGTCTCACCGTCGGCCGCGCTCCGAATCACAACTCAGCGCCGCCGACCGCTCTTTCGCCGCGCGGAGAGCATCCCTCCAAAGCCATGGTCATGGGCAAGAGACCCCAGCGGAATCCGATGACCCAGCGGGCGAAGATTTGGGGAGCCCGAGCTCAGGACCGTCACGACCTTCGTGGCTCTCGAGAATGTCCTTTCGTCGACCGTCCATCCCATCGGGATCGGAAGCCCGACCGGCCGAGACAATTGCTGTCACCAGTGATGAACGACCCCAGAGACCGAGTATTCGAATTCGACGAAGTTCCGTGGGTTTGACAGGAGGGCAGCAGCAACAATCACACCAACAGGACACAATCACGCCCGCAGAGCCGGAACATGACAACACACAAGATTACTTTGCGGGCGGTCGACCCAGGAGTTTCTCGCAGCCCGGCGCCGCGCCACCTGCGGCTACGGATGCCACAGGTAGGGTACGACACTTGCGCAGGGCTCAACCGCAAATATCGCTGCCGCGATTGACCGAAGAAGGGACTCGGCCGACCATGACCGAGCTGGGTTTGGCGGGTAGACGAAACTCGCCGCCGCAATCTGGGGCTGGCGCTCCGTCTTCGGCGAGGGCTATGCACGAGAGGAGCAGCAGTGCTGGAGACGTGCGGTTCGACGACGTAGAGGCCCAGCCACATGCGAGGAGTGTTGCGCCAAAGAGGAGCATCGTGGGTAGAATCTTTAGACCGGGATCGAGGGCGTCGTTTGTGACTGCGCAGTCGCATTTTTCGAATGGAGATGAATCGCGGCATTCCAAGCACTCGAAGCAGTCTAAGAATTCGAGGCATACGGATGAATATAATGAGGAGCTGGTTGACTGGCTGGATATTATTGGTAAATATGCCCTTCTTGCCTTCCTTCTAGGGGTGCATTGTCCATTCCTACTGCTCATCGACAAACTTGTACACTTTCACGAGCTCACTCGACGAGCTCGCTTCACGGGATCCCTCATGGGCTCACACATAAGCTTATTATGCTAACAAACGACAGACCCCGAAGTCCAGACTCTCTCCACCCTGACCAACGTTCAAAACTCCCTCTTCGTCCCTGACCTCGGCAGCTGGGTCAACCGCCGACCAGCCTACGTCTTATCCCAGCCGGACGGCCCAGCACCACGGCCCATCCCCCCCGAACCAGCTCAGCCACCCGACGAGCCCACGATCCCCGAACAGCCAGACGAGCAGCAAGACGGACCAAGTCCCGGCCCCCGCGTCGAGACCCCCAGCGGGCCTCGCATGCGTCGCACGACAACCATCACATCGCAGCTCTCCGAATCACACTACGCCGCGCTCCCCCACGGCGAAACCCTCGAGGGCTGGTCCGCCGACGAGAAGCGCGAACTGGACGACCACGTGCGTCACATGCTGCACTCGCGCCGCTCCAAGTTTAAGCGCCAGATGAAGGGCTTCGGGCAGTACGTCCGCCGCCCCCTCGGCTTCTTCGTCACGCTCTACGCCACGCTCATTACGCTCTTTGGCCTGGCGTGGGTACTCTTTCTCATCGGATGGATCTATGTCGGCGAGCAGCAGGTATATGCGATTCATATCATCGACAGCGTGCTGGTGGCGCTCTTTGCGATTATGGGCGATGGGTTGGCGCCCTTTCGCGCGGTCGATACATATCACATGGTATTCATTGCGCGGTACGCGCGTATCATTGCCAAGGCCAAGAAGAGGGCGGCCAAGAAGGAGGCTGAAGCCAGAGGGGTCAAGGAAGCCAAAGAAGGGGCCGTGCAGTCCGACTCGGATGGTTTTCAGGGCGAGCAACATGCAGTGGATCAAGGGGAAATCAGTAGCAGCGGCGGTGGAAGCTACGGCCACAGCAACATGTCTGTTCCTCAAATCACAGTCCATGAACCCGCCCCAGACGCTGCAAACACCACAAACGGCATGACCATTGCGCATAACGCAGAGGCCACCGAACTCGAACCCGAACCCGAAAACGACCCCTCCGACCTCGAAGACACAAAATCCCTCTCCAGCAGCATCCTCTCCCTCCAAGAAGACTATCTCACGCCTCCCCAACGTGCCTCGTTGGCTCACCACCAGAAAAAACTTGCCAAATCACATTCTTTCTATAAACCTCATGAGACGTTCACGCACCATGCGTTCCCGCTAGGACATCTCATGGCCATCATCATCCTGCTGGATTTCCACTCTTGTTTACAGATCTCGCTGGGGGCCACGACGTGGGGAATTGATTACCATCATCGGCCGTTTGCGATTACGACGGTGATTCTGTGTGTGAGTATTACGTGTAATTTGACGGCCGGGTTGGTGATTATGTTTGGGGATCGGAAGACGAGGAAGAAGGATGTGGTGGATTTGTTGGATCGGCAGGCTTTGACGGGAGATGCGATGAAGAAGGTGGAGAGGAAGAGGCATAGGGGGCAGGAGGAGGATGAAGTGCGCGAGGGGGAGTTGTAGATGAGAGTATGAGAAGGGGGATGTCTGGATGTAATCATGTGTTGGGGATGGGATGAATGGGGGAACTTAATGAGAAGGGGACTGGGGACTGGGAACTGGAGTTTGGGAATCTTACCACATCTATGGCGGGCATCCGACGTGATAGAAGATGTGGTGAAAAGCATCGGCGTTTTAGGTTTGCAATTTTGGGTCGGCGCCACACTACCTATGACATTACACATTGCAAGCTCTTTTTACCATTATTTACGATAATACTTTAGATAGCCACCCGAGGTAACTTTAATATCTAGTATCTCAGCTTACTCTTTGTCTATGGCATTGACCCTGGTAAGGAGATATCCTATGTATAAGCCAGGATGTGCACAAACATCATGAAAAACAATGCGATGTGGTGCCCCATTTAAGTATTCGGCGCTGGCTTCGAGCCTTGACTGGGTACGCTCAGGATGCCAGTCTGTCGCATTTTCTAATCAGCTTCCTGAGGCCATGTCTCTGCTGTTAGCGTTCGCAATCGATCCGGTGAGAATCAGCAGTCAAATGTCAAGTCAAGCCTTCATGAATGTTGCCCTTGTGGTAACACTCGAGAACACTTATGGCTACTTGAAGATTGCACATCGGTTATTCTTTCACTTCTCCCAACAGCCGTTGCGACACAATTAGCAAGCAAATGAGACTCATGAGAGCTCCAAGTGACTCTGCGTGGGAAACTGATAGAAATGGACGAAGAATCTTGCATAGGCCCAGTGGGGAAGATTCGAGATTACCTGTCATTTCTCGCATCCGAGTTGTCCGATGGACATTGAAGATGACGTCTTAAACACTTTCAACTCTGGCAAGTACAGGTCATGCATGTGATCAACACGTGCAATTTCTTGGTCCTGAGTCCTGCCAAGTTCCAAGGCCTGATCTATCGAAAATTACCTTCAGACAGATACAGTGAGCCGCCAAAGGTGATGGAGCAAGCCCTCATGCTTATGACCATTTTGCGACCGATGAATTGTGTAGAAGGTAGAAGTCGTGTAATCAAAAATGTTCGAATGGGCTTAAGTTCTTAACACCGTAAGACGTGGCGCTGGTGATTCGGCAATGCAGCGCAGCCGCAGATATCACCTAGTTGAACCACAATGCCTTCCTCAAAAGAGGCGAGACGAGCGGAGGGGAGCGCCTCTGGCCATTTTGACCACTTTTGCCACGTTCAGCCAACAATTGGACCGCGTCTACCAATGCGCGTCTTTGGAGTCTCGCGATCTTCGGATTCTGCGGGTTTCGGTAAATAGTAGCCTCAGAAATGAGGCATCACCATACCCCTGACGGCTTTTAGGGCAAAATGGTCTTTGCCCTCGAACTCAGCTCCGCAATAGCCTGGGCCCTCCAAATTGCAATAACACTTCACTTTTTCACACTTCGCATCTCTGTCCAACAACTCCTGGGACCTGCCCAGATTCCTTCATGCCGCCAGTATGGGCCTATCAGCTACGCCAACGGGTCCGCGATGGCTCGATGAGTCGCTAGACTACGGAGTACATTATCGAAATCATCTCGAACTTCGGCTGTTTCGACGATCCCTCTAGAAGACCTTGCTGCAGACACTCGAGGGATGTTGATTACGGAAAATCGGACTTGGTTGACCCGCAATGATCGAGTACCTGACGAGAACCTTCGCCGAGATCGATCTGTTCTTCGATTCTGGCCTCACAGTTCCTTGGCATCATCGCTGTACCCCGCAGCCGCGAATAAGCCGTTTTGACAATGCTACCTATCTCTGGTATCACGATCGTTCAGCTAGTGATCCCGATGGCATCTCCACATTTTGACCCTCCCAATGGTCCGTTCACCGAGCATCCCGACTGTCATCAATGGCCAAGCCCAGAAAATACTCTTGTCGCCTACCGCCGATGGGATCTTGAGCGGTATCACAATATGCCGCTCCGGCGGTTTGGGGTTCCGCGAGGGTTTCCCACTCGGACTGGGGCCACTCTCAGTTAACTGGCCCTAGATCTGCTGTCGATCCCTGCCAAGACTGCAGACTGTGAGAGTGCATTCAACGCCGCAGACTGATGATACCTCACAATGCCACCATGGCACCCGACACTCTGGAGCAGGGTCATCGCGCTAGGTGTTGTGAGGTAATACCGGCTTTCCCGCGGCTTGTACGCACTGCGCAGATGTGGCTTGGCTTGGCACGTGCGCGCTTTCGGACAGAGTGTTTCGTGATCTGGTTGACACGACTTCTGCGACAAGCCAATACGCTTTGTACTATTCGGCTGCTTGGTTCAAATCTTTGAAGCCGAGGCTTGGATAGCTCCACGATTCTGTGACTGTTTCGACTCGAACTTGCCAATTTGGGTTCTAGTCATGGTAATGTATTTTGAAGTGACTCTGTGCAAATAGGTATCAACCCACCCAGCGATGCTGCCAACTTGTGGTAGCAAGGATCCGATTCATCCTAGAATGGATCCTTAACGGAGCGCTGGCAGAGCAAATTCCCATTGATTCTAGAAGGCCTCGAGCTTTGGTTCGGGGTGGCTTTGCCACCCGGAACGTGGGCTTGAGGCAAGAGAAAGTCTCAAATATTCTTCACTTTCATAGCATAGATGTTATCTCGATCCAATGCCAATCTCAAATCTCAATTCAAGCTCGACTAGTCGATCATTTTGGCGCGTACATATACCGATTGATCATTAGAGACCATCCAACCCGTAGAATCTGGTTATACTACGGGGCAAATGACCACAGGGGCCAGAATGGTCATGAATCATGATGATGCCACGACCTTATTGGTGCACTTGATAGTGTTACACAATTAATGTGACATACGATTCCAACATTCAGAAATAAGATACCGTGATAGCCTGGGCTTTGCTCAGTCCTCAGCAATAAACGTTTGAACGTTACAGGATTCAGGAACTTGTGTAATGCGGACTCCTTTGTCGTTTTCCATGGCGCAACGGAATTGGGCACATCACCCGAACGGCGGCGCAGACACCCTCGATTGGCTCTTGGAGCAGGCCATCACAGATCTGAGATACCTATAATCAAAAGTATTTCAGTCTCTCAAGAGTCAAAACAGTTTATTAAACCATGTCTCAGTGCTGGCAACCCCCATCACGTGACGGCCGTACCAGCCGAACGCACATATTTTCACTTTCCTTTGGTGTAGCTCTCTAGTCAGATGCATATATGTATGTACTATGTACACACACCATTAGCTCCCCATGTTGCTGAACAAGAAGAATCAGAAGGATGAAAGCAATTGAGCCTTTTTAATAGAACTACATATACACGCATCGACTTGTGCTTGGCCAAGTATATCGTAATCGTATGGAGGTTGCTTTCTCGTCTCCCATGTTGCGAGGGGTAGGCCACCAGTTTGGCTCATCTCGTCCTCGCGCTACCCATCGCCATCATCCAGTTCGAGCATTTTTCCTGCGAGCTTTGCCTGGCCTCTCGTGTTCGACAGTTTGCAGCGATGCCTTTATGGTTTTAACGATGGTAGTCTATCCTCTTCCCAGAGAATGTCGAAGAAAACGATCGTTAAGAGGCGGAGCCGGGCCCGAATCCGGACCCGACTTAGTCGGGCTATTTCTGGAGCCCCTTCTTCTCAAGCTTTTGCCTCAAGTATTTGTTTTTGTCTCGCTCTCTTCAACGTTTCGATCTCCTCGTCTTTTCGCCGTATCATTCGCCGTAATTCTTCGTCTTTGAACCGTATTTCTTCTTTAAGTTCCAGAATACTTATTAAAATCATCCTGAGCCGCTCCGTCATTATCTCTTTTCTGGATTGTTTCTTCTTCTTGAAACATGTCGAGGCTACGCCATTTTGCCCCTGTTTTTGTCGAGCTTCCCGCGATTCCCTCGCACTGTCGTGCGCCCCAAGTCTCCGGTTATTGCCCGGTTGGTTCCGAAGGGGACGTGTTCCTTGCAATGTCTGTTGACCGGCTGAGTTGCGCCTCCTCGGAAGGTCCGCAGGCGGACTCGGTGCGGCGCGAATCGGGAGGATAAATTGACGACGACCCAGGTCGAAAGGCTGCACAACATCGGTACCACTCATGACGTCCTCTCAATGTGAGTCGCACTGGACTGATAAAAGCTTTTGATCGGTTTCTCGTACTGCTGAGGCCGCAGGTGAAGTGATTGTCTCACGTTTACAGAGTAGACCTAGGTATGCATTCAGTTTTTTGTCGGACGCTTTTGGATGCCAGTGTCACGCCACAGATAGGTAACATAACAAAGGTGGCTGTGTGGCGTACCATGATGTACGGAGTGCACTGATAGGACGGGTTTCGTTTCGACAAGACAGCCTGGAAATTTTTCTGATCAGCGTTGTAACTTGTCCGTCTCAAAGTACTTACTTTCACTATTCGCTCAACCTTGACCAAACACTTGTTAGGCAAAACTGGAGAAATCGTGTGCCCACGCGCAGCGGAGGGCCGAGGCGCACATCTCGTGTCTGCCTCTTTATGCTCCATCTTGCAAGTTGCCAGTGCTCAGTGCTCAGTGCTCAGTGAGGGAGGGTATGGTGTGGTGCTTTTCGGCGGATCTACTTCAATTAATACATGTATCGTATCAGCACTCCCAACGACCTCTTCTCACCCTAATACTTACCATCGAAGCCATAGTAAGAAGAGACGCGTCTAATTACGCCTCCAGGTCGAGCTAACAACAGCTGGATCAGAACGAGCACGACAACGGCGCGGGACTCGACGTTTCGCCTGCATCTGTATTTCACACAGTATTAAAATGTCAAGTTGGCATGCTTCATCAGGAACTGATATGCCGGGATGCCCTCGCCGGATATCAGATCAGCAGCAAAGAGAAGCTGGAAACCTGGATAAGGAAAATTCCACTGCGTCAATCGCTCATGCTCCTAACCCTTGACGCTCTGCCAGGGGAATGCCTCAATCACAGTACAAGTAGCCTGTGGCAGTGAAGAAGGCTGATGATTGAGTTGTACATAATGTTTTTGTTGTTATGGTGCGTCATATCGAACGGCAAACACCTCCACTCACTTCACTGTTCAGTTCTTCGACAACGTGAACTCGCGTCGTCCGCAGTACTAGAGGGATGTTCGTGTCGATGAGAAGAAATAATTAGGGAGGCAAGTATATCAGCGATCGAAGCAAGGGGTTCTTCTGTCACGACTGGTCACAGCGGGCACAGGACTGAGGAGGCAGACGGGTGAAGCTCTTTTAACGAAGAGAGTATACTAGAGAGGAACGAAAAGAGAGAGCGAATGGGGTGCACTCCGTAGGCTGCATTCTCCAGCTCTTGCACAAGAGTGGACGCAGCCGACTGGCCAGTGGCCACTGGTGTGCGCTGTTGAGACCCCTATACACTGCGACACCAGCTAAGAGCTTTTCCTGTTGTCGATCTGACATAATATCTAGATTCTAGTGAGAGCATATTAGCTAGTAAGTTGACCCATGCCGACTCGTCAGTTTAACTGAGAGCTGATCGTTGCTGACCGTCAAGCGAGTCCTGTTTGGTCATGAGATATTTCGAGCTGGTATAAATAGTAATACTCTTTCAAGTTTCAGTAACTTACTGAGTCGTAGGGCAGACTGGTCCAAAGCTCTTTACAATGGCTTCAAGTGAAGATTGACATTCACATATGCCACTTTTTGGAGAGACCAACTCAGCAGGTAGTAACAGGAACTTCAGTCTTCAGCGAATCGGCAAGAGGGACAAACCCGATTTTTCGCTAAGTGCGCGACATCATACCCCGAAGCCTCCGACACAGTTTTCTCAACCCCTCGTGAGCTCGAACACAGGCCAGCGGCTATAGGAATCGTCGCAGGCGGAATCGGGTCGGATGGGAAAGAAGAGAAATGACTACTTGCCAGACGATGAAAATTGTTCGAGCTCACGAGGGGTTGCGAAAACTGTGTCGGGGGCCTCGGGGCTTGATGTCCTGCTGCCTGTACTCAGCGAAAAATCGGGTTTCTCCCTTTCGCCGATTCAGTGTTCACTGAGGGTCCTGTGCCTGCTGAGTTGGTCTCCCTCGGAATAGGCACAGGCAGACTCAGGCCGGATAGCATCAAAGAGAAATGAGGTAGAGAAGAGGAAGAACGATTTGGAGACGGATAAAAGTTGGGCGAGCTCACTATGTGATGTAGGACCTATAATCTATGTATTTATGTGTTGAGAAGTAAGCCATGCTCGGTGCTGGGAGCCGCATCACGTGACGGCGTTACCAGCGAGACGCACATATTTTCCACCTTCTCACTCCTCGAGTGACCTAGCTCTTTAGTCAAATATACACCACCATTATGCCCCCCAAATTGCTCAATATTATGTACTCCTCAGATCGAATATCGAACGACGAATACGACGTTAAGCTAGAGGCAATATTCTCCACAGGAAAAGCATGAAAGTACGTACAACGTGGAGTGGACGCCCCTGAGGAATCAGGATACCTAGGTACCTAATGCACTCCGGATGCACGCTGCTTTCAAGTTCCAAGCACTGGCTGTTTGCACTCCGCAATAAACAAAAGCGGATCAACTAGATTGGGCATTCTTGCATGTACATACTCCGTTACCCGTATGTATATCATGCATGTACTCCGTATTCGAGGGCATATGGACTCATGGTCCATGGAGTTACGAACCTTAGCCTACCTACATATATTCACTTCAATGCCAACCAAATCCGAGGCCGTGCTCCGTATGGAACCGCAGCTTGCCCTAAAACATCATGATCACCCTTCTGCGGTCTCTCGCTCCAATGCACCGCCCAGCTATGCACAGAGTACTCCAGTCTCCGTAGCATGAACAGGGATGCAGCATTGCCACGCCTGGGCAGTGATAGGGTCGTGATGGATGGTAACTACGGTGTCGCGAGACATTTTGTACGAGCTAATTCCTAGGTACTTTTAGACAGGGAAATTCGCCGAACTCGGTGAGTAGCTGCAGAGAGACTACCTGCCGTCCTGTCCCGTCAGAGGCACCACTACGTAACATCACTCAAGCTTGCTCGACTCCTCGGACTTGAAACTTCCAGCGTCGAGTCTTTCAAAGCTGAATGGCCTGCCTGGTAACTGGTTCACCGTTTTTACGCTGATAAGCGTTAATAGTTATACTTCAATCGCGGAGTAAACCCGTAATCTTTCCGGCATCAGGATATCTTGCACAAAAGGATGGGCGCAGCCGTCTAGCCACTATTTTGTGCTGTATGGTATCATCTTTTCGTCGAACCATTGTCTGTAATGCAATCTCGTAACTACTTTCTCCAAACTACCAGTTGATAGCCCGTGACACTTTTAACGTCACTTCCGACTCACTACGTCACATTGATTGTGTGCATGCGTGACGCACGCAACATGCATATATTGAATGCAGCCGTCCCAACTCCATCGAATTTACCTATCATGAAGGGCTTCGCCTCGTTCCCGATTTCTTCGGAGAGGCTGCTACCTCCAACAGGTAGCGTCGCCGAGATCGGCGAGAAGGGTCAACCCGAACCGACTCAAGCCGGATTTTTTGCCAAGTGCGGGGCATCAAGCGATTGAAGCCCCTACCTCAAAGCTCGAACAAATTTCATCGGACCTAATTTTGAGGGGGGCCAGGCTAGCGGCTACAGGAAGTTCGGTTGGAGTGTCATATCGGGAAGTAACAACCGACACTGGGATAGGCACGGGCCGGCCAGAATTGACGATATCGGGGGTAACGAGATCCCACGGCAATTTGTAGACGGGCCAGTCGAATACCTACCTACTGGCCGGCCCGTGCCTATCCCAGTGTCGGTTGTTACTTCCCGATATGACACTCCAACCGAACTTCCTGTAGCCGCTAGCCTGGCCCCCCTCAAAATCGGCGCAGTCGGACACGGGCCGGCAAGAATTGACGATATTGGGGGTAACGAGATCCCACGGCAATTTGTAGACGGGCCAGTCGAATAGGGCCGATGAAATTTGTTCGAGCTTTGAGGTAGGGGCTTCAATCGCTTGATGCCCCGCACGTGGCGGAAAATCGGGCTTGACTCGGTTGGCCCTCTCGCCGATCTCGGCGACGCTACCCTCTGGGTATCGAGGGCGGTCCTCGGGAGTCGGGACCCATCTCCGTTTAGGAGGTAGGTACTGTGCCTATCTGTGGGAAATCATTCAGATGTTAGTCGACAAATACGAACTCAACAGTTCAAACGCCATCAGCACGAACTTCAGACGCAGGTGAACCTCGATCGCCGCTGCGTTTTCGCGCGTACTCCCATCTAGCCATAAGATCAAAACGTCGTCCTCCTATGGCTTCGATGGCACGAACGCGGACGAGGACACTCGGGACAGATCGAAATCAAGACGCAGTCGAAACCCGACATTGGGATAGTTGAAACGTACCTTATGTCCTTATCACCGAAAGCAGTATTGAATGTGAAGATTTTGAAGATAGGTGCGGGCGCGTAATTCCGTGGATTCTGACGTGGAATGTGAGTATGGGATGTAGGGCCTATTTATGTATTCCTCAGATCGGATATCGAACGACGATTCACGAATACGACGTTAAGCTAGGAGCAATATTCTCCACAGGAAAAGCGTGACAGTAGGTACGGTACATGTTCTAACTTCTGTGCACGGAGGGGTGTTCGGAGTGTTTGGGTCAAGAGATGATCGACGGCTCGGCCACCTCCGCTTTCTCTGGTGTCTCTCAACTCGGCCTCACTGGCCAATGCTTCAGAGTAGTATTGGCTATTTCAGCACACTTGGCTATCTCAAGACTCGAACAGACCGGAGACGTCGATCGGGGCCAAGAACCTGAAGGACCAGATCGGCCCTCGGGACTGACCTCCTCGTTCTGACTAAAGTGGAAGCGGATGTCTCGTTATCTCCGTGCATAAGATGTATTTATTACGCGCCCCATATCCTGCTCCGGGTCCCCCGAACAGAGAACTTATGTGCGCCATGGAGTGGTCCGTACGTCATCTGCTACATCGAGTAACATCGTTTCATACATATAGATAGAACTGATCATGCTTGGTATGCTATCCTTACGGGTTTACTCCGCGATTAACGTATGACGCTTATCAGCGGAAAAGGCGGTGAACCAGTTACCAGGCAGGCCATTCAGCTTTGAAAGACTCGACGCTTCAAGTCCGAGGAGTCGAGGACCCTATCAAGCACACCGGGCAAGCTTGAGTGATGTTACAACTTACGTAGTGGTGCGTCTGAGTCCTGACGGGGCAGGTAGTCTCTCTGCACCTACTCACCGAAGCTCAACGAATTCCTTTGTCTAAGTAGGACTCAGGAGCCAGTTCCGGCACAATGTCCCGCGACATAGTGACGAGATTGGAGCGATATATCTCACTCAGTCAGGGTCACCTTCAAATCACAGGTATGTAGTAGGCTCGAGCCTCGTAGTCACCATCCGTCACTGCAACACCGTATCCCTGTTCATGCTACTCTGAACATACGGAGTAGATGGGCTGTGCACTGGAGAGCGCGAGAGACCGTAGAAGGGTGATCATGTTGTTTTAGGGCAAGCTCCGGTTACATGCGAACAGAGTCAGGGCTTCAATTTGGCTGGCATTGAAGATAGGCTAAGGTCCGGAACTCCATATGCCCTCGAATACATGCATGATATACATGCAAGAATGTATGACTTCGAGCCCTATGGGCCCATATCTACATAGGTAGTTGATCCTGTTTTGTTTCTTGCGGAGTGCAAGACAACACTACCAGCCAGTTCTTGGAAGGGTGCATACGGAGTACATACATAATTCTCAGGAGCGTCCCCTCGACGTTGTCTCTCATGTCACGGCTGGTCACAGCGGGCACAGTGGGGGAACCGGCGATGAAGCTCTATTGACGAAGATAATAGACTAAGGAGCAGAAAGGAGAAGAAAAGAGACACAATGCCGGCGGGCACAGCCAAGTACCTGGCTGTGCAGAGTCTGGGACGGTCACGTGACACAGATATCCTCGGTATCACGTGGCTGAGGGACGCCTGGTGCAGCGGTCCTCACACTACCCCCCTCCAAGCCGCAGTCGCTGGCGGCTGCAAGGCTTATCAAAGAAAAGAAAGAAAAAACAAAAGACTAAGAATTTTCCTTTTTCTTGAAACGAAACAAATGTCCCCTCATCTGTGACGTGATTTGTGCTTCTTGGGGTCCAGGTTTCCTCTCGTCATCTGGGTGCGGAGCGCTTGGCGTGTCGTCAGTGGCGACGTGCTCGGCAGGCGTCATGGATTTTGAACAGAAGCCGATCTGCTTCCAAGTCTTGTCATCCTGTTCTTGCCAGATCACACCATCGGTGGCCTGGGCGGAAGCAGCGCATTCTACCTGGATTGGGCGCCCGGATTTGAAGAAAGCTAGGACGGGTGCCTCGATGGCGAGCTGCTTCATCTTGTTGAACGACTCCAGTTGTTCGGGGCCCTTGACGAATGGAGCATCCTTCTTGATATCGCCCTGGCGGACCAGCCCGATGTGCTCAGGGGTCTCTCCTTCGGGGAACGGGATAGGCTTGTCGTCGAACATCTTGGGCCAGTCCTGCTCCCTCTTAGCCGTAGAGACAGGCGCAGCTGAACATTCTGTGATGATGACGACGCCCTCGGGCAGTTCAACGAGCGGGACGGGCTTGATGGGCATTGGGATGCCTACCCAACGAGGCTGACGTGAGTGGGCGGCGGCCACGGAGGTAACAACTGTTTCATCACCGGTAGGCGACTCGGGCACCTTCATGAACGGCTGGGGGGAATTGGAAGCTTGACCGATGGCGCTGACATTGACCGGTTCGCGCCAGTTACGCTTGAGAATAACCATGCGCTTGATCTTCTTGTCTTCCTTTTCCCTGAGACGGTCACGGCGGATGACGTCAGCTTGGTGCTTGATGCTGACCGGTCTTGGAGGATCGTTAGAAAGCGGGAATGGCTTTGCGCCCTGAGTCAAGGGAGGAATGTCATCGGGCCAGAGGAAAGACTTGTCAAAAGGTACAAGTCCCACGCGGTGTTGGACCCAGAAGTTTTGACCAACGAACACGTCATGGTTGGATCTCATGATCAGGAACTTCTGGCGGTTGAACTGACGGTTGTCAATCGTCAGGGAGGCCCGAATGTAGTCGGTGACCACGCCTCGGGGAGTGCCGCTGAAGTCCGCAAGCTGTAGAGGCTTCGGAAGCTTCATGATTTTGCCCTTGAGAGATCCAACGACGCGCTGGGCGAATTCGGGCGTCATTGAAAGATATATGCCCGCTCCGGTGTCACAAAGGGCTTTGGTTTTCAGACCAATTCCGTCAATTTCCACTTCAACGGGGACAGTGAATTCTTTCGACGGTTCTGATCTGCCAATCTGAGCTATCTGTGGCACGGAACACATGACGGTGGAATCTTCCTTGCGGGCTTCGCAACGTTCGGACCGTTCACGTCGCTGGCGGGGAGGCGACGGCGACTCTCGCTTACGCTTACGCTTGGGGGCACTGTTCTTCTGGCGGTAGGCGAAGCCCTCCTTCCTGCTGACAACAGCGGCCGTCACCGATCGTATGAAGCTCTCGAACGAAACGCCGTCGTTCACAGTGGCAAGGCGTAGGTGGCCCGTAAAATCGAAGCCAGGGGGCAGCTTGGTGTAAAGCAGACTCTTGCGCTGCGAAATCGGAATGTCAGCCTCGTCGGCCAGTGCGCTGACCCTGGCGATGAACGCATTAATGTCATCCTGCTTGATGTCGAACATCAGGCTTGCGAGGGTGCGGCATGCTGTGATAGAAGAGTCGTGGTCACCAAAGACGGCCTCCAACTGTGCCAGCATCTCCTGGGCACTGCTGAAGGGGTTTTCCTCCGACATATATCTAGACTTGATTAACTGCCGCGCGAGGCCTCTCGCCCGGTTGAAAACGACGGTCATGCGGGCCCGCTCGTCGCGGTAGCAATCACGATTGTTGTCAAAATGATCGATAATGGTAATGATCCATCCCTCAAACTCCTCCTTCTGTCCCTCGAAGACTTCAGGCTGGAAACGCGTCTCGCGTGCCTTTGGGTCGTATGCGAGGTTGTCGGCATCTTGGTTGATACCGTAAGGCTTCAGCTTCTTGTTAGCGGCGAGGCCTGTGGGTTTGAAATTCGTGCCACCAAAGGCACTAGTTTCTGGTGTTGCCATGTCAGGCGGTATATAAAGCAGTGATGACTCGTATATTTAGGAGTAGTCTGCTGGTTCGGTCGACGATGGAGCTATTTTGTGCTCGTGGTCGGGGGAAGCGCCAGGGAACAGGTCGTCTCTTTGCTTGACGTTGTTGGTGGCGGTAGCCTCTTGTTTTCGGGCTCTTCGCTAAGCTCTCTGCTGGCTTAGCGGGCGGATGATCTGGTTGATGCTGCCCAGTCCTTCTTTCTTGGCCTGGGTGCGGCAAATAGTCGTTCGGGTGTTCTGCAGCCTAGTTTCTGACGTCGTGTGCAGCCGACGAAGTGTTGCGCGCCCGGAGTCGGGCGGGAGAGTGGTTAATGGTGCATTTGTTCGACTCGTACACCAGCGAGTGGGTTGTGAGTCTATTATTGTGTCACGGCTGGTCACAGCGGGCACAGTGGGGGAACCGGCGATGAAGCTCTATTGACGAAGATAATAGACTAAGGAGCAGAAAGGAGAAGAAAAGAGACACAATGCCGGCGGGCACAGCCAAGTACCTGGCTGTGCAGAGTCTGGGACGGTCACGTGACACAGATATCCTCGGTATCACGTGGCTGAGGGACGCCTGGTGCAGCGGTCGGTCCTCACATCTCATACCCTCGCGGTCTGGTACATACTGCCCATGGCCCCATCTGTCTTCCCTTCCCGGAGAGAGGTAGATGTACGATCGGCGAGCCTATCTAAAACGTCAACTTGCTGTACATGCTACTTTTTGCAGTCACTGCCAGTGGCGTCTCGGATATTCTTAGGAATAGGGAGTTTCATTTTGAGGCTATTTGAGCCTCTCCTTCTTGCAAGTTGCGAATGTGACCAAGCCAAAAGTGAACACTTGACGGTTTCGTTTCGACAGGACCGCCCGCGAAGTTTCCTTCAATTTTATCCGTCTTAAGACTTATTTTATATATAATATACCTCCACTACGGAGTACTCGCTTAACGTTACTCAAATCAATGTGCCGTAGCGAAGTAGTGACGTGAAAAGTGTGACTTAAGTGTCACGGGCCATCAATTGGTAGTTTGGAAGAAAGTAGTTACAAGATTGCATCACAGACAATGGTTCGACGAAAAGATGATACCATACGTATAATACGATACATATATATGTACAATGAATGGTGAAGGAAATGCATTACATATGAATTATCCATGTTCCCTCCGGGCACTGCCACTGGAGAAAAACATGTTGATACGCAGCAGAGAAGCTTGGGGGCTCACTCTGCTCCACGGCTCTCCATAAAGAGAAGCTGAGGAAAGCAGTAGTGTCTTGCCTAAATGAGGCGAATCAGAAGGATGAAGGGAATACAAAGAGATTGGCTTCAGTATATACGTACAAGTATCGACTTATGCTTGGCCAAGTCTTTCGCACCGAGGTTGTTTTCTCCTCTCCCACGTTGCGAGGGATAGTTGACCAGTCCATTTCACCTTGTCGTGATGCTACTGGACGCCCGTCGCCGTCATCTACTTTGAGCATCTTTTCTGTGGGCTTTTCCTCTCTCCCTGGCGTCCGCCGTCTGGTGTTCGATAGTTGGCAGCGATGCGCTGATGCCTCGATGGCTTTGAGAAATGGATCTATCACCTCAACCAGAGAATGCCGAAGGGAACGACCGTTAGGACCCGAACTCGGACCCGACTGGTTCGGGCTATTTCTTATTCTCAAGCTGTTGCCTCAAGTTTCTGTTCATTTCCCCCTCTTCAACCTTTCGATCTCCTCGTCTTTTTGCCGTATTATTCGCTGTGCCTCCTCGTCTTTTCGCCGTATTATTCGCTGTGCCTCCTCGTCTTTTCGCCGTGATTCCTCGTCTTTTCGCCGTACTGTTTCTTTAAGTGCCTGGATTTCTTCGTTCGCTTCCTTGTACTTGTTCTCCATTTCTTCTGCCTTATCACGGGCTCGTATTTCTTTTCTTTTTCGGCTCAGTCGCGAGCATCGGGCGTTTGCATCCCGCCTGGCCTGGGCTGCCTTTGAGCCTGGGAAATCGTCCCGCGTCCAAGGGATAGGTCCAGTGTCGGTTGTTACTTCCCGATATGCCACTCCAACCGAACTTCCTGAAGCCGCTAGCCTGGCCCCCCTCAAAATCGGCGCAGTCGGACACGGGCCGGCAAGAATTGACGAGATCGGGGGTAAGGAGATCCCACGGCAATTTGTAGACGGCCCAGTCGAATAGGGCCGCTGAAATTTGTTCAAGCAGGGAGGGGCTTGAACAGCTTGATGTCCCGCACTTGGCGGAAAATCGGGCTTGACTCGGATGGCCCTCTCGCCGATCTCGGCGACGCTACCCTCTGGGTATCGATAGCGGTCCTTGGGACCCATCTCTGTTTAGGTAGCCCAGGTATGTACTCTTTGGGAATTTGGAAATCATTCAGATGTTAGTTGACAAATACGAACTCAACAGTTCAAACGCCATCAGCACGAACTTCAGACGCAGGTGAACCTCGATCGCCGCTGCGTTTTCGCGCGTACTCCCATCTAGCCATAAGATCAAAACGTCGTCCTCCTATGGCTTCGATGGCACGAACGCGGACGAGGACACTCGGGACAGATCGAAATCAAGACGCAGTCGAAACCCGACATTGGGATAGTTGAAACGTACCTTATGTCCTTATCACCGAAAGCAGTAGTGAATGTGAAGATTTTGAAGATAGGTGCGGGCGCGTAATTCCGTGGATTCTGACGTGGAATGTGAGTATGGGATGTAGGGCCTATTTATGTATTCCTCAGATCGGATATCGAACGACGATTCACGAATACGACGTTAAGCTAGGAGCAATATTCTCCACAGGAAAAGCGTGACAGTAGGTACGGTACATGTTCTAACTTCTGTGCACGGAGGGGTGTTCGGAGTGTTTGGGTCAAGAGATGATCGTGCATCTACCTCTCTCTGGGAAGGGAAGACAGATGGGCAGTATGTACCAGACCGCGAGGGTATGAGAGACAACGTCGAGGGAACGCTTCTGAGAATTATGTATGTACTCCGTATGCACCCTTCCAAGAACTGGCTGGTAGTGTTGTCTTGCACTCCGCAAGAAACAAAACAGGATCAACTACCTATGTAGATATGGGCCCATAGGGCTGGAAGTCATACATTCTTGCATGTATATATATCCTGCATGTATTCGAGGGCATATGGAGTTCCGGACCTTAGCCTATCTTCAATGCCAGCCAAATCAAAGCCGTGCTCTGTTCGTATGTAACTGCAGCTTGCCCTAAAACAACATGATCAATCATCACCCTTCTGCGGTCTCTCGCGCTCTCCAATGTACAGCCCATCCATGTACAGAGTAGCATGAACAGGGATACGGTGTTGCAGTGACGGATGGTGACTACGAGGCTCGAGCCTGCGAGTGATTTGAAGGTGACCCTGACTGAGTGAGATATGTATGTATCGCTCCAATCTCGTCACCATGTCGCGAGACATTGTGGCAGGAGCTATGGGACAGGAATGTCTAAGTCCACGCGTACTGAGCTTATCGCCGCCGCATATGTGCCAGGCGCGATGGGTTGGACTTGCTCCTGGTTGTGCATGAAACTGTCGTAGCTGCCGAAGGCGGGGACAATAATCCAATAGCAGAGAAGATCCAAGGGAGGCCGGTGAAGGGCCCTGTTGTGGTAAGCAAAGAACGTTTCGAGGATTTGGCGGTGGCCGTGTACCTCTTCGCGTTCAGGATGGAACCCGGATGGCAAAGTCCGGCGGAGGTTAAACTTTCAGAGGAGGGTCTGTGTTGTATACGCAGCTCTCACCGCGACGGCGACGGCGATGAGGCCAGTGGCATTGATATGAAGGTGATATGAATGTGAGGGTGGAATTCATGTTAAGACCGCCTTGGTCGGCCGCTGTGGCAATGGCAAAGCCTGATGAGTCTGTGGCAGCGGTAGCGCCGTTCGCAAGATAGACTGCGCTTTGTTGCCGTGATAGCAGGACCCACCGATCCTTTGATGGAGATGTCAATGATTATAAGTGGTAAACGGCAGCTCGGTATCCGTTCACAGCAGGATGCCGTCGAACCCGGGGATGAGAAGCTCCCGTCCCCAGAGTAGTCCGCGCCGGACGGGTGGAATTACCACGGACCGGACCCGTTTGGCAGGAGCGCCCAACAGATATCTTCGCCGAGCATGAATTAAGGAACCTGGTGAGCTCCTGAGTTCTGCTCTTGGCGTCTTTCTCGACGTTGCGGTGCAAATCCAGGAAGCTAATAATCGCGCGCCAGGTGCCGTGGATGAGTGGTGGCCGTTGGCTATCTCTCGCAGAGAGAACAAAGATGAATCGACGGGGTTATCGCAGAGGAACGTGATGAAGGAATGCCTCAAGAACCTAGCGAAATGCTTCGGTAAAGGAATTAAAGATTGATGGCTTGGTGCGCCGTCGAGATGGCACGCTCCGGATCATGCAAACCGCACTTTGAGGTTTGCCATGATTCTATGACAGGCCCCGGTCCGCCTTTCAACGAGATAGACATGATCGTAGAGCAAGGTATAGTTCGGAGAGCCAAATTATTTTTTGTGAGAACCCGCGGAGCACATGTATTTCTCTGAGCACGCGCAGTGCATCGATAGTTTCTGTGAGAGCTTTCCGCGACTGGAAGGGCGGAAGAGAGCGCCACCGGTTCGTAAGAGACCGTTTCAACTTCCTGCAGATGAGAGTGCATGGAGCCAGGTCTCCGGAGACGCTACGCTTCGCGGGCAGGAGAGAAGGTCCTGCAGTCCATGTTAGTTCTATAAAGCTAAGTATGTTCTCGAGAGTCGCGCCGGCAAGCTCGCTGGCAATGAGGTGGGCGAGTATAGGAAGGCCTTATCGTATGTAGTGTTGAAGCTAGCTGAAGTTGCCTCGTCGGACTTGGAATTCAAACTTTTCGGCCCCTTGTCTATTCGAGATCAACTCTCTCAGAGAAGTAATCTGGTCCCGTTTAGACGGTCGTGATTGAGCGTAGGTACCTAAGGTAGTGTGGCCTTGGCGGGCCCTCCATCTTTGAGGAAGACATCGCAGCGGTTCGGCCGAAGGCTGGAAGACAGGCACAAAACCAAGTGAACCTCGAGGCGTTCGAAGGAAGTTCGATTCGATCAGACTTCGACCGGCCTTGGAACCTCGAAATACTGTGAACTTATGAGACGGTTCGTCTCTGCGATCGGTCGTGAAAAAAAAAAGGTCTAAGGTGGGGCATGCCGCACGCAATAAATTCAAGGAACTTGGAAGCAAAACCTTCGGAGTCGGTATCAGATCTATCAGATGGAGTAAACAAATGTACGTACGCGGTGCACGATCGTGTATTCGTAGCTGTCATATCTGAGATCAAAAGAGAGACAGGAGTGTTGAGAAGTAAGCCATGCTCGGTGCTGGGAACCGCATCACGTGACGGCCTTACCAGCCAGACGCACATGCATCCCCTTAACGGTCTTAACCCTCACTTCAGGTCACGTGCTCCACACCCCCCCTGCTGGACGATCGTGACTTCGAGTAACGTGTGGAGTGTTCGAAAACCTTTGTCACTTGAAAATTGCCGGTACTTCTAGCACTGCGCCAATTATGCAGGAGGACGCATGTACCCCTCATCATGCTGCGACATGATTGGCTCCGACCCCTGTCAGTGACCTGAAGTGAGGGTTAAGACCGTTAAGGGGATATTTCCATCTTCTCACTGCTGTAGTGACCTAGCTCTTTAGTCAAATAATTAGGCACACACCAGTGACCACCATCATGCCCCCCAAATTGCTCTACAAGGAGGAAGAAATCGGGAATGAGGCGAAGCCCTTCATGATAGGTATGTCCGGTGGGGTTGGGACGGCTGCATTCAATATATGCATGCTGCGTGCGTCACGCATGCACACAATCAATGTGACGTAGTGAGTCGGAAGTGACGTTAAAAGTGTCACAGGCTATGAATTGGTAGTTTGGAAGAAAGTAGTTACGAGATTGCATTACAGACAATGGTTCGACGAAAAGATGATACCATACGTATAATACGATACATATATATGTACAATGAATGGTGAAGGAAATGCATTACATATGAATAATCCATGTTCCCTCCGGGCACTGCCACTGGAAAAAAACATGTTGATACGCAGCAGAGAAGCTTGGGGGCTCACTCTGCTCCACGGCTCTCCATAAGAAGAAGCTGAGGAAAGCAGTAGTGTCTTGCCTAAATGAAGCGAATCAGAAGGATGAAGGGAATACAAAGAGATTGGCTTCAGTATATACGTACAAGTATCGACTTATGCTTGGCCAAGTCTTTCGCACCGAGGTTGTTTTCTCCTCTCCCACGTCGCGAGGGATAGTCGACCACTGACCAGTCCGTTTCATCTTGTCGAGATGCTACTGGACGCCCGTCGCCGTCATCTACTTTGGGCATCTTCTCTGTGGGCTTTTCCTCTCTCCCTGGCGTCCGCCGTCTGGTGTTCGATAGTTGGCAGCGATGCGCTGATGCCTCGATGGCTTTGAGAAATGGATCTATCACCTCAACCAGAGAATGCCGAAGGGAACGACCGTTAGGACCCGAACTCGGACCTGACTGGTTCGGGCTATTTCTTATTCTCAAGCTGTTGCCTCAAGTTTCTGTTCATTTCCCCCTCTTCAACCTTTCGATCTCCTCGTCTTTTTGCCGTATTATTCGCTGTGCCTCCTCGTCTTTTCGCCGTGATTCCTCGTCTTTTCGCCGTATTATTCGCTGTGCCTCCTCGTCTTTTCGCCGTGATTCCTCTCTCTCTTGCCGTACTGTTTCTTTAAGTGCCTGGTTTTCTTCGTTCACTTCCTTGTACTTGTTCTCCATTTCTTCTGCCTTATCACGGGCTCGTATCTCTTTTCTTTTTCGGCTCAGTCGCGAGCATCGGGCGTTTCTATCCCGCCTGGCCTGGGCTGCCTTTGAGCCTGGGAAATCGTCCTGCGTCACAAGGATAGATCCAGTATCGGTTGTTACTTCCCGATATGCCACTCCAACCGAACTTCCTGTAGCCGCTAGCCTGGCCCCCCTCAAAATCGGCGCAGTCGGACACGGGCCGGCAAGAATTGACGAAATTGGGGGTAACGAGATCAGACGGCAATTTGTCGACGGCCCAGTCGAATAGCGATAAAATTTGTTCAAGGTAGGGGCTTCAATCGCTCGAAGCCCCGCACTTGGCGAAAAATCCGGGTTAGGTCGGTTGACCCTCTCGCCGATCTCGGCGACGCTACCCTCTGGGTATCGAGGGCGGTCCTCGGGACCCATCTCCGTTTAGGTACCTAGTGTTCCTATCTGTGGGAAATCATTCAGATGTTAGTCGACAAATACGAACTCAACAGTTCAAACGCCATCAGCACGAACTTCAGACGCAGGTGAACCTCGATCGCCGCTGCGTTTTCGCGCGTACTCCCATCTAGCCATAAGATCAAAACGTCGTCCAGGACTCGTCCTCCTATGGCTTCGATGGCACGAACGCGGACGAGGACACTCGGGACAGATCGAAATCAAGACGCAGTCGAAACCCGACATTGGGATAGTTGAAACGTACCTTATGTCCTTATCACCGAAAGCAGTAGTGAATGTGAAGATTTTGAAGATAGGTGCGGGCGCGTAATTCCGTGGATTCTGACGTGGAATGTGAGTATGGGATGTAGGGCCTATTTATGTATTCCTCAGATCGGATATCGAACGACGATTCACGAATACGACGTTAAGCTACGAGCAATATTCTCCACAGGAAAAACGTGACAGTACGTACAACGTTCTGTGCACGGAGGGGTGTTCGGAGTGTTTGGGTCAAGAGATGATCGTACATCTACCTCTCTCCGGGAAGGGAAGACAGATGGCAGTATGTACCAGACCGCGAGGGTATGAGAGACAACGTCGAGGGAACGCTTCTGAGAATTATGTATGTACTCCGTATGCACCCTTCCAAGAACTGGCTGGTAGTGTTGTCTTGCACTCCGCAAGAAACAAAAAAGTATCAACTAGATATGTAGATATGGGCCCATAGGGCTGGAAGTCATACAGTTTTGCATGTATATCATGCATGTATTCGAGCGCATATGGAGTTCCGGACCTTAGCCTGTCTTCAATGCCAGCCAAATCAAAGCCGTGCTCTGTTCGTATGTAACTGCAGCTTGCCCTAAAACAACATCATACATGATCAATCATCACCCTTCTGCGGTCTCTCGCGCTCTTCAATGCACAGCCCATCCATGTACAGAGTAGCATGAACAGGGATACGGTGTTGCAGTGACGGATGGTGACTACGAGGCTCGAGCCTGCGAGTGATTTGAAGGTGACCCTGACTGAGTGAGATATGTATGTATCGCTCCAATCTCGTCACCATGTCGCGAGACATTGTGGCAGGAGCTAACTCCTAGGTACATACTTAGACAAAGGAATTCGCCGCGCTTAGTGAGGAGGTGCAGAGAAATACCTGCCCCGTCAGGACTCAGACGCACCACTACGTAACATCACTCAGCTTGCCCGGTGTGCTTGATAGGGTCCTCGACTCCTCGGACTTCCAGCGTCGAGTCTTTCAAAACTGAATGACCTGCCTGGTAACTGGTCCACCGCCTTTTACGCTGATAAGTGTTATACTTCAATCGTGGAGTAAACCCGTAAAGGATAGCATACCAAGCATGATCAGTTCTATCTATCTATCTATGTATTAAACGATGTAGCAGATGACCACTTCCATGGCGCACATGAGTTCTCTGTTCGGGAGGCCTTGGGTGACAAAAAGAACCTGAGACGAAGTGGATCGAGTCCATCACAGGACTCAGGAGCAGTGAGCGGCGACATAGCCCTTGAATGAATGAGTAACATCTCCGTACATACCTACATTAGCTTGACAATGTCGGAATCGTCGAGACGATGCAAGTCAACGACACAAACACTCTGCAGCCAAATCGAGCGACGAGGGAGCAGTGCAAGGGGCGCGTATGTAATACATTTTCTGCACGGAGATGACAAGACATTCGCTTCCTGTTCAGTCACAACCAGGGGGTCTGTCTCGCACGGTTTAGGTCCAGGAGGTCCAAGAGGTCCCCTGGGCCGATCCACCCCTTCAGGCTCTGCCTGCCCTCGATCGACGTCTCCGGTCTGTTCGAGTCTCATGACAGCCAGGTGGGGTGAAATAGCAATCCTGCGCTGAAGCGTTAGGTGAGGCCGAGTTGTGAGAGTCCAGAGAAAGCGGAAGTGACTCAGCATTATCTGAAAAGTCGTCGTCCGCCCGAGCTCTTTTTACAGTGGCTTCTAAGTTCTCATTCTAAGCCTCTTTTTCTTGCGAACGTGAGTCTGACCAAGCTCAGAATGAAAACAATCGCCGTTGTCAACCAAATGATCGGCATTGGACCAGCCAGGACATAGGTATGTATAAATATCTCGGCGCCATCGACTTCGTCAAAAAGTCACCACTCATGGCCAAAGAACAGGCCTTCATAGGGCAAAGCATCCTAGTCATAATCAAGTTCCTTGTCGGTAGTCCATTCCTACGAATCCGGTCCCATTGAGGTCATCTCAGTTGCAGACATGACTGCGACTGGAAGGCGTGAACAGATAGAAACCTGGTGCCATTGACGTGTCTTGACTCTTGAGGGGCGTGAATGTAGCCAGGGAAGGGGAAATGAGGCCAGCTCAACTTGCATGGTGTGATGACGTGCAGAGGCCGCAGGCGTCACGGTTGGTGCGTTGGTTGGCAATGGTTGCTAGGGAAGCCATGTGTCAGTGATGATACATACAGTATCTTGCCTCTCAGTGCTCACCGTCGGCTAGAAGCACCTGCCCTCGGAAACTGCACCCTGGTATGTACCTACTGTCTTCTATCTCCGTAAACCTGGGCATATCACCACTCACAAGTTGCATCATGCATCTCATGCCTCATGCCTTCGATTGGTCATCGTACCGCCGCAATACGGCGTGTGTACTCCGTACTCCGACAGGTCCAGCATGCCATGCATGATAAAGTGTACTCCGTAGCTCTGGAGTACCAGCTCGGGCGTTTGTCATTGTAGGTATGTGCGCGAACGTCGTACGTGTCGTGCGAGTCTTGACAATATCCAGTCTGCTCAGAAACGGATCGTCGCCTGAGACGAGCTCGGTACTGACAGAATCATTGTGTTTGGATCGTAATACATTCGATTCCTACAGCGTTTCGTGCCTCTGTGGTTGTTGTTGTATCTGCGAGTCCGAAATATTCGAAGCTCATTTTTAGCGGGGGCAGAGTGCAGGCACTGGGCAGCAGTTGACAAGTTTGGCGCTAACTTATTAAGGGCACGCTAACTTATAAGGGAGCAGCCAGATTCATGCCGTCAGCTTTGAGTCTTGACTCATCCCCACCAAAATCGCAATATCACCCAACTTGCTAACTTCCGCTTCTCGACAGCATCTACGAAGTACACTAAGACCATCACGTCCAAAACAACTACCTATCAAGACACAAGGCTCTGAAGGACGCATTTAGCGGGCTGTTACTCCGTACAACTTACATACGTAAACCTCCCCTTGGGCCCTTGTTGGGAAGCTTGAACGGTGAGCCTCCAACTCGCATACCTACCTAGTGAGTGGCGGTCTCACTGGACGAATTCGGAATAGAGAAGACATGGATGATGGAAGCTACGATACTACCTGCAGGCTGCGAGTCTTCCTTCGCCGCATCGCCCCGAAGCGCAAGGTTGTAATAGGTACATAACATGCAAAGGTACTTCCGTTACCCGTACCTAACTTCTACTAACGTAGTCGTTGACTCGTTTCCGGCCGGCGACCCCCAATGGATCTATCACGTGGTAGAGACATTTACCTAGCTATGTATGTACTCCGTACTTTATTTAGGTACTTAGTGCATAACAACTCCAGAGGTGACATGACTGTGGAACAGCGATGTCAGTTTGAGACTTGAGTCCGGAGATGCGGAAAAGTTATTATCAGCGATCGTGCGCCGACGGCCGTCTCCAAGGCAAGTAGCAGTCTCGAACAGAATGAGGCAGATATAATGGAAGCTGACAAAAGGAAAATGGCATAGGCCATTGCCGCGGCATACTATTAGGCCGCAAAATAGAGCTCGCCTTCGAGAGCTATCGCGATAAATTAGAGCGCGCACAGCAGGCTGTCCCAAACCCGGTACATACTCTGTTGTAGCCACACAAGGAGTCAGGACACAGAGCAGATAATTTGCTCGTCTGAGACACAAGGCGCATTTTGCCGTACATATCAGTGTCACTGTGTCATAGGTATCGTTGCTTTCAGTAGCGGGCTGGAACGAGGATGAAATTCTGCCTGCTATTGGTGCCCGATGGTGTACGTACACACCCATGTGTTGGCACGAGGCAGATGCGACGTTGTCTAGTGGTACAGTGCCTCAGACAAATGCCCAGCCAACACATCTCAGACTTTGAGGCTCCTCCGATAGATTCCGGAGTCCCGGACACACAAGGTACCACGGCCTTCGACATTCCCGTCAAGCTAGCTGCTACGAATAGGTACATATTCGTGAACGAATCTGCATTGTGCACAATGCAACTAATGACGGAGCAGCGATGCAGACCGTTATCGTCTATGTACCTACGGAGTATGTACGTTGACTCGACCCGGCTGTGGAGGCAAGACAATTCACTCATGACGGCGGGTGAACGGCCCGGAAAGGGTAAAAAACGGCGCCCTTGCACCAACATGGACGCTCATGTTGGGTACATATGTTGTATGTACGGAGTACGGAGTACACTTACCTAGGTACTCCGTATGCGACATGGTCCACGTGAAGTAAAGGTCGCATCGGTTAACATGGATGAGCACTGAGGAGTCAAAGTGGACGAGTGGATCGTTGACCCGGCACAACCTTGCAATCAACGACCGGCTGCCATAGGTACATACCTATCCTGATCGAGGATGCCAAGACGCAGGGCGAACATATTCCGGAACAGCTCTTCGATGAGCGATATACCTACTTACTCCGTAGTCCGTACGGAGTAGGTAGTGAACATGCGTAGCATACGTGTACCTAAGTACATATGCCTTGCTACTGACAGTATAACAGCGAGCTGAGGAGTACACCATTCGTCACGCAGTTTTAACTTACAACCAAGTACAATTACGAATCTGTCTCGCAACGAGCATTTGTTAAGACGCAAGATCGCGATACCGCCGGATCACAGCTTGAAGTTGTGGCTATGTAGCTGTGTTACGTGTAGCTGATGATTGCGCGTGCATTCGTACAACAACTTGAGCCAACATACCTTACCTACATCCATCCTGGAGGGCGGAGGGCGAGGCCCGTGGGTCATTGGGCCACTGCGGCTATTCTTCAAGGCAAGGGCCAAGCTGTTGGCCAACATTGTGTAGCATGTTCATCATTATAGGTAGGCATGTTCATCAATATAGGTAGGGATTCTCATCATTATAGGTAGGGAGGGGTGGTGATATTACCGAGTACTAACTCCTGCGCGCTCAGAGCTTTGCGTATGGCATGAGTTCACAATTTCACAGCTTGGCCTTCAAAGGTATGCCATCGTATGACGGGTTGGTCTTCGGCGGCGTTCGCAAGCCCTCCCGCCGGCCGCGCTTCGTCGTGAAACCACGCTTATGTACGGGAGTATGTACTCCATACCTCTCTGTACGAAGATACATGCATGCTCATTCCAGGGCTCGCGGGATTAATTCATACGCAAGAATTAACTAGGTACGAGTCTATGGCCTTCGCACAGGTCTGGGGTGATACGCCGAATCAGCGAATGATTGATCGGATCCGGCGCCCAACTTCGGGCTACGGAACCGAGCTCGTCATCACGTCTGCGGAAGACGATGATGGCGGATATGAGGAAAGGCGGACTGGAACTTTTCAGTTTCAACATGCGAGGAATCGAGATGCCCTGCAGGCTGCCGCCTGCGGGCTCCTACTTGAGCCATGACTCATAAGCGCAGAACTTGGAAGCGAGGCGCTCTACAGACTACGACAGGGCCTGTGTGGCAGCGGGGAGGTCGGAATCGTCGTAGACTCGGAGATGCAATTGACGTCGCATGCACATCAGAGAAAACAAACAAGTACGGAGTATGTACCAATCATCATGATCTCAGATCGGCACATCCGATCAAGAGACACTTTATGGATACAACTCGGGCCGGGGCAGGATGAATAGCCGAGCCCACGATCAATGAAGAACAAGATGCTCGGGCCTCTTGAAAGTTGAGGCGCAAGCCTGGCTGGATACCCGGTCTAACGGAGCAGACTAGGAAGAACCATCTCGGAAACACTCAAGCGACCACAGGAACCCGAGTTGTCCAGCCACCCAGTTTAAGTTGAAGTACTCTTTTGCTGGGTCCTGTTCATCTGCACCGTCCGCGTAGCAGCGGAATCTCGTACAGACGCACCAAGTCACCGTTGGCATCCTACGTAAGCTGCCTGGACTTCTGCATGCGCGTGAACATTGCTTTTATGGCACAGCTCTGCGCCTTGGCGATGCGCGCATGAGGCATAAACAGCAACAAGCAAATCCGCCCCGCACTGGCTCAGCAACATCGCCTCGAAATGAAGCGGCCTCGTTTATGTACAAGAGGAGTTGCTTCTTGTCGGCGTGTGTCCTCAGAGTGGATACAGATGTACTCCCTTTCTGTCTCAACACGTTTCCTCCGATACCTACTCTTTTCCCCGTTTGTCGGCGTTCTGACCGCCATCATCCATGTTCACCGCCGAGGTGCCAGAACTTTGATGATGTTCCCCAGGCGAGACTTGTGAGACTCCATCAAACGATCACTCAGTGTGTGGGACACACAATCATGTGACTGGTCACTGGGTATGGTTCGAGACCGACGGCAAGTCAATGAGAAGCAAGTTGAGACTGTTCTGGATGTTGTCTAGACGCTACAGTCTGAGTGAAACAGTCGGGAGTCCTGGACCCCTGGCTGCTCGAAATCGGGAGGTCCGAGGCCTTATGTATCGTCTTGATGGATCAGAAAGCTCAGAGCTGATCATCGAAGTGTGGCGATTTGGTTCTGGCTCATATCCGTGTTCCTCGGACTCGTACGACGTAAGGTTCGAACCGTCCATCACTGGCCTGAAGATTGTCGCAGTTCCAAACTTCCACAACACTGGTGACTGGGCAACAACAAACTGATTTTAGTAGAAAATGTCTGGTGTCTCGTTTTGGGCACGCGTCGTCTTCTGAGAGTGAGAAGAGCTTCATCGCCGGCTCCGGGCTCCCCCACTGTGCCGTTGTGACCAGCCGTGAGTCCATTGTTCACGGTTCGAGCTACGCCTGTGATGGTCTTTGGTAGTTGGCTCCAGGAGCCAATCGCGGGTGTCTGCGCCGCCACCTGGGTGATGTGCCGAAGCCCGTTGCGCCAGAGGACGACAAAAGAATACGCATTGTACAAGCTACTGTAACTGAAGTCTGAACCCTATACAATTGACACTAGGTATGTTACTGAGGCATGAGCAAAGCCCAGGCCATCACAATTTCACAACGACTACATACTTGTCGCGGTTTTGCCTTGGGAAATAGACTGGGTAGAAAACGAGACTGCCGCACATCAATGGAATCTGGATTTGCGATAAAGGCGTCGGTCCCAAATTTCTGGGCCATCTCACCGAAGGTACAAACGGGCGCATGATCACAGACTCACAGTGGGGATACTTTGCTTTGGCTGTCAGGACGAACTAGAAGAGACAGGGAGGCATTTCGTAACGGAATACAAGGGAAGTAATATCGGAGCACATGGCGAGATATGCACCGGTGAAGGAGATGCCGAATATATCTGGCACATACTTCCACGTCAACCCGAACGGGGAGCAATATCAAGAAAGCCGCTAGGCTATATCACGATGTAGCAACGCACCTCCTTTGTTAATTCCTCGTTCTGTCTAGAAGTCTCATGATCTCATCTGCGTCATATGATATATCTTCAATCCTGCTATTGTCGCTCAGCTTGTCGTATCGTCGGCACTTGCCAAGTTCGCATTGGAGCCAGCTCTTCGATAAATAACACGAGCTCCCTCCGTCACCATGTGATTCTCACACATATGAACTATATTTCGAAGGTTCTCCTTCGTCAGAGGACTGCACTTGACGTTTGTGCCCTGACGCGGAAGGCATTGCTTGAACTCTGCCGGCCTCTTGCACCCGCAGGTATACGTGAGGTATGTTTGAACGCACATTGTGGCAGGTTTCGGCGTGGCTTAGCGGCAATATGATCTGGGTCCAAGCATTAAGTTACTAAGTTAGTGGCGATCATGGCATTTGTAGGCTTTTCGGAGATCGGTTTTTGGACGTACCTAGGAACGATGGGCCTTGAGGGTTTAGACAGGCCAAAACCGAGCGATACAATTAGGTGCTGACTTTCGAGGCTAGAGTGTATATTTCATATGTTGATGGAATTGCTGGTCTCTCCAACCTTTCATTTTATTTAATTTCATACCTGTCAGGGGCAGTGTGCACAGTTGTCAGTCAAGTCAACACATTGTGAGACAACTTACAAGTGGCAGGGAGTGGGTCCGCAAGAAGTCAGAGATTGCGACAACCAACTCACCCTTGGCAAAATACTCCGTATGTACCTATGTACCTTGAAACTCACATTCACGCGCCAAAAATTGGGCGAGAATGGGAGCTTTTTTAGAATTTCTTCCCTCGCTTATGGCTGTCACCTTTCCTCAGCCATGCTCAGCTATGTACCTACCTGCATACAGACTGTTGTCCTAAATGTCCTTTTCTTCTAGCACACCCCCCCCCCTCTTGCTTCACCCCCGGGCCCCACCCAGCCCCCGCCCTTAATCCGCATCGGGTTCACCGTTCCATGGCTGCAGGGGGGGTTTCTTTGTTGTTTTAACGCATGTCTCCACCTCGGCGCCCCCCACTGTATGTACTGTCACGGATTCACGGTTCACCTCAGACCTGTCTGTGCCTTGTCCCCGCGCATCGGTACCTATCACTCAAGAGAACGGCACTACCTATGTGTGCGTCTGAATGACAGGGCAGATTTCATAGCGCAGCGCCGTCCTGCCGAAACTGTCGCAACAGTACATACATACATACGTACTCTGGATGGTGTCATCTGAGGCGCAAAAACGCTGTCAAGACAATGGACCAAACCAACGGAGGCTGGCCGGGGCTACGTACCCAACTGGACCGGACATGGGGGAAGTTGCAGATCCGGAATCTCGGCCGCTTCCCGAGCGCCCGCCCCGGCGTGCGTCCCCCCTTGTCGTCGTTTGGAACCTCGTCTTCGTCTCTTTGCATCTGATGTCTCGTGAGCCGTTACACCCGCCCCGCTCCCGCCCCATCTCTTTGTTCAACTTCCTCTGCACTCTGCAGCCAAGGATGACCAATTCGAATCCCTGTACATAGCAGATACCTATGTACCTATGTACATTCGACGACATGCGTCAAGAAGCGAGAAGTGATGCGCGCGCCTATGCACAGAGCATAACTCTTGTAACTTGTTCCTTCTTGTTTTTTTTTTGTTTTTCCCTTTGCGGAGTATCTTCTTTTAGGTTAGGTAGGTACTTTTGTGCATTAAAGTATGTAGGTAGGTACACATGTCGGACCGGTTGGACATTTTCAAAGAAGAAAGGGGTCAGTGTCCGCATTGGGATAAGTACCGGGTTGGGCCTCGGGACTGCCCGGCCCATGTCACAACCGACAAGGCCCGGGACCGCCCGGCCGCGATGGATCATCATCCTGAATATTTGAGGGCCGGTACCTTGGCAGGATTGTATGCATGTACAGTACCGGTAGGTACTCCGTACCCCGTAAGTATTTTTCATGTCTTTGGTCCCGTAGCAAAGTACATAGTGGACATCTCTGTACCACCGCGTTTTCCCGGATGGTCGTGGCGAAGTTCTGTCTTGTGCGGACTTAAAGCCTCCAAGTTCCAGCCAGTGGCAGTCACCAGTGACTCTGGATTCCTTTGACTTACACAGCCAAAAAAAAAAAAAAAGCTTGCTATGTACGGAGTAGGTAGGTACATGCATTCAATGTACATGTACGGAGAGAATTCCGGGGACGGTAGCTCAACAACATCTGGTTTATTATGTGACTATCCAGAGTCCAGACAGTCACACCCTCGAATCACTCGCTTTGACACTCTCCTGGTCTCGAGCCACCCCATCATAATTTTACAGCTTCGCGATGATAACTATCCAGTATGTCCCGTCGAAGCTAGGCTGCACCGCCTTTGTAGGGTAGTTCCATCATCCGCTTGTAGTTCCTGACCCTTCACAGCCTGCCGTCAAGTTTCAACCGCGCTGTCAACTCTATGGAGTGCTGACTTTTCTACGTGTAACGGAGGTATATGCTGTTTTGACTTGTGCAGATGCCAGAATTGAAGCCTGAGCCTTGTCTAAAAGAATTGATTCGTGCCAATTAATCTCGATCCGGCGGGGCTAAAGACTGTGAGACTATGCGAGTTTGTGATATCGTAACACCACCATCAAGACTAAAGTCTAACGCGCCCAATGATAAACATTGTCTTCGTTGGACCTGCCGGAGGACTCCGGAGTCACCGGGCACCAATACAGTCGATTTGTGGAGTACGAAGTTAGGCTAGGAAGTACTACGTAGGATCCCTCGTAAGAAAAGCATAACATTTCCACATTTATTGGAATACGAAAGGCCCAAGGGGAAGGGAGGTACAACAGATGTTTTTGTGGTATATCGTATTGCACATCTTCTATTGAATTGTATCGCATTATGGATTATATATCATGTCTATATGATTCATGTCTTCTATGGAAAATCATCCCCTCTGTTTCACCGCTTCAACCTCCGAAATGGATGCGCCTCCGTATTAAACACCCACTCATCCAGACTCAACACATGAGGCTCCTCAAAAATCAAGTAAAAGTACTTGAGCGTCTCTGCCAGCCAGAAACTCTCCATGGAGTCCGCCAGCGGGGGCTTCTGTCCCGCGGGTGGGTTCACGTCGCGGACAGCGCTGTAGGCCAGAGCCGTAGAAGTCATGGTGTCGATGGCCTTCCACATCTTCCAGGCCTTTTCTTGCCAGGCGCGATCACCGGTGATGCGGTACATAATGAAGACGCTCTCGATGGCTTCGGGGCGTAGGATGTAGCGGGCGTCGCCTATGGTGGTGAAGGAGGGGGGCAGATTTTCTTCTTGGATGATGGATTCGGCTTTGTTTCGGTTCGCATTCGGGACAGAGTGGGCGTTGAGGACTTCTTGATGCCAGACAGAGACGTCCCAGGGGCAGGAGTCTTGGTCGTTGTTGTCGTTGTCGTCGTGACCAACCTTGGAATGCGAGGAGGTGGAGGCCGGACAAAGAGTGAGGTAGAATGCTTCAGGCATTACGCCCCGAGGAAAGGCATTGTAGGCCCAGACGCAGCCGTCTGTGAGTTTAGTGCCATCCGAGACGTGTTGTTGGCTCTGAATGAGCCGACCGCCGAGTGCAAGCATGCCGCCGGCAAAGCACGTCAGGTGGCCGGTGGCGGGTCTGAGCTTGACATTACGCGAAGGGTCGTCGGGGTCCATGGAAATGAAGCCGGCGAAAAGGATGTCGGCCTTGTCGGGGGTCATGGGCCGAAAGAAGAGGTGCGTCCGGGCGGTGTCGATGCTCTTGGTATACATGTCGTGGTAGATGCCCGTCTGCTGGCCAAGCAGGGCCATCATCTTGGGTATGTACTCGTACGCGCTGTCGGCCATACCGCCGAGGGTATAGGTCGCGCCGGCGTCAAAGTACTCTTTTACGGGGTCGACAACGATGGGCCACATGCCGCGCAGCTTGCTCATGTCCTGCGACTCTGCCAGCAGTTCGCTGATGTGCTGCACGGCGTCGTAGTACTTTGGGTCCTTGGTGACGAGGCTGAGGCGCGTGAACTCGAGAACGAGCGAGCCAATCTCAGCGAGCAGCGTCGTGCTCGACGCCGTTTGCTTGGCGCCGCGGGCCGCTTCGTGCAGGTTCCAGCGCGTCACGGGCAGATGGTTGGGCGTGTCAAATGCCTTGTAGAGTAAGTCGCCAACATTGTGCGCCTTTGTCAGCAGCCGCTCGTCGCCGCTCAGGTCGTACGCCGACAATAGCCCGCCCAGGAATCGAATTGCCGTCTCGAAAACGTTGATCTCGCGGTCCTTGGTGAATAGAAACAAAGCATTCTGGGCGACATCGTACACGGCTTCGTCGAACTCGTCCTTGAGGCCCATTATCCAGAGCGTGTCGAGCGCATCCACCAGCGTGGCGCCCCATCCACCAAATGTATCCTTTGCACCGCCCGATACGGGCGCGACTTCGTCGTGGAGCCACGCATACTTCTTGTACGCCCGCCACGACTTGACAAACGAGTCCTTGATGTCCTGCTGGCGGGCCAGGCGAACATGCTTTTCGGCGGCGGTCTCGGGCGCAAACTCCTGGGCTTGCACAGGCGGCAGACTATCGGCGGCAGCAGTAGGCAGAGGTCGAAAGGTCGTCACGGGATAATTGTGGCCGATGGTCCTCCAGAAGTAGTCTTTCTCGGGTTCGTACGGCTGGGGTCGGGTGGTGACGGGCTTCACGGGTAGCTTGCCGGTGCTGACGGCGCTGAGGTCCCAAGCTCGCCATATGGTCAGCAGAGCAAAGAGAGCCAGGAGGGCAGACAGAATCCTCCGCCGTCCGAGACTGATCATGATGGAAAAGGGGACATGGATGATGGTGGCGGGCGAGATCGCCAGGCCAATGTGCAGCAAAAGAGAGTTGTCAGGTTGAATGTCGTTTGCGGGCGGGTTTGATTGGCCGTCCGTCGGGCCATCATTACAAATTTACACCGCCTCCACAACCACCCACAGCAAAGGCCCCACCTGGAGCTGCTCGCCAATAGAAAACCGGCGCGCAAACACTTGCTCACTCGGCAGCCAATCCACTCTGCCCATGCGCACCACGCAGCGTGGCCTCTGCTTGTCGTCCTCAGCCTCGTTTCCAGCCTCGTTTCCAGCCTCGCTCTCCTCCTCGTGATCGGCCATCTTCCACCTCCCTACGGCCATCTCGCCGCGGCTCTTGATAAAACCCTGCGCGTGCCCGCCCAGCTTGACCATCATGCCACGCCTCTCATCGACGTCATGCCCAATTCCATCCTCATACCCATCATACCGCAGCACAACACACTCCTGCTCCGTTCCCCTCTCCACGCTCTCGTCTCGCCACACCTCCTCATAATCTGTGTCGACCCCCGTGTCAGGATTCACCATCCGTCCCTTTTCTAGCGTCATCCCGTCTGCCAGAGGGAACATGTCGCCCTCATCGGGGGGCATGGCGTCGGGTGTCGCAGTGCGAGAGTCGAGCCAGTGTTCGAAGCGGCAGCGACGGATTGTCTCGTCCGGGGTGCGGACTATGGTGGAGGTTGACGTTCCGGCGATGGCCCAGTCGAGTCTTGCGAAGGGGAGGTGACCTGTATCATGGAGTTTGTAAAACGAGACTAAAGAAAGGAAAGGAGAGAGGACTGAAGAAAAAAAGGAGGAGAAAAAGGAACTGAAGAAATGCAGAGAAAGAAAAGAGGACTGAAGAAAAGAAAGAAAGATGGACCATGATCGCTCACTATCAATGATAGACATCGATGTATACCACCAATGTATTTCACCAATGCACATCTCATCAATTAACATCCATCAAGGTTACATGTATCCTTCGACGTGTGCCATCAAGGTAGGTATGCCCATTGAGATATATCCCAACAAAACACACCCCATCAATAGGTACCGACGACGCGCGCAAGAATTGCAAGGAAACACCTACCTGAACGATCGCTTGCCCCTGTGCCATCTACCGCCCCGTCACCCTCCCCCTTCTTCAGAACCCGCACATCGACGAACCGTCCTTGCGGAGAGGTCAGCACCATCGTGCGGGTCGGCTCGCAGGCGGGTCCCGGAATCCACCGGATCGACTTGCGAATCGAGATGGTACCAGCCATGTGGTACATATGTACCTAATGTGGTTTTCTGTAGTCGCAGGGACAGTTACAGCTGACTCCTGAGGGATCATATGATGCGGTGTTTCTGGCGGCCAACAAAAGTGAGCAGCCGTGTTGTGCGTGCTGTTATCAGACGAAACCGGAGGTTAATGTCACGTGGCTTGGCGCCCGTACACGGGCGCGGTTTTCCATCGCCCCCTGGCGACATCTTGCATTGGGGAAACTGCAGCACAGATTCACTATAGATTCGGGACTGAGGACCACAACAATCAGCTCTCGCTTAACACAGAGCATTGTAATCTATTGTCTGTCCTGGTCTCACATTCAAGACGGGAAACAATGGCTCCCCCGCCTGGAACGAACGTTACGCCACTGCAGGCCAGGAAAACCCGCAAAAGGGCTTTGTCAATGCCCACCGCGAACGATCTGGCCGTGGACGACCCGCGGAATCACAAGAAAATACAACAACCCGCGGCATCAGTACACAGCAGATGCTCCCCTCGCAGTCGGCCCTCGCTGCAAAATCTGCCGCTGGAATTGCTCGAAAGCATTTTTCTGTACTCGGCGAATCTGGCTCTTCCTCGCTCGTGTCCTTCGCTAGGGGCCAGACTTTCCAGTAAAGCTACGCGTCTTCGGTTTTTCATGATGGGATTCCATGATACATGGGACCAATATTTCGGTATTCCAATGTTCCAGGTGGAATTTGACTGGGATATAAATAATCGGTTCAAGGACGACGTCTCTCTCCAGGTACAGTCTATCTGATGGGGGACTCCCTCGCGCAAGCGCCATGACCCGTTTACTTTTTTTTATCCATCCTCTGACATTTCCTCAAGTCCGACTTACTATCGATGCCCTGGGTAGACATTGACTTCATTCTCGACGCACAGCAGGCTTGGGCAGACAAATTTGCTCGAGGCAGATGCTACCGACACTACGAGAAAAGAGTATTGGCTAAACCAGTACCAGATCTTTACAAGAAGACCTTCCATGCCCACAACCGATACATGCAGCATGTACTTCAGCATGAAAAGGAAACGTGGAAGTTCGATGCTCGCGCTTGCTTCGAGGCCGACTACGAGAAAGCTCTCCAAAGTCCGCCTTTCCGAACAAGTTTCGGAGGCACTGTATGCCGCATGCAGGAAATTCATTCGGATGTGCGTATACCCGTGGATCTTCTCACCGGGCCCTGGGACGAGGAGAAGAAACGTCGTCTGTTCTGGCTCGACCGGGCAGGAATCATGGTGGAAAAAGTCGTGGAGGACGACGAAGTTGAGGATATCTGGAAGGTGGTACTTGCCTGTATTAACGCTGTGATGATATCTCCTGAGAAACCGGACCCTCTCCTCATAAATTGCCTGTTGGAAGCCTGGACCTTCGAGCAATTCCCTAAAGATGATGCGTACGATGTACTCGTCAAGCTGTCGGAGCGCCTCGAAGGAGGAGATGACACGCAGGATATCAAGAAAATTATGGAATATATAATCACGCGGATTAATCACCAAGTGCGGTGGTGGGGCCACGAGTCTGACAACGAGTCTGACTACGAGTCTGACTACGAGTCTGACAATGAGTATGACAACGAGTCTGACAACGAGTCTGACAACGAGTCTGACAACGAGTCTGACAACGAGTCTGACAACAACTCTGACAACCAACTCTGACGACTATGACTACGTCGAGTGGGATGTAGCTATGTAGCGGCCCGCAAAGGAGCAAATGAAAATGGGCTTCATGGAGTGCATGTCTATCGCAGGGTATATAGGGGCATGTACAGCACAAAAGAGTGGCCAGACGGCTGCGCCCATTCTTTTGTGCAACAATGTCGGTTTGCGTTTTCCATCGGAATGCCGCCTCTGAGAAACGCCAAGCTGTATGGCTCAACCTTCCCAAGACTTTGACGGATTGTGAAGGATTGCTGGCCGAGTTGACTAACTCAGGATGTGCCTGTGCTTCTGCGGTGGAAGGAAGAGTCGCTGTGACTCGACTGGCCTAGCAATACGAGAATGATTCCATCTTGTCGCAAAAAGCAAAATCCTTTTCGAAGTGCGTACGGCGAACATTGCCATCAGCATTGTGAGGATATGAAGACGAAGCTGCACGAGAGAACAGAGTGGCAGATCAGCATTCACGACCGCGGATTGCGATATATCTCACTTTACCGTGCGACTGCTGCGCTGTATGTGTTAGTGGACGAATGTTTTGCAAAATCGCAGACCTCAGCCCGCAAATAACGTTTGCGATTTTCCTCGTTGCCGAAGAAAAGCACGACAACGACCACTCTTTTTCTCTTTCGGAGGATAACATCATGGCATACAGTTACGAAGTTACTGCGCTTCTCGTGACTCTTTGACTCTTGGATGAGCTGTATGTCACGATACTACCTTTCAACATAAACGAGTGGTCGCCGTCGTGATTCTCCTCGTGCAGCCAAGAATGATCGCAAATCCTATTTGTGAGCTGAGGTCGGCGCATGGCGTGATCAGAGGAGGGGAGGGATGGATGTAGACGATGCACTAGATGATCTCAGACGAAGGCACGAGCAAGCACACGCGGATGGAGAGTAGCCCTAACTCATGGGCTCGAGAGAGATCACCCCTCTCTGAGAGATGTTATCATCTGACATCATTGATCAAGATTCGAGGCTGAAGCTGATGATCTTACCACTGATAACCAACGCCTGCAAATGGCAGTCCACAGACAAGGCTGTGGAAAATACCGTTGGAGCGGGCGAATTTATCCCTGTGCTCATGCTTTTCGAAGCGTCCCTGCGAATGACCATTGATTTGCTTCCACGCTTCTCTGTGACTCAACGGACCGAAACCCTTTGAACTTTGCAAAGCAACAAACGATACGCAGAAGCTCCTCACAACAAGTCGAGTACGTGACGCGTTTCACGCCACTGCACGTGCTTCTCTTGCCATCAGAATGGCGCGAAAGTGCTGCTGGCACGGTCTGCGCAAGCTTTTCGCCGTGAAGGAAATTCGCGCCACGAGTTTGTCGAACGGACCCTCGATGTTCAGATCTATGGTTATGCAGTCATATGTGAGAGACTTTGAAAACATTATCCATCAGACCCGAAAAGAGATCGTACCCCTCAATACCGAAGAAGATGATGAGGGCGACTCGCGAGATTATCGGGATACTGAGGGCAAGTACTGCATCTATCATACAAAATTGCTTTAAGACATTGTACCTATGTAGAACCAAGTCATTGCATGTGGTGTCCAATGCCCTGGCGGGCAACCCCCAAGCCCTGCTTGGTGTTGGGGACCTGAGACCAATGTGGCGGTTTATTTGTACACGTGGGGTCTACCGTCTAGTAGTAAGTACTTACAAAACTTATCACCATCATCTGTTCCATGTGTCCAAGACGCGATGAACTCCGAGCAGACGTTGAGGGGCCCACCGCCCGAGATGAAGATTCAGCCAGTTCAGGCGGAGGAAAAAATCGCAAAAGGTCTTTGTCCACCACGCCCGATTTGGCCGCGGATCACGCACGGATTCACAAGAAAATGAAACAAACCATGGCATCGGTAGACGACAGATGCATCCTCCTGCGTCAGCCCTCGCTGCAAACCCTGCCACTAGAATTACTCGAGAGCATTTTCTTGTACTCGAAGACTTTGGCTCTTCCTCGCTCGAGTCCTTTGTTAGGGGCCAAACTTTCCGGGAAAACCACGCTTCTTCGGTTGTTCATAGTAGGGTTCCATGATACTTGGGACCAACTCTTTGGTATTGCAATACAGAAGTATATTGATACGTACAAGAGCTGGTCGAGTACGTGTAGGCTCGAGGGCGACTTCTCTCTCCAGGTAAAGTCAATTTCATGGAGGATCTCCTGGTGCAAGGACCACGACCCGCTTATTTCCTTGTCCATCGTCTGACATTCTCCCAAGTCCGATCTACTAGCAATGCCCTGACTCTTGAGAGGTAGACACTGACTTCATCCTCGAAGCCCAGCAGACTTGGGCAGACAAGTATGCCCGAAGCAGATGCTACCGACACTACATGGCCTTCAAAGGTAGGTCCCGCCATAGAAGGAATGTACGAGAAGAAAGTCCACGTCCACGTCCGCGATCGATATCTTGAGCCTATCCGTCAGCATGAAGAGAAAACGTGGAAGCTCCATGCTCGCGCTTGCTTCGAGGCCGACTACGCGTGAGCTCTCCAGCTTCCGCCTACTCCAAGAAATTTCTTACGCTGCTGTCTGCGGAGTTCACCGGATGTTCATCCCGATGTGCACCCACCTCTAGATCTTCTCACCGGGCCCTGGGACGAGGAGAAGAGACGTCTACTATTCTGGCTCGTCCGTGCAGGAGCTTGTGTAAGAAGCGGCTTCGAGAGATCAGGCTGGGAGGGGGGGTTGGCCTGCCTGGACGCTACGGTAATCTTTGCCAAGAAACCGGACCCTCTCATCATAAACTGCCTGATCGGCCCTTGGATCTTCCATGATAACCCGAAAGATGCTCAACACAAACGGCTTGTCGACGTGTGCAGTCGCATCGACCGGGGAGGTGAACCGTGACACACAGGATATGAGAGAAATTTTGCGGGAGGTAGTCAGAGGAATGGATGATCACGAGCAATTTATTGACCACTACTTTTCAGACACCGAGTATTAAGTAAGACGTACAGAGCTAGCGGCCCGTCGAGGAGCAAAGGAAAGGATCAAAACAAAAAAAAAGCTTCTTGGAGCGCGTTTGAACTTTCGGTGTGCGTTTGCCCTCGAATCGCCACCACCAAAAGACACTACCGTAGCTCCTACGCGGTCTGCGTTAACCGTCCCAAGACGTTAAAACGGATTGCGACGAATTATCGGTCGCGGAGGCTAGCTCAGATCGTGGGTATGAACCGACCGGCGAAGCGATAGCAAAGCCACGATGTCGACGATTCGGCAGTGCATTGCATGGAGTGACGCGCGATCGGATATGAAGATATGGATGTCTGAAGACACGACATACAACTTCATGTAGACGCGAAGCTGTGCGACGCGCCAAAGACCTCATGTACGTACTCCGTACACGGTACCAGCCTACTTGGTACGTACCTCCTATGTACCTCCTACCCGCCTGGCCAGTGGCAAATCTGATAGTGGGGCTATCTGACCAATGTTTCAATGAATCATGATTCATCATTCATGATACATACATGGAGCATAAAGAGGCGAACACGAATGTGCGCGTCACTGCACGTCGGCACACGATTTCTTCAGTTTTGCCTCAAGATTGCAATTCAGTGCCGCCATCTTGTGTCAGGCAGAATCGGAACACAAATCCGGAAAGTTCTAAAGACCACAAGTCACCTAGCACGAATGAAAGCTTATAGTAACCTGCCTTGGACTCGCCTCGATTTCATCATATCCGAATGTGTTCCAAGTATTCAAGAAGCCCAAAGCCCGAGCAGGAGCACAGGGGCCCCGCGACCGAGAGGAAGCGTAAACCAGTTCAGGCCGGGGGAAAACGCAAAAGATCTTTCTCCACCATGCTCGCTCTGGCCGTGAACGAGCCGTGTAATGGCGAGGCAATGGAACCATCGGTACACGCCAGGTGCTCTTCTCGCAGTCCGCCCTCACTGCAAAATCTCCCGCTAGAATTGCTCGAGAGCATTTTCTTGTACTCGTGGAATTTCGCTCTGCCTCGTTCGAGTCCTTTGCTAGGGGCCAAACTTTCCGGGAAAGCTACGCTTCTCCGGTTGTTCATGGCAGCGTTCCATGATACCTGGGACCGACGCTTCGGCATTTCAGTAGAACAAGCATCAAGTTCGGATTTTCCGAAGCTCCCAGACAACGATGTTTCTTGTCAGGTAAAGTCTATCATATTCGGGGGATTCCCTGGTGCAAGAAACGCCACAGCCCGCTTGCTTTGTGTCCATCTTCTGACATTCTTCCAAGTCTAACTTACTATCAATGCCCTGGGTGGACATTGACTTCATTCTCGAGGCCCAGCAGATTTGGGCAGACAAATACGCTCGAGGCAGATGCTATCGACACTATGAAACCGAAGGATCGACCACACAAGGTCTGTACGAGAAGAACGTCCACGCCCGCGACCGATACTTGCAGCATGTCCGTCAGCATCAAGTGAAAACATGGAAATTCGATGCTCGCGCTTGCTTCGAGGCCGACTACGAGCGAGCTCTCCAGTTTCCGCCTGGGATAGAAAACATCCTTCTCAACAGTGTATGGGGATCGGCGGACGTTCATCCCAAGGTGCGCCTACCCGTGGATCTTATCACTGGGCCTTGGGATGAGGAGAAGAAACGTCGTCTGTTCTGGCTCGTCCGTGCAGGAGTTTACTTGATGGACTCGGAAACCGAAACTTTCTGGGAGGTGAAACTTGCTGGTTTTGACGCTGCGGTCATAACTCCCGAGAAGCCGGACCCTCTTGTCTTAAGGTGCCTGATCACCCCCATGCTCTGGATTAGCTTACCGCCCGATGTTACGCACAATCGGATCGTCAAGATGTGCAGGCGCATCGTCCGAGGAGTTGACACGCACGATATGATACACATGCTGCGGCTTTTAGTCAGAGAATTGCATGCTGACCTGAAGTTTATCTCCGATTACGGCGACGACGACGAAGATGCAGACTTCGACCAGGATGACGAGTTTTACAACAAATTATACAACGAGTTAGTCGAAGAGGGCGTTGAGTACGCAGGTTGGGGTACCTAGCGACACGTCAGAAAGCAAGGGACAGGAAAGAACAGCTTCGCGTGATCCATGTCCGCGTGCGTTTGCCATCCGCATCTGAAACGCGTTACGCGGCATACCGTATGACTCAATCGTCCCAAGGCGTTGAAGCATTGATGGTTGAGGTGACTGGCTCGGGATGTGGCTATGCTATTGCGGTGAAAGGGAGAAGTCGTTGTAATATGCTCTGCTGTTAGACATGGCGTTGCTGGTAGGCGCGGCGCGATCGGCTAAGCATGCCAGCAGCAGATAATGATGCCGACGGTCCAACGATAGTTAGAGATATGACGGGCCTCAAGAAACACCGGAATAACAGCACACGAGGCCGCGGATGAGGCAGAGGCGGGGAATCGCGGTCGTCTTCGTTCATCAACGCCTCAATAGCCACTGGACAAGCATCGCAGGCCCTGACCATAATCAGCGAGGCCGGAAAAGCTGAGGAGGTCGCCCTGGCTACGCAAAGTACTTCTGCCGATCCACGAATGGCGTACATGATGCTGGGAATAACGTTAGAAGCTCAGATAGAAAACACTGGGCATGCATTTGATCCGAGCGAATCGAGATGCCGAGTCGAAAAGCCTCGATCTTGGGACCCGAGGTGGCGTACTTCTCACTGCAAGTCATCTGGCGGACATGAATATAAAGTATCCCTGATCGGCGCCGTGTTTTTTGCAACTGTAAGGTAGATGCCAATCAAGAAGTGAGACATCGCTGAATCTCAGCTAGTGCAGCTCTGTTGCCTATGTATCTCACTCCCTTCGGATAACGTCACGGAACTCTGCGATCAATCGCTTCACCATTGGAGTATCTGGTGTATATCAGCAACACCGAATAAAAAGGCATGAAAAAAGTTGCATGGTTGGGCTCCTCATTAGCTACCTATGTATCTGCGTACACTCATCACCACGTTGGGCATTTTGACAGGAACAGCACCACAGAGACACAATTTTAATCAGAAAACTCCATTCTGTGCCCAAGATTGATGGCCTGGTCGGGTCTGAAGCCTTAAGCCCATCGCTCTGCCACGTGCTTATCGACGCGGACGCTCCTGCGTTTTGGAAATTAATATAGGCCATGATTTCAGATTTCTTCTTGTGTCCATAGAGGCCTCTATCTCAGAGTACGCTGATCTACCTGAGGGCCGGCTATGCCTCCTTGGTCAGGCATATCAGAAGGGCGTTGAGGGCATATCTTTGCTATCATCCTGTGGTCTGCCATTGTACTTTGATATTGAACCATTTCAGGCTGGTTGACGTATATTCAACTTCAATCTTGCTCCATTCTCAGCCTTCGTATTGACGCAAAATCTTCACACTTGCGACTCGCGAGCATGGAGAAGCTGTTGCCAAGCCTTGTAAAGCCCTGTAGGGCTTGTTATGAAAGGCCTCGATAGAGGCAACATCTGTAACTACCGCTTCACCTTCAGGACCTCGCCAACGTTTGACAACGCGACCCTTCACGTTATTGTCGTATGCCATAGACAGAGCTGCTGCCGCGCCATCGGGAAGTTGGTCTCTAGAGCGTTCTTGAGAGCAAGCTCCATATCTGTCATGACAACTAATGAGACACGAATATTGTACTCTTCACGGATCTCGTAAGCATCGCGAGGAGCCACTGAAAGATCTCTTCATCGTGAGAAGTGAGGAGTCCAAATCCAATTTTGGCGATCGCGTTGTGGTCCGTGATAACTATGATCCCAATTAGGCAAGAAATATGGCGGTCTGTCTTGTACGTTGGTGTCAATGCTGACAACCTCGGAAAATTGCCTCCATTCATCATGGTATTCGCGAGTGGTCCAGAACACCGTTTGCAGCTGACCGTGATCACCTCATCTGAATTGCTGCGGGTCTTTCCTCTTCTGGGCCCGGCTAAGTCGTCACGAGCCGGTAGCCTGGGCTAGGGCTTCTCGGCGAGCTAACTGACGCTCGTTATCGATGTCCTTCGCTGTAACCAAGGCCTCGGGGTATTGAATCCGCAGCAGATCAGCGACTGCTCCGGCCGGGACACCCTGTATGGCACTGATTTGGCGAATGGCTTCCCTCTGTGCCGCTGTACGGCGACGATGAACTGGGTGATCCACTGGATGGAGGGAAAGCCCGTGATTGTGACGCCCGTTGACGACGGCGTACACCCACTTGTCATTGAATCGCTTTGTGCGACTGGCGCGCACTCGAAACGGGCAGCCAATAAGCCGGGTACTACTTCGACGAACGCCCGTAGCGACAGAGGGTCTTTGCGAGCCACGATCACAGCGAATCCTGACGTATGTTGCGGAGAGCTGCCCGTCAATCACGCGATAATTGCTCAAGGAGTCCTTGGCAAAAGCCATTCCGTTCTGAAGAGCCCATTGCTGTAGGAAGGCAAAGAGTTCGTCAAGAGTATCAAACTGCACAGAGGGAGGCAAATCTTGGATTTGACCTCCATCGTGCTCATCAAGGGCTGCGCCGTCGGGGGTAATGAGAGAATTCGCGGGAAGCTCAGAAGAGGGATTCGCGGGAAGCTCAGAAGAGGGATTCACGGAAAGCTCAGAAGAGGGATTCAAGGGAAGTTCAGAAGAGGGACTCAAAGACATGGTGAAGTAGAAGAGAGCTCAATCGTTACTGATCATTTGACGGCAAGTTGATGATGATGATTCTGGCGCGTCGAGAGCAAACGCGAGAGGGTGTGGAGAGGCGGCCGTATCAAAAGCTCCACTTCTACGGCTACCAGGTACGTACCTTACCTCCTAACAAGTTCAACTGTCCAGGACTCCAAGTCCAGGCCACAGTTTGTCAACCTCCGTGTAAAAACTGCAATCCGTCCCGCCATCTTGTATCGGGGAGATTCCGGGACGCTCCAAGTACATACCACGGTCCACAGGTCATCCGACATTAAATAAGGCTTCCGTCGTACCCTGCCCTGGCCGAATCTGATTCAAGCATCCGGGGAGCCCGAAAAGTCGAGGTGGAGATGACTTCTAAACCAGTTCAATCCAAGGGGAAACGCAAAACATCTTTGCCCACCGCGCCCGATCTGGCCCTGGACGACCCGCAGAGTCACAAGAAATTGAAACAACCCGTGGCATCGGTACACGCCAGATGCTCCCCTCGCAGTCGGTCCTCGCTGCAAAACCTGCCGCTGGAATTACTCGAAATCATTTTTCTGTACTCGGCGAATCTGGCTCTTCCTCGCTCGTGTCCTTCGCTAGGAGCCAAACTTTCCAGTAAAACTACGCGTCTTCAGTTTTTCATGATAGGATTCCATGATACATGGGACCAATATTTCGGCATTCCAATGCCCCAGGCGAACTTTGACTGGTCGGACATAGAGAATCGGCCCAAGGGCGACGTCTCTCTCCAGGTAAAGTCCATCTGATGGGGAATCCCGATCCTCGCGCAAGAGCCACGGACCGCTTGGCACTTGCTTCGTTGTCCATCTTCTGACAGTTCCCCAAGTCCGACTTACTATCAATGCCCTGGGTGAACATTGACTTCATTCTCGAAGCACAGCAGGCTTGGGCAGACAAATATGCTCGAGGTAGATGCTACCGACACTACGAATACGAAGGATTGATAATTCGAGATTTGTACGAGAAGGATGTCAATGCCTGCGATCGATACATGCAGCATGTCCGTCAGCATGAAGTGAAAACGTGGAAGTTCGATGCTCGCGCTTGCTTCGAGGCCGATTACGAGCGAGCTCTCCAGATTCCGCCCACCCCAGAGCCCTGCTTACTATACACTCTATCTACTCTATCTGCATTGCCGGAAGTTCATCCCCATGTGCATACGCCCGTGGATCTTCTCACCGGGCCCTGGGACGAGGAGAAGAAACGTCGTCTGTTCTGGCTCGTCCGTGCAGGAATCTTGGTGGAAGATGACGAGATCGAAGATTCCTGGAAGGTGAGACTTGCCTGTCTCGACGCTGCGGTGATATCTCCCGAAAGACTGGACCCTCTCATCCTAAACTGCCTAATCGGCCCCTGGGTCTTGGATTACTTACCGTTTGATGCTGCACACGATATACTTGCCAAGCTGTGCTCGCGCATCGATCGAGGAGGTGACACGCAGGACATGAGGGAATACCTGCGGTATATGATCAGGCATATGGATCGCAAAGGGAAGTTTTGGAGGCACTACGAGTCAGACGACGACGAGTAAGATGAGGTAGCTAATGGCCCGCAAGGCAGCAAACGAAGTTGGAAACCCGGCTTCGTGAGGCGCGTGTCGGCATGTGTGTTGCATCGGAACGCCGCCTCTAAGACACGGCACGATGTTTGGCTCAACCGTGCCAAGATGTTGACGGATTGTGACGGATTGCTGACCGAGTTGACTAACTCAGGATGTGCCTGTGCTTCTGTGGTGGAAGGCAGAGTCGCCGGACCCGACTGGCCTAGCAATACATGAAATGATGCCATACAGAAGGCCTGGAATCAAGGCCGAACGGGGCTTTACCTTGCCTGGCAAGAGCTGCTTTATGCTCGCAAACTGACTGATTTTGACAGGATCTGGGACAGTATTCGTGCCACGTACCCTCTCCAGAAAGCCGATACACTCGACTATCTCAGATCTGGAATCTTACTGGTTACCGTTGCATAAGCAATGGGCTCATTGCTTCATCCTCTCTTATGCAAACTTTGGGCAACACACGAACAACGCGACTGAAGCATCGCACAAGACGCTGAAGTCGAATTTGGTTGACGGCCGCGGCGATTTACTGTTCCTGTATGACGGCGTAATGCGTATGGTGGAAACACAGACAGAAGATTATAAGAAACTGAAGAGTAACCAGATGGCCAGTATTCCGACAAACAATATGGGTAAGAGATGCTTCAGTCGCGTTGTTCGTGTGTTGCCCAAAGTTTGCATAAGAGAGGGTGAAGCAATGAGCCCATTGCTCACGCAACGGTAACCAGTAAGATTCCAGATAGTCGAGTGTATCAGCTTTCTGGAGAGGGTACGTGGCACGAATACTGTCCCAGATCCTGACATGTCAAAAATCAGCCAGTTTGCGAGCATAAAGCAGCTCTTGCCAGGCTAGGTAAAGCCCCGTTCGGCTTTGGTCCCAGGCCTTCTGTGTGGCATCCTTATGTGCTCTACTAGTTAACTTGTCGGGCTGGTCATACCATTTTTTAATGATTCGGTTCCGAACGCAGCGATCAATGTGCCAAGTGCACAGTTGTTGCTGTGTGTCTGGCAGTTTGTTGTCCAGGGCGTTTTGGAGTGCCAACTCCATGTCCGTCACGACAACGCAGGGGCTACAAACGTGGGATTCTTCGCGTACCTGGTTGAACGCCTCAAGAAGCCACTTGTAGGTCTCTTCTGTCTGATCCGAAAGAATACCGAAGGCGATGTTCAATATCGTTTTATAAGCTGTCATCGTTGAAATCCCTGTCACATATAGGCCGTACTTATTCGTTTGGAAAGTATTGTCGATCCCGATAATATGCGGGAACTCCTTCCAGCCTTCGATGCATTGGCGCGTGGTCCAAAACACATCTTGCAGCTCATTTTTGGGGCCATATCTGATTCCATGCGGATGGCCGTCTCTCGCCAAGGCCCTGACAAACTGTTGTGTGGAGGAGTATACTCCCACAGTGTCTTGACGCTGTTGCGAGCGTACGTTGCTAACATCTTTCGAAATAAGGGGAAGACGGGGGTACTGACGCCGCATAACGTCCCTGATGTGACGGACTGGAAGGTTGTGTATTCCACACATCGAGGCAAGGGCAGTTGCCTGCTCTCCTGGCGTCAGAGGGCCATGCACTGCAAAGCCGTCCAACGCCAATTCTCAACAGATGAACATTTTCAAAAAAGGCTCAGATTTGCTCCTTGATACCACCTTATGCCCTTTACGTGATTTCGTCGCGTCTTCATGCACGGGTGAAAGCTCTGTTGTGTGGCTGCGCCCTATAACTTTTCATTCTACGGAGTATACAGCCCCACCAAGTGAATAACGCGAAACGCCAAATTGGTCCCATTTTGGATCATCACACCTATTTATTTTACTTATTCGCAATCTGGCCATCTAAAATGCCAAAAATGCGTAATTAAGCAAGTCTTTAGAATCATGAAGGCTTAATTAGCTGACCGCGTCAATACTTTGTATACCCCTTGGAATCTATCACAGCCTGAAGACGGTCTGCCACGCTGTCGATAAGGTCGTTAACAAGCGTCATTTCCAATTCATCCCAATCATTTGTCGCATTTATTTCAAGGTCATCCAATGCGGCCTGGGACTTCTTCATATGCGCCATGTTCGAATTACGTTCGAAGATTTGCTGTTTGAGGCATGACCAGAGGTTCTCAACGTGATTCAGGTCGGGGCTGTATGACGGCCATTCTAGGGAAGTCCTCCCTAGCTCCTCAAGGCAAAATTTCACGTTTCTGGCCATTTGAATCGGCAAGTTGTCATGCATAAAGATAGTGTCACTATCGAGCATGATTGGGAGGTATTCATCAAGGTGATCATAATGAACCGCGCTTGTGACGCCGCCTCTCTCCGAGACGGGGTCCCCCGGGAGGACGACGAGAGGACCCTGATTTCCGTAGCGCATTCTACCCCAAAACATGAGGAAAAACCGGGAATCCTTTTATTCTGACTTGTACATAATCGAACTCGGTTGCTTTCAAGCCTATAATTAGCCCATTCCGGCGGCTTGGCGATGCTGCATGCATAATTCCCCTTGCCTTGAGGTATCGTGCGATTATCTCCGTAGAAACATGAGAAGCGCAAGTCGTGTTTTGTTAGCTTGGTCGGGTGCCCTCGCCCTTTTGGTGAGATCCCCCAATCTGGGTAGGGAACCGTTTTTTAAGGCCATAAACGAGGCTTGGGAGAATACCCTCGTCATTAGCGATCTGCTTGGCTGATTTGCCTGCTGTTAAGGCTGGATAGACGCAATTCCTTGTGCGTGCCGTCAAATGTTTTTTGAATGGCTTCAAAAGGCGTGGTGGCGTAGCCATGACTGCTCAAAAATGATGGGTTGGGTTTTGGATGAAGCTAAATTGACGCGTCGCGACGAAGAGTGGGGAGATTTTCGCGTTATTCACTTGGGGCCACTGTAGGAGTTATGAGGTACCTAGGTGAGGTACATACCTAAGTACCTGAGTTACAAGGTAGGTAGGTGCTCTGGGTCCGCATCACTGGGGCAACCCTCACTTTAATCATGACGATTCATGAGCATGAGCAAAATCTTCAAAGAGCAGTATGTACCCAAGAGTCTTGAACACTTGTCATCAACCCCCTACTTTTCTGTGAACTTCCAAGTCTCGACAACAGCACAGCTGCATATACATTCACCATGAAACCTGACAGAGCCGATCATGCCAGCGTACAAGGGCTCATCCAGACTCTCAAGCATGCGGGCGCTAAACAAGCCCAAATTCTCAAAGCTGTCAACACGCAGCTAAGTGCAGAAAATCAACGTGCCATTAGCTTGCGCACTCTACAACGGATCATGCAAGACGGCTTAGATAAGCCTGACATCAATAGCCTCCGAGAGCTAATCGAGTCTCTCGTTCTTATGGGCACCCGACAAGCCACAATTCTCGAAAAAGTCAATGCACAGCTCAATGCACAGAGCCAACGTGCCATTGGCTTACGCACGCTACAACACCATCTTCAAAATTGGGGCTTAGATTGCAAGTCCCAGCATGCGCATTTCTTCTACCAGAATTACGAGGAGATCTCGGAGCTTTTCCTTCAAGGCGTTCCAGGCTCTGCAATCATAGCTCGAATAAAGCCAATGCTTGCAGAGCAAGGCTACTCCCCCATTAGCGAATCGACCTTGTATTCCTATCTCAAGAAATTCAAGCATGCGTGCAGATCACAGATGAACTGATACATCGCGTACAGTTCTATTTCTTTAGCTACCTAACGGATACTCCGACCAATCCATTCTTCGGGATATTGTGGTATATGATAAGATGCCTTGTACACTATATGCAATGCGTCAAATCCGGTACCAATATGGTATGAAACGTCGGTGTCATACGGAGGAAGAGCGTACCCTTGCCCTTCAAACCGCCATTGAGTTTCTTGATTCCGATCTCGATAAATCAACAACAATACTGAGTCTTGGACGAAAGTATTTATATAATTACGTACGCCTGAAATGTCAGGTTTTGGTGTCTCAGAACCGCTTGAACGACCATTATCGCTCTCGGTTTCCAGGCCTGGTTGCTAGCCGAACATCGGGGCACTTCAAATACCGAAAAGACTTCTACGTACCGGGACTGTTGGTAGCGTCAGGTACCGCGGTAAAGTATTGAGTAGTTTGGGGGGCATAATGGTGATGTATATTTGACTAAAGAGCTAGGTCACTCGAGGAGTAAGAAGGTGGAAAATATGTGCGCCTGTCTGGTAAGGCCATCACGTGATGCGGCTCCCAGCACTGAGCGCTTACTTCTCAACACAAACTGTATCACTTCAAGACCCCGGCAAGGAAGGTGGAATTTCCAGCTTTTTAAGCTTTTACTATCCAGGGCAGAAAGGAGACATAGCGAAGGTTAAGGCAGTCCCGAAGCAGAAATGTACGAACTCCATCTCTTCCAAATTCGACTCTTCTCCAGACACGTCCGCTGATAGCCTACCAGTGAGCTGACAATGGCTGATAATCAAACTGAAAATACGCCAGTGCAGCCGATCATCTTGTCTATGGAAGTGGACGATGACGATTCTTTCGAAAGCTATTACCGACTGCAGATCGGAAACCACGTCAAATATATTGTCATTTCTCCCGCAACATTCGACAGAGATACACTCTCGACTCCCCTTCAGTCCCTGCCCAGTCTTTCTTACGACAAGGAATGGACTGTCGCCACCATCTCACGGGACCAAACAACAGGCCAACTGAAAACCTCCTTCTTGAACCGACCACTACCCGGCGTCAAGTGCCAATGGCACCATACTAGCGTCAATTGCCTAGAGTTGAAGAATACCAAACAGCTTACGTTAGCGGCCCTTGAGGCCGTCTCACATTCGATGCTCCCAACCACTCTCGGGTCATCATCCACCATGATTGCCAAAATAGCCCGTTTCGATTGGGAGGTGCCCCGCATCGAACATGAGACCAGAGCGTACCAGCTACTTGAGGGCCACGGTCTTTCCCCGCCCTTCCTTGGCCATATACATGAGAATGGACGGATCATGGGTTTTCTGCTGGAGAAGATAGAGGGACGCTCTGCTTCCATCCAAGATCTGAGCGAATGTGAAGCTGCTTTAGGGAAGCTCCACGAATTGGGATTTTTACATGGGGATGTCAACCGATATAACTTCCTCGTCACGGATGACGGGGTCAAATTAATCGACTTCGAACGTCTACAGAAGGGTGCTGATCCGGAGTCGATAAGCAAGGAGTTGGAAAATTTACGGGCTGGATTGGTCGACGAATCAAGACGCGGCGGTGGCTTCTACCGTGTCAGTGATGATAGCGACTGATATAGACATACATAGGTATGGCAATACACTCACGGTGTCAGGCTCGGTCTCACAATTCTCAAGTTTTACTTGCAGGTGAAGATCGGTTACTTGATGGATCTAAAGTTTCTCTCCGTGATACCCAACCAGCTGGATACATAAATAAATCCTTCAGTCAGGTTTCGAGTTTATTTTAAGGTATTGCCAATGGGCATACTGTTGCGAAAGAAGTCTTCAGCTGGGATTGCGGCAATTTTTATTTTGGAACGGAAGCAAGGTGACGTTAGCCCGAGTCTCTCGTTTCGGATCACATTATATGTTAGCTCTTTGAGGCGTGACCGAAATCCTGGCGCAGGAATTCTCGATGGTTTAGTCAGGACCACGTGGCGGGCAGTCCAGAGAGCCTACCCTAGCTTCTCGAGGCATTTCTGCACGCCTTAAGCAATTTGAACGGGCGTGCCACAGTCGAGCATATTTCCAAGTTGCTTCTTAATATGATCACGACGAATGGCGCCTGTTACGCCGCCTCCCTTTGAGTCGCGGTCTCCTGATTGCTTTACTGGTGCAGATTCCACTCCGTAAGCGTAATAAGACGCGAATTCAGGTGCGAGGCGTCAAACACGTTTGGATTGCTTCAACCAATGGCGTTGTGGTGTTTTCACTAGGTAGGTATCGGCGATCGCTGCGTGGACGCGATCTCTTTTGTGCAACGCCAACACGTGTTGACGTAACACGTTGCCGCCGCGTTAACGCGACGGAAAGTGGGGTAAATTTTGGTTCGCGATTTGATGAGAACATACGGAGTACGTCCTTACGAACTTACCTACGTACCTCCTAGGAGCCTAGATACTTATGTATGTAGTAGAAACTCTACAAGCTGGCAGCAGATTACATGTCCAGACAGTCCTTCTTTCAACCTCACCATCTGCGAAGAAACTGCAACGTCGTATCTCGTATCGGGCAGTAGACCACTTTTCCCGGTAGCTTCAAGGCCCAATACGAAACACACGGCTTCTATCATAACCGTCCTGGACTCGGCTTGGTTTCATCACACTCGAACCTGTTCCAAGCGTTCAAGAAGCCAAAAATCCGACCAGGAGAACAGAGACCCCGCGCTCGGGATGAGCTCTCCACCAGTTCAGGCCGAGAGGAAAGGGAAAAGGTCCTTCTCCGCCATGCTCGATCTGACCGTGAACGACCCTTCTAATGGCGAGACAATGGCACCAATTCTGGCAACGGAACACACCAGGTGCTCTTCTCGCAGTCCGCACTCGCTGCAAAATCTCCCGCTAGAATTGCTCGAGAGCATTTTCTTGTACTCGAAGAACTTCGCTCTGCCTCGTTCGAGTCCTTTGCTAGGAGCCAAACTTTCTGGGAAAGCTACGCTCCTCCGGTTGTTCATGGTAGGGTTTCATGATACCTGGCACAAATTCTTTGGCATTTCAGTACAACTAGCAGCTTCCTATCCGCGACACTATACGTTCCCACATAGCGACGTTTCTCTTCAGGTAAAGTCTATCATATGTTGGGAATCTCCTGTCGCAAGTAGCGCCACGGCTCGCTTGCTTCCTTTATCCATCTTCTGACGTTCCCCCAAGTTCGAATTACTATCAATGCCCTGGGTGGACATTGACTTCATTCTCGAAGCGCAGCAGATTTGGGCAGACAAATTTGCTCGAGGCAGATGCTATCGACACTATGAAACCGAAGGATTGTCCATACAAGATCTGTACAAGACGAACGTCCATGCCCGCGACCGATACATGCAGCATATCCGTCAGCATCAAGAGAAAACATGGAAGTTTGATGTTCGCGCTTGCTTTGAGGCCGACTACGAGCGAGCTCTCCAGTTTCCGCCTGGGTTAGAAGTTCACGGCACCGCTCGCAATAATCTATTGGGATCGTCGGATGTTCATCCCAAGGTTTGCTTGCCCGTGGATCTTGTCACCGGGCCTTGGAATGAGGAGAAGAAACGTCGTCTGTTCTGGCTCGTCCGTGCAGGAGTTCACTTGATGGACTCGGAATACGAAAGGTCCTGCAAGTTGAAACTTGCCGGTCTTGACGCTGCGGTAATAACTTCCGAGAAACCGGACCCTTTCATCGTAAGGTGCCTGTTCAGCCCCGGTAGTTTGGTTGGCTTACCGCCCGATGCTGCGCACAATCGGCTCGTCATGATGTGCAGGCGCATTGCCCGAGGAGGTGACACGGAGGATGTGAGGCAGATCCTGCGGGTTTTAATCAGCGACGTGCATCATGACCAGCAGATTATGTTGAAAGCCAGCAGAATAGACAACAACATAGACGACAACCTAGACGACGACGAAGACGGCGACGCAGACGTCGACAGTGATGACGAGTTTTACGACAAATTGTACAACGAGTTAGTCGAAGAGGGCGTTGAGTACGTAGGTTGGGGTGGCTAGCGAGCTGCGACACGTCAGGCAGCAAGAGACAAGAAAAAAATAGCGTCACCGTATCCCATGTCCGCGTGCGTTGCTATCCGCATCTGAGACACGTCACGCGGTATGTATACCGTGTGACGGCTACTCTGTTGCAGCTCTGACCGTTGGTTGCATGTACCTATATATCCCGCACTAAGCTGGTTCTCATCAGCTTAGTGTTCTGACCTTTTGGTCGGGTCGGTAGGGATATCCGATTCCTCACATACCGTATGACTCGAGCAGTTGGAACTTGGATGACTGCTGGTCGGCGCCGGTATATGTTGTACAACGTAGTTCACTGCAGCAGATTGCATACGGCCGGGTCTTTCGACTTCACTTTGAAAGTTCAATCTGGACAAGTGCAACATCGTCCCCCCATCTTGTATCGGACGGATCGAACCGGAAATCCGGGAAGCTCCAAGGACCACAGGTCGACCAACACGAACCACAAGGATTCTATCATAACCTGCCCTGAAGTCGCCTTGGTTTCATGATTTCATCATAGTCGAACCTTGTCCAAGCATTCAACAAGCCCAAACCCGAGAAGGAGCACAGGGGCCCCGCGACCGAGATGAACTCTTCACCAGTTCAGGCCGTGAGAAAACGCAAAAGGTCTTTCTCCAGCACGCCCGATCTGGCCGTGAACGACCCGTGTCATAATGGCGAAACAATGGAACAAACTCTGGCAACGGTACACACCAGGTGCTCTTCTCGCAGTCCGCACTCGCTGCAAAATCTCCCGCTAGAATTGCTCGAGAGCATTTTCTTCTACTCGAAGAACTTTGCTCTGCCTCGTTCGAGTCCTATGTTAGGATACAAACTTTCCGTGAAAACCACCCTTCTTCGGCTGTTCATGCTAGAGTTTCATGATATCTGGAACAAATTCTTCGGCGTTCCAGTACAACAAACTTACGAAAAGCAATTCGATGCGTTCGAAGAACGCGACGTCTCTCACCAGGTAAAGTCAATTCCATGGGGGATCTCCTGGCGCAAGGACCACGACCCGCTTACTTTCTTGTCCATCGTCTGACATTCCTCCAAGTCCTACTTACTATGAATGCCCTGGGTGGACATTGACTTCATTCTCGAAGCACAGCAGATTTGGACAAATATGCTCGAGGCAGATGCTATCGACACTACGAAACCGGAGGATTGTCCATACGAAAGCTGTACAAGATGAACGTCCATGCCCGCGACCGATACATGCAGCATATCCGTCAGCATCAAGAGGAAACATGGAAGTTTGATGCTCGCGCTTGCTTCGAGGCCGACTACGAGCGAGCTCTCCAGTTCCCGCCTTGGGTAAAAAACATCACTCACGACAGTCTATTGGGATCAGCAGATCTTCATACCGATGTGCGCACGCCCGTGGATCTTCTCACTGGGCCTTGGGACGAGGAGAAGAAACGTCGTCTGTTCTGGTTTGTCCATGCAGGAGTATTCCAGCCGTCCAATGGATTCATTAACGGGAAAGTGAGACTTGCCAGTCTCGACGCTGCGATGATATCTCCCGAGAAACCGGACCCTCTCGTCATAAAGTGCCTGATGCCGACATTGCTGTTAAGGACCGTCTTACAGCCCAAAGCTGTGCACAATCGGCTCGTGAAGCTGTGCAGTCGCGTTCGACGAGGAGGTGACACGCAGGACATGAGGAAATTCCTGCGGTATTTTATTAGGGAGATGCATAAGAATCAGGAGAATGCAATGCGCCGCCACCCCTACGACTCCTCTGAATTCGTCTTCACCTTCAGATCAGATCACAAATTTTACGAGGAGAGATACAACGAGTTAGTCGACGAGGTCGACGGAGATTGGGGTAAGGTAGGTAGTGACACGTTAGTGAGCAAGGGATAGGAAGAAAAAATAGCTTCACCGGGTCATTTTTGCGTACGTTTGCCATCAGAAGACCGCATCTGAGATGCGTCAAGCGGTCTGACTCAATCTTCCCAAGATGTTGAAGGATTACTGGCCGAGGTAACTAGCTCAGAGCATGGTTTTTCTCATGTGGCGGAAGGCAAAGTCGCTATAATATGCTCTGCTTATAGGTGTGACCCGATCGGCTAAGCAACAGCAGGTAACGATGCCGACAATACTTTTTATGTAAAAGCCAGTTAGTTCAGAAGTTGCTCACGCAGTTTCAGTAACCTAAGCCTGTGAGCTGTGTGTGACATGACATTCATGATTTGCACTTCTGGCGGCGATCTGACCTCCCAGTGCACCCTTTGTTCAGTAAAGGCAGCGAAACCTCGTACGCGACATGCCACGATACTTGCGCACGAGTTGTAGCCTTCTTTGGATACGCTTCTCTACCTAATTAAAATGGGCGTTGCGTGGCTCTTCGATGAATGCAGCATGATGTCACTACCTTGAGGCGTCGTCGAATTGTCTGCAAGTCATTGGAACATGCTCTCTAATCGTGGCGAAAGACTCTTAATTCGTCTACAGCTTACATGTTTGCTAGGTATGTACCTTGTGCTCATAGGAGGCACGTAGGTATGTACATACCTATGTAACCCTCATTAGAAACACTTCGTAAGGAAAACTCGCTCTATTTCCGTCGTAGAAGAACGGTCGTGTAACATATCGCAAAAAGGAGTACGGGGGCGGGCCCTGTGATTGCGTGACGCGCCGATGCACCTTCATCCACGCAGTGATAGTGACACCACAACGCCCTTGATTGAAGCCATTCCAAAGGTATTTGAAGCCTCGACCCAGGAATCGCGTCTTGCGGAGTAGAATCTGCTGTAGTAAATCAAGGTCCTCTCGTCGTCCTCTGATGATGACGCTATCTTTAAAGTTGAGACTGCGAATCTAGGAACATGATTCAAATATGGCACGGAGGACGGAATTCAAGCCCGGATTGGAACCTTTCCCGAAGGCTGCGGCGGATCTGTCGGAATCAGATGGGTTTGAGTGCCTTCATGTGTCTTCGTCTGGTATACACCTAGGATCGCGCCCCCATCTCATGCGTTGCTGGTGGTCGCGCACGCACCTGCCACCATGAAAGAGGCTTGACATGCCACGGCGATATGGCATTGATTCTAGATGCAGTCGGATCCTGACAGGCTTAGGGTACTGGAACTGCGTGCGTAATCTCTTTTACATAAAGAGTATCGTCGGATGATGGATCGTCGGCATCGTAGCATCCTACCGATCGGGCCACGCGACCAGCAGCCATGCAACGTCTTGAGACGGTTGAGGCATACGGTATACACACCGCGTGATGTGTCTCAGATGCGGATAGCAAACGCACGCGGACATGGATCCAGTGATGCTATTTGTTCTTGTCTCTTGCTCCCTGGGCCCTGACGTGTCGCTAGCTACCCCAACTGGCAACCTACCTACTCAACGCCCTCTTCGATTAACTCGTTGTATAATTCGTCAAAAAACTCGTCGTCCCGGTTGTAGTCTGAGTCGCCGTCTTCGTCGTCGTCGTCGTCGTCTATGCTGTTGTCTGTGCTGTTGTCTATGCCGTTATGCAACAGAAACTGCTTGTCACTATGCAGTTCCCTGACTAAAAACCGCAGGATCTGCCTCATATCCTCCGTGTCACCTCCTCGGGCGATGCGCCTGCACATCATGACGATCCGATTGTGCGCAGCATTGGGCGGTAAGTTAATCAAGACCAGGGGGTTGATCAGGCACCTTATGACGAAAGGGTCCGGTTTCTCGGGAGTTATTATTGCAGCGTCAAGACCGGCAAGTCTCAAATTCCAGGACCTTTCGTATTCCGAGTCCATCAAGTGAACTCCTGCACGGACGAGCCAGAACAGACGACGTTTCTTCTCCTCATCCCAAGGCCCATTGATAAGATCCACGGGCATACACACACTGGGATGAACATCCGCCGATCCCAATAGACTATTGTGAGTGATGTCTTCTATCCCAGGCGGAAACTGGAGAGCTCGCTCGTAGTCGGCCTCGAAGCAAGCGCGAGCATCAAACTTCCATGTTTTCTTATGATGCTGACGGACATGCTGCATGTATCGGGCGCGGGCATGGAGGTTCGTCTGGTACAGATCTTGTATGGTCAATCCTTCGGTTTCATAGTGTCGATAGCATCTGCCTCGAGCATATTTGTCTGCCCAAATCTGCTGCGCTTCGAGAATGAAGTCAATGTCCACCCAGGGCATTGATAGTAAGTCGGACTAGGGGAGATGTCAGAAGATGGATAAAGGAAGCAAGCGGGCCGTGGCGCTGCTTGCGACAGGAAATTCCCCAACATATGATAGACTTTACCTGAAGGTAAATGTCGCTATCTAGGAACGCATTAAATCTCGGATAGGAAGCTTCTTGTTGTACTTGTATTGGAATGCCAAAGAATTTGTTCCAGGTATCATGAAACCCTTCCATGAACAACCGGAGAAGCGTAGCTTTCCCAGAAAGTTTGGCCCCTAGCAAAGGACTCGAACGAGGCAGAGCAAAGTTCTTCGAGTACAAGAAAATGCTCTCGAGCAATTCTAGCGGGAGATTTTGCAGCGAGTGCGGACTGCGAGAAGAGCACCTGGCGCGTACCGATGCCCGGGTTGGTGCCATTGTCTCGCCTTTAGACGGGTCGTTCACGGTCAGATCGAGCATGGCGGAGAAAGACCTTTTCCCTTTCCCCCCGACCTTAACTGGTGTAGAGCTCATCCCGAGCGCGGGACCCCTGTTTCTCCTGGTTGGGTTCTTGGCTTCTTGAACGGTTGGAACTCGAGTGTGATGAAATCAAGCCGAGTCCAGGACGGTTATGATGGAAGCCGCCGTGTGTTTCGTGTTGGGCGACCTGTGGTCCTTGAAGCTTCCGAGATGTGTGGTCCGATCCTGCCCGATACAAGATGGCGGCACGATTTTGCAGTTTCTTCACAGAGGGTGAGGTTGAAAGACTGTCCGGACATTAATTAAGCCTTCATGACTCTGCAGACTTGCTTAATTACGCATTTTTGGCATTTTAAACGGCCAGATTGCGAAAAGTGAAATGCATACCTGCGGCCCGTGTGTGTGGTCACTGGTGATCTAAAATGGGTCCATGTTGGCGTTTCACTTGGTGGGGCTGTACCCATAAATAATTGAGCTGGGCTGCAATGTCAACACACCGTCGACGCGCAAACATCTGTCAAACAACGCGCGGCATCCGTCACGTCCGCGGCCACAATTTTCAAACCTCGCCTCAGTTTGTGAAAGTGCAACTACTTGTCGCCATCTTTCATCGAGGAGAATCGGTCCACAATTCCAGGAAAACAGGAGAACCACAGGTCACCCAACACGAAATAAAGCTTCTATCGTAACCTGTCCTAGACTCCCTCGGACTAATCTTGTTCGAATCTGTGCCATCCGGAAACAATGACTCCTCCGCCCGAGACGAACGTTACGCCACTGCAAGCCGGGGAAACCCGCAAAAGGTCCTTGTCCACCGCGTCCGACCTCGCCGCGGACGACTCGCAGAATCACAAAAAAATGAAACAACCCGTGGCATCGGTACACTCTCGCTGTCGGCCCTCGCTGCAAACTCTGCCACTAGAATTACTCGAGAGCATTTTCGTGTACTCGACCAACTTGGCTCTTCCTCGCTCGAGTCCTTCGTTGGGGGCCAAACTTTCCGGGAAGACTACGCTTCTTCGGGTGTTCATGATGGCATTTCATGATACTTGGGATCATTGCTTCGGCAAACCAGAAAACTGGTCGGACAGCACGGGGGCGCCCATCGGCGACGTTTCTCTTCAGGTAAAGTCAATCGTATATGGGGCCTTCCCTGGTGCAAGAACCACCATGGTCCGCTTGCTTCCGATTTCCAACTGCTGACATTCCCCCCAGTCCGACTTGCTATCAACGCCCTGGATAAACGTTGATTTCATTCTCGAAGCACAGCAGGCTTGGGCAGACAAATACGCTCGAGGTAGACGCTACCGACACCACGAACACGAAGGCTTGCTCACACAAAGGCTGTACCGGAAGAATATCCGTGCCCGCAACCGATACTTTCAGCATGCCCTTGAGCATGAACTGAAATTGTGGAAGTTTGAAGCTCGCGCTTGCTTCGAGGCCGACTACGAGCGAGCTCTCCACTTTCCGCCTATGCCCTTCGGCGCCTTAACTGGCAGTCTAGGGGGATCAGCGGATATTCATCCCCATGTGCGCATTCCCGTGAATCTTGTCACCGGGCCTTGGGATGAGGAAAAGAAACGTCTTCTGTTCTGGCTCGTCCGTGCAGGAGCCCGCGTGCGGGATGACGATAAGGAAGACTTCTGGAAAGTGAAAGTTGCCTGCCTTGACGCTGCGGTAATATCTCCCCAGAAAGTTGACCCTCTCATCATAAACTGCCTGATGGGCCCCTGGATCTATACTGCTTTACCGAAAGATGCTGCCGATGAACGGCTTGCAAAGTTAAGCAGGCGAATTGATCAGAGAAAAGACAAGAGGGACATGAGGGACGTTCTGCGGTTCCTGATCAAGGGGATGGATAAGGATCGGCAGTATTTGTTCCACGACTACTCAGACGACGACTTGGACGAGGACGAGGAGGTCTTGGACGACGACGCAATGGATGCGATATTCGCAGCGCAGTATTTCGATGAGATGGAGAACGAGGAAATGAATGACGAACAAGGCGACGAGTTTTACGACTAGTGTGAGGACCGCTGCCCTCAGCCACGTCACGTGACGGCTGCAGATTCGGTGCAGCCTGCGGAGTACTAGGGCTCAACGCCTGCCGCACCCCTTTTGCTCTTCTTTCCTTTTCTCTCTAGTCTACTCTCTTCGTTTATAGAGCTGCACTCGTCCGCCTCCTGTGCCCGCTGTGATCAGTCGTGACACAAGAGTAGACTCTCAACTCACTCGCTGGTGCACGAGTCCGACAAACGCACCACTCACTCTTCCGCCCGATCCCAGCCCGATCGTGCAACACTCCGTCGGCTGCACACGACCCAAAATTAGGGTGCAGAACGATCGAACGACCAGTTGCCGCCCCTAATGCCAAAGAAGAAGGACTGGGGAGCCTCAACTAGATCATCCGCCCGCTTAGCCAGCAGAGAGCTGAGCGAAGAGCCCGAGAGAGAGGCTACCGCCACCCGCACCGTCAAAGAAGAAGACGACCTCTGCCCTGGCGCGTTCCCCGACGACGAGCACCGTGTAGTAGCTCAACCGTCGACCGAAATCGCAGACGACTCCTCGATAGACGAGTCCTCTCTGCCTCCCGAACCACCAGAAACCGACATCGACACCCAGGTTGCCGTCGACGCCCAACTCTTGGCGTCAACCGAAGAAATGGCAAACGAAGAGGCGCCCTCGTGGTTTCAGCCTATGCTCGAAAGGTTGACAGCGCTTGAGCGCAGCTCAACCCGGGCGACCAGCACCACCTCTCCAAGCAGCGAGGGACGTGGAACCCGAGAAACCAGTGCCGTTGGCGGCACTGGTTCCAAATCAACTGGCTTGGCCGCTAGTAAAAAGCTGGACCCGTACGGGGACAGCCAGGACGCCAAGAACCCGGATTTTGATCCTAAGGCGCGCGAAACGCGCCACTTGCCTGAAGTCTTTGAGGGCAACAAGAAGGAATTCGAGGGGTGGATGGTGGTCATCATCGACTACCTCCACACCAACCGGTATACTTTCCGAGACGAGGGCACTCGCATGACCTTCGTCTTTAGCCGTTTGAAGAGCAGCCCTCGCGACATGGTGATGTCGCGATACACGTCGGAGGAAGATCCTTATGCCAGCGTTCGAGAAATGCTGGCTCACTTGGAGGTGACCTATGGCGATCCTCATGGGTCCACCACGGCGTACCGCACCCTCAATAGATTGAGGTTTGATATCAAGAAAGACGATATCAACGACTTCATCTCCAGGGTGAACACGTTGGCGGACAAAGCCGACGTCCGGAAGACGGGCCGTAAGGCCATGTTGTTCAATTGTATGCCTCAGGGGTTCGACACCATGGGCCAGCTTCAACTCCACTCGGACGACAGCGAGGTGTCGTACGAAAGATTCACGCGCTTTCTGACGGCCGCGGTCCTCGCCAAAAAGGAGGCTTACGAGTACCAGCAGCAGCGGAACGTAGCCAAATCGTCGTCGCCCCCAAGACACCGGTCCGGACGCTCGGAACGCTCAAAGACCCGTCCTGCCCCCGTTTTCGATGTGAAGAAACTCATCGACATGACCCGTGAGGAGGCGCGTAACAAAGGCGCCTGTTACGGTTGTGGTATGACCGGCCATTTGAAGGCGGAGTGCCCCAACAAGAGGGCGGTCATCCGGGAGTTTACGGCACGTTTCAATGATGAGGATGAAAGGGACAGGGGTTACCATTCGCATGGTCTGAATCGTTTCCCGACTCACAATCAGGGCTTGCCTCCGACAGGTCCTGCGAATGGTAACCCCTGTCCCTTTCATCCTCATCATTGAAACGTGCCGTAAACTCCCGGATGACCGCCCTCTTGTTGGGGCACTCCGCCTTCATAAATACGTTCATCAAGAAACGGCTCACCATGGCTCCAGACGTGCCAGGCACCATCGCACGCGTGGGCCGCGCCAAGCGTCTCTCTAAGATTGACATCATCCGAGCCTTCAATCGCATGCTTGTCGCCCTGGAGTCTCGTTACTTGACGGCGTTCAAAACTCGCTTTGGCACCTACCAGTGGAAGGTGCTTCCCTTTGGTCTAAGTGTGGGCCCCGCGTGGTTCCAAGCTTTGATCAACGCTCAACTCAATGAGCTTTTGGATTCAATCGCTAGTGCTTACGCCGACGACGTTCTGATCTTTACCGAGGACGACGACGACGACGCCCATTTTGAAGCTGTTGAGGAAGTGATTTACCGCTTGCACAAGGCTGACCTTCAAGGCGATATCAAGAAGTCCTCGTTCAACGTCACGGACACCGGGTACTTGGGCATGCAATTGGATGTTGGCAAGGGAGTTAGCATAGATCCAGAGAAAATACGGGCCATTACCGATTGGAAGTGGGATGATGTCAACTCCAAGCAAGCCGTACGTTCGTTTCTAGGCCTTTGCAACTACGTTCGCGTATTCTGTCACCACGCAAGTGAGACGGCCGAGCCGCTCAATCGGCTGCTCAAGAAGGATGCCCAATTCGTCAAAGGTCCCGAACAACTGGAGTCGTTCAACAAGATGAAGCAGCTCGCAACCGAGGCACCCGTCCTAGCTTTCTTCAAGCCCGGACGCCCGATCAAGGTAGAATGCGATGCCTCGGCCAAAGCGACTGGTGGCGTGATCTGGCAAGAACAGGATGACAAGACCTGGAAGCCCATCGGCTTCTCCTCAAAATCCATGACGCCTGCCGAGCAGTCTTATCCAGGATCAAGAGCTACTCGCCGTCATTCACGCTCTCAAGGATCATGAACAAGCCCTCTGGGGAACCGAGTTCGTTGTTCTGACGGATCACCAAGCGCTCGTCTACTTCTCTTCGAAGCGCATTCTCTCGACACGTCAGATTCGCTGGTCCCAGTACCTCGCCAACTTCGACATTACGTGGCGATACCGACCCGGCAAAGAGAATGTTGCCGCTGACGCCCTTTCCCGTAAGACAATAGACAACCCCACTGTTAAAGCACGAGAGCGACTGGAGCGGGATCTCGTCATGATTCCCGCCGATCGCATTGAAAAACCGATCATCGCCGTTGGAGCTGTCGACGCATCCACCGCCCCTCGAGGTGCCGACCTTGTTGATTTGATCGTCCAAGAGAACCAAACCCGCAAGCTGGGATCACACGACGGTAAACTGATTGTTCCCGAGACTACGGCCGACGGAAAGATTTTTCTTCGAACGGCGCTCATCCGTGAGGCTCACGAGCCCGCTGTCTTCGCTCACGGAGGTCAACACAAGACCAGGGCCGAGCTGAGCAAGACCTACTGGTGGGATGGGTTGGGTCGAGACGTGAAACGTTACGTTATCAACTGCCAGGAATGCCAACGCAACAAGACCCGACATGACAAAACCCCGGGGCTGTTGCACCCAATCCCGGTCCCAACAAGCGTCTGGAATACGGTTATCGTTGACGGCAAGGTGATGCCACGCGACGTTCACGGCTACGACTACGTCTGGGCATTCATCTGCAAGTTCAGCAGACTTATGATGACGCTACCGGGAAAGAAGAACGACGACGCCGAAACACTAGCCAAGCGATATTATCGGCGCGTCTACTGGCTTCTGGGGATGCCTGTAGCCTGGATCTCTGACAACGCTGGACCTTTTATCTCTGAGTTCTTGGAGACGATCAACAAGCTGACTGGTACCAAACATCGTCACGGAAGCTCTCGCCACCCACAGACCCAGGGAGGCATCGAGATCACAAACGCCAACTTGGATCAGCGCCTGCGGTTCTACATTGACAAGTACCAGACCCGCTGGAGCGAGTACCTTCCGTCACTTGACTTCGCACACAACAGTTCTTACCATGCCTCGCTGGGCATGAGCCCACTCATGGTGGTAACCGGGTGTGAACCCCGCAACCCGCTTTCATTGCCATTACCGGAAGTCGATCTAGATTCAGAGCGAAAGCAAGTTGCCGCGAAGATTGTCAAACAACTCAAGGACGTTCAAGCCATCGCCCACAGGAATGCCGTGAAAGCTCAGAAGTTGCAGGAGGTACAGGCCAACAAAAAGCGACGTCCAGTAAATTGGTCTGTCGGTGACTATGTCTATGTCAGCAAAAAGGGATTCACAACTGAAGCCCCGACAACTCGTCTTGACTCTCAATGGGCCGGACCGTGGCGCGTCAAGGAGGAAAGAGGTTTCAGCTACGTTATCGAAACTCCGCCCGAGTACAAAGGCAGCAACGTGTTTCATGCTGATCGATTACGCAAGGCAGCAGACGACCCGTTGCCGCAACAACAGACAGAGCCAGGGCCACCGGAGCTTATTGACGGCGAACCGGAGTGGGAAGTGGAACGGATACTGGCGTCACGGGTCTTCGGCCGTGGGGACAACAGGAGGCTCCAGTATCAGGTGACCTGGAGGGGACTCGAGCCAGATGAAATGTTCTACGACGCGGAGGGTTTCAAGAATGCCGCAACAACGCTGGAAAGTTTCCACCGGGAATACCCTGATGCGGCTGGCCCACCCGTGAGGCTTCAAACATGGATTCGGGAGGCCGCGGACGACGTACCAAGCAGTTCGCACCCAGACGACAACCGTGCGGAACACGACGCGAGAGGAAGCCTGGGCCCTAAGAAGCACAAAACACGTCACAAATGAGGTGACTGTTGTCTCGGTTGGTTTTGTTTTTGATACATGTGTATATATTTGTTTTTGCCCGTTTTCCTTTTCTTTTGTCAAGCCTTGCAGCCACCAGCGGCTGCGGCTTGGAGGGAGGTAATCGTTGGTTGTACCATTGGCGCTGGCTGCATGTACCATCAAGATACAATTTAGGGGTTAGTTAGGGGTTAGTGTTAGGGTTAGTTAGGGAGTTAGGTGTTAGCTAATGGAATTTGCAATGGTACGTGTGGTAGGTGCCAATGGTACAAGCTGCGATTGCACGGCTTGGAGGGGGGTAGTGTGAGGACCGCTGCCCTCAGCCACGTCACGTGACGGCTGCAGATTCGGTGCAGCCTGCGGAGTACTAGGGCTCAACGCCTGCCGCACCCCTTTTGCTCTTCTTTCCTTTTCTCTCTAGTCTACTCTCTTCGTTTATAGAGCTGCACTCGTCCGCCTCCTGTGCCCGCTGTGATCAGTCGTGACAACTAGCAAGGCGACGAGTTTGACCACGAGTAGGACTGAGCTAGCGGCACGCCTTTGCGAGAGAGCAGGTAATAGAGGGAAAATAGCTTCACCGAGTCCATGTCAGCGTGCGTATGCTACCGGAAGGCCGCTCCTGAGACACGTCAGGCTGTACGACTCAACTGTTTTGAGGCGTTGACGGGTTGCTGGTCGATGTGACTAGCTCAGGATGTGGCTGTGCTATTTCATCGGAAGGCAGAGTCACTGGTATGATGCTGTGCTGGTAGACGTCATCCGAGCTCGAAGCGGCTAAGCAACAGCAAATAATGCTGTCGACCACCCGACTATACCTTTTATGTAAAGGCCAGTTAGTTCAAGAGATTGCGCACGCAGTATCAACACCCTAACCCAGCTGAGCTGTCAGGATCCTGCTTCATAATGTCATCTCGCCGTGGCATGGCAAGTCTCTCCCAACTTCCAAGTACGTGCCGCTACGCCAGCCAACGCATGGGGCGGGCGCAGCGTGCGACCGTATGTACATATCAGAGGAAGATACAAGAGGGCATAGACGGATGGATAGTAGCTCTAAGCTTATTGTTGCACAAATGAGTGGGCGCAGCCGTCTGGCCTTTAATCGAGATTTTTCCGAATATCTCTCATGGCAATCTTATGCACAATAGGGCCGACATTGCTCGCGATTTAACGTTGAACTGCGTGCAATCTGCTTTGCTTTCTCTCAGAAGAATGCTTCGATCTGTTCTGCGCGAAAACAAAAGGTAAGATGACTGAATAATGAAGACCCGACCAGGAAAATTTCGCTGTATTTCTATTACAATGACTTCAAGCAGAAACGAGAAACTGTTGAGCTTCTTCTGCTGTTCGAATTGCGAGTTTGGCGCACGCCGCAAGACGGGGGTGTATCGGAAGTTCGGAACAGCCTTAGGTACCTACTCCGTACAGGTATGTAACAAGACTATGTACAGCCCCACCAAGTGAATAACGCGAAACGCCAAATTGGTCCCATTTTGGATCATCACACCTATTTATTTTACTTATTCGCAATCTGGCCATTTAAAATGCCAAAAATGCGTAATTAAGCAAGTCTATAGAATCATGAAGGCTTAATTAGCTGACCGCGTCAATACTTTGTATACCAACCCTTGGAATCTATCACAGCCTGAAGACGGTCTGCCACGCTGTCGATAAGGTCGTTAACAAGCGTCATTTCCAATTCATCCCAATCATTTGTCGCATTTTTTCAAGGTTATCCAATGCGGCCCGGGACTTCTTCATATGCGCCATGTTCGAATCACGTTCGAAGATTTGCTGTTTGAGGCATGGCCAGAGGTTCTCAACGTGATTCAGGTCGGGGCTGTATGACGGCCATTCCAGGGAAGTCCTCCCTAGCTCCTCAAGGCAAAATTTCACGTTTCTGGCCATTTGAATCGGCAAGTTGTTATGCATAAAGATAGTGTCACTATCGAGCATGATTGGGAGGTATTCATCAAGGTGATCATAATGAACCGCGCTTGTGACGCCGCCTCTCTTCGAGACGGGGTCCCCCGGGAGGACGACGAGAGGACCCTGATTTCCGTAGCGCATTCTACTCCAAAACATGAGGATATACCGGGAATCCTTTTATCCTGGCTTGTACATAATCGAACTCGGTTGCTTTCAAGTCTATAATTAGCCCATTCCGCTGCTTGGAACCCGAGTTATTGTAATCACAAGTTCAAGGTGCAACTCTGATCGGCAGGGCGCCAAATCCACTCCTGGGTCTGTCCATCGCCGCGCTCAACAGCGCATTTATCTGTCCATCAAACGCGACGAAACTACGCAAGAGGCTTGTCAAAACACTTGAGCGCGGATTGAAACCTTTTTAAGACATGCCCTTCTCTCAAAAATGGGCGTCGTGCGGCTTGGCGATGCATGACTCCCCTTGCCTTGAGGTATCGTGCGATTGTCTCCGTAGAAACATGAGGAGCGCATGTTTCTTCAAGCTCTTTGCTGCTAGTAAACGACTCTCGATTTATGTTTGTCTGGAAGTGTCGCAAGTCGTGTTTTGTTAGCTTGATCGGGTGCCCTCGCCCTTTTGGTGAGATCCCCCAATCTGGGTAGGGAACCGTTTTTTAATGCCATAAACGAGGCTTGGGTGAATACCCTCGTCATTGGCGATCTGCTTGGCCGATTTGCCTGCTGTTAAGGCTGAATAGACGTGATTCCTAGTGCGTCCCGTCAAATCTTTTTTGAATTGCTTCAAAGGGCGTGGTGGCGTAGGCATGGCTGCTCAAAGATGATGGGTTGGTTTTTGGATGAAGCTAAATTGACGCGTGGCGATGAAAAGTGGAGAGATTTTCGCGTTATTCACTTGGGGCCACTGTATGTACATGTACCTAGGTGGGGCTTGGCTCTGTACGACGGCGCCACGTTTGACCCGACTTTGCTCGGCCGAGAAACCCGACTCGGCGCCGGTGATAAAGCAAAGGAGGACTCAAAGGGACAAAGTGGGGCTTGTACTGTAAGTACTAAGTTGTAACTTGTAAGTGAGGAAGAAGACCCCGTGTTAGGTCCCTGTTCTCGCAAAAGTGGCAGAGATATCTGTTATCTGTGCTCGGATAGAGAAGTGTATCCGCGGGTGTGAACTCGTCACGATTTCCAATTCATAAGCGAGTCATATGGATCGTGAACACCCCTAGTAGCTGAGCAAGATACAGTCTGTGTGCGTATGTAGAAGAGGTAGCCCTCATGACTGCATCAATCTCATGTCGCTTAAATAGAAACCAACTAAACACAATGCTACGACGTCCCGGGACACAAATCCATGGAGCTACATCAAACCTTTCTCTACTGACCGGCGAACGATTTCACCTTCTTCCCTCTTGAGTCTTACCCCTTACCCCATACAATTATGTACGCCTCTCCCTATAGTATGTACGCCCTACGCCTTGAACCATTACGCCTGCCGCGACCCGTCTGGCCCTTCATGTCTATTCTTTCATCTACTTGTCGAAAAAATCATGACGCCTGACCACCAAAATGCTGCAGCTCGTCCGTGATGACCAGCCCCGCCACAGCAGCCGACGTCAGCGTGGCAGCCACCCCAGAAACCAGCGCCGAGAGGGCCAGTCTGGAGACGTCACCGCCGCGCGAGGGAGCCAACTGGCCGAGAATGCCAATCTGTACGCCCAGAGAACCGATGTTGCCGAAGCCGCAGAGGGCATATGTGGCGATAAGGCGGGAGCGAGGGCTGAGGGATTGGTAGGCGGCGTCTTTGGTGAGTTCTGTGAAGGCTTTGTATTCGTTCTAAGGAGCTTGGTCAGTACTGACTTCCGAGCAACTCAACACTGCACACCGCAGACATAGATAGACGCAAGAACACGACACATACCGTAATAACTTTCTGAGATATAAGCCGCGCAACAAGCAGAATATCGCGATAGTCATTCTGCCGCGGGACGCCCAGAAAAAACGCCACCGGCCACAGCATATACCCCAGAATAGTCTGCAGCGTCAAGGTCGGGTCATTGATATTCAAATACTGCCCCCACCACGTCAACAACGCATTCAGCAACCCCACGGCCGCAATGATACACAGCAGAGACGCAATAATCGTGCCCCCAATCTTGATGCCCAACCACGCGCCATTCGCAAACGCATGCAGCGCATTCTCCGCATGATGCTCCTCATCCGCCGGGATCGTAACCCGCCCCGCCGTGAGCGTCTCCTCCGTCTCCGGATAGCGCAGCTTCGAAATCGCCAGCGAGGCCGGAATGGACATGATACACGACGAGACCAGGACGCCAGCATTCAGCCCCAGGTTGATATACCCGACGAGAACAGACCCCGAGATGGTCGCAAAGCCACACGTCAGAATCTGATGAATCTCCGCCTTGGTCATGTGCGGCACAAACGGCCTCACCAGCATCGCCGACTCGCCCTGGCCGATAAACGGCGTCGCAGCCGCCACGACAGCCTCCGCGCCCGAAACACCCAGTCCCCAAAACACAAACGTGGCGCATTTTTGAATGAACCATTGCAGAAACCCAACGTAGAAAAGCACCTGCACCAGCGAAATAAAGAAGATGATAGCCGGAACCACACTGAAGAAGAACCACGGCGTCTGGGCCGTCTCATCGTTTGTGAGAAACGCAACTCCCTGCCGCGCAAAACCTAGCAAGTCCCCCGCACGGTCTGCAATGAACCGAAAGACATCGTATCCTACGCCTGTGCGGAGAACAAATAGCCCTATCACGTACTGGCTCAGCATGCCGGCAATGACGGTCCGCCAGTTCACACGGCTGCGGTGCTTGCTCGTGGCCCAGAAGATGGTCAGCATGAGGAGCATCCCCAGGAGACTAATCGCGCGGTTGGCGCGCGAATTATCAGCGGATTCGTCGGATACGAAGCTTCCGATGAGCATTACGGCCAGGGCGGCTGCCGCGCCGAGCGGGGTGCGTAGTTTCGTGGGGATGGCCTCGTAGATGACCAGTGCGGAATGGGCCCAGAGCCAGCGGATCGCGCCGGAGACGTGTCGCGAGGGAACATGGTAGAAGAGGAGGCGCAGGGAGATGGCTAGCCAGAGGAGGAAGGGGACGACCCAGTTCTTGTCGTGTCGGTGTAGGACGAGAGACGCGATCCACCAGCCGGTGAAGAAGAGGAAGTAGACGAGGTGGAAGAGGGGGCGGTACTGGCGGTAGATGCGCCGGAAGCGACTCGAGGTGGACTTGGGGTCGTTGTGGTGTGAACAGGCTGAGCCGCGGCGGGTGCTCACGACGCCGGCCTCTGCTTTTTCATGGTCGCTGTAATCGGGGGGCGTGCTGAGCGGCTCGCTCTTTTCGACGGCAAGAGGCGGGTGATGGTGATGATGGTCGTGGTCGTGGCCGTGATGAGATGCCGGATGCGAATCTTGTTGTGTGGAGGCTGAGACGGAGGCGGGATCGGCCGTTGTACCCGTCGTCGCAGACTCAGCGCCGGTCGCGTGATGCTCGGGAGAGGGCGCTTGTTGCGCGGGATTTAAGATGCGCTCGCGGTTATTGAGCGCTTCTGGACTGGGTGTGTGATGCAAAGGCCCATGATGCTGGGAAGCGCTTGGGGGATTCGACTCGACGGCCATACTGGATTTCTGCCCGGCAATCCTGTCTCTGTGGACGCAGAATCGCAGAATGCAGGTGTGAAGGAAGAGAGACCAGAGATTGCTGGAAATAAGTCGAGGTGGGCAACAAGAAAATGGTGTACAAAAGTAGGTCCTATGGACGAATAACCGAGTGAATCGATGAGCGAATCAACGAACAGGTTTTCAGGAATCCGGACGAATAATCGGATACGCGCGTATCGCACACTGCGCCGTTATCGCGAAACCCTCAGTAGCTCCCTTGATAAGTTGATAGCCCTCACCTCGGCCACCTGCACGCTCAGGCGCCGCACAGCTCCTTTGAGACAACGTCCGAAGCGCGGACCCTTATCCCGTGGACCGTATGTATTGTACAGCAGAGGCAATCGACCCAGCCGGGCAGGCCTTGAGAGGGAGCTGTGCAAACCGCACCGAGAATGGAAAACCAGAATGAAGAAAAAAAGAAAAGAGAGAAATTAGCAACAAAAAAAGAGGCAATCAGAATCTGCCCGTGTACAGAGTACGAATAAAATGCCAGAGCCTAGAGGCAAACCCCGCCTCCGGAACGGGACAAAGCAGCAGGAACTTTTGTACATGACCAAATTCGGACTGCGGCTGGCGGCTGCCACTACCTGAACCGTAGCTACGGTAAAAGTGATCTGCTGACACGCATTTGCGCTTCACCAACAATCTCATCTTTCACCACGGCCGAACAGGCAACAGCCTACGGGAGTCCAGTAGTAGTCCAGGGATGCTCAAGTTGAATTAGCCCCAGGGGCAGGACTCAGGACTAGGGTTGGCGTACGTAATGGGAAATATCTAAGTTCGGAACATTAGTTACGGACTGAATTGCGTCCGAAACTGAGATTACTGCATTTTTTTTGGGCCCACTTAATATTTTTTTTGGGCCAATCCCAGATATCCTCTGGGGTGGCCAGTGAGTCTGACGCAACCTTTTCATTGTGCTTCATTATGATATCATCAGGATATGATGGCCGGGGCTTTGCCCATGCCTCAACAACATAGGTGTCAATTGTTCATAGGTGTCAATTGTTCAGGATAGCTTGTTCAATGTGAATCTTCTGATATGGTGCGACGGGATCGGGCAACTCACCCAGATGGCGGTGTTGACACCCGCGATTGGCTCCTGGAGCCGGGCCATCGCAGATGAGGAGTAAACAATATTACACAAATGGCTCAGAATAGAAATACCAACGATCGCGCTCATGACAAAGGGCTACACCGCACTTATCGCAACGGTCATTCAAATGAGATCGCGGCTATGTCCTAATTTCCGTCAATTAAACGCCCAAGGCCGAATTTCCATTGTTTTGAGCTCGATGACTGAGAGGCGTAGGGTAGGTACGCGAGTGACGCGTCACGCGACGAAGCATTTTGGAGCTCCTGTTTTTGAAACCTCCATGTCACTCCAAGTCGCGATCAACGAGTAACTTCACCGTCACATAAAGTGAGCCTCCGGACCGTCAATGGGATGCGGCAATCAGGTGATAGGGCTACTCAAGATATGCGCGATGCGGCGATGATCGGAGACACGGAGTCGCGACTCGCGATATGTTAAGTGCAGATGGTCTGTCCAATAGGAAGCTAGAGATGCCCCTATAAGTGGGTCCCAGAGTTATGGACAGTGTCAGAATCAAGTCACAAACGTTTGAGGTGAAATACAGCATGTTGTACGACCGTAACGTTCCTGACGGTAATTTGCACAACCCTACTCAGGACTCAGGACAATGCGATCAAGTAGCCCAGTGGAGAAGCGACGAAATCGAAGCCCCGGGACCCGGAACGAAAACGCCTTTCTCTGGGGTTCACCGTTTTTGCCCGTTTAGCCGGTCTACAGCCCGATAAGCAGGCCCGTGGATCCGCTCTCTGGACGTCGATTGGATGGGTCCTCGAGTCCGGTCCGGCGCGGGACCTCTTTTGGGCAGGAGGGGCCTGGAGGGAAGGGCCGGATACATAACGTCCGTGGGTTTTTCATTCAGTGGCGCCTTTTTCTCCGTCACCCGCCCGTGGTTAGTTCAACTTCTCTGCAGGTTACCTACCTATGTAATGTATGGACTGCCTCCTAGGCTCCTACGCAGCACGGAGTACGGAGTATTCAGTGGGCGTTTGGGGCGGTGAAGAGGCGCTCTTGGGGCAATTAAATGTGGTTCGTTGGCCGTTTTTATCAGTTTGCGATACAGAGCATATCACGATTCACGATACATACATACCGATATCCGCTGGAACTTCTCGATATCATGTCCGTCGTCGTTATCAATGTATCGTCTTCGGTATCGTCGCCGTTATCGATTGTTCGATCGGGTCGATCCGGTTGAGTTCCGTGAAGCACATACCTATGTATGTACCTCGATCGAACTTAATTGAATCGGCAATCAATTCGTTTCAGCAGCCCATTAGGTCCGACGGCGCAACAACGCAACAGACGCTTTACAGCACCAGTGGCAGAGGCTGACGTTCCAGAATCTGCTACCTATTCGATTCGTTTCGTCTCGTCATGTTCGGTCATGTTCTCAGCTCCGTCATACATACTCTGCCATAGGTGCTGGTGGCGGCGGCGACGGCGTCGGGGCTGCGCTGCGGCCTCGGAGCTTCAACGGAGGCGTCCTTCCGCCCACGAACCGTAACGAAACGATAAACGCACACAGCCAAGTTCAGTGGCATATCTATGTACTGCACAAGATAGTCAAGTTAACCCCTAAGCAACCCACTCACGTTCCGTGGCCAAGTTGCCTCCATTTCCATCCATGGTCACTGGTCAGCATACCAGGCGTGAAAAAGGCTATAGGAATAAATACGTAAAATAATGATGCTCGTGAACCAACCCCAGATATGTACACACACCTGTCACCTGATAAGAAAGCCACCTGCTACAAAAACCACTCAATACACCGTACCGTAACCAGCTACTCCCCTCCCCTAAACCTCTGATTAAACTCCTCCACAGCCACCCCAATCATCTTGTACAAAAACGCCCTCTCACTGCCTCCCCCCACCGGCACAAACGGCCCATTCGCCCCCTGCCTCAACACCAGACTCACCCCCGTCCGCTCCTTGGTAATCGTCTGAACGTCCTTGAGCGGCACATCCCACTCACTAGTCAGACGCCTGGACCTAATAAGCAGAATCCGAGCAAACGTCACCATCACCACCATATCCTCCTTGGGCAGCTCCAAATGCCCAATGTACTGCTCGTCAAAGTACCGCCCATTGTCCACCTGCTTCAGCCAGTACTGCCCCATGGCCTCCCGCGCGCTGTACGGCCTCACAATGCCATCCCGTGGAATGAAGCGCGGGAACCGCGTCCTCTCCAGCTCCTGTCCGTCAAACACCGTCGTCGTGTTGCGGATCCCCTCGCTGAGATTGCTGGCCATGTCCAGCACACCCACGGCTGGCTTGGTTGCCAACCCCAAAACGCCCTTGCCGACGCCCTTGAAGAATCCCAGTGCGCCTTCTTGTTCCGCTCCTTCGAGGGGCTTGCGTGCTAGGCCGCCTACGCCAGAGGCCACGCTTGTGAAGAGGGAGTTTGCCCCGGCGGCGACTCCGTACAAGGCGTGTTTTGGTCGATTCCTCGCCTTCGTAATGCGTCTTCGATCCTGGAATTGCTTGTCTAGCGATGCTGCGGCGAGGCCTTTGCTGAGACTACCCGTAAACTTGGACAGACTGTCCGTGACCCCAAAGACGGTCTTCTTCGCAAAGGAGGCGGCTCCCTTGGCGATGCCAATGCCAAACTCCTCGGGTCGGTCCGACAGGATGAGCCCCTGGTATGGTTCGTAGAAGATGTCCGTCACACCAGACGAGATGTTGTTAAAGAGGCCGACCGGGTTGCCTAGAAAGTCAGCCGAACCCAGAATCTTGTGAATCTGATACATGACTTCTTGGCTGTAGTGATTCGTCATGTTCTGCATCAGCACCGTCGTGGATACTCGCACATTATCAAGCATGAGCGCGTTGAACCTGATTGGCGCATCGTTGACATTTCCAATTGCCATGGTCATGACATTCAGGAAGAACATGATTGGGTTGTGTGACGACGTTTTGTCTTCCGCGTTGATGCGCTCCGTGCGCATGAAGCTGAGGTCAAGCTGCATGGGTTGGATATTCAGAACCTCAAAGTACAGATCTTGGCCGCCTTGCTGTTGAGACGGCTCAGGAATGTCCAAGTCTTCGTCGCACAACTTGCCTTCTTGCTCCACCATCGTCCAGCTCGCGCCCGGAACGTTGGTAAAGTCCAGAATGGCAAACACAAAGTCTTCGTCCAGCTCAATCGTCATCTGCTGCAGGAGCACCGACGCGTATTTGATATATGTGACTCCGTACGAATCATCCTTGACGCGGCTCATCATCGCGTGCAGTGACGGGTGCGCGTCCACCTCGTTGGCCTTTTTGGGCACCACGCTGGGATACAGCACCATGGGGAAGATGCCGCCGTAGAGCTGGTTGTCAATCTGCATCCACTTGACAGCCAGCGACACCGTTTGAATGAGCGGTGAGTCGCTAAACCGAAGCTGTACGTCCCTGAATGTGATGTATGCCAGCTCCTTCAGTTGCGCATTGACCAGTGAGATGCCGATGCCAGAAAGTTTGAGTTGTGCCCGGAACGTTGAATCCGTGTCCTGGTCCTTGACTTCGAATGCCTCAAGTCCGGTTGCGGTACGAGACAGGGCCTTGGGCTTGTACATGCTCTTGCTGGCCCGGAAATTGCTCAGAATCAGCGTTTGCGTCGGTCCGTCAGCAGCAACATTGATGTCAATGATCTTCTGTTCTCCCGAGGCAGCGATAAACTTCATCGGAATCTGATTACCCATCTCTGCCAATTTGACGTGACGTTCCTTATTGTTGGTGGCAATGACCAGTTCGCGCACCTTGGCCGCAGGAAAATCCCACGCGTAGGGCATGATACTCCTAGGGGGCAGCCTATACCGGATCGGCCTCCAGCCACTACGGTCCTCGCCATCATCCTCGTCCACGTTGGGATTGGCCTGGTAAAAAGTAAACTCCGTGTCGCTTTCATTGCGCATCGAATATGGCCAGTTCTTCGTCTCCATGCTCAGATGCAGGAAAATTGTCGAGTCTTCTAGGAGGATCTCCACCCTGACTAGCCGCTGACGCTGGCCGGCTTTGGCAATCTTGACGTGCGCGATCCCGACGTCGGCAATGTTGAAAGGTGACGTCCACTGGTTGTCCACTCCGGAATAGCAAAGACACAGCTGCTTCACAGCCGACTTCTGCATAAAATGCAGCGGCTGCAGCGCGCCAGGCTCCAGAGTCATGTACCCAGACGAGCTCGACTCTCGGACCAGAAGCTCTTCGTGCAACTTGTTTTTGAGCACAAATCGCGGAGCTAGAGTCACCACTTTGGTCATCTTGTATTTTCCTTCGCCCGACTTGACCGTAATGCCGAGATGGATCTCCTTGTGCTTCGAGCTTGAGTTCAGCACCACTTCAGACGTGCTCCCAATAGCATCAAAACTCTGATGTTTGCTCCATTCGGACTCGTCCACCTTGAGCAGCGCCCGGTTTCTATTGTCGTGATTGCCATAAGAGAACATGAACGGCAACGCCTTGGGCCTGTTGCCATCCGTCGCGTCAGCGAGACGGAACTGTCCTGCCGCCGGTTTGGCCTGCTGTAACCAGCTCTTCATGCGAATGTGAAGGTCAAGTCCAGTCTTGTTCAATACCACGTATGGACTGTACACCGTCACCTTGAACGCACCTCCGCTGTCGGGAATCTTGAAGTAGTGCAGTACGAGGTTGAGCGGCAATCCATCATCATCCTTGACCACGATCCTCCTCTCCTTACGGAAGTCTTCCGTGTTGCCAGTATTGATGATGGCGAAGTCACTCGGCTTGAATACTGTGTCCTGCATGTCGATGCTGAGGAGAAGCAGGTGTGAGAGCTCCACAACATGAACAGGGCTCACTCCACCTTTGCGCAAAAAGTTTGTCCAGTCTTTTTTCGTGTTTTTGTCGTAGATCCGATACTTGAAGTCATAGGGAAGGAGATTTTCCAGAGTGACAGGCGCGGATAACTTGATCTTCATATACGGATATATTCTATAGAAATTCGATTAGTAAAGTCTCGTCTATCGTTTGTCATCGGACTGCGTGCGTGGTACGTACTTTGTCATTGGGTTGGACTTGTCAAACCGAGCATGGACTTGGAAGTAAAAGGGATCCCCATTCTCTCCTTTGCACACCAACTGCTTCGTTGGCCGCTGGAGCAGCTCTTTCCACCAAATATGCTCTCGGCTCCAGTGGTATCCGAACCCGCCATCAGGACGAATCAATGCACGTTTCTCAAAGACGGCACCCACCGGAACAGGCCGCGAGTCACCTGGCGCGATCTTCTCAATCTTGAGCAGGTGGCCCTCTCGTTCGTCGTAGACACCCAGCTCCACGGGGATTTCGGTCGCATTCTCCACCATCAGAGGCGATCGAAGCGTGACATATTTCACATTGTCAGGTCCCAGGCTGACCTCCACACATAAGCGATGCAGGACATTATCCGTTTTTGGGCGGAGACCGTATAGAAACTCGCCTTCTCTGTTGAGTCTGACATTTTTCACCACGTCAAATCCACTGCCCTCGAGCTGAATGCCAACGTCATTTTGACTCGACTCCGTCAGCAGGTTCTCCCGCATCTTCTCCCAGTGCTCAAAGGTCCAGGGCGACTCGGCGCCATCTTCCAGCCGTAAATCAATAGGCTCCTCCGAGCTTGCACTCTTTGAATGTAGTATCACTTCAAAACCCGTGTAGTTCCTGATGCGGTAAGGCGCCTCAACCCCTCTTGGCTTGTCGAGAACGTCTTGCTCCGTTGTCAAAAAGGTCAAGGATTTCGATGCCAAAGCGATGGAAGCTGTCGTGATCGTAATATCAAAGGCTTTTTTGGAAGCCACGTCCACTGATATCAAGCCAGATGCCGGATCTTTCGCCACGCCTAGACCAACCTGCCAAGGCTCCAGCAGCGGTTCCCAGCTCGATTTGGAAAAGTTGTAGACGCTTGAGTACATGTCAATCGCCGACTCGGCTTTCAAATTCGACGACCAGTTCTCTGCAGTAGCGGTGAAGTTCTTGATGCCAATATCTAGTATGGGCAGCTCATGCAAATCGCCGATGAGAACAATGCGAACACCTTCAATAGTGACCGACAATTCCTCGTGATTAGGTGCAGCAACGGTGACGGGTTTAGGAGGTGGTTTCGTGGATTTTCCAGCAATGGTCTTCGTGCCCATTGTTTTAGCAATCGTCGAGAGACCACGTCCGCTGGCAGACTGGTATTTCAAGCCAGTACCACGAAGCTGTCTGGCCTTCTTCTCTGCAGCAGTCACTTCGGCATCTTTTGTCTCGTTTCCAGAGAGCTCTCCAGCCCTGCTTACGACTTGAAGCACGAGAAGAATATCGCGAAGCGACAATCGGAGAATCAGTGGCTCGATGTCCACGTGGATGCTTGTGACACCAACCTGAGAAGTATCCATATTCAGCTGAATGGAAAAGTCGTCAATGATACGAAGGCGAGACGTTTCGAACTTATCCATGCGGCACAGGTACATGCCAATTTCGGATATCTGGAAGGTGAGAGCGTGTTGTTTTGACAGCAGCATTTGTCTAATGTTAAGGACAATAGCCTCCGAATTTGTCGCAGGTGGATTTGCTATCAGGATCACTTGAGCGTCCACAAGATTGATACGAAACGCCATAGACATTGCCGAGTCATCGTCCGATTTAGGAGGATTGGGCGAACTCTGCCCATCGCGACGCCGAGAGACTAGGGTATGTTGTCTTTCAGAGCCCAAGGTGTTCGTGCGAGCCACCTGCATAGAGCTACTGTCAGACCCATCGATGCTCTCTCCAAGGCTCTCATCATCCATCGGACTGGCGTCATCCACGGCAAGCCCCTCCGTAATAAATCGTTGAATGGTGAACAGATAATCGAGAGCAAAGATGATGCGCGGGCTATCGATAGTAGCCATAGCGATCAAGCTTCTCTCTTTGCCCCCCGACATGGTGATACTGGCCATCAGCTGCTGGGCATCTCGATTGGACGATGTCATGATTCGCTTGAACTTGTTCATTTCTCTTGGCCGACTGTCGTGGATTGTGAAGGACTGTATCAGGAGTTCGGCTTCCAGTGACCCGTCGGATAGCATTCTCGTCTTCAGTCGCGTCTCATCCAGCGAAAACTTGGAGAGGCTGGATTTGTCTAGATCGCCCACTGGCTCATCTTCTTCTGCCATGATGAGTTCCAGTCCGATGATTTTGGCATTGAACACGAGATCAAGCGTAGTCCACGCATCTCGCAAAGAGCTGAGCTCTGGAGATAGATCAACCAGTTTTGAGTTGCCACCATCCTCTTCCGCCTCAGGCGCTGCTCTCGCACGCTGAAGAGTGCCTTCATCCACCATCTTCGCGGCCTCCTCGTCATAATCGCCTCCTTCTCCAGCGAAAGCGGCAGGGACAGACTTGGAGATTTCCAACAGCGACTTCAACTGGAATTGGGTCAGGCGGAGTTTCATGTCCGAAAGAGAGCCTTCAATCTCTGTGTCTGGTCGCTTCACGCCTTCTTTGTGCTCGGCATATGTTATATTGAATCCCAAGTCAACGTGGTCAATCATCTCAAGCTCTTCAGAACGATCATTCGAGTAGTGAAAATCAGACGTAAGCCTTATGTTTCTTATGCCAGCAGAAATCTTCATCGCGATGTCTGAGTCCTCACGGTCGTCTAGTGGCACGAACTTATTCTGGGCATAGATCTCTCCCAAGTAAGCCGTTGTCACGTCGCCCTGGTGTTGATTCGAGACAAAAAGGCGGGGAAAGACGACGATCGGTGTCTTGACGATAACATCAAAGTGAATCTTGCTTGGACTCTGCTGGATCTGATTGGCGCGAGTGACCGCTGCCTGCCGCGCAGCATTGTACAATGCTTGCATCTTGCCAAACTTGACAAGGAAGTCAATGATCTTGCGGAATGGTTCTTCGACAAAGTTAACCTTCACTGACCCAGCGCGAAGAAAAATTGAGCTATCGTAGCCAGGATACGCTTTCTCATTCCCGGCGTCAAAAGTCTGGTATCTGAAATCAGCAAGTTCGTCGCCTTGGATCGTGACGAGCCTGCGTAGATTCGATTCGGCTGAAACACCAAGGTTGACATCGTCAACAAGAGACAAATCACCCAACCTCGCGGTCACGCGCATTGTGTTGCCACTGAGGAATATCCCCGTGTCACCGTGATTCAACGTCAGAGTAGCTAGCCTCATTCCATCATTGTTTAGAATGAGTCGGATAGCCTTCAAATCGACCTTGACGCGAATGGATGCCGTCTTGTCAGCAGGCGTTGATGGCTGCACCACTCCTCCTTCCAGTTGGCTGCTGTCGTCAGAATCCGTCACGTCAATGACGGATGTCTCATTAGCCTGCTCGTTATCACCGCCAGTAAAGGTGATGAGAATGAAATCCAACAGCGTTAAAAGCGTCTTACGGGTTACAACGAGGTTGATGGTCGATACAACTGCAGTAATGTTAGTTTCGACGCCTTCATAGACAGGCATGAACTCTGGCGACTGTCTGTTGATTTTCTTAAATTCGACGTGAACGAGGCTCCTGCCAGCTTTGACGTCCTCGGGATCACCGGACGACACGATTGATTTGAACTCTCCAGTTGGGTTCTCAACAAAATCTTCCACTGCCACGGATCCCAGGGACACTTCGGCAGCCATGTCGTATGTCCTGGTATAAAATGCTAGGTCAAACCGTTCGGCGACCAGCTCGACCAGCAGGACATCAGGCTTGACATGATCTGGGTCGCTCTTGTACAGTGAGCCTTTCAGGGTGTCGACCTTGAAATTGAGCTCGAAACTTTTCTGTTGAATATTGAGATGCTGTAGATTGCCCCCGTCGGATGCATCCTCGTAATCGTCATCGTCGTCGTCAAAGTCTTCCAGCACAACTGCAGTCTGAGCTTGCAGAAAAGGGAACGATGAAGTCTGGCGTTCTCTCGTAGACTTTCGCCGTGATCTGTTCGAGCTAGTACTCATGATTCGCGGTCTCTGAGGCGGCCTTGACACATCCGCGGTGGATGTCTCGAGGTCTTGTGTCGTACCAAGCTTCGGAATAGCGGCATCAATGACCTTCATGAGGTTCTTGTATTTCGAATCAGACACTGTAGCGTGTAGCATGGGAAGATGCCCCGATACGCGTAGCTTTGTGAGATTTGACGCCTTCGGCAATATGGATGTCTCAACGACAAAATCGACGCTTATCTGTTCCACGACATGCAATTGAGAGTCGGAACTTCCCTTGGCAAGTTGCTGTTTCGTCTCCTCAATGGACGGGCCAATGAGAACTTGCGTAGACGTGAGCTTGACCAAGAACTTGTCATACATGATTGACTCCAAGCGCTTTTGATCATCCTCACTGTAGGCATGCTTCTGCTTTGACTGAATTTCCTTGAGGGTCTTGTTATCGACAAGCTGACTGTTGACATGGATATGACCGGCGTCCACGATCAAGCAAGTCGACTTCTCTGAGATGACGCTCACGGGTAGAATAATGAGAGGAGCCTGAAGGTCCAGTTCGGCATTTAGGGTCTTGTGCTCTTCAAGGGCAAATTCCAAGCCCGCACGAGTTTGCTCTCTGAGTCCTTCAACAGTCGCACCAGCGCTCTCCATCAGCGCTGTGATGGACTCCATGTGTCTCTCCGGTGGGCGGAAGAAGTCAACGACGCCGACAAGAAAGTTGGGGTTCCAGACAATCTCGAGTGGCTTCAGCTTTCCGACAATAGCAAAATCTCCCTCTCGCTCGATTGGGTTCTGTTCAACCTCAAACTGGAAGAATGGCTCTTCTTCAACCTTCTCCAGCTCCTTCAAGGATAAGCTTTTCCGTTTACGGGTGTCGGGGGCATCTTTCACGCGTACAATCTCAGGGTACAAGCTATCGGGCGTGGTACCGTCGTTGACGCGCAAGCCTCCGAGACTGACATTTGCCAGGATAGAATCAGTTCTCTTGAGAGCTTTGGCCTTGAAAACATCGAAATGAAGACTCAAAAGATCAGCCGGATGATCGTGAGGGCTCTTTTTCAAGGTGAAACTGCCTGTGCTGAGTGATGCCTCAAGACATAAACTGACGGCTTCCCTCGGAACATCCACCTCCTCAGCAAGGGCTGTCCTCTCGTCCCAATCAATCATGTCGTACAGCTCCTTTCGCTGCTCTTCAGTCATCTGGGTATTTTCCTCGTTTTCCTCAATGGTTCCCTGAGGCTTAGATCCCCACATCCAGGCTAGCCAGCCCTGCTGCTCCGATTGATGAGAATGCTTTTTCAACGCTTCGGCGTTTTCTTTCTTGAGCTGGCTTCGCGCCAACGACCTCCAGAATCGTAAGTCGTCATAGTCCAGCTTCCATTCCAAGTCTTTGATGGTATCGCTTTCTTCGGCCGTGAGCTGATGTTGTTGCTTTCTCTTTTTGAAGAGCTCTATATATGTGCGTCGGCTGTCACGTCGCTCGCGGAAGTACTCCCAGGACCATTTGCGGTTCTTTTCGTGAATCTTATTCAGAACGGCGTTGCCGGCAAAAAGCAACCAGGCCCGAGGATCTTCCTTGGGCCTACTGTCCTTTGGCTTCAAAGCTTTGTACTCCTGGTGTCTAATAAAATAATGGAACAAATCGACCATCATCAAGGCATCGCGATATTGGTGGTCGTCGAGAACAAGACCAATCTCTTCGAACAACAGATTTGCCTTGAACTTTGGTACACGAATATCTCCAGACTTGTCCAATTCGATTTTTGCTTGGCCATTCACAGGCCGTAGGATGTACTGGTGATTCTCATGCATATCACTGGTCATGCCCAGCATTCCCTTGAATTTCTCTACCATGTCGTCGTGTGACATGGGTTCCTGCAAAGGCGAGGTTGCTTCACGGCCAGCTCCAAACAGTTCCGTGTCTGTGTTCCAGTATACTGCCAATGCGCCCAGCGTCGCCAACTTATGAGACGTTGCGTTTGAGTCCTGAATAAAGGTGGGAGTCCATTGACCATCGGTGCTGACTGCGCTGAACTCTTCCAGTGTCAAGCCGAGGGCGAATGGATGCCCGGGTGTCGATATGGAATCCTCGTAGCGGATATGGATGTTCTTGACGGTCACTTGAAGATTGTCAACAATCTTGGTGACCAGACTCTGGGTGAAGCTCTCGTTCTTCTTCTGTTCTTCCTGGCTCATTCCTTCTTGACTTTTTTCTTTCAACAACTCCGCACTATCCAGCTTGTCCATCTTGATCCGCTGTCTCCTCCTCTCCTCTTCTATTTCGTCATATTCGGCCTCCTCTTTCGGGCTAGCGAGTAGGAAAACATCCTCAATGAGAACCTGAACTGGGGCGCCACGCAAGTTGGACCACGGAATGATCAGGGTCAGCTCTCCCAAATGGCCTTCCACGACATTAATGGGAAGCTTCAATTGGTCCAAGGCTTCACGACGGAGATGAAGGTTTCGGAGCTTGACGTCGCCGGACCAGATACCGACCTTGAGCTGCGTTGGGTCGAAGTTCTCGACATACAAGCCCAAAAAGCGGTTCAGCAGACCAGCCACCAGTCCCTCCAACATCGCGGCAGCGTTGTTGCCGTAACCCCGGCAGGGCAAACCAGAAAGGTATTAAAGACGGCCTATGGCTATACTAGCCAACATGAGGCTGGGCGCTATTATCGAATTCGTGCGTGATCGGATCGGCTCGTTCAAATTACGCGATTCGAAGGTGCCGCTGAATCTAATCGGTCGCTCAGGTTGCCCAGTATCACTATCGGGTATTGATTACTGAGCGAGGGGCTCTCGGTTTATCGAGCGAGACACGGATGTCTTTGCATTTCGGCCGAGGATCGACAAGGTAGGGTTGTTGCGATGCACTGCTGTGCGATTGTTCGACCACAGGTGACTAGAATATACTGTTAAGTAGGATCAATGATGAAGCATGAAATGACAGCGGCCGGATTATGTGGCGGGCAAGAAGCTTAGGGACGATGTGTTAATCGGAAAATCTAAGAACGTGAGCACAAGCCGGCAGCAACAATGAAGGGAGCGATTTCATGGCGCCCAGGCACGCGTTGTGCTGGATCCGTGACGTAGTGGACATGAATTCATGAGAGTTGGCAGTTACGGCCAAGCTGCTTGGTTTCAGCTTGGCAATAGTACCACGAACTATGGCGTACGGTGGCGCGGTAACTAGCGCAGTTTTTACATACGGTGGCACGTAAAATACGTTCTGCAGAGCTGATCAAAAGCGGGGTGTGGGGCAGTCTGGTCTAGCTTGTCCCACTAGACCGGAAAGGGCCTACCGCTGCACACGAGAGGCTCCTCGGATCGAGCCCAGCTGCAGCATCTTGCCATTGAATCTGCCTTGGTTCCTTGTCGACGTCACCCGTTCATTGAGCATCCCGGGTCACAGAAAAAAGCAATGTGAAACATCGGACGTCCGTTGACAAGAACCTTTTTTGGTGCATCACATCATATCACATCTCATCTCATTTCATCTCACTTCATCTCACTCGTTGCATCTTCTCTTCTTCTTTTCATTAGTCTTTATACTCATCTCGGCTTAGTCGACGACCACAAGAAACCAATATGTATTCCGTGTCCATCACAAGCCGTAAACCGCAAAAAAGAGTCAAGACTAGGGTATGCCGTTTAACGCCCATCGGAAATGCACAACAAAGGCCAGCATCATGTATAGAGCCCAGACCCAATGAAAATGGAAAAACCCTTTCGCCGTTCGATTCGATCACTTCAGTACAATAAATCAACAGCATAGGGAGTTTGTTATACGCGTTGACCATCTATGGTCCACTCAAGGGCGCGCAAACGCTTGTTTCGCCTGCTGCATGTCAGACAAAGGCCTAGATGATGTAAAACACAAGACATGTTACGCACCTTCATTTGTTCAATACGAGCTTTTAGTTGGCTCGTCACCTCAGCCGCTCGTGTCCAGCTCTCGACGCGCGACGACGGTTGGGGTAATGACGAAACTGGCCGTTCCCTGGCCATGGGTGCGTTTGATTCCATATTATCGCATGTCGGGGTAACGGCCCTCCGGAAGCCTCGAGCAGGAGAGTCACGTCCAGAGGACGGGCCGCTGCCACTGGCGTAGCGGAGTTCAGGGCTGAGTTTACTTCTAGCATACGACAACTCGCCATTTTCCTTCTCCTCGGACATGGTGCTCGTGAAGCTCATCTTGTGGCGGTTGGCGGAAGATGAAGCTCCAGAATCGCGGTAGATGCCCATATCTTCGCGTATCGGTGACGCTACTGGTCGACCGTGTTAGTTAGATGCTAACGCTAGCAAACGAACTCTTGGTATGAAATACGTACCTGGACTGCCTCTGCCCGGTGATGCGCCGAGGCCTTCGGCTCGGCTTAGTGCCTTCTTCAGACGATCCAGTTCTCTCCTCAAGCGCTCATTCACTTGCTCGGTTGCCTCAGCATCACTCTTGGCCCGGACGAGCTGTGTTTCCTTGGCCTTGATACTCAGCACGTCCCTTGTATGGTCTTCGATGAGGCCAGCATTGTGATTCTTCAGCTCCTGGATTTCCGACATGAATTTGTTTCGCTCCTGTCGCATGTCGTCCATTTGACGGGAGAGACGATCGTTAGATGCTCGAAGTTCTTCAAGCTCGGCACGCTCAACCGCCGTAAGACCACTGGAAGGTGGTGGTGAGTCCGCAGTTGGCATAATTGGGCTTGCGACAGGCTTGGTCAAGGACCGACCAGCGAGTCCACGAGACAAACCCAGTCGAGGCTGCGGTACAGGTTCGTCATCAACAGGCATAACTGGTGGTCCTGCCGCAGGCCGGCGGGGCGAGGCTGCTCCGGGGCCTCCAATCGTGCGTTTCTGGGGAGCTTTCAATCCGCCTAGACTCGAGGGCTTAACAGCGCCTAGCTTGCTTGCAGCTGCAGAAGGTCTGGCAGTCGGTGGTGGTGCAGATGCTGTCTCTGTGGGCATGACTGGGGCTGCCTTCTTTGCCAGAGGCTTTTTTCCGCCGAGTGCTTTCTTGGCTGAAGGTGGAGGAGCTTTGGCTGCTGGTGGAGGCTTTGGCTTTTCCTTAGCCTTGACCTCGGCTGTCTCAAAGAACTCCTTCACCTTTGTCTTGCGAATGTCATCCAGGCCCTCGAGATAGGGAGTCATAGCTCGCTCGCCTATAATCTTCATAACAGTTCCCAAAATTTCGGCACCTCCGTCTCGGAGCACCGGACTGGACTCTGAGAGGAGCTTCTTGCCTGCTTCGCAGATGGTTGCAATTTCGGGTTTTGCTGGAACCGTCTTTGTAGTGCGCAAGCAGCGAATAAGAAATTTCATAGTCCCTTCCTTGACCTGCGGGTTCTTGTTGCTCAGATAGGCAATGATATCCTCGAGGCAATCACTAAGACATGTTGATGCAAAGACCGCATCTAGGGCTGTACCAAGGGCGTCTGACACGGTTGCTTTCTTCTCTTTCAAACGATCCATAATCGGCTGCATAACGACTGCACGATACTTGCTATAATGATGGCGCAGACCAAGAGCCAACTGTTGGACACACGTTGCCGCCTGCGTAACCACAGCGACATTGGCATCCTTCATGCACTTGGCAAGACCTCGATTTACCTCATGGAAGTCGCTGTCTTTGATCCGAGGAACATTCAGAACATGATGCAAGGCATCGACAGCCTCTTTTCGGTCCTTCCATTTTGAAGAGGCAAGCAAATCCGTGAAGTTCGCAGGAATCTTCTTGGAGATGTCCTCTGGCTCGGCCAGAGCGAAGGTATCCAGCTCAGCAACTTCTTCCCCTTCAGTTTCGCCTTCGTCATACTCTTCACCGCCAGCTGGTGCAGCTTCCGCCGCTGCCTGTTGTGATCTAAGCAAGCGCTCTTGTTTAGGTGGCGGCTCAGCTTTGACCTTGTCGAATTGGGCCTCCAGATCCGTTTGCTGCGTAGGTTTCAAGTCACCCCAGAACATCGGCTTCATAGCCTCGCGCAGCCACCTGTACAGCTCAACAGTAAGATTCGTCGCCTCAGCACGGACAGTTTTGTCAGCTGCGCCGAAGACCTTTGGTAAAGTTTTGAGCACCGGTTTCGGGTCCACGACTTTGCAGCCGTAGTTGTGGAACACGGCGGTAAGAGCGTTCAGAGTCGCCGCGACGTTTTTGGGAACTTTGTTTGATAGACCAGGCAGGATCTCTTCCACTACCGGGCCAGCAACGTCGAGTTCGATATAGAGAAGTAGAGCCTCCTGGGCATTTTGTTTCGTGGCTGCTCTCGTTGATGACAAGCATTTCTCTACCATGGGTGTAATCGTCGATCCGCGGGTTCGTAATGCACAGTCGCGTCCGCCATATTTTAGAAATGCACAAAGAGCAATAATGGCTTCTTGTTGTGCGGCAACATTGGAGTCCGTGACTGCTGACTTCCATAGACCTGAGTCATTCAGAAATGGGCGGAAGCAAGGATCGGATTCATCGGGGGTCGCGGCGAATTGTTTAGCGGCAGCCTCGTATGCTGCCTTTCGGACTTTCCAGGCCTGGTTCAACACAGGTCAGCTTGCTACCACTGAAAGAAGTGGAGGGTGATATTCACCTTGTGAGCAAATCGGTCAGGCAAGGGCAAAGAGCTGAAGTCCTCCTCCTGTTCTGCCATATTGACTGCTGACCGGTTGAGGTCAGGTTGGGAGCAGTCTGGGGAGGCTTTGTGGGACAGCCGATAATCTGATTTCCCCAAGCCAACTAGTTTCGAAATCAGTTTCCGTAAGCCACGACGAGAAGGATCCTCTTCCATCATCACGTGGTTATGATCGTTGTGCATGCATATTCTCCGAAGAGGCTAAGATGCGCGCCGAGGATACCATTCGTCATTAGAAAGGATAGACTTGCGCGCACATACCAGGAAACAAGATGGCAAATTCGCGTGCGAATAGTCGGCCTTGGGGAGGCAGTGCAGGATGAACCGATTGAACGAGGTCGTCGGGACTGGCAGAGCAATGTTAGGCCACGTAATCGGGTCGTGATATTCTCTCTAAGCATGGTTGTTAGCAAATAGAAAGGAGGGATGGGCTTGTTTGCGCCAAGACATGATGTATCACGCTCGGGGAGGCTGCAAGCTGACTGGAATAACAAAACAAACAGACGTCGCTAGGCAGTCCGAGCGATAGAGACCGCGTGACACAAGTGTCAATGGAACCCTATCTTACCTTTTTGGTCAAAATGGATTGATTCAATTGGAGGAAAGTCCAGAGCGTATCTGCGCGACAGGAATCTATCCGTGGAAAGTAAGGGAATGGATGATGATGGCTGCAAACTTGGAAGTTGAGAAGGGCGCAAGTCTACGGTAACAGAATACATCTGGTTGCCGGTCATTTTAGGCGGGGCGGACCAAGTAGACAGGGGAATTCTGCCCAACAGAGACCAATCAGAGCCCAACCATCTCGTGGGGCGCGCCCGGTGCCTGGCACTAACTTCGAAGCAACAACTTAACAAGTTCATAATAACCGAGGACAATGAGCCAGCCTACCCTAGAATCAGAATCTTTTTCGCGGACACGATCACAAGCAACTCTCTCCTTTACACAATTTTCTCGGCAACGGTGCACGGACCACGTCCGCCCACTTCTGTTATGATTTGGCTGTATAACCTGCTGTAGCCCTAACAGCAGTCCACCTCCGAATGGAAAACTCGAAAATGCCGCCCTCAGCACCACCACTTCATTCGATGTCGACGCCGATGTCGACGGCGCCTGTTCATCTACCGTCCTGCTGGTTCGAGGTCGTAAATGAAATCCAAGCAACATCGACAACGACCGCGGCATCGTCCCCCCTCCCAGCCACGACACCATCAAACCGGCGTTTGCCCACCTCGAGTTTTCAACCGGCGTGCTTTTGGAGAGTTCAGCACGCCGCTCTCATCTTGGTCACCTAGACCTTTCTGAAATTCTGGTAGCGGAGCCGTGCCTCTGGCAAAATTCCGCTTTTAACGACACAACTTGTGCCCACGCGAGCACACGTGGTGGAAGGCGCTGACGCCTGAACCCACACCGAAAACAACTGCCTTTGGCCACCGAGATGCAGGATATTCTTTGGGGAAAACTGGCTTGTATTTAGAAGAACCCGGGATTAGCCCTGCACACCCTAGTATGCCCAAAACTGGGACGCGGCGGTGTTAAATAAACAACAACAACAACAACAACAACAACGACACGATCACAAGCTATCTAGTTCAAAGCGAACTAAGAAATTGTGACGAAGGCCAAGACGACTGTAAGTGACTGAGAGGGGACAACATCAAAATACTTGTGACGTGCTGCGTGTTCCTTTTCGGAGTCTCCCAAAACTCTGCACTCTCAGTCATAGCTCCGTACGTCTACTTTGTGTCTGGTCCCCCAAACAGGTATATGCAGAAGGTTTCAACCCCGACACTGGCCCGTAGTCGTGCCATCATTCCCTTTGTTCTCTTGTGAATTTCTGCAGGCCCTGTATAGACGTTGTGTGGGAATTAGTGTGCATCAGAAACTCCCACTGTTGTAATGTGCCTCGGCCCGTGGGCCGTGAGTCGTGACATCAAGGTTTTGGCACCCTTGCTTCTGCATTGCTCTAAACATTCCAGCACGAGGACTGTCGTGATGCGATGCGAAAAGAGAAAAGAATACGTGCTAAAGGAAGACGAGCCACTGTATGTATGTACTGGGTTGCTGAAACTCTTGAATCTTGATAGTCTTTGCGCTTTTGAAGGCGGCACGAAGCACCAACGTCATTGGTCACGTGACGAGACGCGCCCCTTCGTCTCCAAGCTTCGTTTGCTGTTGTCACCCATGCAGACTCTCAGACATCTTTTGGCGTCAAAAATGAACGAACCATCAGCAACTCCCTCGCAGCCGTCGGAGCTCCAGGTAACACCTTGATCATGGCAAATAACGGTGGATTTTCGTTCGACCCGTCCCGCCTGAATAAAGCGTCGGCCGCAGAATTTTCATCCTCAGAATCCGAATCCGAGAATGAGTATCGGATACCAGGCGTAGAGGCGGACGACCATGATTTCGGAGATTTCAACCCAAGGAAGAAACGGCGCGTTGGTAGGAACAACAAAGAACAGGCGGCGTTGGGTATTTTCGGATCCGACAGCGAGGACGATGGGCCCCATTCACGGTGGAAGCGAAAGACCTTGAGAACCAAGGGCATGACCTTTGTGCCAACGACTACGAGCGGAAACAACTCGGACGAGAATATGGAGGACGAGGAGGACAACCTGCCAGTTCTGGGCAATGGCGACGGTAGCGAACAGGAGGTGGATGATGACGAGGAGGAAGAGGAGGAGGAGGACGGTGCTTCTGCTGGCGTGGGTTTGGGATTCGGCCGTGGACTTAGTTCTGCATTTCACAAAACAAGGAACGTCGATGCTGACGACAACCAAGGTGTCGCGACCCCGAAAGTGGACGCCAAGTTCACTGGGATGGGTGTTCTCGGCATGGGCTTTGTACCTTCATCCGCGAGAGACCCTGTTTTGCGGGTGCCCGACAGCGAGCAATCGAAAGTGCAAAACAAGCCACAACCCAGCACGTTTACAGCGAAAGGGAAAATGAACGCCAAAGGGTTTGGCGCACGAATGATGGCAAAGATGGGTTACGTTGAGGGCAAAGGACTTGGCAGAGAGGGACAGGGCAGAAACGTGATTATCGAAGCGAACTTGCGGCCACAAGGTATTGGCTTAGGCGCCGTCAAGGAGAAAACTGAACAAGAGCGAAAAGAAGAGAAGAGACAAGCTGAGCTGCGTGGTGAGAAAATCGTGGACTCGGATGAGGACGAGAAGAAACGGAAGCGAGCGAAGAAGAAGGCACTGGGAGGAGGAGGAGGTGGTGGTGGTACGCCACGACGACCGAAGACGAAGTACTTGACAGTGGAAGAGCTGAAAGCCTCAGCGCCTGGGCTGCACATACCGGAAGCGTTCACCCCGATCCTAGACATGACCGGACCAGGCAGCAAGCTGTTGGCATCGGCTAGTGGGCTCATGACCCCGACCTCAGCTGTGTCATCAGATACGCCGGAAGTCATCGAAGCACGGAAGTTGGCACGGAGGGCCCAGGCCGATCTACAAGCCTTTTCAGAAGAGTGGAGAAGTCTGGAAGAGAGGAAGACGTGGATGGACCTGGAGCTCAAAGAGAAGGAACAAGAGATGGAAGATTTGCGCGCCGACTTTGAGAAGCTGCGCGGTTTTTACGACATGGTCACACAAGAACTGAGCACCGAGTCTGATCTGGAACAAGTTCTTGCCTGCTTGAGGAAAGCTGCAGAAGCCAACATAGCAAGCTCAGAAACTGGTGACCTTGCTGTTGCGGCCATCCACCCTTTCCTGAAGGATGCCGAGTGGAATCTGCTAAAAGAACCTTCAAAATTCACCACAGAACTGAGAGGCCTATCCGCGACATTCATGAAACCGGACAACGACGCTCGAACGGTGAACAAGTGGAGCCAGAATGATGGCAACATGGATGGGATCTACCGAAGACACCAGAAAGCAACAACACCCTACGAAAGCATGATGTACAAGATCTGGCTACCGAAGGCTGTTGCCGCCGTACGAGAATGGGACCCCTTAGAACCGGGTCCCATGCTCGACGTGATAGAAAACTGGAATGATTTGCTGCCCCAATTCGTTGGCGCCCAAGTCATGGACCACGTGGCGCGAAAACTTGAGGCCGCTGTTTCAGACTGGAACCCCAAGAAGAAACGGCAAAGCCACCATCTCCCGCATTCTTGGCTCTTTCCTTGGCTGCAATACCTGCCGGCCTACCATCTAGATCCCAAGGGCACAGGCCTCGTGGCAGAGGTAAAGAGGAAGTTCCGCCATCTGATTGGTGTCTGGGAGTTTGAACGCGGGCCTGTTCCTGGATTGAAGCAGTGGCAAGAAATCCTGGGCAGCCAGTGGGGACCTCTCATCATGTCTCACGTTCTGCCCTCAATGGGACGATACCTGCGCAGTAATTTTCGCGTTGATCCCGCAGACCAGGAGCCGTATCTACCGGTGCTCACGGGCGTGATGAAATGGAACCAGCTGCTGAGCGACTCCGTCATGGCGGAGGTGCTTGTGCAGAACGTCTTTCCCATGTGGTACGAAAAGCTGCAGCAGTGGCTGGCGCTCGCGGAGGCGGATTTGGAGGAGGTTGCGGAGTGGTACACGTGGTGGAGAGGGGTGTTGCTCAAAGACATGGCCGGCATTGAGGGTGTGAAGATGGAGTTGGACAAGGGGTTGCAGATGATGAATCTTGTGTAACGACTTATGTATTTCGTTGATCACGGGAGGGCAGCCACGTGTCTCCCTTGTCGTTGACCTTGTGTAACCCAGATAACCGAACCCCCCTGACCCCTGACCCCCCACGTAATCAAAAACGAGACTTGTTCCTCGGGATGCTGTTGAAGAAATGACCAAGTGACTTGTGAACTATGTAATAAAACGACTTACCTGAATAAACTCAGGGTCAAGTGAACTGGTACACAAGCAAAAGCAATACATATAGGTAACCCAATGCATATCCGTATGGACCTCCCCTGTTTCGCTTATGTACCAGGCTCAGCCTCGACATCGGAGCCGGCGAGTGACGACCCGTTCGTTGTATGCGGGGAGCCGAAATGAGATTCCACGCGGCTGGGAAGCAAAATTCGTCATCACGATCAAGTCAAGCGTGCATGCGTACATGCATACCATCAACAGGCCATATGATCTCCTCTTGGCGGCATCTCGTAGATACACTGGAAACGCGTGGATTGTGCCACGATTCATCTTGGCCTTCCTACCTCGGTGACACTCCCAACTGCGTAGTTTCATCCGAGCCTGCGAGCGCGCGCGCAATGACACCGGCAATTCCGGGCCTCGTGGGAGAGTTTCTCGTGGGTGTTTTAGATTGTAGTTGCGAACATCGGGCCATTACGGACGTTCAAGTTTTCGGGCGTGTGTGTTCAAATTTACCTAGGTAGTGCGATGAACTGTTTGCCCTCTCGCTGGCAGCTGCGAGATATGTAACTCCGTAATGAAGTATATCAACACATGCACATGGCTTAGACGGGAAGCAAGCGCCCTGGAAGTTCCAAGTGTCCCTTGCTGCGGGAATTTTCGCATCTCTGCCCCGAGCCCCCGCCTGACAAGGGCGTGAAGATCAGAGATGGAGAATGACGGGGAAGGTGGCAGGGTTCGGATTCCCGCCAACTTGTTTTGACACCGGCTTTGAGACGGAGCATCAGGCCGACGACTGTTCGCAGTCTAGTCTGAGGCGGTGACGGCATTGTTGTGCAGGAATGCTGCATGCTGGATCTGCGGGATTGTGATGTAAAACAGTAATCCAGCTGGGAGGTACTGGTACCTAGGATTCGAAAGCGGAAAGCCCACAAGTGCTGTTCAGAGTCCAGACACTTGCATCGCTTGTGTGCATGAATGTTCCTGTGTGGCGGGAACTGATTCAGATGATGGCGTCTACGCAGAACAGCCCCGGTCACAGCTATGAGCACGCGGCAAGAACTGCGGCAGAAGCATCGTGGAAGTCGTCACGACTCACGGGAGTTGATTTACGCGCGTGTCATGCATGAAGCGGGCACAAGTTACATACAACGTTTGTTAGGCATGTATATTCAACGTCTGAACAGCTGCAGAACGGTCGCGCACAGACAGACAGCTGCACACGGGCCGGAGACTCTCAGCCCCACTACGTTCCGTCGCCTGACTGGCTGCTCCCCCACATGGCTCTCCACATGCAGCGCCCGAAGCTCGCAGACCTCATCGTTCTGCCGCCGAAGCCCTGCCCGAACCCACGACGGGGCCAAAAGCCAAATGCGGGCTGTACCCTTCGACCTCGGGATTCAAAATCGTCTCGACAAACCCTCCAATCCTCACGGGGTCTGCCTCCTAGCATTGTCCTTTGCCATTGTCGCATCTCACTTTTCGCGAACATCCCGATCTAGCATCTAGATCTGGCATCCTGATCTGGCATTACATCGATTCGTCGTGGGCCGACCGCGCAAGCCGTGCCTGTGCGACGCAATTTCTCCTTTCCGCCCCCTCCCCCGCCATCGCCGCCAAGTCCGAGCCGTTGACATTGCTTGCCAGCAGCTGCCTCAGCCGAATGCCCTCAAGGACCCCGATTTGTGGCCCAGTTCTGCAGTCCGGTTCATGATCCGGCTCGCCGAACCCATTTCCCTTCGCCTCCTTCGCCTCAACCGCCGGTGCTGTCCGTCGCCCGGCGCCCGTGACATAGAACCGCCACCATGTTTTGGAGATTTGGCGGCTACGCCAACATCTCCACCATTGAAACCATCCTCGATAAGCCAGACTTTACCCTCGAGGAACTCTTGGATGAGAGCGATCTGATCCAAGAGCTGAAGCAGCACAACTCCAAGCTGATCGAGTACCTCCGCGAGGATCATACCCTTGAGAAGCTTCTCGAATATGTCGTCGCCCCGAAACTACAAGTCTTTGCGACGCCTGAAGACTCCATCGACGAAGAATCAAAAGGCAAAAACCGTCTGCTACCCTTCTCGCGCCCGCGTGCCTCGTCTCGTTCCACCGATTTGTCCGACAATGGCGAGGAAGAGCAGGAGAAGAAGCGGAATCGATATGCCCTTGTCGCCTCCGAGGTGCTGAGCTCTGATACGTGGTCCATTTACGAAGCCCTGACCGAGAATCGGGAACTGATTAGTCGGTTTTGGAAATTCCTCGAGCGGCCTGCTCCCCTGGACCCTCTTCAAGCGAGCTACTTCACCAAGGTCAATGAGTCTCTTTTCGAGAAGAAGACTGATGACATGATGGAGTTTTTTCGAACGATTCCGAATGTGGTCCCTGATCTGCTCAAACACGTGGAATGTCCCATGACGATGGATCTGCTTCTCAAGATTATTGCCCTAGACAGGAATGAAGGTGGTCAAGGCATTGTAGAGGTTCGTCGCCAATGCAACAAGAAAAAAAAAATCAAACCAAAAGAATTGGCGAATAGAGAAGAGAGAGAATGAAGAAGAAAACCATCCCGCGCATGCGCTGAGATCGAAAGTGCTCTCTTGCTAACCTTTCATGCTTGCGACTTTTAGTGGCTCTACGCGAAAGACATTATTCCGACCCTCCTTTCTTGTCTGGACCCCAAGCACAGTTGGGTTATACAGACGGCCGCAGGCGACTTCATCAAGGCTATCATCACGATATCGGCGAATGCTTCGCAGAACGAACAACAGTGCATCGGCCCGAACGAGCTCACGCGCCAACTTGTGTCAGAACCGTGCGTCGAGCAACTGATAAGCTACATGCTTGAAGGAGGCAACCCCCTCACCGTTGGTGTCGGTATTGTCATTGAGGTCATCAGAAAGAATAACTCAGACTACGATCCGGATGTTGGATCCGGAGCGCACCACATTCCATCCAGTCGAGATCCCATCTATCTAGGCCACCTCCTGCGCCTTTTTGCGCTAAACATACCCAAGTTCATGACCCTCATCATGGAGAAACCGGCGCCGCAAGATGGAGTGGCGTCTACGTTTGGTCAAAGACTAGAACCTCTTGGATTTGATCGATTCAAAACCTGTGAACTAATGGCAGAATTGCTACACTGCAGCAACATGGGCCTGCTCAACGAGCCCGGCTCTGACCAGCTGATAGCCACCCGCGATGCCGAGCGACATCGCCTCCGAACAGAGGGCCGACTGGGCCCCATGAGGGATGATGGCCTCATGTCCGACGAGTTAACTATGCGAATGACGCACGGTAGTGTACATGATGAGGGCCGGCGGTTAGAGGTGATTAATGCCGATGATGACGGCTTCGAAGAGGTCGAGCCAAGTAGAGAGATGAGCGAAGACACGTCACATGAATTCATCAAGGCAGAAGACGATATCGGCGGCGGCCCCCCCGTCTCATTCCTGGAGAAGGACGAGGACGATTTCGTTGACGAGCCGCTAAGCTCTCCGCGCCTCTCTGTCGCTGCTGACAAGATCAACGAACAGTGCTTCGACGATGCTGATCTTGCCGTTGCACCTCTTTCTCCATCCAAGTCGAAATTTGCGCAGGAAGCCTCCCAACAAGATGAGCAATTCAACACGGACGATGCGGCCCCGGCTCCGGTGTCTGATCCGGACACGACCGACAAGCTAGTGGATGAGCACAACGAAACACCCGAGCCGGAATCTGGCCTCTCTGACCTCTCGTCTGCAATACCGGAAGCAAAGTCGCCCGGTGGCTTGCTAGAACCTGAAGAACCGCGTGAAAATAGTCAAAACCGTGGGCTCTCTCCTCATCCCGAAGACTTGCCTGCTCCGCTGTTCTCGTCTTCGAACCTGCCACAGTCGGCCACATCGGAACAAAGTCCTGACGAAGCCAACGCTGCTGCTGACATGGTGGATGTTCCGGTAGTGTACCGGATGGCAGAGTCAGAACCTCACGTCGAGGCCAACGAGCTAAGGGATGGCAACGACATCTCAGGAAAAACCGAGACCGGCGAATCCAGCGAAATTCATGACATTAATGCATCGGTCAACGGCTCGCCTATGCCCAAGGAGGAGCCACAATTAGAAGTAACTCTCCCCGTGGAACCTGTCGTCGGTGATTATCTTAAGATGCAGTTTGTTGAGCATCGTGTTGTACCGGCCATTTTGGTAAGAAAATCACACCTGCCATTCTGATCAGGAAAGGCCGCCCCCTGGTAGTACCAACACTAATGCGCACACAGTCCTTCTTCTTCTCATACCCTTGGAACAACTTCCTGCACAACGTGGTATACGACATTGTGCAACAGGTGTTCAATGGCCCAATGGACCGCGGATATAACCCCACCTTGGCGGTTTCTCTCTTTGAGGACGCCGACGTCACTGCAGCTATAATCAGAGGCCAAGAGGCGAGCGACGCGTCTCAAGCTAGAGACAAGACTCGCATGGGCTACATGGGACATCTGACGCTGATCGCTGAGGAGGTTGTTAAGTTCACTGAGCGTCATCCTCCAGAACTATTGTCCGAGATGGTCTTGGACAAGGTGATGAGCCAAGACTGGATCAACTATGTGGAGGGTGCGCTTGCGGAAACGCGTGAGCGAGACAATGCCATTCTCGGCGGAGTCCGCCCAGAAATTGCTTTGAACCGGGCGAGTGTAGGAGGCGGGGGCGGCCTGAGTGGCATCGGCCTTTCAAGTCTCGGAAATACATCTATAACTGGATCAAACGCACTAGCAGAAGCAGGACTGAATGGGGGAATTGAGATGCACGGAGGTGGCGGCCATGGTATCGGCCCGTTTGCCATCAGCGCCGGAACCTCGATGTCAGGGTTTGGAAGCAGTAGCGACGAGGACGATGATGAGGGCGACGGTGAGGAGGAGGACGCTAATTCCGAGGTGAGTGGTGATTCTTTTGACGATCGAAGCTTTGGGTCCCCGGAGGTAGCCGCGAATGCAAGCCCCCCGAATGTCTCTGTCCATGCCATGAACACGACAGCTGCGGGACCTTCACAAACACGTTCACGAGATTCGGGTATAGACCACTGGCCGAATATGCTAGGCTCGCCCGTGCGGTTCACGGCGCGACTGGACCACGATGAAAGTGTGGGGGAGTTCGTGCCGCTCGAGAGGCGGCATCCACACATCCAAGACGACGAGGACGAGATGGAACGGCATTTCTCCCCATAGAATGGGGGGTCGTACCTATCACGTCACGAAAGTCTGACAAGCGTCGACTTGAGTGCTTCTGCTGTGGTAGCTCAAGACTCGACCGTGGAGGATTTGGACGTCTCTGAGCTAGAGGACTTTGGGAACGACTTTGTCGACGACCTTGCACGACTATACGCTGCGTGGAGAATCTAGACTTCCTATACCAAATGGCGGCGCAGTTGGGATCTCAGGACCATTCCATGTATATAAGATGGGGATACACGCGAAAGACATGCTTCAAGGACTGATTGATTTGTCTGAGCATACAAAACTATGTTACGATGGGCCCAGGAAACACTCCCCCCATGCAAAACCAAGAGAAAGAGACAGGAGACCAATGTCTAGGGACGGGCGTGTGTTTGAATTGAGGAATACGACAGCTTTGGAAGATAGAATTGAGCTTCTTCGCCTGGCCGCCGATGGACATTTGAGGGGCCTCAGTGATGCGAGATCTGTCGTCTCTCGATTGCGGCTACCTCCCCCATACCCGACCTGCTTCGATTACCCACCTGGACAAAGCTGAACAACCGAGAAAGAAACCTATGCTGATATCAGAACCTTGCATAATTATAGTTTCGGGCCTACGCAGATACTTTCACCAACGCAGATAAATCGATGAGCCCGCCTTCAATTCCCCCCCCACCACCTCCTCCCCCTCCACTGAACATTCCTCCCTCGCGGGCCAGACTCCAATTAGCCGCTCGTTTGGCAATGCAAAAGAACAACAAAAACAACAACAACAACCAACCTACTCAGTTTTTACCAGCAATGCTGCATCACAACGGAGGAGAGGACCATAACGGCCAAGGAAGACAAAATCAAGACCTCGACGACGACGACGACGACGACGACGATGAAGACGACGCCGTAGATCCATTCCAAGACGGCGACGAAGACATCGACGACGACGACGAAGATGACGACGAAGACGATCTAGATTCCCAAGCCACCCCCAACCGCGGCCGCGGCCGCGGCTCATGGTGGAGAACCGTCGTCGGCAGAACCTCCCGAGACTCAGACGACGACGATGACGACGACGACGACGAGGAAGAAGAAGAAGAAGATGAAGAATTCGGAGACTTCGCCATGGCAGAAGACGACAAGTCCAGCAGTGACAGCCCCGTCAACAACCTAGTTCTCCGGCCTCTACCCGTCCATCCCACCAAGGAAAGTAGTCGCGGTCTTAGCGGATTATGGCCGTTTGGGTCCCGGAGTGATAGCAAGACGCGGCGCGAGGAGAGCGGTAGTAGTAAGGATAAGGATAAGGATAAGGATAAGGAGGAGGAGGAGGAGGAGGAGGAGGAGGACGATATGGTGTCTATATCGGCGTCCACGGCTGCGGCTGTGGCTGCGGAAAAGGAAAAGGAAAAGGAAAAAGAAAAGGGGAAGGGGGATGGTCGGGCGGTGGAGGTGAAGGAGGCGAGGAGTAGGACTAGTATTGAGGAGCCGGATGAGGATGAGGATGGAGAGTAAAGAGTGAGGATGTGCGGAGTGGGTGTGATGCCAGACTCTAGTGCTAAGCATGGGGTGAGGTCGAATGCTGCAAAGTGAGGGGCTTTCAAGAGTGCATTTTTTTTTATTTTTACCTGGAGATGGGGTTGTGTGGTGTGGTGTGGTGTGGTGTGGCAAGTTATTGGTGTGGTTGAATGGGAAACTTTTTTTTGTCTTGGGAGGGCATTTCGAAGCGGAATCGGGGGTCACGGGAGAGGTTAGGTGGTGTGTATTATATGATGGGGGAGGAGACTTTGTTTTCGCGGCTTCAAGTGTGTTCCCTTTTTTGTTTTTCTCTTTGTCACTGTTGTCATTGTTTTCGTTGTGGCTTTTCATGGCCACGGTTATGGTCATCCCATTGAGGTTTTGTGTGTGTTTTCTTGAGTACTGTAGATGCCTGGAGGAGGAGGAGTCGTGTACGCTATCATGGGTAAAGATGGTTTTAGTTTCGTGTGATATCACTGTGCGTGGTTTTGAATGCGTTATCAAGCATTGTGAGACGTTCTGAAGCATTGTGAGAGGTTGTGAGGAAGTGATTACCTGCTTTCAATTTCCTAGAACTTACCCCTCTTCTATTCTCCATTTTCCGGTTACCTGTTATAAGAAGACGCTCAAGGGTCCATGCGATTTGGCCATCCTGGACAACAAGTGTCCTGGAAGTGCGACAGGGAATGAGAAAGAAGATGGCATGTCAAATGGTAAATGCGCTACCATACTCTATTCCCCTCCCCGTCTTCTGGGATCTTGCCTCCTCACTTATAAACACAACCATTCATCTCGCCAGAACTGTTCGAGTTCCACAATGGGCGACCGAGGACAACACGCTGCTAAATACAATTCCTTGCAAGGCACGTCCTACCATCTCCTTCGCAGACCGCGGCTTTACGCGGGGAAGACTGCAATGCAACCCTTTTTTACGCACTAATGCGCTGTAAGTGGCCAACGTTGGTATGCTTCATGGCAGTGAACGTGAGATGCTACTTGACTGCCCGTCTGCAGCGGGAGGTTCCGTCGGGCCAAGACACCGAAGGGCATGACGAATTCTGGAATGGCGCTCCTCTCAATTCTCTCACCATCTCGCGATGACGCTGAAAAAGTTGAGTAATCCATGTAGGAGGCAGGTACTTTCGCTAATCGGTGGAGTGATGTACGACGTGCAGTGCAGCGCCGTAGTAATCGTGACAATGGCGCAATCAATATTGCCTACGAATACTCTGGAGTCTGTACGGAATACTCCGTACTGTGTGCTCCTTTCCTTGTCCGCGTCGGAGAATTGGCAAGGCAAAGTACGCCGAATCGTTTCGCGGCATCTGCAGCATCCAGCATCTCGCGATCTGGGCGTACACAGATTTGTCGGTTGCATATCCTATTGAGCCTTCATAGACTCTGTAGATGCCAAGCGGGCAATCGGGCAACCTTGCACTCGGGTTACGTACCGGTACTCTATGTATGCATGATTGTCATGCGTAGTCCGTCCCTAGGAGTCGGGCCAAGTGTATGCAATGTACTCCGTATTCGTTCATCATGGCAGATTCAATCCCCAGACATTTACGTACTCCGTATGCACAGCTCGGTACCTAGGTGTGTACACTGTATGTACTCCGTATGTTTGTACGCAATTCGGGCCCTTGACGCGCGAGGCTGGTGTACCTGGTGCTGTGGCTGACGCTGAGATAAGAAAGGGCTGGACGGTCATCCGCGGGGACGAAGCATGAGAAAGGCCAGGTTGGGGATCCATCGGGCGAAAGGCTGATGGCTGATCAGTGATGCATGGCGAGCGCAGAGCGGAGAAAGGCCTCGAACAGATTGCAGAGGATGAAGAAGTGAATGAAGAGGTAAATGCAGCGGTGTGAACGTCAGCGCCGCCTCAGCATGGACAGTCTTCTTTTTACACGCGTTCTGTTCTCACTTCTTACTGATGTTCTTGCTGACGGGTAAAATTAGCATCACATCTTCTCGCCAACTGTGGGGAGAGAGTACTTATGTACTCCGTACACGGCGCTTATTACATTAGATAGGTACCTAGTTACAAGGTATGTAGTACATATCGAGTAGTCTTTCTCATTTGCCATTGTTCGCTGCGTCTTTGTCAGCCCGACCAGATGGGTTTTAAATAGAAGGCGCTAGGTTCTGCAGAGCACGTCTGCCTGTTCACATCTTCCAGGTCCAGGTGCCACTGTCCAGCCATCACTGCCGCTTGGAGCAGGGATCTGCCTGAACAATAGGTACTGTAAGTTGTAAGTTGTATGTAACACGTTGCCAGTCGCACAGTGGTGATTGACCATGCCGACGATGAATATCTTGGGGGATTCTTCTTTGCTGTTTCAGCAAATCAGCTCGGCACTGGGCAAGCCAGGGCCTCTGAGAGAGGTTGGAGCAGGCAACAAGGTACATATAATATGTGTGTAGGTAGGTATGTACACAGTAGCTAGCGGTAAAAGGATTGATGCTTTCTTTCCCTTTCCCAGAAGTTAAAACACGTGCAGACACATACGGAGTACATACATACATACATAGCCGGGTGGTCCAGAACCAGAGGCCTACGGAGAATGCAACTCGGTTATCGGACACGGCGTTCTGTCTCGGTCCTATGAGGTATAATCTGGGTTCGCAATCCTTACCCCGAAAGAGCCCGAGCGGGCTCTTGAATCTTCAAATCTTGGAACTTGGAAGCACAATAGAAGGAAGGCGACGACGAGTAACACGAAATGCGACGTACAGTACAAGCATCCACAATAAGGCACTGTGTCACGGTCTTACGCCGGACAACGAGCCTTACACGTACATGTCTTCTCACGTAAACTCAGATTTACTCATCGCGTTGACATATGCCCAGCGGCAGTGCATGCGGTCGCTGTTTTTCTCTGCGTGCACACGACGACCGTGGAATGCTGGTGCCAGGTGGTCGTCTATTGTCACGCACGGAGCGGATGGGTCGGTGCTGTACAGAGTAATCTGTGGCAAATTACGGAGGACATATGACGAGCCATCTGATTGTTCATCGTTCAGCATGAAATGACGACGCGCTGGCCACTCTGGGCATCAGGCGATCAATGGGTAAAAACAATCGCGCTCCGGGTCTCCGGGTTGAATAGCATGGCGCACTGCGTCAGTGAAACGAAAATGCCATGTTAGCCCCCGGAAACCGGCAGAGTCAAGGACTCATCAAGGGAGTTCACAGAGCCGGCTGCGACAATGGAGCCTAATAACTCGCCGACTGTTGCTGATAACCATCGCGGACCTTCGCGGACTACATACATACAACTTACTCCGCGGAGAGTCGAGACTGTACATTGTATAGGTACCTACACACCGTGTACACACGGACCAAGGATTCCACGGAATGAAACTCGGTGGCATGGGAATGGGGATGGAAGTCGCAGTCCCAAGCCCGGCCAAAAGTTCTCCGGCTCTCACTCATGTCTGCTTGGGAAATTGGCATCATGTCTAGCGCCATCTGACACGACAGCATGGAGGAATCGGCTTTGCCAGGATGAGATGGGGCATCGTTGAATCCAGACAGAGTGTCCACGAGTCCACGATGACATGGATTTTTGCCTAGAATATATGAGCTCCGGAACCCCGGGGCCCTTGCCAATGCCCTGGCGATTCCGGGTTTGGTTCCCATGTTCCCATCCCCGTCACTCCAGGTGCTCTTTGTGTGCTATTCTTCAACATCCAACATCCAGAAAGGCTTCACCCCTTTTGCCCACGCCACGTCCGAGAAAAAGCAGGGGCCTGGAAACGACAAGACGTCGAACGGAGCCGGATCGTACTCTGCATATGCACCAAACATAGAAACAATTCATGACCCAGGACAACACGGTCCGACATCTGGACAGCGGAAACGGAACTGCGTTGTGGTTGCCGCCGTTGCCGGCTTCTCAGGAGAGAGAGGAGACCACCGCGGAGTCACCATTCGACCGACCAGACACCGCCAAACCGCAGCGGATACAACGAAACGCCAGCGCATCAAAGGCGTTGGTGCCTGCGGTTCGACAATCAAGTTCCCGCCAACAACAAAGAAGCGCGAACCAAGGTGACGGCGAATCTTGGGCTGCAAGCGGCTGAAACAAGTTTCCATTGGCCATCAGGCGCGGCAGGCGCTGCAGGCGCTACAGGCGCGAGCAGAGACAGCACAAGCCATCTGCGATGGAAGCCGGTGAGGCAGGTGCTGCTAATGCGCCCGAATCGCAACTGCCCGACAATGGCGATGCGTCGCCACCATTGGTTCCGCCACCACTCAACCCGGCTCGTCGACTGAGCACAGTCTACACTGCTGCAAGGAACCAACGCGGCCACGAAAACGGTCACGGCCGCCGTCGCCTCACGGTTGGCCATGACGTGCGATTACTGCGACCGGAAAGCCGAGGGTCCGATCTGTTTGCTGATCTCTCAATCACACATCGCGAGCTCGAAGGGTATCTGAGCCGAGGTCCCGTTGGCCTGTTGATGGATGCTCCCCGAGAACCGAGTCTCGCATATGACATCGATGCCGAATCTCTATACACGACCGTATCCTCGACGCCCTTTTCCCGCAGGTCTCAGTCCCCGTCCGCATCTTCCAGCATTCGTTCGCACGCGCGTGGCGCAGACATTCCCATCCCTTGCTTGACACGCCCACTCTTCGACTCACTCTCGGATTCGGATTCCACCGCGGGCTCTCATACGGAGCCGCTGTCCGGGTCAGACACGGCATCCTTTGCTTCCACACGACAGAGCCCTCGAATCAGCAGCTATGACGATAGCATTTTTGCGACCATGACAGTCGACGCAGCAGCAGCCCTCATCTCGTCGTCGACCGAGGCCCTCTCGCCGCCAGCATCCCCATCGAGCTCCATCCAACGCACTCCATCTGGGCTACAGCCTGGCCGTCAAGCCAATGCGATCAAAGACGGCCAGCAACAACGGCTGCAAGATCTACTCTTGTCCACTGCAAAGGTAGGCAAGGTCTGCTTGGTCTCGCCTCGAGCCGGCCCGTTTGAGGGCCAATTCGTCGCACTGATTACCACGACGGCCGCGTGCGCCCAGGACAGTCAGCACATCACCTTTATCGAAGACTCGGAGCTGGAGAACGGCAGGAAACAGATACACACTCTGAAAACAGCCTTGACAGAATGGGGTTCCGACTCGCCTCGCCCCGATGTGTGGGTGGTGTTGCGATCCATGGCCACCAACGCCGACGGTGAGCCCGATGTGCGCAAAGTGCAGACGTGGGTGCAGAACCTTGGCGAGGACTTGGAGGCGAAAATCATGAGCATACAAATGTCCAATCATCGGAGGGCACGCGGTGGTGGTCATAAAATCAGCCACAGCGGCGGCAGTGTTGTGGTTGATGACCGGACTGGCATAGCATCGCCCCCGAGGCCTGTGCGACCGGATTCTTTGGTCCAGCCGCTCCTCAACAGCAATGGATTCTTCAATGGAAAATCCGAGGAAGACCTGGCGCTTGACAATGCCGAGCATTCAGCTCAAGAGGAGTATTTCCCTCTGGCTGTCATGCAACAGCTCTTCTTCCGGGCCTTGTTGAACCGAGGCGTCGATGCGACTTCTTCTGCATCGGCCCAAGACTACCGCTTCAGTCAGAGCATCCTGTTGCATGTCAAGCAAGATATCGAATTGGCAGATATAGAAGCGGCCTTTAGTGTGCTGGTTTCCAGACACTCCATGTTGCGGGCTCGCTTTCGACTAACCGACCAAGGGTGGGCGCAAATCATCGTACCCGAGTCCAATCGCGCATACAGATTCGAGCATCGGTACATGGAGAACGACGCGGACTTGTTGGCCTGTGTAGAAGAAGCCCAGCGGTCGATCAACATTTTTAATGGCCCCGTCTTCGCCGTGAAGCATATTCGCAGTGCGCAGAATAAGCAGCTCTTGTATCTGGTGGCGCATCACTTGGTTGTTGACTTGAAGTCATGGCACATTCTCTTACATGACTTGGATGAGCTTTTGCGCGAGGGAACGCTGCTTTCCTCCCCGTCCATGCCCTTCACATACTGGGCAGATTTTCAAAGTTACGAAAATAGCCAGCGATTAATCAACCCTATCCTCCCCTTTGAGATTGGTCCTGAGAACCTTGGATTCTGGGGACTGAATGACCAACCTAATTTGTACGGCAACACTAAGCACGTCACGTTTGCGCTTCCAGAAGCCGCCGCCTCCTCTCTCCGAAAAACGTGTAACAATGTATTCCGAACGGAATCCGCCGATGTTTTTCTCGCCGCCCTCCTACATTCTTTCGAGCGAACCTTTCCAGAACGCAAAATCCCCACGGTCTGGAAGCAAGAACATGGTCGCGACTCTCGCAACAGTGACTTTAACATTGAACAGACCGTTGGCTGGTTCGCCGCCCTTTCTCCCATCAACATCAGCGCCGATGCCAGCTCGGACATTATCCATCTGATTAAAGTAATCAAGGACACCCGGAAAGCGGTTCCCCGACATGGCACGCCTTTCTTTCACTCCAAATTTGCAGCCGATAACACGCCTGCGACCTCCATACCAATTGAGATCATGTTCAACTGCGTCGAGACTTTGAGCCAGCTCCGACCAGAGAATGGCATCTTGGAACCTATTGCTGCCCCCGATCGCGAAGTTCGCTCCTTGGCCTCTGACGTTGGCCCTGGCGTGGGTCGAATAGCCCTTTTTGAGGTGTCGGTCGGTGTGGATGATTATAGCGCCAGAGTAGAGTTCTTCTACAACCTCAACTCGAGGCACAACGACCGCATTACGAAGTGGATGAACAATTTCCAACGATCTATACTGGAAGCAATCTCCCGACTAGGCTCCATGAAGCCTGAGCTCACACTCTCCGATGTTCCGCTTCTTGAGACTTCGTATGAGGGCCTGTCCAGACTCGCAAGCAAGAGACTGGCTGGCGTGGGCATCAGCGGGGTCGAAAATATCGAAACCGTCTTCTCTGCGGCGGCCATGCATCAGGAAATACTCATTGCACAGACGCAGGACCCGAATTGCTTTCACATCAGTCGAACGTACGAGCTCATGACGCAGGATGGGTCATTGGTTGACTTGACTAAACTTTGTGCTGCGTGGGAAACCCTTGTCTCTGCACACAGTGTGATGAGAAGTATCTTTGTCGACAGTGTTTCAGACAAAAGTCTGTTTGATCAAGTCGTTCTTAAGAAAATCTCTCCGGCTATGCTGTTTATCGACTCTAACGATCCCATGGAAACCCTGTCGAACTTGCCGCCGATGAAGTCGTCTCCTTCTCAACCCCGCCACCGCCTTTCGGTTAGCCGCTCACCGAAAAGCACATTTTTGAGGCTAGACTGCAGCCAAGCTTTGTGCGATCTGACTGGCATTCACAACTTGGTCACGCAGTTGAGACAGCTGTACATGGAAAAAGGGGTGGTTCTTGAAGATCCTGTGCCCCCCCGCCAGAATCGTCACATCGCGGCGCTCGATTCCCCTCGCTGCCAAGATATATGGAGGGCTCATCTCAACGGTGCTACGCCTTGCATATTGCCACCTCTCGCCATCCAAGACCAAGATCGTCACGAATCACGAGGCATCAGTCTGGACATCAGTCGCTATCATCTATCGTCATTTTGTTCCGAGAACAACATCAGCATCTCCACAGTGATCCAACTGGCCTGGGCATTTGTTCTGCGCACGTATGTGGGGGACGACCGTGTAGTGTTTGGTTATCAGCATACCGGCCGAGATGAGGCTTTCTTGCCGGACATGTCGCAACACGTGGGAAGCTTGGCTTCCATTGTGCCCTGCTTGGTGGATTTCTCTCCCATGTCTACCGTGCTGGATGTGTTGTGTGAGTTGGAGAGGATGTCACGGGAGTCGCGAAACATTACCATTCCGACAATTGCAAGTATTGAACACTCTCTCGGTATCCAACGTGGTCAACGTCTGTTTAATACCTGCATTACTTGTCAAGATGTCTATGACAGTATCTTGTCCGAATCCGACTCGCTCGACAATAGCGGCTGGGATCCTGTTCTTCTTTCGAATACCTCGGACAACAATTGCGACTTATCACTGTGTGTCACGCTTCGCGACGACCGCATCCAAGCCGACGTTAGCTACGCCTGTCTCACCCCCGATCAGCTGCACAACTTGATGAACACATTCCAGCGCGCACTGCAGATCATCATCCACACGCCCGGCCAGCCAGTGTCCCAGGCAGACTTGTTTACCGAACACGACTTTCAGCAAATTATGAGCCCAGATTGGGAAATAGATCAAACTGATACCAAGATTTCGGCATGCATGCACAAACTCATCTTGAGACAATGCCGCGCTCAGCCATGCGCACCTGCGATCTACGCATGGGACGGTGAGCTTTCATACGCGCAGGTCGAGACCAGCGTGTTGAAACTTGCCACATATCTCGTGAATCTTGGGTTGGGTCCCGGCCTGTTGGTCCCCATTGTTCTGGAAAAGAGCCGCTGGTCTCCCATTGTCATGCTCGCCGTGATGCAGGCCGGTGGCTGCTTCGTCTGCCTCGACGCTCAAGACATGGCCATGGCCGAGGCCATGATTCATCAGCTCGAGCCTCGTCTCGTTGTCGTTACCGAGGGTGCCTGGAAGCACGTCAGTCAATTTACCAGAAACTGCGTTCTCGTGAACGAGACCTTTCTTTCATCGCTGCCGCCACAAGTCACGCAGACGGTATTCGAAAAAGAGCCCGTTCCCGAGCAGGCGGCATGTGCTTTTCTGACGCCTGGTGCACAACGGCCGCGGGGTGTCTTCTTCACGCACGAGTCCCTCTGCTCCGTTCTTTCAGTACAAGGACCAGCGCTCAAAATACATGGGGGGAGTAGAGTGCTTCAGCTATCTTCGTACACGGTGGATGTTGCACTTGTCGAAATTCTGGGCACGTTGCTCCATGGAGGCTGCGTCTGCATTCCCTCGGCGTTGGAACGAGCCAACGACCTGGAGGGGACCATGGCGCGAATGGACATTACTTGGACTTATATGACTACGGTTTTGTCCCGGAAGATCAACCCTGCTACTGTACCGAACCTGCGGACCATCTGTTTCCGAACCAGAACGCTCGATGAAGATACTTTTACACCTTGGCTAGGAGCTCGGGATATACTCTTGGCCTATGGAGCGCCAGATGTGTGCCCACTGGCTATTTCCGTCTTCAAGATTACCAGAGAGAGCGAAACAAACATTATTGCCCCGCCACTGCTTGGGAGATTTCTCATCCTCAACCCCGAAGACCCTAAGAAGTTGATGCCTCTCGGTGCCGTGGGCGAGTTGGCCATTGACAGCCCCATCGTCACGCCGCACAAGTACGTCTTTGGCAATCCCCTTTTCGACCGTACGGTGCCTGAGAATGCCAGTACGCCGCGCAAGTGGCGGTATCTGAGAACTGGGCATCGTGTGCGTTATCTGAACGAAGGCCACATTCGTTTCCTCGGTACCATGCGAGACGAGGTCGTAGTGAATGGATCACCGGCATTAACTGCCGTCATGGAGAAGCAAATCCGACAATGTCTCGGTGGAGATGTGGATGTTGCCGTAGAACCCATCGTTACCAATGAAACGATGAGCTCTTTAGCAGCTTTTCTAGAGTTTGGGGATGGCGAATTCGTCGGGCCATCTGAACTCGACAAACTCAACGTGCAAATGAGATCCAAGCTCGCCGCTGCAAAGTGGTTGACGGAAACATGCTTGGCTCAGGTGTCCAAGCGAAACCGGCGGGCGTCGTCGTCGCTGTTGTCGCCATCGGCGTTGACACCGCGGCCGCATTCTGCCCCCACGTTGTTTATTCCTGTTCGACGATTCCCGTTGTCGACGTCTTTGAAAATCAATAGGCGTAGACTGCAGAAGCTAGTAGCTCCGTTTTCGTACTCCGAACTGTTGGACTTGCCCAATGTGCCATTTAGCAGTCAACCTTACTTTACCGGCCTCCAGAGCAAGCCTCTTCCACTGACAAAGACTGAAGAGTCTATGCGGCTTATTTGGGCGGCTGTTCTGCATGCCATTGTGTCCGACATCAGACCTCAGGACAGTTTCTTCGATGTCGGTGGAGACACGCTGCTTGCTGAGCGCCTCGTCTTGTCTTGTCGTCAGAACGGCTTGGACGTGTCGGTGAAGACGATTCTTAGCGGGGCCACGCTGACAGAGATTTGTCAGTCTCTTGGCTTGGGAGAGGATCATTCTCATGACCAGCTGATCAATTCCACCAGGGGAAGATCGTCTCCCAAGCCGGCCATTACCTCCCATAAGCTGCCCGAAGGCGCTGACCACGGCTTTGTCAAGCTAGTCGTTGCGCCCCAGCTTGAGATCTCCTGGCATGATGTTGTGGACGTTGCTGAGGCATCTTCACACCAGCTGCACTGTCTCGAATCCTGCCTATACGGACCAAGGACTGACGTCCGGTGCGTCCTCATCAAACTCAACGGCGCTCTCGAGCGCAAACGTGTGCAGGATGCCTGTGAAGCCTTGACAAGACTCCACCCTTCGCTGCGGACGGCATTCGCGATCCACGACTGCAAATTGTTCCAGGTCGCCGTTGACTCGTTCCGCGCTGATTTCGAATACAAGTCCGTCTCGGCGTCGTCTCTCGACAAAGATGCCCAGCGCGTCTTGAAGCATTACCAGAAGGAAGCCCTCCAACTCAGCAGGCCGGCCACCAAGTTTGCCTTTTTAGATGCCGAAACGCAAGGCGGCCGCCTTGTCGTGCGGTTCAGCTCCGCGCAAGTCAGCGAATCTGCGGTACCGCGACTTGTGCAGGACCTTGTCAAGTTGTACGAGCATTCGGACACGGAGCCGCAGCGCACGACCTTTTTCGACTACACGCGGGCATTGCGTGGGGCGCGATACGAAGATAGCCTGGCGTACTGGAAACGACGTTTGGAGAAGAGCAAAATGACGCAGGTTGTGCCGCAGTCCAAACCGCTTCCGCCAGCGACCGAGATCAAGACGCTCACGGAGCAAGTCGACATTTCGCCACTGCTCCTGGACGAGTTCGGGATCGGATTCGATAGCGTGCTCAAGGCCGCATGGGCCACTGTGCTGGCCACGATATCGGGAACGGCAGATGTTGTCTTTGGCGAGGTCGTCGAGGGCCGGCGTCTCAAGCTCGAAACCAGTGTCGACGTCTCGTCCATTGTCGGGCCCATGGAGAATGTGGTCCCCGTTCGGGTGCGCTTCCCCATCGTGAACAGCTCGCCACTGCAGATCTTAAGGATGGTCAACCAGGACAGCCAGGAGTCTTTGCCGTATGAAGCCATGGGCGTGCAGAAGATTGTGCAAGAGTGCACCAACTGGACCAGTTGGGCGCGGTTCAGCACTGTGGTCCGGCATAGGTTGCAGACCCCTGTGGACGGAACCACGACGCTCAACATGGAGAACGCGACTTTTACCTACAACCTCGTCCAGCCGCACATCCGGGATGCACCCGACCTGTTTGCCCACTCGACCATGTTGGCACCCAGCAAGGCGTTCTTGGCCATTGAGTTTGCTCCCGACCGGGTTCCCGAGGAACTTGCCCAGGCAGCCATGGGTCTTCTTGCTGCGTCCGTCGCCACGCTCGGATGCTTCGAGACCATCAGCCAGCCAATCCTGCAGCCTTCCAGCGACTACGAACTTCTGGAGCCACAGGCTCTTCCCGAGCCGGACAAGGAGTTAGAAATTTCCCAACTCACGAGCTATACCGATTGGCTGACGGCCAGCCAACGCAGCCATCTCCAGCAATTTCTCGTCTCAACCTGGAACGAGGTTCTTCGCCCCGAGGCTCCCGCTCTCCCCGAATCAGACCTCCTATCCGCGCGCTTCTACGACCTCTCCGGCTCCATCATACCCGCCCACCTCGTCGCTCAACGCCTCAACACCGGCCTCCGCAAAGTCGAAATCGAGGGCATCCACACCGTCCAAATCAGCCCTCTCGAACTCATCACCTCACCAACCATTCCCGCCCAAATGGCTCTCATCACACAAAAAATGCACTCCGCTGGCGTTCTCTCCAAGCCCGGCGGCCGCAAAAAACCCGTCATAGCCCTCCACACAGCTCTCATGGGAGGCCACAAAGACTCCTCCGAAAACAGCACCAGTGCCGGAAATAACCACCGAAACAGCTCTTCCAACTGGGCCCTCCTCGCCAAGACAAAAGGCCTAAGGAGGTTCCGCCAGGGTGGCCGACGGGGTTCTATGCGAGACTTGTCGAGCAAGGCGGGTGATTGGGTCAAGTCGCGCGTGAACTTGAGTAAGGAGAAGAGTCCTATTATTGCGGGGGGATTGGTGAGGCAGGATGTCACGGGGGGGCATCAGGTTATGCTGAGGCATAATGGGTCGTTGGAGATGAATCCCAGGAGGGGGATTATGACTGTGCCAGAGACGGCGGTGGAGATTGGGCCGAGTGCGGTGGTTGTGAGGAGGGAGGGGGAGGGATTTGGGACTGGACGTGGTGGTGAGGAGGGGAAGGGAGAGGGGCACAAGGAGAGGGAGAAGGAGAAGGAGAAGGGGGATGTGAGTCCTTTGAGTGGGAGGAGTGTGAAGGGTGGATGAGGGTGGTGTGAGTGCCTTGAACTTTGAAGGGGAGAGTGATGAACAGAAAGATGCTCAGGGCGGAGTTATTGGCAGTGGCAGTGGCGGGGAGGAGTTGAATCTCGAGTGCTGCAAGTTTTGCACATTTTCCTCTCATTTTTCTTCTACTTCTTTTTTGTTTTGTTATTGTCCTCCATTCTACGGAATCATGTCTTTTTTTTGTGTTTATTGTCTTGCGCGTTTTCACTTCGTATGAACGCTGTTTTCTTCATTCATCATTTTTCTGTCTTTTTTCCAATGTCTACCTTATCTCTTTTCTTGTCTTCAATGTCTTGACTTTTTTTTTCTTGCAGTACGTATCTCATCTCTTCTTTATATTCCCCCACCATGGTTCTTGGTTATTGGTTTTTGCATTCCTGCTCTGTTTATGTTTTAGGCCTGCACGTTCTGTCATGACATTGGGAGGCGTTTCATGTGTCACGTGTGTATGGCCTGTGTGGCCCGTTGACGATTGGATAAGAAAAGGCGGAGGCTCTGCGCTCTGAGCTCTGAGCTCTCTTGGGATGTATGTATGCAGCGTTTTTGGTAGTAGTGTTGAGGGTGCTATGCATGTGAGGCTTGGGCTTGATAGACGAGAGGTTAACAAGCAGACTTGAGTATGGATTTTGTTGTATGAGCATTTGGTCCTCTGGATTGCGACTTTTCTATTGTGTGAGGGCTGTGGGGAGGTTGGCTACTTGGCAGAGCAGAGGCAGTGAAAATGTTGGGTGTGCCATGTGAAGTGTGTCAGCTGTGACTATGTGATGCGTGTGAAGCAGATGAAGCATATGGTCAAGCATGTGAAGCGTCTGAAGCGTAGGAAGCATCACGTGAAGCATACGAAGCATGGTATTCAGTTGCGCGTCGACGCTGCGAATGTCCGTCCTCGTAATCAAGTAGCTCCGCATTTGTCGTGGATTCTGCTCCACGTTTTAGGTTTCTTGTTGAATAAAACACTGAGCGATTCCAATTATATTGAATGTGTGAGGCATGAAGCGCATGGAGAGAGCCCCCGGCCGGAAGCATATTTTTGCTAAGAGCTCTCACAGTGGCTGGCTCTTGTCAAGGAATGACTTCCCTGGTGCGGCTACGCCTCCCCAATCGAGTTTCTCGAACTATTTTTCTCTCAGCATCAGTGTTGGCGAAGTGTACAAACATCCTGTTAACCATGTCTCTAAAATAAGCCATGCTCCGGAGTCCGTACTCGTCGATTAATCACGTGGTCAAGTACTCCGTGTGGCGTAGAACGTGCTACACGCACGCTCATTGGTCGTAGGCAGCCCAGTCCCAGTGGAATGCTCGACCAAGGCACCTACCCCACTGACCAAAGCCAAAAAAAGTCTATACCTTGGCATTTTGATTTTGACCTCATGGAAACCAAGTGTCTACCATCTGATTTCCTACGCCCTACACCTGCAACATAAACATGAGCGATGCCATAACTGAACGAGCCCTTGCTGCTCTTGACCCCGACGACTTTGAGGGATACGACGAAGTCTGGAGAGAAGAGCGCCGCCGTGAGCGCGACCGTAGTCCCCCTACAAATGAACCCCTTGATGATGAGCTCAAAACGGGACAACATGAACAAACTGCCTCGGTAAGGATGCTATCGCAATAGGACTGTAATGATTGAGCTTCCATTGCAATGCCACAGACTACTAACCTGTCTACTAGAATTGTCACGAGGGACCAATCAAGCTCAGTAGTGGCGGCGAAAACAAGGCTCTTTATAGCGACAAGCTTGAATTTACCCATAAAATTCCGATTTATCCAAACACCCATCGTATGGGATATACATATGTTGTTCCAGCTCAGTTGGTAGACGACGTAGATAAGCTTTCGGTATTATTGAGCTTGAATCGGACTTCTATACCACTGCTAATAAAAAATAGTTGCAACTTGGTCTTGCCATCAAAGCACCACACGGTAAAAAGCAAACGCGTTGTCCTTTTTTTGGAGAAGATGTTTTTTGCGCACGGTATCGATACATCTGTCAAGGAATCAAGATATGCAGAAAAGCAAGGCCAGAAGTTCGAGACTATTCATGGACAAGTCTTACACTAGCAGACTGGAAACAGCTTGAACAGTGGCGCTCTAAAGTTGATCTTCATGAGCCTAATGGGCCTCTTCAGCGAGCAAGCGGGTAATTATCCTTTGCCCAATCTGCTTGTGACTCAGTCTAATTTGAATATCGTCTAGATGGTACAATAATCACAAAAAGCTTTTTTTCGACGGTGCAGCCTGTGATCCTCAGCTTTCAACTTGCCGCCCAACGGTTCACAAGGCTTCTATTTCTGGCGTTACCGGACGTTATTATGCCTCTGTTCAATGCACCAACTACCATTCTGAAACAGGTAGAGGGCATATGAGGAAGGATCTTTCGCCTCAGACGGTGATGGATGTTGATCATCTGCAACATCTCTTTGATACCCATTATGAGACAGCGCCGACGGATTTGTGTGGGTCTTGGGATATAAATAATAAAAAGAACAGACAATGTGGTAAGTAATCGAAGACTGCTTTTATCTGGAGAAAACCTGAACCGTCTTGCAACAGTGCTGCGATAATAACTCAGTGCAGTTCATCTACTAACTGGTTAGGACACGACCATTCTACCAATGTTGGTGGCATGGAGCAGAAGGAATGTAGCGTGGAACTGAACTATCTAGTTCCAGAAGATATTGAGCGATGCCCTTGGGTACTACTGAGCAGCCATGGCGTTCATAACCATGCCCCGCCACCTCCAAACTTTCCACCAACAAAATGGGGAGAGTTTGCGGCATCAATACTGTCGAAGCTTGATGATCCTAACTCTGCCACGAGTAAGTACTGCTATTGGACTGTAAGCTTAGACATGGACTGAGCTAGGACTACAATACACTAACAATACCTGCTTGTTTAGATGAGTCCATCAAACATGAGGCCTTGAAGTCTGCCTTGAATAAAGTTGGACTTCAAACTCTTGCTGCCGGAAATCCAGGGACACTTCAAGGAAACCGTATTGAAAATCTTCTCCAGTTTTGGAAGATCGATACTTACCCATGTGGACCTGATCTTATCGAGTGGGAAGGATATCGGGCGGCAAATAAAAAGGCTGCAGAACAGAGTGGTGGAAATACTTCGTCAGTTGCAAGGGATGGACCGGACGGTGTCCTTACTGAAGGAACTCGAACGTAGGTTTGAACTCCACTTTCAAGTCTTATTAATGAATACTAACTATTGATGTAGGGAAGAGGTCTCTGATCGTCGTAACATGGATTCTTACTTTGAATATGGTATCCATCGTAATCAGGCAAATCAATCTAACTGGAACAAACACTATAAGGCTTTGCGGCGCCAGGGTAAGCCTTGAAACAGTCTGACAGTAGAGCTCTAGACGTGCTCTACAAATGGAATAATATGCTCACACAAGTCTACTATAGCCCTAAGAAAACGGAAACGCGACGAACTTGAGAATCGCATCGAAGAGGACCTAAATCGGCAGGGCGGTGAGAGCTCAGCGTTCCCAGAGGCAGATCTAGGAAATATGCATCCTAATGGTGCAACACGAACACCTGCGGACCAGCCATCTGCTCCAAGGGATCCATCTCCTCGAGCAGGCCAAGATCAAACTGTTCGGCCAACAGTAGAGTCGCAGTCCTTATTTCCGTATCCAGCTGGACTCACCCTACCTCCATCGCAAGGTCGCGACAACAACGGAAGAAGGTAAGATCAATCAATCATCAAAATTGCTATGAGCTCGTAGCCTACTTGGCGCGGGGTACAATTGCACTAGAATCGCACAACAGTTGCAATCTTGCAATATCAATCCAACATGGTCGCAATGCTCATTGCTAACATATTTGAGTAGCCCTGCTTCTCGTACATTGGAACACACCCAGCCTTCGATGTGGGAGCAGCTGGTGGAGAAGCAACGGTTAGTTAATGAAGGCGAGCGCTTACGTCTAGCCGGCGAGGCACTACGTCAAGCTGGCGAGGCTCAACGTCAAGCTGGCGAGGCTCAACGCCAAGGATTTGCTCAAAGAATGATGAATTTGCGCGAGGAGTTTACCAGGTCTATGATTCGACGTATAGAAGCGGGTGAGACAGAATTTGACCCGAAAATATTTGACTTATTAGATAGATAAGTACAAGGTATAGATATACTTAAGTATGTACTACTATACCTCTTTAATCCTATTTCTAATCAAGAAGACTACTATACATGCAGCCCGTAAAAAAACCTCCAAAACCCCCTTTGAACCCCATTTGAACTCCGTGAAGACCCCTTGGAAATCCCATTGCAACGCCTTGAAACCCCAATACAACCTCGCACTGACCGGTCACCAAAATTTGGGTTGGTCAGTGGGGTAACAAGCATTGGTCGCAGTTGCACCGGTCACCCTCGATAACGACCAACGACACAGACGCATTACATAGTTGGGCTTATTGCACGGAATTGATGCGCAGAAAGCAACTTTGATGGTGGCTTCTATCCTGATTCCTGCGGTCAATTAGTACTGTCTGTCGTTACCGGCTTACCGACCGCGCATGTTTATCTATCTATATAGCCTGGCGGGTTGAGCAAGACCTTTCGGGTAGTAGATAATTTGCTGCTTATTGTCGGGGTCAAGGCAAGACGGTTTCTGTGTTGCGTCCACCGATAATGCGGCCCTGTTCTTGAACATCTGTGCGTGGGAATGGCATACATTGCACGTATGAGCATGGATGTAAGCAAAAGCGTAAAAAGCAGGGGTTGAGAAAGAGAACGAGAAGCATGAGACTGAATCACGAATGGATGTGCGCGTGATGATTATGGCTATCTACGCATGGGCATACATTGAGCCGGTGGTTTATTTCCTTGATAGGGTGATGGCGTGCAAAGGGCCTTCATCGTCGACAATGTCAGATAGGCAGACAGCTTTTTGAACCATGTAGTCCAACTCAAGATCAAGACACTCAGTCAATTCAGTGCAAGTACATGTGACTCAGTCAGGGTCACGCACAAGAAGCATCTCAAGAAGCATCACAAGAAGCACGAAAGCACTCCTCTGGCGTTTCCTTTCGAAATATGGTGTAAGGCATCATTCTACTGCAGATAAGATTACGCCCACTATTTACACCCCTCCCCTTCTCTTCTCTTCCTTAACCTCTCCTTCCCGCTCTCGCCCACACGCCCAACTGTCACTCAGGCACTCAGGCACTCAGGCACTCCGGCACTCCGGCCGTCTAAAGCAGCCTTCCCAGGACCCAAGGCATTCCGTCTATCCAACACGCGAGAAACTCCATGCATGCCTATTGATTTATCCCGCAGCGATCCCAGTATGCATAATATGGAGGGACCAGACCAAAAAGGAGAAATCTGAAATCTGAAATCTTGACTGAAAATCCGAAAAAACTTGGAAACTTGAAGGCGTGGAAACTTGACAGACATAAAGACATGAAGAAGAGAATAGACGAAGAAGAAAGAAGAAGAAGAAGCGAAAGAAATAGGATGTCTGCCTTGGCGGTAGGGACCAACCAAGACTGACTCATACTGTGCAACGCGTGATTAAAAAACAAGAAGCTCGAAAGGCAAACCATAGATAAATGCAAACAAGAAAAGATAGACAAAACAAGAAACAAGGAACAAGAAGCACGACAAGACGATATCCGTAAAAAAAAAACAGGCGTGGATGAAGAGGGCAGGGTATCATTCTTGATTTCTCGTCATCGCGTTCTCTGTAGGAATTGCCAGCCCTGGTTGTTTCCATCCTTGGCATGCACGCTGTGGTCAATTCAAGTAAAAGAAAAAAAGCAAGCAAACAAACAAGAGAAATAATGCGTAAAAAAGAAAATGCGGGCAAGGCGTTAAGTCAAAAACCATATGACAATAAGTAAGATCACGCATGGCAAAGAGTAAGACGATGCATGGGATGAAAAAAGCCAAAAAAAAAGGGTGGGAGGGGGCTGGCGTATAACTTGAACGCCGTACCGCCCATCTCACACATCGGCTCACACAACGTAAATGAAAGCCAAAAGGGAAGAGCAGCCGCGCCACTCTCCGGCTCATCAGCTAAATTGCCCAGGCTGCGGCCCAAATGACTCCCCCGGGCCGAGGTTCTTCAGGGCGCAGGCGCTGCCTTCGCAACCCATTTCCGAGACATTGTTGCCCCACCAGTCGAAATTGGTGTTTGTGTACTGCAGGCTGAAGAAGATGATGATGCCTGAGATGGCGATGCCGCAGGACCATGCTGCGGAGAGGACAAAGTTGTACTAGAGGGGGGGGGGGGGGGGTAAGTTAACGGACGAGAAGAGAGATGGAAAAGAGAGAGGGAGAGACAGGACAAATGAGAAAAGCGGAAAAGAGACAGAGAGACAAAAGGGCACATACCTTGGACCACATGCCCAAATACCTCGTCTTCAGATAAATCCACGAAAAGTACGCAATTGGCACCGACGGCCACACGTACGACATGTTATACGGCGCCCACACAATGCCCCCATACAGAATCACGACAGGGTGCAACTGCCGCGCCCACGTCCACTTTGGAAACCTCTTATTCAAGCCCCAAATCACAACCACAATGACCACCCCCAGCGGAAACCCAATCAACGTCTGGCTATACTGGCCCTTGTGCCCAAAGATCTTAGCCGGGCCGACGGTGCCCCAGAGGACGGATGCCGTGAAGAAGGTGTTGACGCCGGGACAGGTCAGCTTATACTGAGCCTGGGGGGTACACACATTGTTAATGCTGTTCATTTGGAAATTCAGCACGCCAATGCAGATGATTGTGCTGAGAAACGTGGCAATCATCTGGGCCGCAAAAGTCTGTCGAGGGGGGATCTTGACATAGTGCGCGAGTTTGAGGTCGTTGCAGAACCAAATGGCGTGGGCGCAGGTCACGTAGCCAAAGGACTTGAAGTAATTCATGGCGAGGGCGTTGCCGTCGACCCAGGAACCGCCTACAAACTCGGCGAGCACGTTGAGCGTCACCTCAATGCCCGTCATGGCTTTGATGATGCCGACGGGGATGACGAAGACGACGCAGAGGGCTAGGCCCCAGAAGACGACGCCGGGACTCGTGTGCGTGTCCCAGCCGACGATGCCGGATACGCCAAAGGCGATGGCGATGGCTAGGCAGAGCACGTACCACCATTCGGGGACTTCGGAATAGGCCCTCATGAGGCGGTTGTGTACGTCCAGGACGGGTTCCTGCCGCTGGACGGGCCGCTTCTTGAGCCGCAGGTTGTAGAAGAGCGCCTTGAAGCCCATGGCGATTTCGTGGCGGTGGTAGAGCACCGCGTACGTGAGCGTGGAGGTGTAGATGGCAAAGAAGAACATGTAGATGACGACATTGCCGGCTCCCAGGTAGGGGGGCGAGTACTGCGCGTATTTCTGCTGGTTGAACAGGCCGTGGTCGTCAGTCGCCTGCGAGATGTTATACAGGTTGGCGAAGCGATCGTAGACGCGGTTCGTGTTGATGGGCAGGTAGCCCGTGTTGTAGATGTTCTTGTACCAGAAGACGAGCACGACCCAGAACGAGGCAAAGACGCCGATGAAGCGGTTCAGCGTGCTGAAAAAGGGCACCATGAGCGGATCGGCCGAATCCCAGAGAAGCACGTTCCAGTCCCATGTTGGGAATGGGTTTAGCCCCAGGCCGTTGTTGATGCCTGTGACGATGTTTAGGTCGCGGTGGCCCGGCGCGATCCAGCTGATCCAGTTAAACTTGGACAGACTCTCCCAGATGTAGTTGGGGAACCAGAACCAGACAAACATGGCGGCGAACATGAGGTAGAAGAACTTGATGCGGGAGATGCGCCACACAGACCGGAAGGGACCGCCCACGGGGGGGTTCGCATCCGTGTGGAACGCCGAGTTGAGCGCAATCGTGACGAGTGACGCCGGCCACACGCAGTACGAGGGATAGACGAGGAACCGACGGCACATGCCCGCGATACCGTAGCCAATAAAGTTGGTGGCCAGGGCGATGAGCAGCTGGTAGGCAAAGTGCGAGGCGTACGGCTGGTCAAAGTATTGGGGAAGATACTGCACCCAGATGATGTAGTTTGTGTACGGGGTATTGTACGCCACGTTGGCCATGATGGTGATGAGCATATGTTCCTTCTTCGTAAACGGGCCGGGATTGAGCGAATGCCGGACCCCAAAGAGCGTGAAGCCCCTGTCGGGAAGCCAGTTCTCGGCGGCCTTTCCAATGGGATAGGCGAGAAGCTGGGCCACGTTGGCCATGACCCGGATCGCAGGCTGTCGGATATCAAACAGCTGGTTCACAAATGCCAGCAGCACGGAGAATATAAGGCCAATCCCCCAGCTCCGAAGCGTCGAGCACAGCGTCGAGGGATCATCCTTGTTGCTCACAACGGCGCGCACCTCGGCGTAGGGACTGTTGCTGGTGACCAGGGCAGCCTCGAGCTTCATCTCCTGGATGAGATGCTGGTGCTGATCAGGATTCTCAAAGATGGACTCATTCTCGAGAAACATCTTGACCTTCTCAATGACTATGGTGGGGAAGTTGGGGTCTTTCTCGTGCACCCTGCGGACCCGCACCATGATATCGCGCACTTCTTGGAGCGTGTACTGCGAGGCGAGTTCCTTGGCCTCGAGAAGATCATCTTCGGTGACATTGAGGTCGTGCTCCGTCGCCGTGGGCGCATGTGGTTCCTCGCCCTGATGGCCAATGTGGTCATCTTCGTCGTATGAGAAGGGTTCCTATGTCGGCGCGAGGAGGCGCAACGTTAGCATTTGACGCCCAATTGTAATTGTATTCGTTGGGAAGCCGTCACGAAGACCAAAATTTTCCATGGCACGATTTACGACACGGGCTGCGTGTTCCCTCGTGTTCCCCCCCGTGATGAGCTCGACAAACTGGGTTCTTGCAGCATCTCACCGAATCTCGTTGCGACTTCTCCGACGGCGACACACATTCACCGCGCCAAGTATCCTCAGTCACCTCAGTGGTCACTCTCTTCTCGTCTTTCGCCATGGCGGCTGCTTCCAGGTCGCGGCTACGGGATCAAGGTCGGAGGCGGGGACGGAGAGGGGAAACCCTCGCCAAGCTCATGGAATTGTCGCAATGGTGCCAGGCGGTGGGACGACGAATAATGGCTTGCGAGGAGCCGGCCTCGGATCGTGAGTGAGGGACAGATAGACAGAGTCTCGGTTGGGCGAAGAGAAGCGAAAGCATACAAGACTGCAAGTAAATGCAGGTAGACGCAAGGAGCAGGCGCAGGCTCGTGAGGATGTCGACAACGAAAACCGAGATGGGCGAGGACGGAGGCGGAAGGGTGGGACAAGATTGCGCGGACGTGAGGGGCGTTGAGTGGCCGAGACTCGAGAGGCAACGGGAAGTTGAGCGTTCCACGTACTAAATCCAACGGGCTGCTTACCGGACAGGTGGGGGCCAAGTGGCAGGTACCCGTAGCAGATAACCGTGGAAAGTACACACCGTTGTCAGGTACAGAGCAGGAACTTGTGGACACCATTCCTCTACCTACGCCGCTGACTGGCTGGGATGAGCCGAGCATGAAGCCTCTGGTGGATTCGGCGCGCTGGACATGGACGGGTCAGCAGGGATTGCGCCTTGGGCCAGGGCATCAGGTGCCGCCAGTGCCGTTCTTCGAATGGGCACCTACTTACGGAGTACAAGCTCTGATGCATCAGTATGTAACGCCATCGATCTTGCGCCCGCCCAGCGAGCATCTTCCAGAATGTCTGCGACTGGCTTCTCTTGCCGGCTACGCGCTTGTACGCTTGTAAGTTGTAAGTTGAGATGCCAACGACTTGACCAGCTCAGCCTTCAGGTACCGCACACGCGCGGGACAAGAGATACTTTGCAACGACTTTGACAGTGTGAGAGACAGTGTGGGACCCCGGAATGCAGCTGCCAGCCTGAGCCAATGGGAGAATGTCGCTATCTGAACACGGTGCGACCGGCCGGACGGCGGAGACCAATATTGTCTGTTGTCTGTCGTCCGTCACGTCGGTCAAAGTCTCGTGGTTCTCGACGAGCATCACATCCCTTCTCATCCTAACATCCTATCATCCTTATCTATCCCATCATCTCTTCCATTCCATCTTGTACCAACGCGACACATCACTTCTTCTTTCCTTGATTATCACAGGATGTGTCTAGCCAAGGCCAAGATGTGGGATTCGCTGTCAGCATGGCCCTGCAGCTGTTGATGCGATGGGGCTGCAAGGAGAAGGTCAAGTTCCGCGACTTTGTGGACAGCGAAACCGTACGGCCTCCCGTCCCGACGACTGGCCATGAGCTTTTTATCATAGAGATTGTCCATCATATCCGTCTCGCCCGGGCGACTCCATACCAAACGCTAGACCCGGAGTGAGTCGGCATGTGCTGGTAGCCTGGTACCAGCCCAAACCGGTAGTCTGACTGGGTCATGATTGAGTTGAAGGCATCAAGGGAGGCCTCCCAGTTCATGTATGTTGATTCTCTTGAGAGCGCTGCATAGTATTGCGTACCCGCTAGGCGGTCTAGACTCTAGAGGCACCTGGACTCTTGACATTCTTCGTTCTCGTCACTGATGAAATGTGCAACCGTGTCTATACTCGGATATGAAAAGCTTCTGATTCAGCTGTAGGATGCTTTCGGTGTTTCAACACAATGCAGCCGAGCGAAATACAGTCTCCCGTCCAATGGTCAATGCCGCCATTCGACACGTCATCACACGATCCGCGCGTCAAAGCGAAACGCCAAGTCCTGTACGTTAACAATCTCCCTCTTAGAAGAGCTTCTTTCTACACATTGGCCTGCATGATACACTGTTAGTTCTAATTGCCGCCACATGGATACAAGTGGCACAGAAAAGAGAAGGAGAAAAAGAATATGGCCATCGAACCGCAGCGACCTGTCATCCAAGCCGTCTCATCCAACGGAACTAAACTAGAGGCGAGTGACTTGATTGCAGCCTTACTATGCGCAGCGAAGAAAGAAACTGCCCATAAGAAATTCAGAGTCACGCCAAGTGCTCTGAGATCGGGGTGCTCTGCTTGTCCACGGGCCACGGCTTCAACAGACTCGCTCGACGTGGCACGTGCAATATCTCTTTCCACATGTGCAAGCCATCACATGGGATGCCCTCGACACGTCTTGTATCAGAATTTCAAGCACTGAAGACTGGAATTGACCCGCTAGAACTCTCAACAGTGAACAATATCTGCGAGTGAGAACACAAAGGTAAACATCAAGACAGACATTCAGCTTGCTTATTGCACATATGACCTGCTTTCCCTTCACTACGAACTCCCTGCTTTGGCATTTGAAACCCATCTCTTTCAGTCCGTCATACAGCAATGCCGTTCGACGAACTTCTTCCATGTCTGGCATTCTACCGTTCCTTCTCTTGGAATCTTGATTCCTGGTCTACCTTGAGAGCCTACCACCTAGAGGCATATCAAACGGTACCATCGATGTTACTGAATCTTTCCTTAAGTACGACCGTGAACTGCTGGTTCCTTGACTGATCTCGACAATGGACAGACCGTTTCTCCCTTCTCATCTGCCGAGACTTCCCGATCCATCGACGTCTCGTGGCTCCAGCCTCCCCGTCCTGACCATTATCGCAGGGCTGAGAGCAGTGGGCATCGGAAAATATGCGCGAAGATGCCAATGAAGCCATGCTCAACGTATCACGAGACTGAGTCACTCGTGATCCTTGTATAACCTATTGCCTGCTGTACCTCCTTGTTCCTCCATTGAACTTTTAAATTCCTCAACACTCAAGGACGTACAAAAATACAGGGTGGGCCGTGGCAGCTATGGTACTCGAAGTCTCGAACAATGAAGGGAATCATCATTGCATATTCTGGTATGTATATGCACATAAAATGAAACCTCTCGCAGAATGGAATCTGCATCGGCTAGCAACTTGGCAAGTTCCCGTCGTTGAAGCCAGAGAGCTATTTCCTCATATTCATACTGACATAGTCACAGCATTGGTGTGTCTGATCATTGATGTCCATTGTCAAGAAAGATGAAGCCTTGTGTCGGTGGCGAAGCCGCCGCGAAGGCATCTGGACTGTTGACTTATGACTGTAATTTGTGAGCACGAAGACAGTGGTGACTTCTTACTTCTAAGCTCGACGGTTCTACCCTTCCTCGGACTCCTGAGTCCTGTGTTAGTGTGTACACTGTAGAAGCGCTTCTAACTTCTCTCCACCTAAACTTCAGCCGAGTTGAAGTCAAAAGAATGAACAGAGGAAACAAGATACTGACACACTGCACAGTCACGCCACAACTCACGCGGCACGCCATGGGCATGGGAGTTCTCTGTATCAAGTCAGTAGTCCGTTTGCCCGCGTCGACGGTCGGCTCCTGAAGAAAGTCACCAGACAGGTCACAGAAGGTCGCTTTGTTGAGCAAAAGAGAAGTCCTGGCCATCGGCCCATACTGCGCTCTATACCTAGTATACATCTTGACAGCTTTCTTGGCCCTCCGTCGATTGTGCGGAGTAGTTCCAGCTCTGAGCTTTGCGATAGCATTAGCCGATGGGACTCCGACTAGGAGCAAGGATAACTTGAGAAGCGCCCGAAGACAGAAAGCCCCCGTAGAACTCCACGGGGACTCGGGGAGTGTGTGCGTTGTGTCCGCCGTCAACCAAGCGAAGCTTACTATTACTGATCGGCTCCGGGCTGAGCGCGACTCGCGAGAGATGCACGAAAACGAGTCGACAAGACATTGTACAAGACGTGCATATACGTCGGATCCAGTTTCCACTGTCACAGCCTACAGGAAGAGCATCAATATGGCTTGGCTTTGAACAAGCTCTCTGAGATGCAGACGCCATAAAAGCCAGCTCCCCTGGGACAACTCGCGACCCGTCCTATCCAAGAGTCAAGACACTGTCACGACTCACGGAAGCTGCGGATTCAGAACTGAAGCCGTATTCCATGGAATGCCACACAGTGGCCACTGACCATTAGGAGACTCGACAGTACGGAAGTTGGAACTCCGCAACCGGTACTCAGTTGGCAGTCGCGACTCACTGTCACTGAGTCTGTCTTCATATTGATGGATCATGGCGCAACTTTGCTGACTTTCTTCCAAGTTCAGAATAGTTCTCTTCCAAGTATTTGACTCTTCTCTTGCTAAAAACTTACACGCGAAGATCGAAAGACTTCGATAGGCCCCAATTAGTAATTACCGATTGTTCAAAGTTGGCGCAGGTCCATAGCCGCCAACCACGCCGGACACAGTACACTTACATAGCACCAAACTATCGGTGTCTCTAACTTCCGTATTTTGAGCCTCCATGGTAGAAAAGCGATAGTTATAACTTATACCATAACGATTTCGTGACGTCCATCGTTCACGTGGAGTCTGGACATATTAGATATACACACATGCCTGTACACGCGAACACCTATACTATGTAGTATACAGCAAGCTACCAACGTGGGCATGCAGCATGCTTGCATTTACTTAGGGTAGGGTATTGTCCGTATTCGCACTCTCATCATTCATGGGCGTACGAGTCATCTCTGATCATAGCCGGAGCCAACTTCCCACCAAATCATTGAGAACACAGGTGACAGTACATGCCAGCAAAAGCGTGCTTCTATTCACCTCAATACCCTACGTCATACGTATCATGTCCAGTGGGTCGTAAGGCTTTCCGAAACTCGGTCAGCAAAATCATTTTATGCATGTTATTCACGGATCCCTGCTGCCTGCAGGCTGCAGCAACATGTACGATGTTGTGTGTGTATGTAGATGCAGCGTCGACCAACAACGCTCCGCCTGTCCATGACGTTGCAGAGGGCTTTGATACTGTCGGTCTTCTAGTTCTATCAATAGAGCATGCCTGCAGCGTGTTGGTCCTGGAACGAGAAAAGCATGCATTTTCTTTGTCCTTCCTTCTCCTTTTGCATATGTTGTTATTCCGGCCTGGTATCATGAGTGTATAGCCTTCGGAGAAAATAGGACAAGAAACACCTATCGGACAGTAGACTATCGCAGCAATATGCCATCCGGCTAGTATGACATGTCGTCCTTGAGGCTTTCGGTTACATTGCTGATTGATGCGTAAACCGCAAGCGGGCGACGGGATTGAGCGTCTGCGTTATGCATACAGAAGACTCGGCGAGTGAGACAAGAGGGGCTTCTTGTCATGAATTATGATAAGTTGATGTAGGCAATACCACAAGGAAGGTCGTGTGCATGTTCGAACGTGCTGATCGCCGGATACGGGATGTAGTATGTCTTTGTACACACACTGGTCCCTCAGGGGTCAGCACTGGGCATATGTGACTATAATCGATTGATGATGATCACGATTTACGATAATGATACGTATGACTGATCAGTTCCTATTCCGCAATCATCTTACAATATCAATGAGCCCATCTTCGACTTTCGAGCATCTCGTTCTCGATGGAAACGTACAAAAATACGTGTTGCCTAGCATTGCCTATGCCCGAGTCAGTCACTCTGATTCAGCAAGTTCCAACAGCATGTCATATTACCGCAAGCCGCGCAAAGATGCCCGCCATTTGGTCACCGCTATCGCACGTGAAAGGTCGTGCAGTATCCGTGATTTCCGACCCGGCGACGTGATAAAACGCATGAAAAGCGCACGAAAACACCATGCAAGGCTCGAGAGCAGCATGTACGGAGGCCGATCTGTTTCGAGCTGCTCTAATAACTCCTGACAACCATTTGGCAAGCCCTTAAACAAAGCGTAAGACATGCACGAGCACAGAAGACAGCAGATAAGCGAAAACGAGACGAGTCAAGAAGAGCAAGAAGGGACCAAGGACCGGTAGCTCTGACGAGCTGTCACGACTCATGCGGCATGGTGGAATCATGAATGCGACTTCACTATGCACGCCAAGCCTGTGAGACTGGCACGTGGGCCAGAAACATGAGTTGATGATCCGGATCGTGATTGAAGCAACAACAAACGTCCGCACATTATACCTAGACAACCTAGACATACGAATAACCTTTCGCTCAGTCTATTTACCACCGCGAGGGGGGTGAGATGCCCGCGGGCCCATGCATCAGTGCATATCCATGAATCATCACCCACCAGGCCGACCCCTAGCATGACTGACTGCGCTACTGTACGCAGCCGTATGCACGAACATGCAACCCGTCGACCGCAGTCCGTGAATACATACCTAGCACATTGTGTAATCCATTCTTTTTTCTCCTTACATGTATCGGGTACCGTACGTCTGCTTCTGAAGTTCTTCTGGCCTCACGAATGCGGCTTGCCACTGACCGTCTCGGCGTCTCAAGCTAACCAGATCCGCGATAACAACCGGACTCCGGACTCCGGAGTTGGCTCACAATTGCCATGACATGCGCTGCCAACTTCAAAGGCAAAAGCCTGCTTCGCAGTGTGCAATTGTACATTGCAACCCCCCTGGTCACACTGCCCTTTCCCGCAGATCATAGATGTGGCCAGTCAAGGTCCTTGCCGGGCGTTTGTCGCCCCTCGGATATTGCCTCATGTTGTATATCAGTAAAACAATAACATGTCCTCGAGGTCGCACGCCAGAGAGACGAGACACACGCAGTAACCTTGTGGTGCTACTAGGTACACATGTGGATGAGCCTACCAGGCCCTACAGGCTACCTAGACTCTCCTGGACAGTGGAGGCTAGTACTAAGGAGGGCCAGTAGCTGCGACTCGCGAGACGTCTCGGTCGTTTCTCACGACCTATTCCGGAAGCTGGTCGACGGTGTTTCGTTGCACTACTCCCTGACTTGCACAGCCCTGTGATGATGGAGGTTCAAGGTTGCACACGACAGGTCGAGGCCGAGTCAGGGCGCTTCTTGTGTTTTAGATTTTGTCTTTTTTTGCCATGGATGGCAGGTTGTTGATCATGCATGATGCTCAGTGCTCACGATGGGTGAATCTCCAATCTTTCGGTTCGCAAATCCCGATGTATCGCCTTTAGGGCACAAGTACCTGCTTAGCAAGTCAGGGTATCATCGGGCCATGGGCGCCGACTTACCGAACCGCTTTGTTAGCCGGTGTCCAGAGTCCAATTTCCAAACTCAAAGATGTCCAAAAAGAGACTTACAACGAGTCAAAACCTATCACGAGCTTCTTGCCGGTGCAGTGTCTGGACAAGGGAGGCCGCGGGATGGTAGCTACTGCATAAGATAGACGTCTTCTTCGTACGCTCTGTGTCGGTGATATCGTGTGCGGCACGATTTACTCTCTGGTGTCTAACTCCGGATTGGAGTTCGGAATCTTCAATCGCCGGGCGTCTTCGCCTGAGCAGTGAGTACTCCGTCGCCAAGTTTCATAACGGCCGAAATCCTCTCGGGATAGGCAATTCAAGATACTCGCCGGCCGCGGGCCCCGGGCCATTGGTGGCAGCAATGGTTGGCCAAAACCGTTTCGACCTCAGACCTGCTGCTACTACGGATGCGCCATCGATTATGCGATCGCGTGCGCCCGCCGCCCGCGACCCCAGACCATCTCAGGCCCCAGGGACAACGGGCCAAGAACAAACGCGCAAGAAACAAATAATCGGATCAGCAGCCACCCGTCCGCCTGTCAGCAAAAACCTGCAAGGCTATGCCGTCTCGGCCGAGCGACGAAAAGGAACAGGAACCTTGACACCCACCCTCTTGCTCATCGCTCAAGAACTCGAGGCACAGTGGCCACTGGCGGAATATCTCGACACCCTCTTCTTCTGAGGCTATCCAGCCATTGTAACTCGACACCCTCTTCTCGCGATACCCAGGTACCAGCCATTGTTCTTCTCGCCACAGGCGAGCGAAACGCCAATGGTGCTTTGATTGGCTGCTTATCCATAACATCCGTTTCGTCTCCAAAAACTCGACGCGGACAATGCACATCGGAGCATCCTCCGTCGTCCGAGGACAACACCGTAGCCGAGCTCGAGTCAAGCCGAAACACCGAGAAGCCACAACTCAATTCTCATCTTGTCATGATGCAGAGAGAGCGGCCGATGGTGGCCACTATTGATATGTATCTTCCGCTGGCGCGAGAATATCGAGAAATTCGTGCAAAAACGCCCGTCTCGTGCGGCTCAAAGCCCGGTCGTCGGATGAACCGGAGAATATGGGGTATGTAGCAGGATTACCTCGTAAGATATTGGCTATAACTCCGTACCTACCACTGACCAGGCGACGGCTTCAAGGCCGCACTTTGTTACAACTTACGGCCGAAAGGTAGCAGAGTCAGACTTTGAAGTTTGTGACTAGTACAACAATACAAAGTCAACGGCCGGATGACAGCACCCCCCACTACCCCACCTTAGGAGGCATGTACATGGGGGGAGGTACCAGCAGGTACCTGCCTCTTAAAGTTGAGGCCGCCGGGACCAACAAAGCCGCAGCACCCACCAGCCCTACAACCAGCCCTATGGCCCGCTCTGCCTTCGCCCGGACATGGAAGGACAGGGGCCATTGCAAGGTTGTGTTGGAATGCTTTGTTGTAACTTGTAAGGTACCTAATGTACGTCCGTGAGAAGAAGTTGCAACTGCTTTAACAGGTCTATGTAGGTACATAGTCATTGTGACCCAAGGGCCAAGAATGCGAAGATCGATTAGAAACGTGAAATCAGAATCAGAAAGTCGTGAAATATGATGTATTGTATACCTACAGAGCATGTACCTACCATTACGTGAATCCACGAAATATCGTTGCAGGCCAGGCTCGTATCGCATAGGTACCTAGGTACATATGTAGCAGAGGTGGCGCCTAGAAAACTCCATAATTATTCTTCTATTCTTCACGACACGTTCTGGAAGCCTTCCATATGAAGAAGGTAAATGACATGTCACTTTTATTTTCTTCAAGGGGCGTGTCGGAATGAATCTCTACGGAGGCGCACGGCTATTGCCTCTTTTTTTTTCGCCTCCAACAACTTGTGCTCCTATTCTTTTATGTGCATTGGGGGCATGGTGGCATGGTCCACGGAGATAGAGGATTGCGGAGAGATTTGGTTGTTGAGACGTATGATACATATGTATATGTGTCTGGGCAGAGTGCCTTTAACCTTGTAAGTTGTTGGTGCTGTTGGTCACTGCGTGGGTGAAGAAAAAAAAAATGGTGTGAACATTGGGGGCATGGCATGAGAATACTCCGTAGAAAAAACGAACTTGGCCATCAGATAATCCCAAAGATGAACCCGCGATCGGCGCGTTTTTCGTCTCAATCCCCGGGCTGGAGATATCATGGCTCGGCCAGTTCGTAATACCCAGAGTAATTACAGAATGCGTGATTGTCTACTGCTGGGCTATCTTCTATCCCTACCCAGTCCCAACTTCTATTCGTACGCCAGATGAGCTGATTTTAGTTTGAAATGGCCTTCACGTTTCTTTTTCGGCCCTGCCCCGACACCTAGACCCGTCACCCCGTTGTTCATGAAGCGGGAGATGACATCCACTCGGCAAGGTTTCGCTTGGCAAAGTTGAGAAAGAGGAGGCGTTCATGGAAAACGGGGCGGGGTGAGGAGAAGGGGTTCCCGGTCACCCGAGCAGGGTTACTAAACAGGGTTCTATGATTGGTTCTCCTCAGATGGGGCTCCGTAAATTTGAGGCGCGAATTTCTGAATTGGTCGACGGCGGAGTACGCGGGAAGGCTAACGGCCGGCACATGGCAGACGGAGTAGTTTTGGCCCTGTTTTTGTGGAGGCGGTACCTACCGAGTCACCGACAACGAGACGGGGGTTTTCTGCTTTTTGCCGGTTGTTGCCGGCCGGTTGCTTGGATGCTCCAGCCTCCGTAGTCGAGAAGGCCGTCTTGGGCCGGCGATTCCACACTACTTGTTTCGTGTGATCTACAAGGCACCTGGACAAAGGAGGAAATTACATGTCTTTACCTGGACATGACGGAGGATAAGTGGCCAGTCATGACGAGAACGATAACTTGTGCCTATGGTCGGGATGGGGAAAAGGGGAAGAAGGGATATTGACGGCTGGTTGTTGACGGGTGGGGTCCATCTGACGTCGCACAAATTCTCGGGCTTCTCAATTTTCTTCCTCGGCACACGGCCCAACAGATCGCCACTCAAATATAATCGGTGGCTGCATGGGAGCCACGGACGTGCACCTTGAAGTTATTCATAGGTTGCACGGCATCGCTTTAATGGGACCACTACACAATAAGCGCTTTGCAACACGTGTTGTGGGCTGGTACATAGCCTGGTGCGAGCTTCAAATCTTCCTTCCCAAGAACCACAAGTGATCCCAGCTACCTACATAGGTATCTTGAGATCATCATGCTGGCAACACGAGGACTACTGCACGACTGCGCCGCGGGATCTCCGGGAATCAAGCTCAGTTAGTTAAGTTAAAATAGTCATTCAGATTCATCAGAATCAGATCTCACGTCTGTGCAGTGTGAATGCCAGCTACGGCAAACCATCTTCGGCAAGTCCTCACTCACCAGATGGTTCTCCATTCAATCATTCGTATATCCGGCGCCGCCTTTGAGAATCGACCAACAGCGACAATGACTACATCGGTGCGACGGTCCTGCAATGGCGCGATGCGCCGAGAAGGTGAGCGGCGAAAAAGTCCCCCGGATAGGCAGTTGCATGCGTGTGCCTGATCCCATGACTATAAAATTCTCTTCAGTTGAGGCATTGATTGCTCAAAAAGGTTCGCCGTCCACAGCGCCCAGTGAGTGTTACAGGACCACGGCATCACGACTTCACTAGACCGTAGCCCGGTGTTGCGGTTACGGTATAGGTAGCTTGCCAGAAAGCTATGCAGTAGCTGCGCCTTAGCCGTGGCAGCTAATACTTCACAGAATCTCAGTCTTCCTGACGACTTTGCTGGTGGTGCGCCTTGGCATGGGCCTTGCTTTCAGGTTCAGGACGTCTTTTAGCCATCTATTTTCGGTCCGACAGCCAGATGTATGTATCTACATAATGAACTTGGCGTCGGGACTCGGGTGTACACTGAGTCGTGCTGACTAGGAAGAGATTCAGCCTAGCTGTCAAGTGACAAAACCGTGAACAACCTCTCTTTCTTGTCGTCAGCTCGCAAGCTGTTGGGAAGTCCAATGTGACTACCATCACGAGGTCCTGGGCGACGGCCGTGCGCTAGCATACGGAGTATAGTCGTGCCACATTCCCGCAGACGGAGCAATGCTACTCCGTGTACTCCGTACAACGCTTTCGATGGTTTTTGCTTTGTCAAAAAATCAAAATATCGAAAGCCCTTGTACGAGCTCTGCATGCCTTACCCTGGGCTTGTCGTGACTCGTGACTCGTTCTTCATTTCAGCTCAGGCCTGTATCCGCCCTATGATCTATCCATGGGGACGTCAGTAACAAATTAGCCACCGCCGAGGGACATGTCAAGTAATTTCCCCCGCACTCATCTACCAGAATGAGGCCAAAACGCGCAGCAACACGAAATTTGCGGTAATGTCGCCAACATCAGCCTTTCTTCCCACGAGAATAAACCTCGCTCAGCTTGGTTGCGGAGAGCCGTGAAGAGAACCATTTGTAACACCACCCGGTGGCCCAATCAGCTGGCCAATTTGATCCTGGCGCTCGCTTTAGTATGTTGGACGAGGGTCCTTGTGAGCATTGAGGCATGTACGACCACGCCACCACGGCAGCGAACTATGTATCTGACAAGACCATGCGACCAAGCGGACAATTCTTCCTGGATCCAAACTAGCGTAGCATGTGCCGTTGTCAGGTAGATAGGCGGATAGGCGGACAGGCGGGTGAAGAGACAAGCTAAAAATCGTGATGTTAGCTTGGTACAACGTCGACGAGAAGTTCACGCTCATTGACAGGGGGGAAGCTTGAGGGTACCTATAAACGGCCCTGCATCTGCGATCCATGATCCTAGACAGTACAGTGTCACATCCATACCACCGCAACCCTACCGCCTTCACGATTTGGTCTTGGGTTGAATGTCTACATAGATTAAGCAGTGGAAAAGTCTCCGATCATGTTTGGAGGGCAACCGCAAGCGGCAAAGCAAGAAAAGTCGCCGGCTATGAGGCGCTTGGGTCTTTGAGCGACGCCTTACGGACATGGGTATTGGCTTGTGCTGATGTGGGATTGGTGGCACAATGCTTGACGAATTACCTATTACCGGGGGGTTCAAAGTTCAAACAAGCGGTCCGCGCTTGCCGTAGCAAAAGCTCCGGCGGCATGTGGTACCTAGGTACCTACCTTAGACCTCGTACTGCTCAGTCAGCAGTGAGAGCCAAGAATAGGTATATTGTCGTTTGGCTTTAATGTGACTGCACAATGTCCCTGACTATGCAATTCTTGGACATGATGACCGACTTATACAGTGTCGTAAACATACGATATCTGACGATACAAGTCCTGAGTGTACTCTGTACAACGTCTCTCACGCTCAGCGTCTGAGCGATATCGGCCAACTTGCGTGCACAAAGAATAACGCAGCCAACTGGCCACCGGTTGTGGCATGTATATCCTGCGATTGCGAGATTCGAGACAGCTCTGGAGGTGACCTCGTTGTCGGCGCGTTGAGGAATGGCTTGACCGTATGTAATTACTTCATAGGGCTGAGGCTGATGTACGCACTAGTTGGAATGATGAGGCGCGAGCTCCGGCTGGATTGGCCGGTTGGCACCCGACTTGGGATGCGAGTCAGTGGCAGGTCTCAATATCCCAGTGTTGACTCGGCGATGCAACTGAACGAAAATCCAGTCAAAGCTGACGACGACTAGAAAGAGCACCAAAGGCCGACAACGGGCCAACTGCCGGCGGCAAGACTCGCCGCAAGAGTATGTACAACGCCTCATGCGTGATACAGCCTTGGCGGAATTGTAAAATGTATTCTGTGCCGGACAAGGGGACATACAAACAGCCTTTCAGGGAAGAACATCGAGTCGTCCATATCAGGTGGCTCACTTGCCATGCAGATGCCTCTCTCAGGTACGGAGCGTTCTGTGCGACATTACCACCGAAATGGCGGCAACAAGATTTCTCTGGTTGTTCACTGCTACCCAGTCAGTGCTTAGTTGCTCATCCGGGAGGCTGCATCAAAGCTCTCACGACATATAAGATGCGAGAAGGTTTTTATAGCAATTCTCATGCGTCAAATATGATATAATCACAAACACGTTCTCGGTCCGTTTGCTCGAATCGCGTGGTTCGATAGTAAAAACATGGGCAGAGCAAATTCGTGATGACTCAAACGAGGCAGCTGGGCTTAGGTAGAAGGAGCCAGGCGTTGGATAGATCGCAAGTAGGTCCCTCCGTCAGGTCGGTGTCTGAGCCGGAGTTCGAACTCCTCAGCAAGTTGATAGATCGTCAAAAGCCACATGCCCAGGCCATACCCGTTCGTGTTCGGCTGCTGCGGCACGTACACGTGTGTGAATGTATGTCTCGTCCCAACATACATACCTACATCTTCTCGTGTCGATATGTACGGTACATACATACTTGAGCGAGCACTTTCTCGAGACGCGGCTGAGTGGGGCGGGCGCTGATAAGCGTGCTTCTCTTTCCTTTTTCTTTTCTCCCGGGTTTGCGAATCTCGCATGTACATACATACATACTCCGTAGACTTGTAAAGTTGTTGATTATTTGCATCTTTGAACTGGCAACCTAGGTATGCAGGTGCAGCGTCCTGTTGTCCAGATCTGGTCTCAACTTTGTCGCACTGAACTTCCTAGAGAACTTTCATGACCGGGTAGTTCAGGCTGTTTTGCATGTCACTGCAATCAAACGCGCACACCTCGCGTGGCGACACGACATGCGCTTGGCAAGAAAATCAAAGGGGATGTATTCCATAGGGCGGCGTCTGGACAGGCCTGGTCGCTCGCTGCGAGGCTAATGAGGAAAAAGGCCATTTCTGGGACGTCCCTGGTCTCGTGCCAGGCGGCAAAGGGGATGGTCGGAAAGTAAAGCATGTGGCCTAGGCACACCCTGCTGCTGAGTGTTGCAGCGCAGTTTCTGCCGACGTTGAATAGACGAGAGTCGAGACGGTTTTCTGAAGATGGCGAGGAAAAGGGATGCCGATGACGATGTACGTACTCCGTGAGTCCGTAGGGAGTCAGGGACACAATCGGGGCTAAGGGGACCAACGACCTCGGAATTCCGGAGTTTCGCCGCCCGGTCCCGCCTTCCCTGAACCTCCACTCCACGTCCGGGCTCCTGCCCCAGCTGTCACCTCTAGGCTCTAGCCCAGGCTCTCTGTAAATAAGCTGTGACCCATATTGACGTATGGCGCAACACCGCACAACGCACGACGCACAATGCACAATGCAACAAGGCAACGACGCAGCAATGCAACAATGCAGCATCTCAAGAAAGCGACATGGCCAGAAAGAAAAACACCACAATGCACATTGCCAAGAACACTCTCGCCTTCTATGTCACGGCAAAATCCAGGTCACCCTGCGGTACTCGACTCGGTCTCCTTCCTACCTGATTGAACCCTCATGATTTGTCTCTACAGCCCTGGGGGCCTCTCGCCTCTTGGTATCAGGGATCCAGCCGGCAGATCCAGGTTGGAGGCATGATTTCTGAGAACGACATTTTCGGCGAGAAATCCTTGCCTGTCAGATGATGTAGCGCACCAAAGGTCTTAGGTACTCGCTTGCCATGCGTCGTTTTGCGTTGCCATGCTTTGCCATGCGAGGCTCGGATCACTGGCACCTATTTTCCTCGCGACGGCCGCTGTCTTCTCCGCGGACATACCGACCGTTGGGCATCTACGGTGACGACTGGCGATGACTGGGATGACTGGCTTGTCGAAGTCATGTACAGTCGATGCCTCCTGCGCCAGTTCTGATAAGTGGCCACTGGTCGACGTCCAAGACAAACTGGAGCCATCGCCGTGTTGTTCATGCCACCGGAGCGGAGAATACTGCTCATATACATCTGTGGAAACGCCCGATGTGGCATCCGGCGGCCGCGATTCAGTTTTGTGCGCTGGTCAGCCTGCTGCTGTTTGTGAATTGCCGCCATTGCTGGTGATGTCGCTGATAGCCCGATGCATGCCGCTGATATTGCTGATGCTGCCCCGCTGACCCAGCTAGGTACACCAGATGATATCCTGTTTCGCTTCATGTTCTTCATGTGCACTTGTCCACATCCATGTCCGTCGCGGAACAGGCTGAGGCTGCTTTGCCTAGCATCATCATTCTCGTACTCACACCGGTGCTGCGATGGCGCTGTGATGGCGCTGCGATGCTCGGCGCCGAGAAAGGGGCGTGGGGATAAAAATGCAGACAACAGCACACGGTACCTGGATACTTGGTACTTTGGCCTTGGCCAGTTTGACACCTGGAAACTCAAGCATCTGATCTGATATCCGCACGCCTCTCCGAGTGTCGCTCTCCCTCCTTCCACCTGATGATCTTATCGTCGTCTTCCTGGCCCGAAAGCCTCCGCCCGAGCCTTTGTTGAGTGAACAAAACCGGCGAGAACCCGCGGCTGCGGCGATGAAGGGAAAATACTTGACTCCTTCACTTATATCTGCCCCTTCCCCTTCCTTGTCCACGGGGTTGTGGTGCATCTCTCTCAGTCTGTACCTTTTTGCTTATGCTTCCTTGTCTTGCTGCCCTCTATCTCATCATTTGATCCCCTTGTTTGATTGGTATTATTTGTTGTCGAGGACTGAAGAGAAAAGGTCTCAAAACACCTTCAATTCTCTTTGCTTCACAACAATACTGCGAATCTTGTCCCATTATTCCATCTTGTCACCCCCCGCGCTACTGTCGATAGCATGCCATTCGGAAGCCCAGTATCATTGATACCAGAGCAACAGTGTCAGCCCCAATATAACGCTCCTCCGCCACTGCATTTTGCCCGATACTCTCACACAGACTCGCCGACCTATGTGGAGGGCTCCGAGGAGGACTTCCAAAACAACAGGCAGTTTAGTTCACCATTCCCGGGCCGTGGTCAGTCACACCCGAAGAGAGTGGATTCTTCAAGAAGAGAGGTTGACGAAGACTACGAAAACTACATAGTCGCTGATAGGTGTGTTACCTATCGAAGCACTTGAAGTACATACTCGAATCCTCGCATGGTTTCACTTGAGATTCCGGGATTCGGTATCATTCATCATAATTCCTTTACTAACATTAGCCAAAAGGCTACAAAGCTTAAAACCAAAGGAGTTTCTCCATTTTCAAAATTTTCACTTTCAGTCCGCTGCCGATATACATGGGCATTCCATGAAGAAGAAGTTGGACACAATCTGCACACTAGACAATCCCCCCCGATCTATTCCATCACCGGCTTGCAGAGCGCAGCAGGTTCAGCAAAGAGACATTCGAGCACCGACCTTGAGGGAGCCTGTAGAATTGGCCGTCCGCGGCTGTGGTGATGCTGGCTTTCCCATCAGGCTCTCGCACGATACCTCAACAGTCTCCGCTACGTCGGGGCGATTGGCTTCATTTCGACACATTCTTCCCTTGCGCGTGGAGCTTAGAAACGGATCAGACGGCTATTCTCCCAGCCCGCGCTATCGCAATAATAGCCTCGACGTCTCGTCAAGCTACGGCAGGTACGGGTTTGCTGGTGAGGAAGAAATGGACCTTGACGGCAACTCCATGAGGCTTCGGCCCGATGTAGTTGGTGGCACAAAGCGCAGAACAGCCAGCTTAGCTCTTGCTACCGACTCTTGTGGCAGGCCTACCGAGGCACGCCGGCGGCAAGAAATGAGCTCACGTCTTGCTACAGCTCGCCTTCAAACGAAACAGGGCTCTAAATCGACCGCGTCCCCGGCTACGTTATCTCGGACTGATTCAGACACGCCTGTCGACCTGTCCATCGCAACGGATCCAACAGTTGCCTCAACCAGTGAGGACGGGGTAGAGAAACAGGACCCTGTCTACATATGCGAATGCTGTCCCAAAAAGTCGAAAATATTCCACACGGTTGAACAATTATTGTAATTTATTCTCTCTCCCATGTCCCCCCACAACATATTCCTTTAGCGTATCGAAACAGCTGCTTACTTCTTATGCCAGTGCTCACGAATCCGAGAAGCTATTCGAGTGCCACTACTGTACCAGGCGATTCAAGAACAAGAACGAGGCCGAACGACACCAGAATTCGCTCCACGTGCGCGCTCACTCGTGGTCATGCGCAGCTCTGTCAAGCTACGATCGTGCATTCTACCCGTCGATCGATCACCCTGGCGATGCCGACTCCTGCGCCTACTGCGGACTGGAGTTTCCCCGATCAGGCAGCGCTCCTGGCACTCGGACAGGCCCCTATTCGGGGAGATTGGCGCCGAAATATGTCACCGATGAAGACTGGGACGATCGAATTCTTCATCTACAAGTCGTACACAAGTTTCGAGAATGCAATTCGTCCAAGAAATTCTACAGGGCGGACCACTTCCGGCAGCATCTGAAGCATAGCCACGCGGGGACGAGTGGCAAATGGACCAACGTACTGGAAAACGCCTGCATGTTGCCAGAGAACCAAACGCCTGACGAGACATCCGCGATGAGAACCCAATGGTGACTCCCATGGCTACCGTCAGCCGGTGATACCTGACTGGTGTGACGCCACAGATTTTTTGCGTGGGAGGGGTTGCACATTGACAGGCTCATGTTGGACAAAGTCGCACGAATGAAACATTCTGTCCATCTAGCCAGCCGTTGCACAACATTTTTACGTCCTAGAAATTGGGTTCGCTTGGCGTCGACCCGCACATGTGATGCGTTCGATGAGCAAATTCCACGCCCCGATCTGGTCGATTGAACGGTTATCATGGGCATGCCTTGGAATGGACAGCAAGGAGCTGGCTGCCAGCTGGGTTTCGGGCGTGGCGGGCCAAAACAATGCCTCATTCGTTGCGCCAGAAGTTGCGTTTCCTTGTCGAGGTGTTAAATCAGGAGCTCATCACAAGAACCCATCCACGGCTTCCGTTTCATAAGACAGAGACGTCGATCCCCGTTTCGCGCACGACGACCAAACACACCGTTGCTGGGATGGGATCGTCCATGGAACTATGGACTCGGCTCAGGTCTCCAGCTCAGGCTAGGAGAGGCCATATGCGAGAACAGATACCTGCTAACAGGGAGGAGAAAGACATCATCGTTCGGACATTGTTGGATGGAATCGTGTACTTTAGGTCGCACATCGAATCACGGGCATATCTGTGTTGCAAGGCAAAGCGCGCACTCGGCGCGTGGTACCCGGTCTTTGGCACTTGTCAAGTTGTTCAAGATATTGAGGGGTCCAATATATTTTGCTGTCTTGTTCATTGCACAGAAATTGTCGGTGTATTGAGTATGTGTGTATTCGTGTGTTGTATTCCATGACAGCATCATGCGTAACGATAGGTAATTCCCGCAGGCATTCATGTGACGACGGGCTGACGGGTCGCGACGCCATCTGTGCCTGATCTCCCGGTCATCATTCTACCCATTTGTCTGTGTGCATGACTGTCAGATGTCTTTCTTGTCTTTCTGGGTCAGCCCTATCAGTACTACGAAGACGACCGAATCATGTGTGCCCGGACTACGCTCCGCAAAGGACCAACAAGACACTAGAATACATAGGTACAATGGTACATGCCTACATACATCCTTAAGGAGTTAACACCTCACGTACATAAGCTGATACAGCAATATAGTGCATAAACTGAGCTATAATAAGACAACGTGTCAACGACACGACATCACCCACTGCTGCTACACTGCTGAGTCCTGACCGACCAGCTACCGGTATGGAACAAGGTGCTCGCTCTCCCTTGAAACTACGGAGCAAGTCCACAATCGTGACTCGTCCGATCGTGCTGAAGGCAGCATGGCAGCTGGCTTGCGGTCCTACGGAAGAGCCTAAGAGGTGGTAGTTGGGACTTTGGATGGTACACAGATGGTGACAATGCGGCAACTTTGGCTTAGACATGTACGTGCCTCTGTGCAGTGTGTCACTGTGTGTGTACATAGATGCTGATGGGCACATTGGTGGCCTGGTAGGGCTGCGGGCGAAAGCGCGTTTGGAAGGACTCAAGGAGGGCTGTTGTAAATGGCGGCACATGTCAGTACGTGTCACCGTGTGAGTCGTGACTGTGATTTGTGTGTGAAATGGAAATGGAAATGGCGTGTTGTGTTGTGTTCAAGCCCTGTCTATATCTGTCTTTGACTCTTTCTTTCCAATCTATCGGGATATTTCACCTCGGGAGCACCAGAGCAGGCAGAACTGAGAAAGCTTCATGGTTCAGGGCAAAGGAGACCTCTGTAGATCGAGAAAACTTGTCCAAGCCTGACAGGCTCACTTATGACACTGACATGGAGGGGGCATTCTCAGGTGACAGGAAGTGAGTTTGGAACTTTGGATTGGGCGCGCTATTGAGATCCGACCAGTGATCAGCGCATTCAAGTTCTATTTGAAGTGTACCCAATCCCCACACGCCATGCTATCCTGTGGGTTCATGATAATACACTATACGTCATCTAGTGACCTGGTCCCTGGACATGCCACATCAAGATTCAAGACCAGCCTTAGGCCTACCAGCCTACGGTACCAGGTGGCAGGTACCGCGAGAACACCATAACTTGTAAGAGTACTCGCCCTGAAGTCAATTGCGCATGCTCACATATCATGCAAAAAAACGGCCCCAACACGTCTGACCGGAGTCATTGCGGAATCGCGAATGGTTTGTAACTTTGTATTGCGGACCGTGGTCAAGCAGGCAGCCGTTGGCCCCCGCCCGTTGCAACGCAGGTCACTATTTTTTTAGCCTGGGTTATTAAAAGAACACGCTGGCCGGGCTGTTCCGTTGCGACACCGGACGTATTTCACGAATCGTCAAAGAGTATGGCATGTGAGCGTGAGCGTGAGTCGTGACTGCAGCTCGTCTTTTCTGATGCAGACAATTATATAAGACAGAATCAAGAGTGGGCGTGCCGCGTGCCAAGGATAAGCTGTACATTATACTGTATACATACATCAAGTTATCAACTTATCAAGGCTTCATACGTTTAATGCTTTCGCGTCATGTCAATTTGTTCCTTGTAATGTCATCGGCATGCTTTTGCTCGGAAAGGACAAAAGACATGAACGAAGAGTCACAGTCACGACAACCCAAAGAGTAACATGAAGAACGATCAGTGACAACTCAATTTCTAGATGAACAACGTACTTGATTGCTCGGGTATCATGAAGACAGCGAAGAAAAACAAGACCGGAAATAACAGCGCTGTTTTCGTTGTCCAAAACTTTCCCTGAACTCTACATAGTACATACGATGTGCAGAGCAAGGGTGTCTGGACTCTGTAAGTAAACCACCCCAAAAACGCCGTAGCGTATCAATCTCCAATATAACACAAGTGACAACTTACAAGGGAAAACACCACAAGCACAAGAACAAGCATTCCAACTTAAGTTGAAAGTAACCTGATCGACCCGGACCCAACGTCCACAGCGGCCACTGCCAGCCAGCCTCTTCCAAAAAACGCTCTCCTTATTGGTCACACATTATGTGCGGCCGACGGTGCTCTTGTTGTGTGATTTACGGTGCTCTGCAATGGCATCTAAAGTGACATTACGCAGGCACCGCAGACATCGCATAAGTTGACCAGGCCCACGAGGCCGGTCAAAGTCTTCACAAGCCAAGTCTGTCTCGTCGTGGCAGGACATGTGGTGTGCCAAGTCCTCCTTTGCAACAGTTCGCCGACACCGTGTGCAAGTAACAAGGCCTACGCGAGAACAAGGCGGAGATGTGGCCTCGCTACTTGCGGTGTCGGTATCGGACCTATCGGTGGAAGGAGCTGAAGAAGACATGCTTGTAATTTCTGGTTTTGTAACTTGTTAGTACGTGACAAGATAGATGAGATCAATGAGAGGCTCCAGGTCCTGCCAAGTGAGGCGTGTATAGACCAATGCAACACGTTTACAGTGTGGCGAGTATACTGTATTGGTGACAAGATAACAGATACATTCATGGCAACGTGCAAGGACATGAACGTATGTGACTCGTGAGTGAACGAAAAGAAGCATTGCATTATGCTATGACTTACAATTGTTTTGCAGCCCTTCAACGATCAATATGCAATTGATGAGAGCGGTATTTGTATGAGTGATGCTACCAGTGATAGTGTACACGGTGTGACGGTGGCAAGATGCCAGGGCTCTGGTTTTGTTAGTACAGGAGCCTGCAGGGATTCAGGGGCTGCCAACTGAGGCAAGTAGAGACCAATGTAGCATGTGTAGAGAGTAGCATTGGTCATAACTTATAAGGAAACAGATACATGGCAATGTGCAAGGACATGAACATGTGTGTGTGGGAAAAAGGAAGCATTCTTGTGAAGTGACGTACTATTCTTTATGTAGCCTCTGAACGAGAGGCGGCAGGCCCGAGGGATTGCAATAAAGGCTTATAAAAGTAATATTTTGTACGAGTATTATACTCCCACTGCCCAGGAGTCCCAGTGGCAGTGTACAGTGTACACAGACTACAGTGACAAAGATACCAGCATCACCAGGGCTGTGGTTTTGACATTTGTTAGTACATACTACATGACAAGATATGTGAGGATGAGAAGAATGAGAGGCTGTAGCGAGTATGATTTCTGATAAGAAAACAGATATGGGTCAATCCCAATGTTCAACATGAAGCGTGGCGAAAAGAAAAGATTGTATGTAAACGACTTACTATGCTTAACGCAGCCCCTTAACGAAAAATATTGCAATAACTTCCAATAAGCAATGATAAAAGTGGTAGTTGAGAAAAGTTTTGAGAGATTTAGTGAGAGATGTAGTGGGATTTTGAAGAAGACAATGGCTGAATAGCATCCAAAATCCCCCCAAGAAGCGGGCTTGTTCTCTTATTTATAGTCTGAACCTCCAGAATCGTCCGCCTTTATCGGAGAACATAGGTAGGGTATGAATCATCATTGTCCTTCCTCAAGAATAAGCTCAAAGTTTTACAGCATTTCCACTCAATGAGGGTTCTTTGTCGATCACGAGGCACCCGATCTGCTGCATTTTCCCTCTAACGAAGCTAAGTCCCGGATTCCAGGACATTCTTTCTATGCGTTGGCAGGTGGCAAACGGTGACGCTGGCAACGACGCTGGCAACGGCGCTGGCAACGACGCTTGCCCCGAGATGCGGAGTTTGTGTGCAGAAATCGGACGATCATCTCCGTCCTGCCATGCATAAAGACTCATAAAGCTTTGGCTCGTTCGGATTGTTATTTAGCGAAAGCGAGCACTGAGTACACGCTAGTTGTGGCACTCTTGCCACTTGGAACTTGGTCTTTCCTCGTTCGCTGGATACGTCCCATGCTCCATGGCTGGATCCATCAGAAAGGTTTTGCTTCACCCCTTTCCCGGCCATTTTCCGAGTCTAATGGAGTTACGGGTGGCTTGTGGAAGAATACTTTTCGAAAGGTTACGGGGAGGACAAAGAGAAGGAACTTACAAGTCAGAAGGGACAAGCCCCGTAGTGTATATGGGGCGGAAGTGCAACTCGTTCCCCTCCCCCCGCCTCCCCTTTTCCATCAAGGCTGGCGTCAACGGTCTATCAGCGTTCCGATTTGAATGATGGCGATGCGTGTGAAAAGCTAAAGCTCCGACATGGTGTGAGACTTCTTTTCGTATCCTCGGGATGGTCTGAAGACTGACGTACACAGCTGTGAGAAACATGAGAGAAATCAGGTTAATGACGAAAGGGTAGAACACAATGTAGCAGTTTCCCAAGCCTAACACACGCGCAATTCCCCTTTGATCTGACAGAACCTGTTGCTGAGGAGATTGGATATAGAAGGGGCCTTCGGAGGGTTGTTTGGGAAGGAGCAGAGGGGAGAAGTATGATCCTGAGAAGGGACGCATTTGTATATGGTAGTCACGCCCAATAGTTCCCAGTAGCCTGCAGCGACGTTTTCCGGGTTGAATACTTGAGCCTTGCCATCTTCCCGTCAATGTGAGGAAAGACCTTTCATGAGAAGATGGCAAGGCTCAAGCATTCGACCCGGAAAACGCCGCTGCAGGATACGGGGAACTACTGGAAGTCGGAACATGTGTATCCGAGTTGGTGTCAGATGTAGTCTTTCGCGAAAAGGTATGCGGACGAGACCTTCCAGCACCCAGTGCCCACATGTTGACATTGCGGAGGAGGTAACTACGTCCTTGTAGGCGTAACCTCTCGGCCCACGGACCTATGGGGCATCTTAAGTTCTGGTAGCCCAGCTCGGTGAGGCCAGACTCGATCAGCTCTCCTTCGATCATCGATGTGTTGATGCTATTCAGTTCTGACTCCAGTGCTTACAAGCCAGGTGCTAGGCAGTTGAGAAAAGTCGTGGACGGCATAATCCATAGCAAGAGTAGTCATTGCTAGCAGTGGTGTACATGAATTCTTGTATTTCAACGTAGCCGCCTGGCTTCAAAGGCTACAACGAAATCGAGTAAGATGAGTATGTATGTATTCAGATGCCACCCTTTTTCCGGGTGAGAAGGGTTTTTGACGGGAATTTGCGGATGCCTACCTGTAAACACGTGTCCACAACTGCCAATGATCTTTTTTCGAGTGGACGAGATGTCGAACGTGAACATGATCGAGCTTGTGTTCGGGATATGTCCAGCCCGATTCACGACGTCGTCGACAACGAATGAGACGACATACTTGGGAATCCGATCCGGCTGAACAGGGAACAGAGGTCCATACCTCAAAAATCGAATTCGGATAGAGATCCGCAACTGTTGGAGGATCAGAGAGGTCAGGTCTTAAACATCATTGTACCCTTCTTGTTCTGCTTTCAGTTCCGCTTCCAAGTATTCAGTCTAGTCGTTCATCTGCTTTGGTTGTAGATCAAATGCGCTCTTCCGGGTTTGCATTGCTATCGCAGGGTTTTGTAGGGGATACCAATTACGGTATATGGCCCGGAGTCTGCAAGAATTTGCAGGCTCCTCGTGTTTGCTGAGCCGGGCGTAAGACGGACTTTTAACTTTGTTCCCCGCGTCTTCCTTCCTCAAACTTTACATCGCGCTGACAGCACATTAATACGGTAAATCATGACGTCCGCCGCCAATTCGGTGAGGGAATAGACGATACCGTCTTCTCGCAGGTCGTGCCTAGGTCGTAGGGCTGTAGGCTGCAGCCAGACATCGGAATTGATGATCTCTTGGGGAGTCGGGATTAAGCCAAAACGGTTCGCGTAACGATCTTTGATTTTTTTGTGGCGGTGCCAAAAGTTAAAGAGCGTTACTCCGCGAACTGTACGAGTTTACTCGGCGAACTGTTTTTGCCAAAATGCTCCACATTTCTCAGGCTGCTTCGTACCTCGCCGAGTTACAGTGGGAATTAGAATCACAAACAGTACACATTCGCTTTGGGCTTTGAGGCTCGACACAACTCAATTCGCTCAAATGATACACCACCGGTGTCTTCGATCATTAATTTGAACCATGACACATTCGCGACTGGGCAAATAGCCCAGGCGCCTACTCGATCATTTGCGTAGCCGGGATGGATTACTCGCTTTCACCGTCCTCACTGTGCGTGGTCAGATCCTGCGATGCCGAGCCACTGATTCTCGCAGCCTTCACAGATGAGGACGGCCGTGATCTCCCCTTGTCTCTTCCGCGACCTCGCGTGATGTTCCTGTTTCTTCGAGACACGCAATGTCTCTGCCTTGTCACTTACAAACTGTGAGTCAGTGACGTTGGGTTGGCTTCGAAAATCGGCTACGGCGGCGCGTCGGCTGCCTCTACGCAGCAACGACGGGCTGTAGCGGATTTGGCAGCGAGGAACTCTTCGACAGGTGGTATACCATCGTGTCGTCATGGCTCATGGGACGAGACGGTTGAGGCACATCGGAATCGCTTTCGGCCGCGACGCTAAAGCCTATATGACTGACAGCAACTCGAAAACAGGGTTGAAACTGCGGTACTTCTGTGGAATAAGTTGCGAGGCCGAGCACGGAGGTTGCGATTACGGACGCACTGAGGGGGTCTTGGATTCGGAGGAATGGCTGACCGTAGTCCTTGAAGTCATGGTTAGTTGATATCTTTAGACTTTAGCTACCTAGTCGATGATCTGCCTTACCAGGGACTTCTTCAGCCATCAGCATGGCAAACGTTTTTGCAGGTCGAGGGTACCATCATGATGTGCGACGTTGACGAATTTTGGTGATGTCAAATGAACAGGTACTTGGATGGATAGATGAATGACTTGGAAATGTCAAACCAACGGTGTCAGCAGTGTGCATTGCCTGAAGCACACTGTCTTGGAGCGGGGAGATACAAAGGACCCTGAGAAATGTGGAGCATTTTGGCAAAAACAGTTCGCCGAGTAAACTCGTACAGTTCGCGGAGTAACGCTCAAGTTAAAACTACTTCGTGGCGGTGCAGAACTTCCCGCGAAGTGGCGACCGCCGGTGGCGGCAGCTGAGTGAAGAAAAAACCAAAAGTTACCTACGCGAGTAACCCTTGATTTGCTGCACTTTCTCTCGACACATGCAAAGAGAAACGACAACTATCTGAAGAAGAGACATAAATAGGAGTATTCAGATCCAAATTCCTCACAGCCTTACCGTAACACGCTCCAGCAGCCCGTGTGCAAGGCTCACCAGGCTGGACCCTGAATCCCGCCTCATCGCCTCCGAGTCTTCTCCACCAATGGGAGTCGCTCGATCACCACCAAGTTCTGTCACCGTGAGCTCGATACGCTCAGAAACAGTATTGCCGACATGGCTTTAAGTCGAGTTGATGGACAGGATAACCTCTATGTTGGCGGGTATGATGAATCTTGCTCGCACCTCCTTTTTGCCCCCTTCATTGTCTGACTTGTAGACGGCCTTCTCTCCTTCATGCGTTGCCATCGACCTTCTCTCTTTCCTTTCCTTACTTCCCCCTTCACTCCTTCTCTATGTAGACTCACCCTTTCTTTTCATTTCCTCCCACTTCCGTAAGACGTATCATATCTGACGATGTCTGTTATACATTGCGCCTGGCAAACAGCATATGGGCCCTGCGACGCTCCGACATCCTGGCGCAAAAACACATCACCCATGTTCTCAGCGTAGTGGGCTTCAGCCCGGACAGTCTCAAGAACTTCAAGGACGAGCCGTGGTCCATGTACGGCAAGCAGTTTCGTCATGAACTCATCGACTTGGACGACGTGGACGAAGCCAACTTGCTCGTCGAGTTGCCTAGCGCTGTGCGATTCATTCATCAGGGGCTGCAAGTGTCGAGTACTTCGCCATCCACGGGCGATAATGTTGACGCCGCTGCATCTGCTACCTCCAATGGACCAACTACGTCGCAAGATAAAGCAGCAGGCGGCGTATTTGTGCACTGCGCCGCCGGAAAATCAAGATCCGTGTCCGTCATTATCGCGTACCTCCTCTGGCGATATCCCCGTCGGTTCGATCCCGATCTCGTACCCGCGTCTGCTGCTGCGTACGGCAACCCCGGCGGCGAGTCTAGTTCTCGAGCCGTCTTGGCTGCCAGCGCAAACTCGGATGCGGACACGCCCATAGACCAGCGCCGCTCGCGGAAGCAGACGGCGCAGGGTGCTGTTGAGGCAGCATTAGCTCTTGTGCGACAAACGCGGCCCATGGCCGAACCAAACGATGGCTTCATGGAACAACTCGCCCTATGGTGGGAGATGGGCTGCCCTGTAGACATTGACAGCGACAATGATAACAGCAACAGTCTAGAGAAACACCCCCTCTATCAGCGATGGGTATACAAGCGCGAAGTAGAAGAGCACATCGCCGTAGGCCAAGCCCCCAGCCGCCTTCGCTTCGAAGACGAAGACCCTTCCGCAGTCGCTGTCCGCCGCGCCGAGGCCTCTCACCGTAACGACTCAGACGCAGACACAGCAGAAATCACATTGCGCTGCAAAAAGTGCCGGCGCACACTCGCTACCGCGCCGTTTATCAATCAGCACGTTGCCTCTACGTCTTCGAAATCCCTGGCGCCCGGTCAGCCGTGCCCGCACTACTTTGTCGAACCCCTTAGCTGGATGCGCGGTGAGCTGGAAAAGGGTCTGGTCAACGGCCGGTTGAGCTGTCCTAATGAGAGGTGCGGTGCCGCCGTTGGGCGCTATGACTGGAAGGGCATTCGGTGCGCATGCGGGGGCTGGGTCACCCCTGGATTGTCGTTGCAGAGGGCGAGAGTCGACGAGGAAGTGAGGAGGAAGCCGGGCATGTCGGGTTCTGGGCCTGGATGCAAAACGGGCGCGGGAACGGGTTCGGGAACGAGAGCTGGGGCCGGGATGGGAGCGGGTGAGGCAGCAAAGTACGGAATCCGTATGCCTCCTGGTTCTGGCGCAGGTCGTCTGTGATCGGGAATCGCTGTTAATCGAAAGATGACGGTACATAGCCGAGTAGAGACAAGGGTGCGATATATATATGAACATATCTTCTGTCATCGTCACCGGCCTTGTATTCAAGAACAAGCTGCTCATGCTTCTTCTCCTTCCGTAATGGTCACTTTTCCGATACCATCCCCTCCGAGAAACGCTCCTCTGGAGACAAGCTTGCCGCAGTTAAAGCCTTAACATCGATTTTCCAATGCAGGGCCTACCGAATCTTCGTGAGCCAAGAGAGTTCTCGCCGAGTATCATGAGCGAACCACACAATATGGCGCGCCAGTACAGACACAAGCCACAGTGCACAGTATGTAATATAGTAGTAGGTAGTTTGAGATTTCTTGTATCTACCATCATGTCTATACATCTTTTACAAGCGGTCTAACGCTTTCTAGAGCCACCAAGTAACCTGTGTCAATCACCAGGGGTTTAGTGAGATTTCGATTCAGTCAGTGTTGAAAAGGCGCCTTGGACGCAGCCTGTCAGGCCAATTTCACGACTTCTGATAGATAGATAGAGCGAAGATGTTCGCAAACGGTTGAGTGCCGTAAGTGAGTGTATGCACCGTTCTCATGAGAATCCAACGTTGCTGGAGGCTCTTTTCTAAGCCGTGCGACATCATACATGCTCTAAGATACACACCAAAATCCGAAATTTGTTCTCGATTTCTCGAGCGCTGTGAAGGCTGTAGCAAGTGAACCGGAACGCTCGTGCTACTAAGTCCCGGAGGGTTCGCGGGTTGATAGAGAGGTGAGCTGAGCGTGATGTTGACAGCCGTAGCGTGTACTTCTGTGATGCTGCTTGTGTGATGCGCTCGCTCACATGATGAATCCGCCCTGGACAAGCTGGTGAAGGCGTTGGCTGCAGGCACCGCACCACGTCTTGCCTTCACTTCAAGCGCCGCGTCTGATCGCGAGTCAACCCGAACTCAGGCAATGTCGCGCGTGACTTCCATTACCAAGTGAGCAAAGTTGGCGAGTTTCGCAGTCGGCGGATTTTTACTTAGAGGAAGACTGCGTTCGGATATCTGCCATTTCATCTGGTGGGAGGCTCGGATGGAACCGAGGGAAAGTTTCCAACCTGAGCCGCTCGTTCCTTGTCTCTCTTGGCGGCTTCGGCCTGTCGTCGTCGTCTTAGGCGCTGTTCATAAAAGGTGCTTCAAACCACAAGTTAGCACCAATGGATGACGCCAATACAAACTGTGACTCAAACCTTTTCAACTCAAATATCCGCGGCTCTTCTTGCGTCATGGGCGTGTCCTGGTAATGCTGAGTTAGTAGGGAGAGTGCCCAGGTCAATCGACCAGGTCCAGCATCACGTACCTCGACCACCGCCGACTTGCCATCCGTCTCATCACTCTCTTTCGAACCCGTTTTACTGTCCTTGTCTTTGTCTTCATCCTTGGCCGGGCTCTTGTCTCCTTCCCCGCTCTTCTTCGCTTCGTCCTTTTCCTTCTTCTTCTGCTGCTTCTCTTGGTACTCCTTTTTCACTTTCTCGATTTCCTCGGCCAGGGCTTTTTCTTTTTTGGCCTTTATGGCCGCTTCATCAATTTTTGGCGTGCAGAAGTACGTATCTTTCAGATGCGTGGGACAAACATAGAAATAATCCTGCGCGGATGGTCAACATCATTCAGGGAGCTGGTAGGCGGTGAAATGAACGGGCATTCATTGTCACTAACTCATACCTTATTGTCCGCGGTGATCAATACGGATGTGCTTGGCTTGAAGCAGATATCGCACGCTTTCGCTGCCGTCTCCGCCACTTTTCTGTGGGCGTAGAGGTTGGGGAATGGGGCTGACATGGTAGAGGCTAGATAGACCAAGGCCGAGGGCAAGCAGAAATCCGACCCTACAGCAAGACGGCCACGGGGGAGAAAAGCACGAAATCACCGGTAGGATAACAGACGAGAGTGTTCAGACGACAACATAATCTTTGAAACGTAGCGGGCAAGCCAAGCGGTCTGAGACACATTCGGTCGCGGAACAACACCAGACATCTGCCTGCCACTTCTGCCCGTAGTACCCGTGGAACCATCGCGACAATATGATCATTACGTAATCATCCATCGCCTCGACGTCAATCGCTTAGACCGCCGCCGCCTGGATCTCAGGCAACTAACACTCCCCGACACAAGCCATCATCACGATTTTGGATGTCTGGGAACACTGCAATCGGCACGGCTGGGAACAACTTTCGTCATGGCAGCTACAGCCCTCGAGTGGCAGCAACTCGACCTGATCTTCGAATCGCGACCAGACATAATTGAAGGCATCAAGAAGGCCGCTGGTGAGTGCCAGCCTTTTTCTTTCTTTTTTCTTAAGCTGCAATTGCCACAGCTACCTCACTATCCGTCTCATTGCTGGTCGTTTGCTTCCAATTGTTGCCTCACTAAGCCTGATTGTTGTCTAGATTCTCCGGGACGTGTAGCCCTCTTCAACGAGATTGCCCATTATATCTACGACCAAATACATGTCAATGGCGCTCCGGCCTCGAAACGACGGAAAGTCGATGCGCCTCAACCAGCTTCTGGAAACGCTGGCGACGAGCCAGTTCTATTGCGCGTCAAGGAAATCTCCGTTTCAATCCCCGTGAGAAAGAAACTGGAGCTCTGCTTTACCGAAAACTACATATATGCGCAAGCTCCGGGGACTTCGGGGACGCTAACATCCTACGCTTGGCAAGATATTGGTACAAATCTCACATTCCTTGCCACATTTCGTGTTGGTGTAGTTCCCAAAGCTCTAACCGTCGCAACAGAATACATCTTCTACCTCCCCGTACCGGACAAGACGCAAGTCCAATTCAACTACATTATCATTCCAAAAGGCGCGAGCCTTCCTTCAAAAGCCGAACCCACAGGCATTGAGCCTCTCGTTTTCACAGTTCCTGCCACAGCCCCCAAAGAAGGGATTCTGAGCGGATCCGAAGCCACAGCCGCTGCTGGGGTGTCAGACACATTCAAGTCTTTATTCCACTGGGCTTTCCAGAGACGGTTACGTGCAGCCGGTAATCCCATCGATATAGTCTCCGCCGACCCCAACAAATTTCACAGTGCCGTGCGTCAAACCCAGCGGCCCAACGAGAAAGCCGTCCATGTAAGCGGCTTCAGGGGCTCCAAGGATGGGTACCTCTTCTTCCTAGACAATGGAATCTTATGGGGCTTCAAGAAACCCTTGATCTTTATTCCACGGAATCGTATTGCCGCCATCAGCTACACCAACATTTTACAAATCACATTTAATATGGTGGTCGAGGTCTTCTCAAAAGATGACGAGCCAAACGAAGAGTTCGAGTTTGGCATGTTGGATCAACAAGACTACGGTTCAATTAACGACTATATCCAGCGAAATGGTCTGCAGGATCGGAGCATGGCAGAACAGCGCAAGGCCAAGCTACAGTTAGCTGAAAACAGAGCATCAAAGAAGGGCTCCGATGGCGCGGAGCCAGACGACGATGATGCAGCCAATGGCGACAATCAAACAGAGCTCGAGAAGGCGCAACTGGAAGCCGAGCAGCAACTACAAGATGATGAAGACGAAGACGAGGAGGACTACGACCCCGGAAGTGAAGGCGGGGACAGCGACGGATCAGGAGAATCCAGCGAAGAAGACGACGGGAGTGAACAAGATGGCGAACACGACGACGACGACGATGATGATGATGACGACGGTGATGAGAACGGCGTAGAGGACCAGGATATCGAGCAAGGAGAAGAAGAAGAAGAAGAAGAACAACAACCCCCAGCCGAAGCCTCACCAGAACCTGTGCCACCCCCCACGACCAAACCGGCCAAGCCCCCCAAAGCAAAGCCCACCCGGCAGAAGACTTCCCAAGTCCCTCTCCGACAAGGCTGGGCGGCGCTACGAAACACTCGTCCGTCGGGGGACGTGGACATGGAGGAGCATTTCGATGTAGTGTAGAAAGGGTACGCCCCTGCATGATAAAATACCTATACCTACCGTAACTTCATCCTCCCTATAAACATATGGCCAAAATACACTGGATACCTTTTTCCACACCATGAAACACAGCTGATATGCAGCTTACCTCCTCAAGGTCACCTCTTTCACAACCTGCTCCTGCCCCCGTGTCGTTCCCCCTGTTCGAATACATAGCCACGTTAAAGGGGGGTGTATACCACCACGTCAACCATCATTAACGCTCTGCCATACCAACATTCCATCGTGATGAAGCAGGACTGGCACCCAATTACTGTTGCGCCCTCACTTTAAACGTCGCCCTCGCTCGTTCTTGTTGTACGAAAGAAGACATAACCGCAACGACGATGGCATCACATTCATAAGATCTGAGCTAGGAGGAGTGAAGGCGGGAGGGCGATGGAGGATGCTTGCTGCTGCTTACCCAAGTAAGTAGCCAACATTTACAAATTTACATATTCACGCATCCGAACGGATTTCAGGACCAGATCTTTCTGCTGATCTCGCGAAAGAGATCTCGTGATGCTTCGCGGATGGAAATGTTGGCGGACTGTGCTAGATGTACAGGTTGGGATTGCATTGGAGAGTATTGTCACCAATGACTGGCTGTCTACCTTGTACGAGCAAAGCCAAGCTATGTGCTTCATCACAGGTCACATTGCGAGACGGGGTCACGAGACGATATTGTATAATTGTGTTGAATTTTCGTCTTCCATCGGCATTCTAATATATACATGTAATGGTATGCATTCCGATGCTTTCATTGTCCCGTTAATCCTGTTATCATCGCCATCGTATTCCAAAACAAGCGCCACCGGTCCTCCATGGACATGCCCGTACCCCGTTCCCATGCGTATGCAATATGCATCGCTTTCCCTTTTAATGATACAAGTCCTCCAAAATAAGAAATGATAATAATGCAAGGTGAGAGCACCGTCGCTAAAAAAAAAAAACCAATTTCCAAAACACCAATGCAAACAACAAGCGGGCTAAATGCCATCGCTATGAAAAGACAACGCCCAAAACACAAACGCAACAACCAAAAAATAAAGGAAACTGATCCATCGCTATGCTCATAACAGGAGAGATATGGACTTATTCAATGCCATCTCCCCAAGGAAAACAAAAACGCCGCACGGCTGAAGCGCGGGAAAAAGGAGAAAGAAGAAAGAAAGAAAGAAGAAAGAAGAAAGAAGAAAAAAAGAAAAGAAGAAAGAAAAGAAGAGAAAAGAAGAAAAGAAAAAAAAGTACAAGCCTAGACTTGTCGAGTGCGCGTTGATGACCGCGTGACTCGAGTCGGTCTTGCTGGGGTGCCATTTTGTGACATGCCCAGCGCGGCTGCAACCTTAGCCGTGCGTTTCTGCTTCTGTGCAGCAGTCGCAGGATTGGTTGCTTTTGCCATGCGAGCCCTCTTCGGCTTCTCCTCTGCATGGACTTCAAGGGGTGTCTTCCATCCGACGTTCTTGCCGTCGGAGCTGGAATTGCCCACTGGCCCAGAGTCGCTGGACCCTTCTCCCACTTCCTCTCCCTGGTATTTTGCCAGGACCTGCGATGGAAGCGCCGCATTGCCCTTATTCTTGCGGGTGTTCATGCGGGTTTGGTGTGACAGGTCGTGCTGGTCTGTTCGAGTGGTCGAGTTCAGAACAACACGCCCTCGTCGAGGACCGACTTTGATGGTAGTCGGGGCGGCAGTTGGAATGGCAGACTTGGCAGTAGCACCGGGAGTTGGCCTTTGACTGCGAAGTCTGGTGGATCGCCTGGTGCCATTGCCGTCGCCAGTGGCCACTTCGGCCTTGTGCTCCTGACCCTCAGCAGCCTTGGCAGATCGGCGAGCTCTCTTGGGCACTGGTGCCGAGGTGGAGGCAGTGTCGGGCTCAACGCCTGGGGCATCACTCTCAGCCTTGCGCTTCCTCGACTCGGTGTTGTTGGAAGGCTCGTGCGATCCCAGCGTATCGGATCGGCGAGCCCTCTTTCGCACAGGTCCAGAGGTTGAGTCGGATTCAGGCTCAACGTCTGGGACATCGCTCTCAGCCTTACGCTTCACCTTTCGCGGGCTTGGGGTGTTGGAGCTCTTGGTCCCAAGTGGAATGCGTGTGGTTGGTGGAGCGATAGGCGAGCCAGCCTCCGTTGCGGAGTGTCGCTGACGGCTGGTGCGCTTGATAAAGTCGCGCATGTAATCCCGTCCGGGGCTGTCGTCGAAAGGCTTTGGTTCGAGAGCAGCCTGTCCCTGCCCTTCCATGCCCTGATCCATATCGACGTCCATGGGTTCGGCATCGACCATGTCAACATCCATGTCGTTGTGATCGACAGTAATGCTGACGCCAGTGCTCTCTGCAGCGGCGGAGTCTACCGGCTCCAAAGGAGTTGCCGGCTTTGCCTGAGCAGAAGATGGGGCAGTGCAGGGGCGAGGGATGGAGGGAGTCTGTAGGAGGAGAGATGGAGAGGTGGTTGCAAGCTGAGCAACAGGTGATGTTGAAAAGTCGGACATCACAAGAGTATGATCCTCTCCCTGAACAGCAGGAGACTCGAATGCTGGTGTATTGGGGGCAACGTGGTTGCCAGCAGAGCTGATGCGAGGCGATGGAGAAACAGTTGATGCCGCCACGGTAGAATGGGGTACATTTTCACCCTGAGGATTGGAGAAAAGGTGACCAAACTCTGTTGGGAGCTTAAACCGAACAATGAGTCTTCCATTCTCTTGGGTGACGCCAACCAGAGCCTCACCGTCACAGCGATCGTGGGCAATACCTGCAAGGGCGTCAACCGCAGGGGAGCTGCGTGCAGGAGTGCTGCCTGTAGGCGAAATGGTTGGTGCTCCAAAGATATCCTGATGCTGGCGCATGTCTACGTTGTGAACACCGGTCGGAGGAGCAGTCCACATGCGAACAGGAGTGACCTCGTCACCAGACAGACGTCCAGTCATCCTGCCCCAAGAAATGGCAGGAGTGACGAAATTCAAGTTTGACTCAGAGGGGGCGGATTGCTCTGGTGTACGAACCAGACCGCCAGTCTCAGACTTGGGGTCGTTCTGGCAAGAAGTGTGCTCGACCTCAGGAGCTTCAGGCGTAGACGCCCTGGGTGTCTCGGACGCGTCAAACATAGCATGACTCTGAAAGACGAGACGACTAGGTGACATGGTCTGTCGACGAGCGGCTTGATCCTTGTGATTTCTAACCAAAGGCTCGCTTCTGCGTCGATGAGCCTTTTTGATGGCTGTCTTGCGGCGAGTAGCGATGTCGTCACTAAGCCAATTGGAAGAATCGAACGAAGGTGCGACAGGCCCAAAGTCAATCTGAGCAGTATCAGAAGGCCATCCGGGGAGAAAGGATGGAACTTCTTGCTTTGGTGTTGCAGCGGCCGGGATGGAGGCCACAAGCCCGAGTGCCGAAGTATTCGCACAGCCAGGAGTGACGGATGGAGTCTGCTTGGAGGGGGATGGTGTATGAGGATTAGGGGTCTTGATAGGAGACCCGGGCTGAGGAGTTTTGCATGCAGATGCATCTTCCATGCCCTGAGATAAGATGGTGGATGAGAAGTCATCATCGTCATCATCAGTCTCATCGTCATCGTAAGAAGGGGCCCTGAAAGTCAAAGTCGGACCAGGAGAGGTCGATTCCACCTCCTTGGACGGAGACTTCACGGATTTGACCGTGACGCCACCAAGTTGAGAAGGTGTGGTGACCAAGGGAGAAGAGGATGTAGGGGAGGACTTGACTGGGGAAGGCTCAATTGTAGGGCTGGCGGCCGGAACCAGTTTGACAACAGTATCGCTCAACCGTCGAGGAGTCTCCTTAAGAGGCTCGACAGGCTGAGAAGATCTTTTGACTGGGGACTTGAGGTCAACAGCGGATTCTCCAGAAGGCAGTACCAAAGAGACCTCGTCCTTAAGCTCTGGTTCATCAATGATAACCGGGAGAGTAGGAACACCCTGCAGGCTGATGAGGCGGCGTGGATTGCGCCGACCACTTCTGGCGAAATTGGCAGCAATCTCAGCGACAGAAGCAGTCAGCACGTCAATAGGCCTTCCGGCAGATTTCGCGGCCTTCAAGATAAGTGGGTGGAGAAGATCATAGGTCTCAATACGGTAGCCGCCGTAGAGTCCATCATCTTCGATACAGTAGTTCCTGTCAATGCGTCTCTTCATAGGAGCGACACCGCGCGTCCTTTTGAGCGAACGCAAAGTAAGAACTTCCTGCCTGAGAAGAGCGCGAGGAATTTGCAACGTAGCATTGACAACGTCGACTAAGGAACGAGTTAGTTTCCAATGTGCCACATGTGAATTGACGCGATTTGCTTACCCTTTGCAGTCATATAGACTTGAGCCATTTCAGCAGGAGATTGGGGAACACCGGAAAATTCAGGAAGAGCATCAGAAGCGTTGAAGGAGTCCACCTTGCGAGACTTCGCCTCCGGGAGCTCAAGTCGATCGATGGTGGCAAGTATGGCAGCTTGCTTGGCAGCAGCATCCAGTTTGCACTGGATCTGAAGAGCCAAAAGCTTTGCAAAGCGGGGATTTGGCTGGAAGACACGTTTCATAATGGTGCGGGTAGAGTCTGCACCATTCGTGCCAGAGAAAGATGCGACAGGAACACGGTGCCATGCTGGAAGACGATGGATGGGTCTGGGGACATCCAAATTGTCTCTCCAAGAACTGTATGGCGGAACAAGTCAGCAGGGTTATCTCCTTTTTTTTCTTTTTCCTTACAAGGCACTATCGCGGACTTACATGTTCGACAGAGGTTCACCGGCGCTGAGTTGGGCAGTAGCACCGTTGGCAACAGGGGAGGCAGGATGGAGGCATGCCGGGAAGAAACAGACAAAAGATGCCGGCGGTGCCCTAAAAAACGCGTCGCGTCGCGTGTCAGCTTGAAGAACTATCGACTCATCGACCGACTGCCTGTTCGGTTTGCAGCGAGAGCAGGGGTTTGGGAAAGACTTACATTATCCTGGGACGAAGCCCGAGTCCCCATGGCTGGGGGGCAGGCGCGTCCATGACGGCAAGGCGTGGCTGCTGAATTTCAGACGATATCTTGAAAGTCGGGCAACCGCGTTGACTTGAATCAGAATGCTCTTGCAGAAAAAGTAAAGTTCAAATAATTGAAAGACTTGTGCACGGGGCATAGAATTTCAGAAAGCGTTGTTGGTAATTTGTTGGAAAGCTTGATTGATTGTTCGTACAGTGAAGCTGTGGTTGTATGTAGGAGAGAAGAATCGCGCTCGGGGATCGAGGAGAGAAACATTTGTTTACATATCTCTGGGCCCTTGGCTGATCTGATCTGCCAGCCACGCGCCGCGCGCTAGTCCTGAACGGGTCGACGTGGCTTAGCGCCGACCGCGATAAGCGGCAACGTCACCGCCACACTAAGCTAGCGGATTCTGAAAAGGGTACTTCTAAGCGACCCAGCCATCCGATACCGGATATATCGGATGCCTACGTACGCATCGCATTTGCATAGGTGTCAACTCATCAGAAAAGGGAAAGAGCATTCTCTCGCGTTTCCCGGGCGATACTGAAAAGAGTACGATTAAGTGACGTCAACTTTGAGATGATGCCAGATTCCCTTTTTCGCGGTTCCACGTGGCAATCGAAAAGAGTACTCCTAAGCGACCCAGCCATCTGACTGACCTGGCCTTTGACGTAAATCAGTAAATCAGTAAATGAAGTCTAGAATAGGAAACTCAGGTGCCAATTCCCCCTTTCGTGTATTACGATTTCCATTACAATCTAACCGCGTTTGTAGCGCAGTACAATTTGCTTGCGCGGATAAGGACAGAGTACTTCTAAGTAGCCCCAGCCAATCTGAGTGACCTCGTCTTTGACGTAAATCAGCATATGAAGTCCAGGACAGGAAATTCAAGGGCCAATCCTTTTCGTGTATTCATGGTCTGCATCAATAACAATAACAATAACAATAACAATAACAACAACAATCAACGCGTTTGTGTAGAGTAGCACAGTTCTGTTTGCGCCGGTAAGCATGCATCTGAATCACCCATGGTCGTACAGTCCGTCGCAGCGTGCGGGTATTGCGTAATTCGGGTTTTAACTTTTGGGTACCTAGGTACTTAGTGACCTTGGTACATGAGTATGTACTTGCAAGTTGCGGGCTTGGAGCGCACGATGGGATCGTGAGTCTCCCGTAGCAGACACTTGCAGCCAGCGATGAATAAATCCTCGATATTACTTGCCATTGTTCGGAATATAATGTGAGACACTTTATAACCATAAATTAGCTTGCCTTTTAAGCGCACTACCTAGCACGTGGCCTGCGTCTCATCGACTTTCCCAACTTAATTAATGCCGCGCTGAGTAATCTCGCGGCACTTGGGCTGTGTGGAGATTTGCATTCCATGTGTCATCGCCCCGTCCAACTCAAAGAGCCTAACGTAGGTAGGTGCTCAGAAGATGCAACGTCATGTCCCGAGGTTCCCTCCCGTGAACAGCCTCTCTTCGCACAGCCAGCCTCGACTCCCACAACGACACCACGGGTAACGACACCACGCATGACTGCCTCCACCTCCCAACCTTGAATAACGACATCTCACGCTAGCGCTCGAACGTTCTCTCTCGTCCCCGAGGCCAAAACATAACGAATAGAATAAAAGAAGAGACAGGGGTGATCAGAGGATAGCCGAGGCATCGAAGATTGAGTGAAGAAATAGAGAACGGGGCAGTCATGAATCGCCTCTTCGGCTCCAAGGCCAGCGCCCCCAAGCCCACCCTCAATGGCGCCATCGCCAGCATCGACACCCGCATCGCCTCCATCGACACCAAGCTCAAAGCCCTCAACGGCGAACTCTCCGCCTATCAAGACAAGCTATCGAAGATGCGCGACGGCCCCGGCAAGCAAGCGCTCAAGCAAAAGGCCCTCAAAGTCCTCCAGCGACGGAAAGCCTACGAAGCCGAAAAGGATAAACTAGAAGGCCAGGTGTGGAACATGGAACAAGCATCCAGTATGCAGGACAATCTCAAGAATGTCATGACGCAGGTCGACGCCATGCAGACAACCAACAAGGCGCTCAGGAAGCAGTACGGCAAGATTGACTTGGATAAGATTGAGAAGCTGCAGGATGAGATGGCGGACTTGATGGACGTGGGCAATGAGATCCAGGATAGCTTGGCTCGGAGCTATGATATACCGGAGGAGGTGGACGAGTCGGAGCTAGACGCTGAGCTGGAAGCGTTGGGGATGGAGCAGGAGTGGGAGAGGGAGATGGGTATGGGGAGTGGTGCCGTGCCGGGGTTTTTGCAGGACGAGATTGCGCCCGAGTTTGTGGATGAGCCGCCGCAAATGGAAGCTAAGGTCGGGGAGGCTGCTGGTTAAAAACATCTGCGGTAAATTGTTAAGATCAGTGTTGGTGTTGTCATTCGTTGATTCGCCTTGGATTGGATGGATATCTTACTCTTGCGCCATTGCCACAGCCACACCACAGAAAGCACGTCTGGTATGGAAATCAAAATCTTTCAAATCCAATAACAAGACGTAAAGCTATGTACGTTTCCACTCATATGTTCTGAACTGTACCAAGATCTTCCCCCTTGTGCGTACTCGGGAGCCCTTGATTTGAATGCTATTGGCTGCCTCCTTTCAATTCGCCTTGCCAACATAATTCGGGACGCGACAACGCCTCAACTTCTCAGACTTCTGCCCTTCCTTACGATGCAATAAGTAAATCGGTTGCGCAGTGTAGACGAACAAATACCAATGGATTCATGCCCCCTCTATCGTATATCGCCACGAAGACAAACCTCGACCATTTTCGCCGCTGAGGACTCGGAATTCGACTGTTGATTGAATCGGAGCTAAGAATTTCCCTCGCTCGATATGGTCTCGATGTCGTCGGTGGTAATTGGAGTAGTAGGGGGTTGATAGGACACGAGAGGGAAGGGTTGACTAGACCCCTCTAGTAGTTTTGAATGAGCTGCTGCGATGGAGGCGAAGGTCGTGGTTGGAAGGCTGTTACTTGATATGCAGATTACGTTACATAGAATTGCTAGGTGCTCCGTATTGTGGAGATGTCATGCATTCCCCTGTTTTGGGGTCGTTGCAACGAGTTCGCATTACGCGTATGTATGTACGGAGTATAAGCCAGTGAGCCGCTGCAGACTGCCAAAGGTGCAGACGTTGGGGAGGCAACGGATGCATAGGTACTCCGTAGTGCAACCGTTGAGTGGTCTGTGACCTGTCTAGTTTTGGCATGCAGTCATTCCCTGTTGAACTGGGCGACTCCTATGTACGTACATACCTCCTCAAAACGTCTGGCCACCTATCCCGAGACCCGGGGAGCCTTAGTGGTCATAAGTCATAACCGTCAAAATTGTCTATTCAACTGAGTAGATCATAAAACAATCGTAAGTCACACTGGCCATCTGCAAATTCATGGTCATTTTTAACCACAACACCATAGGTTACAACGATCATTGATCAAAAGCAACTGGTAACATGGAGCATAAAGAGGCAAACACGAAATGTGCGCCTCCGCTACGCGTCGCCGCACGATTTCTTCAGTTTTGCCTAATCATAAACTCAAACCATTGTAACTACCAGGCCGTCTTCGATCTTGATCAAAACTATCGTAGTTCATAAATGATTGTCACTGATGAAGAATATAGTCACCATGGCTAGCTTCAATCAGTATCAAGTCTATGACGATTTCATTCGTCCGGATGCCACTTTTAAGTGCTGGACGGCTCTTGTCGCCCAGGAATACTATGTATACCCTCCTGGGACATATCATGATCGTATGATATCCGCCTTACCCTCGCGGAGGCCTCGTTACAACTTACTTGCACACGGTGTCGGCGAACTGTTGGCAGTTGCAAAGGATGCCTTGGCACATCATATGTCTTTTCAAGACCAGGAGACAGGCTTGGCGTATCAAGATCCTGACCAGCCTCGTGGATGGTGGGCTCGATCAGCTTATGAGATCAGAGATACCCGCGGTGCCTGCGAAACTTCACCTTAGATGCCATTGCACAGCACCGTAAAACACACATCAAGGGCACCGTCAGCCGCACATAATGTGTGACCAACAAGAGAGCTTCTTTTCGAAGGGGCTGTGGACGTTGGGTCCGGTTCAAGCCTCAAGTCACTCGAGTTGGAATGTTTGTTCTTGTGGTGTTTTTATTGTAATTTGTGGTATATTGGAGATTGATACGCTACGGTGTTCTTGGGGTGGTTTATGTGGAGTTCAGAGAAAGTTTTGGACAATGAAAAAAGGGTTGTTATGTTGGTCTTGTTTTTCTTCACTGCCTTCATGATACCCAAGCAATCAACATTTGTTCATCTAGAAATCGAGTTGTCACTGTTCTTTATTCATGTTCCTCTTTGGGTTGTTGGCCGTGCTTCTTCGCTCCTGGCGTTTGCTTTTCCAAGCAAAGACATGATTCACATGAATGATCATTGATGATAATACAATTACAGATTGACGTGATCACTGATGCATCATGCCAAAGCATGACACGAATGAACCTTGGTCCCTTGATGTAACAAGCTACAACACCCTGTCCTTGGCACGTCCACTCGTGTTTCTGTCTTATATCAATGTCTGTATTAGACAAGACGAGTCGCAGTCACGCTCACGCTCACACGCCGTGCTCTTTGGACCTTGTTGTAATACCTGCAACCGGCGAGTGATTTTGGAACGGTGTCCCGACGGAACGACTGGCGGGCGTGTTCTTTGTGTAATAACCCAAGCTCGAAGCAGGTGGCTTGCGTTACAACGGGCCAAGGCTGACTGTTTGACCACAATACAAACCATTCAGGATCCCGCAATGACTTCAGTGAAATTCAGACGTGTTAGGGCCGTTTTGTATGCTATGTGGGCATGCACAGTTGTGTACTTTATGCCCTGGGCTAGTCGCCTCGACCAGTAATCCTTTAACGTCTTGAGACGGTTGAGTCATATCGCGGTCCGCGTGCCGCTAGCTACGCCCTACTAGTACTCATCGTCCGACCCTTCGACTAACACGCTGTATAACTCGTCGTAAGACTCGTCATCTAAGTCTTCGGCGTCGTGATCGCCGTACCACATAGATCGCTGGTCCCTATGTAACTCCCTGACTGTATAGCGCAGAAGTTCCGTTATATCCTGCGTGTCACCTCCTCGGCGAATGCGCCTGCATAGCTTGACGAGCCGATTGTGCGCAGATTTGGGCGGAAGAGCTTCCAACAGAAAGGTAGTCATCAGGCACTTGATGAGAAGAGGGTCCGGATCCTCGGGGGATATCACTGTAGCGTCGAGAGTGCCGAGTCTCACCTTGGAACCTTGGACTCCACTGTCCACCACGAAAACTCCTGCACGGACAAGCCAGAACAGACGGCGTTTCATCTCCTCGTCCCAAGGCCCGGTGAAGAGATCCACAGGCATCTGCACACGGGGATGAATGTCTATTGATCCCCATAGACTGTTTTGTAGGAAGAATTCTGGTATAGGCGAGAGCTGGAGAGCTCGCTCGTAGTCGGCCTCGAAGCAAGCGCGAGCATCGAACTTCCACGTTTTCTCTTCATGCTGACGGACATGCTGTAGATATCGGTCGCGGGCATGGACGTTCTTCTCGTACAAATCTCGTACGTCCGATCCTTCGTGTTCATAGTGCCGGTAGCATCTGCCTCGAGCGTATTTGTCTGCCCAAATCTGCTGGGCTTCGAGGATGAAGTCAATGTCCACCCAGGGCATTAACAGTAAGTCGGACTTGTGGGAAATGTCAGAAGGTGGACAAAGGAAGCAAGCGGCCCCAGTTATGATAGACTTTACCTGAAGGGAAGCGTCGCTCTTTCGGAACTTCCTGAACTGCGGTTCAGAAGCTTGGTGTGCTGAAATGCCGAAGCATTGGTCCCAAGTATCATGGAGCGCTTCCATGAACAACCGGAGAAGCGTGGCTTTCCCTGAAAGTTTGGCCCCTAGCAAAGGACTCGACCGAGGAAGAGCAAAATTCTTCGAGTACAAGAAGATGCTCTCGAGCAATTCTAGCGGCAGATTTTGCAGCGAGTGCGGACTGCGAGAGGAGCACCTGGCGTGTACCGATGCCCGAGTTGGTGCCATTGTCTCGCCATTACACGGGTCGTTCACGGCCAGATCGGGCGTGGTGGAGAAAGACCTTTCTCGTTTTCCCCTGGCCTGAGCTGGTGTATTTATCTCTTGGTCGGCTTTTTGGGTTTCTTGCATGCTTGAGACAGACCCGAACGTGATGAAGCCAGGGCGAGAGGGTACGATAGAAGCCAGCCTTGGTTGGTGTTGGGTGACCTGTGGACCGTGCTCTTGGAGCTTCCCGAATTTCTGGTCTGATCCTCGTCGATACAAGATAGCGGCGCGACTTTGCAGTTTTTACAAAACAAGTTGACAGACCGTGACTGCTAGACTTTTAACAGCCCGTTTGTAAGAGTAAGAGGTATGTTGCGGTGCGTAGGTAGGTAAAGTACACAATTTACACACATAAAAAACGCAGACCTTGCTCCACTTTCCGTCGCGTAAGTCGTGACGCCGCTGACGCGTCAATGCAGTCCACGATCTCGCCCTTTGATTGAAGATCTTCCGAACGGCGAAAGCATTTTAGACCACGCAATGCCGCATCAGCAATTGCCGCTTGCGTCTTACTTACAAGACATAAGCTCTTTCAGCAGGCAAATTTGCCATCTGGATCGCGGTTGACGACGAAACTTACCTCAGTCTTGTATGGGATCAAAAATTGGCTCACTCGCCAACATCGGGGCATGTCACCTCAAGGGCGAGGCCTCCTGTGTTGCACAAAAGAATGGACGCAGCCGTCTGGCCACTGTTTTGTGCTTTGTATACCCCTATATACCCTGCGATACACTCCCTAGCTGTCAATGCGATAGGCCTTACAGCTATACTCTGAAGTGGTATAGGGCCTGATCAGTAGTTACTGTTGCTCTTTTGCTCCTTGAAAGTTGGAGAAGGGGACCTGAAAGTTGTATCTTAATTTAGGTGCACATTTCATGGGGCTCGAATATGCGACTACGCGCTGTTGGGAAGTTGCAGGATTTTTATCCTCCCGGGCTCATAACTGTCGCACACTCGATGACATCGCAAAAGACATCGAGGTTTCCGAGCAAACGTCAGCCATAGACCAACTCACTCAAATTGTCTCACTCGCATTCCCTGGGGAAAATGAGACAATAGCTCTGCCATTCAACCCTACTACGGTGGACATTCAGCGAGCGGGGAGGGAAACATCAGAACCTCGAAGTCTTTTGCGATGTCATCGAGTGTGCGGGCTTGTAGCGCCTCGCTTTCCTCTGTTGAAGGGTTATAGAATATGTGTTCATTGAACGTCACATTCCTGGTGCTTATTAACTTCTCCAACAATGGTATCCAAATTCTGTAGATGTTGGATGCCTGGTGTCCAACGAGATAACCAATGTGTCCTCGTGGATGTGTTTTGTAGAAATGTCTGTTTGTATCGGCCTCCCTTTCCCGGTGCAACGGGTAAGCTCTACTCCATACAATCAAATACGTTTCATCCCACACTTTGTGCGACATCCTGCCCAAGCTCACGAAACATGTTATGCCACGCTTCAGACTGTAAATTAAAGACCTTCCGCACGATCTGAGAGCCAAGAATCCCGTGCGCCTCATGTTTTTATAACAAGTCGATCGCGGACGGCACCTCAAGGCAAGTGGCGTCATGCGTCGCAGAGCCGCGCAGGCTGCAGCGCCCCCATTCAAGCAGAATAGCATACCCGAAAAGGGCTCCAGGTCGCACTTAGGTATCGTGACATACCGCTCATCGCGTTCTCTGCGTTTTAATTGGGAAGGATGCGCCAGACCGTGTAAAGTCTTTCGGCGGTGCCGTTTCGATGACAGACGCACACCAACACGGGCCCCACGAAGCTGTTTTTTCCTGTTTCTCTACTCCTCGACGGACTGCCAGCCAAAAATTCGTTCTTTATAGCGGTACTCGGCGTCTGGAAAGTGGTGCTCACTAAATTGCCCGTCGCTATCCATCGCCCGGACTGCCTCCCGCAGGACTTCCCTCATATCCGGCGTGTCACCTCCCCGGTCGAGGCGGCTGCACACGTCGACAAGCCGTTTGTGCCCAACATCTTCCGGAAAGCCACCACGGAAGATCCAAGGGCCAATCAGGCAGTTTATGATGAGAGGGTCTGGTTCTTTGGCATAGATCAACGTAGTGTCAAGACAGGCCAGTCTTACCTTCCAGCCTAACTTCCTGAAGCCGCCAGTCACACTAGCTCCTGCACGGACGAGCCAGAATAGACGACGTTTCTTCTCCTCGTCCCAGGGCCCGGTGAGAAGATGCACGGGCGGGTGCACTTGGGGATGAACGTCCGGTGAACCCAATAGACAGCCAGCTAAGAAGATCCATGGAAGAGGCGGAAAGTGGAGAGCTCGCTCGTAATCGGCCTCGAAGCAAGCGCGAGCATCATACTTCCATGTCTTTTCTTCATGCTGGAGGGCATGCTGAATATATCGATCGCGAACGTGGACGTTCTTGCTGTACATTCCTTCTATGACCCTCCGTGCGGTCGTTTCGTTTTCATAGTGTCGGTACCATCTGCCTCGGGCATATTTATCTGCCCAAACCTGATGGGCTTCGAGGATGAAGTCAATGTCCACCCAGGGCATTGACAGTAGATCAGACTTGGGGAATGTCAGACAAAGGACAAGAAAGCAAGCGGGTCATGGTTCTTGCGCCAGTTGATCCTCCATAAGATAGGTAGACTTTACCTGGAGAGAGGGGTCGTCCGAGAGCCAACTCGTCCCGTTCGACTCCATTTCACACCATCTTTGTAACGGCATACCGAAGAGCATCTCCCAAGTGTTAAAAAATGCTACTCTGAACAACCGAAGAAGCGTAGCTCTCCCGGAAAGTTTGGCCCCTAACAAAGGACTCGAGCGAGGAAGAGCCAAAGTCTTTGAGTAGATGAGAATGCTCTCGAGCAGTTCTAGTGGCAGATTTTGCAGCGAGGGTCGCCGACGAGAGGAGCATCTGTCGTCTACCGATGCCATGGTCTGATTTATATTCTTCTGACTCTGCAGGTCGTCCCCGGCCATGTCAGACAAAGAACGTTTGGGGTTTCCTCCGCCTGAGCTGGCTCGCCCCTCGTTGTCTGGATGCATGGAAGTGCAGGACAAATCATGGTTCGAAATCAAGTTTCGTGTCCGGCAACTTGCAAGAGCTGAAGGAGCCCGACGACAAAAGTGGAGTGAAATGTGGACCGCACCTGGCGAGTCGCGACTAAAATCTTAGGTACCTGACCAGTGACCAGTGACCACTGACCAGTGACTACACGCTCAACGCCCTTTGATTGAAGCCATTGCTATTCACGCCTCGCACGAGGAATCGCGTCTTACATGCCAATTCGGCAGGCAAATTTGCCATTTGGATCGCGGTGACGAGAAGAATTTCCCGAGTCTTGTATGGGATGGGATCAAAAGATGGCTCAGTCATCAAGATTGGAGCATGTCGCCTCAAGGGCGAGGGCTCCTGCCCAAGCTCACGAAACGATGAACATGCAATGCCACGCTTTAGATATTGATGAATTAAGGAGCTTCTGACACAATTGGAGAACCAAGAAATATTCACGTCTCACGTTTCCATCAAGACAATCGCGGACGGCACCTCAAGGCAAGTAGCGTCATGCGTCGCAGAGCCGCGCAGGCTGCAGCGCTCCCATTCAAGCAGAACAGCATACCCGAAAAGGGCTCCAGATCGCACTTAGATATCGTGACATACCGCTCATTGCGTTCTCTGCGTTCTAATTAGGACGGGCGCGCCAGACCGCGTAATGTCTTTCGGAGGTGGCGTTTCGATGACAACACTCACCGAGTCACCGACACGGGTGACAGCCTCCATGAAGCTGTTTTCCTCCTCTTCCTCTGCTCTTCGACGAGCCGCTAGGCACTAGCTACATCTCACTCGGCCTGTGAAAAGCCGTGTTCACTGTTCAGTAGATTGCCGAACATCATTCATCGAGTTGTCTAAAAACCGCAGGATTTCCCTCACTTCCTCTGTGTCGCCTCCTCGGTTGATGCGGCGCCGCACGTCGACGAACCGTTTGTGGTCAACATGTCTCGGAAAGTTAAAGTAGATCCAACGGCCGATCAGGCAGATTGTGAGGAGAGGATCCGGTTCCTTGGCATAGATCACCGTAGCGTCAAGATAGGCCAGTCTCAACTTCCAATCTGGACGATTAGTATTGAAGGCCCTTGTCGGATCAAGTCCTGCACGGACGAGCCAGAATAGACGACGTTTCTTCTCCTCGTTCCAGGGCCCGGTGACAATATCCGGTGGCGGACGCACAAAGGGATGAATTTCCGGTGAGCCCCGTAGGCAACAGCCGTATATTAAGTTCACTAGAGTAAGCGGAATCTTGCAGGCTCGCTCGTAGTCAGCCTCGAAGCAAGATCGAGCATCAAACTTCCACGTTTTCTCTTTATGCTCACGGATATGCTGCAGGTATCGGTCGAGAGCATCGCCCTTCACATAAAACTGATCTAGTGCGGCCCATGCATCGTATTCGTAGTGTCGGTAGCGTCTGCCTCGAGCATATTTGTCTGCCCACATCTGCTGGGCTTCAAGGATGAAGTCAATGTCCACCCAGGGCAATGATAGTAGATCGGACTTGGGGGTATGCCAGAGGATGGTCGTGGTTCTTGCGCCGGGAAATTCTCCATAAGATTAACTTTACCTGGAGAGAGGAGTCGCCCTCAAACCTGCGCCCCACCCTCAACGTCAATTTCTTCAACTGATGTCGTGTAACACCAAAGAGTTGATCCCAAGTATCATGAAATCCTACCATGAACAACCGAAGAAGCGTAACTTTTGCGGAAAGTTTGGCCCCTAACAAAGGATTCGAACGAGGAAGAGCGAAATTTGTTGAGTACAAAAAAATTCTCTCGAGCAGTTCTAGTGGCAGATTTTGCAGCGAGGGCCGCAGACGAGAGGAGCACTTTTCGTGCACCGATGCCATGGTTTGTGTTGTTTCCTTGTGACTCCGCGGGTGGTCCACGGCCAAATCGGGCGCGGTGGACAAAGACCTTTGGCGGTTTGCTTCTGCCTGAACTGGCTCAATGTTCATCTCGGGCTGTGGAAGTCGCGTCATCTGCTCGGGCATTTTGGCATCTTGGATGCATGGAACTGATTCGGACATGACAGTCCGACGCGAATGCAGGACAAAATATGGTGGTAAGTTTTGTTTCGTGTCCGGCGAGAGTTGATGCTTCACCGAGGGGGTAAGCAGACAACACGTACGGAGTATAACCTACATATCTAGAAGGAATCCTTGCATCTCAGGAGCAATTTCTACTGGAGGAATGGAGTCTATCAAAAGCAACAATTCTCCCGAGGGTGAACATCACTGCAGGCTGTTTGTTCTTCCATCTTCGATGGCTTCGTGTACATAAACTCTTCATCTTTCCCCTCTTAGCCTAGGTCTAGGTCTTCACTGGTGTTCTTCACTGCGTCTTCACTACGTCTTCAGCTGAATTCCAGTCATGTCTTCTTCTCTCTTTTTTGAGTCTCGTTGACTCTCTCGTTTCTTGGTGTCCAGTGTACAGCATCATGTCTTCGATACTGGCACTATGTGATCCACTATTTCTCCTTCTCTTGTCTCCTATCATAGGTATGCCAGGTACCTATGCGAGTTGAGCTTGGCCCGTTGACTACGGAGAGGTACATTCTCAGTGTGCTCCGTGAATGAAGTCGATGTCCATCCTGGGCATCAACAGTAAATTGGACTTGAGGAAATGTCAGAAGATGGACAACGAAGCAAGCGGGCTGCGGCCCGCGGGCCGTGGCTCTTGCGCGAGAGGATGCCCCATGATCCATCAGATGAGATAGACTTTACCTGGAGAGAGACATCGCTCCTGGGCCGGTTCTTCATGTCTGAGCACCGGTGACCGAAGCTGACCTAATTTATTGAATTGCCAGAATATCGATCCCATGTATCATGAGACCCTATCATGGACAACCGAAGACGCGTCCACAGTTTTTCTGGAAAGTTTGGCCTCTCACGAAGCGTGAAGGACTCGAGCAAGGAATATCCAGATTCGTCGAGAACAGAGAAATTTTGTCGAGTAATTCTAAAGTCATATTTGCAGCGAGGGCTGACGGCGGGGGATCATCTGGCGCGTACCGATGCCACGGGCTGTTTTACTTTCTCGTGATTTCGAGTGGCGGAACGTTCGTCACAGATTCGAACAACACTTGCACCTCGGAGCACAGAGTGAACATCAAGTGAGTCGGGACTCGGGAGTGAGACGTGAGGGCGTAGGAGCAATATTGCAAGGGCTTCGCCGCGGGATTTATAGAAGCGACGGCGGACGGTCGCACCGCGTGAGTCAGAAGTGAGAGCGTACAAGCCAGAAGCGAAGGATCAGCAGTTTCCTGTTCCGGCGTATGTCCTACGAATCTGTGAATGATCCGTCGCAGAAGGGCCAGGGCCCGGAGAAGTATCATAAAAGCACTCTTCCTTGCGATAGGATTGCCTAGAGGCTAGGAATAGAATTCTGAATTACACAGTTCAAGAGGACGCTGGCAGCATGACATGCACCAATGACCACTCAAGGGACGCCCCTTTACAGAATCCTACACCACAAGAAGCACCCGGAGCTAGATAATCATAATCTCATTAATTAAGTATAAAGCAATAACGCCATTGAAACTATGCAGATACCCATCCATGTATGCCCTGAATTGTCCCTCCTCATCTTCCAACCTCAAGTTCCTCAGCATCAACCGCTTGTCCCGACTCTTGGACACCCTCCTCATGCATAGCCTCCGCGGTCCATATCTCTATATTCTCTTTACCCCCTTAGCCCCATATCGCACATCCCCCTCCCAAACCAACCCTTCTTCATGATGCACTCTGTAAAACATAAAAGAAGACACGATAGAACACAGCTCCCCCGTCAAACCATGAATCTCAGCCGTGCCTCAATCCCCCCTTCTCCCTTCTCCCCCCTTCACCAGTGCCACACCATGGAGCCATATCCAGAATATCCCTCTAGGCTCTGTCACACACCCCCCTCGAGGCTCAACCTCAACCTCATCCTCATACACAACCCTCTCCGCAAAAGTGCCCAATGCCCACCAAATTCAAGTCTATCCAAAAACAACAAACACACCTGTGACCTACAGGCCATCACCCACCGCGAATAAAAAAAGAAACCCCCCAGCAGTGCACACAATCAATCCACCGTCGCAAAAAACGAAGCCGTCTCCTCAAGCTCCCCATCCCCATTACAAAAATCCCACCCCACAATAACAGGTGCTTGGCTACAGCACACAATCTTGCGAGCATCAAACTGCAGCTTAAACACCCGCGCGGGGGGATTCTCCGACACAATATGCGGATGGTGCGATGCAATCGGCGCTCCCGCCGCGGCATGCACAAGCGGTAACAGAGCAGGCTGGGCAGATGCCGGCGCTGGACCTGGGAGATGGACAGAGAGAGACGCCGGGGCCGGGGCCGGGGCTGAGAAGGATGTCTGGTGGTGGTGGGGGGTTGTGTTTGTCGTCATCATGTAGGCGGAGGGTCCTGCGGGAGCTGAGGAGGTAGATGGCCCAGCGAGGGTTGGGAGTGGTAATGAAGTTTCCCCGGGGGTATGTCCGAGAGGTCTGTGTCCAAGGGGGTTGTTGGAGGGTTGGGAAGAGGGAGAGGCGGCTTCGCTGAGGATGGCGGATAATGAGGCTGGTGTGCGGGATTGTGAGGCTTGTGCTTGTGCTTGTGACTGGGCTTGTCCTGCTTGGGAGGAGACTAGCGATGCGATGACGACTTGGCGAAGCTCGGCGCGCTCGACGGGCGACTCCTTCATTTCGATGGCTGATTGTAGATAAGCGTGATGGCTGAGGAGGACTGGGAAGGACGTGAGGGCGCGTTCGAGAGTTTGGGGACCGGCTTGCACGACCCGGTCGATGAGATTGGTCCATGTTGCTACGGACGCTGAACTTCTTCCGTCTGGATCGGCAACGATTGGCCCAACAGGAATAGTAGTTTCGAGGGGTTGGTTCCGCGATTGTGATGAGCTTGCAATGGGCTGTGTTCCGGGAGGATGCCGAGGCAGACTGGCTTGAGATTGTCCGGGAAATAGCTGCGGTTGTGCTTGCGGATGCGGTGCTGAGGGCGCTGTGTTTCTTTGAGCTGCCGCTGCGGCTTCCTCCTGACGCAGGTGATGAGCCGGCTTCCAGACACCCTCCTTGTCCCGTCTCCAGATGATGATGCTCTGATCGTAGGAACCAGAGACGATGCGGCCATATTTTCGACCACCTCCACCGCCTGGCGGCACCTTGGCGCCGAATGCCTGCACGTCAACTGGTCTGGAGCTCCCAGCATTCGCTCGTCTCAGACGCCGATTCCTTCTCTCGCCATCGTGAGACACCTCACCAGCCTCAACGGCCTTGAAATACTCCGTGTCCACGGCCTTGGCATCCGCTTCATCTTCCAGCCTGCTGCAAGGCAAATCTCCGAAACCAGCTTGCACGGTTCTGACTAAATGGGCGTGTCCACGGAGCTGTGCAACCTTCAAGCCCGTTGGCGCGTCAAATATGCATACCTCGTAGTCGCTGCTCCCGCTCACGATCCGTCGTCCGTCAAACTCCACGCACGCAATACCTTTGTCGTGGGCAGGTATCGTCTGCGTGCAAACCTGGTCAGGCCAGTCCCAGACTTTGATGTGCCGATCACCCGATACAGACACAATCGTTCGTCCCAACACCTGGATTGCGTTTACAGCAGCCCCATGTCCCTCGAGCCGCCCGATCATGGTATACGGTTCCTTGACGGGCAACTCGAGTGCCAGATCCGGCTCGTAGCCATAACGCTTGACCGTCTTCGCGGCAGGATCAAACGCCCTATCGCCCATGTTGTAGCCGAGCTCGCCGAACCGAAGAGGTCGCCGATTAAAAATCTTGATGGTCTTGTCTTTCGACGACGTGACAAGAATCCGTTTGTCGAAGCGCACATTAAGAACGGACTCGCGATGTGCATTGGTGATAGACTGGACCAGTTCCCCAGTTGAGAATTTCCATACAAAGACGTTGGAATCACTGCTTCCTGATACAATGAGGTCTTCTTCTGGGCTCGCGTCAAATTGCAGACACAACACGGAGCCGCTGTGGCCGACTAGAGGCGGGCGTGCCAAGCGTTGAGTGCGAATGTTCCAAATGCGCATCGACTGATCCCTACTCCCGCTCACTAGATAATGAGCATCGAATTGCAATGTGTAGACGCATTCTTGGTGGCCTTCTTCGGGGTAGTTCGGATGTGGAAGCTGGAAGGTTGTGTATTTGCCTAGCTCCCAATTCGATTCCAGTCGGCGTCGCATGTTGTAGAGGTATTTCCAGTTTATGCGGTATTGTGTGTTGTTCACGTCCCAAGCCCACAGAGTTGATTTCATGGTGTGGTTCGAGCTGGCTGTCGGTAGTGATGGAGGCCAGGAAGGCTCTGGTGTGCCGCCGGGCTCCTTGCGCTTGACGCGCACCACGTCAGGTGAAGCGAAGCTTCTATCTACACTCTTGCCTTTTGCAACGGAGGAATTCGACATGAAGCGCATATCCATGGTGAGATCATTGCCGAGAGAGCGCGCGAGGGCCGCATGGCGGGATGACGGCCTGGGGCTGGCAAAGAGGCTGCCTATACCCAGGACTGCGCCGTCCTGCGGGCTGCTCTGCCGTCCAACGTCTGTCATTTGTACATCTTCATCGTCGGCCTTTGTAGCGTTTATTCTGGTACCTTGGCCATCATAGGATGCCGCGCTATCCGAGCGTCCTATCGAACGTCTCAACCCCGCGTTGATCTGGGCCTCGGCCGAGTCGATTTCACTTGAGATGGCTTTCCATCCCTCCAGGTAATATAATCTCTCCCATAGTTTCCGATCCAGCGCCAGCTCGTACCATTGCCTACACGTCCGGGCCACACAGACCAAAGACACAGGATCCAAGTAGCCAAGGACCTTGAGGCAGATCTCGGCAGGTAGGTACTGAACAAAGTCGATATACAGTCGAGGATTGAGGCGTTGTACTATTTCGGCAATGGCGGACGTGGGCAGGTTGTCGAGAAGCGTCAGGGTCAATTCTGGATGGCACCACAAAAACAAGTCAGCGACAATGTTGTCATGGAACACTTTGGAGTGCTTGATGCTAGACTCGGAGCCCCCGATTTGCGCTCACCCTTCTTGACAGACAACGGCAGAGCCAAAGCATTACTCGCCAACCACAGCTGCAAGTCGGCGGGCGATCGCAAGGCTGTCAAACTGATCGCTAAGCTCTGATGCACCGGAGGATTTAACGGATCCTCCGAGTAGCCCTCGTCCGGCTCGTGAATCGGAGTAAATGTATCCATGACGAGGCGTTGGCCGGCTTTTGTCATGGAGGAGGAGTGCGTCACAGGGTCAAGCCTTGGGAGAAGACGAAGGAAACAAAGGTCCAGCGCATGCAGCAAAGGCAGCGGAATGATCTGGTCACTCGAATACTTTTTGGGGAAGAATGCCGTTGGACGATGATGGCGATGCTCCCGGTAGATAGGTCGGTACTGTGGTTCTGTACAAGCTCGGATCGAAGTTTCGCGGGGCAGACAAGCTTCAGCCTCGCCCAACTCACGCAAAGACGATGGTCACTGCAGATGCTCACGCCACAAGCACATGAAGTAGGCCTATCGGCTATCAACCGAGCATTGATGCGAGCGAAGCGACAACGCCGGTGGGTCGAACTCCTCAACAGAGGCGCGCTTGGTGCTGATATTGCATTCGATGGGGTCAATTGGCGTTGTGATGTTTATCGTTCTGGAAAGGCTAACTGGGAATGATGGGCGAAGCTGGGCGCGAGTTGCACCACCAAAGCGGATTTTGCCGCCCATCTCGTTGCGCGCGTATGTATGTACCTAGGTACCTCTTACATAGCTGGTGTGGGCCCGTGGGGGAGAGGGCCGCGCGGATGTTGCTGGGCCCGGGACTTGAACACCATCACAAGCGGGCAAGCCGCGTTCAAGAAGACTATAGTTCGCAACGGCGGCAAATTTGTCTTGGCAAAAAGGACGAAATATGCGTGTCTTTTACATACTTGATCCAGCTAGACCAGCGCTGATGCTTTTTCTTTATTACCTATTTTCCAGCCTCGAGTCTGTTGCACTGTTGCGAGTCAACCCAGAGAAAGACTCTTGGCGGGCGACGGCCAGCCCGTCTATGCAAGTTCTCCCGTGGGAAGCGCAGCAACAAATGAAGGGGTGCTTGGCAAGTCGAACTGGGCGCATACCTCCGTTGGTGCTTGGGCTTCCATTGACGCGGCCAACCTGCAGGACTCGGAAAACCACTGTAATTAACTTCCAAGTTCTCGCCACATGCAGTCCACACACTCTAAATCTATGATGTCCCCCATCTGCAGCACATCACGAGCGAAACAAAAATCGCCAGCGAACAAGCACACCATTGAAAATAGTTCATAGTAAAACCAAAACAGAGAAGAGATCACAGCCATGAATGACCAGAATATGCCGGGCCGGCCTTCAAACCTCTCCGGCATTAGATTAGTCTCCTGGCGGCCTCGTACGTATAGCGCAGGCTCTCGTGTTTAGAGCACCGCGTGGCCCTTCCGGCGCGTGTTTTTCTTGGTTCCTTGGCAATCAGACCAAAACTCGGGAAACACCTCGCGATGTCGCAGACGCACACGGCATCCCAGGTGCAGGGCAACACCAAGAACACTGTACGCTCATTGCTATGTAGTATGCCAATTCTTCACCGTCAGGGATGAGACACGGAGATCCCGGCGGGTGGCCGCCTCGGGGTGACCTCACATTGGCCATTTCGTTACCAAATGCTGACTTTCGGGATGGTCCGATTCGTAGTCCGGACTCCGGGGGTTGCCTTTTTTTTGGTGCCGCCTGAATCGAGGCGGCCGTCGTGGCTGTTCTCTAGGTACTCGTAACTCTACTCTCTGAGTGTTGCGTCTTTTGGTGGTTGGGTATCGGAAGTTCACCGTCGTCAATGCTCACCCAATTGCCCACCTGGAGATAATGCAATCATCGGATACATAATATGTGTTGTACAATTGGATACACATGTGCCTGAAAGCCATTCCCTATTCTACAAAGATTCACGATATGTCGTTGGACGGTTGCGTCGCACATGCATTGAGGGCAAGACGGGATGAATGGAATGACGTAACGGAAAGTAATGTACACGAGTCATGCATGAATTTCATGCAAAACCATAAGCTTGAAGCGAGATCCCCATAACTACTGTACCTACCTACCTACTACATACATATCAAGATCTAGCAGTAGGTAGTACGGAGTAGATGCGCGACCCGGCTGGATGCATTGATGCCTATGTACATACTTAGGTAGGTAGCCAGACAATTTCAACTATACATGCATACTCCGTCAGTATGACAGCTTCGGAAATCGGGACACAATCAGATCTCGCTTGATTCATGGCCCGCTTACGAATCACGATCTGGTCAATGTCGCTGCTCAAGTCCACACCGGGCCCCGGGGGGCCAAATTTCCCGCGTCTGACTTTGGAGTCGTATAGCCATGTCCACGTGAGGCACTTCAACGGCAGATGGGTGCAATTGAACGTGTCAAAATATCTCAAGTTAGGTACTGGTTCATGATCTTTCTCTTGCGCCCTTTCTCCGCAAATGCGTAAAAGAAGCGCCAGCGATCCACCATCAACTTTTCGCGTCCCACCAGTCGGAATCTGAAGCGGGGCATGTGAGGGGCGGTTGGTGGTCAGTGGTCAACTTCGGCATTGCTTGTCGAATATCTCCGCCGCCAGCCTTCGGGCAACTTAGCGGTTGGTTGGAGATGGAGATTGGTACCTATCAGCTGACCCTGACGGACACTCCAGACTCCAGAGCTGCAGAGAATTATTCGAAGTACTTGGCACGAAGGAGGCCAACGAGGAGGCATTGCCTTTTTTTTTCCACAGCTTGGTGTGCAGGCATTTCGACTTGTCCGCGCATTGGCATGAAATCATCGTGCTGTTGATTTACACACTGGATAAATCCGTATACGCATGACAGATCCGGTGCGACTCGGGAAACCACATGCTACTCTCCATCTGGCCGTCTTACGAGTTACAAGTTACAACCACGTCGTGTTTTGTGAGCCCATTAGCCTTATCGAGATCGACCGCCCGCTTTGACTTTGACTGAGTCCGGCGCATCGTGTCTCGGTACTTCTGTACCCAGCTTCCATGTGAATATCGCTAGAGCACGCGAAATCGCGAGACCGCCATGTATATACGTATGTGAATACGGAGTATGGTAATCATCTAATCCATTGAGTATGTATCGGAATTGCCGCCCAGCGGCGATGGCAAAGCAGCTTGGCCCTCGGACACACCCGTCCTGCCCGTTACCCCCCCATAAAATGGCCTTGACTTGGGACCGGAACAAAGGAGGCAATCTGTGCGAATCCCGGGCCTTGACAGCGGGAGCTTTTTGAGCGGGCACTGGACCAGTGGACAGGCGATTTGGCGTGGCGTGGCGGTCTAGGGATAATCCACCCATCATTTGGCTTGATAGACACGGGAGCCGATGTGCTGCATGCACATGGTGCCTGTGATGCGATGCGATGGCGAGTCGTCACTGAACCTTGCGTCGCGTCATCAGACGCAGGGGAGACGAGCCTTATTTTCTTTTGTGCAGAGAAAAGGGGGGAGCGGACAGGGCCGATGTCAGCGATACACAGGCTACACAGCAGCGATTGGCTCCATGTTCATCTCATACGTACCTACATACAGCATGTCGCACAAAAGAAGGGGCGAAGAAAGAAAAGGTGTTCTTCTGATCCCAAATGGTACATACGGACGCGGTGCTGACGGCCGTCAAGACTCAGAGCAAGGGGTTACCGTTCATCAAGGAGTTTAATATAAAGGGTCCAATGGCTCCAATTCCAAAGCTCCGAAGGGTCGAAAAAAAGTGCCGCAAAAAACAAAAAAAAGTGACAGAAGGAGGCTGATGTTTTATTAGGTACCGCCACAGACGGTTGATGCAGCCAATTCGGGAGGCCAACTGCTCAGTGCTGCCTGTGCTCCGTAGTCGTACGTACAGACAGGTACAGAGTGAAGCTTCTTTTCGCAAGTTTGGGCCTTGGCTTCACTACCTCCTATTCCTATTAACGTCCAGTGGCCGCCTCCTCGTGCGACGCCCCACGTAACTCGCGTTCAGAGTTCCCTCCACACCAGAGAAGAAAGAAAGCCTTGCAGTTTGCTTCGAGCCCTCGCTTGCCAGATGGATCGTAGCCGTTTCATTCCAAAATACGTAGTACCGAGTTTGCACATGGCCTCTGCCCGGCTTCAATTCGTGATGGCCATGCTTATTACGGAGTATGTAGGTTGACGATATGCACATCAAGTACCTACATACCTACATGAATTGGCGAGCCGTTGCTGGAAGTTTCCCGCGGGACGAGACGCGACGCAGCGGCCAGCCACCGAAACACACTTGGCTCCGGCCAGGGAAGGGGTTGTGGTTTGGGCCCAGATGGAGTCCGTCCCATTATCCATGTCCTTGTCGATGCTGATCGCGATTCTGAGCTGTGGACATGTTAATGTTTGCATGATGTTCGCAAGCACCCAACCACGCAGCGCAATCCAACAAGTCAGCCACTTCGCTTCCTTATCCGCGGGTCTCTCACTACCGCGCCGTGCTGTTGGTTCATGCGTCAAAGAATCAATGGGCCTTTTGGCGCCCCTTTCCAGGCTTTCCTTGCCTTCCTGAGTCCTCTTACATGTTACGCACTTTGCTTCCCCTTTCCTGCCCCTTTCCTGCCCCTTCATGCCCCCTACCTTCCCCTCCCTTGCCTTGCCTTTCCCCTCCACCTTCCTTCCCCCTTCCTTCCCGATAAGCTGCTTCTTCCATGTCAGGTAAGGGAGCCATTAGTAAGCGAGTCTACGTATGTGTGTTTCAGTCCCCATCTTTGCCAGGTTCTCTTCTTGCTGTTCTTGTTGCGCACGCTTGACATTGGCCCAGCAGGACATTTGGGGAGCAGGACTATTCCAATGCTTGAGAATGTCCGTCGGCGTGTGCAGCTGCTCTGTGTGCTTTTGCTGTTGTGATTCGCTCGCACCCATCGGGCGGGTGACAGCCCTGGTGAACAATATGCAATTGCAGGCTGTCTAGCGTCTTGCCCCAGAGACAGCCTACGGGTCTATGTACCTAGAGGACCGGCGGCCCCAGGCGCTGCCAGCCGTACCAGAGGCTGCTCCGTGCTTGCTTTGCGTGCGCGGGTCAGTCACTGCAGGCTGCTTGACTCCAGGCACTATGACACGATCACAATCAGACTTTAGCCCTCTCTGTTGTGTTTTGCCCTCGATCGCTCCTTCCATCATCACTGATCAGACCACAACGCGCAGTGATTCTGAGGCTTGCCAGAACTTGCCAAGTTGCCAGACATTACATGTGTCAGTGGGCTGCCAGCCTGCCACAATCCGGCTCGTAGCCAGCTGCCAGCTGCCCCCACGTCCCGTGCCCATTCTCTCGATGCGCAAACCCATGCGGACCCACTAGTATTCGGGCTACCGGCCCCATGCACCCCGGGAAGGCGCCACAGGCTACGAGGAGGACGAACGATGGTGAGTCCTGAGTCCGGACTGCCCATCGCCGTTCTGCCCATTGAGTCAAACGCCCGATCCTTCGAGCTAATAAGCCGTCTCACTGTTCTACGCGAGTCCTGCTCGTGCCGCCTGAACGGCCTGAACGGGCCAACGGTGCTAAGCAGCCCCCAAACGACGCCTGCACTTGGTAGTAGGTACACCTGGTACACCTGGTACACTTGGAGAGCGCACGGTCCGAATGCACGTTCACCTCGACTGCTTGATTGATCGCCTGCCTTCCACTCCATCAACCCCCCATTGTTTGGTTGTTTGGTCCGAGTCCCTCCGCCACATACTGCTTGCCGCTGAAGGGCCTCTATCCTGCATCCATCTTTGTTTCGACATTATACACTGAGATAGACGATTGTGACGACTTCTCCCCCAATTCTACTCGCATCGTTGTGCCGCGGCCCGGACGCCCAATAGCCAACTGCCCAACTCGTCCTTCGTCTACGCAATCTTACCGTTCGTCGTTTCCCGTTTCTTCAGTTTCGCAGTCCACACCGACCGCAATCAACAGGCGATTGTACGACCTATTTCACGGCTCTCACTCCGAATTGCATCTCAGAGAACAACACAGCCGGCTCACGTGTTTAGCATTGCCTTCTCTCGAATGACGCGACTGGATCTGCCCATCTGAGACCGTTCCAAGCTAGAAAGGAGAGGGCTTCACAACGCTCCCACGAGTCGAACGAGAGGATAAGGCTCTTCTTATCGCTCGCATTCCGCACGCCATTACGTCCTGCCACTCCAACATCGAGAAACATTATTCGTGGCCATTCATCGTTTAGGTCACTAACGGCGAGCTCTTTCCCCCCGGGGACCCCTTACCATCCTCGTCATCGCATGCCCTGCACTTGATATGGCCCATGCTCCCCTCCTTCGAAACAATACCGCTCCGGTTTTTGAGTCCACACAGAGCAGCTTCAAAAGCATGTTCCAGACGAAAATGGTAGGCGGCGCGCCCCGCGGCAGTCAGCTGTCGGGCTCGACCGCCTATGCTGGCTCATCAAATACGTCGCTGGGTTCGTTGTCTAGCGCAGCAACAGCCGTGCCGGGTTCAAACGGCGGACCCGTCATGGCCACGACGAATATCATCAATCAGAAAGCCGACGCTTCGCGGTCTCTTTATCAGATATGTCTCTCTCTCGGGCAACGATTGCGCAGAGTGCCAGATTTCGCCCCATATCTCGAGCAGCTCGACCCCTTGGATCCGGTTGATCCATTATGGAACCTCTTTCGCACGGGATACCCTCTCCTCACCATATACAACTCGCTGCAGCCGACTGAACCTCTTAAAGTGGAAGACCCGAATGCCTCTGAGTCGAAGAAGTCCAAAATCGCCATTTTTAAATTTGTGCAGGCATGCATGAAGGAACTGCAGGTACCACCGGCACAGAGCTTCGTCATCACCGATTTGATGGGCAACGACACCAGCGGGTTTGTCAAGGTGACACAGGTTGTGAACTATGTGCTAGATTCGGCAGAGAGGCGTGGCCTTCTGCTTCAGCTACAGCCATATCCTGAGGAGGAGCCTGCGGCCACCATAGTACAAGCGAAAATGAGCCACCGAGACCACGTCATCAAAGAGATGCTCGACACCGAACGAAAGTACGTGCAAGATTTGGAGAACTTGCATGACCTGAAAACCACTTTGGAGGGCAGGAATCTCCCGGGAGATGTCATGCACCAGATTTTCTTCAATATCAACGCCATTCTGGATCTCCAACGACGGTTTCTCATCCGGATGGAAACGACGCTCTCCATGCCAAAAGCCGTACAAAGATGGGGTGCGCCATTTACTTTCTATGAAGAGTCGTTCCAATTATACAACTCCTTCATCGCCAATCAGCGCAAGGCTGCCCATGTTGCATCACTAGTATTCGACCAAATCCATCAATCTGGTCATCCTGTCGCAACAGATCTCAACACCTTGGACGGCTTCTTGTTAAAACCGATGCAGCGACTGGTCAAGTACCCCCTTTTGCTGAGGGACTTGGCCAGAAATACCGAGGATCCCGACATTCAAAACGATCTCTGGGCTGGAGTCGACGCCGCTGAACGAATCTTGAAAAGGTCCAACGAAGCCGTGGACCGTGACATGCTCGACGAGACCTTGGAAGAACTCATGTTGCGAGTTGATGATTGGAAGGCTCTCAAGGTAGAAACATTTGGGAAGCTCATGATGCACGGCCAGCACATCGTCATCACCGCAAAGAATGATCAAGAAAAAGATGTAGGTCCGGGAGCGATTGTTTCCCCCCTCCGCTTCCAAAAGAAACGTCTAATCTGACTCTTGCAAAGCGTAATCCTAATGTCCGCCCCTGCCAGTACGAAATCTATCTTTTCGAGAGTATCTTGCTTTGCTGCAAGGACGCCTCGGGGAAGAAAGACAAGACGCGATCGACAAGCTCGAAAATCAATCCTCATACCAAGACCAAGACTACCAAGCTTCAGCTAAAGGGACGGATTTTCATGACTAATGTGACTGATATCGTGTCCCTCTCTAAACCTGGTAAGAACCCGTCAAGTTGCCGTGTGGAAATAAATGAAGAAGATGCCGAAGAATATGAAATAGCACTATTGCAAGCTTGGAACGTTCGGTGTTTTGGCAAGGCCTTATTTCAATTATGCGCCAATTTGCGGTCCAGTTCAATGCCTTGGCGAGATTTCAAAAGAAGCCATATCGAACGTACCCTGCTTGCAATGGTGATATTTCCTATTTTCCGTCATCTTGTTTCCCCACCATATCAACATCTCCCGTCAATTTCCAAGCTGCCCCTAACAAGATTCGTGCAGGTTCCCACAGCGTTCAAATTTGGTGGAGAGGCGATCCGGGCGTGGAGAACTTCACGATCAAGTTCCTCCATGAGGAGTTGATGCGAAAATGGGCCGTGTGTTTGGAGGCGCAACGAAAAGAGAATGCTCCTCGCTATTCCCAAAGCCACGATTCGATCGTCAATGACTTTGCTTGGACACGAGACCATGCTGCTGGGCTTGAAAATCCTTACCTTCAGCAAGAGGAGGATGACGACGACTACGGGACGAGCACGACCGCCTCTCAATATTCGGTGCCGCGAACCTCTTCAAACAGCAGTCTGCGGCAAAGGTCCGCTACGGGAGAGAGCACGCAGTCGCTTGCTGGCATCGCCAGGGCACCGCCTCCGCGAATTCCTCTGCCCTTGCCTCCCACCTCCCTCAGTCTGCAAACGCAAAGCAGCGGGGCTCCTTCGCCAGGCTCTCGATTCGCAGACAGCTATTTCTCGCCAGTTGCCGAGTCTCCGGCGTCTTCGAGGACAAGCACCACGAGTGGTATATTTCCCGGTCCCGCGTGCCAACCTCTCAAGACAGGAATGCCACAGTCGGTCTGGGACGACCCACGATATGCTCCCGGCCATATGCCTCGGGCTCCATCTCGGGATGGGCCCTCACCGATGCCTTATGGCATGAACGGTAGCAAAAACCCTCGTGGTCCTTCTCTTCCAGTCATGGCGACTCACAGCCAAACCGCGGCACAGCAGCAGCAGCAGCAGAGAAGCCGATCGTACAGTACGCCAGATGCCAACGTAGCAGGCGTCGCTCGTCAGCGCCATCCCAGTCAGAGCCACATCCCGGCAGTACCAGGCATTCCCCAACACCTGCACGCAGCTTACGACGGCAACGCTTCTCGCTCTCAAGCAGGGACCCCTCGCAACGAGCTTCCAATTCGGACCAGCACGCAAAGCCCCGGGGCTCAGCGCATGCACCAACATTCTGGCAGTCTTGGAGGCAACCTGTCGCATTTGGCTGGGCAGCCTATCTACTCGCGTGGCACTACGCCCGGTCCGACTGGAGGTAATTCGCTCCGGGTTGACTCCGCCGCCGCAAACTCCCGTACTGTCACTCCTTCCATGGGTACCGGTAACAGCGTTCCGCCGACGAGCAATTCCCTGGCGAGTCCGGATATGCCTATGCCGACTCAGCTCAAAGTCCGGGTGAACTGCGAGAGCGGAACCTACGTCACGCTTGTGGTAGCGTGTAATATCACGTACCAGTCGCTCATTGACCGGATTGACGCCAAGCTTGCGCGGTTCATGCCCAGCAGCATTGGCAAGGGTATGCTGAAGCTGCGCTATCGTGACGAGGACGGAGATTTCGTCACTATCCAGAGCGATGACGACATCCAGATCGCCTTCATGGAATGGCTCGAGGGTACCAAAGCCCTGATTCCCGGTGGTGTTGGGGAGATAGAACTCTTCTGCATCGGCGAGGGCCAATGATGGGCTGTGCGTACACCACCATCACCGGCACGCGACTTGTACTTTGGGCGGTGACGGTTCTTCTTTCTTTTCTTCTTTTCTTTTGGAACTTCTGGCCAGGCCGTTCTGCCCGCCATTCGTCTGCTCTGCCACTAAAATACCCTACCTCTCTTTCCTTTGTTTAAACGTTACTATGGCACATTACCGCAAGATGAGCCATTCGTCGGGATCTCATTTTGGTCCTACATCAGCTGCCATTGCATAGACACGACATGTAGCGACCTGCATTTCTTTGAGTGGCCGGTGACCGGGAATTCACTTTTTTTACTTATTTGACGCCAACTTGTACAGCAGTCAGTCATTGCGTCATGCCTGAAAGCAAGCAGTCCGAATACCTCTTTTGCCTACCAAGGTGCATCGAAAGCCGTCGTCTCCGCTGTTTCTGCACGACCACCGGCCTGAATAAAGGTAAATTGCTACCATGGCAAAGCGAGTCAAGTCTGCATCTTCTAGCTTTCTCACATGGGCAAACTGCTCTCTTCTCTTTCCTTTTCACTTTCATCTCCATTTCCTATTTTTCTTCCTTCTTATATTTCTTATATACTTGTAACGGACATCATCTTGTGGCAGGCGCTCTTGAAAGGGTGTGAAGCCACTGATCTGGAGGCTGGCGTTTTTTCATTTTCACTCTTTTCTGTACCTTTGTTTTGTATTGGAGAAGAATACTCGGACTAGACGCTCCTTTTTTTTCCTTTTCCTGCTCTTCCCTCACCCATTTTTTGCCCTGTCGTGTTGTCTTGGAATCATTATATACGTCAGACCCTTGTGGAGCGGAACTTGACCCTCACGGTGAGGACTTGGATTTTGTATTGGTTGCAAAGCCACAGATAGACATTGACGCGGAAGAAAGCGGTTTTCTCGATTCTGAGTTGCTTTCACGAGGCTGAAACAGGATCCGTTGAGCGAATGATGAGAACTTTGATCTGGACGCGATAGGGGATGGAGGTCTGCTTTAGACCTGCGGCGAGTTGTTACGCGTGATACATGTCGAGCTCAACGGTCTGTTTGGGAGTTGACGACAATTAAGTATATAGGCGAGAAGAGAAATTTCATTCAAAGCTGCCTTTTATGCTCAACGTGAACCAAGTAGTGCTCTTCATCACACTGTGACACCTCCCCATGTAGTACAGTAAAAGTACAATCCAGGAGATTTCCTTGACATGGAGCTCAAGTCTAAACGAAGCCAAAAAAAAAAAAGAGAACCTGTAAACCACGCCGCACCAACGCCTGAAAATGGTACATACATCCCCGCTAGCCCCCTGATTCCCTGAATCCATTTTCTTTGTCTCCCTCTCACGTCCCATCCACACAGCTCATTCTATCCCTCCGCCGCACCCATACACAGGTGCACCTCCGAAGGTAAATCCCCCCCCGAAAGAATCACTTGTACTTCGCCGGACTCAAAACATGCTTCTTCATCCTCCCCAGGTGGTAGTTGATCGTACTCGGCGGTGGAGGCGGTGGCTTCGGCCCATCCATACATTTCCGTAGCTGGGTCTCGATGTGCGCGCACCCAGCGGAGTTTTGGCCAGCGGAGGCCCAGCATGCTGAGAGGGGGGTGGGAGTAGGGAGGTTAGCGATCTGTCGTAGCGAATAACAACTTGGGTGTTTTGCTTGCGTCTTTGCGTACGTATTGCCTGCATATGTGTGGGTGTGTGTGTGTGTGTGTGTGTGTAAAATCGTGGGTTCCATGACAAAACATACATTTCAAGCCATAACGGAAGAGCCAGAAAATATGGGATGGAAGGGCGTTTTTTTTGCAAACTCGTGGGAAAGGAAAGCGCAGACTTACCGAGGACGTTGGACATGATTGCTATGCATGGGTTTTCAACCTGTCGCTTTGGATCCTTCACGCGGAGGACCTTGAGAGGTGGGAGGCGGATGGGCTTGTGGCCGGGCATTGCTGCGGTGGATGCGGATCTGAAGACTTGAAGGAGCGGCGTTGTTGGTCTTGTTGCTGAGACTGGGATGCGATGTCGTCGTGATGCGACTGTCATCTTCTTTTGGGGAGGGATTGGAGTTTGCGACTGGATCACGTGAGTGGCATGGCATTGAGTCACGTGATGAAGACTGTGGGGGCTGGTTTTGGCGATAGCATATCGATCTACGACGATTGACCTAGCAGGATCATCGACATGATGTAATCGTGGCACACGGTCGAACCACGGCGAGACGACGACTTCATCAATGCGTTTCAGGCGACAAGGCCCATTGTTATCAATCATGACATTGGCGATTGATGGATGCAAAGTCCCTATCCGAGTATTACTAGACGGAGGTCGCAGCCTTCCTGTGTTTCCATTGTCCACCGCCAGAAAAAGCTCACACCCTCATGCGGAAAACGACTTGCAAGGAGACGCTGTATGCCTTCTATGATGTAGCCGACGAAACGGGGAAGGACCAATTCTTCGAATGGCAGAAAACCAGGAGTGGAAGACAGACAGCATCTAGATGCAAGTATGGATTATTCGAGGACATCGTTATTGATAAACTCCCCAGCCACTTTCCAAGCCCTGATGAATCACATTTCCACGAGTTTCTTGACGCCGGGTATTGGTGCGGCTGAGAAGGCGTCTTCTAAGGAGTCGAAGGCTCCCTGCATTTCCGGCGTCCAACACCACACTTTGCGGTAAAGCTTGATAGAGTAGGTCAGAGGCTTTTCGATTTTCGAGAAGTCTTGGATGACACGGCGATAAAAAATTTGAGAATCCGATAAACTTTTGCACGTCTTTCAAGGACGACGACGAAGCTGCCCACAACTGAAAAAAACGAGTTCTTTTCGGCGGTCACTATCAAGTTGAGTTGTACTTCGATAGCTTTCGCAGTACTTCCTTGACCAGCGCACCAGGCTCGTCCATAGTCGGGGCATCGATGAGTTACGTCGTCGCTGTACACCAGAACGCCGGCGTCGAGAAGGTCGTGGAAAATGTGATTCATCAGGGCTTGGAGAGTGGCTGGGGGACTTCATCACTCCGAAAGGCATCACGATGTACTCGAATGATCCATACTTGCGTCTGAATGCTGTCTTCCACCCCCGACCTTCTGCCATTCGAATCAAGTCAAACTCGGACTTGAGCGTCAATCTTGGTGAAGTCTCGAGCTCCCTGTAGGCTGTAAGTGGTCTTGCATTTCTTGAAGCAACGATAGGGTGCTCACTAGCACCGTAGTTTTGTTGATTCCACGGTAGTCGACCACAGGTTGAAGAGGGTCTTCAGGGTCCTTCTTTTCGGCGAAAACCAAGGGCGCTCGCTAAGCAGAGAGCAGTAGACTTGCGGATTCGACCAGATTTGAGCATCGAGTCTAGTCAAGGCTCAGGAGCGGCCATTCACCGGACACTTATCCCGTACAACGGGGCCAGAAGGCGGTGTTTGCCCTTCAATCAAGTCAATCTTTTGGTCCCAAGGTTGGTGATGCCGCATCGCTCATGAATTGGAATTCCCTCCTTGAACTTGTCTGGAATGGCGGCACGTAAGCCTTCCAAAGTCGCTTTGGTTGCTGAAATCCGACTCCGTGAGGGTTTGCTGAGGCTTTTCAGACTGTGAACAATTTTCGCGACAACGCTGCCAAGAGAAAACAATGCGCCCCGAAACCTTGTCGAACAGATTGACAGGCTGGTTTTCTGCCTCCACTAATCGGGAAGAATGGCGTCACAGTCGGAAAGCTTGCTTATCTCGAGTGAAACTTTGGCTTCTCAATTGCCGACAGGCACCCTGGTTTCAAGAGCTAGGAAGCTGTAACTTCGTCATGACTCATTGACATTTCACCAGCAAGTATCTCGGGGACCGATCGAAACTGGCCACGCTGCATTACATTTGACTCATAACACGAGATTCCTTTTCTCAAGCGTCTGTCTTCCGCCCCATAGGATACCGACAGCCCGATCACCTGAAGGCAGAGGGAGCGTTCAGACTGAGGGCATTTAAAATAAGGCAACGACGAGAAGACCCGTCCTACAGGCCGAAGTGATGGAACTTTCCGGCCAAGAGGGGTTCATTCCTCTCCTAGAAAGCCAAGATGGGCTGAAACTTGAAAGAAACCCCGGGAGAAGCCGCCGGCCGGCTCGTAAAAATAAGGCAGTGGGCATGAGAAGAAGAGCAATATCATACCGGCCACACTTCACGCATATGTATTATCAAGTGTTGGCGATCTGGCTCACTTTCTAGCTTGTGAATGAAACACACGAATATTCACTTGTGTCTTATTTGCATGCATGCTTTGTTTGATCATTTATTGGTTGTGCTGTTTTCTCCCGACATCTGCTGAAGGAAAGTAAAAAAAAATGAATAGACAAGGGGCGTGCGCCGTGAAAAATAAAGTGAAAGAATGCTCCTGCTAACAAGTCAAAGAACGCCAACTCCGAAGCAACTCGCTGTCATGGCTATCATACTCTGCCCCTATGACTCGGGCTGACGAGGAATCTGATTATCCTAGCTCTGTAAATGCACTGTTCCTCGTTCCTCCTGTAGACTGTTGCTCATAGAACTGCTCTTGATGGCTGTCTTCCATCTTTCTCTCAGTCTCTTTCCCTTGCTCATGCCGAACATCGCTCAAAATGCCTCCTCATGCTCCCCTCTTCCCCATTCGCAGCCTGCCCAAGACAGTCCAACTTCTTCTTGGCCACTTATAGCTGCCGTCTCAGCTTATCCTCTTTCGTCAACCACTCAATCTCATGCTCTGGCAGACCGCGCACAGCGGCCCTTCTGTCTTCTGCGCCTCCAGGCTCCTCTCCAGACTCCAATATCCAGGCGACATAGTCGTAAAACTTCCAAGGCCTGTCCATGCGCATTACACTGGACACAATATTTTAACCGCGCGGGCCCAATACTTGCCCTTGAACTTATCGAATAAATCCCGCTTGCTTCCACCTTCCAGAGGCCACACCTTTCTAGACCTTCCAGATCGTTTTTCCCTTTCGACTTCGCCTCCCTCCAGTCCCAGAGAGAAAGGAAAAATAGGAATGGCGCAGAAAGAATCTAGACAATCTCTCTCGCGTCTTCATAGATCCTTCCTTGGTCGACGTCCCGCTGAGAGCTCAGACTGTCGAGGATGATCATTCTCTCATGTGTTGGAAAATTGACAAAATTATGCACCAACCAGACGTTGAAATGTAGTTCGAGAGCAAAACACTTGCACACGAAGAAACACTTTTGTATGAAGATGGGGACGGGAGGAAGGCTAGAAAGGATGGGAAGGCTAGAAAGCTCAGGAAGGCTAGGAAGTTCAGGAAGGCTAGGGAGGCTAGGAAGGCTAGGAAGGTTGGTGAGGCCAGGGAGCTCAGGAAGCTCAGAAAGTTCGGGAATCCCAGGAATCTGGATATTGAGAATTGTGTTGTCTCGCGGAGGTTGGCTGTTATGTAGAGGTAAGATCGTGCTTTCATCGCGGCCGATGACACGGGTGATGAGGTACTTCAAGAGCGTCAACCTCATAGTTGCTGCTTGCAAAGGCGTTTTTTTGGCGTCACGTGGACGAGGCAAGAAAACTGGTTTGTGTTTGTGTTAGTTCCAGTGTTCTCGAAAAGTTGATGTGAAGGTGCGTGTGTGTCTCCGTGTCTCTGTTTCTCTCGGTATGTGTGTGTGTTTGTGTGTCGATGAGATGAGAAGAAGCAGAGAATCCAAAATGTGCGAGAGGGAGAGATAAGAAGAACACAGACATTAATACAGTCCAGCCCGTGAAAGATTTTCTTTTGACCACGGTTTCCTAATGATTTTGATGTCATTTTTGCTGATTATACTTTCGTGGCCCTCTGCCACCGCCGGTGCTGTACGGGCTTAGCAGACGCCGGGACGCCCTGGCCCCCCATGGCGCGACGTGAATACAGGCTGAGCCCTGGTAAATGGGCCAGCGATGTTGAAGAGTAGCTCGCAATAAATCAACATTCTTCTTTATGGTCCTGGTCAGTACAGGAGTCCTGCATAATAATGACCGCATTGATGGGACCGCTGGGAATTGAAGTCATTTTTATCGATCTGGAGAGGCAAAAGATGGGAAGTTGGGAACTTTGAAAGGGAACAGAAGTAGTTGTCTCGAGAGGCAAGAGATGGAAACTTTGAAAAGGAACCAGAAGTAGATAAACTAGAAAAGTGTGCGACGGAGAGTAATAGGATCCAGCTGTGCCAGCTGTGGCAGCGGCAGCGCACCTTCCGTGTCTGCCTATTCGATTTCGTGTAATGGCCCATGCGTCCTTCTTTTAGGGGACTTTGCCCAATTGACAATTACCGCCAGTGTTTGACTGTGACACGTGAGAGCCGGGAGTGCAACATATGACAAGAATAGTACGAAAGAGGTGGTTTTAGCAGGAACAGTGTCGATGAGGTGAACGCTTCATTGTTCATATGCCGTGGGCGTGTTCTGCAAACTAGACTGGCACGCACATCTGTATAACCAAAGTAGGCACGTGACAATGAACGCCAAATGTGCCCTTTCAATACAATATGTACTGACCATTGGAACAAACTCCCTCCGTAGATAGGCAGTAGAGTTTGGCGCCATTTCGCAAGGCACACGTGGCCCATGTCGACACAGCGCGTGGCGCCGCCCACGCCCATTCATCATCCATTGGACAGGCAGTCTAGCTGTGCAAGTCAACCTATGGCGCTTTTCCTATGAAAGTAGTATTAAAGCCGGGTCATGCAAAGAAGTACCTAGTTGTTGCCGGGAGGCTTCGAGCCTTCGCGGGTGCTGGTACAACGCTGCAGGGTGCTATGGTGGGCGCCTCTGCGAGACAGGGTCGCCAGGGAAGGTGCAGTTTTACTGCTGCATCGAATAAGATCTCCAACAACTGTGGAAGTAGGTCGCACGGGGGCACTTGACATCGCCACAGCAACGTGCGTTCAGCTTTTCATCTTTACTACAACGACGTTGCTACCAATACCGTCTACTGCTAGCCGCTTTACTGTCGACACGGACAAGCAAAAAAAAAAGAAGATGATGAAGCTGTTCGCCCATCATATTCGTCGTCATAATCATCATCAGATCACCACAGCCCACCTTCTTCCACCACTCAGAGCTCGGGTCCGTCCCAAAACTCGCGTCGTAGCTTGACGTACCACGACTGTTTGTGCGGGAATGACACCTGCTTCTCCTTGGAAAATCCACACCGATCTAGATGTCTTAGGACTCTGCAGGTACACCGAGTCAGTGCATAGCCCAGCGTTATTCGAGGCGAAGACGACAAATGAGAGAAAAGACGGAAAACAAAGGACGGGAAATCGTGTGAGACTTTGCGTGAACTTTACCTCTTGTTATCAACCCTGGGCTCCAAACACACATTCATAGTCCTATTATCCGACGTGAAGCACCAGTGCACCAAGCTCGTCAACCAAGCCCCCACGCGGCCCCTCGACCAGTCCTCCCCAATCATGATGTGCACTCCGCGGTCCCAATCGGCCACCTCGCTGCCGACGTGACGCCCCAGAATGTCCTCCTTCGCCCAGTACACCTCAAAGTACCCAAAAGGCACGCCATCCCACAGCCCAATCACGGGGAAGGAGTGCTTGGAGCGAAGTCCCGCTTCCAGAAAGTCGGACTCGTAGTCGCCCCAAAACTCCTTGACACGGGGATTTCGGAACCACGACTGCAGGAGTTCCTTGTCGCTCATACCGGACAATGGCTGGCTCTGGCTCTGCTCCGGCGGGGTGGGACCAACGGGCCCGAGATACGGCACAGGCAAGGGCGAGCACGACGCCACGCGCAAGGAGAGATACTGGCCTACGCTATCTATATAGCGACTGTAGAAGACCTCGCCCATTCGCGGGGGCTTCGGACGAAGTGGATGGCGGATGTTGTTTGTGTGCGTGTACTGCAGAGGCGGGGGAGGGTAGTACATGGGGAGTTGTGAAGACGAAAAGTAGGGCCCAAGGGGCAAGGTCGCCGTGGGAGGGAGCGTCGTGGAAGAGAGAGGCCCTACAGCTTCGGTCACCGACTGTCCGCCTGTCGTCGAGGGCATAGTTCCTCCACCGCTGGGGGCACGCGAGTGCCAGGCCTTAATCTCTTCTCTGGGTGAATCAGATCCGCTCGTGATCGGAGAGCCAGGTGTCGAATACAAGCCCGGCGCAGCGATCAATCTGCCCGCGGGTTGCAGCGAGAAAAGAAACAGTTGCGCCGGCATCTGCCAAAACATGCGCCTCGTGACAAACAAGTTGTCCCAGTCTCCGTCGCCACTGTCAACGCTCGTGCCCACGGAGCTGTCATCGCAAGCTATCAGACCCATCCTCTCCAGCTTGGGGATAAGATTCCTTCCGCGCAAGACCCCTTCTCGTTTGATGGCAATCTTCCATTCCCCCCGCGGCCTCGCTGCCTGGGGAGTGGCCCTGCAGGCGGCCGTGTCCAGGGCAAAGTCCGGCTCTGGCTGGTGAAAGTACCAGTATAACGTGATCCACAGCATCATGGCGATTTCGCGGGTAGGACTGGCCGCCGGCTTGTACTCTGCGTTGGACGGTAACGAAAGAGACGATATGAATAGAGTGTCGTTCTGCAGCGTGGGTGCCCTGAAGGGTCTGCTGCGTCTCTTTGGTCTCGGCTCCTCTCCGAGGACATTCCCTGCCAAATGAGGTATCCCAGATTCGTGGTCATGATCTTCTACTACGTCGAAATCGTCCGGCTCCTCCTCGGTATGTAAAACTGTCATCCAGCCCACCGGAAATGGGTGAAGGAGGTTATCATGATGGTGATGGTGGCTGCGGAACCCCATCCCCCCGAAGACGGGAGTAACGGTGATTTTCTTGCCATCGGGCAAATGCAGGAGCTCAGACGTCATGTCTGTATCCTTTCCCGGTAGAATTGCTTTCGAGACTCGTTTGATGGCCTCTCACGGGGCAGACGCTACCCCTTTGCCACTATTGTGCGTGAAATAGTCGTATTTTGGGCTGATGGGACGAACTGAATAGAGATCGGGATGCAGACTTTTATAATCAAGTACGAATCCGGGCAGGGCCCCATCTTGGTTGACGCACGATGGCATCACTGGAACCAACTTTTGACGTTGGATTGGGAAGGACTTGTCGGGGTCGGCTGCCCACTTTCACAATTGTCAAATCGGACGACACGTGAAGGCGACAAATCATGACAAACGTGCGGCTTAGCATTGGATAACGCGTGCGACAAGCAGATCCGAGACAGGGCAGGGGCGATGCCCAAGTGGGGCGTTAAATGGGCCGATGGATGCTCCCGCCAGAATCGGCAGCTGCCCAATGAGACGAGATCGGGAATATCAAGAATCCAAGATGGAATCATACGGAGAATTATTACCTATGTTAATGTACATACGGGAGTGTATGTACATACCTACATACCTACAAGGTAGGTATGCACCTATGTACTCACATATGCAGGCACATGGCTGCACAGTATGTAGCGTCAATGCCTATACTGAAAATTTAAATTCTTGAGGAAAGAAGAGAGGAGAGGAGCCCCATCGTCTCGGATGTCCTCATCGCTTCCTGAAAAGAGCAGTATGCAACGAAGTACTCGGTAGATACACAGAAGTAACACTTGTGATTACATCCGATACGCCATCTTCAGAGCTATTGCTGGTACCTATCTCTTGTCGAAATACCAGGTAGTATGCGCTGCGTCACGTGATTCTCAGCCATCCATGTACATACCCCGTATCTCTCCAGTTCTACCTAGTGTCTAGCCCGGTACCTACCTAACCTTCTTCACTTGTGACCTCACCTTCAAACACATGTAACATACCTACCTACGTAGGTACATATTGTCATCACAACTTACTGCGCGATTATCAGTGCAGCCTTCGATAAAGTACACCACGGCCGGCTCTCCTACCTCATGCTGCAGGCAGGACTCCCACCCTGGATGGTGTCGTGGTCCGTGGACCCGGGGCTTCACTACTAGTAGACAGGCCTTCCTCCACTTCGAAGTTCGAAAACTTAATCACAGAAGCAATACCAGTCCCCGCTGGATCTCCCAGAGACTAGAGTTCTCCCACGTCTCCCATCCTATTCCTCATATACGTCGCTCCATTATACGACAAGCTCAGGGCCGCGGAACACAATTTTACCTTGGGTTTCTCGGATGATACCAATATCTTAGCATATGGAAGAACGGTGAAAGAGACAAGGGAACGCTTAGACTCTGCTTGGAGCATTGGCAATATTGATCCGAAGTGTCAGGGTTGAAGTTGAATCCGCTGAGAAGAGAATTAGTTTACTTCACGAGTCGCAGAGAAGAAATCACGAGTCCACGACCGTGGTTCGGCAGCCGGCTCGATTCAACCACCTCAATCAGCCCGAGGGAACTCGCCCGGTTTTTAGGATTCTGAGTCCGTCGAAAACTACAATGGAAAGAATACTGAGGTCAGGTCAAAAAGAAGCTTGAACGACAGCTCCTCGTTGTCAATGATCACCGTGCTCACGGCGTTAGCGTGAGGATGTCCATTACGAGAAGCGCGCCTCCTATACACCCAGGTCATACCCAAGCCTAAACCGGGAATGGAGCATGGGGAGTAGCGAGCTGCGAAAGCATTCACGAAAGAACAAACGAAGTGCCTGCGTGATGTGACCGGGGCATACAAAGCCACATGGCACACTCGGTAGAATCGTTGAAACAGAGTCTGCAGTCCCGCTTCTCCATCTTTCCCTTGACTACATTACACGCCGGTTCTAGAACAGAATTAGACGAACGGCATGGCTGAGCGAATTCGACAAGCGTGTGCGCGATGTTGGCAAACCACCTTCGCCAGCGCTCACGACAGCGACGTCACACATCGCAGCCGTCCCTGTTGACCCCGTTACAAAACCGACCACCCCCGACCCCGACGGACTACCGCCTAACAAGATTCTTGAAAAAGAATGGAAAGAGCGGTGGCCAAGGCCCCCAACGGACCATCACACTGCAGCTGCTGAACAACACCCGGGCTTCCCCTCTCCAGACTCCGGGCAAGATCGTTCGTCTCCATATATAGTTGATGAAATACGAATCTGCAGACTGCCGCTCTCATCCAGATGCACACAGAGAAGAAAGGCCTTTGGCGAGTTTCTTTTCTCCCGTAAAGTAACGACGAGAAATCGCCTATGTGCGACTATTGGGAAGAACTCAAGGACCATTATTGAGTCATCTTCAACTTCTTGGAGCGCCTGACATTCACACACCTGCGATCTATCCACCTTCCTGTCGCGCCCCTCCGCGACCGCCACGACCTGAGGACGGCCTTGGATAGTTCAAATGGTGGTACAATATGCTTCGCACATGCCAAGTGCAACAATTCACTCTGCGACTGCATTGTAAGACAGATGGAAAGAGGGGGCTGTAGCGGACCCCGTCTGAGATGTTGAGGCGACCTCTGGCTGGAGAGAATTGGGGGGTTTCCAGTTCAACATCCATCGACTCCAGCGCCGATAACCGGCGAGCAGGCTGAAGAAAAACTTATGACCGGAACCGCGGTTGGACCAAATTGGTCCGATGCATGTCACGACTCACGACTGGTCGCAGCGGGCACGGGGGCAGGCAAATGAAGCTCTATTAACTACGAGAATAGACTAAAGAGAAGAATAAGAAGAGTTGAAGTTCTACACGCGTTGAGCTCAGGCACAGAGGATGCCGCCTGCGAATTGGTTCGAGGTCGCAGCGGTACTCACAGGCGCTTGCGGAAGATCGCCAAATTGTTTCACATCGCAGCTCGTGATAGGTATGTATGTATTTACATACATGCGTAAATATGTTATACCTGGTATGTTGGCAGTCAATGACTCAATCGGTCAATGACTCAATATATGTGACATGAACACTTGCCCCACGGGCCAGTCGCGCCACACGCGATGTTACATACCAGGTATGTGCCTATCTACCATAAAATCGCGTCTAGGGTTCTCTCTCGATGGTCATTCTGACTCATTCAGAGTTTGATGACTCGAAATCAGCCAGGACGACTTAACTGACAGTCAATCAGAACTCCACAGCTACGGCGACTATATAGTATATTATAGTGTCAATCTTTCTGAGCAGCGAGCTTGCTCTTCATCCCTGATTCCCATCCAAAAACTACTCACACTGTTGTTATTGCTGCAGCAACTCAAATTAACTCACCATGGGCATCATGTATCATCATGTTCAGATGCCAGGCTGGCCAGCCCAAAGATACGGTGGCGGTATTGATGCCGAATCGCTAGACCGGTACGAACCAGGTGGCTACCATCCCGTTGCATTAGGTGATGTCCTGAAGAATGGAAGATATAAAGTTCTCCATAAGCTAGGATGGGGTGGCCATGCTACTACATGGGCCGCAAAGGATCAGAAGTATGCCTATCTCTACAACGGACTATCACTAGGGGATGGGCTTATTCTAATTTGATGCAAGGGACAATCGCTATGTTGCAGTCAAAATCATGGTGTCCAAGGTTGAGGGGAGCCGCGAGCTCAAGATGTTGCGAGCACTGTCTGCTCTACCCAAAGATCATCCCGGGTCGTCATATGTGAACCAGGTGTTGGACCATTTCACTCTTGCCGGCCCTAATGGCACCCACAACTGTCTGGTTCTGGAGCTCGTAGGGCCAAATGTTGCAGAATACGTTGACTCCTACTGCATAGACCACAGACTTCCTGCCAAGCTCGCGAAACTATTTGCTAAACAGGCGCTGCAAGGGCTCGATTTCCTCGTGGCGGCGTGGCCAACGGCATTGTGCATGGAGGTAAGGCCTGTTCATCTCAGCCACTTTCCTAACTGTATGGACCTAACATATTAATTGGGCTTATAGATTTACACACGAAAAACCTCGCCATCGTCGTGCCCGGTCTCGATTCTCTCAATGAAGAAGACTTTATTGTCAGGCTGGGGAAGTTCCAGACGGGCGCGGTGACTAAATTAGATGACGGGCCTTGGGCGCCCAACGTACCAACTCAGATCATTCTACCTGCACTCTTCCGGGAACAAGATATCTTGGCGGCGCCTTGCCCATCAATCAAGATTATTGACTTCGGAGAGGCCTTCTTCAGCGACGACGCGCCCAGTACGCTGAATACTCCACTGGTTCTACGAGCACCAGAGATCATTTTTGGGGATCCGCTGGATCTTCGAGTGGATCTATGGAGTGCCGGCTGTCTGGTAAGCACTCATTCAATAATCTTAGATCAAAATTGAAAAGTTAATAATGATAAGTAGATTTTTGAACTGGTGGTCGGGTACCAACTGTTTCACGGTTGGATCCCTCCTCATGTTGTTGACGATATGCTTGCGCTCACCGCGGAAGAGTTACCCTCGAGGTGGCAGGCTCAATGGAGTGCCATGCAACAAGATGAACCTAATCGGTAATTCGGTATGGGGGCCTGGCGCTTCAAAAACGGCTTGAGCGGGTTTATTTCCACGATGACACAGATGCAGAGTTCACGATGGAGGAGATTGCGTGTATAGCCAAAGTAATTGCGGGCTTGTTGAGGCTTGAACCATCCCTCCGAGCCACGGCAAGCCAAATTCTTACCCAAGAATGGTTTCACTGAGAAACGCGCATGCAAGCTATGTACTCAGGACGGAATGTCTCCAGGGCAAGACATGTTGTACAGTGGCAGTGACAAGTGCTGAACATGACGTGCGTAGTGCAATAAGGCTTCCGTCCGCCCGGGCCGTCGTCACCTGTGCGCCCTGGTCTAAGTTCTGTACCCCGAGACGGTGTCACAGTGCATTGAATCATTGAGGCTCTTGCCGACATGACGTGCCCTCGTCAGTCATAGCCTCATTATTCATAGGCCTTCAGCCCGTGACAAAAGGGAGGCGTAGAAGATTTAAGGGCTCATCTTGCACTCTCAGACTTCAAATTGAGAATTTGAAAAAAGCTCCTGATGACCTGATCTCGTGACAGTACCTGATCTCAGACCCAGGGTCCCAGTGCAACTTGATAAACCTGGCAGCTCAGCCGCAGCTGCCGCACAACTGTCGCGCAAGCCAAAAAGGCTTAAATAAACGAGACTGAAAAATTTAAACTCTAGCGGAAATCTCCTCATGATCTCACCACACTCACTCTTGAGTCTACTGTCTCTCCCTCTGCCACGATCACCGAGCTTCAACATCGGACGACAGCCATGCGGCATCTATCCGAGGCCACACGTGACAGCATTCCTGTCCAGTGTCAACCAACGCTCAACTTTACAAGAAGAAATACGTGTTGCGAGAAGCGCTAAAAGATCCAAAGTTTGCTGAGCCCATCTCACGAAAGCTGTATTTACGTATATACCTATGTTTCCGTCGATTTCTATGAGCCGTTAATACTGATACCAATGCAGGAACATCCCACACGATGGTCCAGCACGCTGCACTGCCGATCCGACGCCCCATGTGACGGCATTTCTTTCAACGGACGCCCAAGCAAAGCTAAAAGGAGTCGGGAAATTCGTGTGTACCTGGTACCATGAGCCAAATGATGCAGATGCGTTTGCGTACAAACAGTAAATACACAGAACATGAATTATTTGAGGAACGGGAACTCAAAGCGAAGACAAGTCACAAAACTCGAAGAAGAGATCGTAACTTCGTCAGACGTCTGTCAATTTAAAATTATAGGTTGACCCCGTGCGGCGTGACGGACTCTTCCGACTTCGTTCACACATATATCGGATTACCTTCTTAGCCTTCTAAGACTTCGAGTGAGCCAAGCGCCACCGGTTCCGGCGGTCCCAAAGTGATCGTGAAGGACGGTTGCCAATACCAGACACGCGTCAAGAAGAACGTAGATTTGCTGAAAGAGGCACTGAGCCGAAGTCCTTCGGAATTCAAAGACTTTACTAAAGCGACTTTCACGTGAGTCTGTGAGATATCTATGTCTCGTCGATATCTATGAGCGGTTGTTGATACATCATACCAATGCAGAAATTTATCGCACACCAGCAATATCGATCCGAGGATGCATATTACTGCATTCCTCTCCACCGATGACCAGGAGGTAGCGAAAAAAAGCCAGGCATTACACGTATACTGTGACAAGGGCCAAATATTTGGGACTTGGAATGAGGAATGTCAATTCAGGACGTGATAATCGGCTGTGACTCTACAGGAACTCTAGAGGCGTGTGTCCTCCCTCTGAGCCCTCGAGGTGGCCATCGATGATATATACATGAATCGCAAGTGTCCTCCTCAGACCCCACTGTCCCTGCTGCCAACCCCGGCTGTCTGCCTGAATATCCCGAGTGTGCCAGCAACCGCTATGATCAGGTATACGCCATATACCGGCAAGTGGTCAAACACTATACTGGCAAACGTTGTGCAGGCAAGGCGGAGCCAACACACTCTCTGGTCGGGAAACGCTGTGCGGGCACCGTCGATGCACAGCGCCCCCGACTGAAACGTCTCGACTGAAACGCCTCGGTGTGGTAAGTGTGCCTATACTGCCTGAACCGGCAAGCGCTGTACGATCACGGAGCATCGTGGGCGCACAGCGCCCGGTTGGAATGTCTCAGGTGGGGACCGGTGTGCCTACACGTGTGACATGAGCACTGAGCACATATATGCCACGCATTACATGTGTATCGTGAGCCACAGACTGCAGAGGAATCTGAAATGCCATTTATATACACGGACCACACGTTGTACAAGGCAAGAATAAGAATCAAGCAGGAGAGGTGCAGCGCCGCCGGCGGCGGCAAGTCGCCGAGGCTCTCCAAGCGAGCCCGCCGACGCATGGAGCGGCTACACGCAGCTTTCGACAAGGCCGCGCCGAACTCGCCGAACTGAGGTCTCAGGTGACAGACCATACCAAAGGAGAAGAACGTAGATTTGTTAAAAATTTGTTGCGACTCGTTTTATGTCTTTACATCCGTCGTTTACGATAATCGCGGGCCGCTCCATGCGTCGGCGGGCTCGCTTGGAGAGCCTCGGCGACTTGCCGCCGCCGGCGGCGCTGCACCTCTCCTGCTTGATTCTTATTCTTGCCTTGTACAACGTGTGGTCCGTGTATATAAATGGCATTTCAGATTCCTCTGCAGTCTGTGGCTCACGATACACATGTAATGCGTGGCATATATGTGCTCAGTGCTCACTGCTGAGGCCTGGTCGTCTGTCGAGAGAAAAGCCGTAACATGTGGCCTTGGATCCACCTTGCTTTTGTGCGATGTGTTCCTGCATTGGTATGATGTATCAATAACCGCTCATAGAAATCGACGAAACACAGGTATCTCACGTAAAAACAGCTGTCGTGAAATTTTCGAGATTCGAATTCAGAAGCTTTCAACCTCAGCCTCTCAGGGCATTTTTCAGGAGGTTCACGTTTTTGTTGACGCGTTCTCGGTCTTTAGAGTCGTCATCTATGATGACTAGGTACCGGACCGGTGGTGGTGCTGTGCGAATTGGTCATTTTGTGTTGTAATTTGTATTGGTAACTCCGAACTCGCGGCAAGGCCAAGATATGTAAACTCTACGAAAGTAGAACAATGTTACAAAAGAACTGTAGATACTAGAAAGTGTACGAGCCTCGAGGGACAATTTGCTCTCCGTATTGTCTTTACATCCGTCCTTTACGATGACTTTAGGACCGGTCACCGGTGGCGCTGGGCAAACTCAAAGTAGCCATATTGATAATTGTTTTGACTTTTGTATTGCAAGAAAGTATGATAAGTTTACAGAAGAACTGTAGAAGTGTGCGAGGGTAGCTTGCAGTCGGTGAGCGAGTAATTTGCGTCGTTGCTGACAGCTGCCTCCCAACTGTTACTGGAAATTTCTCATTATATTTCCGATGCTGTGACCTGTCATTGCTAACAATGATATGATATTCGAGTTTCCGTAGTCAAGAACTTAGAATCAATGAAACTCGTCTCGCCGGTTCGACTGCAGTTCCTGAGTTCCCGCAGATGGTCTGAAGCGCATCGCCGCAATGCGGCCGCATATAGGACCAGAGTCGTGACACCCAGACTGCCACTGACAGTTCTTGCCAGCACCCAAGCCTGTCAAAATAATGGGCGGGAAAGCTGCAAGCTTGAATCTGGTGACATTCCTAAACCACATAATTTGAATAGTGATACTACTTTCGGGAGCATGGCTGTCGAGTGTCGCGGCTGTCGCCCGATGTCGAAGCTCGGTGATCGAGGCGGAGGCCCGAGGGAGAGAGTGGGTGACAGTGTGATGAGGAGATTTCCGCTAGAGTGTGATTTTTTCAGTTCTCATTTATTTCAAGCCTTTTTGGCTTGCGTGTGCGTTATGTGCGACAGTTGCGCGACAGTTGCGCGGTAGCCTTGCAGGTGCCAGGTTTTTGAAGTTGCACGGTCACCACGGCACTGCCAGTCACCTTCAGATCAGGAGATTTTTGGAGTCTGAGAGTGCAAGATAAGCACTTGAATCTTCTACATATCAGCCTATCAGGGATGGTACGAGTGCAAGTTCAGGCGTCTTCGTTCTCTGGGCTTTGTCTTTTGCTAACAAAGTAGCATCACTGATCAGTGATAAGTTCTCTGGCAGCCGCACTTTTGCCCACAGCCCTCCCCTACAGTGCCTTCCTTTGTCGCGGGCTGAAGGCCTATGACTGACGAGGGCACGTAATCACCGTCTCGGGGTACGAAAGTTAGAACAGGGCGCACGGGTGACAGAAGCCCGGGCGGACGGGTCACGAAAGCCTTATTGCACTACGCCTCACCGTTCACGTCTTTTTCAGCACTGAGCATACGAGGAATTTCTGGATTGCTCTTCTTACTTAACAGAGGAATCGGAATTATCCACACCATTCATGTAGATTCGGACCGTCTGTGGAAATCGTACTAATCGTAGTCGACCCGGCGAGACGAGTTTCATTGCTTCTCTCAGCCTTCCATCATCTCCTCGTCTCGACCTTTGGCCAGCCACCCGGATTGGATCACTGATTAGGCCGGCCTTTGTCCGTTGACCAATGACGAGTCACGATAGGAACCAATTTGTATTTACTATTGGGGTTTGCCCTCGCTCTTTCCCCAACACCAATGGGCCATGGCAAGGCAGAGGAAACTCGAATTTCGTACCATCGGATCGGAAGTGTAACGAGATTTCTAGTTGGGAAGGCAGCAAACGACGCAAATTACTCGCGCACAGACTGCAAATTCTAATTTCTCCCTCCCACACTTTCCACACAGTTCTTCTATTTCTATATTCCAGATTATTCCTTCCATCTCTTGCCTCGAGTCTCGAACTCTCGATACACATACCAATGACTACATTGCCTAGCGGACACCAAGCACTTCCGATCCGACGCCACGTTCGTGACGGTTCGTCCGACGTCTGTCGATTCAAAGTTATAGATTGACCCCGTGACGCACTCTTCGACGTTCGTTCACGCATATATATTATATCGGAATCCCTTCTTCTTTTGAACACCTTTGAGAATTGCTGTTCCAAAGAGCCTTGCAAGATCCAGAGTTTGCTCATCTAAGATCTTCCTGGGGCTGAGTCTTCACGTCCGGAAGGCAGCTGTCAGCAACGACGCAAATTACTCGCTTACCGACTTCAAGCTACCCTCGCACACTTCTACAGTTCTTTTGTAAACTTATCATACTTTCTTACAATACAAAAGTCAAAACAATTATCAATATGGCTACTTTGAGCAGTGTTCGCAATTGGGCAGTCCCGGGACGTCCCGACGGCTCCTTGGGATGTCCCGGACAAGAATCTACAGTATAAATCCCGGGAGGGGACTGCAGTCGTGCCTGTCCCAGGGGACACTTTTCTTGGGGGTACCCTCTCACTTAGAACAGTCAAAACATGAGAAAAACGATTGCAAAGCATCACATGCGCAATGATCAAGCTTCTGCATGATCTGGAGTAGCAGGAGATGACTTGGGAGTGGCTCAGCTCCAATCTGGTACATAGGTACATAGGTACCTAAGGGTAGGCATGTTATATGACCCCCCCCTTGGGTAAAACCCCTGCACTTCTATACTAATACGGCCTAGCGCGGGACTCATCAGCAGTCCGACAGGCCAGATTGGGCTTAGCACGGGAGTCCCTTCAAGTCACCGGGGCCAAGTCCCAAAGTCCCGCGAGCAACCCAAGACGTCCCAATCCCGTCCCGTCAGCATTGGTCCCGTCCCGATTGCGAACACTGACTTTGAGTTTGCCCAGCGCCACCGGTCCTAAAGTCATCGTAAAGGACGGATGTAACGACAAAAAACGAGTCGAAAAGAATGTAGATTTGTTGAAACTTTCAACAAAGTTTCAAGTGTTTCAACAAAAGTTTCAACAAATCTACGTTCTTCTTGACTCGTTTTTTGTCTTTACATCCGTCCTTTACGATCACTTTAGGACCGGTGGCGCTGGGCAAACTCAAAGTAGCCATATTGATAATTGTTTTGACTTTTGTATTGTAAGAAAGTATGATAAGTTTACAAAAGAACTGTAGAAGTGTGCGAGGGTAGCTTGAAGTCGGTAAGCGAGTAATTTGCGTCGTTGCTGACAGCTGCCTTCCTACTGTTACTGGAAATTTCTCATTATACTTCCGATGGTAATAATGGTATGAAATTCGAGTTTCTCGGTTCCGTAGTAAAGAACTTAGAAGCAATGAAAATCGTCTCGCCGGGTCGACTACGATTCCCGCAGACGGTCTGAAGCGCATAGGATCCGTGAGTAATACACATTACATACAGCAAGTACGAAGTAAAGTGTCACGACTCGAGACTCGAGAGTCGATTCTATGGATAGGCCGAAAGAAAAGAAAGCTCTTCTCCAGAGGGCACGGAGATTTCTTGAACTTCTACTAGCTGTTTAAATTTTGATTTTCCTTCCAGGCTCCCTTCCTTCTCTTAGCTCTTGAGTCTTTGACAAATTGACTTTCTTTTTTAGTATTTATAGTAAAGTTAGTAAATGAAATCCAAGCAACATCGACAACGACCGCGGCATCGTCCCCCCTCCAGGCTCTCCCAGCCACGACACCATCAAACCGGCGTTTGCCCACCTCGAGTTTTCAACTGGCGTGCTTTCGGAGAGTTCAGCACGCCGTTCTCATCTTGGTCACCTACTCGTGGGTGAAACCTTAAAAGGACACCCACTACCTCATCTAGTGGGTGCGACTTCCCGAGTACAGCCCCACCAAGTGAATAACGCGAAACGCCAAATCGGTCCCATTTTGGATCACCACACCTATTTATTTTACTTCTTCGCGATCTGGCCATTTAAAATGTCAAAAATGTGTAATTAAGCCAGTCTGAAGAATGATCAGGGCTTAATTGATTGACTGCGTCAATACTTTGTATACCAACCCTTGGAACCTATCACAGCCTGAAGACGATCAGGCACGCTGTCGATAAGGTCATTAACCAGCGTCATTTCCAATTCGCCCCAAACATTTGTCGCAATTTTTTGAAGGTGATCCAATGCGGCCTGGGACTTCTTCATATGCGCAATGTTCGGATCACGTTTGAAAATTTGCTGTTTGAGGCATGACCAGAGGTTCTCAATGTGATTCAAGTCGGCGCTGTATGGCGGGCGTTCCAGAAAATCACCCCTAGCTCCTCGAGGCAAATTTTCACATTTCTGGTCGTGTGAATCGGCGCGTTGTCATGCATAAAGATAGTGTCACTATCGAGCATGATTGGGAGGTATTCATTGAGAAGATCACAGTGAACTGCGCTTGTGACGCCGCCTCTCTTCGAGTCGGGGTCCCCCGGGAGCACGACGAGAGGACCCCGATTTCCGTAGCGAATTCCACCCCAAAACATAATGATATACCGGGGTTTCTTTTATTCTGGCTAGTACATAATCGAACTCGGTTGCCTTTAAGCCTACAATGAGCCCATTCCGCGGCTTACAACCCGAGTTATTGTAATCACAAGTTCAAAGTGCAATTCTGACCGGCAGGGCGCCAAATCCACTCCTGGGTCTGTCCATCGCCGCGCTCAACAGCGCATTCATCTGTCTATCAAACACAACGAAACTACGCAAGAGGCTTTTCCAAACACTTGAGCATGAATTGGAAAGACATGCTCTTCTCTCAAAAATGGGCGTTGTGCGGCATGGCGATGTATGACTCCTCTTCGAGTCTTGCCTTGAGGTATCGTGCGATTTTCTCCGTAGAAACATGAGGGGCGCATATTTCTTGAAGCTCTTTGGTGCTAGTGAATGGCTCTTGATTTAAGTTTGTCTGGAAGTGTCGCGAATCGCGTTTTGTTAGCTTGGTCGGGTGCCCTCGCCCTTTTGGTGAGATCCCCCAATCTTGGGTAGTGAACCGCTTTTTAATGTCATAAACGAGGCTTGGGTGAATACCCTCGTCATTAGCGATCTGCTCGGCCGATTTGCCTGCTGTTAAGGCTGAATAGACGTGATTCCTAGTGCGTCCCGTCAAATGTTTTTTTGAATGGCTTTAAAGGGCGTGGTCACATCATACATGCCTTTATCGGACCGCTAGGCATGGTAGTAAATTTTTGTTCTATGATCTATCTCGAGAGGTAAAGATTGAAAATAGAAGTAGTTGTCTCGAGGGCAAGAGATATGTTTGCTTTATTTTATCCTTCTTCTTCTTGTTGTTTTTGTCGTTGAACTGAGGTGAGGTCAGATTCCTGCCGTCGCTTCCCGAGACAGGACTGCAGGGTACCTTGTGCTGTGCTGCAAACACCACAACAAGGAGGAAGGAGAGGAAACTTTTGAAAAGAAAATAGGAGTAGCTATCTCGGGGGAAAGAGAATAGAGTTGGAGACTTTGAAAAGAAAATAGAAGAAGAAGAACTGTAGGAAGTGTGCTAGGTAGCAGTCTGTGAGCGATTAATATGTGCCGTTTGCTGCCTTTCAAACTAGGAGTCTCTCAATACACTTCTGAAAAGTCATCAAGAGCCTACACTCGGCGAGCTCGAAAGATAGCAACTTGATCTTGGCGTGCTCGACGCATCGCAGGCGTATCATCTGGCCGTACGCCTCGGGGATAGTATTATAGTAACCTGACGAGCCTTCTGGAGAGTGATATAGGCGGTATAGATGGCACAGGCGATTGCCGACTCCTGAGAGGATCTGACCACAATGAGGACATATAGTGGAGTTGGTGTGCGTTGTTTATGAGGCTCCACAACCTCATCATCATGATCAATGCTTATCTTGGTAGTGGAAACTGCTCGGGTGCCTGGTATGACCTATTTTTTGTCGCAGTTAGCCACCTTTCTGATGAATAATGAAAGGTATGCACTTACACGGCGATTGCGTTTGCTCGCGGCACGTAGTACATCGCGTCGCATGAGCTCCTGGTTTAGACCAGGCCTCGAAGGCTTTGAGTGGCTTGATAGCACGACATTTCTGGCACTGTCGATAGTCAGATCTGGGACCGGGTTGTGGCGCACTTTGCTCTCCACAGGTCGATGGGGATTATCTGGATGCAGTTGTCCCGTGGCGGTTGCGGCCATCTCGATGTAATGAGATTCTGATTTTGGATAGTGGTGATGGCTATCTATTGATCGGTCGGGAGTTGAGTGAGAGTTTTTTTTATTTGCTTCAATGTGGCTACGAACAGATTTTCCACTCAGCCGAGGGGGGAGGGATTGCTTGCTTGCTCCCGCTCATTCCACAGGGAAATCGTACTCGTGTCCATCTGATAACGGATGTTGTAGAGCGACTCGCTCGATGATTGTCTGCTCATCTCGTGAAACAATGTTGTCACGTTGGTCTGCTTTCAGGAAACGATAAAGTTGCTGAGCCTCCAAGATGTGGTTGTCTTCCCTCTGAGGTGAAATCAAAAATGGAAAAGAATTAAGATGAGTAGTAGTGATGGGTTATGATATGATGTTCTGGTTTGGTTGGTCTGGTCTGGTCTGGTTTTTTTGGTTTGATCGGTGCAATTACCAATCGTGAGGGTGTCGGCACTTTTGGCATTATCGACAGTCAGACCCGGGACCGGGTTATGGCACGCTTGGCTCTTTGAGGATCATCTGGGGGCGGATGTCCGTGACGGTTGAGGCCATCTCGGTGTACTCGTGGGTGAAACCTTCCACGAGTAATGAGATTTTGAAATCCGGAACGTGTTGATGAAGTTCTTTGTTTCTTCGGCGACCAATGGGGGTCCTCCGGGAGACTGGAGCGCTCGCGCGGGCTCTTCTCGCTGCGCTCACAGCATGGCAACGGGTTTGAAGTTTGAGGTTTGAAGATTGAGTTCGACTTTTGCACTCAAATTCGTTCAATGAAAGGCGATAATCGATTCAGCTTCACTAGCGCCATTCTCCCACCTACCCCAAGGGCCCAGGCCCCAATACCTAGGAGGCTATGTACATAGGAGGTAGGCAAACGCGGAGGGTCTCCGCTGCGATACGGAGAGGTACCTACCTACCTACAGTGCCCCGCACAAATAACACAAAACTTCCTCCGCTTTTCCACGCGGGAGGGGTCTACTGGCGGGCGATTCAATTTCATCCCCCCCTACCTTAGCAATTCGAAATTTCGAATCAATATACGGTAACGGAAGTGAGAACGCCTGAAACTCGTCTCTTTCGCACCAATCTGGCAATCGTCAATTATTTATTCTTCGTGCTATTCTCAGCCGACCTCGCATTTGCTCAGTGTAGTCGCCCGGTGTTTCTCATTGAAACCATTCTTGGGAAAGACTTTCTCTTGCCGTGGCTCGGAGGGACGGTTCAAGCCTTAACAAGCCCGCGATTGCTTTAGTTACGCACTCAATTTCCTCCATCGTGAACTCTGCATCTTGGCCATCCTTGAAATAAACATGTACAAGCCATTCTTTGAGCGTCAGGAAATTCAGGCCCCCGTCGTCTTCAACCTTACCTTGTCGCATGTCACGCCACTGAGCCTGCCATCTCGACGGGAGCTCTTCCGAGGTGGTCGCAATCATTTGACGAACAAGCACAAGGGTGCTCCCAGCATCGATCGGTTGGAGGCCGGACACCAGTTCAAAGATCTGTTCTCGTTAGGTTACACTTTGAAGTTGATATTGAAATTGTTGAATGAACGCTTCACTGCTTACCAGACAGCCGGCACTCCATAGATCCACTCGAAGATCCAGTCGATCCTTGAAAACAATCTCTGGTGCTTGTAGGACGAATGGAGTTCTCAGCGTACTGGGCGCATCGTCGCTAAAGAAGGCCTCTCCGAAGTCGATGATCTTGATTGATGGGCTAGGAGCCGCCATAATATCTTCTTCCCGGAAGAGTGCAGGTCGAATCATCTCGGTAGGTACGTTGGGCGCCCAAGGCCCGTGGTCTATTTTGGTCACCGCGCCTGTCACGAACTTCCCCAGCCTGGCAATAAAGTCTTCTTCGTTGAGAGAATCAAGACCGGGCACAACTATAGCGAGGTTCTGAGTGTGTAGATCTATAGGCCAAGTCAATTTGCTGGAGCTCAGGAAAGTGGCTGAGGTGTACAGGCCTTACCTCCATGCCCAATATTGTTGATTGCGAGGAAATCGAGCCCTTGTAGCGTCTGTTTCGCGAATAATTTCGCAAGCGTGGCAGGAAGTCTGTTGTACATGCCGTAGCAATCAACAAATTCAGCAACATTTGGTCCGACGAGTTCCAGAACCAGACAGGTGTGTGTGCCATTAGGACCGACATGAGTGAAATAGTCCAACATTTGGCACACATATGACGACCCGGGATGGTCTTTGGGTAGAGCAGACAGTGCTCGCAACATGTTGAGCTCGCGGCTCCCCTCAACTTTGGACACCATGATTTTGACTGCAACATAGCGATCATCCCTTGCATAGAGTTAGAAAAAGGCCGTTTCCTAGTGATAGTCTCCGAAATAGGCATACTTCTGATCCTTTGCGGCCCATGTAGTAGCAAAGCTGCCCCATCCGAGCTTATGGAGAATTTTGTATCTTCCATCCTTCATGACATCGCCTAATGCAACGGGATGGTAGCCACCCGGTTCGTATCGGCCTAGCAATTCGGCATCAATACCGCCACCGTATCTTTGGACTGGCCAGCCTGGCATCTGAACATGATGATATTTGATGCCCATGGTGAGTTAATTTGAGTTGCTGCAGCAATAATAACAACAAAGTGAGTAGGTCTTTGATGGGATGATGGGCAATCCCAGAAAGATTGAATATAATATAGTCGCCGCAGTTGACAGCTGTGGAGTTCTCATGGACGGTCAGTCAAGTCGTCGTGGCTGTTCAATGTTTATGAGTCACAAAACTCTGAACGATGATGTCATTGATCAACAGAGATCTCTAGACGTGTTTTGCATGCACGTAGAAGTTAGAACCCCGATATTACGAGCCGTGGGAAGGAGGTTCTGCCCGTGTACGCTCAGATTGCCGTACGATTCGCCAATCTGTACGATGGCGCTCGCCGCTATGTAGACAAGCCGACGTCGTGAGTCGTGACTCACCAGAGATTCAGAGAATGGTGGCCCAAGTAGGGTCGACCGTCGTTCTCCGCAAAACCCCCGTTAAAGAGGTACTGATCAGCCTCTAGAGTCTACACACGTGTGTGCTCCTTGACCTTCCAGGCTTCCTAAGTTCCTCCACAGGAAAACTACCTAAGATCTACCTAGGTAGCTGGTAGGTATTCTTGGTTGCTCCCTCCTTTTTATCTAGTTGAGAACGTGTCAAACGTGGGTGTCCATGCTTGAAGATTTTAATCTCTAGCCCTCTACAATGTGGCATACATGTGCCGATAATGTGCGAGGCTACTGTCTCTTATAAGTTATAGTTCTTGCTCCCAACGTTACCTTGTGCCTTGTAATTTCAAGTTGTAAGTCGACAGATGTGCTTATGTATGAGGGGCAAGTAGATAGTCAGAGATCGGGGAGGAGTCATGCTCGCTGGGCAAGTAGATACCTAGTCAGAGAACGGGAAGGAGTCATACTCGCTGGATGCATGATGCATCCATAGAACCAGAACAACCATCAACCACCCCAAGCCCAAGGGTCAACTTTCAGGGCCTGCTGCGGATGGGCTTTCAGAGGCGCATGCCCTTCAGGTCGTGGAGGAAATTTGCATAACTCGTACGCTAGCTGTATCTAACTGTGTATTTAACAGCTGTCTTTCTCAATGTGTGATACGATCCTCCGCATATGATCCAGTGTCCTCCGACTTAGCCTGCCAGGTCAAGTGTCCACTGTCGGGTGCCCAGCAAAAGGTTCCCATCCTTGGTGGCGCGAAACAAAGGTGCGTTGTCGTCGGTCGATTTGTTCTTCCGACCTTAGATGGCAGAGGTTTCGATAAAGTTGAAACAGCTTCTTCATGCAACCTATACCGATGCCGCAACCCTAGTTCGCCAACAACTTTAAGGTTTACTCCCCGGCTCCGACTCCTGTGCCGACTCTGAATCTCGATGCTTGCCAGGGCTCTCTTTTTCATCCTGCTTCTGATCCTCTTTGTCTTCCTCTTTGTCCCCGTTCTTCTTGCTGTTCCGTTCTTCTTCCAGCGCCTGCTTCACTTCTTCGCCTCCCAGATCCTTCATCTCGTCCCAATCGACACTGTACTCCTGCGCAGCAATCTTGATTTCTCGTCGTAGCGCATTCGCCTCGTGAACGACCTGATCCCACCGCTGCTGATCGAAGCCTCGTTCCTGATACAGAGCATTTCGCCGCCTCGACACCGTCATGTTCATGGCGGCCTTGTAGCTCAGGTCGCGGCTGATGAACAAGAACCAGAGATACCCGCCCATGATGGTGGCCAGTCCAGCGAGATATGTTACTGGCTCAACGAGATCCCATCCCATTTCTGTATGGAACGTGACGTAGTAGACGACCCCCCACCAGCCGGCCAGAGCGGCGAATCCGCCCTTTGCCAGCGTATACGCGCCCTTGTGTGCCAGGAAGTCACACTCTCGTTTTACGCGAGCCATCTGGTCAATTTCGTGGGACATTCGTCGCAACCTCATGCGCTGATAGTACGTCCTGTCCTTAAAGCTCGGCACAGCAATGCGCAGTTCCTCGTCGTGGCCTTGGATACTCACTGTGAATTCTCGACCTCGGGCTGCATCTCTGATGAAGTCGCCAATCTCGGTGCTGCCGCTCCATCTCACCCAGTGTGTCTTGTGCTTCTTGTTCGGACCTTCGTGTCCTAGGCCCGAGTATGAGGCAACGTTGGATCCGCTGGTTTCCTCGGACTCGTCGCGTGTTCCTTTGTCCCCCGAGTAGTCGGCTTCGGCTCTGAAAACAATCTCGGGTAGCTTGTCGCCGCCTCCTTTGACGAGGAGCGGAGGAATTTCAGCTTGTATCAGTCTTTCCAGATACGAGAGCGGCTGCTGTGGGTGAACAAGAAGTGCGAGAGGCTCGACCGACTTGTTTGCCCACTTTTTCTTTTCCGATGCATCTTCATTGATGTGTTCTTGCTCGGGATGGAAAGGGATCGGGAGAATCAGCTTTAGGAGCCGTGTCGGCGTGGTAAGTAGTCGACCTAGGAGTCACTCTGATTAACTAGTGTTCGTGGGTCGAGGCAGTGGGAACATGGCCACCTTAAAGGACTAGTATACTGCTAACCTTGGGCTGCGCTTTTTGGTGCAGGATCCGGCGATGTCGACTCGGGCAACGCATTGCTGCTCTCGCGGTGCCACGGGCGGTCGTCTGCCTTTCGTTGTGTCGCGCCTCGAATGAAGGTTGCCTTCTCGGCTGAAGAGTCGTCGCCGTATGATCTACTCAGGAAGTGTAGGTTCGGAGAGCCTGTAGATGGTATAATGAACTGTGCCCATCCTCCACAAGGGCTTTGAGGTAGGCGGCCAGACATGGGTTGGGCTCGACGAGCTACATTGAGAGCCCACGGCACGCCACGGAGGACGTGGCCCATATTGCCGGCAAACGGAAGCGAAAGTCGAGGACGAAGCGACACACCTACACCTAGACGAGATTGGAGCTCTGGTGGTGTATCATCAATGTTGGTGCATTCCGGCCATGGTTGCCATCACAACTTCACGGCGACGCGCCATGACGTCAAGAGCGCCCGGCTTGTCACCGTCTGTGCTCAGCTCACGCTGGTCACAAAACAGGAATGAGACTCTGAGAGTCAACACAGGTTAGAGCCCGCCTGCACTGCGGTGGCAACGTATGGCATCCGATGGCGCCAGACTTTGTCATAAAGCATGGCGTAAAAGGCACCATATATCAACTTCGACCAAATCGTTCTTATCATATCGAGAAGTTGTCGATCAGGGGCTTCCCATGTACGTACCTTGCTTGCATCATGCAACTCAATTGGCCGCCGTTGCAAGCATGGACTCAACTCCGCCTTCGAATCTCGCTCGGATGGCGGGGTTACGTTATCCAGAGAGCCCCGCAATCAGCGCCAGCATGGAAACCTCTCATCTTGATCCAATCCTCCTGTTCTAGCCCTCCCTGGACGTTCCTTCAGGGCCGGGCGGTGTAATTAGGTCAAGCATCACATCTGCAGCAGGAGTCTTTTTTGACTCTCTGGCCCTCGTCTCCTCACAACTTACCACCACGACAAGACAAACCACGAAAATGGCGGACAACAAGGTGTACCGAGCCAGCACTACGGCGCCGGTCAACATTGCCGTTGTCAAGTAAGCAGGCTCCTGACGCATGCTATGGGGCGCAGAACGCTGACAGCAACGCCAAATAGGTACTGGGGAAAGCGAGACGCGAAGCTCAACCTCCCGACCAACAGCTCGCTGTCCGTTACGTTGTCCCAAGCCGATTTGCGAACTTTGACGACAGCCTCTTGTTCCGCCTCGTATAAAGACGGCGACAGCCTCACGCTCAATGGCGAGCTGTCCGACATTTCTGGCGCACGTACACAGGCGTGCTTCCGTGAGCTGAGGGCTCGTCGTGCCGCTCTCGAGGCTTCGGATTCTGCGCTTCCTAAGCTGTCGGCCATGCCGCTGAAGCTTGTGTCGGAGAACAACTTCCCCACGGCGGCCGGTCTAGCATCCTCGGCCGCAGGCTTCGCAGCCCTCGTCCAGGCCATTGCGAATCTATACGAGCTCCCCGATTCGCCTTCGGAGTTGTCGCTGATTGCCCGACAGGGCTCCGGGTCTGCGTGCCGTAGTTTGTTCGGAGGCTACGTGGCGTGGAGGATGGGCGAAAAGGAAGACGGCAGCGATTCCATGGCCGACCTCGTCGCCCCTGCGTCGCACTGGCCAAACATGCGGGCTCTGATCCTCGTCGCCAGTGCGGCCAAGAAGGGCGTATCCTCCACCTCTGGCATGCAGCAAACGGTCGCCACGTCGGGTCTGTTTCAGCAGAGAATCTCGCAGATTGTGCCCGCCAACATGAAGACGATGGAAGAGGCTGTCCACGCCAAGGACTTTGCCAAATTCGCCGAAGTCACCATGCGCGAGTCCAACTCTTTCCACGCCTGCTGCGCTGACACCTACCCGCCCATCTTTTACATGAACGATGTGTCGCGTGCCGCCATCCGTGCCGTTGAGTCCATCAACGCCGCGGCTGGTAAGGCGATTGCCGCCTACACATTCGATGCTGGCCCCAACTGCGTCGTGTATTATCTGCAAGAAGATGAGTCTGCGGTGCTGGGAGCCTTTGCTGACGTCTTGCGCGGCATTTCGGGTTGGAAGGAGGGCAGCGCTCAGGTCAAGTCTGGCGTCAAGCTGGAGGATGGCATTACCAGCATCTTGAAAGATGGAGTGAGCAGGGTTATTATGACGAGTGTCGGGGAGGGTCCTTTGAAGACGGATGAGTACCTGGTGGGTGAAGACGGCCAGCCTGTGAAGCGATAGCTGGGCTCACAACGCCGAGGTGGGCAGATAAGGTTCATAGGTATCCAGTCGTTTTGCAGGTCCAGACTCACTGCACACATGCATAATTTGTCAATCACTGCTAGATTAATACATACATGTAGTCGTATAATTACCATTATTCCCATCTGCACCGACATGCAATCACTTTCTTCATTGCCGCCCCCGTCTTGGATCCAGCTTCGTGTTACACGGTTCTTTTCACGGGTACCCGCGGACAACTGGCAGGCACTGCACTCACCTGGTGTAATCAAATCCCCAATTCAACCTCCGTTATCTATCCGGACAGATGAGCTGAACGAAACCTGTGCCCTTCACAACAACATCCGTCCGTCTTTGTCGAATTGAACTCAGGCTGCACCCACTTTAGACATCGTTCAGTCAGTGCGGCTAAATCGGGAGTACCTTGCTAACAGACCCAGCGCATAATTGCCACTCCTCGGGTACTCGAGAAGCAGCATCTGGGCTGGACAGCTTCACGACATCGACTGACGCTGCTCGCTCACATGGAGAAACACGCCCTTGAGATCGAACCAAGTGGGCCCCACAGACCGGTTGGCATTGCAGAACTGATAAACAAAAACCACGATGTCGAAGTGACAGAGCTCGACAGATCAGGCAACGTCCAGCGTCGCTGGCTGCACCGGCCCTTTGATGCCGTGATCGTTGTAAGTTATCGCCCACTGCCGCCCAGGCCCAGCGGGATCTCTCGTCCTCTACCAGGTAGTTGCTGACGCGGGACGTTACACTCCAAGTTACAATCCAAGGACGCAAGAAAAGGCTTCCTGGCCACATCCCTCCGCGAATGGAAAAAAGCGCTCTACGATGCTTTCCTCCCCGTGGGATATCCCCACTCCGTTTCGCGGGACTACATCGCCTACCAGACCTACGACTCCCTCCAGGCCTTCTTTTCCACCATCACGTCTCTGCTAGCCAGCAGGGCCCTGCTGGAGGGCCTAGGAGTCGGCGATGCGAATTCCTCAGCCACGTTCGCGCTGCTCATCACGATTCTCAAGGACGCCATGTCGCGCATCGCCACCATTGCCTTTGCGCATAGGTTCGGGCTGCGCATCGAGCCAGATGCGAAGCGCTACCGGTTCCTCGCGGACATCTTCAACGACACGGCCTTCTTTCTGGAGCTTTGCAGCCCGTACCTCGCGTCCTCGGGCAAGCTCGCTGTCTTGGCCGTTGGAGAAGCCTTGAGGGCACTATGTGGCGTTGCTGCCGGGGCGAGCAAAGCCGCGCTGAGTGTGCACTTTGCTAAGCACGATAACTTAGCAGAGTTGAATGCCAAAGAGGCTAGTCAGGAGACGGCGGTTGGTCTCGTGGGACTCCTCGTGGGCACGATGGTTGTGAAAGTGGTGCAGGACCCCGCCAGTGTGGTCTACTTGATGATTGTGCTGGTCCTGGCCCATCTCTGGATGAACTACCTCGGCGTGCGAAGCGTCTGTATGACAACGCTCAATCGCCAGAGAGCTACGATTCTATTCCAAGAGTATATGATGACCGGGGTGGTTCTCACGCCGGAGCAAGTTGCGCAGCGGGAGCGCATCGTCTTCTGGGTCCCTGTCGTGTGTAATCGCGAGGGCCAGGATATTGCCCGGGTCGAGTTTGCGTCGACGTACCGAGAGGCTGCTATGCATGGGGCGCAGGACACGGTTGATGTGGTAGACGGGCCCATGCATACCTCATTCATCATTTCGCCTCGTGGACGCCGGCTGGCCAGTATCAAGATGGTGCTCTGGGCGGGCTGTGAGCCAAAGCATGCCATATTGGCTTGGTTTCACGCCATGGAGGATGCCTGGGAGATGAAGAAGGATTACAAGAAGACGCTCTTATTAGAGGGGAGGCATGCCGAAGACGAGGAACTGTGGACGTTGATGAAGGAGCGGGGATGGAATTTGCAGACACAGGCGTTTGAGACTTGTGCGCCGATTCGGCTCCGCGTGCAGTCCGTTGTGTACAAGGACAAGTGAGCGTCTAGCACTCGTTCCCTCTCCGTGAACCTACATGAGGAAAAGGAAGGCGATAGTCGGAGTGAGGGCAGAAGATGTTTCTTCATAAATAAACTCGTCTCGTACAAAATGAGCCTCCAAGCTCGTCTATGCTGTCCATCTCCATCGAACTAAACACCCCCCGCGTAAATCCAAAACGCCCCCCAATGATTGTCATTTTACAAATGCGTCGTTAAATGTAATGGTACACAAGATGAGATGCAATATGTTGGAAAGCAAGTCAACACAGTTCCGTCTACTGTGATGAGCATCCCCCCATACCTTCATGCCGTCACGCCAACCCCGTCAACCGCCAAGCCCTCATCTTGACCCCCTCCCATGTATTCAACTTCGGCCGCACATGCAGATAGAAACTCGGCCCCGCCTTGCCCGCCGGATCGGGACGCCCGGCATAAAAGTCAATAACGTAGTCGATGCGCGTGCCGCAGCGGTCAATGACCCAGTCGTGGCGGTCAAAGGGGGCCGTGTAGCCGAGGATGGTGTTGAAGCGGGCAGTGGGGGTCATGCGATCGTTTTTGTTGGCGAAGGATTCGAGTTTGGGGGTTTTGCAGCTGAGAATGTAAATGTTAGATGGACATTAATACGGACAGAGAAGAAAGAAAGAGGAGTATGAAAGGAGGAGGGCAAAGGGCAGCAGGACAAAGCGGAACACGAATACGAAAATATAGAAGAAGAAGAAGAGGGGGAGGGAGAGGGGGGAACAAATCGAAAAAGGGCCAGCATAGAAGAAAAGGCAAAGCCCATCCAAGAAGTCAACCCCATTCCATAGCCTCCTCACAACTCTTGCCCCCCCTCGCCATAAAACTCAAACTCAAGAAATCGCAAGACCCCTCCAAAAAAGGCCACAAAGTAGCCAGAGCATATAACGCACCTCGTCCCAGCCAGATACGGCTCCTCCCACTCCACAATCTCCCTCCACGCCCTCTCATTCACCGCATTATGAATCGGCACCACAGTCTTCATATCCGCCACACGCGCATCATATCCCTTGCGCTTCATGGCCTCAAAGAACATCTTCTCAGAGGGGTAGACCCATTTCCCTGAAGGGTCGACACCCGATTCGATCTCATGGTTCGCTGCCACTGTAGGAGGATCGGACGCTGGTATTGCGCTCTCGTTGGCGGGGCATGGTGATGTGGTTGCAGGTGCAGGTGTGGAGCGCGGAATCGTGGATATGACGCGAGAGGTATCGAGAGCGGAGGACGCTCGGGTTGGAGGTTTGGGTGCCGAGGACGGTGAGGGTGATGACCACGGTAGGTAGGAGGTGAGGGATTGTGTCCACGTCTTGGTCTTGGGGGGGTTGGTCGGTGAGGAGTCGTGGTTGACGGGACATGAAGGGGTGTTGGATTCGGAGGAGGCGGCGGCGCGGGCTTGCGCGAGCCAGGCGTCGCGGGTTTGGGAGTCGACCGGACAGGCGGGGGAGTCTTTGTCGGCCATGATGTTGAAGGGGGGGTTGAATGCGACGGAAAGGGACGCGAAAGCAAAAAATCGCGATGCGCTTGGTGGCGTTGAGGTCAGAAGAATCAAGATGGAAGTGGGTTTATTGCCATGGATTGGCCAAAGTCTTTGTTCATCAAGCAAAGAGGTCCGCCGCGGCAAGTGGGGGCTTTACATGTGAGGTACAGCCGTTGTTTTCCCGATCCTTCAAGCTGTCGGGTGCAGCAGGCCAGTTGGGGTTCTTTTGGGCCGCGCGTCTTTCAATGATGGCGAGGATCCTGTATCTTCCATAACGAACGAGTTACTTGTTAGTGTCCAAAAAAAAGGCATACATATCGCGAAGACGACATGCGACGTGATGATGGGGTTGTGGCATGTGCCTGTAATCGCTGCCGAGAGCCGATTCCCACCCCTGCGCATCCGCTCGTCGCGTGACGCCCCTCCCTCCCGAGTCCCGAACCTCATGTTGGCCCCATCAGTGACCACCTTCATCACCACCAACACCACCACCAGCATGCCGACGTGTCCATCTCCCCCGAACAAGGCGCAATGACAGGCCGCATCACGCCCTCATCGCACCAGCGACTCCCCCTCCCCGGAACAGCCTCCTCCTCATGGGCCATCTACCGCGCCAGAATGACGTCCCTACTCCGACATCCCGACACCAAGGTCCTCACGGCGTTTTGGCTCTTTGGTAAGTCGAGACGCTGCTGCCGCGCCCCTGGGCAGCGCATACTCGCCTACGAATTAATAAAGTTACACTACAGCTAACAGATAACGTGCCCCCCACAAAAGGCCTCATCAATAACGTCCTCTACGTCATCATCCTTTCCGCCGCGCAAGACCTCGTCGGATCCTCCATCCCCAAAGGCATAGTCCTCATGGCGGACGTGCTCCCCTCTTTCGTGACGAAACTCGTGGCTCCGTACTTTATACACCGCGTGCCGTACCCAGTCCGCGTTCTTGTATTCATCGCCCTCTCTGTGATGGGGATGCTGCTCGTGGCGCTGACGCCGGCTTCGCAGTCCGTGGCCGTCAAGATGGCGGGAGTGGTGCTCGCGAGTCTGAGCAGCGGAGGCGGCGAGTTGAGTTTTTTGGGATTGTCGCATTACTATGGGCATGTGAGTCTCGTGGGATGGGGGTCCGGGACTGGTGCGGCGGGACTGGTCGGCGCGGGGTTGTATGTCGTGTTGACGGACTGGTGGGGGTTCAGCGTGCGGGATAGTTTGCTGTTCTCGGCGTGCTTGCCTGTGGTTATGTTTGTGAGTTTCTTTTTCGTGCTGCCGAGGGGGCCGTTGCAGGTGATGAGGCAGAAGGACTATGAGACGCTGCCGGGGGTGGAGGCACAGGAGGAGGAGGGCGACGATGAGAGATCGCAGAGCGTGGCGGGCTCGGCTTTGCTGGCACCGAGTCTATCAACGGGGAATGCTGTGTTTTCGGGGCAACATCATCAGCCGGGGGCGCCTCGTTCGTTGGAGAGCAACTTGCGGAGGGCGAGGGCGCTGTTTGTGCCGTACATGGCTCCTTTGCTGCTGGTGTATGTGGCCGAGTACACTATCAACCAGGGTGTGTCACCGACGCTTCTTTTCCCTGTCGAGTCTTCTCCCTTTGACGAGTTGCGCGCCTTCTACCCGTTCTATGGCTTCCTGTACCAGCTGGGGGTGTTTATCTCGCGATCCTCGACGCCGTTTCTCCGCATCCGCCGTTTGTACGTCCCGTCCGTTCTGCAGGTGGGTAACGCGGCGCTGCTGATTCTGCAGAGCTTGTTCTTCTTCATGCCCTCGGTGTATCTGGTCTTTGCGGTCATCTTCTGGGAGGGTCTGCTCGGCGGGGCCGTCTACGTGAACTGCTTCGCCGAGATTATGGAAAAGGTACCCGAAGATGAGCGGGAGTTTAGTCTAAGCGCGACGACTGTGAGCGACAGTGCTGGGATATGCATCGCGGCGTTGGTAAGCATCTTGTTGGAGCCGGGCTTATGTGGCTATCAGGTGGCGCATGGCCGGGATTGGTGTCGAAGAATAGAAGCGCACTAGAACGCTTTCCTTGAGGACTTTTGGAGGCTTGAACAGTGAACCCGAGTACACACCTACGTAGCGCATTTCAGGTCTGCTGCGTCACGCGTGGGTACTGTACAGTGTAGGGGCATCCGATGGTGGAACAAAGTCGAGACACAAAGCGACGTTTCGGCGCGAAATGGCAAACGCACTACCGACACAGACGCGCACGCACTGGTCCGTCTGATGTCCCCGCGAATCATCTTACACGGATCTTATGGCGCGGGGTGGCCATTGGGTTTTCCAATCTCCATTTTTTAAGTTTTTTCTCTTGCGCAAGATTCTACTTTTGGAGCCGTTGTGAAACTGTCACGTTGACGGGATTGGCATAGAAAACGGCCTGAGCTGGTAGGTACAATAGGCCAACACGCGTATATTTGCTGACGACCATCGCAGATTCGCAGATTCGCAGCACGCGTTTTGCTGGACAGTGGGAGCAACGAACGGCATGGACACGAATCACGATGTTTCAGAAACGAGTCCTCTCGGGGTCCCACACGTGACCACGCACGCGACAGTCACAGTACCTATGTACATGGTCTACGGAGGTACATATACCTTGCCGTCTCTTCTAAGTTAAGTCTTGCCACTTGTTCCTTGACCGGCCCACAGATACTCGGGCAGGATTTCGCTCCTTCCTGCTGCGCGAGTCATTCCGGCTGATGTCCGTTCGCCTACTCCGTACGTGTGATACTTCCCGGAGAATGTACCCAAGGCATTGTACGAATTGAAAGCGTCGACAAAAGCAGCCACGCGGGGCTTTACAGACAGCTGTGCGCGGAGCAAGCATACCGACCGATGCATGGGAACGTGGCCACAGACGGCACGCAGACGGAGGCCACGTTGCGCCTCTTTCGGCACCTGAGGCCGCTGCGTCTGTGTCGTGCGACCGGATGCCTCGGACCTCTCACGTCGCACCTGCGGCAATTGTACGCCACTTGCCCCTTGCCTCCTGGTCCCTGACCCCGGCCCGGATTTCTGCATCAAAGCGTCCACACACCACACACGGACACACAATATCTCTGATTCTCTTCCACCGTTCCACGGCTTGGAAACAAAGTGCTAGGCAATCGCGACTTGCACGTTCCTGGCCCCTGGGATATCCGTCCCCACGGAGTAGGTACCTACCTAGGTATCTACGGAGTACCTACTGACAACGTCGGCCAGTGACTTTCCTCTACCTGCTTTCCACGGAGTAGGTACGTACGCGGTACACGGTTGTGCGCATAGCCACATGGCCCTGCTTGGACGTCCCGGGACCAGCATCCACTAGGTACAAACGGGAGAGGCGTCCACGAGAGAAACAGAACCAGGCTGTGGGAAATCCTGATCCGCACGGCTCTGGTATGTGCAGTGATGATGTACAGTCTGCACGGAGTATGTATAGGTATCGAATACTTGTGTTCATGATGTACACTGCGTTTGTACAGTGCTTTGGTCCCCCCAAACGGTAAACCGTTCTCCCCAGACATCTAAATCGACGATGCTCAAACAAGCCACGCGCAAAGTGTCATCCACCACTCCCCCCTGGTTCAACCCTGGTTCGGCCTAGAACGGGGGTAGCTTCTTCTTCCGCGCTCTTTAAATCTGCCTCATGTACCCCCCTTGGTTCTTGGATTTCGGGGCCCCTGGACTTCGAGATTACATACTCCGTACTTCCGTTAGCTTTGCAACGCTTGGCTCTGTTCTCGAGCTGTCCCTGTTGCTTTTGGATTTCTCCAGAACTCGAGAACTCGCCTCTTCCCGGGCCATCGAGCGATTTCTTTCATCTTATTCTTATTTCATCGCGCGTCTTTTTTTCCTTGAGCCTCCCATTGCTTGCGCATCGGAAGGGCAACCATTTTCGGCGAGGGCCAGCATACACTCCTTTCTCTTTCCCTACTCTCGCCACAAAGCACGCAAGACTCGAATAGGGGGCATATTTACGTAGAGGCCCCGACAAAGACGCCAGTGTCTCGATTTCACTGAATTCGCTCCTTCGCAAACGACGCGGGAGATATTTACATATACCGACAAACGAGAGATCGACGGCGGACGCACATCCGACGCGATGCGTTCCCAAACCCGGGTTCAGTTCATTGGCGTCGCCGCCATCTTCTGCACCTTCTTGCTAGTTCACCAGTGGCTGTATCGCTACCAGAATTCGTTCGGGCTCCTGGCCGATAAGTCAACCTGGAGGCTGCCGCGGCTGGGCGATATTTCTAAGGCCGCTCAGAATGCGACGCTGGGGTTTGAGAAGGTCTTTTACATTAGCTTGCCCAAGTGAGTTTTCCGAGGCGGACATCCTGTTCATGGTGGTGGCTTGTTTCTGACGAGAATGCGTGGGCAGCCGGAGTGATCGACAGGATGTCATGAGCATGCTTGCTTCTTCGACGAACGTGAGCCTTACGTTCCAACCTGGTGTAAGTTTCTGCCTTCCCCCCTTCAAAACATGAGGTGACGAGACGAGAGAGGAGACGCAATCATCTGACAAAATTCGTTCAGGCTAGCGGAGCCGATATCCCCGCCAAGGCCAAGCCAGCTGGAAGCGAGGGCCTCCGGGACGGACAGCTCGGATGCTGGCGCAGTCACGCGGATGTCTGGAAGAGGATCATTGACGAAAACATTCAGACCGCTATTGTGGTGGAAGACGATGCGGACTGGGACATGGACATTCACAACATTTTTGAGCGACTGAGCCAGCACATGAAGAAGACGAAGCTGGGCAAGCATACCCGTACGCCTTATGAACTGAAGCACGCGCCCTATGGTAAGTCAGCCCTTCTGAGTCCCATCGTGTTCGATTTCATTTTGCCCCATTCTCTACACACAAAGCCCTGGCATCGTGTGTGCTGTGGCTGTGGTAGACCTTCAGCCCTTTCATGAATCCGAGGCTGACTGTTTCAGGTCTGGAATGGGATCTCCTGTACATCGGCTCCTGCTGGGACATTCCCCGCAAAGAGAAGCCGCACAAGCACGAGACCTATGAGGATCCCTCTGCGCCAAACTCGAACGAGTACGTACAGCACCCCTCTTCGCCCTTTTGGTACCTTGAGCATCGCGAGACTTCTCCGACAGTCGTCTCGCCAAATGTGGTGCCGTCACGAATCCCTTACTAACAAGCACAGAATGTCCGGAGCCTACGCCCAGCAACTCCGAGACTGGGGCATCTCGGTCAACGAAGACACCCACATCCGCGCCCTCGCCCCCTCCTGGTACAGCGTATGCACGATTGGCTACGCCGTCACCCTCCACGGCGCCCGCAAGCTCCTCTACACAGTCGGCAATGGCGAGGGCCTCGCCGGACCCGTCGATCTTGCCATGATCAACGCCGTGCAAAAGGGCCAGATTAGCGCCCTGACGGTTGTGCCGCCCTTTGTCGTGCCCTGGAAGAAGGGCACCGCCACGGACAGCGACATCAACGAGCCGCCCAAGGAGGGAGAGGAGCACAAGCAGGAGCCGTCTGGGAGTGAGAACATGAAGAAGAGTGGGCGCAAGACGCTGCAGACTCTTTTGGGGGGGCAGAGGTCGCGTTATGAGAATGATCTTGCGTAAGGGGACCTGCACGGGAGGGCCTTGGAGAAGGCCGATGAAGCGAGAAAAGGCGCTACGGACTCTGTCCAGTGGGCAGAGATTGCGGATTTTGCATGAAAGAGGCAAGAGCTGGGAGCAGGAGTTTATTTCATTTGACGCGAAGGGCTCTATTTCTCTTTTCAAGAGGAGGGTTTCCCGCAACGGCTGATTCAGATTGGGCCCTCGATCTGCCTTGCCCACGGAACTGGGCCTTGGACGTGCACGAGACTTATGCCATACAGACGGTTCCAAACGTCGGGATCGTGGCTGGACAGCACTCGTGGACAAGCCTCAGCAGAGGGTTGCCGTCGTTGAGGGAAGCAGCGGATCTGGAGCATCTTTTTTGATATGCCGTCTCTGCGGCATTTGGGGCACATTTCGCATATTCCGCATATTCCGCATACTTCGAATTTTGTTGGCATCGTTGGGTGGCATTTTTGTATATGTGTACATATTATCATCAGCTTGCTATGTATGTGGTTCACTTTTAATGTTCCACCCGTAATTTATCACACATTTGACAAAGGCGACCCCCCTGGTCATTGACCGATCGATCGGAGAAACGCGATCGGATAGATGGTGGCGATAACGTGGCTTTTCCAGCATGGTCCCGAAAACAAGATCTGGGCGTGGCTCGTTCAACGCGGGGGAATTGCGCAAACCGAGACGGACGAGCTGGCGTATGTATACCATTTTGTCACAACTACAGTCTACAAGGGGTTCACGACGGCTGACCAGTGACTGGAAGACTCGCGATGCACGGCAGCACGATGAAGGCGCAAACCCCGAGCAGGGTTCGTCACACGATGCCCAAAAATAGAATGCCCGTCGAGAAGACGAGAAGAGTACCGCGGCCCGCCCGATTGAAGCACCCAGTGACAACCAACCCTTGACGCAACCCGGGAATAGCACGGACTGCTCCAGATTCCTCCCACACGACTTGTAACGTCCAACGCCAACCACGTCACCGCGTCATGTGCCAAGTATCTCATACATCTCTGACAAACGTTCGAATTCTGGCATTGCCTACTCCGTATGTATTCTGGCGGATTCAGCCACGACCAGTGAGTCGTGCAAGCAGGGCTGAGGGAACATCTTCGTGATGACGGAGCCCCTCATAACACACCAAGCGAAATTCAGAACAAGGCTTGACCACTTCGGGACAAGCTGGCGCCTGTCTCTCAAGAAGTTTAGAAGCCTTTCTCTTGGCGGGCGCATTCTGGCGTTCCCTTCCAAGTTCCTGCCCTTTTTTTTCCCACGCTTGTCACTCTTTCATTTAGCGTGGAACCCCCCCCCCCCATCTCGGCTTCCAAATGGCAAAGGGGGTGCCTGCGGGATGCGGGCTGCGTGCGGGCCGCCGACAAGAAGAGCAATACCCTCTGCCCATCGACTTGGGAAGTTCGAAGAGGGATAAGGCTGCATGTTCGCCTCACCCAATCTACAGACTAACGTAACATCAGCTCGCCGAATCTGAATCCCAATCGGAATTGGCTGGCTGCATCTATTCGACGGAGACGGAGACGAACGACGCAACACACCTCGCGCGACCACCAATCGCCACATGCCATGCGCCGCGCGTCGCCAACTGCCGGAGTCGACATCTTTTCCCCCCCAACGGCGTCATTTCGAGGCTCCAGGATCACGGTTGTCGCAGCGAAAGGATCGTCTGGGTTGTCGGAATTGAACCTGTGGTTTCAGACAATTCACCCGCCCACGATACACGGGCCGGGACGACTGATTTAATTTTGACGACAAAGTCCATCTCTGACCAGTGACGGGGCTGTCTTGCGTGTGCTCTGTGCTTTGCAACAACCCCTCAGCGGAACGGGGATAGCACTGCCCGAGATGCTGGGTGGTTCGCTGCGCTCCAGCAGGGCCTCGGTCGTTCTGGTTGGATGTATCGTCTTCGTGGTGGCGTTGATTGGACTGGCCTACAGCCATTTGGAATCGTGGCAGTTCCCCGTCAGGTAGGAGAGCTTGAGCCTTGACCTTTTTTTTGCTGTTGTTGTTGTTGTTGCCTTGGGGAATAGGCATTGGGCCTGGCTAACTGTGGTTCTCGCAGCTCGAGCCCGAACTCCAGGATTCCCGACGGCTCGGTGCCGAATGTGAAGCACGATGCGGTTGCCTCGCATGTCACACCTCAGGGCAGCGCGAGCGATCACCCGGTACCGGCCGCTGCGGCCCTAACCACGGACGAGCGACTGCGAGAATTCTACCTGACGAACATGTTTAAGCCGTCTGTTGCGCCGGACTCGCCTACGTTTAAGCCGCGCGATGCGTTTGAATGGAATCTTACGGAGAAGGCTCGCTGGCAGCAGCCGATGCGGGAAAACTTGTGCATCATCGATCTTGATAATCGGAAGTTTGACGAGGCTGGCCAGGTTTTTGGTCCTGCGGCGATGGACTGGGGTAGTGCACATGGTGTGCATGGGCTGTCGTTGGGATTGCTGAATCACTACGTTTATGGTATGTTTGCGTTTAGTGGTAGGGGAGGCGCCCCGGTGTACCACGTTGACTCTTACGTACTCTGATATTTTGCATGTCCTCCCTCTTCCCCATACTACAATTACTTGTTCACCATCCACTGACCTGCGCAGCACGCATCCATGGATACAAGTACTACTACGTCAACATTGTCGAACCCCAAGACCGCCGCGCCTCGTGGAAGAAACCCTCCGTCATATCCAAGATCCTCAAAGGACACGACGTCTGCATCTACCTCGACTCAGACGCCATCTTCCGCAACCTCGATCTCCCATTCGAGTGGCTCATGAACTACTGGAAACTCTACCCCGACAACAACGCCATGGCCCTCGCCGAGGACCCAGCCTTCAACTACAACAAGGACAAGTTCGGCAAGCTCTACCTCAACACCGGCTTTATCGTCGCGCAGAATAACCCAACGACATACAAAATCATGGACGACTGGGATAAATGCCCCAACGATAATGGCCCGTATCCCGGGTGCGAGGGGTTTCGCAGGAGCTGGCCCGGACAACCAACCGACCAGGGCGGCTTTGGCACCTACGTGCGGTACAACTACACGGCGCACATTCGGGAGTTGCCCTGTACTGAGGCGAATGGATTCCCTTTGTCGGAGTCGACGTGCCATGGTACTTTTATACGGCATTTGTGGACGGGCAAGGACAATCAGATCAAGATTGATGTTGGACAGCAGTTGCCGGGGCCGTTTCTGAGGATATTCCATGAGGAGTATGTGAGGCAGAGGGGGACGTTTTATATGGAGGAGGCGGATTTGCTTGCGAGGGGGCCTTCGGAGGCGTTGAGGGGGGGGAGTTCAAAGGCGGCGTAGTTTCTTTTTGATATGGCTGCGTTGGGGATGGCTGAAATGGGCTATTGTGAGCTTGGGAGAGCTGCTGGGGTGAATCTGCATGGCGAAGCTACAGGCGAAGCTACATGGCGAAGCTACAGGCGAGGCTGCTATAGAAAGCTGCCACAAGACCGTCGTCATATGCACAGCACGGCCGGACTACTTTCTTTGTACATCTTTTTTTTTAGCATCAAAAATCCAGCAGGCGTCTTCTGTCCTTTTCTCAAGTTTTGTTCTCCTCCTTTTTCTTCCTATCCTCTTTCAATTTTTTTTATTAACCTTCTCCTTTCCCTTTCTCAATCTCATAGACTCATATTGGAGATGCTTATTCTGGGGCGGAGTATTCGTGCCATCTGCCAGCGACTTGGGCTCGGCAACAACTTGGCTGCACGGGGCGTCGGAGCCCAGTGGCACACAAAGCAGTTCCTCTCCTGTCCTTCTGGGCAATGACAGCTTCTGTGTAGAGTGTAGTTGTGTAGCGTGATAGTGTGTAGTGATAGTGTGATGGAATCATCATGTTGTATGTACATATCGTGTGAGTGTGAGGTCACTGAGGGGTGATGGCGTACAGGTAGTAATAGTAATGCATGACATGTAATCGAACCCACGCGTGTCACCTGCCACCGCCTAGGCCAAGAGAGTCAGGGACTATGACGGGTCCCGGGTCAAGGGCCCAAGGCAAGGGGGTCACAAACCATGATGACGAAATACGAGTAACCATGGAGCCTAGGTAGCCTCTTCTCATGCGCTTCAGCCTTCAATGTTCATGCCTTGGGCGTTGCGGCTGCGGGTTGCGTGTTGCGTGTTCTACCCGCACGGGTACCGCATCCGTCTCCAAGTGTGAGTGAGCAAGTATGTACCCTTTTGTGATCGATCATCGGACTACCCGAACGCACACGCACCGACACAAGTTAGGTACAACGCAACTTGATAAAAAGCATCCCTCAACAGCGTCGCAATCGGGGCTAGCTAACCCCTTTTTCCTCTCCCCCAGTCTTGGCCATCGGGATCTGGAGGGAATGCCTACCTAGCCTTCTCGATGCGATGCAAAGGCCACCCAAGGCACGGCAAGGCAGGACAAGGCAGGACAAAACAGCTCGAGCCGGAAGGGCAGTGAAAGGCGGTGTCATGTGACACGGTGACAGACCGAAAAGCAGCGTTACGTCGTGAATGGGGAAGTCCGAAGGGGGGCGAACATCCTCGCCGTTTTATGTGCATACATACATACATACCTCCTACTGTCCTACATACCTCCTACAGGCTACATGCCTACCAGGTATGTATCGTCCCATGCTCCCATGATCCATCGATTGGGTATCCGCCTTTCTCGCATATCGGCTGCCCGCATCGACCTGCATATGCAATAGGATCGCAGCTCTCACTCTTGACATTGGCAGACTGCAGTTGGCAGCGCAACGAAAGAAACCCGCCAAGAAGGCACAACATCAGACGGCTCTTCTTCTTCTTCTTCTTCTTCTTCCTCTTCCTCTTTTTCTTTGGGTCGGGGTGGGGGGGTTCCTCGGCCGCGCCGTTTCTATACCCCCCTTGCGTTTTTTTTGCATGTAGGTACATACGATCCTTTTTTTTTTTCCGAAGGCAGGGTTTCATCTTGGTTCATCGGGCGTTGCCCCCGGGTCGCTGGAACGGGGCCAACAAAGCTTCAACTGTACGGCGCGCAGCGCACAGCGCAGGTAAAGCCCGGTGAACCCCCAGGTCTCACGAAAGGGGGCTTGCTTCACTGAACTGTGAGGTCTGGGACTGAGTCCGAACTGACTCACCCCATCCATCTGGGTCTCTGGGTTTTGGCTTGGCGGGTGGCCCAGACAAACGAAGGGAACGGACTTGGGGGGTATGGATTCTCGGTCTGGGCAGCCGGTGTGCCTGTTTTCCAGCATCCAATCCAGGGGCAGAGGGGACCAGAAGCACACGGTTCGCCATGTGGTGAAAACTTAAAAAAAGGAAAGCTTAAAGAAAAACACCGTGGGGATGGGTATCACAAGCTCTCGCCTTAACTTAATTAAGGGAGGGTTCGAATCTGGTATGTAGAAAACGGAATAAGAGGGGGGGGTTCTGGAAGAGGGGAAGAGGGGAAGAGGAGAGAGGGGGGGCGCAGTGCATATATAGATGGGACGGTTCCTGTCCTCCCACGAGCATCTGTCACTTTTCTTCTCCCTTTTCGTTTTTTTTTCCATGTATCATGATTCTTGGGCACGGTTGGGTGCCATCGTCATTGGCTTGGCTGTCTTATTGCCTGCTTTTGGACCTTGGTCAATGGTGGGCATAATACGATAACAGGCAACGACCGGCGTTGTTGACGTTGTTGGAAAAACCGCGTCCGACATACGATTACGGAGTAGGGAAACTATACATATGTACTACATGCGTGCATGTATGTATGTATATAGCAGCGACCCCCTCCCCTGCATGATGATTGATCATCCAACACGTTACAACTTACAACCCATTTCGACGACCATCAAACGCACATCCTCATACCTACATCGATATCTCGCTACTCTCTTTACCCACTCGAGCCTCCTGCAGGCTGCACTCCCGAATAATACAACACCATCGTCAGCATCATCATCATCATCATCAATATCATTACCACCAATACCAACAACACCACATAACATAACACACACAAAAAAGGGCGGGCCAAATCACAAATGTCCACCTACGCCCTCTTCCTCGTCCGCTTCGGCGAAATCCTCCCCTCCCACCACGGCATCTTCATCCAAACCAACGAAGACGGCGTAGGCACCCTCCTCGATGTCCGCGGCGCCGTCAGCGCCACCGGCCGACTCGTCTTCCGGTGCAACGACGAGCGGCTCTCGCGCTTCAAGGTCGCAGAGGCAAAGGGCTTCGTGAGCAGGGCTCAGATTGCGGAACTGCAGCGCATATGTGGTGCGGTGCCGACGCCCGAGTCGCAGTACCTGTGTACGTCTGAGGTGGGATATGCGGTGCCGGCGTGTCGGTGTGGGGAGTGGACGACGTCGGCGTGGAGGGCTGTCGATGGGTCGGGGATTGTGGCGGAGGGGTAAGGACCAAGGTATGTAGGTACCTGGGTAGACTGTCGTTGGAGGGAAGGGGGGAGGCGTTGTGTTTGTTGAATGGAGTCGTGGGTTTTTGAAGGGAAAAGACTTGGTGTGTGATGCCGTGTACGGTGTACGGTGTACGGTGTGCCGTTGTGGCCGATTGTTGGAACTTGGGAGGTCGGGATCGGATCCGGGGTCGGGTGCTTAAACTTTGGCCGTTGGGTGGTCAATGGTGTGTACCGCGCGGGAAACAAAAGGCAGGTCGCAAAACGCATGAGCAGACATGATACAGCACCGAGTTGTCAAAGCGTACGATGTACACATGCCACATGTCAGGTGCCATGCCGTATCATGTATGTGGAGGAAAGCCGTCGCACATGAGATAGGTATCGATGGCTAGACGGCGTCACGGCGCTTGGAAGCGCACACCAGAGCTCAGAGGGTTCCGCGTCGACAACCTTCAAGTTTCTGTTTATCTGGTTCGAGACGCTGGCAGGGTCTCTGATGCCGCGTGGAAGATTTCGAAGGGAAAGGCGTTCGGGCCGGGACGTATTTACGTGATAATGATATGGGATGCTCCAGAGACGCTTCTGCCACTGTCTGGGAATGATAATGAATTATGGACTCAGGGGGGCACCGGTTTTGGATACAGCATCTCGAGGACCGAGGTCGTGGCGGTATGTAATGTTCAGCACGTCTCACGTTGCTGTCTTGACAATTTATCGGTAAATATGAATGACTTCAACCCGTTTTTTATATTTCTTGTGAATGTGTCATTTTATTTCCATGGCTGTAATGTTACGTCCACATAACCATTTATCCTGCGTCATGACGTTGGTCTCTCACCATGCCTTGACAGTCCTTCCATATTGGCATCATAAAATGTTGTGCTATTCTATCGTTGCCTTGCGTCTTGATGTATGTTTTTCTTAGTTATGTATGTGCTTTTTGCCTCGAGGTTGTAGTGCTTCTGTGAGGGCCCTGTAATGCTTTTCCTACCCTACGCTTTGCCACCCCTCAACTTTGTCTATTCCGTTTCTTTTCCCACAAGTCCCGTCATCTGGCACATCGTACAATCTTGACTGCTGCCTGATGCATATTCCTTCCAATCACTTGTCTGGCTATGCCCTTTTATCTTGCAATTAGGCACATGTTCCTGGTTTCGTGCTTTGACACGTCTCATATTTGAGCTTGTTAGTTCCAGCTCTGACAGGTACATCTCTCTATTATACCCCAAAGGTCTTTCTATATCCATCTCCTTCATCTCCAAAACAGCAGTATGCAGCACTATCTCACATCATTGAACACCCTTACACTGGCCTCACCAGAAATTGCCACCGACTTCCAAGCCTTATAATATACACAGAAATGCGTCCACCGGAATATTAACAACAAAAAGCCATCCTACCTCGGATGACTCCCTCTCTATGCGGCTCGTCCACCTTCGTCCGATCCGCCTCCTTCATCCTCCATCCTTCATCATCCTCCTCCACCATCCTTCATCCGACATGTCCGGTAGTCCGGCCCGGCCGTCCCCCGCAGCCTGCTTCAAGTTGCCAACTTAAATTTTGAAATGCCCAAACAGCACCTCATCACTCAAGACTCATCACTCAAAAAACACCCAAATCAGTACCCACCATCCATCCCCCTCCTCTCATACATCGAAACCCTCATCCTCCCCCCACAAAACTCCGTCCCATTCCCCAGACACAAAAACCCACACTCCGCATTCGATACATTCCGCCCCGGCGCCGTAAGCCCCCCATTCCCCCCATAATTAACCGTGTTCCCACACCAGCACTCCCGGCCATACTCAACGCCCGCGTAATTATACTCCCAACACGTCTGCAGACACATATGGATCGTCATATTCACATGATTGAGGATCTGCGTCGCAAGGAGGCGCCCCCGGCTCGGCTCCGCTACACAAGCCAGGTACGTAAAATTCGCGTTTCCGTCTGATATGACTGGCCCCGGAGCCGGAGCCGGAGCCGGAGCCGGAGCCGGTGAGACTACTTCGACTGGAGAATTCGTCACGTCGGGGTACTTCCCACCCTCTTGACTTGAGCTGGCAAAACGCGTCGTCGGGAGAGATGGGGTCGTCACGGGGGGGGATGTTGACGCAGAGATTGAGAACGCGGGGGAGGTATCGCCGATCTTGTATAGCTCGAGACGGACGCCCGCGCCGCAGTACTGCGTCTTGTTGCCTGGACACAGGAATTTACAGTCGGCTTGGTTGGCTGCCTTGACGCTGCCGGGTTGTAGGGCGCGGCCGCAGTAGCATTCACGCCCGTACTCGACGCCAAAGTATGTGAGGCCGTCGCAAATTTCGGCACATAGATCGAGGGTCATGCTGTCGTTTGTGCGTATGCGGTCTCGCAAAGCATGGCCCCTTGTTGCTTCGGTCCAGCAGCCCTGGTAGACCCATTTGCCGATCTGGGCTCTCCTGTATGGCCCGTTCGGGGGGTGAGTTGGGATTGCGGGCGTGGGCGACGAACCCAGAGGGGTTGTACTGTCCAGGCCAGATGTCAGTGTCGTTGTTTGTAAATATCGGGTGTCGGCTGTGACGGACGTGGTAGAGGACCAGTTACCCTGGTATATGTATGCATTCAGACGAGATGGCCCGCCGCAGAGCTCGGTCGAGTTGTCGTTGCAAGTCATCTTGCAGTCCGTCATTGGCGCGGGGACGGCGCCGGGACTCAAAGCATTGCCGCACCAGCACTGCGAAGTGGTTAGTGGAAGAGCGGAAAGGAGTGACGAGAGAGGGGATGGAAGGGGAAGCAGCGCAAAGGAGGAATAAAACAACAATGTAACAAAACAAAGTTCAGGGCATTAAAGAGGAGCGACAATGAGAGGCAAAAATGAGGATAAGGCATAACAGAAGATATTGGCAGCCCGTAAAGGCACAGCAACTTACTTCACCCCCATATTCAATCCCCGCATACAAATATCTCCCCCCCTTACAAGCCTCCACACAATCCCTCACAGTCTTCTTCTCAACACCCTTCCCATTCGGCAAAGCCCTCCCGGTCGTCGCCTCCGTATAGCACCCAATACTCGCATACCCAGATACACCTGGATTTACAACCGGTCCCGTCGGAGGACCCGGCCGCGTCGTATTACCATCCCACTTCGCCGAATCCGCAAACAGGGACATATACGCCCCATCATTGCCCACAGCCCCATTTCCTCCGCAAATCTGCTTCAAGTCGCCTGCGCAGTAGTAGTTGCAGTTGGCATCGGGCACCTTGATAAGCGGGATCGTGTTGCCCGCCCAGCATTCCCGGTGGTATTCCGTTCCGCAAAAGGTGTAGCCCTTGGCGAAGCAGGCCTGGATGCAGGCCGCGCTGGTCATGGTGTCGGCAGCTAGAATCTGAGAAGATAGTTGCCGGTTGGGTGTGTTGTCCTTGTAGCAGCCGAGGTAGGAGAATCGGCCCAGGCCGTTGGGCAGCAAGGGAGGGGCCTGCTCGGCGATGGCGTTGCAGAAGAAGTCGATGAATTGTTTGCCAGAGCCGGCGTCGTTGGTATTGATGGTCCATCGCGCTGTTCCGTTGTATGGCGCCGTGTTCCATTGCGCATAGGGCACGTTGCAGATGAGTGTCGCGTTGGCGCTCTCACCGGGTGCGAGGGAGGTACCCTCTGCGAGATCGACCTGGTTCAGGGCCCGGACAAGTCCTGCGACACCAAACGGAGGCTTCGAGACGGTCAGTGAGAGGGGGACGCCACCGGAGGGAGCGGCGTTGGTGACGCGGAAGCTGAGCGACTTGGAGTTGTTCTCGGTCACGTTTCCAAACGTAAAGGGGGTGCCGGCCGTGTAGTTGACCCAGCCATTGCCGTCTGGGCTCTGGAACTCGAATTGCGCCACGGCTCCGGGACCAGCGGACGCGGCCACGGAAAATGTGCCGTTGCCGCCATCCGTCACGACCTTGATGTAGCAGGAATAGGTCCCGCTCTGCGACGTATCAAACCGGATGTTGATGCCGGTCGCGTCCCTGGGCTGGATCGTGGTGGGGATGTTGTCGACTGTGAACTTGCCCACCGTCAAGGAGCGACTACCATTGCCAGCCTTTCCGTCCCAGACCTGGAAAGGTCCATCCGTGCTGGTGGTGGAATACAGCACCGACTGAACGGTAAGTAGGCCGTTGCCTAGATTCGACGCGAGAACAGTCTCTGTCACCCCTTGGGGATTCTGCCCGACCACAGCCTTGTTGAAGGTCAAAATGATGGGACTGACTTGGAAGAGCGGCCCCGCGCTTTGCCCAGTACCCGTAAGACGAGCGTGGGTGCTGCCGCTGTATCCGCCTGCACTGTTCGTGGTGTCGATGAGGATATCGTTCGACGACAACCCGACGCTGGAAGGGGAGAATACGGCATTGACGGTAAAAGTGTCATCGGCAGCCATCTGGAGAGGAGTGGTCGGCAGGCCTGAGACAATAGCAAAATCCTTACTCTTGCCATCGTTGAAGTCGACTTTCATGACAGTCAGGGGAATACGCGCTTTGCAGGTGACCGCCTTGGTCACGCTCTGGCCTTTGACGTTGACGGGTCCGAAATCGACGGGCGAAGTGCAGTTGAGAGGAACGTTGACGGGCGAGCCAAAGCCGTACAGATAGCCTTGGTTCGTGCCTACGTAGACGATTCCGTTTCCAAAGACCGGTCGGGCAAACTTGTTCACGCCCGGAATGTTGAAAGACTGGATCATGTTGAGACTACCGGCTTTGGGCACGGCGTCGTATACGCGAAGACCAAGACCCTGTACATCCGAGATCCATAACAATCCCGTGCCATCCTGGCCGTTGAGTGAGGTAGTCGTGCCGTGACTGACGCCAAGAATGTACGCATTCTTTTCAGGGGTCTCGGCGACCTTTGTGAACGTCGGCTTCCCGTCGCTGCAGGAGAACTTGAAGACAATGGACGGGTGCTGGATGACGTTGATGTAGATGTACCCACCTTCCAGAGGGTAGACACCCGCGCCAGCATAGACGGAGTTCAGGTTTTCGTAGACAAAGATGACGCGATCCAGGCCGTCTTTGCCATTCTTGTACCCACCCAAGTCGTCCAAGTTTAGGAAATACGTCTTGCCACTCTTGCCCGTCACAACGCCCATCCTCTTGACGGCGCCGCATGCAAACTGGCTCGGAAGGATTTCGAGAGGACTAGTTCCCAGGTCCTTGTCCGCACCGTCCAACGCGCGTTTCTCCCACGGCATGAAGAAATCAACCAGTCGAAGGCTACCGTCGGGATTGATCGTCATATGCAGAGCGGCTTCTTCCAGCGAGGTCGGAGGATTAAAGCCGCCGACCGGTACATCCGCCAATTGAGAAGCGTAGCCATTTCCGGTAGCAAGGAACACGGAGCCCTTGTCGTCCGAGGCAATACCACCGCCAGACATCCAAATCCCACCACCTGCCACGTTATTTGGGACGCCTTTGCCTTCGGTAGCCCATTTCTCCACAATCTTCCCGCTCGTCTTTTCCCAGCCAATGATCCAGCCAGTAAAGTTGTACTGTACACAGTGGGACGCAAACCCAGCATAGATGAAGTTGCCTGTGTGTAGAAGACCCGGTCGCTGGTGGTGAATTCCGCCCTGGAACATGCGGTCCCCGGTATTGCTGGCGATGAGGCCCTCGAGATCAACGGGAAAGTTGGGTCGCTCGGAAAGATCGTTCACGTTGAGCGCGTGGACGTAGTATCGGCCATTGGGCTTGCCTTGAGCGCCTGCCACTGCCTGGTCGAGGTAGGTCTTGGCTGTCAGGTACAGCGTGTCGGTGGCAGGATCAATCACGCCCGTTGCGGTGATGCCGACAGTTGGGTTGACGTCGACGCAGCCGTTGAGATCGGCGGTAAGAAACGGGATGTGAAGGCTGCGTGATGTGACAATCTGTCCCGTCTTGGCGTCGAGTTTGTACACGTTGTTCTGCGTCGTCGCTACGTAGACAAACTGCTTGTCACTGCCGCTTGGAGTATACACAAGCGGTTGCGAAAATATTTGCTCAGCTCGGCCACTGAATATGCCGGGGAACTTGGTTCGAAACAATTGACCGAATTGATTGCTAGCAACAATCGCCGGGTCCATGTTGTGGTTCCTAACAAAGGCAAAGTTCCATCCATCAGCTATTGTCAATGTCCGACAAGAGGCAGCAAAAAAAGGTGAGGCAGATCTTTAACTATAGACAGTCTCAAAGACTGCCTCGTTTCTGAATTCCGACTTACGTCTGATAACCGGTTCTCGAGTTATCGCCTCCCCAGGTAATGGTATCTGTGTCAGCGAGGCCCGCGGCCAGGCCCATGAGGGTCGCGGCCGTGGCCAGCAGTGCCCGGAGAGCCATTTCGACAACGACGATGGCCTTTGGTTCGTCGAGTCGAAGAAAGAATCTTGTTGCGGAGTGGACGGTGAAGACACACGCGACTTCAAATCGGACGGGAGGCCCTAGATCATAGTGTTATGTATGTACAAAACCGACCAGGCTTCCCGCGACTCATGTTACAGCAAGCTGATGACAACCTGCTGCCGCGGCTGCCAACCCAAAAGGGTCTCTGTGTCATTCGGGGCGATTTGTCTTGGAAAAAAACATTTCGGACTTGGCAGCAGCTGTCGGGCGTGTCGATAGTACAGACTTCTTTTCCGAGCGACGTGGACTGGCTGGATCTGGTTGCCTTGGCGTCTACTATCCTTGGAGATCGCCTCTGCTGACCAGGGGTGAGACCCTGTCTCGAAAAAGAATCTCCGGCCATTGGGGGTTCCTTTGCATCATGGAGGGGTTGGCGTTGCCGAATATGTCCCCAAACCCTGGTCGATCGGGCGATGCTGTCGCATTTCGGCTTCTGGATGCAAGGCACAGGATAGGAATTCGAGGGAATGCCGTAATGGAAGGCGAGATGACGACGCAGAGTGTGCGAGGATTACGAAAGGGGAGAGGGGTAATGCTGCAGCTACATTTTTTTGTCTTGTCACACATCTGAGTCTCCTTCGCGTCTCTTTTTCCCGCGTGGTCGCAACGAGGTCAGGTCAGATATTGTGGGGTCGTCTCGGACACACAACCCGTACGAGTTGGAAGCACGGGCCAAGTACCGGGGAGTAGACTGCCTGGACGTGGCGCACATGTGCACGTGGGGCGTCGAATCGGTCCAATGGCTGCTCGTGGACAGATCCAGCAAACCCGCCCCACCCCTGTCCAAGTTTCCTGAACCCTGCTTTGTGGCTGCTTCTCCTTGCAGGCCAAGCTGCAGCTACCAGCGACAGAGATTCAGCCATCGTCAGCTTGCTCTTTGTGCTATGTATGCATCTGACTTGGTTTAGCTATGACAAAGAGGAATAAATATCTATCTCCTCCCATCAGGCTAAGGATCGAATAGATGGCAATATTTCGCAGTCTCCTTTCTCCAAAGACCGAATGACGTAGCCTCAGGAACAATCTACCGAGTCGCACCGAAGCTGTCGACCTGAGCATCACCGAATCGCTCAGGCAAAATCGGGCAGAGATGACGTGATGTCTCGCACAAGGAAGGCATTCGGTGTGATCAATTGTGAATATTATCAGGATTTCGCACCAGAAGAAACTGGGAAACGGCGAACGGGCGTACGCGCACCAAGTTGGCAAGCGTGGCAATCCGTGTGTGGCTTGGTTCGTTGGACTTTTATCCCGTGGTTTGAGGCATTCCCTCATGCGGGCGCATTTCCAACGACGGTTGCGTGACCAAGCACAGTGACCACAGCATGACGGGAGATTAATATCGGCTCGGCTAGGCATCTTGCATTGACTAAGCCATCGATCTTGGTCCGAGAACGTTCACCGTCACTCACGGTTCAACGTTGAAACCTTGTACTGTAGTACCGACAGTCTGTCTCGTACGAATTAAGATTGAACTTGAAAAGCCTGAAACAAGCTCCGCGTTCAAGACGGCTACGGCCACCGAAATATCTCTTTTTAAATTTTGCTCGAACCAAGACTACAATGTACCATTGTACATATTGACTGCTTCCAGGACCTCCGATCGAGGAAACGCCACACCCCTCCACTCAGCCATGCGTAATGCACTGTGTGAACATCTTGGGTACTGCATTGTTCCGTTTCTTGGCGCCCTATGATCCTTCATCTCCGCGATGTGTTTGCTTGTACAACTGAACTTATAACCGGCGGGACGGCTCCTGAGTCCTGCGGCCTGCCTACAGAGTACATACGGAGTATGTACATACACAAGTGACGGCAGACCTCACCCACCTTCAAGTTCGCCTTAGAGTTCGTTGTGGTACTCGGATGCCCGATCCTACATAATGCATTAGGCCTTCGTCAGCAAAGTATCGGGCCTCGATCCCATTTTCTCGCTGCGAACGGTCGCGGTGCGACGGATATTGATCCCATATGACTTGAACATCATTTGCGAAACACAAGAACAAAGTATCAATCATCCGCAGGTCGGTCGAGTTGAGTCGCATCAGTGGCGTAATCCGCCTCGTGAGAGGTGTCATATCCTGATCTGGATCAGACACGGCGCTGCGACAAGACGCGGCTCAGATGGATTTGTCACGACTGGATTGATCATTGCCACAAGACAGAACCGGTCATGGAAGTGCATGAGAACTCGGGAATGCCTAATACCAAATGGCGATATGGACGTGTCTACAAACTAGATCGCCAATAAGCTATTGTGAAACATGATCAGATAATAGAGACTAGAGTCGCGCCCCGCGAGTCGCGACGATGCTTGGTCAATTTTCTTACCGCTTCCCGGTTCTACTTCACGATCCGGACCTACATGATATTCATCTATCTCTTAGCGCGACAAGAAAAGAAATCGTCACTACAGCAAAGCCGTTTTCCGGTCGATTTACATGAGGGTGTACAATAACGCACCAGCAGTAATGACTTGCCAGTGCTGCAGCATCAAGGTGCAGCACCTGTCAGAGCCAGACTGCGGTGTAGCCCGAATAAAATTCTCCGTGTCCAGGTCGCCGTTAACAATTATACAATATTCGTCACTTGCGCCAGCGGCAAATGTCGCATGAACTCTTCACATCAGCCCCGGGGAGCCCCCTCTAAGAAGACTACAAATCGCCACTTTGGCCATCTTGGGCCACCAGTGACCACACGCAATAAATTCACTTTGACGTACTCAGGTCTTTCCGTATGCTAGAGTCGCGCAATCGGGAACAGTATAATCGTCGAATTGGGCAATGGAAAGGCGTACGTGGACGAGCGTGTATTGACGCGACGCGATGCGACGAATAGCGAGGAGATTTTGCGTGCCTTCGAACCACCAACCTGAGCTGTTCATTTTGCGACGAAGGGATTTTGTCCCATTTCGTTGTACGCATAATCGTTCTCTATCGTCGTGTCGTGGTAACATGGCCGTTTTGCAAATGTGGAACAAATGCAACGTGGAATTAGAACTTATTTACTTAGTGCGTTTTGCTAAAGAGAAAAAAAACATCGCATAAAAATTGAAAAGAATGGGTAGCTCTCACCTTGTTCTAACCATGTAATTAAAGAAACAAAGAGATCCAGTAGTCGCTCGCCGCCTCGCCTTTCTTTGCCGTTTCCGTACATGTCTACCTGTTCATGATCTCATCCTCAATGGGCGGTGACCTCGCGCAAAAGACAGCAAAGAAAGGAGACGGACATAAATCCGTGTTTCTACCCCATAATTACGGAGTACAAGTTACAACAATCGCTCCACTTGGCGCTCGGGTTGTTTTTTAAAAGCGTCCGCCAGCCCGGTTCTCGGTACAAAATTAGCGCACTGGAAACGAGTGCGGCAAGGTGGCCACACGCATCGCGTTGACTCTTCGTCTTCGTTCCTGCATCACGCAAAGCCCACTCTCACTTCGATGTGGTGCATATGTACTTCTTCTCAGCATGGCTGTTGCGACATCTGTACGGCTTCGCGACTCGATGTGAGTCGGATGAGAAGCGTTTGCCTCTGCGTGGAGATTGGGGAGATACCTAAGCCTCCAAGGGTCATCTCGACTCGACTGCGCATGTACTGAAACCAGCATGGAGACTGGAGTCATGGACGCAATCTCATCTGCAGACTGCTCGCCTACGCTACAGTATCTGGCATTGGCCTGCCAAGCCATCTCCGTGCTGCAGATGCAGCATGCCATTCGCTCGGCCGAGTTTCACGCATCGCAGGACACGCGAAAGATGCGAGACATGAGCGAGGTGACTCACTTCCAAGTTGCCGGCCCAGCACGCGGAGCGTGTCGCGTGCATCCCTGATCAATCGACCGACAAGACCCGTTCAAAAGGCCACCAAGACTCCGAGTACATACCTACCTATCAGAAAAACAGAAGAAGCCGGATGGTGGTCGTGGACTCACAGATAGATCTACCCCACAACGGCTCTTGTAGGATCTAACTGCTCCAAAGGAAAAGAAGGGCGCTGTCGGAAACAGAATACGATCGTGGACACACAGATAGATCTACCCTACAAAGGATCTTTGCAGGATCTAGCTGCTCCAGAAGAATGTAGAACACAGAATTGAAAAGGACTTCGTTGATGTTGAGGAGCTATCTCCTAACTAGAAAAAGAGTGCATCGAATCATTCTCAAAAACCATGAGGCAATCCTCGCAGGTTCCTCCCAAGGTTATTATAGAAACCAGTAAGCTCAGTATCTTTGATGTTGAATCGAAGATGCCGGATCAAATTCCGTAAAAGTTCACATGCAAATGACATCGTTCCTCCCTCTTTCTTGACTTCAGAACAACGAGAACCAATAACCCCAATCCTTCACACCCCTTTATCGGACGAACTGAACTCATGACAACATCAACAATCTGAATATCCAACCAGCGAGCCTCGGAAAATGTCCGAACAATATCATCTTGAGTCGAGAACGAGAAAGAATGATAATTGAATCAAGATGGTGACAATAACGAAGGTGGCGAGTTGCTCGCGCAAAACCAGCAAATGAGGGGTAGGTAAATGATTAACCGGAAAGAGAAGCTTGAACAAAAATCACAGGCCAAAGAACGAACAAGGTGGGTCCTCCTTCACGTCCACCCGCACAAAATGGTCGCCCCCGACCATAGAAAACTTGAAGCTATTCGGAGTGCTTCGACTGTGAACACAATTTATCTGTTCGGGAAGGAAGCCTTTTTTTTTTTCTTTTTTTTCTGGTGTATTTCGACTGTGAACACAATTTATCTGTTCGGGAAGGAAGCCTTTTTTTTTTTCTTTTTTTTCTGGTGTACTGCCGAGGGTAAGTGATTCGTAACGACAACCTTCGGAACTGTCTAGGCAATTTTGAACTAGTCTGCCATAGATGAAGAAGCGAGATGGGAACCGAGAATCGTTCCATGAGAAATTTCCAGTTGACTGTTTTCTCTTGCACCAGTGGTGTGGGGCCGTTTCCACCGTCGCTAAGTGATTCTCCAATTGACATTCCGTATCGCGTTGTTTTATGGGGCTCTGCCCCGGAGAGGAGTGTCATTACCGAAAGGGCATGTTGCATCCCTGTTTTCCGTGTCGTCTGAGAAGCTTGGTCGGAACTTGTTGCCAAAAGCTTCCTCGTAACCTCATCATTGGCCATCTCCTCCACGCGTACCTGTTGGTCTGCGCTCTCAGCACTAGAGTCCAACGTACTCCCGTACTGTAATTCGGTGCGAAAGGGCAAAATCGAAGAAGATGATTCTGCTTCAACAGGTGCATAACGAGCTCCAACTACAGCATCAGCTGGAGTTGCATGAGTCACAGGCTCGTTGATCAAGTCGTGTTTCCGCAACAATGAGGCAGTCTTATCGACATGCTGATTTGTTGATTCAGCTGGCGATGGTAAGACAGGTTCGACATTTTGGGTCTGATGAGTATCAGTGTTTGCAGACGGGTGAGGTGCCTGTGTGTTGTACTTGTAACGTTGCTGATTGCTTTGGTACTGAAAGGGTCGATTTGGCTCCTGATAGACCCGGTTAACTGCTTGCTGGTGGCTAACAGAAGGGACAGCTTGCAGCCGTTGAGACATTGGATTTCTCCAAATTTCATTCGTACCAAGTTGAGCAAGGGAAGGTTGAAGCTGGGTATAGAAAGAGTCCATCGGAGTCGATGGCAATTTCTGACTGCCAATTGCTTCCAAGAACCTCGGAGAGAGGTTATAGCAACGAGCCAAGGCTTCATCCACTGAACACCCACTCTGAACTCTGATGAGTTCCTCCATCATAGACACTTTCGCATTCTGGGCATCCAATTTGGCATGGCCAGCTTTCGCCTCCAAGACCAGAGCAGCCTGCTTCACGCACTCATTAGCCTGTCGTAAGCTATCGGCGGCCAGAGCATTCTGGCTAATCGCTTCCTGCATCAAGGTCTTGTCGAATAGACCGTTGATGAATCTGCTGACAAAATCTTGCAGGGTATGATTTTCTAGGACAGACAAAGGATTGGATGCGGTGACAGGCTTGTCACGTCCACCGGCACGTCGAAGAACGCGATGAACCCGAGCATAATAAGCCGCCAGAACCTCATCCGCAGCTTGCTGAAGCTGAGTGTTCGTACGTGACTCGATCTCTTCCTCAACAAATGTTGGAGGGAATCGTTCCCGTAGGGCATGCTGTATAGCCTCAAGGTCCTCGGAAGTCGCAATGCCTTCTTCGGCTCGACTGACGATAGTCTGTATCTTGTCTGAAGAATCCGAGAATGCGGCAGCACCTCCCACCAATGACATATCAATCGCTTGGATATGTACATTAGGGCTGGCATCCTGGCCATTATTGGCGTTCCGAAACGTATACGTCAATTGGATTAGCCAACGCTTTGCAGACGTCTTCCCATCGAAGGTGCCAATATCTCGGGCTGAAGGGAGCCTATAAGCCGATGGGTCGGATATCGTAGATGAAGGTTTGGACATCTTTAGGGCAACTTGTATCCAGGAAAACAAAAAAAAAAGGAAAAGGACTGATAGTGAAAAGAGATCCAGGGGACTTTAGGAAGCCAGCTGTTTGCCGAGCCTCCTGGCGCGGTCGCCAGAAAAACAGAAGAAGCCGGATGGTGGTCGTGGACTCACAGATAGATCTACCCCACAACGGCTCTTGTAGGATCTAACTGCTCCAAAGGAAAAGAAGGGCGCTGTCGGAAACAGAATACGATCGTGGACACACAGATAGATCTACCCTACAAAGGATCTTTGCAGGATCTAGCTGCTCCAGAAGAATGTAGAACACAGAATTGAAAAGGACTTCGTTGATGTTGAGGAGCTATCTCCTAACTAGAAAAAGAGTGCATCGAATCATTCTCAAAAACCATGAGGCAATCCTCGCAGGTTCCTCCCAAGGTTATTATAGAAACCAGTAAGCTCAGTATCTTTGATGTTGAATCGAAGATGCCGGATCAAATTCCGTAAAAGTTCACATGCAAATGACATCGTTCCTCCCTCTTTCTTGACTTCAGAACAACGAGAACCAATAACCCCAATCCTTCACACCCCTTTATCGGACGAACTGAACTCATGACAACATCAACAATCTGAATATCCAACCAGCGAGCCTCGGAAAATGTCCGAACAATATCATCTTGAGTCGAGAACGAGAAAGAATGATAATTGAATCAAGATGGTGACAATAACGAAGGTGGCGAGTTGCTCGCGCAAAACCAGCAAATGAGGGCAGTGTTCGCAATTGGGCAGTCCCGGGACGTCCCGACGGCTCCTTGGGATGTCCCGGACAAGAATCTACAGTATAAATCCCGGGAGGGGACTGCAGTCGTGCCTGTCCCAGGGGACACTTTTCTTGGGGGTACCCTCTCACTTAGAACAGTCAAAACATGAGAAAAACGATTGCAAAGCATCACATGCGCAATGATCAAGCTTCTGCATGATCTGGAGTAGCAGGAGATGACTTGGGAGTGGCTCAGCTCCAATCTGGTACATAGGTACATAGGTACCTAAGGGTAGGCATGTTATATGACCCCCCCCCTTGGGTAAAACCCCTGCACTTCTATACTAATACGGCCTAGCGCGGGACTCATCAGCAGTCCGACAGGCCAGATTGGGCTTAGCACGGGAGTCCCTTCAAGTCACCGGGGCCAAGTCCCAAAGTCCCGCGAGCAACCCAAGACGTCCCAATCCCGTCCCGTCAGCATTGGTCCCGTCCCGATTGCGAACACTGAATGAGGGGTAGGTAAATGATTAACCGGAAAGAGAAGCTTGAACAAAAATCACAGGCCAAAGAACGAACAAGGTGGGTCCTCCTTCACTATCTTCGAGCCATGTAGGGTACAACGCATACGAAGTGATGAGCGTTTGATGATAAGTTAATGAGCATTTTCTGGGCGTTTGCTGTCGGCTGACGCGGGGTGAAGAAAAGGCATTTTCCTCCCCAACTCACCAATTCTGCATCTGTCATCATCTGTGCAACTTTGTCACTGCATGTCGCCAGTCGATTCGGCCAATCGCAGCCCGATACGGCGTTTGATGACATGTGTTGACGACTTATCACATTGGCAGTTTCTTACATTAACACGTCGCGTTGTGCTATTCTCTTTTTGACAACTTGGTTTCTTTCTAACTATTCACTGCCATTTTGCTGAGATCTCTCCAGACTTTTGCGCATCGACTTTCTTACCTCTGTGCACACTGCAATCAGGATCACCATCCCGATCTCATCGACCATGGATCAGCAGAACGATATCGATGCCCTGCGTCAAAAAGTCCAGGAGCTAGAGCGACAGATCCAGGAAATAAAGCTGCAGATCCAGCCGAGAAAGCGACAGACCAATAAGATGAAGCTGCGGGACAAGGCGATAAAGCGACGGATCTACAACCAGTGTTCGCAATTGGGCAGTCCCGGGACGTCCCGACGGCTCCTTGGGATGTCCCGGACAAGAATCTACAGTATAAATCCCGGGAGGGGACTGCAGTCGTGCCTGTCCCAGGGGACACTTTTCTTGGGGGGACCCTCTCACTAAGAACAGTCAAAACATGAGGAAAACGATTGCAAAGCATCACATGCGCAATGATTAAGCTTCTGCTTGATCTGGAGTAGCAGGAGATGACTTGGGAGTGGCTCAGCTCCAATCTGGTATGTAGGTACCTAAGGGTAGGCATGTTATATGACCCCCCCCTCGGTAAAACCCCTGCACGTCCATACTAATGCGGCCTAGCGCGGGACTCATCAGCAGTCCGACAGGCCAGATTAGGCTTAGCACGGGAGTCCCTTCAAGTCACCGGGGCCAAGTCCCAAAGTCCCGCGAGCAACCCAAGACGTCCCAATCCCGTCCCGTCAACATGGGTCCCGTCCCGATTGCGAACACTGTCTACAACAAACTACACCAGGGGGGCCACAAGAGAGAGCGACAGACCGACAAGAAGCACGAGAAGGCGTTGCATCAAATCCAACCGAAAGACAGTGCAACACAAGAGGCTCAGGAGCAGACCAAGATGCTCAAGCAGCAGACCAAGATGCTCAAGCAGCAGACCAAGATGCTCGAGCAGCAGACACAGGAAATCAAGAGAATGCTACTGGAACCCACAACGTTGGACGAGTACATCAAGGAATGGCATGCGTCTACGTTTTCCAAACTGACCATTCACTTGGATGGTCCTCAAAGAGATCCGTCCACGGCCGAGATACTCGGTAAATGGCAACCAGAAGCGTTGAAGGAATGGACCACCTTTCTTAGCGAGCAAAGGCTCATTCTAAACCAAGTCTACGATGTTCTTTCCCCGGAAGTGCGCAAGTTCTTTTGCCGAGTAACCATTAGAGACATTGGAGACAGCGTTGGGCCAATAACAGACGAGTGGGATGTCGAAGACTTCAGCCGTCGCCACATCGAGACATCGATGGGGATCATTATGAGGCACCTGCAATCAGTGGACACGCTTGGCAGAGTCTTTCGAATCGACGGTCAAGTTGATTTCATGGTGCATCCTAGACATGCAAACCCTTTAGGAATCATGATTCGATCATCAGATCCTAATGTACCGATTATCACCAGATTTTGCCTCTGCGAGGACTCCTCAGTCTCGTTAGACTTGAACACTTTGCTCTACGTGTGGGAGCCAAAGGGCCCTGAAGATCTAACCATTCAAGACCTGCGTGCGGCACTCCGGCCCACGAGCAAGTTCGGAGCAGCTAGATTCGCGACGGAAGGCCCGGCCGTTGATGATGCCTTGCCGTCTGCAGCAGCTGCAGAGAAGCGAGTCCAACACGCCATCATAGAGACATATAACAAGATGATGGACAGTTGCCTCGAGTACGGCATCATCACCACGGGACAGGCCATGGTGTTTCTACATTTCAACTGGAACGATCCGAAAACCCTACATTATCATATCGCAGAGCCACGTCTTGACGTCGCGCTAGGTCCCGAAGAGGACGCCGCGCTCTTAACAACCCTCGGTCAATACATCGCATTCACGATAATGGCGATTACGAAAAGTTCCAATAAGCCCACGCAGGAGCAGCGCCTTCACATTCGCAAGATCCTTCCGAAAGTGGGTGTTCCCTCTGAACTAGTGTCTTTACCTGACGATGGCGACAATCCATCAAGCTGCTCCTTGTCTCAGACAAGGGAAAGCGACACGGAGAAGCAGGGCCAGAAAGACGAGCAAGACACCAGAACAACCCGAAGCAATGAGGGCGCCCAGGACCTACCGTACTGCACGCAGAAATGTCTTCTGGGACTCGTCCGAGGCGAATTATTGGACCCCGCGTGCCCCAACGTGGCGCTTCACTGCCAGCATAGAGAAGATGAAGCCGGTCATCTTAAGCGCCATCCCGTCGATCATACAGAGTGGCTACGCCTACTAGGTGAACAATTCAAGCACTCTATCGACGAAGGGATCACATATCAAAAAATCTTTGGTTCAATGGGTGCGTTGTTCAAAGTAACTCTCTTAGCGTACGGCTACACCTTCATCAGCAAGGGCACCCGCGTAGAACACACCCAGAGTCTCCAGCACGAGGCTGAGGTCTATCAGCGACTCAAGCCCATCCAAGGAGTGCACGTCCCCGTGTTCCTCGGAGCAATTGATCTGCAAACCATGGACAAGAACTACTGGATTTACTTCGGAACCTACGTGGTGCACATGATCTTCCTGTCATGGGGCGGACATCCTCTCAAGCGGGACCTGATGAACGCAGTCAAGATCCCCTGGGTAGAGAGGGCCGAGCAGGCTCTACAGGCTTTGCATCACCAGGGTGTATTGCAGCGGGATGTGGAATGGAGTAACATCTTGGGCAATGCTGAAGTAAATGGTGTCATGCTGATTAACTTTGACTGCGCTTGTATGATTGGCAAGTCAACACCTCTAGGACAAGACACGCCCGAGGAAGAGGAGGAAGAACGAGGAAGAACGAGAGAGAAGCTGTGTTTCTCGTTTTCGGACGAAGAAGAAGAACTTGCTGCCTGTGAATTGAGCGAGATACGCGATGCTATACTAGAGGTACTCGAAGAATAGGTTGATTAGTGCCACGACGTCTGTATCTACCTACATATATGAAATATCTTTGTCTTTCACCATTTGTTTCATCCTGTCTGGGCACCCTTGTAGATCACGTTGCGCGACCCAGTTTCCGGGCGGAGCTGTACCGTGTACGAGGGGCTGAACCCCATTTAGGACTTGAGATGTCCCCGGACTCTTCGGACGGTGGACCTCGGCACATACGGAGTAGACGGGAGAGAGAGCTATTTGAAACACTGAGCGAGAAGGTTGATTGTAGGCTTCGTCTGTCGCGTTGTACGGGCTCTCGCGGAGAACTTCATCAGCAAAAACATGTTGAACGTGAAGAAGTCAAGATCTTTCTGAAACAGAAGGCTCTAGGATCACAAATGAGAGCCGCGATCAGTCCGTATCTTTATGATTCCGATCCGTGGCCAAAGCAATATATACATGACACATGTACTCCGTATGTAAATTGTAATGTGTCGGGTGACTCGGGTCGACCGTCGTTGAACGTTCACGGTTCGAATGTGATCCTTGATTCCGGTGCGGATTACGTATACAAACCTAAACACTTTTGCCAAAATCATCTCCCATGTCCGAATTGGCCAAGAGGGTTCTCTCAAGGTAGGTCTATAAAGTCTCTCTGTGCTCACCCGCCTTTGTCCAAAACTCCTTACCTACCCACGCGTCTTTTCAAGTTTACTGTTTCCTCGCAAGTTGAATCAGCACAAACGATCTCCAGCTTTCTCAAACCATCGACCAACGCCTCTTTGAATACTTGCAGTGTTCGCAATTGGGCAGTCCCGGGACGTCCCGACGGCTCCTTGGGATGTCCCGGACAAGAATCTACAGTATAAATCCCGGGAGGGGACTGCAGTCGTGCCTGTCCCAGGGGACACTTTTCTTGGGGGTACCCTCTCACTTAGAACAGTCAAAACATGAGAAAAACGATTGCAAAGCATCACATGCGCAATGATCAAGCTTCTGCATGATCTGGAGTAGCAGGAGATGACTTGGGAGTGGCTCAGCTCCAATCTGGTACATAGGTACATAGGTACCTAAGGGTAGGCATGTTATATGACCCCCCCCCTTGGGTAAAACCCCTGCACTTCTATACTAATACGGCCTAGCGCGGGACTCATCAGCAGTCCGACAGGCCAGATTGGGCTTAGCACGGGAGTCCCTTCAAGTCACCGGGGCCAAGTCCCAAAGTCCCGCGAGCAACCCAAGACGTCCCAATCCCGTCCCGTCAGCATTGGTCCCGTCCCGATTGCGAACACTGAATACTTGATCACCATGCACGCCCTCAGCCTTTTCGCCCTACTTCTGCCCCTTGTGGCGGCCGACACCGGCTATTCCCAGTGCGATTGCCAGTCAGCGATAGGTAGCGGATCGACTTTGACTTACAATCATGACCTCAGCCACTGGCTCTGTTACCATGTTTATACCAATACTGTATGATTGACTCCCAAGACAATCTATCCAAAGTACGGAGTGAGCGGCAATAGATATTAGACGATGAGACTGACTAGATGCTTCCACTTTAAAGGCGTCATGGAGCGAGAGTGAAGGACGTGTAAGTGCCTCGCGTGAAATTCTGTTCCTACATAACCCACAAGACCGGCAAGACGGAGTCAGTCAGAGTCCACAGCATGAAGGCTAAGTCCCATTCTTTAGTGCATCGCAACCGTACAACCCATCCCTGGCGACGATTGGCAGACAAATTGCATCATCGCTGGTGTGCAGAAAGGCTACTACGCCTTTGATACCAAGGGTAACCCTATTACCAATGTGCCGGCCATGAAGGTCGACACCGCTGTAGGCAACTGCGACTAAATAACTCGATGAAGGTGCACACTGCACAGAAAAGGGAACATTTGTCTGTTGATAGCTGAGCACTGGCCAACATGAGGTTACATGTCAGCGCGTTGCCGCGGATAGGGAAGACTGAGAAGGAGTCAGGACTGCTGTTTCTACCGTATTGTTCCTTGCAGGTTGCCGCCACGTTTTTGGCTTGTATATAACGTCAGAAAGCTTGTACTGAGAGTAAACATGAAAAGAACAAACAAACTGTGCGAGAGATTGATAGTAACTTCGCCGGTTGCATTGTACGGGCGCTCGCGGATAATTTCCTCAGGAAGAACATGTTGAACGTGAAGAAGTCAAGAACGTGCTGAAACAGAGGGCTCTAGAATCACAAATGAGAGTCGCGATCAGTCCGCACCTTTATGATTCCGATCCGTGGTCAAAGCAATATATACATGACACATGTATGTAATGTGTCGGGTGACTCGGGTCGACCGACGTTCACGGTTCGGATGTGATCCTTGATTCCGGTGCGGATTACGTATACATAGGTACCTAAACACTTTTGCCAAACTCCTCTCCCATGTCCGAATTGGCCAAGAGAGTTCTCTCAAGTCAGGTCTACCTATAAAGTCTCTGTGCTCACCAGTCTTTATCCAAAAATCCTTACCTACCCACGCATCTTTTCAAGATTCCTCGCAAGTTGAATCAGCACAAACGATCTCCAGCTTTGGGTGTGATCCACGAGCGGCTGCATACTCCGTACAGAGCCTTGAAAAGCCATCTCAATTGCATATTTTGGGCGCTTCGTTTGCAGGCTCGCTTAAAAAGATATGGAATTTCGGCTTGAATGCATAGATCCACCGTTCGTGCAAGAAGTACCACGCTAGCCGGGCTCGCGTAAATGCCTGCAATGAAATAATGCAAAGTTGACGGAGAATTTCGCCGTTTGCTGCATATATACAGCAAAGTTGACAGAGTCCACCAGGGAGCGAATAGCACTGATCTTTTTCGATTCATGGTGGGAGAAGATGCCGATGATGACCTTCGCCTCGCAGTATCGAGTATTTGGTCCTGCAGTGCACTGGAGAAGTGAAAGTCGTGCGTCGAAGTAAATCGCACTGGGATGGCTGGTCAAAAGTGGGCCCGAATCTCTTATACGAATTATTCGTGGTCGCGGGGCAGTGAAACGTGGTCTGGATCGAAACCGTCACCCTACAAACGTGACCCTACCTTGTAGCTCACTACCATCTCGCGGGCTCTTGCAAATACCTTGACTTGATAGTCCGTTTCGTCTTCAGATCCTATACACAAAACCTGACCTACGATCAGTCCGTCTCTTTATGATTCGAATCCGTGGCCAAAGTAATACATGACACATGCAATTTGTCGGCCCGACGGGTGACTTGGGTCGTTCGGATTTGATCTACTCCGTACGGATAGTTCGGATTACGTAGGTAGGCAGGTATCCAAGCACTTTTGCCTTAAATCCTCTCCAATGTACAAATTGGCCAAGAAGGCTTGAGAACGCTTTCAAGTCAGGATTATAAAGTCTCTCTATGCTCACCTACCTTTGTCCAAAATCCGTAATATATCCACGCGTCTTTTCAAGTTTCCTCGCAAGTTGAATCAGGATTCAGCACAAACGATCTCCAGCTTTCTCAAACCATCGACCAACGTCTCTCTCAATACTTGATCACCATGCACGCCCTCAGCCTTCTCGCCCTACTTCTGCCCCTTGTGGCGGCCGACACCGGCTATGCCAAGTGCGATTGCCAGACAGCGTCGGGCAGCGGACAGACTTTAACTTACAATCATGACCTCAGCCGCTGGCTCTGTTACCATGTTTATACCAATACTGTATGATTGACTCCCAAGACAATCTATCCAAAGTACGGAGTGAGCGGCAATAGATATTAGACGATGAGACTGACTAGATGCTTCCACTTCAAAGGCTTTATGGAGCGAGAGTGAAGGACGTGTAAGTGCCTCGCGTGAAATTCTGTTCCTACATAACCCACAAGACCGGCAAGACGGAGTCAGGGTACACAGCACGGAGGCTAATGAGTCCCATTCTTTAGTGCATCGCAACCCAACAACCCATCCCTGGCGACGATTGGCAGACAAATTGCATCTTGATTGGTGTGCGGCAAGGCTACTTTGCCTTTGACAACAAGGGTAACCCTATTACCAACGTGCCGGCCATGAAGGTCGAAACCGCTGTAGGCAACTGCGACTAAATAACTCGATGAAGGTGCACACTGCACAGCAAAGGGAACAGTGTCTGTTGAATGCTGAGCACTGGCCACGTGAGGTTACATGACAGCGCGTTGCCGCGGATAGGGAAGGACTGCTGTTTCTACCGTATTGTTCGTTGCAACTTGCCGCCACGTTTTTGGCTTGTGTAATTACTCCAGACAGCTTGTACTGAGAGTATACCTGCATAGAACGAACTACGCGAGAGATTGATGGTAGCTTCGCCAGTTGCATTGTACGGGAGATGACTCTCAGGAAGAACATGTTGAACGTGAGAAATGTGCTGAAGCGGGGGGGTCCATGAGAATAAATGTCTCAATTGGAGCCGTAGCCACCGCCATTGTGCAGAGGGACGCCTGTAAAGGTAGATGACATGAGTGAAGGAATTGTTACTCGAATGTTGCGCTGTTAAAAATTAAACAGATGATTTATCTGTTGTTTCTGGCGTGGCTCGGATAAGCGAAAGCTGCGTTGTCAAAAAGATGAGATAGGAAGGACTGACGCGATTGTTGGAAAAGTACCTACATACGGAGTAGGTACCAGGTAGGTATTTATAGGGTGGAGCCACACCGTCCGAGGGGTTAGATAAACTGCAACTCCCAGGGTAAGAAGACATGCAACCGCCCCCCACTTTTTCCCGGCTGTCTCCACTTTTTTCAGTCGAACCCATTTTTTTTCAGAGGCTCAATGTCCGCAAAGTCCGACACCCCACGTGATCTTAGGGCTGCCCTGCTTACGTGAGAGAATGCAAGAAGACCGTGGTGGCTTGATGAATGCACTCGCGCGCGTATGGAAAATGGCTCAATCCTGCAGAGAAAAATCGTCCCTTTCAATTGACACGCAAAATATGTACTACAACTGGGCATGATCACTCGCTTTATGTAGATGCGGCTCACCCAAGAGAAGTGGCGAGTCAAACAAGGCGGTGATAAGTCATGACAGAGGGAGCGTTGACAATAGATTAAACCGTAACACTGACTACTCTTCACCCCATGGCTGCATGGCTGCATTCGCGCATTGAACAAGATCTACTTAGCATTGAAGAGGGAAGCCATCGCAATCGAATCAAGTATGATACACTACCTATAAAATACGGATGCGCGAGTAAGCGAAGTGGTTGTAACCAAAACGATGTGAGGTGACCTAGGAGTCGAGATAATTGATCTCATCTCCTTCCGTTATCCTGCTCGCTGTGGTCGAAGTTCGAGCACGCTGGTAACGATTACCGATTACAATCTAGTATTGCACTCTATCTCGATTCTATCACAATAATAAACTTATAAGGCAGGGGACTCCGTTGCCGACATCCCATATAGATAGAGACGAGTTCCAGGCATGAGGACAGTCGTCACAATCCACTCGTCGCTAGGCCAGAGTGATCCATATAAACAATTCTTTCTATCCATACATTCTATATAACCCATATCTTTCTATTCATACATTCTATCATAACTCATACTCCTCATCGTCCTCCCACTCCAGCTCCTCAGCAGCGAGCTGAGCTTCTATTATAGGCCAAAGATCACGGAGGCCCGCGACCCAGAAAAGAGAAGTTATTGTCAGCATGCTCTTTTTTATCATCTTTTGTTGCCACCCCTTCTTCCCTATAATAGTCATCGAGCCAGGCCATCTTCTCTTCTTCTGTCCAGGGGCGGTTCGGCGACACGCTATTGCATTCTTTGCCCATGTAGTTCCGACCCACACACCAAGCGTACTTGCTCTCACTGTACGTGGGAAATCTTTCGATCTTACGGTGGACTTCGTTCGTTCTGAGGTGGACTTCGTTCGTTCTGAGGTGGACTGGCAGCTTATTCTTAGTTTCTTCATACCACTTAGTGCGCGCAAATTTATACTGTGCGTAGATCTCTTCAGGTGTCCCATACTTGGGTTTGTCTTTGGCACGAGCTTTGACAGGAGGCTCATGATGACTTTGTGCCAAGGGGTCGCGACGCGCCGTCTGTCGCTCGTTTTCGATGTCCCTCCCTGTGACCAAGGCTTCGGGATACTGACGCTTCAGCCTTTCAGCGACCTCACAGGCCTTGATTCCCGGCAAGGCACTCAATTCGCGAATGGCGTTCTTGTGTTCCGCTGTACGGCGGCGATGAACCGGGTGAGCCACAGCATGAAGGGAGGGCTCGTGGTTGTGTTTCTCATGTCCGCTGACGACGGCGTATTCCCACATATTATTGAGCCGTAGTTTACAGCTAGCTCGGACCCGAAACGGGCAATTCCAACCCCGGGAACCGTGTTTTCGAATGCCGGAAGATATCTAGAGGGTCTTGGTTCGCCGCCGTAATCGCACCAAAGCCTCACATTTGCTGCGAATCGCACCAAAGCCTCACATTTGCTGCGATAGGCTTCCCATCAATAGTGCGGGTATTGCTGGAGCCTTTTTTGACAAAGCACACTCCATTCTGGCGGCCCCATTGCTGCAAGAACGTGTGCAGCTCGTCGAAGGTGGCAAAATGTGCAGAGGGAGGCAAGTCACCGATTCGAACTTCCCCAAGGTTCTCGTGAAGGGCGGGAGGGAGGGACGTGCAAGGCCATGGCGATGATCGAATAGAAGCTTGAGGGCTTGAATGATGGGGTTGTCTTCCTTGTAGCTGACTAGCTGACAGTGTTGATGTGACGATGATAGATGTTGTGCATTGTGGTCGTGTCTGTGGTTGTGAACTTGTGGCCTAAGGAGGAAAGGAGCGGGACCCTGTGGGGAGCCATGCCCTGCGGGGAGCCATGCCCTGCGGGGAGCCATGCCACCCTAGACGACCTCACAGATTTTGTACAACAACTTCACTTATGAAGACAACGGTGGGAAATCATATACCATACTGATTGATATATATTATAAGAAGACCTGAAAAGTTCTTCTCAAAATTTTGTACAGCAGCCTTGTCTGAAAAAGTAGGTAGCAAGTCAAGCGGAGGAAAGCATAATCAGTGTGATAATTACACTCAAGCACTAGTACTGTCCGTCCATTCGTGCTTGATGCATTTGATCAATTCGTCCCTGCAGCGGGCTTTACGTGGAGAATTGTACTGAAGAACTGTCTCAAACGATTCTAAAGAGGGTTAGGAATACAATACTTAGCTTAGATTTTGTTCGCACTTGATTCTTGAACAGGTGGTTCATGAGATAAAATGGTCCGAAGGCATAGGCTTGTGAAGTGGAAGATTCCCGAGCTGGGTCTGTACCCTATCTTCAAAATGCCATAACTCTATCAGTTGCGCGAGGATATTGTCCAGTCTCTCAAGAAACGATAGTCTCCGACTAGATGTTCCTCTTGATGCTAACTGATCCTGGATTGCTTCTTGTTTGTGATCCGAATAGGCGTCGGCCATTCGGTGGCTGTTTTCTGTGAAATTTTGCCACCAAGGCAATTGGCGAGCAATTTAATTTGTATGTGATCTCACAGTCGAATTTGAACGAAACAAATACCTCTATAACCCCCCGAGTCACAAGATTTCTCCGAGGTCAATTTTTCGGCTTTTAATTCAGGAGTTGAGTTATCTAACATTGAAATATTACACGGATTTAGGTTGGTGTGCACATAACAGTTTGCATCGGCGTTACGCTTGGTCTGACCTTCCCGCCTCATTCTTGGTGACAGTTGGTGTCATATTGCGAAAGATGGATGGGCTCCTGAAGGATATTGATCTCAATATTGTATCGATGTGCATACATATATCTCTCTGTGCTATGATATTGGGGATGTTGTTTGGAAAGCAGCAGCAGAAGATGCCGCTCCTCAGGTGTAGAGCTACGGACCAGAAACACACACCGCAATAAGGACAAGATAGATTGCAATTACTGGAAAAAGTGTTATAATGATTGATTGTTTGTATCGTATTGCATCTGCGTATGTTTTTGAGTCCGTGAAGCCACCCGCGCTTGATTGAATGGTACATACTTCACTTTGACATTCAGAGCATTGGACAGAAATCAGCGCTGCGTCATTCTCCTTACATTCTCACGTAAGAAGGGCAGCCCTAGATCACGTGGGGTGTCGGACTTTGCGGACATTCAGCCTCTGAAAAAAAAATGGGTTCGACTGAAAAAAATGGGGGCGGCCGAGAAAAAGTGGGGGGCGGTTGCATGTCTTCTTACCCTGGGAGTTGCAGTCTATCGTCCCTCTCACACCGGCCTCCCAAAACTTCTCCCTCTCACAACTCCAACCTCGGGAATTTCCATCCTCGCTTCGCCGCCGCCGCCGAGGCCGACCGCAATCTTGCACAGGGTACCCAACGCCCGCCAATCGGCGTTGCCAGCACCCTCCCTCTCCCTCAACGAAACCCCCCACCGGGTGCTTGCGACCGACGCCATGAATCTTCCACATCCGGACCTGCCTCGGACACAAGATAAGTTATAACGCGCAAAGAACCTCCCCCATTCCCCGACGACGTAGTGCCTCCTGAGTCCTCAGCCATGTATGTCCCTTCGCGGTCAATCTACCTGAATTTCCCACAAGTTACAACCGCGCTCCCCCTCTTCGGCGCGGAAACTCGTCTGCTCTACGATTCCTCTCTCTAGAAGGCTGCGGGGGACAACATCCTCGATGCACGCGCAATGCCCTTGCCCCAACCTCCCCTCGGCCAGACATCTTTTTCGTTTCTCCCTCCCTGGGCCTCGCGCTCGAGAACAGCGGCGTTTTTCCGCCGCATCCACCGTCTTCCCTACCCGTCGACGGGGATAGACATCTGGCGCTCTCGTGACCGGATCATGAAGCTCGGCCGCTGGTCCTCAGACGCGGTGGACAGTAAACCAAAAACGCCTGTTTCATGCCATGTTATGAGCCCGGAAGCAGGTTCACATGGAGCCCACAAACGCCGATTCAATACCGAACCACATACCAGCAATATTGGGGTGTGAGCTTGGGGTCTTTTCTCTCGCACGCGGCACGAATACTCCGTAGGCCTGCCGGCATCCTGGAGCACTCTCTCACAGCTCGGGGCCAGAGGCACCTCCGGGCGCCATCAGTCGGAAGCTGTCCCACGACAAGTCACGACTCACCACAGCGACTCTCGTCAACAGAGACTTGCGCTCTTCCGCAGAGCCTTCATGTCAACGCTCTCATATCAACGCTATCGAGATCACAGAGTCACAGCCACTCCTGCCTGCGGCCCGCGGCGCTCTTCTCAGAGCCCCAGCCCAGCGCCGGCCGAAAGCTCTCTTTCCGAGAAAGACCTTTCCCTTCTTCACGCTACGCACAGAGTTCAGCCTTCATGTCGAAGTCGCCTAGATCATAGCCATCGCCGTCACCATCGACAAATAGGTATTCCTTTGACGGCACGCTACACTCATCATTTACACGGGCAACACCACGGCCGAGGATGGTTCCATGCTTCTGCCCTTAGCTGCGTGGATCGCTCTTTGCAGCTTGAAACTGATGTGCTTCCAATTCAAAATCACAATAAACGACTTTCTTTCTATTAGTGTACCTGAGATTTTGGTTTCCCTCTGAGCCACTAGGACCCTGAAATTTTGTACAAGGACCTTCGACAGACGTATCTGAGGCCCGAAGATGTCCCCATCGCGACTTCTGCCACAGTGCCACCTAGGGATGTGGTACCTAGGTAACATGTCCAAAGTGCATCAATACCCTGCCTTCTTTGTACTCGTTCCCGCCGCCTGATTCGTCAAGCACGACATCTCCGTGATGATATAACCAGGGGTACTGTATAATGCATACCTGATTTGGCTCACCCTGCTACTTTGGCTCACGCAACCATTTTTGGAGTCGTCCTCCGTACGGATTACACCTATATTTTCCTTACACGCCAATCAGGCCATTAAAATGCAAATGTCACCGCCTGAAGACGGGCCGTCGACAAGACCATGCACAAGCTCCATATCGAGCCCATTCCAAACATTTGTCGCAATCTTTTCGTCGTGCTCCAATGCGGCCTGGCACTTCGTCATATGGCCATTAGTATGAGAGTAGAAAGTGATCGCCGAGACCGTAGACGTGAGAGGCTATTTATAAACCCTGACATCCGATCAGTCCGTCTCTTTAGAATTCCGATCCGTGGCCAAAGCAATGCATATGTATGTACATAATATGCCGGGTCGTTCGGATTCGGTCCATGGATCTACCTACTTCGTGTTACGTACATATACCCAAACACTTTTGCCTGAATCCTCTCCACTGTCCGAATTGATCAACAAGGTTCTCAAGTCAGGATTATAAGGTCTCTCTGTGCTCACCTGCCTTTGTCCAAGACCTATGATCTATTCGCGTCTCTTTTCAAGTTTCCTCGCGAGTTGAATCAGCACAAAGGATCTCCAGCTTTCTCAAACCATCGACCGACGACCAACGTCTCTCTCAATACTTGATCACCATGCACGCCCTCAGCCTCCTCGCCCTACTTCTGCCCCTTGTGGCGGCCGACACCGGCTATTCTCAGTGCGATTGCCAGACAGCGTCGGGAGCGGGTAGCGGACAGACTCTGACTTACAACCATGACCTCTCCCGCTGGCTGTGTTGGAGTATTTATGACAATACAGTATGATTGACTCCCAAGACAATCTATCCAAAGTACGGAGTGAGCGGCAATAGACGATGAGACTGACTGGATGCTTCCACTTTAAAGGCGTCATGGAGCGAGAGTGAAGGACGTGTAAGTGCCTCGCGTGAAATTCCGCTCCTACATAACCCACAAGATCGTCAAGACGGAGTCAGGGCACACAGCACGGAGGCTAAGTCCCATTCTTTAGTGCATCGCAACCGTACAACCCATCCCCGGCAACGATTGGCAGACAAATTGTATCGTGGTTGGTGTGCAGAAAGGCTACTACGCCTTTGACTCCAAGGGTAACCCTATTACCAACGTGCCGGCCATGAAGGTGGATACTGCCGTAGGCAACTGCGACTAATAAACATAAAATAACTTGATGGAGGTGCTCACTGCAGTCTGAACAGCAAAGAGAGCACTGGCAGACATGATAGCGCGTTGCCACGGTCCACAAATAGGGAAGCATATCTGTTTCTACCGTATTGTTCCTTGCAAGTTGCCGCCACATTTTTTGGCGTATGTACATAACTCCAGACAGCTTGTAACTTGTATCAAGAGTATGCCTGCATAGAACGCGATGAGCAACTCGGTTACGAGGCAGAGGTATACATAATACGAGCGGCAGAAACTCTAAAAGAACGATCCCGTGACCCGTCTTCCAGGACCTTCCTTGGCACATTGACCGGAGAAAGAGCCCTTTGAAATACTGGGTGAGAAGATTGATGGTAACTTCACCGGTCGTATTTTACGGAAGATGACTCTCGACACGCGGGGGACTCCTCAGAAAGAACAAGTTGAACGTGAGAAATGGGCTGACGCGGAGGGCTCCAGGACAAACAAATGACTCAATGGGAGTCGTCGCGACTCGCCACTGCCATTCTGCAAAGCGACGTCTGTAAAGGGAGGTGCGATACAGTATACTTGAGGGAAGTGTGGATTGAACGTGGTGTTGTCAAGCAGATGGGGATCATGGGGGATCTGTTGTTTGCTCAGTCTGCTGGATTGTGAGCATTGTGTGGCTCGGATAAGTGAATGCTGCGTCGTCAAATCAAGATCCAACACGGATCCTGTACTGTTCAACACGCAGTGCGCACAGAAGAGCAGATCAATGGCAGTCCTCATCGGACGACGGCACGGCAGACTCCGAGGGACTTAAACAGAACAGACGAGAAAGAAAGTGAGGTACCTACCTGGTCCATAATGTAGGTATGTATAGAGGTCAGAGAAATATCCAGTCTCCAGAAAGTGATCACCAGTGCGAACAAGTACCTACATAGGCTAGGTGTACCTATCCGTCAGTGGTCACTAAGCACTTCGGGTGATGGATAGGCGGTGCAGCCAATCCCGTTGTAGCTCAATAATAAGTTGTACGTACTCAGTTTTACTGCGCAGTTGGTCAATTGACTCAAGTACCTACGATAGGTATGTAAAGTTGATAAAGAGATGCAGGCCGGAGGCTCGGCGAGAGCGCCTCGGGTCGTCGGCAGGTCATGCATGATACGGCAATGCGGCATGCCCCTCCAGGCTCCGGAGTCCGGAACCATCAACGAAACCTCATACCTATTGGACCCAATTCGGATCACCTCACGTACGAATTATACCTAGGCTTTACTTACACGAGAATCAGGCAAATTAGAATGCAAGTATCCCCGCCTGAAGACAGCCAGGCTGTCGACAAGACCATGCACAAATTCCATATCAAGCCCATTCCAAACATTTGCCGCGATTTTTTCATGGTGCTCCGAGCCTCCGATGCGACCTGGCACTTTGTCATATGGCCATCAGTATGAGAGTGGAAAGCCACCACCGAGACGTGCGCAGAGACATGAGCACGCCGAGAGGCTATTGATGACCGCTCACATCGTGCATGCAATCATGGATTGTATCATGTATGAGCCTGGAGGCAGAGATCGAAACTGGCATCCTCCACCCCCTGCCTTGTACTGTAGCTCAATACTGTCTCGCGAGCTCTTGTTCGTACCTTCAATTGTCACTCCGTTCCGTCTTTAGATGTTATCAACGTGACATCCGGTCAGTCCGTGGCCAAAGCAATACACGTACCTAAATATGTCGGATTGTTCGGATTCGGCCCTTGAATATAGGTCAGATGACGCATATGTTAGCAATTTTGCCTAAACCCTCCAATGTCCAAAATTGGCCAAGAGTGTTCTCGAGTAAGAATTATAAAGTCTCTCTGTGCTCACCTGCATTTGTCCTAAACCCATCCACGCCCTTTTCCAAGTCTCTCTACGAGTTACATCAACACGGACGCCTTTCACTGCCATTCAGCTTTCTCAACCCGACGGCCAACTTCTCTTGCAATACTTGATCACCATGCACGCCCTCAGCCTTCTCGCCCTACTTCTGCCCCTTGTGGCTGCCGACGGCTTTAGCCAGTGCAATTGCCAGACAGCGTCGGATAACGGAGTGTGGACATACGATCCTGTCCTCACCCACTGGGTCTGTTACAAAAGTTATACCAGTGTTGTATGAGTGCCCCCCAAGACAATCCATCCAAAGCATGGAGTGAGCGGCAAATAGACGATGAGACTGACTAGATGCTTCCACTTTTTCTGCTTTTTGAAGGCGAATTTCGATACGAGCGTTGGAGGAGTAAGTGCCATGCAAGAAATTCCGATCCTAAACACACAAGATGAAGTCAGAGTACACAGCATGGAGGCTGAATTCCATTCTTTAGTGCGTCGATCCCAGCGCCAACATCGATGGCGACACTTGGCAGAAATTGTGCATCGAAGCTGGTGTGACGAACGGCTACTACGCCTTTGATTTCAAGGGTGCGCCTATTACGAACGTGCCGGCGATGAAGGTCGCACACGCTGCAGGCAAATGCCCCAAATAATCAACTGATCAAGGTGCACACTGCACAGCGAAGATGACAGTGTCTGTCGAATACTGAGCACTGGCCGACATGACAGCGCGTTGTCGTGGACGGGGGAAGCACGGCTGTTTCTACTGCATTGTTCCTTGCCGCCACTTTTTTGGCTTGTATCATGTATGTATAACTTCAGACGGCTTGCACCGAGAGTTTACATATATGCCACCTCAATCAACCACTACTCTGTACTCCGTAGAGTCTGTGCATCTTTGAGCTGTTGTGACTTTTGTGGATTGGCCAAGGTGCGACTGCAGATGAGTGTCGATAGTGATATGTATTGATCAAGAGCGTTTTGATCAAAGATGCGAAAGAAAGGGAAAAGGTCCTCCACAAGCTGCCCTGCTACATAGGTATGTACCTAGGTACCTAGTTACATAATGAGGTGCATTATGACATACGTGCGCAGTCACGTGCCTTCCCGCAACACCAAGCTGACTTGGATCGCGGCGCCTAATACGTACATGTTTTCTTCAACTCTTGAGGGCTTTTGCAGTGGACCTTTAGTGTCTTTCACTGATGAGTCGGTTATAATCATTTCTGTCCAAGAGGCCGCGAAACCAAAACGCGAAAGAGACGCGGTGAAGAGAGAGTACACATTGGGAATTCGAAATTTTTCGTCCTCCCGAATCCTCCGTAGGTACCTATGTACCTATGTACTCCGTACTCATTCGTACAAGTCGGAAGCGGCTTATCACGTGGAGGTTCTTCATACATATGTCTGGCATGCTGTGCTCTGCGTGACTCTTTTGCTTCTTCCCCAATCAAAATTCACGTGCGTCCCGCTCCAGTCTCTTGGTGTCTTCACGTTTCTAAATTCTTCCTTCGTGCCTTTGTGCCATCAGCATCTACCTTTGTGCCATCGGCATCACCAATCTCGATAAGTAGAGCCTCAGAGAGCCAGTGCCTCTCGTTCATCACGACGCCAATTTGTTGATCATGTATCAGATCTGCAGCGAAACATACAGTCAAACCTTCGAGGACTCTTGGCTAAAGTCCCAGGAGAGAGAGCGAGACTCCCAGCAGAGAGAGCAAATGTTCCAGCAGTGGGTGAGAGATTCCCAGCAGAAGGTGCGAGAGTCTCTGCAAAGACAGCGATGGATCCATAAGAGAGACCTTAGGGAATTAGAGATACAGTATAACTATAGGGCCCATGAAACGCAACATCAGCTCCAAGGACCAGACGGGGCTCTTCAAGAGACAGAAGAGCCAGTTCAGAGGGAAAGAAGGATTCTGGATCTATTGCGACGGAGCTGGAAGGCCCATGACAGAGAGCGACAGTTGCAGAGGAGAGAGCGACAGATCCAGCAGACAGATCGAAGAATTCAAAGGAGCGAGCAACAGTTTCAGTATGACGAGAGGGAATTTCGGGAACAGCTATCTGAAATGTCGGGGCCTCATATTTCGAGGAATTGTCAGCCGGGACAGAAAGCCCTACGAGTACGGGGAAAACCGCTGAGGCGGTCTCTCAGGCTACTGCAACTGCGCAGTGCAGAGAGCCGACTGAAAACGCAATCACACGGTACAACATGATGAGTAGCGGAATAAGCTTGGCGTTCTCACCACATGCCAGGCGATTCTGAAAATTGATCATTCATCATATGGTGGAACATGGTGTTGACATTGCTCGGAGAGTCGAGCTCCGGAGAGGATGTGGCGTTTGATCAGCTGTTAATACGCGTTGTTCGCAAGCGGCACTTATAACTCTCATCGTCCCACGCATACGCAGGATCAACTCTGAAGAAGGGGCAAAACTATTCGCTAGGCAAGTTTTCGCAGCAGAAGTTTCTAAAATTTGGATCCTTACCTTATCTGGCTACGCGCGCTTGATTGCCACACTCCTACACTCCCGCACGCCCGCTTATCCGCACACCCACCTTACACGTAAAACACATTGTACCTGCTCAGTGCTGTATGGCACATTTTCAAATCACGATTTCCGATGTTTTATTTTGAAAGTGTATGTTGGACAAGCAGTGGAAAGGAATATGACACAATGCAAATCATACGAAAATGAGCAAAGTTCGTTCATTCAGAGGGCCAGCTAGGAAGAAGAATATGTGCGCAGAGACTCCAGATTTTGATGCCTGGTTCCAGCCTCCTTTGGCCAAGTCAATTAGGGAATGCAACAACCATAGCACGACCTCTTCATTGTTTCTCTGAAAAAGATATAGGATATTCTATCGTGACTCTACCATTTCATGTGCGTCCTTGCGCGTCTGATGCTCGAATTAAATGAGCCGCTGTCCGCCATCTGAATCTGATGTTGACGGCAGCCATGGCCTCGGTTCCAATGAGCCTTGTAAAGTACTCTGAGCAATGCCCCGAGTAGGAGATGGGAAACTGGAAGCTCCTATTTCATAGCGAGGTCGTTGCGTCTGCTGCGGGCTGTATACCACGGTCCGATTCGAAGCTCCTCGGACCTCAACTGATTCGAATGTGATTGAAGAGCGAGGATCTGGAATGGATTATGGCTCGCCTACGAAGTGGGCGTCCATCGCTGTGCCGTGTGGAAAGACCGCTTTGTTGGGCAATTCGATGAAAGAACTAGAAAAGACATGATGATAAAACACGATGCCCGAAAGTCAAAATCGATGAGTTCGTATGTACATATATGTTGATGGTTGATGAATTGACGTTGGTGAGCGAATAGTGAGCGTGGGGCGTGGCTGTATGGCCGACCCACTCTTCAAAACAAGGTTCTGTTGCGAAAACTTGCTTGGCGAATGCTTTTGCTCGCTTCTTCACTGAAGAAGAACCTTTCGAAAGTGGGTACGCCTTCTAGAATTGTCTCCTCTTGAACATACATAACAACAACAACATCAAGCAGCGGGCCTCGGACAGAAGAAGGCAGCACATATACGTATCATACATGCAGAGCAACGAAAACGAAAACATCACTAAGATACATCGAAAAAAGAGAAGAAAAACACCACGCTCAGAAATCCAGATGTCTTTTAGGACTCGTCCGAGGGGAAGTCATAGATCTAAGATTCGAAGTGCCCCGATGTATAAGGTCTGAAGGATCTCGAGACAAAACGGAGTATGTCAAGTGAAGTGTTTTTTCCGGAGTTTCCGGAGGGCTGCCCAGTGCCAACGACCCGCCGGGCCCGGAGCTGCCTCCGGGCTGTACCGGTACTTGTACGCACCGGCCATCACTTTCTGAGACTGGACGTTCCTCTGTACACAATATATACTCCCTGTCGGGTCGTTCGGATTTGATCCTCGGATCTATCATCTACGGATTACGTAGGTAGATATCTAAGCACTTTTGCCTAAATCTTGTCCAATGTCCAAATTCGCCAAGAGGGTTCTCAAGTGAGGATTATAAAGTCTCTCTATGCTCACCTACCTTTGTCCAAAACCCGTACTCCATCCACGCCTCTTTTCAAGTTTCCTCGCAAGTTGAATCAGCGCAAACGATCTCCAGCTTTCTCAAACCAACGGCCAACGTCTCTTTCAATACTTGATCACCATGCACGCCCTCAGCCTTCTCGCCCTTCTTCTGCCCCTTGTGGCGGCCGACGAAGGCTATTCCAAGTGCGATTGCCAGTCAGCGATAGGTAGCGGATCGACTTTGACTTACAATCATGACCTCTCCCGCTGGCTGTGTTACCATGTTTATACCAATACTGTATGATTGACTCCCAAGACAATCTATCCAAAGCACGAAGTGAGCGACAATAGACGATGAGACTGACTAGATGCTTCCACTTTAAAGGCGTCATGGAGCGAGAGTGAAGGACGTGTAAGTGCCTCGCGTGAAATTCCGTTCCTACTTAACCCACAAGATGGAGTCAGGGCACACAGCATGGAGGCTAAGTCACATTCTTTAGTGCATCGCAACCCAACAATATATCCCTGGCAAGGATTGGGAGACAAATTGCATCATCGCTGGCGTGCAGCAAGGCTACTACGCCTTTGACAACAAGGGTATCCCTATTACCAACGTGCCGGCCATGAAGGTCGACGGCGCTGTAGGCAACTGCGACTAAATAACTCGATGAAGATGCACACTGCACAGCAAAGAGAACAGTGTCTTGTGAATGCTAAGCACTGGCCGACATGACAGCGCGTTGCTGCGGATAGGGAAGGACTACTGTTTCTACCGTATTGTTCCTTGCCGCTACATTTTTGGCTTGTGTATATAACTTCAGACACCGCAATACCAATACATATCATGAATGATGAGTCATGACGAAGGTGATAAACTCTCCGTGCCTGCGGAGTAGAGTCAGCTCGAACAAGACGGTCAGACCAAACACAAAAGGACAAACTTGGTGCCGAAACTCTCACCCGGGAAACACGCAGCAGAAGCAAAGGCTACTAGGCTAGTTTACGTATGGTCTAGAAACCAGAAGCAGCTGAAATGCAGCCTTGATCTGTCACCCGTGAGATCTGGCAAATCGTAGCTCAGAACAAGGACGTACGGAGTACAGAGTACACAAACACATTATCACCTGTGAGGTCCTTCATGAACCACAGGTACAGTAGACTGTAGCGATGCGTTTGTGCTCTGCGTCACTTGGCTTTTCCCCTTAATAATTCACTCGCATCCCGCTCAAGTCTCTTGGCGTCTACACAAAAATCCTTGTCTGCAGACTGGGCTCCTGTGCAATCAGCATCACCAACCTCTCTTAGTAGAGCCTCAAAGATCCAGTATCTGTCGTTCATCACGACGCTAATTCATTAACCATGACACAACTGAAGATCGAAACATGCACAGTCCCGGGAAAGAGAGCAAGATTCCCGGTGGAGTGGTTAGTGAACAATTGTCCCAGCGGCTGCAGCGAGTTTCCCAGACGGCAGAGGGACGGTTCTACAAGATAGAGCTTGGGCTCCACAAGACCATGTGTCGGATCCAGAAGACGCAGCGACAGCTCCAAGTCGGAGTCCAAGAGCCACCTAGGGCTATCCAGGAGATAGAGGACTCAGTCAATTCAGAGGCTAATTGAGGAATCGGAATCTATTGCGAGAGATTAGGAACAGCCGTGAGGAGACGCAACAGGAGCAGAAGCGGGAACAACGAATCCAGAAGAGAGAGCAACAGATACAGCACACCGAGAGAGTATCACAGGCACTGCTGTCTCAACAATTAGGTCGTCTGACTTCGAGGGAGGGGCAACCCGAACGGAAAGCCCGACGGGGGAAATCGCTCAAGCGGCCTTCGCGGGAGAACCTAGGCCCAGGATTCCACATTTAGGTAGAGTTATGTGTGAATGCACATACCCATTGGATCTTGAGTCTGGCGATACATGGTTCGTTTGCAAAAAGCTCTGACAAGAGCATGATGAGCATCTGTCTTTCCCAACATCTGGATTCGTGTAGATGCCTACCTACCGATAGACGCCGATGTTTGCAGTCTGAAGTGAACCTAGATAACTTCTACACGCCCAGCCTTCGAGCCTGCCATCTTCTTCAACACATTATCGCTACCTTACGTAAAATGCTGGCTCCTGATTCTCCCACATCAAGATCTGATCTTGGATCGAACGATGGCGCGATCTCGTCGATGTGATTGTATACACAAGATTGCTAACTCGCTCCTCACCTTATAGTAATTTGTGATACAACCCACTTTGGAGAGTGGCTCCTTGTTTGTGGCGATGAAATTGGGCCGGTATCCGAATCTCGAGGGAAGAGCGAAGTTGATCATGTTAATGACACAGCCGCTCGTAGCCACGGATGGGTCCAAAACACTGCCTTGACGCGGCTCTGATCGTCTTACTTGATAGTGTGATGAAGCTGATCGTCTGGCAGATCTTTATTCAGGCTTGAGTCAGCGAAAGATTTCCCAGGTCGTCTTTCGGAGGTGATTGTCTGTCATCGCAGATTACTTTATGGCGGAAGAAGGCGGGTCCCTCGCCTCTCTCCGTCATCACTGCAGCAATCTTAAGGCCAGGAAGGGCATGTAGCTAGGTCAGACTTGGAGCGTGGGCAGGCTATAGATGACTCCAGCGGCATCGGCCACTGCTGTTCCGGAAATCTACTCATCAATTGCACGCCGTGTTCTTGTGCCGTCTCTCGTAGCTGGTCCAAGAATTCGCCACCGACACATGTCGTGTAGATAGTCTGGAGATGCGTGACCCTCATAATCGAAACCACCAGACTCACAAAGTCGGGTGTTTTATATTCCCGAGAATTAATTTTGAGCGTTCGCAAATTCGGGAACGTGGCCAGGAACCGCAGCAGGGGAGAATTCTCGTCGTTTTCGACATCCTCAGGGAAGCGGAAGTCATAGAGCCCCAGTGTGTGAATTGAAGGAGTCCCGCATAACCATTCGTAGCCATTTAGATGCCGAATACTTTTTTCTTCAATGGTGCAAGGGTCCTCTTCAATGGTGTGAGGGTCCTCTTCAACGGTGTCAGGGTCTTCTTCAGTGTAAGGGTCCTCGAAAAAGGTCTCGTTGGTAAAAGGACCTTCATGAATGAGAGATTCGTAACGCCCTTTGGGAAAGACAAGGTCGAAGGATGTCAACTGTTTAGCCATAATGGCCTTGGAGAGCAATATTCGGCCTCCGTCGGGCGTGATGGAGAATGAAGGCAATTCGAAGGAACGCAGGTTTCTGAAATCGGAATGCTGGACAATGTCGACATAGGAAAGTAGATCTTCAGGTTCAGTACGAGCTTTGCAAGGCCAGTCCCCTCCTTCAAGCTTAATAGAAATATGTTGTAGTGAATAGAGGGCCATCAAGTATCGAAGCGTCAGACGCGTTTCTTCTCTCTCGGATTCCATGATTTTAAGTTCCGCTATTTCTTCTTCAGGCTCCATTTCTTTTTCTTCAGGGTCCGGCTCCCAATCGTGAAACTTGAGTACTTTGAGATGTGGCCAAACCTCTCCCCATCTTGTTCGCCAAGTCCCCGCGGGCTCCAGGACCAGATATGGTACGACGGGGACAATCCAAAGCTGTACGAGTCTGGGAAATCCGACCGAGAGATGGAACTAATGAGGCCCAGCATTTTAGCTTCTTTCTTTCACGCGCGTCCTCTCTCGTTCTTTACATGCAGCGAAAAGGTGCAGAAACAAAAACTAAGACAAAAGATCAAGCAAGGAGAAGAAGGAAGAGGACAAAGAACAAATAATTGAGCGTGGCTAAAGCTCTTCGGGGTGGGGGGACATACTATAGGAAACGGGGTAACGGCCTGATTATTACCTCCTATTCGCAAAGTCTTCAACTGGGGAAGATCTGGTACCAATCCGCGATACCATTGCTCTGGGATTCCCACAAAGTCGAGGTGCTCCAAAGAGCTGGCTGCATTTTGGAGGAACGTTTGAGGGAAGTCCCCGTCACAATCTACTTCGTGCGTCATGAAATCAAGGGCCTGACCTGATAAGGAGACGTGCCGGAGCTGGATCCATTTGTTCTTATGCGCTGGAAGCCCCTGGCATGGCATGTAATAAATTTCCAAATGCTCCAGACCTGGTGATAATTCGAGTAGATGCGTCAAGATGGGTTCAGGGATTTCCGAGCAATCCTTTATCACGATCTTTTTGACACCTCCTTCTCCAGCCCAGAAAAATATCTTTTGTAGGTGATCGAGGCGTGGATACGGCTTGAACCACAAATGTGGAAAATCAACGTTTCTCCATAAGTTCCTATGCACGGGGCTCGTGAGCTTGCGAGTCCATTCCGTGGAAACGCGCAGAACGACACTATATCATGCGTAGCATCAGCAAAAACAGTTCGGCCACGAGTCGGTATTCGACACGACGAATAAGGGGGAGCGGATCAACGTGCATTATTTCAGTCCAGCTCAGGTACGAGAAGATGTGCGAGACAATCTCGGCGGGCAGGCATAACGGATCTTGTCGCAGGACGTGACGGTACAGGGTGTAAAGTTGCTGAGCCCCGACTGGTTAGAGATACAACATGCTGCGTGATGTGCCACGGTAAACTCGGACCGAGGGCTATGCCATCTCACCTGCGATTTGGGCGACGGCTCTGCGGCAGTCTCCTTGTTGACCTCAATCCCAGCCGCATACAGCTCGCAAGCATACTTGTCGTTCTTTTGCAGTCGTGCCAAGTTTCCCAGACGAAGATATCCCTATAGTCGAAACTCGGGACTTATCAGTAAAGTGGCGCAGGCCTCGAATGACTCAGGCGGGACTGCTCACATCTGGAAGTCGAGGAGCCAATTCCAGAATCCATTCAGCGTTTTTCACAGCGTGGTCGACTTTACCCAAAGCTTCAAACGTTATAGCCTGAAAGTCCAAGGCCTGGATATGGTACATGTTGTCGCACTTGTTGAATTCTCGGCCAACATCGCAATGACAAGTATGCATGGCTTCTTTGAAAATCGAACCCCCTTGGCCAGCGACCTGTTCATAGTTTTTGCAGGTACATCTGCGCCGTTCGACGCCCTTGCCGCAGGGACACTAATTTACGACCTGAAGTCCAATAACGAGTAAATGTCAGACATGTGGTTTTTCCAGACAAGATCGGACGCTGTCACGACAACTCACCTTGGTGAAGAATTCCAACGCATGCTCGAGAGTCTTGACCGCGTTTTCATGAGCTTGGCGACCAGACACGACCAGATCACGCATCGTTGACTCGGAATCGAAGGCATCTGAGGCACAGAAAGAAGACATGGCGTGTAAAGGAAGGTTGCAGAAGCCCATGCATCGCGCATAATATGGCAACGGATGGCATTGTGATCGGCGCGAAAATAAGGTATGGGCCATGGGCCATGGCAGTGTATGCTTATTAGGTACTGTACGTAGGTACCTTAGGTACCTTTTTGACAGCCATCACCGGCGCTAAATTAGTAAGCAATCTTGGCGGAACACAAGTTTACACGTGACACACCGTACGTGTGACGTCGCACTCGGACCCCTTCCCGGATCTAGGATTCTAGGCACACATGTACATATGTACTCCGTGCCTAGGTAGATAGATTGAGAGAGTGAGGAGATTTCTCACCTGTTGATGAAACATAATTGCGGAACAAACTGACACGCAGAGTACTTTGCATATGTTGGTGTGAAGCCGTTGCTAGTGCATAGATCGTTTTGAAAAACCATGAGCCAACTTACAGTCAAGTTAAATGAGTCTGAGGCGTCTATATGGTCATTGACTTGTTGGTGAGTTACTTAGGTAGTTAGTCCCTGACTCCCTCGTCCATCACACAACTACACATCTTCTACCCGCTCAGCCTTCGAGCCCGCAATATTTAATATAAACACAAGCCTCTCAAGGTTCAGAGGGGAAACGAAGCCCTCCAGAGGTCCTTGAGTTCAAAAGCCAATTATTGTGCTATGAATAGAGGATTTGTCCCGTTCCAAGCCCCAGATCATTGACCCTTGTCACACATATCGAGACCTGATCTTGGATCGAACGATGGCGTAGTCCCGTGGATGTAATTGTAGCTTGTGTAACCAAAGGACATGTCCCAACCTCAAACAAGAGATCACTCAGTCAAAGCCTCAGAGGCCATTACGTATATAAGAGCGCAGGCTTCCCAAGACTCAGAGAGAAACTAGAACCTCCAGAGACTTAGACCTAAGAGAGCCAAAGTCTAGTATCGTATTCTGGACGAACAAGTTCCAAGCTCCCAATCGAGGCCCTTCTTGCATTGAGGGCCCGCGGCCGGTATCAGAGTATCAGATACAAGCGGGAAGAGCGAATTTGATCATGTGGATAGGTCCAAGACAATGACTAAACGCGGCTCTGATCAGTGATCACCTTGCTTGATAATGTGATGAAGCTTATTGTCTTACAGGAGCCTAATTCAAATTGCAGACTCGAGTCGGCGAAAGATTTCCTAGGTCGTCTTTCGGAAGTGATCGTCTGTCATCGTACATTACTCTATCGCAAAAGAAAATAGGTCCCTCGCCTTTCTTCGTCATCGCTGCAGCAATCTTAGGACAGAAAGGGCATGTAGCCAGGATAGATTTGGAGGCTGGAGCGTAGGCTCGCTGGCCTCCAACTCAGCAACTATAAACACCATGCGCTGATTGATGAATACTAAGTGCGTGGGTGATTGCGCACGCCGATTACCTTACAGGGCCACTGCCAGTTGCCCTTCTTAGAAGTCGAGGAACTAATTCGGACAGGGCAGTCTACAATCTGAGTAGATGTAAGACGATGATCTCGAGTCTCTGAAGTTGGTCATCGCGGAAAAGAAAGCAACAAGTCGCTATGTTTCGCGCCATTGATCGCATGACGGTCAGGACCTATCTGATTGGGGAAGTCAACGCGATTCAATTGACTCAATGTCCAAGGAGGCGAAGCGATCGTCGAAAACGTTGTGCAGCGCCGACGGCGGCAACGATGGGACTTGATTGACCCCAAACATTAGGAGAATGGCCTTGACACCCTCACCCCTGAGGCCAGTGACCCAATCTTGTTGTCACCGGCCATAGTGATAGATCATAGCGTTGGGCGACTTGCAGCGATGTCTCTAGCCGCCGTAAGCACGCACAAACACACACACTCAAGCGTAAGTTACATCACCTATTGTTGGAAGAAATCCGCGAGGGTTGCGTATACGCGCGGAGTGAACTGTCATGAACTATCTGTCGTAATCATGGAAGCTATCTAGAACAGAGAGAAAGGAAAGAGTAAATAGTCTAACTGCGTGGTGTTATACCACGAGGTGTGAGGCCACGACGCACGTAAGCGATCGTTGAGGACACGTACAGTGTGGCCACGTTGAGAACAGCGATTCAGAACCTATGACTCCGAGTCCCACTGCTGTTTCGGAAATTCACTCATCAATTGCACGCCGTGTTCTTGTGCCGTCTCTCGTAGCTGGTCCAAGAATTCGCCACTGACACATGTCGTGTAGATAGTCTGGAGATGCGTGACCCTCATAATCGAAACCACCAGACTCACAAAGTCGGGTGTTTTATAATTCCAAGAATTAATTTTGAGCGTTCGCAAATTCGGGAACGTGGCCAGGAATCGCAGCAGGGGCGAATCATCGTCGTTTTCGGTATCGTCAGGGAAGCGGAACTGATAGAGTCCCAATGTATGAATTGAGGGAGTCCCGCACAACCATTCGTAGCCTTTTAGATGCCGAATACATTTTTCCTCAATGATGCAAGGGTCCTCTTCAATGGCGTGAGGGTCCTCTTCATCGGTGTCAGGATCTTCTCCAGTGTAAGGGTCCTCAGGATCATCGTGGATGGGAGATTCGTAACTTTCCTTGGGAAAGACAAGGTCGAAGGATGTCAACTGTTTAGCCATGATGGCGTTGGAGAGCAATATTCGGCCTCCGTCGGGCGTGATGGAGAATGAAGGCGATTCGAAGGAACGCAGATTTCTGAAATCTGACAACTGGGCAACGTCGACATCATGAAGTAGATCTTCATCTTTATGGCGAAACGTGCAAAAAGGCCAGTTCTCTCCTTCGAGTTTAAGAGAAATATGTTGTAGTGAGTTGAGAGCCATGAGGTATCGAAGCGTCAGACGCGTATCTTCTCTCTCATCTTCCATGTTACCAATTTCGAGCATGTCATTAAAATCCAGTTCTTCAAACAAATCATCATCTTCAGGGTCCGAAGGCCAATCCTGAAACTTGAGTACCTTGAGGTGTGGCCATACATCTCTCCATCTTGTTCGCCAAGTCCTCGCCGGCTCCTGTACCAGGAATGGTACGTTGGGGCCGATACAAAGCTGTTCAAGGCTGGGAAATGCGACCGAGAGATGGAACTAAGAGGGCTCAAAGTTTAGCTTCTTGCTTTCACGCGTGTCCTCTCTCGTTTTCTACAATGTAGCGACAAGGGGCAGAAACAAAAGGAAGGCAAAAGGTAAGGCAAGGAGAGGAATGAAGAGGACAAAAACGAATAATTGAGCGTGTGTCGAGCTGTTCGGGGAGAAGGACGTACTATAGGAAACGACTGAGTGTCGCTCGAGTCACCGCCTATTTGCAAAGTCTTCAAATGGGGAAGATGAGGCATCATACCGCGATACCATTGGCTTGGGATTCCCACAAAGATCAGGTGCTCCAAAGAGCTGGCAGCGTTTTGGAGGAACGTCTGAGGGAACCCCCCGTCACAATCTACTTCATTTCTGACGAAATTACCGCATATACCCGATAAGGAGACGTACCTGAGTTGGGTCCATTTGTTCTTATGCGCTGGAAGCCCCGAGCATGGCATGTTATGGATTACCAAATGCTCCAGGCTCGGTGATGATTCGAGCATCTGCGTAATGACATCGTCAGGGAGTTCCGACCATTTCGCTGTCACGATCTTCCTGGCACCTCCTTCCCCAGCCCAGGACAAAATCTTTTTCACGTAATCGACTTCTGGCCAGTATTCGCCGATATTGGGAAAATTGATGTTTCTCCATAATTTACTCTGCATGGGGCTCGTCAGCTTGCGAGTCCATTGCTTGGAAACGCGCCGAGCTCGACTGTATCATGCGTAGTATCAGCAAAAAAAGTTTGTCCACGAGTCGGTACCCGATACAAGTAAAAGGGGGCGCGAATGTTGCAACGTACAGAAGTTCAGTCCAGCTCAGGTACGAGAAGATGTGTGAGACAATCTCGGCAGGCAGGCATAACGGATCTTGTCTCAGGACATGACGGTAGAGGGTGTAAAGTTGCTGATCCCCGACTGGTTAGAGACATAACATGATGCGTGACGTGGCATGATAAATTTGAGCAGAAGACTATGCCATCTCACCTGCGATTTTGGCGACGCGTCTGCGGCACTGTCCTTACTGACCTCCATCCCAGCCGCATACAGCTCGCAAGCATACTTGTCGTTCTTTTGCAGCCGTGCAAAGTTTGCCAGACGAAGGTATCCCTAGAGTCGAGGCTCGGGACTTGTCAGTGACGGGGCTCAGGCCTCGAAAGACTCATGCGGGACTGCTTACATCTGGAAGTTGAGGAGCCAGTTCCAGCATCCATTCAGCGTTTTTCACAGCGTGGTCGAGTTTACCCAAAGCTTCAAACGTTGTAGCTTGGAGATCCAGGGCCTGGATATGGTCCACGTTGTCGCATTTGTTGAATGTTCCGCCAATGTCGCAATGACAAGTATACATTGCTTCTCTGAAAATCGAATCTCCATCGGCGGCGACCTTTTCAAAATTTTTGCAAGTGCATCTGCGCCGTTCGACGCCCCTGGCGCAGGGGCAGCTGTTCATGGCCTGTTTTACGAGGACGAGAAAATGTCAGACAGGTAGCTTCTTCAAACAAGATCAGACGCTGTCACGACAACTCACCTTGCTGAAGAATTCCAACGCACGCTCGTAATTCTTGGTCGCATTCTCACGAGCTTGGCGACCAGACTCGACCAGATCACGCATCGTGGACTCGGACTCGAAGGCATCTAAGGCACGTGATGAAGACATGATGTGTCGGGTAAAATTTTGAGCGCCCACGCAAGGGACACGACGTGGTGACGAATGACGATGATGTCGTGGTGGTAGATGATTAACAATTCAGCCGCAAAGTGCAAAGCAATACGCTTATAGGTAATGCAAGAGGCAACATGGCAATGGAGTATGTATGTAGTAAAAAGTCGACCGCAGAAACAGCGTCTCATTGGCGAGGCCAATGTACACACAGTGTGTGTACCACAGTGATTGTACCTAGGTACCGCCTACATGCATTGTACTGTATCATAGTATGTACATGTATGTATGTATGTACATACCTGGGTAGTTGGGTCGCATCTTGGTCGTCATTGGTCAAACGTCAGTGTTTTTTCTGACTGGCATGCGATCCGGTGGGCCAGAAGGATCTACCTATGTATCTACTGAGTACAGAGATACATACCTATGTACATACTCGTGGGTGAAACGTTTGAAAAAAGTAACCCACTATACTAGGGACCTAAAAGAACCAAGACGCGACAGACTCCCCAACCTCCTCCTCGATGCATTTTTTTTCGAACTTTAGGAACAGAGTGAAATCTCGAATCTTTCCAAGGCTAAGCGCATGAAACTTGAGAAACCCCGCAACTCAACAAACCTTCAGGACTTCGTTAATCAGAAACAGAAGAGGGCAGACCTTCACGATGCACTGGCCGCTCAATTCAACAGGGATAAATTTCGGCGCCTTCCCGTCCGATGGATCATCAACAAGAACTTGTCTTTCCGAGTCCCTAAGTACCAAGAGTTAAATGACATCTTCGAGTGTTTAAATCCAATGGTCGAGAAGGACGAAGCTCTTCTGACGCACAACTCCATCCGGGACAATATCCTCAACGAGTACAACACCTGCAACCTACAAAAATCGAGTGATTTAGGTACTCGCGAGTCGCACGGAGCCCTAGGCTCTAGCCAGGCCCACACCGCATTTGATGGCTGGACTTCTCGAAATAGGCACTCATCTTTCTCTATCAATGCCTTCTTCCTTGATGAGCGAAATTTTAAGCCTCGAAAGAGTCTCCTGACTCCCGGGTCTTCCCAGCCTGGCAATTTCCCACAAGAAGTAATATTTGTGTGGCGGCCGCAGACGTTCTGGAGGAGTTTGAGCTTACATCCGGTAAGTTAGTAACAATGTCGCATATTTAACTATTGACAACGCCTCCAATAACGATAGTGCTACGGACGCGCTGAGGCTTGTGGAGAGAACCATCTCACAGAGGAATTCGCTGCTTCGGTCACATTATTCACCTAGCTGGTCCTGCGGATGGCTCAGCCGTTCATGACGTGCTTCTCGATTATAATATGCCGCAGGTGTACTGTCACCTTGTCGCATCGATGAATCCAGGGACCAGAACACAGATTGTGTGTAGTTTACCAACAGGACCTGTCTTCCTCCACTTCTGGATGTCATCCGGATGTAAGTCATCCAGAGCACTCATGTTGTTATTGGCCAGCATAGCATCAACAGCTAGGTGCATGATGTGGCCGAAGCAGCGAATTCTTCTGTGAGATTGTTATCTCCACTGCAGTTTCAGCCTCAGCTCGTCCATAACAGTGTCATTATTTTAGGCGTTGTCAAGTGAACTTAAACTCCTCCAGGATGTCCGCGACAGCCACACAGACATCACCCCTTTGGTGGCAGATTGTCAGGCTGGGAAGACTCAGGCCAATATTTCGAGGCTTAAAACTTTTCTCATCAATGAAGAGGGTATTCATGGAGAAAAACGAGTGCCTATTTCGAGAAGTCCAGCCATCGAATGCGGTGTGGACCTCGCTAGGGCTCCGTGCGAGTACCTCAATCACTCGATGTTTGTAGGTATTGTAACTTGTAAACGTTAAAGATCTTGTCTCGTATAGAGTTCTGCGCCAGAAGAGCTTCGCCCTTCTCGACTATTGTATTCAAACATGAATATGTCATATAACTCTTCATGATCAGAGACACGAAAAGACAAAATTCTTGTTGACGATCCATCGGACGGGAAGGCGCCGGAATTCATCCCTGTTGAACTGAGCGACCAGTGCATCTTGTAGGTCCTCCCTCTTCCGTTTCTGATTCATGAAGCCCTGAACTTGAGGGCCTGAAGGTTTGTTTGGTCATGAATATTACCACCTTCACTCCCTTGCACACTCCTGTATATTTATTATTTGGTATACAAAACTTGCTTAAAGCATACTGTCTTGGATAATGAGGCTGAGATGACCTCGGCACAAAAGCTGTCTCGTCTAAAGCAGGGCGCATAAACGGACTCGGTCTGTAGTGAGAGAATGAGATGATCATTGATGAGATTGCGAGATTATGAGAAGAACAAAAACTCGACAGCCCAACGGCGTAAAAGCCTATAGAAATAACACAAGGGAAAAAAAACAGCCCGTGCTAGGACGGAAAGCGACTTTCCTTGCCCTGTAAGACAAGCAAAAAGACACCAAGAGCGATTCTCCAGTCTCGTGTCCAAGTTCCAACGAGGTCGTTGGCATTCATGATTCATGGCTCTGTTTGCATACCTACCTACAGGCTGCATACTCAATTGCATACGCCTCTGTGCGCAAAGAAGAGAACGACCTAAGGCCCCAAGGGGCAAGACTCAAGGGCGCTACTCGATTTGCTCTTCTCTGTCAGCACCATAGGGACAGACCCCATTGTATTTGCTCGTTTTCTATGGTCTATTGAAAAGTAACTTCAGATACACAAGCACGCACAAAATACACACATTGAAGCGTACTCTATGTCATCTATGGCTCCAGCAGCATGGGCCACTGATCTTTCGGATAATTGACGAACAATTGCACACCATACTCTTGTGCTGTCTCCCTCATCTGGTCCAAGGATGCACCATCGACACAATCCGTGTAAATAGTCTTGAGATGCGTGATCCTCAAGATCGCAACCACCAGGTTAACAAACTCAGGGGTGCTATACTCCCAGGAACTAATTTTCAATGTCCGCAGGTTGGGAAATGTGCCCAGGAATTGCGGCAGGGGCATTCCTCTTCCGTTTTGGCATCGACAGGGAAGCGAAAATGGAAGCATCCCAACGTATGGATTGAGGGGGCTCCGCGCAACCATTCGTAGCCTTTCAAATGGTGAATATGTGTTTCTCTTTCGTAGCCGCTCAAAGGCCTCTCAGGAAAGTGAATGTCAAAGGACGTCAACTATTGAGTGTTGATCGCGCTGGAAAGTAAGGTTCGAGCTCCTTCAGGCGAGATAGATGCGTGGACTCTGAGGGAACGCAAATTTCTGGGACGGTGGATACTGGGTAACATCAAGATCGGAAAGTAGACCATGATTACGGCTAAAGAGGCGAGGCCAATCTGTGCTCTTGAATTTAAGACGTACATGTTGTAGTGACTTGAGAGACATCAGGTATCGGAGCGTTGAATGCGATCTTGCTGCATTATCATGAAGTTCATCAATCGAATTTAGATGTTCCTCAGAATAGAACTTGAGTACCTTTAGGTGTGGCCATACATCATCCCATCGCCCTCGCCAAATTTCCACAGGCTCCAAGGCCAGGTATGGTACGTCGGGGACAAGCCAGAGCTGTTCGAGTTAGGAAAGGCGATGGAGAGAGAGAACTAAGAAGGCTCAATGAGTTAGTTCCTCGTCTTCACGCGCGTTCCTTCGCTGTCTTCATATACATAGCAAAACGAGCAGAAAAGAAGAACAAGACAAAGACTATAGACAAAAAAAAAAAGACAGAAGATGTTGTCATGCGGCTGTAAGCTCGTCGGGGCTGGAGGAAGTTAGGAACATACTATAGGAAACGGGGCATAGTCCCACACGTTTCTGTCACTGCCCATTCGCAAAGTCGTCAGCTTGGGAAGTAGAGGTAATGATGACGTTTCGCGGTACCATGGCGATGGGATTCCCTGAAAGTCGAGATGCTCCAAACATCAGGTACCTAGAAGTACCTAATGTAATCCCGATTCCCGATCCATACCTACTCACCGCCCTCGCGACTTGGGTCTTTCTTGGAGTGAACATACATACCTTAGGTACCTCTCCGTAAGAGAGTAAACACTAGAAGAATGCAGCACCAACTTCAACGCCCAAGAATTGACGCTGATACGTTTAAGACGTAATACGAAAGCGCAATCTCAGTCATTCATTGCGATACTTCTATCGTGGGCCAGTTTTATGCAGCAAACTTACCCATGTATCTACGGAGTACTCATCATCAAGTTGCAACGTAATTGCTGCGTTTGACCTAAAACTGAAGTGAGCCGACCGCCAAAGGGCCATTGGCGCCATTTGGCGGTGGTTGACTTCCTCCGCCGTGAACTGCCTTCCCATCAAGCCTCGAGCTGCCAGCGAAAAAAGACTGATGGAACACATAGCCATCTGGTCCAATAAATGTATGGTATCACTTCTGTCGACGAAGCGATACATCTACTGACTTGCGAGTCTTTCGCGATAGAGTCTATTTGCCACTGCAAACATGGGTATGTAGTCATTTGTGCGCTCACGTCGCGCACGCACGCACAAAACATATCATTGAAGCGTATTTATGCTACCAAGGCTCCAGCGGCATCGGCCAATGCTCTGCCGGATAATAGGCAACCGATGGCATACCGTACTTTTGTGTCGTCTCCCTCAGTTAGTCCAACGACATCGGCCACTGGTCTGGCGGACGACAGGCAAACGATTGCACACCGTACGCTTTTGCCGTCTCCCTCAGCTGGTCCGAGAATACACCATCGACACATGGCGTGTAGATGGTCTTGAGATGCGTGACCCTCAAGATCGCGACCACCAGATTCACGAATTCGGGTGTTCTGTACTCCCGGGAACTGATACTCAACGTCCGCAAGTTGGGAAAGGTGGCCAGAAATTGCGGCAAGGGCATATCCTCGTCCGATTCGGCATCGAGAGGGAAGCGAAAGTCAAAGCATCCCAACGTATGGATCGAGGGAGCTCCGCGCATCCAGTCGTAGCCTCTCAAATGGCGAATACATGTGTCTCCAATGTTGCCGGTGACAGGCTCATCGGGGAAGACAAGGTCATATGTTGTCAACTGTTTCGTCTTGATTGCATTGGAGAGCAAGGTTCGAGCTCCGTCGGGCGATATAGGCCCATCAAGTCTGACGGAACGCAAATTTTTGAAATCTGAATAACGCGGAACGTCGAAATCCGAGAGTAGACTATGACTATCGCAGAATAGCTGAGGCCAGTCCTCACTCTCGAACTGGAGATGTATATGTTGTAATGATTTGAGGGCCGTCAGGTATCGGATCGCCCTAAGCGATGTTGCCGTTTCGTCATCTGAACTTAGAGGATCTGTACATTCGAAATTGAGAACCTTGAGATGTGGCCATACGTCATCCCAATTTCCTCGCCAGATTGTCGTGGGCTCCAGCCCCAGGAGTGTTATGTTTTCTAAAAAACAAAGCTGTTCGAGTCTTGGAAGAGCGATGGAGAGAGAGAACTAATAAGGCTCAGTTAGTCAACTTCTCACTTCCACGCGCGCCTCTTTGTTCTTTACAGACTACATGTAGCGAATCGCGAAAAGGAGGAGAAGACTAAGAGATATCGTCATTGCGGTTCTTTTAGGCGGGAGAACATACTATAGGAAACGGCGTCTCGTCGTCTGCGGCAAGGTGCAATCGCAAAGTCTTCAGTTTGGGAAGAAAGGGTATTGATGACGATTCCCGGTACCATTGCAATGGGATTCCCACAAGATCGAGATGCTCTAAAGAGCTGCCAGCATTCTGGAGAAACATTCGAGGGAATCCCCCGAGACTGTCGGCTTCGGAGTAGCAGAAAGAATTGGATTCACTGGAAATGGTGACGTCTCTGAGTCGGTTCCATAACTTCCTGTGCCAAGGAAGCAACAAGTCTGATGGTTGCTCAAACTCCAAATGCTCCAGGCTGGGTGATGCTTCGAGCAGCTGCATCACAAGTGGTTCAGGGAATCCCCCGCCGTTTCTTATCACGATCTTCCTGGCACCTCCATCTCCTGCCCAGGAAAGAATTTGCTTAATCTGGTCCGGGCGTGGCATCCTCTTTGTCTTCTCATGGAAAAAAAAAATACTTCTCCATAACATTCCATGCACGGGGCTCGTGAGCTCGCGTTTCCATGTCTTGGAAACACGCAGAACGAGGCTATATCATGCGCAACATCAGCCAAAACAGTTTGGAAACGAGTCGGTATCCGATACGAGGACAATGGGGAGCGGATCAACGCACAGAATTTCAGTCCAGCTCAAATACGAGAAGATGAGCCCGACAATCTCGGCGGGCAGGCATAACGGATCTTTTCTAAAGGCGTGTCGGTAGAGGGAGTACAGTTGCTGAACCCCGCGTGGTTAGACACAAATGTGCTGCACGACGTGTCATGATGAGCTTTACCTGCAGTTTGGGGGACGAGTCTGGTGCAGTGTCCTCATTTGCATCGATCCCAGCCGCATACAGCGCCCAAGCATAGTCGTCATTCTTTTGCAGCCGTGCAAGGTTCCCCAAACGAAGGTATCCCTAGAGTCGGATCTGGTCAGCGGATCGACGCAGGCCTCGAAAGGCCCAGGTAAGACTCCTTGCTTACATCTGGTAGTCGAGGGGCCAGTTCCAGCATCCATTCGGCGTCCTCTACAGCGAGGTGCAGTTTGCCCATAGTCTCATACATTGCAGATCGTAGATCCAAAGCTTGGATGTGATGTACATTGTCGCACTTGCAGGGCTTCCAGGAAATGCACCAATGATCATGATCTCGCATCGCTTCTTCGAAAATAGAGCCCCCATATGCAGCGACTTCTTCAAAGTTTTTGCAGATGCATTTGAATCGTGCGAGGCCTCTGGCGCAACGGCAGCTTCTCATGGCCTTCCGTTAAAAACAGGGGAATGTCAGACGGGTGCCTTCTTCAAACATTCTCAGACACTGCCACGAAACCTTACCATGGTCAAGATTTCCAATGCACCCTCGTTTTCTTTGGTCGCCACCGCGTAAGAGGCGCGGGCCGACTCGATTTTGACGCGGCCAGACTCGACCAGATCTGCCATCGTGGGCTCAGCATGGGATGAAGACATGTCGTGTTGGGGATATTGCGAGAAGCTCGCGCATGGTACATATGTGGTAACAATTAGTTTCGTGGCAGCAGATGAAGATGAGCCACAGGCCAAGAAGTGATTATACAAAGTAGGTAGTGCGAACACGTCGAATATGTTTGGCCGCTGATGCGTCGCGGTGACAGAAGTGACGGTTTTTTTTTTTTAGCTTTCCAGGTCCACCAAGGTAGCACCTGTGTACCTAGGTACATTTTAGAGGTCGCATATGTACAAGGTAGGTACATACCCGGCACCTTGGTATAGTGGGTACCACTTTTCGTCGCGTCGCGTCAATGCAAATGCAATGCACCTTCATCCACAACCCAATCAAGCCATCATCTTTCAGAAGCGATGGCGACACAGTACACCGCAACGTCCTTTCAAGCCATCGGATAAACATACGACACCTGGCATGAGTAATCGCGCGATTCAAGCCATTTCACCAGGCAAATGAGCCGCGCAAATCGCGATTGAACAGGGGATCTACAGGACCCTTGTATGCGGAAATAGAAAACGCTTCACTCATCAAGATTGGGGCATCTCACCTCGTGGGCGGGGGCGCCCGTCCAAGCTTTGAAAGCAAGCTATGCGACGTCTTCAAATGATCATTCAAAGGAAAGGCTCTAATTGTGAGGGTTGGATATCCCTCTCAACCCGACCAAAGGTCAGAACACTAAGTAGTGTGGGATAAGAAAATAGAGGAGGGACGGTGGATGCAAAAAGGCAGCAAAGGTCCTCACAAGACCTCAACTGCACACAAAGACGACGATCGACGATAAAGACTCAAAAGACAGCAGTCCTCCCTGGACTACGACAAGACCTGACAACTAGAACTGAAGAACCAAACTCGCATAACCTGACTACCTAAAACTGAGCAAGAGGGTGAACAGTCTTATATGGCCAAAGCCTCTCGTGCGATGCCGGACAATCCCGTCAAGGGTAAACGCACGTCTGGTTGGTCCAGCACAGGCTCTGGTGACCCTCAGAACTCTGGCAAGTTGGCAACCATCTACATTCTGGTCCCACCGGATCGCATGCCAACCAAGAAGAGACTCTGACGTCTGACAGCCAAGATGCAACCCGACTAAACAGGATATATAGTGCAGTGCAACGACCAGAGCTGTACTGTACAGAGTAGCCGTCACACTAATTTGTTCTTCGATCAGTCGATTACATCGACGCGTTGTGCTCTGCGTGACTTGGCGTCTTCCCCAGAATTCCTCATGATTCACTCGCATCCTGCTCAATTTTCTTGGCGTCTACACAAGTTCTTTCCTACGCTTCTGTGCAATCAGCACCACCAACCTCTATTAGGACAGTCTTAGGGGAGCTAGTATCTCTCGTTCACCACGACGCTACTTCATTGATCGTAGACCAACTGAACATAAACAGATAAGAGTCAACCCCTCCAGAAGTCGTCGCGAGAATCCAGGAGAGAGCGCGAAACTTCCAGCAGAGGGTGTGAGAGTCCCCCAACGCCAGCAAGGAGTCCATAAAGTCGAGCTTTAAATCCCGACAGTGTATCACTATCGGCAGCATCAGCTTCAAGGGCCAGACGGTGCTTTTCAGGACATAGAGGAGCCTCAAGAGGAAATGACGTTTCAGGATCTAACGACGATCCTAGAGGCTAGAAAAGTGAGCAACAATAACAGTACATGGAGAGCGAAACACAGGAACTGCTCTCCAAACTATTGCGACCTCACATTTCAAGGGAGTGTCAACCGGGATGGAGAGCCCGACGGGGGAAACCACTGAGGGAGTCTCGCAGGCCACTGTAAGTTGTGACTGCAGAGAACCTGGCTGAGGAAGCAACCATGCCGTATACTGACGCATCACAATATGATGAATTGTTGACAGAGCTTGGGGGTTTCACGGTTCACCACAACGACAAGGGTCAGTGACTCAGTGTTTCGGGCTTGAAATTGATGAATGTCCATTGTCAATTCAAACCGCAATAATCGACTGTGGCTCTACAAGGAGCTCTAGAGGCGTGCGATCTCCCTCCGAGTCCTTGATTGAAGTTGGGGGGGCCAGCGATGATATGATACAATGTCCTCCAGCGTTGGAGCGTCCTCCTCAGTCCTGTCTGTTCCCGGCTAAGTTCTAGCGGCCTGAATATCCCGCATAACCTCGGGGTGGCCAAAGTTCTCTCTACTCGGGGTCCTCGTGCTGCCACTATGGTCGAGGCCAGACTCCAGAGATCAAGACCTTCAAGCATCGGCCCCCACCTTTGGGCCTTGGCGTCTTGTCCTCAGCCCTCACTCTGCTGTGAAATTCCAAGCGTTGACACTTCTACTAATCTCGGGAATGTGCCAAAGTCCTTGCCTACTGCCGTTACCCGTAGCGAAAGCTCGCCCCGCGGAAGGCGTCAGCCCAATGCTGTGACAGGCCTTCACCTTCCGGTTTGACCTAAAAACAGACAGGAGACTTAACTGTGTCAATGAGAAGTTAGAATACTCCAGCTTTCGACAACTATATTATACTCAATCTTTCTGGGGCTTGGAACGGAAGAAATCCTCAATTCAGAACAAATACATAATGGGCTTTGACTCTCAAAAGGATCTCTTTTCCCCTCTGAGCCTTGACAGCCTCAGACAGGCCTACTAGGCTACTCGATTATCTATATATACATAGATCTCAGACGAACATGTCCAAGGGCTGTAATGTTCTCCCCTCTTCTTCCTGCTGAATGCTTCAAGTGAGCCAATGTGCTCATTCAGAGATAGTCTGGATGTCGCTGTTGCATTAATGCGACATCGGCGACGCCAGATGCGCTGCGCGGATGGCCGCAGTAGTCGATGTTTTCCGCGTGACCTAACGCCCCACGGGCCACAGGCACTCATAACTACATACGCAGTACATCATGCGTTAGTTGTTCAACTTAGTTCGGCGGCTAAGAACCTTCTGTTCACTAAATTAGGTAGCTTCATCTGCGTCCTGTTCGCCAAATAGCTCCACCCGCGACCGCACGAGCCATTTACATTATACATAGATGTTCGATTATCGAAAATGCCAAAAGACGGCTATCGTGAAAGGGCGCCAGGATCACGACTCATTCAGAATAGGCGCCGGCGGCTACAAAGGTGCTTCCCGGAACTCTTTCAGTCTCGCAGGATAAAGCGGCTAAGTAGTTGTTCTCTCAACCTCATATTTGCAATGTTCGAGACTCGAGTCGGAGTAGAGTCTAGAGTTAGACTGTATAAGAGGCCCTGATTCCCAAGACGAAGCATTCATTTTAGTTGCAAATTACTCTCTCGCAGACTGCAAACCGTTACCCACATTCGCACACTTTCCATAGGACTACAGTTCTTCCATTCTCATTACATCTCTTACCTCGATTTATTTACATAATTATGGCTACGTTGCCTAGCAGTCAGGTAAAGGTTATCCTGACGGATCAGATTTGCAGAGAAGAGGATTGGAAAAGAGATGTTATTTGCATGATGCGACAACTCCTGCAAGAGCCAGAGCTTGCTCATTTTACCTGGGCTGTGCTCACGTAAGATATACCTATAGTTCCGTCGATTTCTATAAGCGGTTGCTGATACCAATGCAGGAAGTTCGCCGACGCACGCAGTTGCAGTTTCTGTGACAGGCCACACATTACAGCCTTAGTGTCAACCGACGCCCAAGCCGAGCAAAATAGGTGTCAAATGATCCAAATGTACCCTGACTTGGATGAGAACGAGAATCTTATATGCTTAGAATATAAACTGTTCAGGGAACGGGAAAGGACTGAATGGAGGACCAGAGGACGTCGTCGAGGATGTCCAAGGACATCTCAATTACTATATGAACCTGCGAGGTGGACGACGCCTGTCGGATTCAATTAAGTCAACCAGGCCTGCAGGATTATCATTCTACTTGCGAGTTGTATATATTGACGTACTCTTCGTACACTGTAGACACATACATACATCGGACTTTTTCTTTTTTGTACATCCATACCTAGCCATTGCCATTGCAATGATGATTGAATGGGGACCACATGAGTCATGACCATGGAGAGTGCACTGTTCACAAGAAATAGACGCCTTATATTGCTCCATGTTGAATCGAAGGTACTCAAAATCTTGTCCGGCAATGTGGTTTCAACTTTCGCTAGGGCCGCTCTGTTGGAACCACCAGTCAGTGGTCACTAGGTGTTTAGGTACCTAGGTAAAATGGGAAGGCCGACGGGTCGGAACCCGTCGTTGACTCGTTGGAGCTTGTGCCTAGTTATAGAAAAGTAAAGCTGAAGAATGATAATCCGCTTCCTCAGCCGCTCGAAGACAATTGAGGCATGTTCTTTCAGAATCTTTACTCCAACTCTTGCCAACTTGGCTTCTAAGTTCTTGGTTACACAAGCTAGCCCGTCCCTTCTTTGTTTCCCGAGTTCCGGCGCCTGGCTACGCCGCCGAGCTCCTTTGTTGTAACTTGTCCGGACTCCGGGCCGCCCTGGGCCCTGGCCCCTGTAAAAGTTCTTCTTTGTTACCTGAGTTCTGGCGCTTGGCCTTGGCCCTCCTCGGTCAAATCATCAATGGTGCCTGAACTCTGATGATTGATCACGTTTGACAGGGAAGCAAGACAAAGGAAGACACAAACCGCATTACCGCAAGTCTGAGGTGTAACAAGTGGACCCGGATTGTAATACAAGCCTGCCATGAATTTATGAAACCTATATATTCACTACAAACTTATTCTTTCGTGCCATTCTCAGGCTCCTAATCTCGTCTTTGGATAATTTCTCAGTGTACACTGTAGCCGCCAAATGTTTCTCATTGAAACCAATTATGGGCAAGACTTTCTCTTGCCGTGGCTCGGAGGGATGGTTCAAGCCTCAACAAGCCCGCAATTGCTTTGGTTACACACGCGATTTCCTCCATCGTGAACTCTGCATCATTTTCATCGTGAAAATATACCTGTTCAAGCCATTTTTGTAGCGTCGGGCCCCCGTCCCCTCGAGCCTTCTCTCGTTGCATGGCACGCCATTTCGCCTGCCATCTCGACGGGAGCTCTTCCGAGGTCGCCGCAATCATTTGCCTAACAAGATTAAACTGGCTCCACCAAGCGTCTAACGGTCGGTACCCGGACACCAGATCAAAAATCTAGGCATTCTCGTTAGGTCTTATAGGTCACCCTTTTAAGTTTGGATTGAAATTATTGAATGAGAGCTTACCAGGCAGCCGGCACTCCATAGATCCACTCGAAGATCCAGTTGATCCCCAAAAACGATCTCTGGTGCTTGTAGAACTCGTGGAGTTTTTAGCGTACTGGGCGCATCGTCGCCAAAGAAGGCCTCTCCGAAGTCAATGATCTTGATTGATGGGCAAGGCGCCGCCATAATATCTTGTCCCTGGAAGAGTGCAGGTCGAATGATCTCAGTTGGTACGTTGGGCGCCCAAGGCCCGTCATCTAATTTGGTCACGGCGCCTGTCTCGAACTTTCCCAGCCTGGTAATAAAGTCTTCTTCGTTGAGAGCGTCAAGGCCGGGCACGACTATAGCGAGGTTTCCAGTGTGTAAATCTATAGGCCAAATTAATATGTCAGGAAAGTGGCTGGGTCCTGATGGGATGTACAGGCCTTACCTCCATGCCCAATATTGTTGGTCGCGAGGAAATCCAGCCCTTGCAGCGTCTGTTTAGCGAATAGTTTCGCAAGCTTCGCAGGAAGTCTGTTGTTCATGCGGTAGTATTCAACAAACTCTGCAACATTTGGTCCGACGAGTTCCAGGACCAGACAGTTGTGGGTGCCATTAGGGCCGACATGAGTGAAATGGTCCAACATTTGGTTCACATATGACGACCCGGGATGGTCTTTGGGTAGAGCAGACAGTGCTCGTAACATCTTGAGCTCGCGGCTCTCCTCAATTTTGGATACCATGATTTTGACTGCAACATAGCGATCATCCCTGGCATAGAATTAGAAAAAGGCCGTTTCCTAGTGATAGTCTGCGGTGGGAAAACAGGCATACTTCTGATCTTTTGCGGCCCATGTGGTAGCATGGCCACCCCATCCTAGCTTATGGAGAATTTTGTATCTTCCATCCTTCAGGACATCGCCTAATGCAACGGGATGGTAGCCACCTGGTTCGTACCGGTCTAGCGATTCGGCGTCAATACCGCCACCGTATCTTTGTGCTGGCCAGCCTGGCATCTGAACGTGATGATGCATCATGGTGAGTTAATTTGAGTCGTTGCAGCCAAGAATAAACAAGTGAGTTGATCTTTGATGGGATGAAATGATAATCTCAGGGAGAAAGTGCCAGACGCGTGGACATATTCGCCCACCATACCCATACCATAACCCATTATATAGTGAAAATATAGGTTACATGGCAGGCTACACATCAGACTTGCGGTTTGCCTACCTCTGTCTTGACTCTTGACTCCCTGTTACACGTGTTCGGAGACTCGGATTTCAGGCGCTACTAGCTAAGAAGGCCAAGCGCTAGAACTCGGGTAACAAAGAAGAACAAGACCGGAGTCCAGACAACAAAGGAGCTAGGCGGCGTAGCTAGGCGCCGAAACTCAGGGAACAAAGAATGGAATGGCTAGCTTGTCGATCAAGAAGCCAAGAGTTGGCAAGAGTTGAAGCAAAGAGGCATGCCTCAATTCTCTTGAAGCGGCTGAGGAAGCGGCCTTATGATGCACGCTGCACCTAATGTACTCCGTCCATAGAAAACGGGTCCGACCTCGGAGATCAACTGCTCGGATAGCTCGACCTTGCATCCTTGCGAGCGAGTTCTGTTCCGCTGTTCTGTCTGCGGATGGTGGGCGGTTGACAGAAGCTATTGGGCATTCACCCGGGAGCATAAGGTCGACCAGAATTGGCCGACCCAGTCCGATCCTCTGTCCGAATTGATTTGTTTCGGTGACCCGTGAAACCGGCGAACCGCCACCAGCATTGTTTAAATCGGTTCCGCACAGGCTTCGGCCCCCATGCTTGTCATTGCTTCTAGTTGGATGTACATACTTGGAGAGACGATCCGTGATCACCATCTCTGTATCTCCTTCCCTGTCTTTTCTGACCCGTCCTTCGATATAGGTAGGATCTGTTCGGTTGATATTGCGAGCTTGGGCGCGTAGGCGGCACCCCTCAAAGGCTCAATTTCTTCAGCAGTATCGCGGAGTTTCTCTACAGCTGCGCGATAGTCGGTCTTGGATACGCCGAACCCCCGGCACCACGTATCGAATTCCGTGTTCATGGCCTGTCGAAGTTTCTCAATTTGAAGCCGGTCATCCAATCCCAACAATCCTGCGCGTGAAAGCTAGTCTTCGAATCGGATAAAAAATTCACTGAATTTTTCCTTCTTTTCCTGCTGAAAGGAGAGAAGTTCGGGACGGGCGCGGTCCTAATATCGTGGGTCTTCATAAAGAATGGCCAATTGGTCCATGTCGGCCGTCACATGGCCTCGCTGTTGGTCCTTGCTCTCTTAAGATCCGAGCCTCTGCAAGCTTCGTACTGTAACGGACGTCATCAGACTTCGCGTCGTTCCTTCTTCGTCTCCGATGTCCTGTTCTCGTCGTGAGAGAGCATCCGGCCGACTCGTTTGCGATCCAGGCCGGTACTGGAGTTTGTAGTTGAAGAGGGCAAGTGTTTCCGCCCAGCGTGCAGGTGAAGTATTTAGGCTTCATCGTGGAAGCGGGCCGCGAAATTCGCCCCGACCCGGAAAAGCTTGCGACCATTCGAACGTGGGAACCCCCAACTAGAGTCAAAGGCGCAGCAAGAATTGAAAAACTTGATCCTTGTTGGATGTTTGATGGATGAAATCGATCATTCCCACGATCATATGATTTTTTCAATGAAGTCTTGCTTCGTTCTTTCTGGTCGAGTCCTGCTTTTGTCCTGTGAGGACTGTCGTCTTTTTGGTCTACGTCACGGACCGTCTATTTGTTGCGTAGCATAGCTCTCGCAAGAATCTGGCCTGCGTTCTCCGCTTTCCGTCTTCCTTCATTTCCTCCATTGTACGGAGTATGTACTCCGTTACAGTGGAAGAATGGCGCTAGTGACGCAGAATCGCCTCTCGTTGGACCAATTTCAAATTTGAGTGCAAAATTCGAGTCTAAACTTCAAGCTTCGAACTCGTTACCATGCTGTTGGGCGCAGAGAGAAGAGTCCGCGTCAGCGCCCCCGGAGGGCCCCCGAATGGTCGCCAAAGAAACAAAAGAACTCCATCAACACTACCTAATCCAGAGAAGTAAATGAGGTGTTTTTGTATTGACTTGAGTGATGCTCGTTCTTCTCTTGTCACTGACGTGTGCTTGTGTTGTCTAGGTACTAAGCACAAAAAAAGTTGGGCTCTTTGGTCGGCTAAGCTCGGCTATACCTCGACCCTAGCTCCACACCACTGAATATTTGGCCAATTGTAGCTCATTACAGTATGTATGTATGTATGTACATCTAACATCATGCAATCAAGGCCACGGCATCAATATGTACTCGTGGGTGAAACGTTTGAAAAAAGTAACCCACTATATCTAGTGGGTGACACAAACCGAGTACTTTGACGAAAGTCGAGAACAAAAGAAATGGGTGCGAAAAATCCAGCTCTCACCAATTTTGGTCGATTTTCGTCGTCCAATATCTCCATGTCTGCGGCAACTGATCGGATGATTGTTGGAAGCTGAATTTGATATCTATTAAGACTACCTAATCATTCACAATTTCATGAGTTACAAAGCGTGCATTGATGTTTCTATGATTTGGTATGACTTGGACGCAAGGCGCAATTGACGACCCAGCCCGTTCTTTCGTGACCAAGAAATAGGAGAGTTCCCCACCAAAACTGAAGTATTCCCGTGTCAGAAAAAGGGTCCTGTTCAAGGCAAGTCGCACCCTCTAGATATAGTGGGAGCCCTTTCTAAGTAATCTTAGTAGATACTTGATTCGGCTTTCAAAAAATAGGTGATCAATTGTCGCAGACGTGGAGATATTGGACGACGAAAATCGACCAAAATTGGTGAGAGCTGGATTTTTCGCACCCATTTTTTTGTTCTCGACTTTCGTCAAAGTATGTACTCGGTTTGTGTCACCCACTAGATATAGTGGGTTACTTTTTTCAAACGTTTCACCCACGAGTACCTGATTTCTCCTCTCATCATCATCATCCATCACCCATTCACTCGCACAACCCCTTTTTCCCGCTTCTGTGCAATCAGCAGCACCAACATCTATTGGTAAAGCCTCACGGAGCCAGTCTCTCTCGTTCATCACGACGCTACTTTATTGATCAAACACCAACTGAATATGGAATCATGTATGTGTCAAACCCTCCAGGAGTCATTGCAACGATGCCAGGAGAAAGAGCGAAATACCCAGCAGAGGGTGCGAAGGTCCCACAAACGCCAGCGAGGAATCCATAAATTAGAGCTTCAAATTCCGATGGCAATACGCTTTCGGGAGCATCAGCTTCAAGAATCAGACGGGGCTCTTCAGGAGATGGAGGAGCCTCAAGAGTCAAGAGGAAACCACGTTTCATGATCTATGGCCATTGAGCTGGAACATCCAGGAGCGTGAACAACAGATCTAGAAGGAAGCGGAAGAGTTTCACAAGAGTGAACGCGATCCCAGAACGTGAGCAACGAATACCGTACATACATATCTCCGAATCAGCGACGAATTACGGAACCACCTGATCATATTGCACGTCTTTCCCAGGGCTCCTATCTCTTTCCAGACAATTTCTTCCGCGGTTTTTTCGTTCGCAAAGTTTCCACGAGTAAATGCCCCCGCGCAAAGGTTGATGATTGGCCAAAGCACCTTAACCTGCGACGTTCTCTCATTTCTATTGTCATCAATTCCGGACAACAACGCAGGGTCAGCGCTTCCACGCAAGCGTCGTTGGTAGTGGCGTTGTCGCTCATCGTGTAACCAAGTCGATCCTTGATTCCATACTCCACGAGCGTCTGTTCCAACAACAACGCAAGGTTTTTGGCGGTGTGGCGTCCGTGGATCTCCTTCATGTCAAGGAGAACACGTCGGCGCACGCCCTTGGAAGTAATGTAGTGTGAGTAGACGCCCGACGTCCACACATCAAAGGAGATCAAGATCCTGCTGACTGCTTCGGACAACTCATGTTGCACAGTCCGCTTTCTCGCAAGAAACTCGTTGATAATCCAGGTTCGCAACGTTTCCGAGCTCTTTGGCAGCATGCTTGCGCTGCCGACAACTAGAAATTCGATCAGTCCACTAATGCAGCATTAGAGTGGAGAAAGAGATTAATTAGCCTCTGTTTGAACCGCTCCTGTCGGCTCAATGAAGGTTTCGGTCTTCGGGCGTCGGCGCCATCATCGTCTTTGTCAGCATCGTCGTCGTCGTCTCGTTGTCTCTTGACGCGAAACGTCTTCGCTTCCTTGTCATCTTATCTATGATTGGTGATTAAGTGCGCTTTTCGAAGCCTCCCTCGACTTTCGGTAGGCCTTGACCGCAATTCTCTCGCTCGCATCAATAGCAATACCATCGAAGGGGGGAGCCGGGGTCAGAGTCCTTTCCAATTGCGAATGTCCTGTTGGCATATGTAATCGGGGAGAATACTTTGTCTCGGACGTATACTGGTATGTAAACGAGGCAACATTATTGGGAAACCTTGCCTTCCTCCCGGGTCTGTTAATGTGATGCGGCGCCAGATATACATCGTACACATCACCTTTAGGCTTTGAGCCTGGCCTTGCCCTTACATTTCTCACTGGCGGTTGGATCTGCTCAGTCCTCGTCTCAGGCCACGTCATCGATCACCTTTGAGCCTGGCCTTGCCCTTACCTTTCTCACTGGCGGTTGGCGGCGGTGAAGAAAAGAGTTGCAGGCACGAAGAGCCTAGAGGGGCCCGATGACGTGGGCTGAGACGAGGACTGAGCAGATCCAACCGCCAGTGAGAAAGGTAAGGGTAAGGCCAGGCTCAAAGGTGATGTCACATGTGTACGATGTATTTCTGGCGCCGCGTTCCATCAACAGATCAGGGGAGAAGGCGAGGTTCCCAATAAATGTTGCCTCGTTTACATACCAGCAGCAGTATACGTCCAAGATAAAGTAGTCTCCCCGATTGCATATGCCAACAGAACATCCACAGCTTGGACGTATGGCGAAGCAATTCAAAAGGACTCTGACCCCGGATCTCACACTTCGGGGGAAACCACTGAGGAAGTCTCGGAGGTCGCTATAAATGCAGAGAACCGATTGGGAACGCAATCACACGGACGTATCTCCTCGGACAGTAGACACGAGACAAGCCACACACAACTACGGAGGAACCAAAACAAAAACAGCACCAACTTACCACGATATATCAGAATAGCGGAGATGAACAGCACCGTGCTTCGGATCAGCCATACTGCTCACAGAGATGTCCTTTAGGACGCGTCCAATACAAATTCATGGATTCCAAGTGGCCCAACGTGGAGCTTCGCTGCCAGAGAACAGATGGTTAAGCAGTCTACCAAAAGCCTCATGCTGTCGATCATGCAGAATGGCTACGCCTCCTGACTTCTAAGATACCATTCAAGAATTCTGTTGACGAGGGGATCACATATTTGGAAACCTAGTGCAACAGGCGCGTTGTTCAAAGTGCTCCTCTTGACTTGTGGTTACCCTTTTATCAGCAAGGGCAGCGATCCGCACAACGTTGAGGATCTCGATTACCTATCAGCACGGCAGCGCCTCAAGTCTCAAGAGTCATGCCCATACAAGGAGCGTACGTGCTCGTGTTCTGGAGGCTATAAGATAAGAATACGGCCCATGGAAGGACTACTGGATTGGTCTTGGGACCAACTGTAAATGTAATGATGGCTTAAGTCTAAGTCACAGCTGATCTGTTACTTAGGAAGTGAGTTCGTTGAATAGATCTTCGAGCAGTTGGTTGGCGTAAGTCACGTTAGGAGGTTGCTCCTAGATGAACTATTGCTTAGAGAGATCTGAACTCTACGCTACGAGGGAAACCCTCATCTTTATATGCACGTTTATCTCTCTACTGTGTATATAAAGATGAGGGTTTCCCTCGTAGTCTAGAGTTCACGTCTCCACTGATCAATCTAAGCAATACTTCATCTATTGGGAGCAACCTCCTGAGTCCTAGACTCCTAATGTGACTTACGCCGACCAACTGCTCGCTGCTCGCATGCGGTATACCTATTCAATCGACTGACTTCCCAAGTGCCAGACCAACTGTGACTTGGACTTAAGCCATCATTACACCTACGTGGTGTACATGATGTCATGGAGCGGAGTTTCTCTGAGGCAGGACCTGAATCTGCTTGAGATTCCAAGTGCCCCGGGCTCTGGCTGGAGAAAGGCAAGTAGGCCTTGCAGACTGCGCGAAATGAGGGCGCATTACAACTGGATATACGATGGGCCACGTCTTGTTCAATTCCGAAACAAACAATGTCATTCTGATAGCCTTTGAGCTTTCTACCGTGGTCAACATACGGGCTGCAACGGGCATCGATGATTGTTGAGAAAACACATAATCGAAAGCGAAGTCCTCGGAAAGGCGGCGGAGCTGCTGCGTTTTCCGGAAAGCCAGGAAGAGTGTGCTGCTGTGGAAACTCACCGGTTGCGCCTTGCCATATTCGAAGGACTCGATGAAGAAGTTGGTTGATAACTTGATGTTACACCTTTGAACAGTTTGTCCAGACTCCCGTGGCACTGACGCTTGCTAGCGTGGCCGTGAGACGTCGTTGATACCCCATCAGCCGGCGATCAATATCTCGGTTCTCCTTCCTTCGCCTCTAGGCTCTCTTCCTCGGAGCGGAAGCCAACTCCCAGTCTCTCACAGACACAAGTGCACTCAATTTGCGGTACATGCATCAATCAAGCGCAATCACACATGAAGCTGAGACAATGTTCATTGTAATTTGTCAATTTGTCGTGTATCCATTTAGGGGAAGCGAATTGCAAATTATTTGCAGCTTTACCCCGTCGCTTAGCGCTAATGTGCGATTATAAAATATCATAAGTTCCTGTTGGGTTAACAGGGTAAGCGTGTAGCATTGATAAAGGATGCGCATCATAAGATCATTAAGTGTGAGACAGCCAACAAGAAACCTTTATTTGTACACAACGAATTGGAGGTAGTTGTCTCACACTTAATGATCTTATGGTGTGCATCCTTTATTAATGCTACACGCTTACCCTGTTAACCCAACACTGAACAGTGGTTGAACCAACAACCACAGATAAGCTAGGGAACAGCAGAAGAACCGTTCGAGACGACATTAGTCCCTACGTGCTACCAGAACGGAAACTGGCACCGGGAAGTGTTCCTCCCCCTGCCAGATATATTCTCTGGAAGATTCACCCTGCACGGCCTTGGCGCGCAAAAAGGAACACCACCAACCTGCTCACACCATGGAACGCCCAGGCGCCCAAAAGAGCACAAATCCTTTGAAGAAACTGCCACGGCATAAACGACATAAGACAACCAACAAGAAACCTTTATTCGTACACAACGAATTGGAGGTAGTTGTCTCACACTTAATGATCTTATGTTGCGTATCCTTTATTAATGCTACACGCTTACCCTATTAACCCAACAGTTCCAACGCCAGACTCCAAAATACCACAGTCTTGACTCAAAGATCAAGCTCGACAGACGCTGAGATGAAGAAAAAGCCTTCAACTTGTCCAAAACTCCTGACCCAAAACAGAAACGAACCATCCATCCTACTCCTAGATTAAACACATCTCTTGGATGTGCTGCTTACTATGCCGCAACCAGATCAACAAGGCTTGACCATTTAGTCTTCCATATAAGGATCAAAATTGGGAATCTGCGACAGTGGTCGTTAGCAATGGCACAAGCATTGGAAGCAAAGAAAGAAAGATAAGAAAACTGAAGTACAAACTTACCCTCTTTCCAATAGCCTTTTCCAAGTACTTTGCAAAATGAGCATCTGAGATCTTGGGCTCAGTCCCCGTGTTGACAAACGCCCGCACCATTCGGTCGCGCAGCTCAAAAGTGGGAAAGCCATTCCAATCCACGAGCGCGCCACGCACCCACTTGTGCTTGTCATTCTTGATATTCTCATCCGAAAGCTTTCCAAAGCGGAAGGCGTGTGTTCCAGCCCCGTCCTTGTGATACACAAGTTTGACATGGGCACCTGTTGGGAGACGGTGTCAGCTTCAAAAGTTATATTGATCATCCAAGGCTAGAGAATGAGAAGGAGAGAAAAAGAAAGGGCAGAAAGAAGAAGGCGTATTCATACCCTGGAAACGAACCCGCCTGACTTGCTTTCGCGGCATGCGCCTGCTGTAACCATCGTGCGCAGATGCAGCGACGAGTCTGGGAAAGCCTTCACCGTTCTTGACCACGACGACGGCATTTTCCCATTCATGACGATGTCCGGAAGCAATCCCTGCAACGTGCTGCAGGCCGACGTCTTTCTCAAAGTAGTGCTCATACCTGCGCAGATACGTTAGTATTGTGATCTTTCTCTTTTTTGTTCACTTTCCCTTTCTTCACTAAAACGAGGGTAAAGACTTACATGTATGCGCACCACCCGTTGTTGCACCGAGACCGCACATAGACATTTTGATTGTCCAAGTGCTCCTTCTTTCGGCATCCTCCAGAGAGATTGGTCTGGTAGGAACTCTTCAGGCCCTCGGCCACGTTGCCCTCGGCATCAATAGCTGGCACATTATAGCAGCTGTGAGTGCTATAGTCCAAGACAGGCTGGTAATGCATCGCGTCAGAGGAAGTGCTTTGTGGAAGAGCCTTGGGAACGTGGTGCTTGTCCGAGTCAGGGTCCACGGTTTCTAGGACACTGTGCAGGGCCATGAGATCAACTGCGCCGTTGTCGGAGACCTGCACAGGGGGGGTGACAAGAGAATTTTCGCCAGCGGTAGCATTGCTGCGAGGATGTATGACGACAGGTCGTGAACCAAGAAGATGAACAGGCAGAGCCATGACTGACCCGAGAAGGGACATGGCTGCCACGATGGCTAGTGAGGTCTTCATGATGCTGCGGGGCGACTCGATCGAGCTTGAGGTTTTGAGCAATGAGGGGTTCTGTGATCGAGGTTGGAGTTGTGAGAGGAAGAAGTTTTATGAGGGGGGAGGGTGCGGCTACGCCCTATAAATACTTTTCATTAATACAGTCCAGCCCGTGAAAGATTTTCTTTTGACCACGATTTCGGATTTCCTAATGATTTTGATGTCATTTTTGCTGATTATACTTTCGTGGACCTCTGCCACCGCCGGTGCTGTACGGGCTAAGCAGACGCCGGGACGCCATGGCGCGACGTGAATACAGGCTGAGCCCTGGTAAATGGTCCAGCGATGTTGAAGAGTAGCTCGCAATAAATCAACATTCTTCTTTATGGTCCTGGTCAGTACAGGGGCCCTGCATAATAATGACCGCATTGATGGGACCGCTGGGAATTGAAGTCATTTTTATCGATCTGGAGAGGCAAAAGATGGGAAGTTGGGAATTTTGAAAGAGAACAGAAGTAGTTGTCTCGAGAGGCAAGAGATGGAAACTTTGAAAAGGAACCAGAAGTAGAAAAACTAGAAAAGTGTGCGACGGAGAGTAATAGGATTCAGCTGTGGCAGCTGTGGCAGCGGCAGCGGCAGCGCACCTTCCATGTTTGCCTATTCGATTTCGTGTAATGGCCCATGCGTCCTTCTTTTAGGAGACTTTGCACAATTGGCAATTGCCGCCAGTGTTTGACTGCAACATAGGACAAGAATAGGACGAAAGAGATGGTTTTAGCAGGAACTCGTGGATGAGGTGAACGCTTCATCTTTCATAAATCATATGCCGTGGGCGTGTTCTGCAAACTAGACTGACACGCACATCTGTATACCCAAAGTAGACACGTGTGACGTGACAATGGACGCCAGTATGCCCTATCAATACAATATGTACTGACCATTTGAACAAACTCCCTCCGTAGATAGAAATCTACCTTACTCGTGGGTGAAGCTTTTAAAAAATTAGATATAGTGGGTGTCTTTTTTTAAAAGTTTCACCCACGAGTACGCAGTAGAGTTTGGCGCCATTTCGCAAGGCACACGTGCGTGGCTCGTGTCGACACAGCGCGTGGCGGCGGGCGCCGCCCACGCCAATCCACCATCCATTAGACAGGCAGTCTAGCTGTGCAAGTCAACCTATGGCGCTTTCTCTATCAAAGTATGTAGTATTAAAGCCGGGTCATGTAAAGAAGTAATTCTTGCCGGGAGGCTTCGAGCCTTCGCGGGTGCTGTTACAACACTGCAGGGTGCTATGGTGGGCGCCTCTGCGAGACAGTATCACCAGGGAAGGTGCAGTTTTACTGCTGCATCGAATAAGATCTCCAACAACTGTGGAAGTAGGTCGCACGGGGGCACTTGACATCGCCACTGTCACACGGCCGTGCACATATCAGTGATCACTCGACCAGACGCATATCTTTCGGCCTTGAGACATTGCACCCCGAGAATCTTACACAGCAAGGCTGCAAGAGATTCAAGAGATCGTCAGACATCTATGCAGTTGGAAAGCACCGGGCCTCGACGACAGGCCGGCTGGATTTCTCAAGCATGTGGCCCCTTCCTCACAAGCGCTCTAGTCCACCCACTCAGCAGCAGCTGCCGCCTCGGATACTACCCAGCTCGCTTTCGCAAGCAAAAGCCGTCGTCTTACGAAAACCAGGCAAAAAAAAACCTACGGAATATCGCGAGACCGTGGCCTGGCGCCTGATCTTGCTTTTGAGAATCGTTGGAAAAGAACCTGAAGCAGCAGCAACAGCACGGGTCACCGCCGCGAGTCCGACCGAGAGCCATGGCTCCCTGAGTCCCTCCTAGAGCTCCAGATGGGAAACCCGGAACAGAGAGAACAGTCCACAGAAATGGCCTTTAGCACACTGACGAAAGTGGTACGAGCGTTCTGGCACCACGGCGGGATAGCATCGTTATTACAATTTACAACTGTATATCACTGCAGCCTTCGATAAAGTACAGCACGGCCGGCTCTCCTACCTCATGCTGGATGCACTGATGCAGGACTCCCACCCTGGATGGTGTCGTGGTCCGTGAACCCGGGGCTTCACTACTAGTAGACAGGACTTCCTCCACTTGGAAGTTCGAAAACTAAATCACAGAAGCAATACCAGTCCCCGCCGGATCTCCCAGAGACTCAAGTTCTCCCACGTCTCCCATCCTAATCCTCATATACATCGCTCCATTATACCGGGGGCGGTTAGATCATAGCAAAGGCGAGTGGGGGAAGGGTAAGAGTGTGACAGTGTCGGCCTTCAGGAAAAAAAAAAAATAACAATACTCTTCCTGAGGAAAAATGATCACTGCACTCGAATTGACGGGTGTTGGCTCAACAGTCGCATAACAAGTGTCTGAGCGGGCCGCTTTTGACCACTCGAAGTACACTGAGCACTCCACGGTACACACAACGATCACAGAACCACGTGTCCAACTCACAAGGCCAAAAGTTTCTGTCTTCTTACTCTTCCCCTTCGTCATCTGCATAAACAGCGAAATACAGTTTCATGGCCTCATCGCATCGCCTCACCTGCCATTGCATACACATCACCCATAAATACTCCTCTTCCCCTCCTCGGGCTTTCCGTCCAGGAACAGCTCCATCTTCTCGTGCTCAAAACACAACAATCCGGCTATGGCTGCGCTCTCACGCACAGGATGCCTATAGTACCATACCAGGTTCTTGTGCTCCAGCCCGTCCAGAATGATATCATAATACTCTGCGTCCCCTTTGTAGGGACAGCTCGTCACCAGGGCCGACTTTCGCAGCAACTTCGGATCCACCGCGGCTGGGGAGATGTAGTACCGCACGGGGCGGCCGGTTTCGTGGAGGTGGATAGAGGAGTCAACCTTGGCGACGGTTTTGCCCAGGAGTTTGATCTCGAAGGATCGTGAGGAGAGAAGGGTGTCTACCCGTTTGAAGGGGTCTTTAGGGTGGACATAGATTGGTGTGTCTTCCTCAAGCCATTGATCTAGTTGTCAATTGTAACAAAGATGAGACCACATGCATTGGAACATAACATTAGCCACCATCTCCATTGATAGCAAACTGTAACAAAGATCTCCAAGGAGAGTGGAATTCGTACCCATTGATCCAAATTCAAGTCGTACAAGACCCACGATGGCGCCCAGGCTCTTATCATCTGTGAAACGAATGACGCGATCCGTTTTGCTGGCTTTGATGCCAGGTCGCGGTCGGATGTTCAATTCGACCAGGGCGGCTCGTGACACGCCCTCGCTTTTGATCATCTGCAGGTCTCTGCAGTAGCAGTTTTTGAGTTCGCTCGTTGGGAAATAAAACTGCGGATATGAGTCGTGCTCCCAAACATAAACCGATTTGGCCGAGTCCACGATGATGGTTCTATTGAAGATGACGCGGATCCGACGCAATGCCGGGTACACTTTGCGAGGGCCATTTCGGAGTATAGAGCTGGCTAATTCGGCAAGACTACCGGGGTGTAAGCGCAAAAAAAGGGGATGAACTGAAGCAACGACAGATCGTCTGTCTTCGTAGTAGCGGGTGATGCAGCCAAGGGTATGCTTACTCTACTCCGAAGCCACCTGGTCGTGACATGGCCCTGTGTTTCTTCTTTTCTTTTCTCCTTTTCTTCTTTCTTCCTTTTTCCTGCGCGATGTTCACGTCTTAAGCAGGGAGAACGTGTCGACTGATGGCGTGACACAAAAAGGGAAACTGGCCCTGTGAAGATGGATCTGTTGGATATTTATATTGCTTGAGAAGAATAGAAGAAAGAGAGAGCGAGAGGACGTTCATATTTGACGTCGGACGACACATCGGGACATAGGCATATGTAATGATGAAGCAACACAAAGAGCCAGCCAACACGCACTACATGCGTCTGGCCTGCTGCAGGCCCTTGTTCAAGTCGTGCAAAGTCGGAGGAAGTGTAGAGTGCAAGGTCAGCGCTACCCCGCATCGATCTAATCATATTTCGATTTGCATGCGCGACGATTCTTCATGACGCAACTGCCCGTGCTTTTGATGCGGGCCTGTGAGGCGTCGGAGGCCTGGAGGCTGGAGGGCTGCAGGGCAGAGTGCCTGTTGCAAGGCAGCGTTCCTATCAAGGCCTCTGCCGTCAAGTTGACTGTTGTACAGCCAAGTTGGCACCGCCGGCAGCCATGTGTCCGTCTTGGGCTGGTGTCGTCGGTCGAGGGCGGCGTCTGTGCAGACATGGAGTTTCATCGAGTGGCAGCACACTGTAATATGAGAGAAAGCTGTGGTCAGAATGGCAAGCAGAGGTGGAACGCGAGACGGTCAAGTGGCTTGCGAAGTTGCGATGAGGATGTCTGTATTGTTCGTTGGATTGGTCACCATGTTTCATTGCCATGGTCAACGTGGAAGGTGGGTCATGGACTCGGAGCTTCAAACAATCCGACATGTCCAGTACCTACCCGAAGCATTATTTTCGTCGAGAAGAGATGGGAGTGATCAGACTAGTTAGATGTGCTGCTGTAGGTCCTCTTGCTGCATTGCGGCAGTCGAACGCCATCATCAATTCTTCACTCGTCCGTATTCCACCCAGAGACATCAGTAGGTACCGAGACCGGAGTGCGGAATCTAATAAGATGACGCATCACAGCTGTGCAAGATGCTGCATCTTGCTGTGGGTTGACAAGTCGCGGCGTCATGCGAGGCGGCTGACGAACGACTCTGCCATGCATCCTTCTAATGCCACTTTCGGCCGTCCTGACCCCCTGATACAGATGTGACAAGAAAATGGTAAGCCAGAGGTGCCAGATTGTGAATTCTATGGAATCATCCATAGAGTGCGGACTTCGAAGGCATACTCGCTCCCCTACCTGATTGGGCGCGGACTTTACCACTTCGTCCGCAGAACGGGTGGCGGCGAGCTAGTGAGGGGTTCCCACGAGAAGCTGGTGAGGGTAGGTTTCGAGTTGTCGGAATGAAACATGGCGTGGTCACCGCAGGCAAGTCAGGCCGTCGCAGACAAGAATCGGCACGCGAGATGAAGAAGTCATGAAGACGTTCATGCTGTCTGACCGGCACGTCTAATACGATGGACGAACATGCGCGGGATCCGTTGCTGCGTTGCAGCCAACAATGCGACGCGTTCACGAGCGGAAGTAGGTACCTATTGACAATTGTCCTATCATGCAGTAGCATCATCCTCTGTCCTAAATAAGAGCTTGCTCGAATTCCCTCGCCCAATGAAGCGACAGTGCTGTTTTTCCTAGGAAGGAGCTTCTCTAATTCCAGAGCACCTAGTAAGGAAGTCGCAGTGTTCTCCTTTCCCAAGAATAGCTCGGCAATCCAATCAGTCACGCGAGCTGCCTACTCTTACTCGTCGTCATCAACTGCAACGTGGTGTCAAATCATAAATGAATGCATGATCTATCGCAATCGCAGGCAAGCGCGGGGGAGCGCAAGGACGCAGGGACTCTGTAATGTGCATCATGTGAAACAGAAAGGGAATGCCAATGACGCCTTTTCCGGTCGCAACACTGTGTACCTAGAAACCATATAATGGTACGTGATCATGTTGCAGGACGTCGCGAGAAGCTAGCACCGGCTATTCGAGGCTGACCAAGAGCACGAAGGAATTTCGATGAGGATTTTGATGTTTAGAAGGACGTTATGTATTCTCTTGGCAAGCCCCCGCCCTATCGAGGTCGAGGTACGATGAGGTACATCGACTATCAACAGGCAGACTGACAAAATGCACCAACCGAAGCAGGTTGATTGCAAATTGCCCCAAGAAGGCCCTTCGGCGGTTTCCCGGTGCGTCTCGCCAGATGATTGGTCCCCGCGCGATCTGAGCTTGTGGTTTGTTGAGGGATTTACAGATTTAGATGGATAGTGGGGTGTTGTGTCCGGTTTGATGGGCCAAACCTTGTCTCTTGTAACTTGTAAGTTGTCGTGGCTTCTGGTGGGTTTCAGGAACCAGGAAACCAGCGCATAATAGTGCTGTTATGCAAGCTATAGTGAATGCTACAGGGCATGCTATAGGCGGCTGTCCAGCGACCCCGCCCTTGAGTACCCTCAAGCCGGCCGGCCACCACACAGCTCCCTCTCGCGCCTGGATTGGGGGCCAAAGCATCAACACCAACACCACCACCATTCCAGGCCGCCAACCAGATCACGATGCGGTCGTCGCTTATAGCCACCGGCCTTGGGTCTCTTCGCGCGTCCGGCGCTCGTCCAGCCGTCTTCCATGCGCCCTGGACGACTATCTCCCGCCCGGCATCCCGTCGCTCAGCTGTCGAGCAAGCCCGCGGCGGCGCCACGCTGGTTGACACTCCAACCGCAACCACGCATGACCAAATCGACGCCCTCGAGACCGCGGCCAGACAAGTCGATGCCGCCTCGATCCTCAAAGCCGCAGTGCGTGCTACCGGTCCCAGACAGAACTGGACAAGAGAGGAAATCGCCGCCATCTACTACCAGCCACTTCTGGAACTGGCGCATCAAGCCGTGAGTTAAACCCCGCGACCCCGCCATGAACGGCGCCGAACCACCAGATCTGCCAGATCTACCCGCCACACAGACCAGACCATTAGAGACAAGTGTACACGCCAGACTAACCAAGGCGTCAATAACCATCCTTTTTGATTTCTTGTCGATTTTTGCCTGTTTTTTTTATGTTCTTTGTTTCTCTCTTCCACATAGGGCGTGCTTCACCGTCGCTTCCACCACCCCGGCAAAGTCCAGCTCTGCACCCTCATGAACATCAAGACCGGCGGCTGCACCGAAGACTGCTCCTACTGCGCTCAAGCCACTCGCTACCAAAAAGGCACCGGTCTCCAAGCCAAGCGTGTTGAGACAGTCGAGTCCGTCCTAGCAGCCGCCAGGACGGCCAAAGAAAACGGCAGCACCCGCTTCTGCATGGGCGCCGCGTGGCGCGACATGCGCGGCCGCAAGAATAGCCTCAAGAACATCACCGATATGGTCAAGGGCGTCAAGGCCATGGGCATGGAGGTCTGTGTTACTTTGGGGATGATTGACGATGAACAGGCCCGCCAGCTTAAAGACGCGGGGCTGACGGCCTATAACCACAACGTCGACACGAGTCGCGAGTTCTATCCCAATGTTATTACCACGCGCTCCTATGATGAACGTCTCAAGACGCTGAGTCATGTCCGGGATGCGGGCATCAATGTCTGCTCTGGCGGGATTTTGGGTCTGGGCGAGTCCTCCGAGGACCGTATCGGCCTTCTGCACACGGTCTCGACGCTGCCGTCTCACCCGGAGAGTTTCCCTGTCAATGCTCTCGTGCCTATCAAGGGGACTCCTCTGGGGGATACTACACCGCTTGCTTTTACGAGTATGTTGAGGACTATTGCGACGGCGCGGCTTATTATGCCGGCGACCATTATTCGCATCGCGGCCGGGCGAAAGACCATGTCGGAGGAGAAACAGGCCTTGTGTTTCATGGCCGGCGCGAATGCCATCTTTACGGGAGAAAAGATGCTGACGACGGAATGTAATGGCTGGGATGAGGATAGCGCGCTATTTGGCCGCTGGGGTTTGGAGCCGATGAAGAGTTTTGAGAAGAAGGCTGTCGAGGGGGTGGAAGCGGCGTGATGCGGGCAAATGGAATGAAATAAAGAAGAGTGATGGAGGAAAGGGGTGTTGGAAAGTGGACGCTGAAAAAGTGAATGATATTAAATGGGATCGTCTTTTGGAAAAGAAATGATGACAAAAAATAAACGTAAAGATGGATAGCCAAACAGCATCTATCGCATTCGTTGAATCTATGGCATTTATGTTCAGTCTGTTTATGATGAATGAAGTAGCGTCGTGATGAACGAGAGATACTACATAGCTCCCCTAAGACTGTGCTAATAGAGGTTGTTGGTGCTGATTGCACAGAAGCGCAGAAAAGACCTTGTGTAGACGCCAAGTGAATTGGGCAGGATGCAAGTGAATCATGAGGAATTCTGGGGAAGAAGCCAAGTCATGAAGAGCACAACGCGTCGATGTGATCGACAGATCGAAGAGCAAAATTAGAACCCTTTTTTTGGAGGTTCGTAGAAACATGAGGCGCGCATTTCTCTCTAAGCTCCCTGGTGGTGACGAGAGATTACCTAGGTATTCATCCCTGTTTGAAGACGTCGCATAGCTTGTTTTGAAAGCTTGGATGGGCGTCCTCGCCCACGAGGTGAGGTGCCCCAATCTTGATGCGTGAAGCGTTTTCTATTTCCGCATACAAGGGTCCTGTAGATTCGCAATGTGCGTTGTGCGCGGCTGATTTGCCTGGTGAAATGGTCGACAATACGCGATTCCTCATGCGAGGCGTCGAAAGGGCGTTGTGGTGACGCCATCGCCTCTGGAAGATGATGGCTTGTTGGTTGTGGATGAAGGTGCCTTTATTGACGCGACGTCCCCACTATACCAGGTACCAGGAGGTTCCTACAGTAACTTACCTAGGCACCTAAGGTACCTACATGTAACTATGTTGGTTGGCGCGCACGCACAGCTTCGCGCTGCATTTTACCTTGTGATGGACCTGGAAAGAAAAAACGTCGCTTCTGTCACCGCGACGCATCAGCGGCCAAACATATTCGACGCGTCGCACTACTTTGCATAATCACTTCTTGGCCTGTGGCTCATCTTCATCTGCTGCCACGAAACTAATTGTTACCACATATGTACCGTGCGCGAGCTTCTCGCAATATCCCCAACACGGCATGTCTTCATCCCATGCTGAGCCCACGATGGCGGATTTGGTCGAGTCTGGCCGCGGCAAAATCGAGTCGGCCCGCGCCTATAACGCGGCGGCAACCAAAGAAAACGAGGGTGCATTGGAAATCTTGACCATGGTAAGGTTTCGTAGCAGCGTCTGAGAGCGTTTGAAGAATTCACCTATCTAACAATCGCCTTCTTTTGACGGAAGGCCATAAGAAGCTGCCCTTGCGCCAGAGGCATCGCACAACGCACATGCGGCTGCAAAAGCTTTGAAGAAATGGCTGCCTACGGGGAACCGATCTTCGAAGAGGCAATGGCAGATCATTATGAATGCAAACTTCTCTGGAAGTCCTGCAAGTGCGACAACGTACATCACATCCAGGCTTTGGATCTACGATCTGCAATGTATGAGACTATGGGTCAACTTCGCCTCGCTGTAGAGGACGCCGAATGGATGCTGGAACTGGCTCCTCGACTACCAGATGTAAGCAAGGAGTCTTACCTGGGCCTTTCGAGGCCTGCGTCGATCCGCTGACCAGATCCGACTCTAGGGATACCTTCGTTTGGGGAACCTTGCACGGCTGCAAAACAAGAACGACTATGCTTGGAAGCTGTATGCGGCTGGGATCAAGGCAAATAAGGGCACTGCGCCAGACTCGTCCCCCAAACTGCAGGTAAAGTTTATCATAACACGTCATGCAACACATTTTTTGACTAACCAGTTGGGGTTCAGCAACTGTACACCCTCTACCGACACACCTTTAGAAAAGATCCGTTATGCCTGCCCGCCGAGATTGTCGGGCTCATCTTCTCGTACCTGAGCTGGAATGAAATTATGTACGTTGTTCCGCCCCTCCTTTTGCATCGCGTGCCTACTACCAACTCGTTGCCAAACTGTTTTGGGCCTTGGCTGATACTATGCACAATAGTGCTGTCCTGCGCGTTTCCAAGAAATGGAACCGCGAACTCACGAGCCCCGTGCATGGAATTCTATGGAGGGACATTGTTTTTCCCTATGAGACAGAGTACTACTGGACGATGCCACGCCCCGACCAGATGAGAAAAATTCTTTCCTGGGCAGGAGATGGAGGTGCCAGGAAGATCGTGATAAGAAATGGCACGGGATTCCCTGAACCACTTGTGATGCAGCTGCTCAAATCATCACCCAGCTTGGAGCATTTGGTGCTTCACCACTCATTACGCCTGTCGCTTCCTTCGAACAGAAATATATGGAACAAACTCAAAAACGTCTCTATCTCCAGTGAATCCTACCGTTTTTGGGAATCCGATGTGGACAGTCCTGGGGGATTCCCTCGAACGTTCCTTCAGAATGCTGGTAGCTCCTTGGAGCATCTCAGCCTGGTGGCAATCCCATCACAATGGTACCACGGAACGCTATCAATACCTTTTCTTCCCAAGCTGAAGACTTTGCAATTGAACGGTGCCAGAGACACTAATGGGCTATTTCCTATAGTATGCTCCCCCGCTCCAAAGAACCGCAGTGAATATACTTCTTCGTCCTCTTTATCGCTACGTGTAGAGAGCTGAGGAGGGGCGCGCGTGAAAGCGAGAAGCTAACTCATTGAGCTCTTTTAGTTCTCTCTCTCCGTCACCTTTCCAAGACTCGAACAGCTTCAAATTTGCGAAGACATGTATTTCCTGGGGCTGGAGCCCACAGAAATTTGGCGAGGAAATTGGGATGACGTATGGCCACATCTTAAGGTTCTCAAGGTCAAATGTAATCCTCTACTTTCAGACGACGAATCGGCCGTGTCGATTATGGCGATCCGATACCTGACGGCCCTCAAATCATTACAACATCTATATCTTCTGTTCCAAAGCGAGGACTGGCCTCACCTATTCTGCGGTAGTCATGGCCTACTCTCTGATCTCGACGTTTCGCGTTATTCAGATTTCGAAAATTTACGTTCCGTCAGACTCCTCAGGGCAAATGCTCTATCGCCCCACGGAGCTCGGACCTTGCTCTCCAACGCAATCAAGACGAAACAGTTGACAACATATGACCTTGTCTTCCCCGAGGAGTCTTCCACCGGCAATATTGGAGACACAAGTATTCGCCATTTGATAGGCTACGACTGGATGCGCGGAGCTCCCTCGATCCACACGTTGGGATGCTTTCAATTCCGCTTCCCTATCGATGCCGAAACGGACGAGGATCTGCCCTTGCCGCAGTTTCTGGCCACATTTCCCAACTTGCGGACGTTGATTATCAGTTCCCAGGAGTACAGCACATCCGAATTTGTGAAACTGGTAGTCGCGATCTTGAAGGTCACGCATCTCAAGACTATCTACACACCATCTGTCGATGGTGTGTTCTTGGACCAGCTGAAGGAGACGGCAAAAAAGTACGGTGTGCAAGCGTTTGCCCATCGTCCGCCAGACCAGTGGCCGATGTCGTTGGACTAGCTGAGGGAGACGACACTAGAGTACGGTGTGCCATCGGTTACCTATTATCCGGCAGAGCATCGGCCGATGCCATTGGAGCCGCGTTAGCATAAATACGCTTCGATGTGTATATTTTGTGCGTGAATGCGCGACGTGAGCGCACAATTGAGTACATTCCCATGGTTTCAGTGGCGAATCGCGACATGCGCAGAGTCCATCTCGTAATACTCCGTAAGTGACTAGATATCGCTTCATTGACAGCAGGCTGAGCAGTGGTACGCACCATCTATCACGTACATGTACATTCATTTGGCCACATGGCTGTGCGTTCCGTCAGTCTCGTTTCGCTGGCAGCTCGAGGCTTGATGAGAAGGCAGTTAACGGCGGAGGACGCCAGGTCGTCGGGTTGATGTGAGGTCGCAATAGTTTGGAGAGCAGTTCCAATTTCCTGTGTTTCACTCTCCATGTACTTTTATCGTTGATCACTCTTCTAGCCTCCAGGATCGTTGTTAGATCCCGCAACGTCATTTCCTCTTGAGGCTCCTCTATGTCCTGAAGAGCGCCGTCTGGCTCTTGAAGCTGATGCTCCCGATAGTGATACACTGTCGGGATCCTAAGATCTACTTTATGGACTCCTCGCTGGCGTTCGTGGGACTCTCACACCCTCTGCTGGAAATTTCGCGCTCTCTCCTGGGATTCTCGCAACGACTCCTAGAGGGTCTGACCCCTAGTCCTATCTGTCTATAGCCAATTGAAGTTTATAAACTCGCTACGGCTCGTGATATACTCACCTCAAACGCCAAAATCCATCTTCCTGGCACCATCCTCTTCTACAACTTACTACACGCACTGATACTTCCAGCCTCCCCATTCACCACCCCCCCAGAAGGCACCCGAACAGCCTCCCCCTCAACATCACCAAGCTCCTCTCTCAGCCACGACTCAACCGCCAAACAAAGCCCCCTCACCTCGTCCTCAGTATTCCCCGCGTGTAGACACAACCTCACCCGATCCGTGCCCTTCTTCACCGTCGGCGCCACAATCGCTCGCACCATGAACCCCCTCCCCTGGCAGTACCGCGCCAGGCTCCTCGCCCGGTCCGAAAAGAGGGGCACAATCGGCGACGCGGGCGCCTCGGTCGGCACTCGCAAGAGGCGCACCGGCGGGCGATACTTGGTCGAAAGGGCGGACAGGAGCTGGTGCGCGAGAGAGGTGAGGGCGAGGAGGTTCCGCGCGAGGGGCGTGGCTTGGCCAGTGGAGAGGAAGTCGTAGGCGGTTTGGATGGCGGTGAGGAGGGGGAAGCCAAGGGCGGTGGTGTAGATGAGGCTGCGGGCGTAGTTGATGAGGTAGGCGCGGGTTGGGGGGGAGCATAGAACGGCGGCTGTGTGTGACGCGGTTAGCGAGATATATACTTCAATATGTGGGAAGATGTTCAGACGGGAGCTCTATCGAGGGGTGGGAGTGGGAATGCAATTGGCCGAAATGTTACGCCGTTCCATGTTGTGCGACAGAAATGAGTATGTGATGAAGTGAGCAAAGGAAGGGGGGAAATGATGGGGGCGATAGTGGTCACCCTTTTTGACCTCGTTACTCAGCAGTGTGCCGAAGACGAAAACCGGATCAAACATGGGAGACTAAATAAAGGAACAGAAACAAAACTCGATGAAAGAGGAAAGGACGCGGAAAGGGTGAGGAAAAAAACAAGAAGAGAATTCTCACCTCCCGCACAGCCCATGGCCTTGCCAAACGTATGTACCCGCGCCCATATTCTGTCCTCCAACCCCAGACTACACACCATCCCGCGGCCCTTTTCTCCCATCCACCCCGTCGAATGCGCCTCATCGACGACAATGTAGCCATTCCCATGCGGCAGACAGGCCTCCACGCAATCCACGATGTCTTGCAGCGGCGCGAGGTCCCCGTCCATGCTATAGACCGCTTCCACCGCAATGAAGATGTTCCGTCTTGTTCGTCTTCCTCGGCTCCCTCTATTCTTCTTCGTCCTCGCGCCCCCTTCAGCCACTACATCGTTGACGTCTCTACTCGCACGCTTATCCTCATCCGCACGCTCCTCCTCGCCAACATACTCACCACAATCATCCCTCTCCAATCCCTCCAGCACCTCCTCCAAGCTCGGCAACCCATCCTCCACGAACCCCCCTTCTCTCCTCACGCAGTTATGCGCAAAAGCAACCCCCCTCCCTCTACTCAACTTCACCCCATCATGCACACTCGCGTGAATCAGCTCATCATACACCACCACATCCCCTCCTGCGGCGCACACCCAAACAGCCCCGTGTTCGCCTCAAAGCCCGAATTGAAGAGCAACGCCGCCGGTGCGCCGTGGAAGGATGCTATTTCGTGCTCGAGAGCTTCGGCGAGGGGAGAGTTGCCGTCTAGGAGGCGGGAGCCGCATGAGCCGAGCGAGAAGGTTTGCGCCTGCGTCTGCTGATGGGATTGGGGAAGAGGAAGGGAATCTTGGGCAAGGCGCGCGAGGTACTGCTGCTTGATGGCGGGGTGGCTGGAGAGGGAGAGGTAGCCGTTTGAGGAGAAGTCGATGGTGTTGGGGGAGGGGAGGGTGAGTGTTCGGAGGCGGTTGTTGAGGGCGCGGCGGGCGAGGAGGGAGGAGTAGGTTTCGTCGAGGGGTGTGGGAGAATTGGTCATGATGAGGGGATGGGGGGATAAGGGGAAGATGGCTCAGAGGCAAGTCGAATTTCCAGCCGTTGAAGATGAAGCTGCATTAAGTCGATTCGGAGCTGGAGTCTGAAGTTGAAGCTCGGAGCTAGGGTTTAGCTCGGGACTCAGTGAGGGACCGGGGACTGAAAACAGGGACCAGATCCAGGAACCAGGAACCAGGGGATACCTGTTACTGAGCTTGGCGTGATGGGGCCCGGCAGGTCGATCATTCCGGTCTGGTGTTTCGACTCAAACTCTCAACGTGGCCATGGACTGTCGGTGACGTGTATGTACCTAAATAGATACCCTCCTCTGCTCAACCCATCAGCTATGTAGGAAAATCCTCATTCGCAGCACCCAGCGATCGCAACCCGGACCGTCCATCTCCATCAAGGATCTCTTCATCTAGCCGGGGCCCGGGGATCCGAAACTCGAAAAAATGCCTCGTGGATGCCGCCAACAGTCCGCGGAGTCGGTTCCACTCCGCTGCGGGCCCCCAACAAAACCCAACAAACCCCGCGCGCTTCCATGAGAGCGCCGATGCAAAGCGATTGCATCTTGGGTTTCACGCCAGACACCCGCCCGCTTGCATCGCCCGCGGGCATCTGGGCAGCGCAACATCTCGGCCGGCCTCACCACTGTGATGAAGTCGCCGCTGGCCGCCCTCCTGTGGCGCTCCCTCCGCGTGTACCAAGTCTTTGGGGCCAATACGGATGTCGGCAAGACCATCTTCACCACGTTGCTGGCCCGGACGGCGCGGAGGAATGGGCGGGATGAGCACGTGGCATTTCTAAAGCCGGTGTCGACGGGGGCGGAGGATGAGGCTGATGATCGGTGTGAGTTTGTTGGTGTTGTTACTATCATGATGATCTCTGCTGTGCCTGATGCTTTTCTTTGTGTTACTGCTGTCGCTATTGCTGGCGTTGCCGTTTCGTCAATGTGCCCTTAAATGCCTCCATGTGTCTTGTTCCAGCGTAAGCATCTAACAAAGTGTGACGATAGATGAATATTCACTCAACGAGGAGAACAAATCTCCAAGTGATATAGCCAGTGGCGACGCAACCAAGAGCATCGTTAACCTGCGATACTAATACAGACACTTGGCTTGCTTCGCACCCGGTGTATCTCGTCGCACCTTGTACCAATACGATATTCCGTGCAGCCCTCATGCTGCCGCCCTGGCCTCGGGGAGGGTATGTTATTTTCACATCATCTCAAGTCTTTCCCCTTCCTCCATCTATGATTGCTCTCAATCTTTTGAGTTTTTTGGCGGAGAAAGAAAGCTTTGAGTGATGCCTTGTATCTTGCCTCATAGACTGGACTAACGTGAATCACCGCCAGCCCATCCCATCTGACGATGCCCTCCTCGCCGAGTGTCGCGCCTTCGCTGCCCAATGCGCCGCCGCCGCCAGCAGCAACGGTGGCTGGCTGTTCATGGAAACCGCCGGCGGCGTCCACTCACCCGGCCCATCAGGACACACTCAAGCAGACTTGTACATTCCTTTGCGCGCGCCGGCCCTGCTCATAGGCGACTCCCGCCTCGGCGGTATCTCTCAGACCATCGCCGCGTATGAGTCTCTCCGGATTCGTGGCTACGACGTCGAGGCGGTGCTGCTCTTCCGCAATGCGCGCTACGAGAACCATCGGTTCCTGGCTGACTATTTCATGCAGAACCACCGCGTACCCGTGAGTTCGGTGGCGGAACCGCCAAGGAGAGATGAGCAGGACGCGCAGGGAGACGAGGCAGCCATGCGGGCGTATTATGACGGGGCGGACTGTGAAGATATGGCGGGTCGGCTGTTGGATACGCTGCGTAGGAATCACGAAGAGCGACTATCTAACTTGGACTCCATGGCTTCGAGGGCAAGTCAGTGTATTTGGTACCCATTTACGCAGCAGAGTCTTGTTGGTCCGCAGGACATCATGACGATTGACTCGGCACATGGGGATTATTTCCAGACACTTGCGCCGCCGGTGCCTGTCCGGGAGGCGGCCAACGCCCACAACACCGACATCATCAGCAACGACAGCTACACTCACCCAAAGCAAACTCTTCCCGCCCTGCGAGCCTCCTTCGATGCGTCCGCCTCGTGGTGGACCCAAGGCCTCGGCCACTCCAATCCCAAACTCACCCTCGCGGCCGCCCACGCCGCCGGCCGCTACGGCCACGTCATGTTCGCATCCGCCATCCACCAACCCGCTATCTCCCTCGCTGAGACTCTCCTCAAGGGCATGCAGAACCCCCGTCTGCGCCGCGTCTTTTACTCTGATAACGGGAGCACCGGCACTGAAGTCGCCGTCAAGATGGGCCTTCGCGCGGCTCGCACGCGCTATGGCTGGGGCCCGCGCGAGAAGCTGCACATCTTGGGGCTCAAGGGTGCGTATCACGGCGATACTATGGGCGCGATGGACTGCGCGGATCCGGGGATCTACAATGAGAAGATTGAGTGGTATGAGGGCAAGGGACACTGGCTAGACTACCCAACTGTGTTGTGCAAGAGTGGCCGATGGACCGTAAGTGGCATGGCAGCTCAGGAGAAGAATGAAGACATTCCTTCAGCTGAGGATGGATGGCCAGCCCGGGCTTATGATAGCTTGCATGAGATCTTCGACGTGGAAGCTCGGGAGGCGGCTGGAGAACACGCCATGTACGAAGAGTACATCACATGTACACTACAGCGTCTGCAAGCCCAGGGCCGGAAATTCGGCGCCCTGATGCTAGAGCCCATCGTTCTCGGCGCGGGAGGCATGCAATTTGTGTACGTGTCCGCCGTTTTCTCCCCGGGACTCCTATCCTGCCAGTGCACTGACATTTCACACCTCTCTTCACAGCGATCCCCTCTTCCAGCGCAGCCTCGTGAACACGGTACGCAAGTCTCCTCATCTCTTCGGCACACCGACGCAGATCGCGGGCATCCCGAACAACAACAATGACTGGACAGGCCTGCCCATTATCTTTGACGAAGTCTTCACAGGTCTCTACCGTCTTGGCCGCCTCACTCCCTCCTCTTTCCTAGGTGTCCATCCAGATATTTCCGTCCACGCCAAGCTCCTCACGGGTGGTCTCGTTCCACTCTGTGCAACACTTGCCTCGGAGAGCATCTTCAACACGTTCCTCAGTCCTGATAAGACGGATGCGCTGCTCCATGGTCATAGCTACACGGCGCATCCGATTGGCTGTCAGGTGGCGCTGGAGTCACTGCGGGAGATGCAGGCTATGGATAGGAGCGGTGCGTGGGACTGGGCCCGGGAACAGGGGTGGCAGCAGCAGCAGCAGCAGCAGCAGCAGAAATCGAAGCATACAGAACTAGGAACATTGGACGTCTGGTCTACGTGGCCCCGTGGCTTCGTAGAGGATCTGTCTCGCCTTACGGACAAAGTCGAGGGCGTGTGGGCGCTGGGCAGCGTTCTGGCCATCCACATGAGAGATGCGGCCGGCTCGGGGTACAGTAGCAACGCGGCGGTCGGTCTGCGGGAGAGCTTGGCAGCGGGGAGACCTGGTGGCGAGGCCGGTCCGTGGAATGTACATAGCCGTGTGCTGGGGAATGTGCTGTATGTTATGGCGAGCCAGGTCACGAGTCAGAAGAGCGTGAGGCAGCTTTGTGAGTTGCTGGTTGAGAGCCTTGGTCGGGGGGTGACGAGATGATTCCATGGGCGTTGATCGAGGGGAATGTAGATAGATGGAGCCTCAGGCAGGTTCCAAGATATCTACATAAAGTAGGGGTCTTTTAAGCCTCTTTTCTCATGAAGACTTTTATCGCGAGATTGGCATGGGAGTCTGTGGCGCTCGGCCGGAAAGGGGTTGCTGGTTACACATGCTATGGCAGGGTATACCTATAGCCTATAGGAATATTCGCAGCACAAATCAGTGGCCAGTCGGCTGTCCACTCTTTCGTGTAACACATTCTTTGAGGCAACAGCCGTTTTGTACCTGAAGTAATATGTAGCAGCTGTCGTTGAGTTGTCGTGAAATTAGCCTCAGCGGGGGTGAAGGCGAGTGGGCCACGCACGGGGCTTGCAGTGGCTCCAGCTGTAGGTGCCACTGCGTCAAGACTCAACACCACAAAAGAAAAGCGCTCCCTCCCTGGACTTCCCGCTCTCCTTCTCCCAATTCTGGCCAGCCACCATCGAACAGACGGCTATTGTTGTCTGCGCATTTGAATGCAACATTCTTCCCATGTGCCTTGGATCCCCTACCAATCTAACGTGTTCTCTTTTCCCTTTTCATCCATCTCCTACCTACATTGTCTGGTGAAGCCCAGGCGCTCGAGGTTGTGCGACAGTTGGGGTCTCCTCGTCTCTGCGTGGGAATTTGATCGGCACGCACATATACACGTACATATCCAGCTGGCGCTGAGCATTCAATGGGCCGGCGGACTGCTCAAATACTTTGGTAGCTGACAGCCCATCTGAGTTGGAGTCAGATTGGGCGCCATTTGTTCCAAGCAACTAGTCCTACTGCCGTCCTTTTGCCTAATCGATGAGGAGCAAGAAGAATATGGTAAGAAAATTTCATGTTTCTTGGGAGGCTCTGTTCGGCCTTCTCATTCACATGTCGTGCGGAAGCCTGCTTCCTGATCAGCTTTAAAATAAGTCGCTACTGACTACAGTGTCTGGCGTCCTGCGACCGCTACAACATGTTTAAAATGCGACGTCCACGCGGCATTTTTGATCGCCGTGGACTTCAAATGCGCTTAATTATTTGTCATTCTTTGAAGTACGACGCAGTTCACGGGTCTGTCACGATTCTCACGATATCGGACCGGCCTGATGCTCCGGAGACTCAGACTTCTCCCCGACGGTCCACCTAGGCGACTCAGCTTTCGTCCCGAATCAACAAAGACGCCATGATGCATATCTGGTCGATGACTTCTCATAGCTCTCTTCAGAAGCTCTGGTTTGATGATAAAAGTGATGTACGGAACGGCGAGTATCGCCCGGTCCCTTGCCTGTGCCAATAAGGCAACTCCCGTCTCGCGCGCCAGCGTCTTTCCAGCAGTGCGACTGTCGCTCAAACCACCTATTCGAATTACATACAAGAATATATGCAGTGGATCAACCGTCTCTTTGCAAAAGGCCACTGCGTCTGGGGTTCAGCGGCCTGGAGGTCGTACGAAACCCGATGCCATCTTAACTTGTCGCGTTTCAGTCGCCTCATGTCGGGCACCTCTTCAGCAATAATTGCACCAACTTCCCAAGCAAGATGGCTCTAAATACTTGTTCTGCTAGCTGGATTTTCCCCAGCAAGGCACCACGTCAACGCTTTGTCCGCTCTCACAAAGGAGAAGTTCCGCATCAGAACGATGAGTAAATGCGCACGTCCTTGCCGGTATCCATTGTCGGCTTTAACTTCTGTCTCGTTTGACGAAGGAGTCTATGGGTGAAGCTGCAAGACGGCTGTTTGTATCAATCTGCTCTCACCATTCGAACGAATGTTGGGGTGGCGTTCTGAAGGTTTGAGGTCTTTTGGTCCTGGATACCAGATGTTTCATCGGCCGGGCAATTCTGCAAATCCTGACGACCAAGTATCGGTGATCTTTCTTCGGGGTCGCGGGGGCGTAGGGCTGTCAGTCCGGAGACGAGCTATGTATCCAACGAATAATGTCGAACAGTGAATAGTTGTGGTCCGAGTGTATACCAAGCCAAGAGGCTCCCTCCGACAGACCAGACGACGATGTACTCTCAAGATCCAAAGAAAGGATACTGACACACGCACACGGTCCATCTCCTTGCTATTTTATTACATTCCGTGCTCTTCAGCATTGAAGACTCTTGGGTCATCGTCAAGTACCTAGGGAAATAGCTGTTCATGGCCTCAATATTTGTTTCCACGGTGTCAATCGCCTCAGCAATTCTTCTGTTCAGCAATCTTCTACGCCACAATAAGGGTGCACGGGTTGTCTATGCGCTTCTCCCAAGCCACTCCCGCAAATTTCTAAACGTCTTTCTCGCTGTATCAAAGCCTTCTTCACTCTTGTCCGTGGATGCTCTTTGCGCATAGGCTGACTCTTTCTGCTTCATGAGCGCCTTTATCGTCACGTCTGCTAATACAGAGTCGATCATTCACGCAATATTTGCCATGCATCATTGCATAGCAACATAGCAGTCACATGATGACGATGTAGTATTGAACAGGCTATTGAAGGGACTGACATTGTCGATGTTCGATGACTCTGGCCGCTTTCCTGGGTGCGCTTGAGCGTGACGTCCGAAAGGAAAAGGAATCTTTGCCCAGACGATGCCATCTACTTCGATCACTATTTATACGATGTCTTGCCAACAATTCTTCCGGTGCAGAGCTGTATGCTGTCGACCTTTATTCTCCAGAACTTCTCCTCGAGGCCTTGCTCAATTTTCTCCAGAGTCAATACTTATATTATATATCCGACCCTTCTTCTCCGACTCATTCATCACCAAGTATGGCTGAAGGAGCTTTGAACGCCATACTGCTCGACCTACCCTACCCTTTCCCAATCGGCAAATCGCTCGCAGAATTAGCCGGGCTTGACGGCTCTAATAATTATACCGCATCAGACTTATTTTATCTGACTTCCGATGCTTATCAGTCTACCGGAATGGGTTATGCTACGCACGACTTGCCCCATCGGCATCAAGCCATGATCCAACACGATAGCTCAACTTCGAGACAGATTTTCGAACGATTGGAGCTTCGTGTTTCAGTTGGCGCTGATGGAATAGAAATCAAGTTATGGCACCCATACCCGGAAATTCCAGTCTGGCAGTTGGATGCTCTTTCTCCGATTCCTGCAGATATGGACTTGGGCTCTCCGTTCTGGATGTCCGGGATTTCACACCGAGACAAGAGGAATGGCTACTTCACGTATGACTACAAAGGTATACCCAAGCCTCATGACAGACTTTTGAAAGCCGCCGGGGAAGACCCGGCGATCCCGCCCATTAAACGGAAAACGGTACACACGAAGCGAAAGGTGTGCCCTGAGCGCGAGGCTAGTAGATGGTACGATCCATGGGTATATCAACCGTCGAGCTGGCGCCTCGACGACAAGCGCAAGGACAGGCGCAAGGGCGAGAGCAAGGACGACAGAAAGCCGGACTTTGAATACACGGAAGACGCCCAGCTCGTCTGGCGAAAGTACTCGACTGAAGAGATCCAGGCGTACCTTGATGAATGCCCAAGAAAATATGCCTTGTGGATCCAGCGCGATCTGTCACAGTTCAAGCACCGGATTCAATCCCGCACAGGCAAATCGAGTGCCAAGAAGGACAGACATTGTAGATGGAAAGAATGTCCCGCCAGAGGCAAACCTGTCTCGGGCATGTACCGCATAGCCTTTGACGAATTCCCAACGCAAACCAGTCAAGGGATCAAGGACCCATTCAAAGTGGCCATGGTTATGCATCTCTGGTGTTTTGAACACATCTTTGATCCTGTCATCTACCACCGGAACGGAAGATTGCACCTCGATACCCGCACTTTTGCAATCCCGCCAAGCGAGGGGCCCGACGAAAGAGGGCTGGAACCTCACCCCGACAACCTCGGAAGAGCCGAGAAAATAAACCCCTTTAGCATTCGGATAGGTAACGGCAAAAGATCAAAGAATAAAGAAAGGATACCGGAGGCGGCATACTTCCCGTGGCTCGAGAAGATCAAGAACGCAGCACCAGCCACAGACCTGCCTCGGATCCACGACGACTCTCTTGGATACGCATTTACGTTGTGGCAACTAGGAAAGGAAACCGATTCTAAATTGGACCTAAGGCGCCATCGACATGGGCCATTAAAACCGCCAGAACGAGATAATAGACCAGAGTCAGAAAGGTTTTTCGGGAACAGCTCAACCTGCCACTTTGGGAATCTGGAGGGTTGGAAGGCGGCCCAAGAGCCGACCCAGAAGAGAAAGAAGAAGGCGAAGAGCACTGCTCAATCTCGCGATGCAGACCCGCGGGATAATGAAGAGTCATCAGATGAAGACGATGCACCACCACAGCCGCGCGGAAAGAAAAAGCGGCGGTCGAATGCATCCGAACTCGGCGGAGGCGCGGACGAGAGACCACAGAAGAGGGCAAGAAAGGACAAAAAGCCTTGATGGCGGCCTCGTCTTGTCAGTTTTTTCTGGGTGGCGCTCCGAGCGTGGTCACTGAGCCGTCGCATTGACGTGGATGACGGATACCTATGCCATGGGGCTAACAGTCATGCACGAGTGGCACATTAAAGCAGGAAGTATAACGAGTGGCGGGAGCCTGCGCAGCAGAAAGATTTCTCGACAATTCGCACAATTCCTCGACTTCGTGTGCAGGATACACTGTACAGTCGTCAAGCAAGAGTCTGCCTCTTTGTGCCTTGCGCGGAAAATCTATTCACAGTCCATAGGGCAAGGAGGAAAGAAGTTAGGCAGGACCGTGCACCAAAGTCTGTTGGCAGTTGCAGACTGCAGTCTGCAGTACAGTAAGTATACATGAGGAGATACAGCCCATAAAACGCGCCGTCGGCATGATATACGCGTGCCGCATGCCTCTACTGTTCTCAGTCGAGCCCGGTGGTTTATCGAGAGTCGGAGATGGATTCAACAGGCCGTAGGTGTGGGATGGTACCGTATGTTCCCTTGGAATGACGGATGGAATACTTCCACCAGCGGCCTCGTCTTCCATGCTTATTGTCTGCCGCCTACCCAAATTCCAAGGGATTCTTCATTTCGACTCTTCCGCACCTTTGCGCGATCACGTTTCGGCGCATTGGGAATCTGGGATCATGGACTTCGCAGGGCGGAGTGCCAAAGGTGCGGGTATGGAGATGCAAGCGTCCAAATTTTGTGGCGGCAGAGAAGAATTCGAGGTAAAATGTCTGTTCTAAACACCAGAGATGCATCCATATGACCGCTTTACGGAGTCTTTGATGGCTGGGCTTGTTGCTCGGGGAGTTTGTCCAAAAGCAAGGCCATGCGCGGGGCATACTCCGAATGGGACTTGTCATGACAAGGAGGCGTGCGCATAGTTATTACTTCCTGCTTCTAGAGATACCTTGCTGTACTTTTGTTCATAAGCGCGTCTTCCTGCTTTTCAGTTTGAGGTCAGATCAAGTAGACCTAACTTTTTTTTAACGATTCTTTTATGACCCGATATGTGCTGACTGCAGCAATTAGGCTCAGATAAGTCCATCATCCATGCTACCGCTGATATATTGTGGCTGGACAATTGCATCTACATACATCTACTTGTAGTGCTGGTAATACTTCTATCATGTAGATCGGGTTCCCATGTACCATGATGATGTACAAAGCAACATGTTGGTGATTAGCTCCGTCGCAAACAGCAAATTACTGAGAGACGGAGAAGAAGACGCAATGGACGACTTATAAACCATCAGTGAAATCTGTACCAAAATTAAAAAAAATATAAACTAAAACAGGAACTGTTGGAATCGCTCATCTGTATATTATTCGGTTGCGTAGACCTTGGGATCAGTGTCACCTCGGTCATTCTTCAACGCATGCCCTCAACCATCATCTCAAATGTCTGCTTGCTCTCAAACAATCCCTTAAGCCAGTCCGCCGAGACTGGAACCCCACACGAATCGTGGTGTCCGTGGTGGTGGGTATCCGTCTCATGGCGCTTCTCCTGATGAGTGAGGGTGTTGTTTTGCATAGGTTTCCGACAAAGGTCCTCGGAGCGACCAGTTCGCAGGGCGCAAATCTCATTCTTCTTGCACGCGTCTTTGCAGTTCTCGTCGGCGTGCCAGCCGCGGCTCTTGCGGGCCATGTACTGGTTGAAAAGAGTCTGGTTCTTCTCCATCGCCTCGGTGACGTTGTGCCAGAATGAGGGGGACAGCTCGGCAGCGGGATCCGTCACGGGCGGATTCACCGCGCTTCCGTAGGCCTCTTTGGCGGAGTAGTACTTCTTCCAGGTGGGGCCTGATTGTTGGAAACTGGGATCGTCCATGTCTGCGATGTAGGTCGTTGCGTCGAGGACGGCAAAGGTCTCGGGGTCGACGTCGTAGATTCGGAACGCGGGATGGCCGGACGTGGGTGTCAAGGAGGGGCAGATGTAGGTAACGGCGAAGGCGTTGGATTGCATGCGATTGACGTAGTTGCTGTAGCTGATCTGGAAATGGTCCGCGTGCGTGTGGCCAAAGAACATGGCCTTGATGGTCTTGGAGTACCGCTGCACGATCTGGGAGAAGTAGTTCGATCCGTTGAGCAGGGCATCGTCGCTGCCCATGGGCATGTGTCCAATGATGTAGACGTTTTCCCCTGCTTTTTCTGCGGCGTTGAGCTCGTTGACTAGCCACGCCAGCTGCCCGTCGGGGTCTCGTTCCATGACCTTTTGATAGAGCAGCAAGTTGAAGCGATGGTACATGTTGGTGTTGAGGGAGATGATGCGCAGATTGCCATGGGGGTACTTTGCGGAATAGGAGCCCATGAAGTTTTGGTCCGTCGACGACGATGTGTTGAGCTCGTGGGACCACTTCTTAAACAGGCTGTCATAGAGCCATTGCGTATCGTTGCCGACGGTTTGGGGTGCGAAGGTGTCGACAGGATGGGCCTCATGGTTACCGGCGGTTCCGTAGACGATGTCCATGGAGTCATGCATGTTATCGTAGGCTTGCTCAACTAGATGACACGTTACTAACTTTCTTCGCAGATCTTCCGTAGAACATGCTGCTTGAGAGCTGGTAGGAGCGTACTTAAATCTCTGTTGTAGTTTTTGCTTGTGTTGTGCGCGCCGTGGTCGACAATGTCTCCCGTGAACATGGCGAAAGCAGCGTTGGGGAACTTCTTTTTGATAAAATCATGCATGCTTCTCTCAAGCGTCACGGGCGTATCACATTTGTGGTCACCAAAGCGGCCCGCCCCATGCAGCGGCTTCTCCTTTGAATCTTGGCCCAAAGTTCTGCATACCAAGTGTCATCAGTCTTGACTCTCGTGATGACTCTCCTCAAGAGGCCCCAAAAAGATTTCTGATACATACCTGCAGCAGCTGGGCCTCTGGCATTGGGTACTGGTACCCTCGCTGTAGAGAGGGTCGAGATGAACGTCGGAGTAATGGACAATCTGAAGGGGCTTCTTCCCACTGATAGACTTGCGTTCACCGGAGCAATCATTTAACGGCGGCAAAGACACTGTCCACTCATCCACGGGGGGGGACTCGCAAACTCTGAAGAACGAAGAGCAAAAACGCAGTGAAGTTGGCGAGTCCGCGTCCATTGTTTTCAAGACGGACGCCATGATGGGCCCTTCGCGCTCTACGGCGCCTGTACAAAATTCTATGTCATATTTCTAACGGAGAAAAAGAGGCGAACGTGGAGCGTCAGTAACTTGGTTTCCAGGGGATGGGCGGAAAGATAAGCTCCGACGAACGCTGTTATCGATGCAGGATTCTTTCGCTTGGCTAATCAAAAAGCTTTCGTCTTCTTTCATGAGGCTCTTCACCGCTCCAATGAGGGTCTGTGGAACAGTCAGCAGTGTCATCTTACTTCGCCATATGCCGGAGCGGCCATCCGACTTTTCTCGAGGACGAACGAGGCGGAAGTTGGAACGTATAGAGGTAGGCCATTCATTACCTGGCATTCATCGCAGTTTTGGGCCAACTTTGCAAGAGGAATTGTACCCGCCCCATGCTCTTCGGAGCCTTTTTTCTGTAATTCCCGGCGGTGGACTGAGTGAGCGCCCGCGCTGCCAAACAGGCTCGCGACCAGCACTATCGATGCAGCGAATTGCAGACGCATTCTTCCTGATAGACTGATCCAATTGACCGAACCAGTGAAAGGCGAGCAAGACTCTCTGCCTAAGTATGATGAGAAGCTTTCGAGGAACAAAAAGTTTGGTAGAGAAAGTCAAGAATTCCACACACGTGAACCATCTGCTTTGCATGGAAAGAAAACAGAACCGACCCAAAAAGACCGAGAGAAGAAATAAATAAGAAGAAAGCCGTAACGCGCCGTGAAAAAAAGCCCTAACTTTGAACAGTGGCCCAAAATAGACAGCCAAGTTTGTATACGTGCGTGGCTCCCATGGCTTGAACCATCTCTAGCTTGACGCGTATTGTCAGCTATGTAGCTTCATACTTTAAGAGTCCAACACCTGTGATTTTTGCAATCACATTATTTAAGCTCATGAAGCCAGCTGGCGATCCGGCCCGGTGGCTTCACGCGTGGCCTGGTTCGCAATCAGAACATATGCTGCCGTGATCACACACTTAGGCTCTTAGCAAGATGAGGTGCATCTTTTGCCAGCGCCACTCAGACTTCTCTTTGCTTACATCAAAACGAGAGGCTTTGGTGGAGCTTTGACTTTGGCATCTTCTGGTCGGAGGACTCTTAGGTGCTACCCAAACAACCTGCAAATTTCTGCGTACCTACCTATATGAATTGAATCCAGCATCCCCGTTGTTTGAAGACATGTTTGCACATCTTGTTTAGTGTTGGGACAAATCGCGAGGTTTGCGTATACGCGCGGGGGTGTTACTGTCATGAATAATCTGTCGTATTCATGGAAGCTATCTAGAAGAGAGAGAAAGTAAAGAGTGAACGGACTTACGAGGTGTGAGGCCACGTGTGCGCTAGTTGTAGCCACGTACCTACTGTGTGACCAGTGACCACGTACGCATTGCTTGTGGCCACGTCCGCAGGTGCCTTGTTGAGGGCAGCGATTCCGACAAATTGAATCCAACATCCCCGGTTGTTCGAAGACATGTATGCATATCGTGTTCAGTCGTTGCTGCCCACTGTCCGGATCGCAGATGCCAAGAATAGCTGCTGGACCTCTCCACTCCCGGCTCATCTCATTCGGCCGAACTTTTTGGCAAAGGTATTTCGTAGCTCAACAGGTGCGTGATGGGCTCGTATATTACTTCGCACTGCGCATCACTCCCGTACGGCAGAGCGCCATCCCGGAACCGCAAAGAGCGGGAAGTTGAGGGAGATACCGGGATGGAAGGCGGCGTGCTGATGTAGAGCCTGTCAAAGATAATGGCCCGGAGTAATAGACAGAGCATAACTGTTGCGGACTGGAATACGTCTGTTCTCGTGGTTGCAAATGGGCAATGTTGTGGTTTGAGTAGGTAGGCTGTAGACAGTAGGATAGATTGATCAATCGTGCGTGCGGCTGCGAATACGGAGTTTTGCGGCGTAGTCCGTGAAACAAGCCACTCGGCCCCTCGTCCTTCGCCTCGTTTCGAAAAAGTAGATCCACTTTGCTTCATTGTGCGAACTTCGCTTACATATTACTAGGCACCTAATGTAATTAGGTACGGAGTACTCCGCACGTTACGTACTTCACTGTTTTACATACTCAACTTCTCCATTCACTTGTGACTTATTGCCACAACACCAACGCTTGCCGAGACGAACTTCAGTGTCCTCGTCCCATCCATCGGTCCATTCGCATTCCCCGCGCATGTAGCCAGCAGTGCAATGGGCGACATGCCACGTCCAAATTCTTCTGAATTACCTGAATAGCTATGCGGACCCTAGCTATCCCATCTCGGACAGGAGTCACAGGACGCAATGCCGTCGATCCACGCGACCCGACCCGTGTTAACATCGACCATGTGTGTACTACAACCATGACGCTACCGCAAGCTCCGATCCGTTGGATCCGTGGGATCCGTGGCCCGGATTCCGGATCGGCCATGTATTGGGTGATATTACCACTTGCGGGGTCGGCGTTTGCGAAAGCCCTGCGCTCGACCCTCGGTCTGGCCAACAGGCGACTTACCAGGTAGGATTAGCCATTAGCCCATCCTGCCGGTAACATTCGCGTATATATGGCGCAAGCACGCTGCCGTCTCGATGTCTAGATATCTGGGAGTCGACATAATTCGAAGACTTGGCTCCTGTGTCGGACTGGGGAGACTAACGCATCGAACCGACGACAACCTCGCTTTGCCAGCATCATGGCATTGCTGGAATACGTACTATCACCGTGGGCGATCCCGGCTATCCTCGGCTTCGTCATATTTACCTACCTGTTCGATTATTTTGTTACTTTCGGGCACTTGCGAGGGATTCCGGCTCCTTTGGGCGCACAGTTTTCCAATCTCTGGTTACTCTCTGTCTGTCGACGTGGCCATCGCTACAAGACGGTAGACGAATGCCACGCCAAACTCGGCAAAGTGATTCGCATTCAACCCAACCATGTTAGTATCGCTGACGACGAGGCCATCCCTGTCGTCTACGGACACGGCAACGGGTTATTGAAATCGTGCGTTGCATCCAGCCTGCTTGAGCCTTTCCAGTACCTATTCGCTGCCTTGTAGTCATGTTAACCCTCAAGGCCTTATAGTGAGTTTTATGATGCCTTTGTATCGATACGCCGTGGTTTATTCAATACACGAGACCGGGCCGAGCATTCACGCAAGAGGAAGTTGGTATCGCATACGTTTTCAACCAAATCTATCGTCCAATTCGAACCTTTCATTCATGAGAATCTGGCTCTATTCGTCAAACAGCTCGACAAGTTGATACAGGAAAGCCCACATAGTACGAGGGATGGTCGTAAGGAGGCACATACTGACTCGCTACTTTGGTTCAATTTCCTGGCCTTTGACGTCATTGGCGACCTGGCCTTTGGAGCTCCCTTCGGCATGCTTGCAAAGGGCGCCGATGTTGCCGAGATCCGATCCTCACCAAACAGTCCCCCTGTGTATTCACCCGCCATCGAGATTCTCAACCGACGGGGCGAAGTGAGCGCAACGCTCGGCTGTTACCCTCAGCTCAAACCCTACGCAAAATGGATTCCCGATGCCTTCTTCAGCAAGGGGCTGGCGGCGGTGCAGAATTTAGCCGGCATCGCCATTGCTCGAGTCAAAGCTCGGATCGAAAACCCTCCCAACGTGGAGCGCAAGGATCTCCTAGCTCGACTGATGGAAGGCAAAGACGACAACGGCGAACCTCTTGGGCGTGAAGAATTGACCGCCGAAGCCTTGACTCAGCTCATCGCCGGGAGCGACACCACGTCCAATTCCTCGTGCGCCGTCATGAACTACCTGCTTCTGAACCCGCGGGTCCACGAAAAACTACAGCGAGAGCTCGATGCGGCCGTCCCTGACGACGTCCAAGTGCCCACATTCGACATGGTCCGTCATCTCGAGTACCTCGCGTGGGTCATTGACGAAACCCTTCGCCACCACTGCACATCTGGCATCGGCCTCCCCCGTCTGATACCCCACGATTCGCCCGGCATTACCTTCCGCGGCCACTACTTCCCGGCCGGCACCGTCCTCAGCGTCCCCACATACACTATCCATCATTCAACCGAAATCTGGGGACCGGATGCAGAGGAATTCAGGCCGGAGAGATGGCAGAATGCCACACCTCGGCAGAAGAACGCCTTTGTCCCATTCAGCCACGGCCCACGGGCCTGCGTTGGACGTAACGTGGCCGAAATGGAGATGAAGCTGATTGTAGCCACGTGGGTGAGACGATATGCTGTCACGCGCCGACAAGGCGAGATGAAGACCAGGGAAGGGTTTCTGCGAAAGCCTTTGGGCTTGAAAGTTGGATTGTCACGACGAGCATGATGTCAGATGTCTTTTGAGAGGGCTCATGGTTTCTTCATCTTGATCCTTCATTCCAATTTGTTCATATTTTTCGAAGCGCATACGGCATGTATGTAAAGAGCATTGTTGTTTCTGCTTTTCAGACTTGGCGCATTGATCTTGGAGAGCCTGCGACTGTAAATTAGATGCCTTCTTTTGTTTATTTGCAATGGAATGCCAATTCACGGCTATGAGATTTGTTTTACACTCCAGGATGGACGATACTTACATTTCTAAGATCTTTTCCTCGCGCGATTCCTCACTTGATTCACCGCACGCATTCCTCGCACCGCTCCAATCATTTCTGGCAAACAACGGTTCGCAATGGTCCGACATTAGTGGGCAAAGACATTGGGCGAAATTTGTTTTGCACCACAAACATGTACCTACGAGACATGATGCCGCCGAGTGTAACTTACCTGGCGAGACTTTCTCGACTCATCCAGTCACGTTCAACGCCGTCACAAAATTTGTCTCCCGCCCGTGACGAAAAAGGGAGGCCATCGAGTCTGAGGTGCCACAGAGCTGATCCACGGGTTTCGGTGCATTATCACTCTATACATAGAGGCTACATGCCGAGTCTTGCGACAGAACGGCGGGAGCACAAGTCGGCCAACCAGATCTTTCTGCGACTTAGTACGCCAGAAGATCGTATCAGGTTGAAGCTGGACGGCGGATCGGAGCTGTGAGAGTGTGGGATAAACTTGATGTGTGCATTAAGTCTGCGGCCACCTTGTAGGTACACCATCTTAATTCCTAATCCGCCAGAACAACAACGCCTCATCGCTCAGCTTGACACCAACAACAACTTGAGTTCTTGGACGCCTAGAGACTAGGTAGGGCACCAGAAAATGCCAAAGTCTGTACGGAGTCGACCCCCCCCCCATTTATGATGGCGTGCGACACTCTCCCGGGGTAATAGACTGCGCCCAGTCGCAACGCGCCTCACAGAAGTTCGCATACATCTTCCCGTCGCCACACACGGGCAAATAGACAAGTGGACAGACGCATGGATCCGCGGGCTGAGGGTCTTTGCACGGGCCCCAGTACCCGAGGAAAGCGCCGTAGCAGATCGCGGTGCAGGCGTTGGGGTAGGTTTGACCGCCAGCGCACACGGGGTTGTAGTCATCGGTGCAGATGCATTCCGGATTTACTGTTGGTGCTGCTGCTGGTCCTGAGGTTGATGACAATGATTGTATGTTTGTTGCTGGAGAGCAATCAGCGACTTGCCTGGCCTTGTATGTGTTTAAAACTTTGATTTGGGACAGTGAGGCGAGGAGGGCAAAATAATCAGAGAGGTAGGCATCTGGAATGACAACCGGTCGGCTCGTGCCAGCCGAGACGACGTTTACGGTTTCCTTGTGCATTCTAATGTAGGTATGTACCGGGGCGACACATCGCGATTTGTACGTACCTGGGGGGGCGGCGAAGCACAGCGGCAGCAGCGCGGCAGCGGCAACGAGGGCACGCAGCGAGAGATACATGGCGATAGTTTGGATGAACTTCTTGAGTGGTGATGGAGAGATTACTGATGAGGATGTTTTGCGATTGCTGCGAACAAACAGTTCTTTCTCGTCACGGAAACACTCGCTTTTATACATACCTGATCGGCATGAACATGCCCTTGCGCCCGTTCCGTTCCAACTTCCCTCGTCCTGTCTTCGCCTCCCTTGCCTTGGATCGTAGCGTCTATCATTCCAGCTCCATCCAAGTTCGCTTGGCAACTTCAAGCGGAGTCTAACGACGAGGGATTACCCACCCAAAGGAAAAAAAAACTACATAATGTGAAGAATCTTTCACACAGGCGCACTCGTATACAGCCAGCCCATCATTCCAGCGCTGCGCGCGGCATGCACGGCGAAGGGAACTGCAGCTCACTGCCAGGAACCGGGCCTTTTACCACTGTATCGGTAACCGGGTCTGAAATTCCCAGTATGTACAGACTAACAAGCGCGTATGCAATACCTACGCGCAGCGATTCAGTTCGCAGACACATGTGTACACATACGTACATCATGTGTAGTAAGATACACATGGCACGCCCCACGTTCTCGTGGAATTTCGGGGAATTTCGGGGATATCAACGTTGTACAGTACAACCTCATGGGTTCATCTGGAAAACACCCGACACAAGGCCGGAGTCAGAAAGTAAGACATCGCTTCGGCCCTCATGAGTCTCAAGCCACATCGAGCCGAACGGCCGGCCATTGGTGCCCGTAGATAAAGTGCGGGAAAAAAGACATGACGACAAACGATAGATCCCACCAGAATGAACTGAACACATAAACAATGGCGACTCTCGCCGGTTCTCGAAATCTGTGAGAAAAAAAAAAAAAAACTTCTGTACTCAATTCGACTCAACCAGCCCGAACTGATCAGTCATCACATCGCATCTAGGCTGTTCGGCTGATGAGGCTCTATTTCGTGCTTATCAACTCCCTCCAGGATTCATGGAAACGTTTGAACTTTGGTGGAAATAGCCAGCCGGCCCCGGTCTCAGTATAACTGCGCTGCTGACACAGTTACAGCCATCGATTACTCAGTATAGAAATAGTGCGAGAAAGTCCTTGGCCGAGATTTCTGACTCTGTAACCGAGGTATCGAGTGTGCATCTCCCGAGACTTGTGCACCATGATCGCTCACAGTCAATGGGGACTGTGTGCGTGTGCAGGGCTTGCCTTTTTAGAGGAAGTCTCAGCGAGAGCGGAAGATGGGGAAAATATGCTTGAGACGCAGCCTTGACTCCTCGTCATTATCGGCACCTAAATGCTGTGCAATATGCGTGACGAGGTTGACGTCTTCCATTATCTTCTCACAGGTCACAGGCGGTCCCGTGTAAGTGTCAAAGTGTACAAGCAGCATAGTCGGGGTCACCTCGCGCAGATCGCTGGCATCGTGACTTGCAAGACCGTCCATCCAGGCCATGCCAACGACGTTACGACGGTGCCAATCGCCCTATTCACAAGCTCCTTGACTGTCCAGAGATTCTCCGTCAATATAATCTTGGCTCCGGCGCACAGGCTCGGCTGCTGTCGAAGATTGCCAGCATCGCGACTGGCAACGCCGAACGGTGCCGCTCGAGCCTTTTGAGGCACAGGAAATGTTGATAGTCGTAGTTTTAATCTTCTCGAGGTGCTCCCAGTTATAGCTTATCTATACTCGCGTTAGTGGGATGGATGCGCAGCGCATCTTCAAAGCTAGCCACGTCTGCCGGCGACAGCCGGTACTTGATCCTTGTGCAAAAAGAAGATCAAAGTGTACTCACGCTGGGTTGCCATTTCGTAGCGCAGGCTGCAGCCAGAGCGTCTTCGATCTCGAAAGTCTTTTCCACCATCACAGCTTGCCGTACCACTTCCAATCATAGACTTCTATGGTTCTACCCCAAGATGATGTACTTGAAGTCTCTCATCTCACCCCCGGACACTCCCAAGCTGGGGTCCCTCGGGCCTCAAGTGGTACACCGTACGAGAGTCTCATCTGAGTCTCTGCAGTGGCCGTGCAATCGGCAGTCTCAGAAGGGAGTGCATGGCCGCCGATGGCGTTTGCCGCAATTGAGTCGATTCTAGTTGACGCTGCACGTAGTACGTACCTATTACCACTGATTGAGGCAGTTCGGTCGACGGTCTCGGCATCGGATATAGCATTGATGAGGAAAGGCTTGCCAGTGCCTCCAGCGCCATCAACATGCATAAGTTCGGCGTGCTCGTCGTCAGTTACTGTGGCCTCTGGCTCCTCAGCACGTCTGTAGTAGTCATCAGGGTGCTCCGGAGTCTGGATGATGCTCCGGACAGTATTGATAAGCCTCCACGTACGAATGAACTGGAATCCCATCATCTTGCTTGAGCTGGTCAAAAGATCAGTGGGGGTGGTGTAGCAGCGTCAGGCCGTAGACGGTCAGCCCTGAGCCTGGTCTTCCCAAGTACAATCTGCGTTCTGATAGATCGGGAAGTAGTTGAGGGATGCGTGGCTTTGTCGTAGGCCTGAAAATTAAAGACATGCCAGTACTTCGGGTTGGGAATTGATGGTCTAGACGAACTCGAAGTAACTTGTACCTACATAATAGAAAATCTGAGAGGTCGGAAGGCCGAAAAAGGTGAAAACCCGGACAAAGGTCAAACGGATGCCCAGACTAGAATCTCAGCTCACTGAGAAAACACAGAAGAAGAACGACTGATAGGTTTGACAAGATCTACCAGACTAAAATAGGAAGATAGAACAAGACTCAATCACTATCCTCACGCAACAAGTAACAACAACATCTCAGAAGTGAAATGTGAGGGAATGGCAAAAGCGCGGGGTAATGGAGTGAATCCGAGTGATTGACCGAAAGCGGAGCAATGGCCGACAGTTCTGACTTCTGGCAAAGCGCTTTTCAATAACGAGATCCTCGGGCATCAAAATTCCTCGCGACTCGTGATACCGATCTTCCCAATAAAGCCCAGCGCAAGACATTTCATACACAGAAGGCCAGATTTGGCATAGCGCAGGAATCCCCTGTGTAGGCCCTAGGGTTAGAATTAGAATTAGGATTTCGCAAGTCCCTCTCGTCAGGCAAGTCCGTCAGTCTTCAGATGTCAGGTCTATTGGATCTGGCCCTTATAGCAGGGGCAGGTCCCGAAAGTCCCGGCACTGGGCAGATGACCATGACTCCGGGACTCCGGCGGCGAACTCTACAAGTCGGAGTGCGACACTCCCCACGGATGCAGGCCCGGCATGAGGGAACTTTTCCAGAAACAAATATTGCCTGGCTCATACGACTCACGAGGTACCTACATGTGTGCATGTGTACATCTGCACATATATGTGTATGCAGTCATGACAAGGCCACGTGCCCACGATTCTAGGTACATGGTTCATTGTTCATCTCTTAGACTCTTACTCTGTACCCCGTAGACAGAGACTAAAATACTGTGTAGATCTCCAGAAAAGATGTCACAATCATCGGGCCGGCACGAATGGCTGATCAGTGATCATGCTAACGTGTTTCTTAAGATTCTTCTTGACGATCGATAGACGATCGATAGCATTCCCAGTGAGCATCTCGGTCGTGACTCGTCTGTGCTGTCTCGACGAGTTGGCGCAATTTGTGCGCAAGCCCAAGACAAGATATCGCGCGACGCGGCAAAGCGGTGTTTGATCTTGGTCAACATGACATGAAAGGCCAACGACCTCTTGCCATCTCCGCTGGAGCAAAAAATCTGCAACAATGTCGAGCGCACCTGAAACGAGAATGTGTTTAAGTTGTTCGATGCCCGTGCCGCGGCATCGAAACACATCCTTACCGGTTTCAGAGCCAAACTTGAAGTTGAAATGATACAGAGTACATATAAAACTGTCGAATATATGTGGGTATGTCGGATATTAGTACCTAACTTTACGGAGTACTCCCCGTTCTATTAGTCCTCAAAGTCTCACTCCCTACCTTTACGGTCGACTTCATCCTACCCTGCTGCTCAAAATAAAGCACCCCGCTGTGCGTTTCTTTTGCCAACTGCTGCTTCTCATCTTGCTCTACATCCTGCAGCTCGGCATCCTTGTTGCCGTAAATACCAATCATGTACCACGGCAGGTCGAACAGGCGATCCATGCTCTCCAAGCTCCGCCCACTGGTCTCGGGAACGGAGAACCACACCCAGAATCCCCCGATGATGGTGACGACGGCGAAACAAAAAAACGTGCCCTGGGGCGAAACACCGCCGTCACTGACGGGGAGGAGCATATTGGGCACAGCCCGCGTGTTTCCGTATTGATTCGCAAAGTGAAGAGTCATGGCCGACGAGGTGGCCAGGGCTCGGATGCGAAGGGGAAATAGCTCCGCGGTCAGCAGGTACTGCATAGAGTTCCAGCCTAGTGCCCAGCCGCAACCGGAGAGATAAATCATGGCGATGGCACCGCGGCTGGCAGCGAATTGCCAAGGGGGCAGACCAACGGCCGACTTCAAGCTCACCTCGGGTACTGCGGACAAGAAGGCGGCTATGTAGATCATCGAGATGGCTTGTATGACGATGCCGGTGAGGAGCGCGCGCTTCCGGCCAATGACGTCGACAAGGAAGAGAGCGCACGCGAGAGCTGCGACAAGTTTGACGATACCAAAGACGGCCGTGATCAGGAGGCCCTGCTCTTCGCCGTGGATTCCGAGGATTTTGAACAAATCTACCGCATACACCGTGATGGAGCCGGCGCCGGACCATTGCGAAAGCAGCTGCACCATGATTGCCATGTACACGCGGTACAGATTGCTCTTCACAATAAACATCTCCTTGATCTTGTTGGCCCAGCCCATACCCCTGGTGGCCTCGATTTCATTGTCAAGAGTAGCCTGAATGTCAGATATTTGACGCAAGACATACCCGCTCTCTGCGGGCTGTTGGGACAAGCGAGCCAAGACACTGGTGGCTTTTCGAATTTTGCCCCGCTTGACGAGGAATCGCGGCGACTCAGACTGGACGAACATGAGTAGGAAAATGATGCTTGCCATGATGATGTGCAGGCTCGAAGGGACTAGCCACTGCTTATGGCTGGAGTTGGAGATGTGCAGCTTGGCGCCATAGTTGGTGAAGTAGGCCAAAACAATGCCAATGTAGACAGCGCCGGTGAAGAAACACGTGCATAGACCTCGGACGGACGCTGGGGCGACTTCGGCGATGTAAATCGGTCTTGAAACAAGTTAGCCTTGCGCATATTTCAAGTAATATGGCGATATAGTCAAGGCCGGGGTCAAAGTTTAAATTGACAAAAAATGGAAATCCTCACCCCACGACAGGGGTCTGTCCTACCCCCAAACCTGCGATGAATCTCCCCGCATAGACGGCCCCGAGGTTACCATGGATGCCGCCAATCATGAAGATTAGTATTCCAATCATCCACAGCACGCAGAGGACGCGTGTGGCGACGATGCGACCAATGCGGTCACAAACAAAAAAAGCTCTGTACAGAAGGCACGAAAAGTTAGTGATTCAAGAAATCTCTTACTCCGGAAGAATGACAGCGCAAGCCGCAGATGTTGGCAGGGATTTACATGACCATGCAAAACATGTGTCATAAAATTTGGAAGCAACAACTGAAAGACGCCAGCCACCAGGAAGCAAACTCACATGAGTGCGCCAGGAACGGAACCTATTTGCACCATTGCTGACACATTCGCCTTGATGTTCGCTTTCTCTACCATGGAGTAGGACGCATATTTGATAGAGGCTTGGAATTGCGCCGAATTAAAGGCACCCGCGATGAGCCCTTCGTCGATGCCGCGGGCGGCGCCCAGAAGACCGAAGGAGACGACGGCAAACCAGAGACGCCAGTTGAAGACTCCTTGGGGCTCGCCCAGGTTTTTGAGCCGAAAGATGTTGACTGGCTTCTTGACGCCGCCTGCCATGGCGAGTGATTTCCGTCGGTATCGTCAGAGGGCCTTGGATTTCGGCGCCCAATATCGATTCGCTGTGCATGCGAGTGAGTGCGCGTGGTCCAGATGCAACGGAGTAGCGCAGGCTGGCGAGAGAGACCGCTTTACGAGAAACGGCTTTGTTTGCAGAGGAGAAGACAGAGTCGCTCAGTGAGTCAGTGTCACGGAGGTCTCCTTTTAAAGACTTTAGACATTTTGCAATGGGAGGGGGGGTGAGAACACCAAGTCTGGTACTGGAGAGTCAAGGATTATAATATTGCTATTGATAAGGCCACCACTGCGGCAGAAGACCTGATGGAGTCCCAACCCGGGACACGGATTCCTGGTCGGCTCCTTCCCTTCACCTGCCTTTCGTACGGCAGGCGCAATATCGCTTGGTTACAAATCATGCATCACAATGAACTTGTCCATTGACTGCTGGTTATTCGCATTGTTTTGAAGACGTGGACGCCGCGAAGGGCTGGGCCGAGGTTGCTTCGCGCGGCAGACAGACTTCAACTGGCAACGGCATGTGCGGGGCGCACCGTAGACGAGGACATCTTGCGACAAGGTTGTGGGCAAAAAGAGGCGGAAACGCAACTCCGCTACCACAGGACCTTTGACCGACATCTTGTGAAGACCAATTTCTGCCAGAGCTTCTGTTCATCACGAAAAAAAAAGCATCACTTTCGACGCGTCGAGTAGTGCCAAGTTGTGAGGATTTGGCCAACGGCTATCCTCCATCCGCCGCCGCTATCCCTTCCACCATTCCGTTGACAGTTTGGCGTAAAATTTGCGGCCCAACATAACATCTCATCTTTCATGTCCAAGCGCGATAGTTTTTGGTAGGTCATCGTGTCTTTTCGCTTCCTTGCGGTGCTCCAGATACAGTCGAGGGCGAAGGTCCGTGTAAGAGCGTACTATGCCCGTCAAGAGCGCTCACCGACCACGCTACCACCTTCTCTGCTCGACACGTTGCTGGCTACATAGCATTAAGATGTCAAATGCTCTAGACCGTGCCGTTGATCAATCTCGCTGTCTCGCCATCTCGCCCTATCTGGCCCTGTCAACCCCTACATCGCGCGGCTCGAAGATCGTTGTATTTCATGGTTCATAGGCTGGAAAGCATCAATCGAGCCAGAAAAGCCATTGTAGAGCGGACGGGAAGAAAAGACAGGCGTTCGTCATCCTCAACAGGACATCACTTCGAGTCTTCTCCAGTGAGGCGGAAAACTCCCGGCTCGACTTCCCGACTCGACTTCCCGAACTGCTTGGTAGCAAGCTTGGCCAACATCGCGACGGCCGCGGGCTTGTTGCAGAATGAATGACTATTGGCTTGGAGCGCGTTGTTTATTAGCATACGCGCCACCAAACATTACGAGCGTACCGCGACCGAGACGGAGGTAGTCGCCCGACATTGCTACGCAAACTCCGCATTCGTACATATGTATGCTGGCGTTCCATCGACGACCCTAGAATCCACAAGGGCTGACAGATCAATTCTCCGGGCCTTCGGCCATTCCACGAGGACGTCATGGCGAATAGAGCCGGGCATGCTCGCTACCCATGGCGCAGGCGCAACGCGCCAAGCAAAACCATGCAGGGCCGTTGGGTGTCCCAAAGCCGACCGAATGCGAAGTCGATTCGAGTTTTGAGGTTTCTCATGAAGATGGAGCAAGTGTGCATCGCAATCGGTTGCTCCTAGACATTACTTGACGCCTTGGCTCACGCGATCGGAATTTACCGCCGACGCGGTGAAAGAAAGCACTGTGGCTACTCATAATTTCCTGCCTTCTTTTCTGGCTCTGAGACGCAGCCATGTTCGCCTCATCCCGCCCCTTGAGCTCAATTCCCTTGCTCCAAGCCCCAATTGCCGCGGCCTATGACTTTGCAGCAAATCGAGTTCGGAGTGATCGCAGAAGAACTTGGTAGCACAATACTCCGTACATGGCGTGGAATTCGCATCCGGATACAAGAATTAAAGGAGGTGATGCCATTGTGATGTGCCTTGACTCTTGATGTAGGTACTGTGGTGTTCTCTTGGACACGAGTCCCCTGTCAAACTCTTTCGCGCCGTAGTCAAGAGTAGACGTCCAGATGGGTATTGTCTAGCAGAGCGAATCAGGCATGCGAGCTGACATTCGGTTTCTGCCCAAGTAGGCATTTAGGCGCGAGCGGCCTCCGACTCGAATCACCGGATGCCGTACATATACTCTGTAGCAAGGGTGAATATAGGGGCGATGTTCTGTCGACGGCGGTGTTGGCACAAGACGCATAAGGCCCGGGAGTGCCTACATAAGGGTGATAAAAGAGGTTTGAGGTTTCATCCCTGATCTTTATGCTGCAATCAAGCGTCTGGATGGTTTTTAATTTAAGGGTGTCGCAGGGGTATCTCTGAGTTTGGACCAAACGCGTGAATGTCCTTTTTGGGCAGCTGGTCACGGTGTCACCTACTTCGACTCTGTACGTGCATACTCTGTACCGTGTACAAGTAACTATGTATGTATCATGTACGGAGTACTCCGTATATACTGTTTAACAGCATATTCTCAATTAAGCGGTACTCGACGATAAGCCGCATCACGTGATGGGTGCAAACCTTGCTCAACACTGAACAGGCCAGAAGCCCCAGATTCCGCAACTCCCGCACATCGATTTAGCCTCGGCAGCTGTCGCTATCTTTAGATCGAGCTTTGCGAGGGCAAAGGAACCTGCGAAGCCATTCCGCGGAGATCATGACCGGAGGTTGCCACCTTTACACATATCCCCAGCCTGTGAGGCATAAGAGGGAGAAGGTTCGAAGACACCACAAGCCATTTGCGAGAGGTACAAGCCCTACAGCGTGTTGGCACCGCCAAAAGCCTTGCGCGGCAGGCCACTCTGTTATGAATTGATGAGCAAACTTCTTCGACAAGACGATTCTTGTTTCGGCCTGTTTCCTTACGCCAAAGTATCCGACCCCCCTTGATTTCGATACGGATACCATGAAAACATCAATGCTCATGACCTATGGTATCTGCGAATTTAGATAGCTGCTCTACGATCTGGCAACTACTCTGCGAACGCCGAAAACTGGCATTGCTATTTCGGAGGCGAGCCTTTCCACCCTCGATATCGCACGCGATTCCTCGCTTGAAGCTCTCTACGCCCACATATCTTTATTCTGTTAGCTGTCATTCTGACCTAACATCAGCCTCGCCTCTCTGCCAACTCTGCGAGTTGACTAGCTCAATTTCCACAGTGACGCTGCTGTGGGAGAGTGGGAGTTTCAGAGCTGGAGTGTAGCGGAGATCCCAGCGAAAGCGCACATTCGGGGAAGCTACAATGAATCAGAGTAGAGCGCACACATAAGGGAACACCTCAGTGCATACCTCTATGGTGGCTATTTACCTTTCAGGAGGGGACGCACATGAGGCGGCAAGCAGTCTTTCAGGAACTGTCCTGGGAGCTAGCTTCTGAGCTTGGCGTCGCTCTTCAACAGGGATTAAGAGCTCACAGTGTCAATACAAACCAATGGCCCTGATGGCGCGCTGTAATCAACCATGTCCAGCGCTAACTTCTGGTCTTTGGAGAGTAACTGGCGTCGGGCTCTCAGGCTTGGTGGAGTTGGCGATGTTCAATGAGATCAATGATCGCCGGAGGTGTGAAACATCAGAGGTAGAGCGGTAGGCCCGCCCACTCGAGGATAACCCGGAATCTATCCACAATCATACCAAGATTAGCTCAAACCAGCATGTATCTGGCATTTACGATCGGGCACAGGGGACTCTCATTGCTCAAGAAAACTACCCTTGCGGAGTAGGTATAGCGAAAAGAAATACTGATCTTGACTGTTTGTTGTAAGGAACAGGGCGTTTATTCAACGTGGTAAGGTGGGATACCCTTCCTGTTTCTTGGTCACGAAGAAACGGACTGTGTCGTCAATGAAGCGCGGATTCTTGCTCTGCCTCCTCCGCATACATACTCGTGGGTATGTCGGACACCGATGGCAAGCGCGATTGACGGTTCAGCCCGTATTTTCGTGACCAAGAAATGGGAGTGTTCCCCACCCATACTGAAGTTGTCTTTTCTGTCGAACAAGGGCACTGTTCTCGGATTTTCGGCCCCCCGTTTGGGCTGTACCCACGAGTCATCCGTAACAGATAAATTAATTTCTTAGTTAACCCAGCATTTATCCTTGGAGGCCATAAATTTCTTTCGCTACAAAGCTCGGTTTCTTGAGCAAGTTTTGGTAAGAATCAGGTTCTTCTGATTCAACGGTATTACTTACAAGGCTTGACTCGTGGCACGAGGATTGAAGAAAAGCAAACTACGCCAAGACCTTTGCACCAACAATTCGAATGGACACTCTCCTAAGCTACTGTAGCAGCTAAAGACTCCGAGGAACCGGCTCGGAGTCAATAAGGAAATGGTGTCGCAGGCATTGCAAAGCTTGCACGTTTTGAAGACAGGCTGCGACTCGCGAGAGACTGAAGATGGTATTGTCAGGCAGCGCAAAGCATGGGGTTTCGTCCGAAAAGCCCAAAAGAAAATTGTGTTTTGCTCGTTATGCGTACTTATTCTCGCAACTTTCTACACTGTCGACCTCTCCCTCTGCCTTTTTTCCAACGTACAGCACCTCCTCATGCGTCTCCCTCTCCAACTGCTGCTTCTCATCATGCGCCACATCCTGCCTGTCTGCATCCTTATTTCCATGAAGACCGATCTTGTACCAAGGCAGATCGAACAGGCGGTCCATGCTCTCCAAGCTCCGCCCACTGGTCTCGGGAACGGACAACCACACCCAGAATCCACCGAGGATTGTAACGGCAGAAAAGCACCAAAATGTGCCCTGCGGGGAGATGCCGCCTTCACTGACAGGGAGGAGCATGTTAGGCACAGCGCGGGTGTTTCCATATTGATTCGCAAAGTGAAGAGTCATGGCCCATGAAGTGGCCAGGGCACGAATGCGCAGGGGGAACAGCTCCGCGGTAAGCAGGTACTGCATGGAATTCCAGCCCAGCGCCCAGCCGCAGCCGGAAATGTAAATCATGACGATGGCGCCACGGCTGGCAGCGAGTTGCGAGGTGGTCATGACCATATCCGACTTTTCGCTCAGCCCGGGCACGGCGGTCAAGAAGGCGGCCACGTAAATCATGGCGACGCCCTGCAGGACAATGCCGGTGAGGAGCGCGCGCTTCCGGCCAATGACGTCGACGAGGAAGAGAGCGCACGCGAGTGCTGCGACGAGTTTGATGATGCCAAAGACGGCCGTGACTAGGAGGCCCTCTTCTGAGCCGCGGATTCCCAGGAGTTTGAACAAATCGACCGCATATAACGTGATGGAGCCCGCTCCCGACCACTGAGATAGAAGCTGTACCATGGTGGCCATGTACACGCGGTACAGGTTGCTCTTGTTCAGAAACATCTCCTTGAGCTTGCCGGCCCAGCCTACACCCCTTGTGGCCTCGAGTTCATGGTCCAGCGCAGCCTGGATTTCGGATATCTGCCGCACAACATACTCGCTATCCTCGGATTGTTGGCGCAAGCGAGCCAAGACTCTGGTAGCCTCTTGCCTCTTGCCCTGTTTGACGAGATATCGCGGCGACTCGAACTGGGCGAACATGAGCAGGAAGATGATGCCTGCCATGATGATGTGCAGGCTCGAAGGGACTAGCCATTGATTATGACTGGAATTGGAGATGTGCAGCTTGGCGCCATAGTTGGTGAAGTAGGCCAAGACAATGCCGATATAGACGGCGCCGGTGAAGAAACACGTGCAGAGACCTCGTATAGACGCAGGGGCGACTTCGGCAATGTAGATGGGCCTGTATCAAACTGTTTATTAGCCAGCGGATAATGCAAAAATATGTACCCAATCTCAAGGACAGGGTCAAGAACACAAAAGTTAAAACCCAAAATGCCAAAATCGGAAAGAACTTACCCCACTACAGGGGTCTGTCCTACCCCCAGACCTGTAATGAATCTGCCTGCATAGATGGCCCCGAGGTTACCATGAACACCGCCAATCATGAAGATTATAGTTCCGACAATCCACAGCACGCAGAGGAAGCGCGTGGCCATGATGCGCCCAATCCGATCACAGACAAGAAAAGCTCTGAAGACAAGTCAGTGACACAGGAACTCCCTCAAGTGTTCGGGTTCCGGCGGATATGGGCAGGGATCGACCATGGCTTGTGTCATGGAAATCCGAAAGGGGTAACTGAAGAAAGGGGAACGACAAGGATGCCAACTCACATAAGCGCGCCAGCAACAGATCCTATTTGCACCATGGCCGACACATTCGCCTTGATGTTGGCCTTCTGCACGACCGAGTAGGACGCATATCGAATAGACGCTTGGAAGTCTGCCGAGTTGAAAGCACCGGTGATGAGGCCTTCGTCGATTCCTCGGGCGGCTCCTAAAAGACCGAATGAAACGACGGCAAACCAGAGACGCCAGTTGAAGACGCCCTGAGGTTCGCCCACATTCTTGAGGCGGAAGATGTTGACTGGCTTCTTGACGCCGCCTGCCATGGTGAGAGAGTTTCTGTCGTTATCGGGCGATGTTTATTGTTTCGGTATTTTGGCGCCTAATATCGATCTGCTGGACGAGTACGTGCGTGACCTTTGATACAACGAAGTAGCACAAGGCTCAATCAAATGGGTAAGAAATGGGTAAGAAAAACACCGCTTCGCAAGAAACGGGTTTGTTGTATGAAGAAGAGAGGACAAAGTCAATCATCAGTGTCACGAGTGACGATGGGCCCCGTCTTCCTTTTAAAGCTTCGGAGATTTTGCAATGGGGGACGAGAAATGCCCCATGCCAGTACGATAGTAGGCAGATATTAGAGAACTACCTACAGAGTACAAAAAGTATGACAATAGGTATTGCCACATATATGCGTAATGATACCTGTAACCTACCTAACACCACGATGCGGCGGCGGCAGCAGGGCTAAAACGCGAATTCCCTATTCGTACGGTACGGAGGACACCCGCGGCGGGAGTCGATTCCTTGTTGCCTCCGCATGGTAGGCGCAATATCCCTGATTCCTTGCCGTGGACTGCAAAATAACGTGTCCAATGATTGTGCCAGAAATTGACATTTTCGCAACTAGAAGCCGTGGAGGTGGCGGAGGGCTGGCCCGTCGCCCGAGGATGCATCACGCGGCACCAAACTTCAATTGACTATCCCGCAAGTGTATACACCACGTGCGGGGTTAGGGTTGGCGGTTGTGGGCAAAACGAGACTAAACCGGAATCCGCTGACACGAAGGACATTGATCGGCATCGTGCTGAAAGGCCAAATGTTTGCCATGCAGTTCATCACGAATCATGAGAGTCAGTATCGACGAGGTGATAGGTCCGTGGCGGCGCCGCGGGCCAAGTGGGAGGCTCATGAGTCGTGAGACGTGACCGACTGCCATCAACCATCCGCCATCGCAGTCCACCTTCACTTCTACTCCGTGAGTTCTGCTGTCAGTCTGGATCTCTGGTGTCGTCTTTGAGGCCCATTGCAATTTGCAACGTCTACGTTTATGTACCACGGCAAATCGCGGCAAGTCGTTGTGCCTTTGCTTTTCTCGCGGTGCTCCAATTTCCAAACGCAGTTCAGGCCGAAGATCCGTGGAGGTGCATATGCCCGTTGAGCACCCACTGACAATGCTACTCTGCTCGGCGCAGCGTTGCCGAGTCCCGATTAGACTTGAAATGGCAGAAGCCAAAGTTATCTCACGGACAAATTTGTGCAGAAGTGTACTTCTTCTCTTTTCTTACCCCAAACAAGGTCGGGGATCTGTTTATACCATCGAGTATGTGAAGGCACATACTTCTCTTGACGCTGGGATCCAGAGTCTATTGCGCAGAGCCGCATTCTCGTTGAATCCCATTGTTCCCAGCAGGCTGGAAAGGCATCAGTTGGGCTGGCAAAGCCACTGCGGAGGGTCGGGAGGAGAAAAACTAGCGCATAGGTACCTTTAGGTAGTTCGGCCGCGAGGTACGGATGACGTAATGGGTCACCTCCTACATACCTACCTAGTACGATTCATATCGGCTTGGAACTCGCTGTTCATTAGAATTTCAATTTGGGCATACGCACCACCAAACCTTGTGAAGCGTCCCCGCGAGACGAATCGGGGTACTAGTTGCCTGGCATCGCTGTTACATCGCCGACCCAAGAAAATCCGCAAGGTTCGACAGATCACTTGCTTCGGCCATTCAAACATTTCGCGAGGTGCATTCTCGTATGATCGCTGCCCATGGCGCAGGGGCACATAGGCTATAGCATCACGTAAATTTAGTACATAGGTCGTTGATTGTTCAGTAGCGGACCAAATGAACTACCTACGTAGTCGATTCAAGATTTCGAAAGTTCCTCACGAATGAATCTACATCACAATTGGATTGTACAGATTACTGGATGCCTTTCCCACGCGACGGTCAGAGCACCGCGACTTCACATAATTACCCGACATTCCTCTCTGGCTCGAAGAAGCAACGCATGGAAGAAGGGCTGATCTCGCCCCTAATTCCGAGGCTGCTGCGAGCTGCTATGTATTTTGCAATTGAGCAGCCCGATCCTTGAAACTGAATATAGGTCATTGTGGCGGACGTGATGTCATCGTGATGTTACCGTGATGCCACCGTGATGCGCGCGCAGATATTGTCTGCAAAGCTGAATTTGTTGTGGCACGGTTCGATCGTTGTGTGCGAGCCGGCAATCGGCCTCTGATCCAAGTACACGCGATCGATTCGCGACTCAACGGCATCATCAGATGTCGTAATAAGGGCGAGTATAAGGGAATATGCGCATGAAGATGATACAGGAAGGTTGAGTTTTACCCCTGTTCTTCATGCTATACATGCGCTGGACCGTTGTTGGATCAAAGAGTCACACGGGTGGTTATGAATTGGTACAAACGTGCAATGACACCCTTTGGCTGCTGGCACCTACGTATAAAACAACATACGTATACGTGTATACAAGGTGAGGATAGACCTCTGGTGGTGCCAACGACTCATACCCACCGCGTTTTGCACAAGTGCGATGGAAGAAGGTTTCGCCCGGAGATTCACCTCGCTCTTCAAGCTTTCACGCGCCAGCTGTGCACGCGCTTGAGCGCTTTGCATCGAAGATTACATCGCCGCAAATTGCAGTAGGGGGCGGTGCGCGGCGCACATCTCGAATCTAGCATGGCAGTTTATTTCGTCTTCTTCTTGTCGCCGAGTCTATAATCTGTCCAGTACTGAGCCCAGACCTTGTATTCGTCCGGCGTCCCCCGAAACTGAAAGGGAACTTGAATTATATCCTGAAAGCCCTCCTCTATGCTGGGTTCTTGAAAGTCTTTATCGAAGCTGATCCACGCCAGTGCGGGGAGGATCTTTCTCGTCATGCTGTCGTCATCTGCTGAGAGGGTCTTGTTGAGAACGCGTACTGCGTCGTTGTGTTTGCAGACGGCGAAGGTGGTTTGGAACCAAATGCATCGGATGGGCACTTTTGCCTCTTTAGCTAGTGCTACCCAAGCCTCTCTAGTCTTGATATTGCGATTTGTATTGTCTGAAGGTAGATGTCAGTCTCAATTGCGGATCATCACTTGTACTTTCATGTGGAAGTTTCTTCTTGGAGGCAGGAGGATTATTACCTATAACAACGGATTTTCCTTGAGAGAGCAGGTCCTTGGCACGCGCGACGCATTTCGGCAGAGTCCCCAACGTGTCCTGATTTACTCTCTGATAGCCCAAATGTGAAAGATACTTCTTGAAGAACGTGCTCTTCCCCGAGCCCGGCCGCCCAAGAAAAAGTATCACGTCTTGCTCTTCGTTTTTCTTGAACTCAAAACCTGGAGTCCCCTCAGACTCTGCTGCTTCCTGAAAGGGAAAGTCATCGAGGTCGAATTCTCGAGCAAACTTGGCTTCTCTCGGGTCATGGCCCTCGAAATACGCTTCTGGCGTTGTAAAAGACAGCCCGACGTTATTGGCAAAGTCTCTGTCAGAGGAGCTAAAGTCTGCTGGACCTTCAGGACCGGCCGATCGGCCCGCAGCATCTCCGACGAAGAAGCTCTTGACCAAGTCGACTTCGCCTCTAGAGACATCGTAGTCATCGCAGACTTCGTCCCAGATTCCAGTCCTGGGCTTTCGAAATATGTCATTTTCTGATGCAGCGTATATACTCGTGGGAATATCCAGCTCTTCGAGGATTGCCTCGCATTTCTCTTTGAACGCCGTGGCTCTTTTGCGCTTTCCTGGATTGGACTTTGCATTGGGTTGGTTTTCCAGCGATATTCCTCCCTGGTTGGATACTATGATGACTTGGTAGTCTTTTTGCATGTGCAATGCGCGCAAGACTCCAGGGACATCATCATTCCACCACTTCCAGTCTCCCGACGTCGAAGCGTGCTTGACTCCGGAGCGTGTCTTTATCAGGGTCCCATCGAGATCGAAAACCGCGAATTTCGTTCGAGGTGGCTGCCGATTGTCATAGTTTTTCGGCCGATAGCGACCGACGAGCAGTGTAGGTGAGACGTCGTCGTTTTGGCTACGTGTTGTCCAAGTCGTCGGAGAGGGGGCTTTCTGTGAAGTCGGAAGGAAGAAGTTGGCCTTTTTGCTATCTTTCAAGTCAATTAGTCTTGTATTTCGTGCCTTGAATTCCCGTTAAATATTCCCTTGATACAAGGATCAAACGTACTGGTGACGCCCTCGTTTAGCCGCTTGACGGGGTTCGGGGCAGGCGAAATGGACCGATCACTGAGCTTTCGCTTGCCAAGGGAATTCGCGGACGCCATGACCAGTCTGCCCACTTTGCAATGATTCATGCCTTTTTGGCAGTCAATTGAATAGCTCGGCAGGAGGACTTTTCCAAGCTGTGTTGAGAACGTCGTTCATTCGTTCAGTATTGTCTCTCGAGTCTCTAAACCTTTTGCGCGATGACGGTGGACGCGAATTCTTGGTGGGATTCAACGCGAGGTCACGTGGGCCACGACTGGTGAAAGCAGCCTTCAACGATCAAAGTCGAGGGGAGGGAGCAGAGCGTGAACACGAAACCATGGCCTACAACTGATGCCCATTTGCCGCGCAACGGCCTATTTAGGTACACGGCCACTGTTCAAAAAGAAAGAATTGTGACGATAGATCACCGTCTCGAATTCTGTGCGGTGTCTACCGCGCCTCGTCTTTGCTCGTCGCATCCCGTACCCAGGGCACTCAGGGACAAGATATCTGCGCTCCAAGATGCACGAGCTCTTCCTGACAGCCTTTGTCGAGGACAAGGATTTCAACGCAGCATGTGCAGTCCTTGGCGGCTTCTGCGCCATGTCGCCGTGGGAAACAGTAAACCGGGTGCTCTACTTCCAAGGCCCCCCACGGCCATCAGGCATCACAAATCAATCATCCATTGACAAACCCATGCGCAAAGACGCAGCGTTCCTGTGGAAGGATCTCCATCAGAGCCTCAGTCGTCAATCGTGTATCCTCCAAGCAAGATATGAAGTCCTCAAGGATCGCGACATGGGCCCATCCGCCACACCTACAGATCTGAACGCAATGCCGGGCGTGCTGAGATTCGCAGATTTTCCCGATCCCCCTCACGGGCGGCCGTTGATCACGCAACGCAAGATTGTGGAAATTTGGGAGCAGAAGAAACTGCCCTCTATTCTGCGAGAAAACAACTACCGGTACAGATGGTTTCTACCCGCCCGTCTACTACACCATGGCTTCGTAGCTGGCACTGACTTTTCGGCTTCTTGCCACACAGATTCAAAACAGAGACTGTGGAAGAAAATCACAGGTTCTTCCGGGATGATGTAGAGTTTTGCCTCACCCGACACTATTTTGTCAGGGGCATAGCTCACTACACGTCTTTGGAGCACAGGGGCGATGAGCAACCGACTCCGCTGGCTGCGCTTCCGGCATGGGATGCTGTGACACCGGTTGACACACAGAATCGCTGGGTTCTCTTCGTCAAGGTTCATGTCATCCAGGACAACAAACCGGATGAAATCAGAAAGGTCCAGGACCAGCTCATGTCCGTTCGTGGAGAGCTTGAAAATGCCTTTGACTTTAAGACGATTGACCGCAAGGTCCATGATACTCGTATCACGCAGCAACAACAGGGTATACAAGCATTGCCTCAGAAGGTCATACTAGGGAAGACTTGAATATGCATGAGTGGGCTCTTCTCTTTGCCTCTGTTCGTATGTATATATCCTTTCCATGAGCTGTGTTTGTCGAGGATTGCGCAATGCAGATTCTTCACCACCCGAGATTTCTATACCCAAATAGCAGATTCACTGAAATAGATTTGTTTCACGCTTTCTGATGCCGTCAGGCTCATGTCACCTTGTATTTCCTTGGCAATCTGCCGCTACGAGGGAAGCGTTTCTCATTCTATCATCTATGGCACTATGCTCTGTGTGCAGATCTGTAACCTGTTGGCAGTTTTTGCAGGCTCTTCACTACACCGGACCACACAACTCACTTCGCGTGCCTCAGACAGATGTTCCATGTATGATACAAGCTCTCCATTTGAGGAACAGTGAGATCTCAGATGACTCAAGGGAGAACTGCTATTCGGTGTAGAGCCCAACCGCCGACGGGCCGGCTACGGATGATGGATGCTTGATGATGGGCCATGGCTATTCGGCTCACAACCTCACAATCCGCTTGAACCCGACGATCTGATGTTACGACTACGATTTGGTACTACCTTGCGCGTCTCAAAGAGAGTCTCGACGTGCATGCTGCGTAACTACGTGGAGGAAGGGAGGCATGTAAGCTCGCGACAAAATTCACTTGTCATTACGAGCATCGTCTGGAGCATCGGCATGCAAACAACGAACGAAGCATACGGTGAAGCACCGAAACTGACATTCTCGATCGAAGGATCACGCTGCTACAAATCGTCGTGACTCGTGACTGCTACTATTCTTATCGTCAGATGGAAGTTCGCCTCAAGTCAAACGGTGTTGTGACCTCCGTCAGCGGCTGCATCCTGTACCATACACTGGAGCAGAAGTTTCACCTCGATCGTGCAGGTTGGCTTTAATGCCGTCGAGGGCGCCAGTGTGTTTTGGAGTGTCAGTACGACGGCGCACAACGGTCCAGAGCCGTTTCGTGATGATTGAGGGACGACAAAGTAGGGAACGAGAATCGAGTGTTGCATATACATATACGGCACGGAGCGACGACCACGGTCACGCTGTACTTTTGTCGGGGATTTCGACTACACATGATATTTTCTCGGCTACACGATCTATTCATGGGTCTCGTTCATCATGGTTCCTTGTCTCTGCTTGGCCTACTTGTCGGTCTCGTCTTTTGCCGCACGTGAGCTGTGAACGAGTCTCGTGAGGTCAATATATGCACTATGTCTCTCATGGGCATGTCTGCAGATGCTACAGACACGGCAGCAGGAAACAACACGAAACAACGGGGGAGTTCGTGTGCTTCCCCGCGATTCACTGTTCACAACCCCGATAGTCAGTGAGTCACTGGCCTTCTATCCTGGTCGCGCCGCGCGCGAAGCCAGATAGCATCGTATGATCGTCATCGAGAGGTTTCAATGTCGTGTGTATGTAGCATATTCGCATGTACGACTGTAGGCATGCACACGTGTCTGCGTCAGATTCATAGACCGCAGAGTTGGCCACATCGGCGACAGTCACGACTCACGAACTATTTACATAGCGTGCATCATTATGCGCATGTACGCGGGAGTGCAGTCCTTGTGAAGAATAAAAGTCGGATGAACTCCGAACTTGGCCATCGATTACGGCCATATCTAGAATCTCAGGCACAGGATCTACATGCAATGCATAAAAAAACACAGATCTATATCATGACAGGAACAGTAACAGATCGTGAGGATCCCTATGGAAAGATAGTGACAAGCTGGCATTTGAAATAGCTCATCATGAGTAAAGCTTGCGAGAAAGTCTAGCTAGCGTAGCATATAAATAGATACGCACTTACAAGTCCATCTGCCTCCGGCGCTCCGCCGCCTCACCGCTCAACGCAATGCTCAAGCCTCAAACCAAGTCGAGGAAACGGAGTCCGTCTATCGTCCCGCCCACAATCACCATCATTGATCTTCTGCTTTTCCCGCAACGACCAGCTCAATCCACGAATCTGTGCAAACGAACGATTCGATAATTTTGAGGTCCCCCGAGCTATGCCACACGGCGCAGTGGACATTGGAGTTACGAGTTTTTTTTACCCATCTATCCCCCCGTCACCGACTCACCGCAAAGACGGTCTATCCATCACCGCGCGCCAGGCAGAGAGATCTCATTCACGTACATACTGCCAAGCGAATAAATATTTCGGCTCCAGATGGCAGAAGTTAGAACTTCTGTGCATGACTCCATGACGCGGTTGTTCCAATGTTCCAACTTCCAAATTTTCAGTGGACTGTGGAACTGTTCTTCCAGTCATGATGACGCGCATAGTATGTACATGGTCCAATATTCTCCTCTGTAAAAAGGAATGATGTGGAGGACCCCTGGTGGAGGTCCTTGTCTCTCGGCCCGTTCCCCGCCCTGCCGGGGCGTACCAAGTAAAGGACGCTATGTACCTATGTATGTATGTACATACCTACATATACATACAAAGGGCAGAGAAACAGGCAAAGTACGAAGCAAGAAAGACGCAAATGACGCGAGAAACAAACAACTTGAAACAAGTAGGTAGGTATCTATGTACAAAGCAAGAAACAAAGAAGTATGTACCCAGCACCGGTAGGTATTCTTCAAAGGAAAATTTTTAAGCCTACACTACTCCGTACAAAGCAAGAAACGAACAAGGAAGAGTACAATACACACACAGCAAGTGAGAGCAAGCCCAAAATGTGAAACACAAAACTCGAACCGAGAATGCACTTGTCAGTGGTCACCCAGGAACCGACTCCCCGGACGTAACACGGCCACGATTCGTGGCCTCACCGAGCGACCCCTTGGGCCTTGGCCCTTGGCTCCTTACCCGCCGTTCTCTTCAACCCCCTGCCCATTAGCAGATCCGTCACTATACGGGAGAGCTGAGATTGGCCACGGGCGAAAGAGGATGGGTCTTGGCATCGCGGAAGTCCAGATTGGCCTGCATTAAACTAATCGACAGGTACCTACCTATGCTAGGTACCTAATGTACTCCGTACCGGACGGGGATCGGGAACGGGGGATCTCCCCGCCTGTCGTGCTAGGGAGCGGGTATACCCAAGTAGCAGGCTAGCACACATCTCTGGTACATTCCGTTCGATGTGAGAGGGGCTGATCCGCTGGGAGCCCCTCTTTTTGGGTTAATTTGGTGGCGATTGAGGCGGCGAGAAGGCAATTGCCGCGCGTCTCTGTGGCGCGTGTCGCTTCGTAGAAGAAGTACATACCTACCGACCAAGACCCCGGGAGCCGGGACATACTCCGTACGATACATACCTCGCACAACCTCACGAGTCACCACACAACACAACACAACACAACACAACACAACACAAAACACAAAACACAAATACATACAGAGTACCTACTCCAGAGACCATAACCACAAACACGCCACAAACATCATGACATGCACAAGATGCACAAAATACCCCCTGCATTCCCAGCCACAGCATCACAAGTTTTCACAACACAGCCCCTTCCTCTCCATGGTATCACCACAGATCATCACCATCCTTCTCTGGCCCTCTTCCTAAACAAACTGCTGCTCCGTCCATTGCGTTCCATCTTCCGTCTCTTTCTCTCCCTTCCTTCATCGCCCTCCACGCGCCTCGTAACTACTCTCACGGAGTCACGGTTCACCCGTGTGGTGTGCAAGCCGTAGCACAAGTCCAGCAATGTACATGATGCATCGGTGGGGGTCGCACACATTCCCTCCGGCTCCGGAGCAACTACGGCATTCGGCGTTCTCGCACCCTTGTCAAACGGCTGGCTACCCGTTGAAACTTGAGGGGGCCTCATCAAGAAGCAAGCAAACGCCAAAGCGCATAACAAGACCAAATATGATGTACCTATGAGAACAACAGAAAAACACACCCAGAATCAAGGGAAAATACGCAAAAATCACATCATTTGAAGGCTTGTAGGTAGTCACGTTTTCCGCGTCATGCTGTCTGTATGAATCGCCTGTTCATACCCTTTGCATCGTCCGATTCCCTCCCATCTGGTGTACCGTGTACCGTGTACCGTAACACAGTTCGCTTTTCCACGAGTTTTGAAGGCCCGCGTGCCATGGCCCATGTCATGCATACGGAGTTACGAGTATATAGGTGGTATGTATCTACGTACGCACCGATGCGGATGCCGATCCAGATTAAACCCGTAACACAGGTGTGGTTGGACACAAAACGGCCAGACAGACAGCTCGTGTGCTGCCAGCCTGCCACGCAGACCAGACGCAGCATGCTTTCTTCGTGCCTTTTTGCGCGATTCCCCTCTCTCTTTCTGAACTTGTTTTCTGCCCATTCTTTCCCAGTAGACTGGCTGTCCTGGCTGCGCGCCTCCATCGGAGTTCATCAACATGTGAGCATCTGTCTGCATGGACTCTGGAGAGAAAAATTCTCATTTGTGGTGCTTTTCCTTGGTTCCCCCCTTTGCGACTTCGTTGCACAGAGAAGAGATCGCAGTACACATAGGTACCCTGTGCATTGTGAGACCTGAGACATGAGATCGCAAAAGATGGGACCAGTACTCCGTACTCCGTACAAACATACTCTGTACATACCGATACATACTCGTAACTCCGTACAGGTACGTATTCGTAGGCCAGGATTCCTTGCTCAAGCCATGTGCACTGTGTACATCCAACCATGTGCATGCAAAGAAAAAGAAAAGTGAGCACATGGTGCAGGAAATGTCCCCATTTACATACCTGCCTCTTGTCTCACTCTACATCCAACACACAGTACATGTAGGTACCCCCATCCAACATCTCCCCAGCCACTCCGAGTCCGTACCGAGCCCGTACATCCATGGTATCTTCGCGCGCTTCACATCCATGATCCCAGTTCCACTGTCCAACATGCTCATTACCCCTCACTCATTCCCAGACACACATGTCAGCAGCTGTCCTCCAGGCTCCGTAGGCACAGTGCCCTTCCTCCCCACACGCCATGCATTCCCCTCTCCTCAAAAATCTATCAAATCACAAATCCCTCTTCTTCCTTCCCCTTCTTTCCCCCCCGGAAACCCTCTCCTCTATGTATTCTTTTCTTTCAAAAACGCCGTTTCCTTTGTATGCAAGCATCATTTTTGCCTGGCAGGGCATAATGATGATGAAATAACCATGATGATCGTGAAAAATAATGTGAAAAATGTAAAACAAAAAAAACAAGCCTACTGATATGCTTACCCGTCCTCCGCAGAGCTGTTCCTCGAACACCTTGCAAAAGCGTGACGTATCTGTTCGTTGTGCCCGGGACCTCGACGGTGAGTTGCTGTAATATCGGCTTTGTTCTTTTCGTGTCGTCAAGTAGATAAGAAAAATAAGAATGAATGACTGTAATTGGGGTATCGTTTCGTTATGTTCGCTCATGTCAAAGAAAAAACGTCAAAATGACAAAGAAAAAAATGTGACAAAGCCGCAGTCTGACTGGAGATGACGTGGTCCCAGCACAGCAGGATGCCCCGCGTATGGAAACTGCGATGGTGTGAAGAAAAGGCAGGAGAGCAAGACTACTTGCGAAGGCCCAACTTATCGGCAATGAGTTTCCGAAATCGGCCCTTCGCCTCCTGGGGAGTTGTAGTAGCTTGTGGCCTCTTCATGACGGCATCGCGCTGCATGGGTCCGACAATGTCTTCGTCGCCCCGGCCGGGACACTTGCCGTCCTGTTGGAGTGACTCCAGCATTCGTGTCACGGCGCTGGGCAGACAGTCGTCCACGCGCATCCACTCAAGCATGGCTAGGTCGTCCTGCGTGGGCTGGCGAGCAAATACGGCAGCATGAGAACTACTAGACCGTCCACGTCCTCGTGCGCGGCTTTGGGTCCGAGACGCCGTGTTGGATCCCGGAGTCGAATGGCAAGTCTGCTTGATGACTTTGTCCCATGTCGCTCTCCATCGTCCTTCGATCTCGGCCCACTTAGCCTCGGTGAGGACATAGATCTTGCTTGTGTGGCCATAGTTCTCCCCGGTTCGCACCAGGTGCTTTGTGTAATTGCTTCGCGCGCGATCCCAGTCACTCCGAAACTTGGTAATGGCTTCCGTTTCAAAGCAGTCCAGGTCATATGGCTGCGGTGAAATGGTGAAGTTCGCATGACCAAGTCGGTCAGACCACTCATCGTACTCCTGGTCCTGTAAGATGCCGGGAAGGGCGACGCAAAGCTCACCGCTGCCCGACATCTTTCGCAAAGACCAGGCTGATGGACGAGTGCTCAGCGGCGAGCGGACGAACTGCGACGTCGGCAGCAGTGCAGGGGACATTGGGTCCTCCATGGGTGGTGGGCTAGACTCGACTTTTGGCGACTGTAGCGGCGACTCTCTGGGTGGCATCGTCGGAACACCAATCAATAGCGGAGGCAGCAGAGGAGTTGTCGCCAGCGATCGATCCCGCTCCAAACTGGAAATATCCTCTGGCGACAGCTCGTTGTCAAATTCGAGTTCAGCATCAACCTCCATGCTATATCGAGGCACGTCGGGTGAAACGGGTGGCATGACCTCCGAACCTTGATATCGTCGATCAGCTGGATAGGCAGAGCCAGCCGCTAGTGAGTGACTGGTCGGCGCTCCGTCCGGCAGCGCATTTTCTGTACTCAGACACGTTGTTGGCGACGCCCTCAGATTTGTACGCTTGCTTGTGTGCCACCGTCGGATGGCTGGCATCCGCGAGCCCAATTTCGAGGCCAATTCTGCGATGGCGGTTTCGGCAGCGTTGCGCCTCTTTCCGTTTTGCCGCGATTCTGGAGTGTATTGTCCGTCGCTCAAAAATCCCATGTCGTAGTCCATGTTCAAGCCAGGCACCAGATTTCCAGAGTAGTCTGCTTCTCCGCTGTTACGATGGCTGCAGGCTCGGTCACCTGCGTGGTGTCAGTATTAGCTTTACTCTTCAACATCGGAGCCTGAGATACTCTGATGAATATGGGCAGAGGGAAGAGGGGAGTTCATACATAGACAGCTATACAGTCCAAAGTTCTCTGAATGGCTGTCCGAATCTGTCGAAAACCCGTCTGCCTCGTCCCGTGATCGCTGCATTGGCTCCTCCTCGACATCTTCCAGATATCGCACGCTCGACAGGGTGCTGGAAGCCAGAGACGGCGGCGACGGGCTTTCTGGCTTGGACTGCATCGGCAGATCTAATGAAGACGCTGAACTCAAGAAGCGTGGCCGGCTTCTTGGAGAGAATATGGGCGTCACAGCAGGCGAAGCCATGTCAGAGGAAGACCAATTGGCTGTGCGATAATCACTCTGGAGATCCATTTGGTTGAGATTTGTGGTGGTCAACGAGGATGGGGCTGCTGCTGTCTGTCGCTGCTGAACCAACTGTGGGAGGAGGAGTGGTTTCAGTTGAGGCGACATGGCTGCCCAGGTGCACAGCGTGGGGGATGAGATGTCGCAGCAATGTCGGTGGTGAGTCAATGCTGTGAGGTGGAAAGGTGAGAGGACAGTGAGGTCTACTTTGGGTGGTAGATGTATGTAAATAATATAATGTTGTCGAGTTGTAAATGTTGTAGAGGTTGGAGTGAGAAAAGCAGCTGTGTGGCAGCGCGATGAGAAAAGTATAATAAACGGGCAGGCAGTGCGGGCCAATGCCGGACGTGACTGGTTGATGAAGTGTTGACGGGGCGTCTAGGTACTATGTAGGTAGAGCTTTGCTGACGATTCTGTGTGAGCTCTGAGCTTCCGGCTGGCTGCTGCTCCAAATTTTGTCCAGCACAACAACAAAGCGGATGCTCCACTCACTGCAAGTGCCAGGCCCTTCTCCGCGGCGGCGCGATTCAGTTTTCTCGGGGATGATCGTTTAACAGTAAGGTCTCGTCCGAGTGGATTCGCGTTCCCGCAGGCCTCTCTTCTTGAGACGGCTCACAAGATGGTGGGTGCTCGGGAGGGCGGCGCAGCCACGTTCGCTGGCGCTAAGCCTCTTTAGGTTACAAGGCGGCTGTGAACGGACTTAAGGCCAGGCTTAAATGCAGAAGAATGGACAGAGGGCGATCTCGAGTCCTCGACTAAATAAGAGTCTAAGACCAGACGAGTATGGGCTGGCAGCGGAAGATTTTCTCGATTCTGTTGCGCGCGAAAGGATATTTGTCCGCTTTTGTATTCGAAGCCAGGCGGCGTTTGTTTGCGCTGGATGGGTGTTTGTTTTGCCGTCGGCAAAGAAAACACTGGAGCAACGAAGAACCTTGTCCAATTTGTCCAGGGGTGGAGGGCAAGCTGTTTGTGTTTGAATAGCCAAAATCTTGTTGTCACTGCAGCTATATTGCGCTTCTTGTTTACATCCTAGAGAAAAGGCCAAGAACACCAGAAAGGTCCCGACGGCATTGCGTATTTATAGGAGTGGAAAGCCGATGTTGTAATAATATGGTCACAAACAAAGGCCGCTGGTACTTGCACACTCACTTGCACTTGACCGTGTCTTTCCAACTCTGGGCAATCGGCGAGCCGGGGAAGACAAGACGGCCAACGCGCAACCGTCCGGAGGCGAAGCAAGTTCCACGTGCTGACGTGTGGCGGTTGAGCGACAAACAAAAGCTGTGTCCGCTCGCGATTCCAATGGCTGGCCCTCTGCGTCGCAGCGAGCGGTAGTGAAAATATTGGTACATCTATTCTGTTCTTTTTTTTTTTTGATCAACTGGATTTGACACTCTTTGGCTACACCTGTCCGGTGGCGTCTGGCTTGACAGACTTGACTTCTGACGCTTTTCTTTATTAGTCAAATGCGGCCTGAAGTGGACGGCTACGTGGGTTGTGTACTTGGGTACATAGAATGGTACATAAGTATGGACTTGTTCTTCTGCGCAGTGCGGACCGGGAATGGTTGCAAGAACTTGCAACTCTCTCCACCGCGCTATCTCGATTCTCTACGTATCGCTCCACCTTTCCCCTCGCTTCACTGCGATAATTCAGAGATTTTCGCTTGGTTGGGGCCAGGCAGCGAAAAGGGTGGGAATATGACGACACGCGGACAGCAGCACGTGAGAATGAATCAACGCCGACAGTTGTCTGGGTGTTGCATTGTTATTTTCGGGTTTTTTCTCGCTAGAGCTAGTCGCGGTGAGTCTACCGCAACTGTGATGACAACAATCGCCTGTCTTAGTTGGATGTGGGAACAAACAGCACATCACGCAGTTGGAGCCGCTCCGATTCTCCGAGGCGGTGTCGATTCCGAATACATATCGAATTGTCGAATGTACACAATTATGACATCTTTTTCTGGTATCCCCCCGGTGCTTGCCGCTATGTAGGTATGTATAATGTAGCCGCTCAAGAGAGACTAACTGAACTGGGAGCTGTCTGAGCAAGAATTGCCTATGCGTAGGCGACTACCTAATTGTTTGTCTAACATGCAGCTTGGCTAACATGAATGGGGAATGGGAGTGTCGCACGATGGCCCTTTTCCTTCATGTACTTCATCGTCAGATCGTCACGGCAATCCAGAATGCCTATCATTAATTACCATGTTTTCGTCAAGTGACGGGCGTATCGCGTGCGACGAAGCGAGAAGTAGACCATGGACGTTCACTCGCTGCAGGTACAAGTCAGGGTACCCATCTATGGTAAACGCAGAACAATGATACGGTTTGGCGAAAGACGTTTCAGAAATAGCCGGTCAGGCCAGGTGTCGCTTCTTTTTTGGTTCGACTATGAAGAAGTTTCCCCTGATGCAAACGAACAATGTTATCCCATACCTAGGTATGCTATGCCACGATCTTGGATCAGGAAATGGCCCATGTCCGCTCAAGCCGGGGCACCCTGGCCGCCTGATGATGGAGTCTTCGACAGAAGCAGCACAGAATGTTGGCAGAAAACGGACAGAATAACATCCGATGCAGTCTTTCAACGTTCCCCACTGCCACGCGTTGCTGCGCTCCTGCCCATTCGGGATCTTTTCATGGATGCTCCTTCCACCTTCCATCCCTCGCCCCACCACCACCTAGATTCCGCCCAAAGCTTCCAGTGCTGGGCACCTGTCTGCACCCTGACAAAATGATCACTTGTCGCAAAAAGCCCGCATCTGCGCACGAGGCAGCGTTGTAGAGCCATGAATCATGATGCTCTTTGTGCTGTTCTTTATGATAGAGCAGCAAGGCGAGAGCCAACGCGGCAGTCGAAATGCACAAGTCTCCTACGAGAAGGCCCTTGGCGGGAATACCCCCCATTCATCAATCCGCGGGGGCCGAATAGACGTCGACGTAAGTGAGGAGTCACATGTTCGCCCCAGATGCCTTCGACACGGGGTCTTGGAAGATACGGGGGTCTCCCCTTTCAACGTAACTCTCACGGTGGGTGCGTCGACAATGCCTCGAGTTGTCGATGGAAGGATATAGGGCACTGTGAACAGCTACATATGCCATGGCTCGCTGCCCCAACACGTCACTTTAGATGGGCAATAGACGAAGGTGAGTAGCTTGTCAAGCGAATCAGCCATGAGTCCTGACCGGAGACTCCCTTTTAGAGGAAAAACTTGGCTGACGGCTGCAATCAGGCCGTTGGCATCCGGTTGCAATCCGACGACATCAGATGGGGGCGATGCGATGTTTCTGCTTTGCGCCTTTGTGAGCGCGACAAAATATTTAGCTATTGCGCACTCAATAAGTCATGTCAAGCAAAACGACCAAGGAGGGTTACATTCTTCATCTTGGGGTTGGATTTTGGTCTTCGAAAGGCAATGTCGCTTCAATTGGGTTTGTTAATTATTACTATCAAGGTGTCGTGCCGTGCCGTTCGGGCAAATTGCCTGTCTTGACCCTTTGGCCACGCTCAGGTCTGGCTGGAGTTGCGATAAGCTGAGCTCACTAACAGCGAAAATAGATGCTGGTCAGCACGGAACTAAACAGCTGTGGCGTAGTGGACCATCAATCAGCTTGGCGGAATTGTTGACGCTCGACGGCGATTAGCTGACGGACACTGGAGATCGCGGATTCGCTGTCTCAATTCCGCTTGTCGAGCGCGTGTCGCAAACCATGGCGCCGCAACGCGCAATGGAAATAAGACCACTACATGGCTACACTGGCCTATCATGACCTGCGGCACGTCGCGCGCATTAAGTGAAGCGTTGCCCACAACTCCGCTTCGAGTAACTGGAATACAGAGGGTTTACAAACCGCCAGAATGTTGCCATCACCTGTTCCGGACCCGAAAATACGCCGCTCCGATGTTCCGATGGTCTCGGGCGAGGGCGAACATGCAGTCGAATGGTGATATGTGCGGATGAGTATAGCTTCCGTTACTTCTAGGATTCATACGAGCGTTATAGATGCAGTCTAATTGGTTCCTGTTACTAGTTAGGCCTGCACCGTAACTTCGTATCTGATTCTGGCTTTTGATCAACGTCTTTGCGGGTGCATCTCGAGCCCCACGTCATCAACTACATACTCCGGACTTGGCGGCACTTTTCTGCGAGACGGCGATTGAAATAAGCATCCGATGAGATGGTGCTGATGTGGGATGGGTAAGATCCGACGACGCTGAAAAACTGCGGGGAGTTCGTCCGCTGAAGATGCCGGCAGAACATGCGCAGGACTCTGCCCGTCGGAATCACCCGCCTCTTCAGCCTTCGACGGTTCATCTTGTTGTGACTGGAAGCAGCGCCACCTGCATGTCTTGACGCCATGGTTGTATCTCTGCAACATGACCACATTCAGGCATCACAACGGCGAGCCTTGTGGACCGACTGTCTACTAAGCAGACAACATGATGTATAGGACTTCCCAAGTTCGCTCTAGCCTTTTTAGAGCACTCGGAAGACGGCAAGGCCCGATCAATCGCTCTCCAGCTTGTGTCGGACCGAACGATCTCCTCGCCTTATGCGTGCTTACCGTTTTTGGAAAGTTCAATGCAGGTGCTACCACACAAATACACCCTGAATGGCATACATACTCTTTGGATATTGGATGCCCAACAGAACCTGCAATATCTGCGTCTGCTCGGCGGTTGATTGCGTTCGCTGCCTGGCTACAGCTTACTTGTGGCATTCACGCGATGTGGGCGTGGATGGATTGCCGAACAACATGTCTTGCGAATATTTCGACCTAGACGCTTGCGCGGTCTCAGCAAGAGGCGAGAGACCCTCTGCTTTCCAAGATTCATCCACGAAATTGCATGCCATGCGAGATTGCGCTCCTCACTGCCTTGTCCGCTGCGTGTACACCTTGATCTTGGGACGTGCAACACGTCCAAACTCTTTCCCACGGGTAACCGCATCATCTCACCGGGGGTGTTAAGCATCTGAACTGATAGCTTATCGTTGAGAGGGGACTAGATCTCCTTGTACCTTTTCGGGGACGGTGCGCCAAAGACTCACAATGGTGAGGCATTTTGGACTTTTCGCCAGTGCTGTGCCTTGCAGTAGCTTTGTTCTTGAGCGTTCGCACACCTCCCTCGTCGGTCATTGACCGCTTTGAGCGACCATGGTGTGCACGATCCAGGGCAGGAGAGCAGGTGGTTACTCGCGCGGCTGACTTGCGCGCCAGCTCCAGCCAGCCCTCGAAGCTTCCACGCCGCTTGCCATTTCTTTTGCCGCATGGCCATGTCTTGCGAAATTGGAGCTCTCATTGGAATCTTCGCTGGAACCCTCACGACGCGCCGAGCGAGCTATGGACTGCGGGGGCAGCTTCGACTTACAGGCCACGTATTGCATTGACTTGGATTGAGTCGATTGATCGACCTCGATTTGTCGCAGGCGATAGATGACAAATCTTCTTTCAGTCCCTCGTCTGAACTTCATGCGGCCGCTATTCTTGTCCCAATCGCCATGTTTACGCTCTCTCTCTATTGCTCACCTCTGGTCAGTCTAAGCCTGCGATCTGTGAGCTGGCCTCTGACTGCTTATCCAGCCTAGAGACAAAGGTTGGCATTCTGCCCAGCGCCCCCCTCCTCCCCCGCTTGAAGCTACTCAACTGCCTTGTCTAGAATATACTTTGCATTTCAGTGCATGTCGAACAAGCAGTGCATGGCGTTAAAATTCCTGTATAACCGTCCGTCACGTCACATTCAACGGGCACTTACACCAGAAGTCCAAAACAAATTATTGTTATCGTCACAAATCCGTTTTGCAGAACAATTCCTTCAGGCTCTGTAAATTTCTGTCATGAAATCCAGATTCAAACCACGCCCGAAGCTCGATTAGCGACGGTGTGTATTTTCGAGTGAGGAGATCCCGAAGGTAGGTTGCCCAACAGCTGCGGCGAGCCTCTACGGCATCAGTCCAACTTCCCATGAACCGAGCACCGTTCGCCAAACCCGATACTGATTGCCGACTCCTGGGGCTTGGCGATTCCGTGTTCAAATCTACCCGCTCATGTTTTTCCGACAGCGGTGACAAAGCCGAACCTCTAGGCTCTACGGCGTGGCGTGGCGCCTTTCCATTCGCCGTTCCACGATCTCGCTTCGCCGCTGCCTCCCGCTCGCTGTTCGCCTTCTAAGTTCTGTCTGTGGTGTTTTACATGCTCCGGCGGAGATATCCCAAGCGGAAGCGCCGAAGCATTCGCTTACATGCAAGTCATATGTACCTTGTACTTTGCTTTTTCTGTGCGGTGAAGACAAGGGCTCCACGGGGGGGCCCGATGTAGTGGTCCGTGGAATCGTATTACGGACGGAGAAAGAACGGAAAGGCAGAGAAGCGAAAAAGTTGATTTGGTTCCGCATTATGCACGTGTTTTGTGTGAAATGTTGCGTCAAAGACTGCATACACGATTTTGTCTCATCAGTGCCAGCCTTTGCCAGGAATCCAGGATAGGCGAGCCGGAAGAAGAGGACCGACGGGCCACGGCCGACGGAGCCGATTGACTTATTACGCACATGTACATACAAGTTACCGACTGGCTGACTTTCACGTGTACGGTGTCAATTCCGCCAGTCTATACCTATATACATATGTATGTTTGATGCGCTGTTCAGTTGGCAACATGTATGTTGTAGGTACATATGTACAGGTATGTCTGCGACATGCAAACTCAGAGTAATCATTTGAAGTTTGTAGGTACTAGGTAGGTATACCTACATACGCAACATGTACAATGACGTCCAAGAAATCTCATTCTCGAGGTTATTGTGCATATGAATCAAGGCATGATTGCATTGTTCACATTGCACATGGAAGACTTGGCTTGTAAATTTTGCAGGAGGGCTTTGTGTTAAGTGTTAACAGGGCTCAAGTCTCAAGACCGTACTTGTGTAGATGCGCCAAGATTTCTTCCCCGGGAGAGAGCCTAGAGGATTACATCATGGGGCATGTTAATCCGATGTGTCTAGATACGATCATACGGTACGATCTGCGTGGGGTTGACGTTTTACGCGAACCGTTGGATTTGAGGGTCAGAGTATGTACATAGGTAGTGTCTATAGGCGGTCTGGCCTCCTTGCTTTCAGGTTTCAACGTGTGCCAAGGTATCTCGCACGTTCTTCTCTTTGATCGGCGATTTCAGGGTCTGAAAGCACCGTGGCACGTGAGAAAGCACGTTATTCTACGCGGTATCAGAAAGTCGCGCATTCACTCCCCATTGTCACTGGTCATGGTCAGTCCCCAAATATGTGTCTTGGAGAATATGAAGACTGTGAATGTGATATGGTATGTATATACTAGCAAGAACTTGTGTTACCCTAAAGTAGGCCTGCTCCAAGAAAGACTTGGTTCTTTTTCTGTTTCTCGCTCCCTCTCGACACTTGCGTATAACAGTCTCGTCTCATTTATTTCGTTTCTACTCCGAACCAGGTGACAAAGAAATAATCACCATGAAGATTCTTAGATTCTTAAATAGACAAGAGTCAAGGTCTTTATGACTACTCTCGGCACTCAACCTGTAAACGGCACCATGGCGTTCTCATAATCACTGCTCACCTGAAACTGAAGCTCGCTGCTCATTTCGTCACTTGAGCACCACTTGACAAACCATTGTCTCTTATTGTTTTTGCTGTCATTCCCGGTTTGTGCCTGCTCTCCTTTTGCGTCGCTCTCATTCATCTTACAAATCAGCTAACAACAGCCTGATGTGCGCCGGTGCGGAAGTGGAAGTGCATCAGATCCATCATCCCCCGAAGGCCGAATAGTGTCGGTCAGGGGCCTCGGGCGGAAATGCCGACACTGAAGGCGGCCCTGGGGGAACAAAACAGGTCATTTGAAGCTCAGCATTTGTTTTGGCCTTCTTCTGAGCCGATCCCTCCGGGGTCGTTTGCAAATCTCTTATCTCACATGGATGATGTGCCGGGATTTGTAGGTGGGCGGAGTCAACGCGCGCAATCCCCCGAAACATGCCGGGACGAGACTCATGAGGTATGGGAGTCGTGAACATTACCGTTGGAGTTCTCAAGATGCCGGTAACGGAGTCTTTGAGCGTGAGATTGTCGTCCTCGGACGCAAGATGAGCCTCTTACGAACTAGGGACGCCGGACGGTCAGGTTTGCATGCGACATTCACCCTGGGGCGGCCTGAGTCTTGAGAACAGCCTCTGAACAGGAGAGCCATCTTTAGACTTTGATCAGACAATAGCTGATCGGCGCTTGAACTATTGGACTTGAATGGCTAGCATAGTCAACAGGTTCATCCGACCACAATTTGTCTGACACACCATGCATTGACATTTTGAAGGCTTCATTGCGACTAACACTTTGGGACGCAGGAATCTGAACCTTCAAGTTCTTGAGCACGCCATCTCTGGACCTGATTACTGATTAGCTTTTGACACAACTATAGCGAGGCGAGACAGTCACGATGGTGAGCACCAACAGGAAATATTCCACACATCTGCACCACGTCATTGGCCTCCTCAAGTACTTAGTAGCAGCTAAGTAGCTTGACCAACACAGGCCAACTTACTGTTCTTGCTCCTCTAATACTTTTATAGGTGCACAAGCACCATGAAACCCAACCTCAGCAGCTCACGAGTGACGAACCTTCTTCCGACTTTCGTCTTCCTAGTCATCTGACTCATCTCTGCCCCCGAGTATCTCAATTCGGCCCAGTCAACTGTCACTGGTCAGCCATCGTCTGTAGACTGTCGCAGATTGTGCTCTGCCACGCGCAAGATATTACAAATTACAATATGACAACGTCGTCTACACAATGAAGCTCGAGTCGGGCTCTCGTCTATAGGTGAAGCACGCAATATACGCCAGAACATATGCGACGGGCATTCCTCGTGCACTCCAGGCTCCGGTGACTCCGCCATTGACAGTCACCGAGAATTCATCATGAGAAAAGTCCAATCATCGGCGACTACCGGACTGCCGAGTGTGAAACCATCAAGCTAACAAGACTCCAAGAGTCAAGACAAACATAGCTTGCTTCATGATTTCCGGGGCAGAGACCGATAATTGCTGAATCCTGATAGCGGCGAGTCTGCGACGGATAAACTGATCAGGATACAGTCGGGAGTGTCGACTCCGGCTGCCGGCAACCGGTTGATAATGGGCCGGGTTATTGCATCAAAACACCGGCTACCGCACTGTCCATTGCGGACAAGACGAGAAAAATGGCCTTCACAACACAGTTCGTGGCCCTGTTCCGATTTGCGGCAAAAGTATTCTCGTCTTGCATTAAAGAAAGTGAAGTTAAGTCGCCTAGAGCCGCTTCGATCGACGATGAGTCGCGGAAGAATCTTCAGAACAGTACCAACCGGTCTTTCGACTCTTCAAGGACAGAGGTAGCCAGTTAGTCTTTGGTGTACACACCAATTTTGATGGTCTGCGCTTTGCCCAGTTCTCACTGCTCAGCAATATAGGTTTCAACTTTTCATTGTACAGCGTCGAGAGACTTGCGCAATACGTATTCTTTTGTTGTCATCATAGCGGCCACGGAAACGGGCACATCACCCAGAATCCAGATCGCGGCGCAGACACCCGCGATTAGCTCTTGGAGGCTGGATCTAGGCCATGATGAGGTGAAAGCTCCTCAGGTATCCGAAACACGAAAAAATTGAAGTTCACGAGACCGAAACACGAGGAAAGAGGCACACAATCATGGCACACACAAAAGTGCAGAGGGTAAGGCCCTCCCGTATGGCTCATGACGGATTGTGTCCGGTGGCATCCTCACGTGTCCATCGTCTCACTGGGCCCCGACATCGAGTCAACTCAACTCGCGTATGGGTAGGTCCACGTTCAATTTCCAGACATACCAGCGACAATCATCTGAGAAGCATTTTTTGTGCATTTAGAAAAGGCCGCAATACCTACCGTGAACACGGCGCCGGTAAACGGCCACTCTGGCCAAATTCCATGCCGTCTCCTTTGCGCCACCACTTCTCACAAAAATCCTGGATGGCGATCCCCAAGCCCTCGCGTTCTTTTGCAGAGAAACAACATTCCAATTCCATGGCTATGTCATTCCATCGTTCTCTTTATTATGTAGACTGACCTATGTAGGAGACTAACTAAGTCAGTCCACGAGGGCAATAAATCGGAAACATGTCTCCGCATCTGCGATGACGCACATGGCAGTGATCCTTCCCCGCCAACAACTCTGCGACAATGAGGCGATACAGTAAAACCTCGTTTATGTACTGGCGACGTCTCTGGATGTTGTCTGGTTCATCAATAGAGGCTAGAGTGGTGCTCTGCCTAAGCGCCCACGGAGTCCATTTGGCTTCCCCGAGCCTTTGACACATTTTTATCCCCCCTTGTTTTCCCAATGAAACTCTCATGTACTCGTGGGTGAAACGTTTGAAAAAAGTAACCCACTATATCTAGTGGGTGACACAAACCGAGTACTTTGACGAAAGTCGAGAACAAAAAAAATGGGTGCGAAAAATCCAGCTCTCACCAATTTTGGTCGATTTTCGTCGTCCAATATCTCCATGTCTGCGGCAATTGATCGGATGATTGTTGGAAGCTGAATTTGGTATCTATTAAGACTACCTAATCATTCACAGTTTCATGAGTTACAAAGCGTGCATTGATGTTTCTATGATTTGGTATGACTTGGACGCAAGGCGCAATTGACGACCCAGCCCGTTCTTTCGTGACCAAGAAATAGGAGAGTTCCCCACCAAAACTGAAGTATTCCCGTGTCAGAAAAAGGGTCCTGTTCAAGGCAAGTCGCACCCTCTAGATATAGTGGGAGCCCTTTCTAAGTAATCTTAGTAGATAATTGATTCGGCTTTCAAAAAATATGTGATCAATTGTCGCAGACGTGGAGATATTGGACAACGAAAATCGACCAAAATTGGTGAGAGCTGGATTTTTCGCACCCATTTTTTTGTTCTCGACTTTCGTCAAAGTACTCGGTTTGTGTCACCCACTAGATATAGTGGGTTACTTTTTTCAAACGTTTCACCCACGAGTACAAGTGCCTGATATTGAGGCTTGCAAGTTGCGCCATCAAACGGCTGGTGCATGATACGTAGCCATTGGGCACGATCAAAGGGGCGCCAACCCCCCGCGAATGCAACGCTAGACGTACGACTCGCAATAGCTGGGTGGGCATTGGGCAATATTCGCCAGACGACAAATCGGCATGACACGGCGGCATTGTCGCACGTACATGTCGGCGCGTCGCGCACCAAAAGGAACGGAAGACACGCAAAGTGTACCGAGGGTGCATACTTGTAAAAGAAGACAAAGTTGGCCGATAGGGTTGTTGTGGTTTGAGTGTTGTGAATCGTGATCTAGGCCCAGACTATGTTGGTGAATCAGATCCATCCATATGGCCGCGAAGACGATTGGGTGTCCATGACTCCATGCTTGGAATTGCCGTGCAAATCTACCAAGCCGGAAACCCAAGGAAGGATTGAGGAGTCAGATGAATCTATGCATGGCGCGCGGGGTGTCTCGCCGTCGGCTCCGGTCCAAGTCTTTACATTGTCGGCCAGGCGAGGCACTGCCCCCTCCGACATTAACGCGTAACGCATATTGGGGAGCGCGTCTCAATGATGCAAGGCCTCGTTCGTCGCAAGGTCTGATGATGTGCTTTCCGCTACTATTGCGGGATGACCGTAGACTCCATGGTCTGTCTTGGACTGGTATGCTTGAGGCCGTGGACTCGTGGCATTCGTCTCTCGACGACGCTGAATGTCCGAGTTGAGCCCATGTGCAATTTGAAGTTGCATCTTATGATGATACGTGCTTGACTTGAAGGTCGGGGATAAAAGATGCGAATCTGGGAAAATCCAGATGGTGAAACATAGGGTTGCATTGTGCGAGCGTACGCCGTAGTGTAAATCAGATTGCAGACAACCAAGGAAATCTTGAACTTGTGGCTGGTATATGAGTTTGAGAACACAAGACTTGGCATAACGGTACCGTAACAGATTGTCTCGTATGTTGTCTTGTTGCCTGCTTGCGAGGGCTCATCTCGGCCATCGAGAATCACCAGAACAGGATGCAAAAGAGAGGCATCCTGATACCTTTTACAGTGTCGCCACATCCGTCCATATCCCCTTGTGTGTACATACTTGGGTAGTTACTAGTGTGGTTATCACGTCAAGTCACGCCACCTTAGAAACATACGAAACACGAACAGGGCGCGCTGTCGTGAATCATGTGAATCGTGGAGAAAATCGCGGATCGCAAGTCATTCATCCTTCAGCGCGAAAGGGCTCCACCTCCAGGGGAACTTGAAGACACCAGATCATGTCCGTGGTCTCGGCCGTAAAAAGTCCGTACAGTGGGAATGGTGATGCTTTTTTTCGTATGCAGCTGCCCTCGAGTTGCGTTGCGTCGTAGTTTTCCTACGGAATATTGCCAGATGCACGGCAATTACTCGGCGTCCAGGCTGTGCTTTTATTGAACGGTGCGTGATTTATGTATATATCTTGGTGCTTGCAGCACGAAGCCACGCACTGCTGCATCATTGCTCCGGGATACCTTGTCGTGTTCTGCTATCATACCGCACCGGATACATCGAATCGGACACGTTTGGTCTTGACCGCCACATCACCGGCGTTGCTGGACATGCATAAAACTTCAGCTCGTCGGCGCTTGTCGTCAAGATTCGCGTTTTCCACGTGGTTGAAGTGTTCCTGGACATCATCATTGGCACCACCAAGAAAATCCTCCTCATCTTCGTCGTACCCATCAACATCCTCAACTCCACCAAAACCCTACGTCAGTATGGCAGGCACACGCAGTTGCCAAGGCATGAGCCCAGACGAATTGTGCCAACTCTGGCGGTGCATGCTCCAGTTGCAGCGGCTATATGGGTGCTACAGATCGACGAGAATCTCTTTGGCAGCCGATGCGGCCGACGGGGGAGTTAGTCTGATGCGTACGTACAGCCTTTGTCTCGTTTCTTGGGGATCTTGAAAGTTGTGTGTTTGGTTCTTCTTCCCGCCACCATTTCCGCGGCTGTCGTCAGCGGCCATGTGGGACCGCTTCGCAAGGGCAGGTGCCCGACAGGTGCCGACAGTTGCCGACAGGTGCCACACCTAATGGGCGCAGTGAGCCGAGATTACAGTCAAACCCCGATATAACGATGCGTTATAAAACGATATCCTCACCTTAACGATAATTTTGGGCCTCAATTTTTGAAATTCCTCATAGAAAACCCATCCGATAAAACGATATTTCGATATAACAATGGGATTTTGGTCACTTTTACGTTATCGTTATATCGGGGCTTGACTAGAAATTCTGAATCCCGTCAACTGACGTGTCTCTGTCCAACAGCAAATCCTTTCATCATCGACACGCTCAACGAATCCATCACCGACCTGCCTCCCGAGGGCCACGCCATGCTAGACGCCAACTTTCCAAACTAAAAGCCCGCGCCACCATCAAGGATATCGGCATCAGCGTGTCCAGGTGAATGAGAGCCTGCTGTCACATGCCAGAGTCCCGTCCGACGTCCCCGAGAGTAATAGTGCCATCCCGATGGGCGGATCAAAAAAGAGTTGAGGCATCCGGGGCTGGACGACTCACGAGGAAATACACATCCCAACTTGGATTTGCTCAGCGAAGACCAGATACATCGGGCTCGTTCTGATGCAGCTCCAGCCTCTAATAGCTGTCAGCGGCTGGTGCAAAATTCCCTGTGCGCGTCAGGTCGACTGGAACTTCAATATCAGATACCGACAGGATCCACTCCAGTAACTATTGAATAAAGACAACAGCGATGTATTTTCTTGACTTGATTGTTTATTTCTTCTAAATTTTTTGAACTTGAAACTTGAAGGGCCGCGCAAAGTACTTAGCTATCCGCAAGCAGAGGAGCCCGACCAAAGAGGTCAAGTGACCGATTTGTAACACGACTTGAGGTATTTCCTGGCCGAGGTGGTCTACCGGTAATTACCTTTGTCAAGTCGGATCTTGTGTGATCAGAAGCAACCATGATAGACCTGCCAATGTCAATGTCAATTGATCCATTCAAGTGTCCACCATTGGGATGTAATATCTCGCAGCAAGTGTCTGCAAAATGACTAGCGCAACCAGCTTTTGAGTTGGCACATATGTAATGGAAGGAAAAGGCGAAAAGAAAGGAGTCATCCGCTGCAAATTCTAGTCAAAGTTTTGTGTGCACCAATCGTATCAAAAGCACTACAAAAGCGCGAGACAAGGGCGGGAATAAATGAAAATTGCCTTTGGCTGGACCGATCGTGGAAGCGTAGCCACTGTCACGGCGAAATACCTATCCCGGCTCACATCGTCATTTTTACGAATGTACCAGTGACCACTGTAGCATGGCCTTGTTCCTTATCTCTCTCTGATGCTAATCGCTATTACACATGGCACAGCTAGCAGAACGAACGATTCACGGCGACCCTGACATGACCCCTGATCAACGTCTGGCCTTGGCATAGCTCCCGGCCCCGAGACCGATCCGCGTACGTTCGTCATGACGGCACTCAGTCACCGTCAACGACACATCGGAAAGTTAAAACTGCGGGATCGACTTGGGTGCCACGAGGAACAGTCGTGCCACCGGCCCGAGATTACCGGCTTGGTGCGCTGTGTATAATTTACCGCGTTGTCGCGATACGTTCAACCGCCCGCGTCCGACGACGGCTCCGGGACGACGGGTCGGTTCTCACGATGGACGACTACATGTGTGGCTTCAGCTGCAAGCTTCGCTTCTTCATGCCGGTATGGACCGCGACTTCACATCGGAGCACCCAACAACTCATCTTCAGTGGACGGGAAGCCGATTGTGAGACGGTGTGGAAAAATGGTGATGATGACAGATCTAGGCTAGGCTGTCCACATCCGTGGAACAAAGGAGGCTATGTACATGTGGGTCATCATTGAAAAGACAACGGAGGGCCATTTCCGTTTACAGCAAATTGGGACAGATCAGATGATCGCAGACGGGTTCACAAAGGGAAATCTACTCGAAGACTTTGGGATACGACAACGACGACCACTTCTACTGTTCACAGACAGCCAGAACGCGAAAGCAAACGTACTCGACAAGAAACGTCGGGGTCGCACTCGTCATGTGGATATGAGGTACAAGTGGATCATTGAAAAGACAACGGAGGGCCATTTCCGTTTACAGCAAATTGGGAGTCGGGACAGATCAGATGATCGCAGACGGGTTCACAAAGGGACTCGAGCGAATGCTACATGCCTGATGCCTAAGATGTCCAGCGGAACATCTGGGCCAAAACAAAACCTAATCCGCTGAAGTCTGTAAAGCGAAATCTCGCGCCCTCATCATGCGAAGCATACGCAAGAAATCGGCGTGTTTGATTCGCTCGAGTCCCTTTGTGAACCCGTCTGCGATCATCTGATCTGTCCCGACTCCCAATTTGCTGTAAACGGAAATGGCCCTCCGTTGTCTTTTCAATGATCCACTTGTACCTCATATCCACATGACGAGTGCGACCCCGACGTTTCTTGTCGAGTACGTTTGCTTTCGCGTTCTGGCTGTCTGTGAACAGTAGAAGTGGTCGTCGTTGTCGTATCCCAAAGTCTTCGAGTAGATTTGCAACCCAAAGCATTGAAAGGCCCGTTGGAGTCAAAGTGATAAACTCCGCTTCCGTTGAACTCAGTGCAACGAGGGTTTGTTTCTTCGATTACCAGAGAATCGCACCTCCGGCAAGCATAACGACATGGCCCAACTTTGTCAGCAAGGGAGGCGTCGCTGTAACCCTTTACCTGTAGTATAACATTTGGATCAATAGACACCTCATCAGGTGCACGACCACCCAGTACGATTCCAAGATCCTGCGATCCAACCAGGTACCTCCAGAGATGTTTCATTAGTTTCGCATGAATGTCTTTTGGTGCACTATTCGCACCACAAAGGCGATTCGTTGTGAAGGCGATGTCTGGTCTCGTGCATATCGCAAGCCAGTTGAAAATTCCCGTCTTTTGTGCCCAATCCGATAGATCGCATGTCGTAGGTAGACTTTTCCAGTCTACTGGAATCTCTGCTTTCGGCAGCCAAGGGACTGTGGACGTCTTCATGTTGTCCACTTCGAACCTCTTCAATATACTCTGAGTGTATAGATTTTGATGGAGTAATATTGTTCGATTCGTTCTGTCCCGAACGAACTCAATGCCGAGAAAAAGCTTGGTGGTTCCCAAGCGTTTCAATTCGTAGTGTCGTTGGAGATCCTTGATGACTGAGTCGATCGTTGTAGTATCTTTTCCTGCGACAATCATGTCATCAACGTGTAGGAGTAGAAAGACGCCTTGTCTTTTGAAAATGCAAAGTTGTCGCTTCAAGCGGGTAAATCCTTGTTTTTCGAGTTCCGTGGAGATATCATTCAGCCACCATAGAGGAGATATCGGAAGTCCGTAAAGCGCTCTGTTGAGTCTGCAAGCGCGTCTACTTCCATCACTATGACCATGAGGCTGTCTCACGTATATTACGATCCGCGCTTGTGCATTTAGAAATGCATTAACGGCGTCGCACTGTTCCCAATCAAAGTCGTTAACACCCACAATCGTGCAAAATACACGTAGGGAAACCAAGTGTGCAACAGCTGCATAAAGATCCTCATGCTCGAATACTTCTGCGTGTTGGTCGCCTCGCGCGACCCATCGTGCCTTTGCATATGGCTCCCCATCAATCGGGTATTTGATTGTGTATACCCATCGGCCATCAAAAACTTTCGCGCCGTCTGGGAGTATCTCCAAAGTCCAACACTCCTTTTCTTGAATCTTTTGCAGTTCCTTCAATTCTGCCGGCCTCCAAAAGGAACGATAATTGGCCATATTCTTGGCCTTATACCAACTGCTAGGAATTTCAAATTTTGTGTCAGCCAAATTAGACGCTTCCAGCATCAAAAATCCAAACAACCTAGGTGTCTCTTCTTCCTCATCATAGATGTCGTCGTCATAATACTGGATTGTCGTATTTGCTGTCTTTTGAGGAGTCGCTTTCCTCTTGCCGGACGTGGCGATGTCAAGGTAATCTTTGCGAGTATTTGGTCGCTGACTCCGCCTTGGCTCTGACGCTTCTCGCATTAGCTGTCGACTTACCGGATCGACGCCGTCTTCTGGCTCTTCTTCTTCGAAAGGGTCGAGGAACTCTTCATCGGTTGAAGATTCTTCAAATTGTCCAGGAGCAAAAGCATCGTTACTTATGCTTTGCCTTGGGTCGGTCATAGTGTTCCCTTTGGCCGGACTTGCTGAGGGAGAAGGAAGAAATTGCCTTGAGATGCTGAAGGCGCTCGTGGCGATGGCGTTCTCTTCGTAGTACCACTGCCCCTGTTGTCATTATTAGACGAATCAACGTTTTGCTCTGAAGTATCGTCTTCAACGGTCGATTCTTCGCCATGGCGGTCCTCTGCAGGTTGAATACTGCCATTGACTTTAATCAATGGAATGTCGATTATTCTCCGACCTGCTTCCTTACTGCGCATATCTTCAGCAAAATCTGACGCTATCGGGATGGAACGCAAGGATGTCACCCGCGAGAACTATGACGCACATCAGAAGAGAATGCGGTTTCAATACTGGCATGATCGAGGTGAATCTAATTATCGAATTCATGCAGTCAGACAGATCCAACTTCGCGTCAACGCGAGCCTGGCTCATGTACCATCAGAACTTATGGAAGAGGATCAACAAGATTGAAAAGCAATCAGAGGGTCTTTGGATTGCTGCAACGATCAAAGCCGTCGAAAAATCCTTCCGATGTTCATCAAGCCTGGATGATCAAACGCATGGACGAGAAGACGCTGACCATGAAAGCGCCGGGCTCATAACCTGTGAGACGGTGTGGGAAAATGATGATGCTAAGTGCTGGCAGCCGCATCACGTGACGGCTGCGCCTGCACCCTACCTAATCCCCTAGACGGTTTTAACGCTCACTTCAGGTCACTGACAGGGGGTTGCAGCCAATCATGTCGCAGCGTGATGGGGGGTACATAAGTTCTACTGCAAAATTGGCGCAAAGCTAGAAGTACCGACAGTTTTCAAGTGACAAAAAGCTACATCGGCGGGGGAAATTATTCCTCCACTGTCTATGTCACTCGAAGTCACGACTTATCGAGCAGGGGGGTGTGGAGCGCGTGACCTGAAGTGAGCGTTAAAACCGTCTAGGGGATATCATATATATCATATGGTGGTCAGTGCAGACATGTATCATGTACCTGTACCTATGTACAGGGCACGTGTCACGTGAGGCACTCCGGATCGGGACTGTGCACGCACAACGCACAGGGAGAAGAAGTCTCTGGTTAGTAAAGCTGAACTAATATGTACCTAGATCGTTCTTCTCCTCTCTTTAAGCAATCAGTTGTAGTCTACAACTCACGGATACGATCACCATTGAAGTCCTCGTGTAGCAATACACCAATACACTACAGTTCTACTCCCGCGCAATCTCTTAGCTTCGAGAGATTACCTCCACCCCTTTCAATAGGTTATGAGCCCGGAGCCCAGGAACTAGACTTTAATCGACAACTCAACCGAATCACAGAGACGCGATTTCGGCTATCCTCAGTGGAAGATACCTGGACACCAGCCAAGATGGGCAAAGACGACATCGACAAACTCAGCCGAGATAACTATGAGGACTGGTTTCGACGGCAGAAGGCGATCCTCAAGGGAAAGAGGGTGTATTATTGACTAGAAAAATCGATTCTTCAGTTCGCCTATGTTCGAGAAATAGGCGCACGGAAGGCATCGACGGCAGGGTCGTGGGGAAGACGATCCCCCTAACGTCGGTGAAGGGGGGGGGGGTGGGATGACGACCCCGGGACCGGTGGTTTCGCCTATTTCTCGAACATAAGCGAACTGAAGAATCGATTTTTCTAGTGTATAATACACCCTTTTTCCCTTGAGGATCGCCTTCTGCCGTCGAAACCAGTCCTCATAGTTATCTCGGCTGAGTTTGTCGATGTCGTCTTTGCCCATCTTGGCTGGTGTCCAGGTATCTTCCACTGAGGATAGCCGAAATCGTTGGCGCCGTGGATCCTGCGCCGGTAGGTCTTCAGAGGTGTCCAGGAGCCATCGATCCCGGTGTCCTTCTTGAAGGCGAAGTTCTGGAGCTTCGAGGAAAAGAGTAGCGTGCAAGCCCCAAGGTATTCCACCAGGAGCGTCAAGAAAAGGCCATGGTCGGACTTAGAAGAGAAAAAGAGGGAGGCAAAGAAGATCCGTGCGATGATCGCGCAGATATTGGGATTGGGCATCACATATGACGCAACACACGAGACTGCCTTTCCAGCTGGAATTGCCCTGAAAGGACTCACCGAGGATGAAGTGGCCACGGCATTTGTAAATTGTGGCAGACTTCATCGGGGGAATTAAGATCCCACGAATCTATAAGGAGGCACGCGAAGCAGTGGCGCGCGGCTATGGCAGAAGAGTTGTTAGCACTGCACACCAATGGCACCTTCCAGGAAGTCGTGCCGCCTCGGGGCGCAAATATTGTTTTGTGCAAATGGGTTTACATGATTAAGCTGAAAGTGGACGGGTCAATCGAGAGGTTTAAGGCACGACTCGTGGCAAGAGGTTTTAGCTAAGTCCACGGGCAGGATTACGACCAAACGTTCGCGCCAACCGTTGGCATGGATACGCTACGGCTATTCTTGGCAGTGACTGCTGAGGAGGACGACGAATGCCACCAGTACGATATCAAAAATGCCTTTACGGAGTCAGAATTGAAGGAGATTATCTATTTGAAAGCGCCAGAGGGTGTTTCAATCAAAAAGGGCCTGTTTTGGCAAGCCCTGAAGAGCTTATATGGCCTTAAGCAGGCAGCTAGGGACTGGAATCGGCTCATAAAGGATGAGCTGGTCAAATGGGGCTTTATGCAGAGTACTGCTGACCCATGCATGTTCACACATAGCAAAACGAGCGTCGGGCTGCTGGTTTACGTGGATGATATTGTTGCTGCTGCGCGGACCACGAGAGAGCTTGATGGTTTCTGGCGCAAGCTGAGCGCGAGGTTTAACGCCAAGAACCTGGGGGAGATTGAGAAGATACTTGGCGCAAGGGTTACACGCGACAGAAAGACACGGACACTCGAGATCGACCAAGAGCAGTATTTGACAAGCGTGCTTGACCAATTCGGGATCACGAAAGAAGCTTTCAAGCCGAAACGAACCCCAGGCACCGGATATGAGAATCTGAGGCCGGCTACTGACAAAGATGAACGGATTAACGTCACCGAATACCAGCAGGGCATAGGAAAGATTATGTACGCGATGATATTCACAAGGCCCGATATCGCATTCGTGCTCGGGAAGCTGAGTCAGTTCATGAGCGACCCAGCCAAGCATCACGGACACGCACTCAAGTCGCTGCTCTGATATATCAAGTCAACGATCAAGACAAGAATCCGCTATGGACCAGGGGGAGAGCACACGAACGCGGTGCTTTACTCAGACGCGGATTGGGCAGGTGATAAAACCGACCGAAAGAGCACATCCGGAAGTGTCGTGCTATTCTACTCAGGGCCAATTTCATGGTCAATCAAGAAGCAACGATCAGTAGCTACGTCAAGCTGCGAGTCTGAATACATCGCACTTGCAAGCTGTGCGAAGCAAGGCCAGTGGTTTGCACAGATCCTTCGAGACATGGGATACGCGAAGTACATAGGCGACGATCCCAAACTAGGTACATAGTCCAAATGTTTGGAGACATTCAAGGATCTATCGCGCTTGCGAAGAATGCGCACCTAAACGAGCGGTCCAAGCACATCGATATCTGCTATTGTCACATGAGGCACTCCGGATCGGGACTGTGCACGCACAACGCACATAGGGAGAAGAAGTCTCTGGTACCTAGATAGTTCTTCTCCTCTCTTCAAGCAATCAGTGGTAGATCACGGATACGATCACCATTGAAGTCCTTGTGTAGCAATACACTACAGTTCTTCTCCCGCGCAATCTCTTAGCTTCGAGAGATTACCTCCACCCCTTTCAATATATGTACATAATATTTCCACTTTCCCACAGCTTGGGAAACTTAGCTCTTCAGTCAAAAAGAAAGTTCCATTTTGCCCCCCAATTGCTTAACAGGTTATGAGCCCGGGTTCTGCAACTTCCGCTGGTAATGGCAAATGGATTTGGCTCCGGCAGCTGTCGCTGTCGGTAGATCGAGTTCTGAGGACAGGGGCGCCTGCGAGGCCAAACCCTTCGAGATCATGACCGGAGGTTGTCGCCTTCCGATATCCCCAGCCTGTCAGGCGTAAGAGGGAGAAGACCCCATTGTCACCCCAAGCCCTCTGAGAAGAGGCCCAGCGACAAATACGACTGCTGGAAAGTCGAAGCAAGCAAGAAGTCTTCGCAACCGAAAGCCGGAGGATCAAAAGCAAGGATCCCTCCGAAGACCCAAGCCCTCGGGCCTCTGAGAAGAGGCCCAGCGACAAGTACGACTGCTGGAAAGTCGCAGCATGCAAGGAGTCTTCGCAACCGAAATGCGGAGGATCGAAAGTAAGGATCTCTCCGCAACCTCAACAATTTGTTTTCCCCGACAATTCGATTCACTTTCCGGCCGATCACGTTACGCCAGAAGCAACCGAACCCTCTTATTTCGATGCAGACGACCATGATAACACCTCAAGACCATCGATGCTCATGGCCTACGGTATCTGCACGCTCGAAAACCAATTCAATAGCTACTATTCGACAAGGCAAGGATGGCGGATTAAGAACAAGAACGGTCATTGTGGCTACACTCATGTTTGGAAACCGTGATGTACGCCATTGCGGGTGAAGCTGTCAATAAGAACTTGTCAACTTGAGAGGAAGACGTAACGTATTCGAAGGAAGTGAACGACAGCATACAGCATCGATATGATTACGCGATTGCCGACTGGGATTTTGGAAACTCTGGGGAACCTCATTGCCAGAGACAAATGGAAGGGCAGAGATCCTGAGAGACGGCACCACGGGTGCCATGCATCTGGTCAATGACACGAGTCTTCTGGAGCCCGAACTTCGAAGTCAGGAACTTTCCAAGTTGCTCTCGAAGTTTTGATGACTTATCTCGAAGCCTGTTCCGATTACTTTCGATCAGCGGAAGACTCGGATGCTCAGGAACGTGCTGTATTGCACAAGCGGTGCGCACACTGAGGATCTCAGATCTGATCCTTTAGGTGGATGTTTCTTGGTGGAGAGATTTCATGTAAACGTTGTGTCAGAGAATCATTTGCGCCATTCATCGCCTGTTTAGAGTACTCGACTCCTCGAGTCCCTCATCCAAGAAGTGGTAAAAACTGCGACTCGCGAGATAGTCATCGAAACTTGGCTTTGAAGGTTTCTGGAGGCTGGCCTCCAGAAGACTCATGTATGATGTCTTTGGCTAGATGCACAGCGCAACTATCTAGTAGATGCGTAAGGTCCTGTCTGATAGCATCATTAGCATGTGCCTGCCGAATATGGTCGTCGCAGACACTGAGTTGTGAGGACCAAGATTCCATCGTGGCTGTGTCAAAGATGGCTGCCGTGAATATTCCAGGGAAGTTCGGAGAGGTGGTCGCATTCTCTGCAAATTGCCCTCCCATTGCAGTCGAACCTCCTGGACGTGACACGTAATCGCTCTTCACATCATTGGCCCCCGGCGTAGTCAACGGCGTATTCATAATTCAATTGTATCGCACGCGTCACACTGGCTGCACAGTGGCCAACATGAAGCGCAAGACAAGGCGATCCAGGTCGGCCTGGGACCAGATCATAGATGGGCCAGACCCTGTGTGAAGATTGGTCATCGACGTGGTGGTCGTCGAACTACCTCTGTAGAAGTCGATGAGGCGGATATGCTGAGAGACGAAGATCACACAAGCTTCACGACTATGTCCACGGAGTGCAGATGCACGTCATTAGAAGACCTGATTTGCTTCTCCCTTGAACCTTCAGTCATATAGCCTAAGCCAATATGTAGATACTGAAAAGAGGCACGAAGAACTAGTTGCCCTATTTTGGTCAATTCCCTACGTACTAACACGGGGGACTATGAGTCTATTACTGACGCACCAGTTAACCGAAAACCCCGTGTCTTACTCTACCTAGATGCACATCAATGAACTGCCCCCTCTGAACGATTCTTGAGACTTGTTTTCATCTGCTCGCAACACAACACGGGACGCAGCGAAACACTAGAATAATGAAGGCAGTGAAGATGCATGTTCGGGCGGCACCAACCAGCTCTCTCTCTGGGCAACCTCCACACATGAAGGGAAGAGCCCCCCGCAAATCGCCACCAGGACGTTGCACCCTTTGGCCAAGACAGGGTCCTCCGACCTCGTTAATAATATCGGAGGCAATACCTACTATAATTACGCAGAGAAGACGGCTCTCTGAGTCGGAAACAGGGTCCGATGATGCGGACATGTGCTGTGCTGCAAAACTGGATTTGCCTGATGCCGAGACCGGTGTCTGAGACTCTGAGAGGGCTCATGGGATGGGATATTACATCATGTCAGCCGGGAAGATGACGCGCTCAGCTAGGCAAGTCTGCGCCGCTGCGGAACGGATAGTGAGTGGGGGATTGATTATGCTCGTTAGATTGTAGTCATGAGTTATCTGATCATGTCTTTCATCTTGTATGTGCATCGTCACGTATAGATCCTGCGTGTACATATTTGCTAGATCACGTAGACATTTGCTCACTTATTCATCAACACAGAGTAGAGTCAATCCGATGACGTACATTAAGTTTACCGTATCCCGTTTGACAGGTCGCTCAGGGATCCCGATCTTCCCCGCAGTCAGTGGCGCATCATAGCCCGGGTCCGAGTTCGCAGATCCCGTTTCCTCGGCCGGCCGAAGAAGACGAACTAATACTTAATTACTTAGTACGATGGGGACGCGGAAGTGCGGCAGATGACGTCATTCCGGTCATCAACGGCACTGAGGCATATCAAAGAGGCGGCATCTTGATTCTCTGTCTTGCACATGAATGGGAAGGCAAAAGAGGCGGTGTGAGACTTGGAGCGGCATTTACTGCTTGTAATCGCGGTTTTGGCTGGGGACGCTCTTCTTCGTCTTGGATTCAGGGTGTCCTTGTGTTTGTTCACTACTTGAACGTTTAACATGAGGATGCAGCGAGGGAGCAAGTCGGGCGCGAGCTGCATGACATGCATGGTGTTTGTGCAACGGTACCACGAGAAGCTCGACAGGGCGGCTTGTCACGAGCAAGCTTCATTGCAGTCGTTTCCTTCCATGGAGCATGGCGCATGCGTCTGAAAGAAACGAAGAAAAGAACCCGCCCCGAGCATGTGATGGGCCAGCCGCCATCGTGATCTATGATAGGTACATCCATTCAACATGCCCCGTCTATCGTGATATGATCATATGATACCTTCCATTCACGTATGTGCATTAATCTGCCATTTCCATCTGGCAACAGATGCCGCTGTCTCTTCCATTGCCGCACGCTGCGCTATGTATCCAGTCGTTAATAAGTGCCTATGCAAGTATGGGAGCCGGGCCAAATATACAGGCAGCTTTACGCCACGCCTCAGCCCTGGATGCAGGTCGCGTCTGAGTATGGCGCCGCAACTCAACGCCCCCAACGCATAACGCATAATTCGGGAAAGCTTTCCCCCTTGGTTTGTTTATTTTTCTTCCTTTTTGCGCCCTGCATAATCAGGTGCCGCGGCCCGCGGGGGAAGATGGCACTGCAGGTATTGGCCTTTGGGCAGTGCTTGTGTTACTGCGAGGAGCAATCAGGCGTAAATTGTAGGTGCATGAAGAGGGGCCCAAGAAGATGTGCATACGATAAGGTGAAATTGACAGCTGAAAGAGCGATTACGCGAGGCGCGATACGACTTAGAAATGAATCAAATGATAGGTGTTTCACTGTTTGTACGTATCTATCGATCGGGCTAAGTAGGTACATAGTAAGAAGGTATAGGTACCTAGGGAAGGGATTCCCGGCGGCTGCATTGTCGTCTCGGCCCCACCGGTGTGCTCTCCCCCTCAACTTCCAACTTTCAAGAGCCAAATCCTCAAAAGGCGGCCCCTCTTTATATTGCTCCCGCCCTCTCCGCCGCCCAACCGGAGCATCATCCTCTTCCAAGTTCCACCCCTCCCTCCCGAGTCCCGAGTCCCGGCTTTGGCTCTATGTACATATGTACCCCTTTCCGCGCCGACCTGGGGTAGGCCTCCGCGCTCAAAAAAGATTCCCTTTCTTCTTTTTTAGGTATCTTGGAACTCTGACAAAGGAAGGAGAAGAACACGGGCAATGATTGGAAGAAAGGCTCAAAGATTGCTCAAAGATTAAGGGGGTCACTCATGTTTAGGAGCAGTTCAAGTTGTTCATGCGCCTCATGCCGCTTGTCCACTGTCGGGTGACGCTGCAGCGTGATTCGTCCGGATTCTGCAAGCCGCCGGATGACTTGCTGTTGACGCTCTCGACACGCCTTGCTTCGGCGTTGAGATGCGGAGAATGAGAGACAAATGAACGCAAGGAAGCACGAGGTTACAGACCGTATTCGTAAGCGACAGAAGACGAGACCAAACAAAATTGAAGCATTCATGACTGACCTGCCTTGCGGGCGCAAGCTCCTACGGTACATGCGGCGGCATTCATGCGATGGATGGGTTTGCCTTCTTCTCAGACAAGACTCAGAGTCAGAGTCACCACCCCCACCCCTGCGCCACACTCGGAGGTGAGGCCCGAGGCGGTTCCCTGAATTTGATTGGACAGTTCTGCGGAGCGGAGCCTTTGCCAGATCTCGCCCCAATCCCAACCCCCAACGGTCATGCTCCACCCCTCCCCCCCTTCCATGAACGGCCTCCGTAACGCACCGGCCGCACGCCCCCCCTTTGTGCCTTGTGTGAACTGCGAACCGAGGAGCACGCACCCGACATTTGTTTATATACCCGACTCCCCCTTCCGCCTCTCCCGTCATCCCTTCCCCAGTTTTGATTATCAAAAATTTATCCATCGCCCTTGCTTGTGCCCCTTGACAATTTTTTCCCTTTCCAGCATTTTTGGCGAAGCAATAGCAGACAGCGACATTCTCATTTGACACGGGCTGTCTACACACGACGCCTTGAGCAGCAACATCTACACCCATACAACCACAATCACGAAACACGAAACACGAAACCGCTAAACAAACCACAACCACAATCATGACGACGACAGCAACCACATCAACGCCCTCGTCCTTCACCCCCCTCACACTCTCCAGCCCCATGGCATCTGAGAACGAAACCGCGTACAGCCTCGTATCCGATCTGCACGTTCCCAAACCTCCAACCCGCCAAGTCGACCGCAGCTGGTGCCGCTGGGTACAGCCCATTGCCATCGACGACGAGGACATTACTTTTTGCGGCAAGTCCCTGAGCGCTTGGTACGAGGAGGACCGGCGTCAGCGACTCCGGAGTATGGGCCTCTTGCACGACGAGCCGTCGAGGGGTCGGGAGAGGGAGCGACGACACCGCGGGGGGACGGCTGTAACGCCACCCGAGAAGTGAGCCTGGCGGTTCACTCTTGACTCATGGTGAATACGATAAATGCCGCCGGCTAGGGGGAGAAGAAGAGAAGATTGGTGCAGACTTTGAAGGGATGGGGAATGGGACATGGAAACCTGGCTTGTTTTATGGTGATTGGGGCGTACGTTTGGTGGCAAGATGCAAGGACGCAAGAATGATGCAAGGACGCAGCTGGATGGCGAGGCGAACGCACTTGTCGGAAGACGACCGAGGAACCAATGAGCCTACATGCGACAGGTCATTGAGGAACAAGAAGGGCTCATTGTGCGCCGCACGTATCATGAGTCACGAATCACGAATCACGAGTGAAACGAATACCCGATATGGGTCATACAGCACCTATTACTTACAGCATCTATACACCACGTCACAAATGCCGGCTATTATCCCTATTCAACCCGGTTTTCATTTTTCTATTTCCTAGCCAGCGTCCCGGCCACAGATACCAACCACGATCATCAGATTGCCCACGTCCTCGCCACTGTGGAAACTTTCCCGAATTGAATCGTTGTCATTTTTTTTCCTTCTCAGGTGTATTCACTGCATTACATTTACACATACACATACACATACACATGGCGACTTTCATTTCTATACGACGCCGGGACCATTCCTCACAGGACCGAGGGATCTAAGGTTGTTGCAGCGACGCACCTTTTACGCATGGCCCCTGCTCTCCGCTGGACGAGATCGCGCAGGGGCACGGAACATGGGGGACATGAGCGAGTAGCATACGACACGACGCTTTATGCATAGGCCGGTGGCATTGCCAGGCCGCTGAATGGCAGAAATACCATGATTTCTTTTCCTTCACTTTCCATGCCTTATGTGCCTTTGTGAAGAAATGTGAACGTGTCGTGGTGTAATTATGGTGATGCTGTGAGCCTGCGAAGGTGTGATGGGGGCTAGATGTGGCGTACACTGTATACATAGTTGCCAAGTGCACGTAGAATGCGCCCCAGCCGAATCAGGGCACAGATGCCGACGCAGGAAACTCCTCTGTAAATAAACAGCTGCTTTACTACTTGGCGCGCAAGGCCATGAATTGCGAAGGACTTGGCATTGACTTTGGGCTGGACTCTGGAGTCGGTCGATGTGCATGCGTGAACATGGATTAGGTACTTTGCGATCGGACAGGTCCAGGAAATAATGTGCGGCGGCCGTTGATGAACGTATCTTGACGGACGGGCTTGGCATTGATGGGATGGGATGGGATGGGATGTGTTTCGCAGATTGCTTCTTGACGACAAGTTACTTACTTGTCTGTCAACATGTCAACATGTCAACATCTCTGAACAGCGCCCGTTCTCTCACCAACAATCTATCTACAGACTACTATTCCCGGCCAACGCCTCTTCATCACAACTAGCCTTCCTCTGTTCTCTCTTCTTACAGCCTACAGACACATACCTACGCGGCGGCTCACACTGCACAGCAAAGAATGAAGTAATGACATGTCAAGTCAGCCCTGGCCCCTACCTGATCGGACAGTAGCTACTAGCGCGCGCAATCAGCACCCGGCCCCCGATGGACAAGCAGATCTGGCAGCTTTAAAGAGCCTTTGTGTGTAAGGGTTTCCGTTTTGTGTGGCCGCACAGCGCAGCTAGTGCGCGCACGTAACGTAGCTTCTACTATCTAGGCAGACGAGTGCAGATGTATCATGTCGCCCTGGCTCAGGTTGTTGTTCTCTTCGTGTCGTTCGTGGGTTATGGAACGAGGAGTTCCTCTAGGCTGACGCGTGAATATTCAATACTCCCGTTGCTGTTGCGGATGTTGCGTGGGATTTAGTGGCGTGCGCCGTGGGGAGGTCCGAGGGCGCTTCTGGGGAGGACGAGGTGGAGGGGTGGTGAGGAGAGGCTGGATGCTGGATGCTAGGAAATTGGCCCGACTGCTGATGGGAGAAAGATGATGGCTCAGAGATGAGCTATGAACATTGAAGACGGAGGGTGGACTACTCGACTCTCGACACTCGAGTCAGGTATTCTAAGCCTAGACGGTTCAAAGGCGTTCCATGCAACGATGGATATCTCTAATATTTCATGCAGGGAACTTTGTACAGGAGAAATATGACAACTTAGGGGAAGAGGGTACGACTTTAAAGTTTGAACCCGGAACGACGAAAATGGACGATGGAAGATGGGTGACGGAATTCCAATTTCTGAGAGGTGATTGGCTTGAAGAGGACAAGTGCTAGAAAGATGCAACCATGGACGGTTGAGATGATGCGAAGATGATTCGCAAGACGATGTGTCAGGGGAAGTAATCGCTGTTTCGAGATACCTGGTGACTATCTTGGTTAAGCGGTGATGGTTCAAGGATGTCAGTACGCACACGACCGTTGACACATGGCCACATGGTGCAAAAGATGATGTTTTATGTAGAAATTGTAATGCGAAGATGACGATTTGAGATGAATGGTCTGAGGCAGACGTATGAGTTGTATACAGATGAAAAGACGAATGTCGTGATGTTGGAGGTCAAAAGAAATGGTCAGTTTCATGGTGAGAATGAAGAGAAGATAATGTAGCGAGACCATGCATGGACGCCGGGACGGGTTGATCAGGAAAGTTTCGAGAAGGGCGCTCACGAGATGCTTGAAACTGAAAGAAAATAATGCGAAATAAAGATGGGGCAGGGCAATAGATCGAAGCGGTGGTGCTTGGCGATACAAGATGAAAAGTCTATTCCAAACTGACCATACGTCTACAGGCGCTCCCACCTACCCATGTTGGCGGGAGGAGGTTATTATGCAAAGTCTGGGTTCGAAGAGATCAGAATAACACTCTACACACGATGATGCAAAGTCATGAGTTGACAAGTCAATTGCGTACTTACAAGTTACTGCTTAGCATCTAGATGCGAACTGACCCTTTCGACCCCGGGACGCCAGATGATGATCACTGATGCAAAGTCCAGGATTCAAAGACGCCAGATTAAGACCGCACATACAATAAACAAAAGCAACCGAATTGACCAGTGTATTCCGTAACACCCAAGTCTATCCCATATGATTCATCTATATACATCTTCCCCTTTTCAGTCCCCCCTCAGCTCCCCGCCGTCGCATTATGCCCCAGAATAGCAGCATGGCATTCCGTTCCAATATTCGGCGTCTGCAGCTTCTGCACCGACTGTGGCCCTGGCTTCAGATAGCAATCTCCCGGTGCCTTGCCCTTGACCGCGGCGACGAGATCGCTCCACAGCGGGATAAAAGACACGGCCTCGCAGACGCTATTAGACGCGTTGTACGAATTCCACGATGCGCACGCCGACATGCAGCCGTTGAAGTCGGCCGTGAAGAGCGAGTAGAAGGGCGTGTTGGAGGCGTCCTTGTTGCAGTACATGGTGAATCGGGGCTTTCCGAAGACTGGTTCCGTGATATATTTGTTAGCTGGCTGGTAAGACAAGAGGGAGAGAAAGACACAGAGAGGGGCAGAGAGAGGAGAACCTAGGAGGGAGGACAAGAGTAAAGAGGGGAGAAGAGCAAATAGAGGAGGCAGATTACGCAAAGGAGTATGAAGAGGAGCCGAAACAGCGCGCACAGAGAGACCAATACAAGCGACAAAAACAAGGCGCAATAAATAAAATAAGAACCCAGCGAAACACGTACAATCCGGCCGATAGAAGCTCCCCGTCGTCGAGTCATTATCCTCAGAGCACCCATTCGATATCCTCGAATAGTCAGGCGACCCCGTGGCCTTCCCCGAAGCAGTACTCCCCGGAGCATTTGCCACCAGCGCGGAATACGACGCCTGCAGGTCCTGATACCTATCCCGTTCTGATCGATAATTCCGAGTCGCAACCCCTGTGCCCGCCGCGAGGCCGATCGCCAGCACCGCCAGCACGGCAATCACCGCGGAGAGGCAGGCCATCATGCGCCGGCTGCCTCGTTGGGCGGGCGCTGGCGGTGGGAGACGGGGCACGACCTGCGGATAGGACTGGTAGTCCTCTGTCTTGATGGGGGAATGATTCGAGGGATCGGTTGAGTCGGCGGTCGTGGAGGTGTGTGGTGGCCATGGCTCTGCTGGTTGGTTGTGAATGCGCTGGTAGTGTAGATGTTGGTAGACTTCGGGATAGGTGGCGCCGTGGGCTACCTCTGGTAAGTCATCGTTCTAGTAATATTGTCAGTAAGCTTGTGCAATGAGATCAAACGTTTCTGTGTCTTCGTTTCTTCTTCTTGTCTACATGCTTTGTGCCACTTCCTGTGCTTTTGCTTTGTCTGTTTCTTCTTTATATCTCCATCTCCTGGTGTTTCATCCTCTACTTATTCTGTTCTTCCCCCACTCGCTCTTCGCTTTATCTTTTGTTTTTGCTCTCTCTCCAACTTGTATAGACTTTCACTCTCTTTATCGGTTGCTCCTTCACACGTCTCTTCTTCCATTTGTTGACATCTCTTTCTCCATGGGGCGAGGCCTTACATTGCATTCGGGTTTATTTCCTACCGCAGAAGCCATATTCACGACGAGACGACGCTTCGTGACTTATTCAGGACAACCGGGCGAGATTCGGATCAGCGCAACAGCAAGGAGCGCACGCAGGACGTCCGACGACAAGATTGACAGATTGCAAAAGTGCGAAAGAGGCGAAAGAGCAAAAAGAACAAAAGGCCAAGAATGCGAGGAATGCGAGCAAGAACATCCTTCTATAAATAATAAGCAGCGAGCCATCCGTGTCAGACCTACCTATGCAGCACGGCATGCATACCCCTGGGACCCCATGCTGACGATCTGCGGCTACGGCTCGGCCTCAACCTTCGTCTGCTCCTGCGAGACATGACTCCCATCGGCGGAACCGGCTGTTCGACGATGTCTCCAATCACGCCCACAGAAGTCGTCTCTCGGGCGGTGCTGAAGCCTGATGGTGGTGGTGGGGGATCGAGCACGGCTTACATGCTTCTTTGGTCAAGTCTGCTCCATCAAGAGCAACAGGGAATAAGGGGAGGGAAAGATCTAATTGGTCAGCGTATTTCTGGTGTTGCATTCCCGTCAGCAATTTGTGGGGAGATTCGACGATGCTCCCTGTCGTCCTCCCGCGTGGTGTGCAAGCACGAGGAGGCCGAGGAACAGATGTACGGCCGACGTGAATGAATTCCGTCACGTCGAGGAAAATGGGGGTACGAGTTCCGAGATAGTGTCTGTTACATTCTGCCGGCTCAATTGCTCTGATCATCGCTACCGGGGTGCCTTAGCCCAAAGGGTGTTTAACAGCGTTAAGATAGCCGTGCCTATAGGCTATAACGGTCGAGGAGTGAGACCGTAGCGATCAGACCTACAACGCAAGCACAAAACACTTTGATCACTGTCGGCCGTCAGCGCGTTTCTTCCCGAATGCACGGCACGTGTTATTCGCCAGGCCTGCAATATGCGAAGTATGTCGCCGTGACATATCACGGCACGGCTTCGCTATCATTTGCAAAAAATGTACCACGCCCGCTTCGAGTCAGCGAGAAGAAATTCAGAAGCAATATAGCTGGCGGCTTTTGAATCGTCAGATTCGATATCAATCCTTCAAGCTAAATCTTTGCGCTGGCGACGTCGGTGTTGAACGCATTGGAATAAGCCGAGTCATTTTAGACTCTAGCCGTCCATGTGTCCCAAGTATGATAAGAAGCATTCCATGTTTGCCACATGCAGACGTGCTTGTCCTCACAAGTTGATGTTCTTGTTCAAACAAAGCCTCTCTCGTCTCCATTCTTCCTTGCGCTCTTATTGTCTTTCTCGTTCCTGTCCCTTCACGTGCGCAAGACACCACAGTCTATCTGCGCTTTGAAACCTGCCAGTCGCCGAACCGATATGTATGGACAGACACATAACATGTCCTGAGACTCGAATGCGCCTTTTTTTTCAGAAACTCGATACGCCTGCTTCCTGGTTTCCTGTCGGTACCACAGCATGTCATGCAGTGGTCACAGAATGTGTCGCTCGTCATTGCAGAGCTCTGCTTCATGTGCTTCCAAAATGTTAAATTCGGCTTTCGAAGTGCTATGAACATTCAGTTCCTCAAAGCACGATTTGTGAAGAAAGTCTCATCAGGTGTGATCCAATGAAAGACGTAGCTTGGAGTGTCCATGTGGAATTACGCCGCAATCCTTGTGATATCTTGCCACAATACCACGGGAATTTAGCGCCCAGTTCCTTTGCGGGTGTTTCTATTTCTTGTTCACACTTGCTGAGCATTCGCCCTCCCGTGGTCACTGTGGCCAGAGATTGCAAGGGCTGCAGTGTGTCTCTACAACATAACTCGAACTACGTCAACCGACCTAGCTCAACAATTGGCAGCACCATATGAAATCTTGTTCATCAATAGCGGTTTCAGAGACGGAGTCGTCAAAACATTTCGGAAACCGATTCGAAACCGAATCAGACACCTTATCGACTTCGCCAGGCCGTTGTGTCAAGGCAGAATCTTCTCTGTCTGGCAGGCCAAGACATCCCGCCTTCGTCGACCGGCTTCGAAACGCAAGTGATTGAACCGTCGTAGTAAGGCTCTCGTTGACAAAAAATCAGAGTTCCTCCTCGTCGCCGATAAACTCGCGATCCGCCTTGAGCTTGTGCGAGATGACCGTACGCTAGAAGACAAATAGGGACTTCTCCCGTCGATCTGCTTGCGCAGGTAGCTCTCCACGGCGGTCGCCTTCTCTTACCTCACTTGCCAAAGGGTAGACACGTCAATGGCGTCAGTGCTCTCTGTCCGCTGCGGTGCGCGATGATGTGGGTGTACCTACAATGCAGTGAATCGTGATGGGGAAGACAATGAAGCAAGAGAAAGACGAAGAAACGTAACGCTTTCTCCCTCGAGCTGTCTATGCACGGTCACGTGCCCTCATGCCAAGTCGGGCAATCCTCAAATCCTCTTTTAGTTGCATGGCAGGCGGCCAATCAAAGAGGGCCCGAGAGGCGACTCCGCCGCACAGAGCTTGACCTCTCTTGGACACTCCCGCTCTCTCTCTCGCATCGGCAACACATTCGTTTACGAGTTTCATTCTCCGAGCCTCAAGGACAACTCGTCGTGGTACATACTGCTGCATTGACCGTGCTCGATGCCACGTTGTCACGTTACCGAACTCATACGCTAACCTCTCGATTCGGCCCGGATTATTCAGCAAGTCTTCCGCCATGGCCCATCCAGACGAACATGACCAGGGGCGCGGCAGCAGGCGCCGTCGAGATGAGGATAGGGATACGGCCAACGACTCAAGGAGCTCACGAAAAGCGCTTGACGGGTCTCGCACCGACCGCCACACGTCTCATGACAGGCGACGCCGCTCAGAATCACCCGCTCGGCATCGCCGCCACCAGCATCGAGAGGATGAGCGCCGGCGCGGGCCAGATCGGAGCAGCGCGCGCGATAGCCGAGGCGATAGGGGGTCTGCTTCTCGCAGTGAGAGGTACTCAAGCCACCGGCACCGCATTGAAGATGCAGGCGATTGTGATAGAGATGATCGGAGAGGACGGCGAAGCCCCGTCAGGCGTGAAGGGCCCTTGCCGTCGCAAGAGACATCTTTTGCCGTGACGAATGGTGATGAACCCGAGAAGCCAAAGGAGAAGCCCAACTTCAAGGCTTCTGGTGTCCTGGCAGCGGCGTCCAATTCTGTCGCCCAAGCCGACGGAACGTCGGTGGTGCTCAAATATCACGAACCCTCGGAAGCGCGGAAGCCAGCCCCTCGTGATCAGTGGAAACTCTTCGTCTTCAAAGGAGACGACATTGTCGACACTATTGATCTTGGCTTGAGGAGTTGCTGGCTGATTGGACGAGAAACGGCCGTGGTGGATCTGCCGGCCGAGCATCCTAGCATCAGCAAGCAGCACGCCGTGATACAGTTCCGCTATACGGAGAAGCGAAACGAGTACGGTGACAGGATAGGCCGGGTCAAGCCATACCTGATAGACCTGGAAAGTGCCAACGGCACGATACTCAACCACGACAAGGTACCCGACAGCCGATACCTGGAGCTAAAAGACAAGGATATGTTTCAATTTGGTCACAGTACAAGAGAGTACGTGATCATGCTGCCGCCTCGGGAGTAAGGCCGGCCGGCGGCAGTGACTGGTCTATACTGAAACTAACCCCCTTGGTTTCGAGTCTCAACGACTCTCACATTGTCTGATCCAAAGCAACGCCAAGCGATGTCACACTACCGGCTGCTTCTTCGTCTTCGTCTCATCTCCAGGAAGGTGTATGAGTTACTCCGATAGACACTACAACAATCATGGGCCAAGGTGCAAAAGAACTCGGCGACAAATCCTACGACGGCGTCTAAACTCCAGACAATCTAGTGCGGCATTGTACACCTCTATGCAAAGTGGCGTGGGCAAGTGTCTCGGCCGAGCGGACGGCCATCACGTTACGAAAATCATGGATCCGAATGACTGGCTTGCCGAGAAATGACAGAATTCTCCGCAGAGTCGCATCGGAAGCGAGGCTATCGACGACCGGTTGACGGCCCCGGACGATGCGCTTGGAGCATAGCCATCAGCGAGAAGGAGCGTGATGAGTCAAATCGATGATAGTGACACATAACAAATCCCCATCTCAAGCTCGGAGGTGGTGCTGGGAAGTTGCCGAAATGTGACCCTAGCGAGGTTAACTTTGGCGCCGCTCTAAATCGTCCAAGACGGCGCAGCCCTAGATGAGGCACCAAATCTAGCCAATGAAACGACTATTTTCCCCCCCATCTTTTGGTAAGGGTGTGCGGTGATGCCCCTTGTTGCCTTTATCTCACCGTTTCGCTTCACCCTGCGCGCTTGACCATCTTTCCATGGCAACTCTGCTGGCCAATGGCACGACAAAGGTTGCCATTGCCTCAACACACCAGCAGTGTTTTGCTTAGCTCATGAGCGTATATTGATTCCTCTTTTTCATGGATTAATGGTTTCATGGCTTCGGACCAGATGATGATGAGGAAAATGCCGTATCGCCGTATCTTGGTTACCAGTCCATCGCATGTCACATGCGGATCGATCGATGCATAACCAAGTTGTCACGCCCCACACAAGACATCAGCGAACGCGCATGAACCCATCTGTCACGCTCTGGTGAAAGATTTCACCCCACCACCACATCTGCGGCGATCCATCTACGGAGTACAGGCAAGGCGATATGCCAAGATGTCGTTTCCTGCTCAAGCGCAGGGGTGCGTTCTGTCAAAACAAGTGTCAAAGAGCCTCCTTCCTCGTTCGTCGACTGCCGCTAGCAGGGTCCGTCCGCGCTCGTCCATTCTCGTCTCGGCCGATAGTCCCTCTCAGCCGGACAAGTCGTGGTAGACTGAACACAGCCCGTCTCGCGTTGTCCAACTGGCTCCCGCGGCTTTCACAGTCAGGCTGCCTCTTTCGGCAGTTTATTCCCCGCCATGCTCTCTGATCCGGAGGAATCGGCTTGTCTAGTCCCGCTCCAGTCTCCCAACAGTGGGGGGGAGAGAAGGGAACGGGGGTGTGCAATGGCATCTCCGAGCAGAGGAAGAGGGATCGTGGTGTGACGGCGCACCTGCTGCCACACTCGTTACCGGACAAAGAGAACGTTGCAGCATGGCGAATCCGAATCTTGGGTGTGGCACACACCACACCGCCCATCAGTCTAAGAGAAACACGACGGGCTATTTTGTTTCCGAGGCCGTCGTCGCGTCAGTTTAGTCTGTTCCAACGTGAAACGTAAAACATCAGGGAACTCCTTACTCGCATTCGCGTTTTGGACCGTGCAAAGGGATCTAACGCGGAGGAAAGCATGGGTCAGACATTGTATAAAGATGGAGGACTGTCTCACTTTCCGAAAATTCTCGGTTCTCATCATCATACTTACTCACAAGCATTCATTTCTTGGTACACTTGATCTCACTAGAACAGAATACCTATTGTTTATCCAATTTGACGCGATTCATCCATTCGCAGCGCGACTTTACTCTTTTCGTCTTGAAGTGTTCATCCTTTTTCCCTCTTCGGCACATAGCCATCATGGTAGGTTACTCCCATACTTCCTGGCTCATGTACATATATGCCCATGTCCCTCAGTCCAAGTCCTGGCAACATCACGTTCGCTACTTTGATTCGTTTTTGTTTCTTTTACTAAGGATCATGCCTGCGCTGTAGCCTCGTTCACTCTTCCCCATAGAACGCTACGAGACCAGCGCGATCTGGACTCATCCCGATGCCAAAGTCGACATCGTCCTCGTCCACGGCCTCAACGGCGATCCTCAGAAGACATGGACAGCCAGCAACGGCTGCTTCTGGCCGGCGGACCTCCTGCCCAAGGCTCTCAAGGGCGCACACGCCAATATTCTCACATATGGATACAACGCCGACGTGTACTCGCGGAAGAACGATCGCAGCGCCAGCGACAACTACATCCACCAACATGCCCAGACCCTCGTCACCAACCTGACCATGTTCCGCAAGAGCGAAGGCACATTCCGAAACCCCATCATCTGGGTCAGCCACAGCCTGGGGGGCATCCTGGTCAAGCGCGCTATTCTCTACTCCAACGATGTCAAAGCGACGCACCACGAGGACTATCGATCCATCTTCATCTCGACATATGGACTCATCTTCTTGGGAACGCCACATGCTGGATCTGATGCCGCAACATGGGGCCTGATGCTGCAGGGCATGGCCGATGCCATCATGCCACGACGCTTCTTCGAGACGGAATCTGTTCTCCTCAGGACGCTGAAGAGAGAGAATGAGACGCTGGCCAATATCAACAACCACTTTCTGGACATTTACCAACGCTTCCGTGTGCAAATGGTCCATGAGAATCACAAAACGGACATCAAAGGCACCAAGTATGTTCACTTCTTCCCACGCCCTTCCCCTGGTCAATTGACGTCCCTTTTATCTCATTCGTATTAACCTCCTGCTCCATATTAGAATCACAGTCGTTGAGGCCAACTCCGCAAGCCCTCAACTCCCCGGCGTGACCTACTATGGCGTCGAAGCCTCGCACTCCCAAATGTGCAAGTTCGCCAGCCCCAATGCCCCTGGCTTCAGAGCCGTATCAACAGACATCAGGGAGTGGGTGCACGAGGCGCCTGCCTTTATCAGCGCGCGGTGGGACGCAGAAGAGCAGGACAAGGCATTCCGCATGCAGCAAGACGTCAAGGAGCGAATCTCTCCATTTGTAAGTAGTTGTCCCGTTCTTGCTCTGTCTTACCCAGTCACAACTCCAGAGACGGTAGATACTGACACGGATATGTTTTCAAGGTCTCTCCCGCTTCTTCTCCCTTCGTCACGAACCCTTATCCTCGCCGCTCAAGCGAGAGTTTCATCTCTAGTATCTCTAGCCTCTCTCTGTCGACACCCGTATCTGATGTTCCACGATCTCTCATCACGGACACTGCGGAATGTCACTTCCCGACAGTCACTGTCGGGGGACGAATCCTGCCTAGGGAGGAGGTGCAGGAGCTGTCGGATCAGCTGTACAAGCTGTGTCGACGGAGCATCTAATGCATTATCACCATTTCTGTTTTTCTTTTCCTTTTTCCCTTTTTTTTCCTTCATCCTTCTCACTCACACAAAAAGAGGAGTTCGTGAGGGAGGGTACATCATTGCGGCGATTCTCTTATTTAATATGCATCTGAGCGAGCGAACGACATTCTTGCATCTCTGAGTTTTTTAACACGAACATTCATGACTTTCATTCTGGGTGGACTAAATGCATGGTTTTTTTTTTGGCATAGTGGGACATTTTTTTCGGGTATCGGAAAGGCGGCTTTGGGGAGGGAGAGCGAGCATTGACTTACTCTCTGTGGCGTGGTCTTTACATTGGTTTGACCATGTGCTCTAATAGATAGATGGTTCTTACCCTTGGGGAGGACACATGAGAGACAGTACAAAGCGAAAGCATTTATTTCAACTTGACAATTATTCTTCTCTGTTTATGCCTGTGAAATGTTTATTTCTGTTCTCTTCGTCTTCTTGCCCATTTCCTCTGCCTGATAAGGCCGTAAAAGGACTTGGTAAACGCCGCCGGCCGGCAGTATGTACTATGTAATGAGTTTTGTTGTATCGTCTTGGATAGTCACTTCGGTCTTATAGGTAGTGATGGCGCCAGCGGCCATACCTTAGCTCATTTTTAAGTCGTTCGTGGGAGTCATTTTTGAAGGAAAGCCGTGGCCCGTGGGCTGGCCGCTGGCGGGAGATCTACTCAGACGGTAGGACGACGTCAAGCGGGTTGCGCTTCATGCAGTGATCAATTAACTTATCGGACTAAGTCGGGATCAACACTGCACAGCCTATTGGGCTAGGCCCAAGACCGATGGTGAAAGACGCTCGAGTGAAGTTGGAACCTCAAACGAATCATGCTGTTCTTTCATTTCGGTCCCCCAAGAAGGCCAGCAGGCTTCCAAGTGTCACGAGCCACGGTCCACCAGAGAAGCATCAAGGATGTATCAAAAGAGCATCAATGAAGGCATTCAATCAGAGTATCAAGATAACAATCAAGAGTGTATTGAAAAAACTTCGAGAAAGCGCTAAAGAGTAGCAGCAAAGCTTAAAGAGGAAAGGCCGGAGAAGCATGAAGGGAGCATCAAGTTGACCTTGAAGACTCAAGAGAGCATCAAGAGGCGCATTGGATCAAGAGGACGCGTCATGAATATGCGTAATTATTATGTGATGCGACTGATCTTTCACCGATGTATAAAGCAGCGGGACGCCTACTATTTCGTGCCACGTGGAGAAGAGTCACCAGTTCAGAAGCGCGAGCGGCGAGACTTATTCTCCCACTGACTTCGAGAACTAGTAACTACCAAGGCGCACTTTATGTATACACCGGCGCCCTTTGAGACTGCGAATGACATCAACAGCGGACACGTACTACATACATACCTACTTCTTGGAAAGAATTCCCTGTCCACCAACCGGCGACCGCGGACAACCCGGCCCGGGACCATGGAAGACTGGAAGTTGTGTTCATGTCGCTCCCCAGACTCTGACGACTTCCGGAACCATCTACACATTGCCTGTTTGCACTCGCGAAACATTGCACTGACATGGGGCAGAGGGCTCAGGGACGCACACTATGTCGCAAAGAATGGTGCGCATCCCGAATCGCGTAGAGTAATGCTCCTCCTGCTCAGGCTGCTCCCATTGGACTTCGAGAACGAGCCCAAGAGAAGCGGCTATAACACCGGCGCGGTTTACACGTGCAGTGCACATTAGTGCAAAGGCTGTTCTTTGTTAAAGTCACATACTCGAAAAGGACACCCACTATATCTAGTGGGTGCGACTTTCCGAGAAGAGGGCCCCAATTCGAGAACGGGAAACTAGGTGCGAAAAATCCAGCTCCCACCAATTTTCGCCGTTCAACATCTCCACGTCTGCGACAATTGATCGGATAATTATTGGAGGATGGATTTAGCATCAACTTAGACTACCAAATGATACTCATTTCCATGAATTACAAGTCGTGCGTTGATGCTTCTATAATTCGGTATGATTTGGATGCAAAGCGCAATTGACGACCCCAGCCCGTTCTTTCGTGACCAACAAGTACCTATGTAGGAGGGTTCCCCGCCAAAACTGAAGTATTCCCGTGTTAGAAAAAGAGCCCTGTTCTCGGAAAGTCGCACCCTTCTAGATATAGTGGGAGCTCTTTTTAAATAGTCTCAATAGATACTTAATTCAGCCTCCAAAAAGTTATGTGATCAATTGTCGTAGACGTGGAGATGTTGGACGGCGAAAATTGGTGAGAGCTGGATTTTTCGCACCTAGTTTTCCGTTCTCGAATTGGGGCCCTCTTCTCGGAAAGTCGCACCCACTAGATATAGTGGGTGTCCTTTTCAAAAGGTTTCACCCACGAGTAATACAACACTGATTTTTCTGTTGAAATGCAGGAAAAATGTGCTCCCGAGTAGCCGTGGTTGAATTATCCGTCTGCGCATTGCATTTGCCTCGCGGAGCCCAGGGGGAGGAGGCCTCAGGCGGGTCGGTCGGTTTCAACTTTCGTGTGTGTGTTGAGTCTTGACGACGCAGCATACGCTACCGATGACTTGGTATGTATTTTTTTTGGAGTCGAAGTGTGAAAGTTTTGGTGCAAGGATTCAAGGAATTGGTCCTCCTCCACATGGCAATCTCTGTGGCCGGCGTCAACACACTGGGTCCCGTCTTCATATCCGTCGGACCGTCATCATCGACAACATCTCGATGACAATCTGCACGAAAGCGCTCTCACATGCCTCGAATTGTAAAATGGGTCTTGAACATTGATGGGGGCCGGGGCCAGCAATTGCGGATCAGCGTCCAGATCGCCATCGTGTTCACTCGAGCATCTCTCTAGATCGTCTCGTTGGAATCCATCGAAGCAGGGGTCATTCCTCTCCCACGCCTTTGATCAATGCGGCCAGTACGGAGTAAGTAGGTACCTACCTAGAGCCTTGAGGTGACTGCGCAGCCTCTGGTACATCATTGTAAGGCACATCACCACGGTGAAGTTGTGAAACAGTCGCAGCTAGTATGTACTCCGTATGTAGGAGATTCTGACGGCTTTCTTTCCCCCAAGTGGTCTACAGGGCAGCTGAGATAATGTCATTATCTGACCCCATAAATCCACCATGTTTCCGAAAGAGGTCAAAACATACAAGGAGCCAAGGACCCTAGAAAAGAAAACTGGATCGTCAGTGGATCGACTGATACCGACGACCTTCATCACCATGGCTTGGCACCGGGCCGAACGGCGCCAGGAAACAGACCGTCGTCTTTTTGCCCTTGTTGCCTCTTGTTGCGAGTCATAAACCCCCGGCCCGGGTCCAAGATCGACAGTATCAGCCTATCAGGACCCAAGAGCCACAACTGTTGCAGTACCTAGTGGTGGACTCTCGCTGACAAGTTACAAGTTACAACCCATGGATTTTGCGCCAAGCGGCTTCGTATCCGCACCGCCGCAGAGATCGTTCGTTTGGATCGGAATCCACACCAGAGCTGCACGAATCGGCGCGGCTCAGTAATTTAAGAAAGACAGGAGGGTCTGACGTCAGCGGACGAACTTGATGTGAAGATGTTGGGTTCAATGTTCAACTCTCGAGAGCAATTATTTGAAGATGCGAGAAAGAGTGGCAACGACCATGGTTGGCCAAAATCATGTCACACGTTTGAAAGCAATTGAATTTTTACCATGCGAGATAGGACAGTTGATCGTGTACCGACTTGGCGATGCGGCAGATGGCAACTTGCTTGAATCTCTGATAGAGGTCCAGCCCGCAATGCCACCCATGAGACGTTCAGATGCAGAGCTCGAGGTACGGCGAGGCAAGCCACAGTATCATCCCGGCGGAACCGCAGGCGGTGCGCGCCGGTGGTCCATTGTCCCATTCGGTGCGTACAGCGTTGAAGCCAGCATCAAGAGCGGCCGGCCACCAGTCGGATGCAGGGTTTATTGTCTGGCGCGTAACGCGTTGCAGATGCAGAAAAGCGTCTGGTATCAGGTCAGCTAATGCCATACCTTTCACATCTTGTACATATGTACCTAGTATCCTCGGGCCACCGCTGTACGACCATCGAAATGCCAGGGCCAGAATCTGTCTGAAGCACGGGAGTCTTTTTTGGGGGGGATCTCCAGATATTCCAGCAACTTACAAGTGCAATTGAGCCAATCATACGCAACTTCGGTAGACACTGTGTGCAACGGTTGCACCTGCCACCGAGCGCAGTGGTGGAGACACTCATGAGCTCGGCTTACGGCAGGTGTACCTAAATGTAAGCAAACGCTGGTGCCGCCGTTTGCTTACAACTCCTTCCTTACATCGAAGGTATACGGAGTACATACCTATTCCCACAGAGCGGACTGTCCAAAAATTCGACACGAAAACTCGTGCGTATGCGCCGTGGCAATTATTGTCTACATACGGAGTACATAGCCCTGTGCGATGCGGAGCCTACCTATCTAGTATCCACGGTGCTTATCCCGGTGCCTGGCTACGATGCTTTTTGCGGGCCAGACGAACTTGGCACGGCCTAGCGACGTCACCGCTCCGAGTACGTACACGGTACAAATTACAATGCAATTCGGCCGCCATTGCTCCTTCCTCGCAGGGGTCCGCACGTGCATTCCATGTTCGTCGGGCGAAGCGACACTAGGTAATCTGCTTCGCTTCTGTCGCAACTTGCAAGCTCTTCGATTGCTCCTCTGCGTCTGCGTTTCCACCTGCAAAGTCGCAAAACATGCCGTACTCCGTACTGAATCTGCCAGTTCGCATTGATGCGGCCGATATTTCCGCTTGCTCGTCATTCGGCCCGGGCTCTCCGTCCCAAGTCTATCAGGAAGAGCCACAGGAACCCAGCATAGGTATGTACATATCTCCTACAACTCCATTGGCTGCGCTGGCCTGACCTGAAGCGACTGAAGTTGTCGGACATATCCGGGAGCAGCGTGCGTCAAGTTGTCCCTCCACCCTTGTCTGGCCGCGAGTTCAGCGCTGTCTTGCTACAGAATGATTACTTCTTGTCTTTCTTTTCTTTTTCGATTTGCCCCTCGATCAAGAGCCGTGGAGCGGCGCAAAAGTAGGTACATTATACATACCTAGCCAGGCACTGACTACCTACATAACATGAACTCGCATCAACACAACTTCCACTATTGAGAGTCAATAAGTCACAACAATGACCCATTTAACTTACCTAGGTACAACAAGACTATACATAACGGAGTACATACATACATGTGTGAAAAATTCTCAAAACGGCCAGATGCCAATGAGGTGGCCGGTATGGGTGCCAAGAGTGGAGGTCTGGATCTTGCTAGGATCTCGTTTGAGCTGTCTGGAGCCGGGTATCCACCAACATTTCGTCATGATGCCACTGGCGTCTCCATCGTGGATTCGTGATCCACGTCGCGGTGGTTTGCTGCACAATCACCGTTGAGCAACACTGGACACACGGTCCCAGAGGTAATTTAAAACGGCAAGAACGAGAAAGATGAAGCAAAATGTCCGACCAAACCCTGATTAAATGCCGCAGGGCCGTTATCGTGGCCCTCTATCTATCCACCGCAATTCCACCCGTACCGTGGATGAAGTCGAGACACCGCAGGGTGATGTTTTGACGCCGGTCCTGTCCAATCACTTCGCCCTGACTCGTCATCAATGGTCCATTGGGTGTCCCTAGATGATTGAGCGAGGCGTCTCGATATAATACGGGCCATGTTGTTGTCGGGTCGAGGCTAATGGCGATGACGTTGTACCGATATGCATGGCCCAGGAACACAACTGGCATGGGTGCAAGGGCGATGATAGGATCAGTGGATGCTTCTCGAGGTTGACAGGTAGGTATACTGAATTCTCTTGAGCCCAGCTTCGTTTCAGTATATAAGGCCTGGACAAGCCCGCGATCAAGTTGTGTCTGTTGGATCCATCTTTTATCAAGTCTCATCATCGCCCTTTCCTCTTCATCCACAATCTCTTTCCACATCTCTCCGTGCAGCTAGGTCACTGTAACAAGACGACAAAGTACAAAAAGAAAGATATCTTCTCAGCTTGGTATACTTCCGTTCAGACATTCACCAAACTCAGAAACTACGCATCTCTACTTCCGACTTCAATCATCATGGCCCCTTCTGCAACTTTCACTGAGACGCCTTCCGAGTGCCATATCTCGGTGAAGAAGGTTGTCAACGCTCAGCGTCAAAGCCGATCCCACAGCAGTTCCCTTTCGTCGGTCAAGTCTGTTGCTTCCATCAAATTGAATGACGGCAACTCGATCCCCCAGGTCGCCCTCGGCGTGTATAAGGCTCCCAATGGCCAAGAGACAGAAGATGCCGTCACGGCTGCCCTGGAAGCCGGCTATCGTCACATCGACTCGGCCGCTCGCTATGCCAACGAAGAAGCCTGCGGACGTGCTATCCGAGGCTGGCTCCAGAAGACTGGTACTCCGCGAGAGGAAGTCTTTGTTTGTTCCAAGCTCTGGGACGCCGACCACGGGTACGAGGCCACATTCCAGGCCTTGTGCTCTTCCCTGGAGAAGCTCGGACTCGACTACCTCGACCTTTACCTAATTCACTCTCCTGCCGAGGATGAGCAGAAACGACTAGAGAGCTGGCGCGCTCTCGAGACGGCCCAGAGGCTCGGCAAAGTCAAGTCGATTGGTGTGTCCAACTTTGGCGCTGCGCACATCGAGAACCTCCTTGAGAACGCCACGGTTGTGCCTGCGGTCAACCAAGTCGAAGTACACCCATTCTGCCAACGAGAAGCTCTCGTTGCGCTGTGCAACAAGCATGGCATCAAGATCGAGGCCTATTCACCTTTGGCTCGCGGCAACAAACTCGAAGACCCCACAATCAAGGCCATCGCCGAGAAGTACAACAAGACCACTGCGCAAATCTTGCTCAACTGGAACGCTGCTCGCGGCAACGTGGTGCTTCCCAAGAGCTTGACCGCCTCTCGCATTCAGAGCAACCTTGAGAGCTTCGACTTTACTCTGTCGCCCGAAGATGTGGCCGCCATTAATGCTCTGGGATCAGAAAACTACGTCACTGGTTCCATGCACAAGTCTGCCGATTAAGTGCGGAGTGTTGGGCATTCAATTGCATGATGAATTCTTTATTGCCTCTTGAACGGCAGGCAAGGCGTTGACTTTCTGGATGGGATCCACGGACCACGGTTGCAATTACGAATCAAGCACAAACAACCTACTGCGACGCTCGAACAATTATCTGGTGTCTGATGGCATCAACATCATCAGTACTCATGGTGGAAAAAGTATGGCATGAAGCATGGCGTTTTTTCTTTATTTCTTAGTTTACTTTTTTTTTGTCATGACTTTTTGGGTTGCTTTCCCGTGTGGGGGCACGGATATATGTAGATAGATTGGGACAGGGGCGTTTTATGTCATTAACAACTGGCTTGAACCCTGCACGAGGCGATCTGTGGCTAGATTAGATCCAACAAGAGATATATTCCAAAAATTCAAATCCGATGAGTGCTCGCCAAGCCGATGCCAAGTCCTACCTCCAAGTGTCCAAATATGTACATGTCAAGCTGCAGTCTCAATCCAAGCCAGGGCCAAACTTAACGCCAAGGCTGTGGTGCAGACCAGATGTAAAATTTGACGCAGACGAAGTTGATGACGCAAAGTTCCCTATTGTGCCCCATTGGCTCCGTTCGTGAAACGTCCAGCAGCCCCACTCCGATACACCGAGACAAGCATCTTGTCTCTCGTGAGTCGTGCCTGGCATGGCATGTTTTCACGACGACGCACGACAGACGGTGGTAGGTGGTAGGCTCCTCTGGAGTCTGAACGGAGTACGGGGCGTGTGTTCTGTAACATATGTATGTATGTACATACATACATACATACTGATAGTCTGATTTACTCCATTGTACGGAGTACACGATAATGAACCCGCATACGGAACGTGGCTCCTGGCGGACCCCATGCGTTTCGAACGTAGAAAATTGAGCCATTGGCCCTTGTGATTGGCCAGCCTCGTTTTGGCCTTCTACATGTACATATGTACCTCTCCCGACTCCCGAGTCCTATCGTATCGGAGGCGAACCCTTGGATCCACTTAGGACTGGTCGCCAGTCCCCACCTGCGGCCTGTTTTCTCGTTTGAGCCTTGCCTCCCCGTCGACGGGAATGGCGTGAGCACGAGCCTGCGCACATGGCAAACTCGTGCAATCGTACGGAGTAAAGGTTGGGTTGTAGATGGCTGCATGTTTATCGTACGCTGGTGGCGTGTCCGTGCCATGCGTGTACCGGTGCCTGTGCCTGTGGCGTTACGTGCACATGTGTAGGTACCTAGGTACTGTACATATCACGGAGTATGTGCCGCTTTTTCCGTGGCGATGAGAGATGGCAGATTGTAGATGTGCATACAAGTGTGTCAAGTTGTCAAGTTGTCAACCTAGGTACCTAAGGTATACATAGTAGCTCAGAGCCTCAGACCCTTGCCCTGGAAGTTGGAACCCGCCCGTCCGTTCGTCCGCCCGGCGCCCGTCTTATGCGCAGAGGAAACAAGGGGGGGGCGACAATGCAGCACGACAAGGGCTGCGTTTTTGGAAACGCGGTGAAAACAGCGACTGGCGCAGAGACTCGAGAGAAACCTACAGTAGGTACTAGGTACATATGTACATTGGCGGCGCGTCTGCTATGCCGGTTGGGTGCATGAGTGAGTCGTCAGTCGGCTGTCGCGACTCGCCGGCGCCCGGAGCTGGCGCTGCAGTGATGTGTACACTGTACAGTGTACATACCTAGGTACCTAACCTACCTAGGAGGTACGTACATACAAGTTTGTGGGAATGCTTGTGTCAGTGACTCAGTGGTTGCTGATAGGTGGGACTCCCACTCGGAGGGGAGAGCGAATCGAGGGGACAAGGGCAAAGAGACGAGAGAGCAATAGGTGCTGTACGTAATCAATTGACAGTGCTGAGTGGATGATCGCGTGCATTTTTCAGCCCTCTTTGGAGTCTTTTCTCTTTTCCCGCTTCAAGCTTGGCCCTTTCTTGATCTAATTATCCCGCTCTCTACACTTTGTGATCATTCTCAATCTGAATCTCTTCCCCCCGCCTCCCTCCCGGGGACCTTATCATGGTTCTTTTAATGAATTATCGCCGTATCGATGTCTTGCCGTGCTACCAAACGGAGGAAGCCCGGGCTCATGCGCCTGGTAGGCTGGCAGGTATGTAGTACTCCGTCGTGATCGTTTTCGTGCTGTGGCATTATTATGCATATTCCCGTCAAACGTGCGTATGATTATATTCCCGCCGTGACATGGGGTGACATATCGGCACTTGTGAGCGAGGCAATATAGGTACATACAAATGCCGTTTGCACAGTATGATCACAGTATCTCTATTGCATACCTATGTATGTACATACAAGATGGGGCGTGGGAAGATTGGGTGTGTGTGTAAGTTGCAGATACCTACCGTGGGCAACGCCAACATGCCATAATTACCATGCCAAGGCGCAAGCGAAGCCATCTGCCGTGTCCACGAAGACCTTTGTCTCAAGCAAAGAGGACCAAAAATCAGGAACCGGCGCGCGGGTCGGAAACAAACGGCGGGCAGAAGCAAGAAGAAAAGAAGGAAAATGGAAACTTGAAAGAAAGAAACGTCAAATTTAGCGAGGTGACACCGGATCACTAGGGGCCATGGTCCGCCATCTGGCTCAAGCTCACCGCCTACTGCAGGGTTTCTTTTGTGCAACAAGCCTCTCCGACCGTAGACGCCCTCATGTAAAAGAATTTGCCCTTTCTTCTCGACAGCCATCTCGTACTCGCAGCGTTTCCAGCACACTTAGCACTACGCAACGTATGTAGCTACCCGCCCGCCCGCCCGCACCGGACCAGCGGGTTCACACGCGGCCCTCACCTGTGTGCATCGAGACCTCGCGATTCCATGCATGAAGTTCATGAACAGACCGGACGAAACGACCGATGAGAAAACAAACGAACGGATGATCGAGTATTGCCCCCTGTCCAGCGGCCAGCCCGTATGATTCTCATGAGACTCTAGGCATGCTGCATGCAGCATCGCGGCGGTACACCACGAGTCCACGACACGGCATGGCATAAAGTCTCATCGTCAGTGGCCGGCGGCCGGCAGCCGCCCGCGTATATCCGTTCTGCATCCCGTCGTGCGTGATATGCATGGCCCAGGGGCTCTTCTAGGTATAGCCTGGAGAATTCTCTCCGGTGTGTTTCTGTGGGAGCCTGGGAGACTGGAGTGACGAGTCTGGGACTCGGGAAGGGCACTGCTGGAAAGTACGGTGAGCATCGTTACTCGTACATGAACAAGGTGCAAGGGAGAATCACAAACACATGCGGGTGGGGACAGATGCATACAATGACATGTGCCCGGGATAGGTAAATATTAATCGCCTGGGATGGCTCGATGCTGTGCTTCTCGAAAGGTGCTACTGTTTAAGATTGTTCTTTATGGTTAAAACTTTTATCCCGATTTATTGACTTGGTGATATGAGTCCATGGACCATAGACCGACAGGGTCCCAGGGACAGGGGTGGGCCAATCCCCGCGCGGGGTTCGGACTTTTTTCCCTCTTCTTGAAGTTCCCTATGCCATGTATGATGTGGTGCATGCTTTTCTCGATGAGATTGTCCGATCTACTGTCTACAGAAGGTGTCGTTTTGCGATCGAATTCCTCTGTATAAGCAAGTATTTGCATTTATGATTCCTTCACTGCATCTTTACTTGCCTCTCGCCTCCTGCCTCGAGAGACGAGTTTGCCAATACGAATAGGCCTGCTGCACAAAAGCGAAGCGGTTTGTGGCACTGGAACCGACTTTTGAAGAAGATAAAAAGAGAGTCGATAAGAGGGTAGGCGCAGTAGCTTGCACAAGACTATACTTAGCATTTACGTTCCACCATCTCAAGCTCCGAACTTCAATCCTGGATCCTGGACTCGGGAATATGTATTTGCTGTTACACCCCATGATCCATCGACTCATCGAGTGTTCAACGTGAAACGTTCGCCTACGCACCCGCCCTTCAAATACAAAAAAAACACAACACCTCTATTTGGAAAAAAACGCCGCAAATTCTAGCTCATCGATCGCAAACAATATGTTCATACGGGAAACACAGTCGCCGTCGTTGACCGTCACCGTCCTCCGACCGGCCGAGACTCGAACGGATGAAGACAGACAGCCCCGCATCGAAGCACGCACAAACAGGGGTCCAATTCGCACGTTAAAAAAGCGGAGATTCACGACAAGCCGGGTTACCCAACTTTCCAGAACGTGCAGAAGAGAAAAAAAGCAACCACCCCCGCTAAAAGGAAAAAGACCGATGAGTTATCATCACCATCTCTGTGTACAAGTCGCAACAACCTTTCTGCTCTCCTGCGCCTGCGGTTCACGATCCACCCATCCGTCCGGTGTAGGCGTCTTCCAGTGACCCCCCCTTATGCCGTTCACGAGGCTCTTCAGGCGCCCAGCCGGGCCGCCAAGCCGGAACCAGGATGAGGAGGCCACCACCACCACCACCACCACCGAGCAAGGACATATTCATGCGACGCCAGGCCCAGATCCCATCCCCGAAGCCCAACCAGACACCATAACAAGAACCGTATCAGGACCACCTCTCGCCTCAGAAGATGACGCCGACGGCGATCTCGTCACCGCACACGAAGGCCACCATCTCAAGCGCGGCCTCGCAGAGCGCCATCTCTCCATGCTCGGCATCGCAGGCGCCATCGGTACAGGACTCTTCCTTGGTCTCGGATCCGCCGTCGCGAGAGCAGGTCCCGCCGGCGCACTCCTCGGGTACGCAACCATCGGCCTGGTCGTGTGTGCGGTGCAATTCGCCCTCGGGGAGGTCGCCGCGCTGCTGCCCGTGACTGGAGCCTTTGTGCGGCATGCGGAATTCCTCGTCGATCCGGCGTGGGGGTTCGCGATTGGCTGGAACCTCGTCTATGGGAATATCTTGTCGATTCCGTCCGAAATTACCGCCATATGCGTGCTGTTCCAGATGTGGACGACGATTAACCCGGCGGTGTGGATCGTTGTGTTTATCCTGCTGACGTTTCTGGTTGGCATGTCTCTTGTGCAGCTCTTTGGAGAGGTTGAGTTCGTGTTCGCGGTGCTCAAGATCTTGCTTGTCGTGTTTCTGATTATCCTGGGGCTGGTGATTGATCTGGGAGGCGTGCCGGGCACGCCGGCCGTGTATTTCCGGTATTGGCGCGATCCGGGTCCGTTTGTTGAGTATCTTGCGGACGGGTCCTGGGGCCGTTTTCTGGGCTACTGGAGTGTTATGACGGGGGCGGTGTTTTCTTTTGCTGGGATTGAGTCGATTGCGATGGCTGGTGCTGAGACGAAGAACCCGCGGAGGGCTATTCCCAAGGCGTGCAAGAATGTGTTTATTCGCATCATCTTGTTCTATATGCTGGCGATTCTTATCGTCGGTATGCTGGTTCGCAGTGATGATCCGCGGCTGCAGGGCGATGGCTCGACGACGGCGCAGAGTCCGTTTGTTATTGCTGCGTCTGCTGCAGGATTGCCGGCCGTGCCATCGGTCGTGAACGCCATTGTTATTACTTCGGCATGGTCGTCCTCTAATCAGAGCTTGCTGGCTGGCACGCGTGTTCTTTATGGTCTGGCGGTCAAGAAGCAGGCGCCGTCTATTTTCCTGCGTACTACCTCTTGGGGCGTGCCGTACATGTGCGTCTTTGTCTTCATGGCGGGGAGCTTCCTCAGCTTCATGAGCTTGTCCAACAATGCCATTACCGTCTTCTACTGGCTGGTCAATCTGACGTCGGCTGGCGTGTTGGTCTCGTGGATTGCTGTCCTCGTGAACCACATTCGTCTGCGTCTGGCCATGAAGCAGCAGGCTATTCCACTCACGCGGCTCCCGTGGTGGAATTCATGGACTCGTAAGTGGCCTTTCGTTCATCATCGCTTTTTTTCTTTTGGTGTCCAGATTGTTTTTTCTAACATATCCACTCCAATAGTGTACTCTTCATACTTTGCCCTCTTCATGTGCATCATCATCCTCCTGACAAGCGGCTTCACCGTCTTTACAAAGGGGAACTGGAGTTCTAGCACTTTTGTTTCAGCATATCTGTGAGTTGCTCCTTATTTGGCACACAAAGTTTCCCTCTGGGAAGAACTGCGACAAACAGCACTAACAGACACAAAGCGACATTCCCCTCGTCATCACCGCATACTTCATCTGGAAGTATGTCAAAAAGACAAAGATTGTTGCTTTGGCAGACATTCCCCTGCATCGGGCGTTCGAGCGCGCCGAGCAAAAGTACGAGTCTCTCGAGTCATAGGGGGTGTCTCGTCGCTGTGTATAGTATATCACGATTTCTCTCTTTTCTTTTATAATCCAGCATTTTCATGGCGAGCATCATTTCAACAGCATTTATGACGACTAGAATTTCAACATTACGTACCTGGCATAGAGATGAGATGACTCTTTTTTGCATTGTAACTAATAGAGTCCCCGGCATATGTGGTTGGATTATGGATAACTGGTCGGGGACGATGTATTTAGCGATAATTATTAATGAATCACGTGTTTGACTTCGAGAGCTGTAGACTTGGATACAGCGAGCGTTCTTGAATCTTGACTGAGAGGAGTGCCTGTCAGATGTCTTGATGTCGTGCCATCTGTGTTCATGGCTCACTGCTACCAATTCGACGCCGATCAGGCAGATCCTACAAGTACAATGAAAGAACATCACCTTGTCCGATATGGAATCAAAAGCGAATAAGCCGAGGACACACCAAGTTTCACTCCTAACTAAGAGGCCTGATGTTTTGTATCGATGGGACGGTGGGTGAGTGTATCGGGACAGGTCGCCTCTGAGAAGTAGGTAGGCAGCAGTCGTCTGTCCACAGACTGTTTCGAAAAGATGCGCTATTCCCGATAATCCGGGGTTCGACGCGAAGCAAACGTGCATTAGAATGGGTATGTATACAGTATGTATCAGGGACGCAACCCGCTGATGTTAGGCAAAGTAGCAATCGATACTTAGAGACAAAGACAAAGCCAAGCTATGTCGTGTGCAATGAACTTCATGATCAAACGAAGTGCCTGAAGAAGTTTGGAAAGTTTGGAGAGGTCAGAATCAGGGATGCAGTCATTGAGTATGAAATGTCTTGGGCCAAAACGAATCGGATGGCGGATGGAATGTCATATGAACAAGCTTTTATCCATGCAAAATCATGGCACAGAGTTCCTATAGGCAGAGCGACCGGCTGAACGTGGAAGAAGACGGAGTAATCAATACTAAAGGTGCATGCTAGGAGGTGAGAACGTACACTGTTTCATCTTGTCGTTGATCGCGAAAGTCATCCATCCCCCGAGAGCTACGCGAAACCACCCTACCCTGTCCCCAAGACCAAAAGAGCGAGCGGCAAGCACCTGTACACACTGAGTTAAAAACTTAAAAATGATTGCATTTTGGGTTCTAGGGCTCACACCTTCATAAATATAAAGCGGTTCACCTATCTCAAGTTCTCAACACGAACGTCGGCGCTGCACCAGTGCTGACGAGCAACGGCCAGCTGACAGCATCTCGAGGTTGAGAGTCGGAAAAGAAGCAATAAACCTCTTAACTATGCACCTTAGGACTAGGTACCCAGACCGCTTCAACGACAATCAAGGGTTTGGGTACTCATCTCGGGCATGGTCAAGAGAACAAAAAATAGACTACAACTTGACTCCCGGCATTATGCCATCGAGTCTGTTGGGAAGATGCGAAGAAACGGTTCGGAATCTGATTTACACAAGATATGATGATACAGTGCCCAAAAGAAGCGAAATTGACCCTGAGACTTGTTTGAGTGGGTAAGAGTTTGTTAAAAGTGGAACCAAAAATTTGACGATCCGGAGAGCCGCCTGAGAAAAAATATAGCTCGACGGAGACAAGATTCGAACTTGCGCGGGCGAACCCAAATGATTTCTAATCAGTCTCCTTAACCACTCGGACACTCCGCCTTACTGAGCTGTCAGAACTGCCAATAACACAGGCTATGAATGTACACTACACTATTCATGCTGGTCGTCGATCTATTCCGGGCCGAGCTTCTGAACTTGCAACGACCTCACACAACGCGGCAAGAATGTCACAATGTCGCGTGAGTTAGACTGACCTCTTCCATCACTTTAACGAATAATGCCCTCATTCTTCATGACCTACCTCAGACCTGTGATGAGGATTGCAAAGCCTGCGTTGCAAAGCAATGCAGCTATCGTGTGCGGTCGTAATCGGTGTATGACAGCTGCAGCTCCTGCAGCTCTTTCACGGCTTCCACAAGGGGAAACCGCAAAGCCACAGCCCCCACTGTCGCGAGTAGGCTGCATTGTTATTGGTGCCCTATACCCGTTAGGCGGGTCGCGCCTGCTGTGTCAGCACCCCTTGGGCGCATCATCCCACAGAGATTATGTCGGGTTGGCACGAAACATTGGATTCCGAGATATCGCGTCCGTAAAGCATCACGAGTCGTGTTTTCGAACTATCGACCACCCTACTTCTTCTCCACGCATCTTCCTGAAGCTTTTCAGTTTAATTCCACAAAGCATAGTCTGTCGCCTCGCGTCTCCTCTGAAAACCCGTCTGACCCTGCGTCAGGTCGAGTGTGAAGATGCCGGAGATCGTATGTTTATAACCCTTTTTAGTTGGCAAGCACTGTTCCGAGGCTAATGTGTGGCATCTTCATGATTTTATAGGTCCATCTCCAAGTCGGCCAATGTGTAAGTTCCCGTCTCCGGGTTTAACGACTTCTTGGGGAGCTTCTCAGGGAGCTTGCGGGGCTGCCTGCCTATCTCAGTTCTGACTCTCTGTGCTTTAGGGCAACCAAGTCGGTAGCGCATTCTGGCAAAATATCCTGGGCGAGCATGGTCTTGACAACAGTGGCGAGTAAGTTTCACGTCTCTCTCCCCGGCCATCTCTTTGCATCTTCTGACAGTGATCAAACCGCGCTAGATACCACGGCGATAATCGAGAGCAGCTTGACCGAATCAATGTCTACTTCAACGAGGTGAGGGACATTACCTGCGACCGTACCTATATACTGGCCACCTAACAAGCTCTCCATCGTTAGGCCTCGAACAAAAAATATGTCCCTCGTGCAGTGCTCGTCGATTTGGAACCTGGAACCATGGACGCCGTGCGGGCTGGTCCGTTAGGACGACTCTTCCGTCCTGACAACTTCGTGTTTGGCCAGTCATCGGCGGCCAACAACTGGGCCAAGGGTCACTACACGGAAGGTGCAGAGCTGGTAGAAGAAGTCATCGATGTTGTTCGTCGTGAAGCTGAAAGCTGCGACATCTTGCAAGGCTTTCAGATCACCCATTCGCTCGGTGGAGGTACCGGATCCGGCATGGGTACCTTGCTGCTATCCAAGATTCGAGAAGGTATGGATATACCACACAAGTCGACTCGCTTTTCTAGAGCTCCAATCGGAGAGCCCTTCGAGCTGAAGCCAGGCTAACTCGGCACCATCTTTGCAGAATTCCCGGACCGCATGCTGGCTACCTTTAGTGTGTACCCGTCCGCTCAGGCCTCTGATACTGTTGTAGAGCCTTACAACACCACCTTGTCTATTCACCAACTGGTGGAGAACTCGGACGCGACTTTCTGCATTGACAACCAGGCTCTGTACGACATCTGCCAGCGAACTCTGAAGCTGGCTACTCCATCTACCGGCGACCTGAACCATCTGATCTCGACCGTCATGTCCGGCGTGTCCACGTCTCTTCGTTTCCCTGGCCAGCTCAACTCGGATTTGCGAAAGATCTGCGTCAACTTGGTAAGAAATGAATTTGGCTGCTGCAACGCCTTTGCGTGTTGTGTTCAGACTTAGGTTGCATTACTGACTTCTTCTCTTTTGTCGGGAAACTTTTAGGTACCATTCCCACGTCTCCACTTCTTCATGGTTGGCTTCGCCCCCTTGACCAGCCGTGGAAGCCACTCCTTCCGATCCGTCACTGTTGCCGATCTCACCCAGCAAATGCTGGACCCGCGCAACATGATGGCGCAGTCAGACTTCCGCAACGGTCGCTTCCTCACCTGCTCGGCCATGTTCCGTGGCAAAATCTCTGGAAAGGAAGTCGAGGACCAAATGCGCAAGACTCAAGATAAAAACTCGTCCTACTTTGTTGATTGGATCCCCAACAATGTGCAGACTTCCATGTGCGAGGTGCCCCCCAAGGGGCTGAAGATGTCGTCCACGTTCATTGGCAACTCCACAGCCATCCAGGACATCTTCAAGCGCGTCGGCGATCAATTTGCCGTCATGTTCCGACGCAAGGCGTACTTGCATTGGTACACGGGCGAAGGCATGGACGAGATGGAGTTCACCGAGGCTGAGTCGAACATGAACGATTTGATCTCAGAGTACCAGCAGTATCAGGACGCGACTGTGGACGACGACGATGAAATTGAAGACGAGCAGCGCGGCTACGACGACGGTGTCCCTGCTGATGAGACTCTGGAGTGATTGGGTTGTTGACTGAACCCGATGCCATTGGAGATGTAGTGACTTGGGCATTCAAATCGAGGAGGAAAAGAAACGGGCAGCTAAACTGGGCCAAAGCCCTCTTTTTTTCTTTCCCTTTGTTCTTGGTTTTCATTATATTCTATGCGTAAAAAGTAATGCTCTGCACCGTTTCTTGAAAGCTTTCTCTTCTCTTGCCTGTCAACCCTACTTCTTTCAACACTTTTTCAGGAAATACCACCAAGGGCCAAGCCACTCGACCGTAATCAACTCATAGTTTTATCTACATTGCATTTAATGTTAGAAGAAAATGTTAGGTTCTTGTCATTCATGTACTAGACAAATACAGTATGGTGCAGAGCTTTCCATCAGTGGCCGTTGTAATTGTAGTACAAGAAGACGAATGTCTATTATTTGCCAAAAGTCGATGATCATGTCATTACTAATCCCTTGATAACAAAGCGTAGCCTTTGCCGTTGATCCATTTTTCGGCCTTCGTTTCTCTGAAAGAGAGACAGGAAGAAGGGTAAGGTAAGGCTCTCGCCCAGTTTATGCCCAGTTTATGCCCAGTGATGCTATGTACATCCTTTATCCAACAAAGGGTAACAAGTATGAATAATGAAAGATGGGACTGTAGACCGGATCTCGGAGCTGGATTATCGGATTACTGTTGTAAGGAAAATCGTGATCGTAAGGAAAAACAGACGTTACTATTTTTAGTCTTGGGTGTGGTTGTCGGCTAATTGGATGTTGCGCTCTAGCCTTTGGAAACTGGAAACGGGATATTTTGAAATTTTCAATGATGCGTTTAATGAACTTGACGAAGTCTCGCGTTTGCAATGAAATACGTAGGATGGGATTCGACGTGGTCGTGGGTTTCGTTTTTTTTTTTGCAGGAGTGCTCAGCGCCGTGCTTTTCTCTATTGTTATGTCTTGCATGCCCCCCTTCAGGCTTCTCCGGGTACTTGCGTTTTTGCGCAAGGCATAGATGATATTTTGAACAGCTCAGAAGCTCAGAAGCAGCCTCAACAGCTCAGAAATTAGCCAGGCATCTGTGAACTGAGTGCATCCAGAAAACTAAGTCCATGCTGCTGCTCAGCATCCAGGGGATACTCGCTAGACATGTTGGCCGTTCCAAACATCCAGCTGTTCCAGTCGGGCCATACTCCGCCGTCGACGTAGGAAATGGGAACGGATTCTCCAACTTGCTGTATCTGCTTTTGCGTTTCAAGTGCATGGCGCTCTTGAAATTTCCGGAGCATGCCGTGGAGGCCCCGGCCCAAATAGTGGGCAACATGACGCACGCAGGGGCTGGTTTCTTCCAGCAGCACGACAATGCCCTCGATGATGGCGGCGACGCTCTCGTATCGGATGTTCAGGTTGGCTGATCTCCACTGCGTCTGGGCCTTCATGAGAAACAGGCAGGCGAATGCAATCGTGGTGAGTAGATACAGCGGTACTCCAATCACAGCAGGCCGCATATCGGGATCGCTTAGGATGAGATCTAAGGCCCCAAAGGCGCTTTCAATGGCGAGATTGACGAGTTTGCGGCGCTCGTCGGACATTGTGTATTGCTCCGAGGGCCGTATCCCTCGCAAACAGATGGAGAAGAGCTGTATTCTGGCAAAGTGGTAGTGGAGTATGACACCCTTGGCTGGGTAGTCGGCAATGTGCGGACTGGGTGCTGGGCCAAAAGTTAGCAACTTGAGTTGAGTTTTCGGTTTGGAGAAGACACCCGCCCTCTTTGTTCAACTTTTGCCTTCTTCGTACATACCAAGCCGTGGTTTCCACTGGTCGCGCCATCGCGCCAGGTCGGCGTCAAAGCGGCGCAGCGTTTTGAACTCATCATGGGAAATCATCTTGGACCGATCGGGCCCGAAAGCGTTGATTATCCGATTAAGAATGACGAAGACTGCGACTTGACTTTGGAGGCGGAGATCGGACATGGTGATCCCTGGCAACCGCAGGTAGTCTTCCTGACAGTCAAGGATCGAATCTTGACTGAAGAATGACGGACGCCCATATGCAATGCTAAAGTGTTGATCACATACGTACAAGAAGTACCACAGCCGGGCCTCCTCGACATACTCGGTCCGATCACTCAAAGCCATGGCACAGAATTGGTGCAGATTGAGCTCCGTAGCGATGATGACTGCCAAGCCCAAAAGCCTCCAGCTGAGGTCGGAAAGGTAAAAAGCTCCAATGCATAGGCCCCGGACATCGTCGAGTGCGTGATATCGATCGAACAAGGCTTCGCTGACGAGTTCCAAGAAGATAGGGTAACATGTATCGAAAGCACGGCCACCATCCTGTGCGTGTAGCGCAGTCACTGCGAGAATAGCCGCGGTGAGGAGGGAAGAGGACGCTCTCGTCTCGTCCAAGGTATCATGGACCAATGCGATGCCACCCCAAAGGTAAGCGTTCAAAGTCTCTCGAAACCTCGAAAACAACCGTTCTGCCTCCTCGAGATCAAATTTGCCTTGGCTGATGAAGTCGGCCTTCCGAGTGTGGCTGGAGGACCGGCGCATTCGTGTACAGGGATCACTGCGCAACTTGGTCAGCTCAAAGAGACTAGCCATTGGTGCATTGACCATAGCCTGTTCATCCCCTTCTTGCTGTCCAGCGTCTACGAAAGCTTTTCCCACCACGATATCGTCAGGGAGGGTTCGCGGCATGGCCTGCGCCTGCGCCTGCGCCGACAGAACCGGATGGCCTCCTCTGCTGTGTGCGAATGCATCATTGCCTTCCAAGTCAGACAGCTGCGTGGGCAATGGACGAGGCAGCTTCAGCGTCTGCTGTACATCGGACAATGCGGCTCGAAGGCTTTGTATCTGCTTCTCGATGTTCGATTTCCACTCGTTTTCGCCATCTAGGAGAGTCTGTAGACTCTTGTTGACAATGCACCGGATACCCAGCCGGATGCAGCGTGCGCATTGTTCATCGCCGGGCTCAAGGCCACACTTGATCTTGCGATGCTGGCAAGCTTGGCCTGAATTTACATCAAAGTTGACGTTAGCACGAGCGAGCCGTGCGAGCTAACACAGAATCGTGACACGGCGAGTTGGACCCGACCCTCCCCCGGAAGGGAACATGTGGTGAGCAAAGCAGCAAAAACCATGGCTCGGGTAAAACGGAACTTGGAACAAAGGCGCGCAAAACGTCGACCACCTACAAGCACGAATCTTCCTCGAGATCTTGGGTTGAGGGTCGCCAAAGACGCTGGGCGGGGTGACCTGCGATGAATCAAGTCTCGCTCGCTTCATGATACATTGGCTCAAGGTTCTGTGAGATGGAACGAAGTCCGCGCTCAAGGATGGGTCTGCTGGAGTGGATGATCTTGGAATAAGGAAAGAGATATTGGGTTGGGGCCGGGACGAAGACCGACGATTGGGGGAAATGGACGAGGATGTAGTCGCGCGATGGACTCACTGTCGATTACCCCGCGCAAGGCCTTGCTGAGGTGGAGCCATGGCTGAGCCTCCACCAATCACCGTGACGAGAGCACCGCTGCGGGTTTCTCCCCGCGATGCTGGACAAGGGAATGAGCAACCGCGTCCGGGCGTCCCAAACCATTTCCACAAAGAATTGTTACAAAAACTGCGGCTTGGAGCCTACACTTGTCCGCTGCTCTGAGCAGAGAAATATTTACATGGCTGGTCCAGCCTGGAGTCTCCCAGAGAGAGGAGTCACGCGAGGAACTGACATTGACAATGAGTAAACTTCACTACAGTCTACCGATGGCCTAATCTTCATCCACGCCATGCCAGTGGGTTTGAAGTATCCTCCTTTTCTCTGTCGCAAGATCCTTTACCCAGGGGGAACATAGCCGTCTCCCGAAGCGAACGCGGAACTATATGCAGCTGTTACCACTACTGCAACTGGAACCACTACGGAACAATTCTATCGCGATCGAGTGCCATTCTAGGGCCATGAACGGCGCGAGTTCTCTCGTCAACATCACACGCGGTGGCAGGCTAGTCCAGCTGGTGTGAGTCGAAAACTTCGATCAAGAGCATTATGGTGTGATATCCTCACGATTGGGCCAAAAGTGGGAATTGTTCCAACTGGTGCACGCCCGTGATGGACATGTCATTCTCAGCCAAGAGTGCATCAATTTGTCGGACGTGGCCTCAAAGATTAAGTGCGAGGCAAGCGCATAGTCCAGAGCAAACAGTTGGTGCGTCTTTGCGCATGCGACAAGGAGACTACGTACCTAGCCATCATCACAGCGTTCCTTCGAAGGTTCCTTGCGGCGTTGGAGGCAGGGATGCCTCGGCGGAACTTATTGAAGCATGCATAGGCATTTTGATGTCAACGGAGCCGGGTTTCCGTGCGTGTTTCATCACTTACTCGTGGGTGAAACCTTTTGAAAAGGACACCCACTATATCTAGTGGGTGCGACTTCCCGATAACAGGGCCCCAATTCGAGAACGGAAAACTAGGTGCGAAAAATCCAGCTCTCACCAATTTTCGCCGTCCAACATCTCCACGTCTACGACAATTGATCACATAACTTTTGGAGGCTGAATTAAGTATCTATTGATACTATTTAAAAAGAGCTCCCACTATATCTAGAAGGTGTGACTTTCCGAGAACAGGGCCCTTTCTCGAACACGGGAATACTTCAGTTTTGGTGGGGAACCCTCCTACTTGTTGGTCACGAAAGAACGGGCTGGGTCGTCAATTGCGCTTTGCATCCAAATCATACCGAATTATAGAAACGTCAACGCACGACTTGTAATTCATGGAAATGAGTATCATTTGGTAGTCTAAGTTGATGCTAAATCCATCCTCCAATAATTATCCGATCAATTGTCGCAGACGTGGAGATGTTGGACGGCGAAAATTGGTGAGAGCTGGATTTTTCGCACCTAGTTTTCCGTTCTCGAATTGGGGCCCTGTTATCGGGAAGTCGCACCCACTAGATATAGTGGGTGTCCTTTTCAAAAGGTTTCACCCACGAGTATCTTCCTTCTCTCTTGTATCGCGGTTCATTTCTTGTGCACAACCATTTCCAATTCTTGTTTTTGGAATCGCGGAACGCCACAAGACTAGGGGCCGGGGCCGAGCCGCATGGAGCGAGGGTTCAGCTTTTAGTCAGATTCTTGTTAAGCATATTGGGGGCACAATGGAACTTTCTTTTTGACTAAAGATACCTAGGTACCTAAGTTTCCCAAGTTGTGGGAAACTGGGAATAATATGTACGGTTTCCTCCGTATTCCTCAATAATTCTTCTTATATCCAGGTTACACCGCTGAATTACAGCCTTCTCATCTCGTTCGACCAGCTCTGGACCGGAGGCAGTGAGGCATAAATTACATGCCTCATCTGGGGCGCTGCTCCGTTCGTCACGTCGAAGTCGGAAGATCAAGTGGGGCACATCTCCGGCAGCGGGCCAAGCACGGGGCCAAGCACGGGGCCAAGAGCACACATGGCACAAAAGTTTAAACACCCGACGCTGGCATCTGACGATGTTGTAACTTCGAATCTGGGCGTGCAGGAGCCTCGAAGGTAGCTTTGGTGTCACGAGAGCTTAATCCCGTCGACAGTGGCCAATCTTTCACACTCAGCGGTTCTTCTGTCATCGGCCTCGTCCCGCTCACTTCATCCGTCTCGTTTTCAGCCATGTGCAATCACTACAACCACTCGCGTCTCGGCGTGGCGCCCTCAGGATGATAGGATGGCCAGGATGGCAGGTGCATAGTTCGTTCAGCCGGCTGGTTACCTGCTTGCCTTCCTCCCTACGGACCAGCTGGCACCTCCGGGCCAAAACAGCGATGACCAGATATCTCCCATTGACGGTCTCAAGACTCGCTTCAGGTCACGCGCTCCACACTCCTACTCGATGGTCGCGACTCTGAGTGACACGTGGAGTTAACGAAAACTTTTATTGTCACTTGAAAATTGCCAGTACTTTAGCACCACGCTAACTATGCAGCAGAACAGGTATACCGTATGTACCTCTCTCTCATCACGCTGCGACGCAATTGGCTGTAATGCCTTATTAGTGACCTGAAGCGAGTCTTAAGACCTTCAATAGGACACGTATGATGCATGCCCAAGACGGTGAAGAGAGTGGTGGCGTTGTGTCTAAGAAGTATAAATGGAATCTCTATTTAAAGGCGTGGCCGCCTCAAATAACTGTCTGTGTCGTCGGGAAGGACGCTCATCAGGAGCAGGCTGTCTTGACTTTACTTCACGATGCGGCAGCGTCGATCAACCATAGTGGCCATGCTTGTGAGCTTGATCTCAACGCTGATCTTTGCTCAGCTTGCATCAACAGCATCCATACCAAAAGTTTTTGAGAACCGCTCCCGTGGTGCCGGTGCGAACAATGTGTGCCAAAAGCAAGATCGCACATACAGCAACCAGGTACCTGGAGAAGGGAGCTACATGCCGTGGTCGTTGATCCCTCTGCAGAAAGTCGGCTTCTCTGCCAAGCAATACATCACGATTGTCAATCTAACGCCCCACCGCTTCATTCTTGATCGAAGCCGCACGCATTCGTATCAAATGGATATATTTGACTGGGACGATATCCCACAAGGACGAGCTCGTCAGAACACTGCCAAGTACACGAAGAAGCCGGGCAAGAATCACAAGGACGATGGCGGCGAGGCCTACTACATGATTGAAGGCACCAACAAGCGATTCGAGGTCAGAGCACGTACCCACATCCCTGACGACTATCCGCGTCGCACCATTTTCGACCTCACCGGCATGGGCCTGGGCCAGCGTGAGTATCTGGATCCCGGCAAGGAGACCGCGGTCACGCTGGTCATCACAGGAAGCGATTCGTACGGCTTCATTGCCTCACTTCGCCATGGCCCTGGCAACTGGATGAAGGCCCTGTACCCCGTCATCAAGGACCGGCAGATCCAGCATGTCCTCGTGCCCGCCTCACACGATGCCGGCATCAGCAGAATCAGCCAAAAGATCCACTCCATCGGCACCAAGGCCAACACGCAGACCCAAGGCCTGACCATATACGACCAGCTCCGTGTCGGCGCCCGCCTCTTTGACCTCCGCGTCGGCAGCGTACACAAGCAGACCGACAAGAACAACTACAGCTTCTGGACCATGCACCTGAGCGACGAAAAAGCCGAGGTTGTCGTCGGAAACACGGGCGAGTCGCTCGACGAGGTCATCAACGAAGTCAACCGGTTCACGGCAGAAAACCCAGGCGAAGTCATCTTCTTCCGCGTCCGATACCTAATTGGCGTGCGCGAATATCCCGCCCACGGACCCATCTACTGGAACGCAGACATTGTCGACGCCTTCTTCAGCAAGTTGCAAGGCGTCAACAACCGGTGCGGAAACCTCGACCCCGCTATCCAGTTCAACAAGCAAACGGCATCGTACTTCATGGACCGCAACGGCGGCAACGGCTGCGTGTTATTCCTCCTCGATGGCAGCAATCTCCCGCGCGACGTGCGACGGGAGTCAGTCGCGGATGGAATCTACCAGGACTCCTGGATGAATGTTTGGGATAATTGGTCGGATTTGCCCGACACGCGCAAAATGGCCGAGGATCAAGCCGCGGACTGGAAGACGGTCGGTCGGAGTGGTAGTTTCTCTAACGATCGGTACCTGATCAGCCAGTGGATCGTCAGCGCTGACGTGGTGACCACGACGGCACTGTCCATTGAGAAGATTGGGATCCTGCCTACCAATCCGGCTTTGTACTGGATGGGCGTCAACAATATGAGCCCGGAGAGCTGGCCGTCGGCTGTGCTGCTCAACTATCTCGGCGTGGTGGTCAAGGGGCAGTGGGGTTGGGACCAGCTCAGTGCCGAGATGTACACGTTTGCTGTGGGCATGAATCTGTACATGATTAGCGAGAACTGCGATATCAACACGCGGCGGTCTCCGCTGCTTTCTCTGGCGAGTGGGCACTCCGGCATGCTCACGAGTATGGTCGCGAGCTCGACCACGAGCAGTCCGCTGGTGTCGACTTGGAATGGCATCATCTATGCGAATGGCACTGTGGACGATGATCCGCCGTTGGGGGTGCATCCTGGTAGGGTCAATGTTCTGAGGCACGGGGTCAGATTTCTCAATGGGACGGTTGTACAGGGGGAAATTGCGCATTTTGGGGTCTAGTTGCCAAGAGGTAAGTTGGTGATGGACAATGGGGGTGGATTCGTTTTAAGTGAGGCTGATGTACATGTATACGTGTGAACATGTACAGATTCACTCATATACCGACACGTGCCGTGGCGCGAATAGGTCATCATTTTACTATGCGAGCGGAAGCGGGTGCAGTACATTTGCAGTACACACAATTTATTTCATAGATGCAGCAAAAACACTTGACTAATTGAACACTTGACGAGGGCCTCCACGCCTCAAACAACACGGCCACTGCTCCTTGCTCTCAGCAACACAACAGATCAGTGCCATGAGGAGACACTCACGAACTTGTGTTGGTTGATGCTGGAACCGAAATCGAGGGCTTTGGGGCACCAGCTCGGGTCCCCCCGTTTCCTTTGGCTCTTGAACTTTAGTACACACATGTGCGTGATTGATCGACTTGGGCACTTGGTTGACACCCTAGCTTGTACACGCCCTCTCAGAACTCTGTATCATTTTGTAAACGAGCTGAAGTCGGTCAACGTTATGCCTCGCTTCTGCTTGACAGTTTGCTCATAATCTGCTCAAAATTCTCAATTTCCTCATCTCGATTTACTCCTCCCAAGTTCAAGTTGGCTGACTCGGTACATAAATACCCTGCTTCATCTGCTACACATGGCATCTCAATCCAATTTGCTCAATTTGCTCAATCTGCTCAAAGTGCCTAACCTGCTCGGCGTGCATACCCAGCGTGCTAACCTGCTAACATGCTAATTTTCTCAACCTACTCCCAGAAACAAAACCCAAAAAAGGAAAAACCCGCTCATGCTCCCATACTCCCATACTCCCATCTTCTCAAGACTCTTAAACCTCCATTTCTAACCGTACTCATCCACTGCCGCCCGATATACGGCCTTCCAGCTCATCCGCAATTCAAGCACAGGCCAGGCCCTACCCGCCCTTACTCTTCCCCTCTCTCCTCGAAAACCCCACAAGCCACTTCCTCCTCGTCCCCACCCCCGCTCCCGCTCCCGCTCCCGCCCCCGATCCCGACGACGGACTCTCCTCCGCAACAGCAGCCGCCTCCCTTTGCGCAAGCGCCACTGCCGCCGCCGTCGCCGCCACACTCGGCCCCGACGTCCCCGACGTGACCGACGTCTTGCTCCTCTTGTGCACATCCTCCCCCCATAGCCTCTCTGCTTCGCCCTCCGCGCCTACAGTATTCCGTCGCGCTTGTCGCGGATTCAGCGAAATAGGCGGGGGTGTTGCTCCGGATCGGTCGTCCTCCGTGGAGGGGCTTTGACTAGCTCTTGATGGGACGCCCATGGCGGCATGGTGTTGGAGATGATGATTCTTGATCGTGGCGGGGCTGTCAGGTTCGGGCGTGTTCTCTTTAGTAGGCGCAGCGGGCGAGGCACCACCCACGGAGCGTCTGAATAGCCTGTTCAGGCCGGCCCTAGCGCCATGTTGCTGGGAAGGCACGGGAGCATGGCTCCTCTGCTTGTGATCACTGCTTGGCTGGGACTGGGATGACGGTCTAGAGGCCACAGGGGGGGTAACTCGTTGATCACGCGGGACAGGTGTCGTCGAGTCCTCTCTCCGGCCAACATCCGCGCTATTCTTTCGGCTGCGATGACTGCGGTGCTTCGTCGACGATGACCCTCTCTCGCTGATGCTTGCACAATCCGAGGCCTGCGATGCAGAGGGCTGTGATGCTGTCTCTGAGGATCCCGTTCCGGCAAGTAAACTGGATCGGCGGTTCGGAGGCGGTGGAGCGGTATTCGCGAATAGACCTTGGCGAAGGGAGAATAGGTCTCGCATGCAGTCCAGTGTAGGCGGGGGAGTATGAGTGCCGTCCTCGGAAACACTTTCAAGACCGTTGATCATGGAGCCCGTGGCGCGCCTTGCCCGTGATCCTGTGGAATGGAGACTATATGCGTCTTGCGAGCCTCGCTCTCGCTCCACGGTCCTAGGTGAGAGCGCACCTTCGCGCATCCATATATCGAGGCTAGAGTGGAGAGATTGCGTGTCCGAGTCGTTCTCTTTATCACTATCCCAACCATCTTGGCCATTTTTATGGGAGGGGCTTGTGGCAGTAGTTGTCGTTATAGTAGAGTGAGCTGCCGATCGTGGCCGACTGGCCGAGGCATCACCACCCTTGTCGGATAGGGAATCCATATTTGGCCTGCTAGGCGATGCCCAGCTCTCCCTTTCTGCCTCCGCCTGTGCCCCCTTGCGCAGCGCCGACGCCCACTCTCGCAAGAGACTGTCGTCAGATCCCTGCAGCCGACGCAAAGTCGAACTCGACATCGTGTCCGGCGTCGGAGGCAATCTATGGTCGTGAAGTCGAGCGCTACCAGACCCATCTGTCAACACCTTTCGCAAGCTGTTACGCTTGTTCTGTCTAGTGCCTCCTTGGTCAGGCTGTCCATCTTGAGAGGCGGACTGGACGATGGTATTGTCTTGGGTACCGTGCGCCCGACGGTGTCCGGAGTCCCTTCTGCTCGAGTAGGACCCGGTGGCGGATCGTTCGAGCCGCTGTAAGGGTGATCCTCCAATAACGTCCGTGATTGACTGAAAATGACCCGCTGAGCTCGTCCGGGATCCTGCAGTCCTACTGGAAGATATCGAACGAGCCGTTCCGCACCGCCCCGAACACCTCTCAACCTTCTCGGCGCCGGGGTTGCTGAAGAAAGGGGCCTCTGTACCATTCGGAACCAAGGTCTCATCCATATTTGTGTCGTCGTGGCTCATGCCAATACGCTCCTTTCGTCCATAGACGCTCACGAATGAACTCTCGCTCAGCACGCTCGGCGTAGGGCTCCCCAGAGCCCGCATGTTCTCCGTCCCAGGAGAGCTGTCTGCCACGCGTGACAGACTCAGAACACTGCCCTTGCCATTCAAGTAGACATTTCGAAGGTTTTCGGTTGTCTCGCTATATTCAGACACGAAACTGGGCATCCGATTGACGGATTTAGCAGTCCTCTCCTTCTTCCTGGTAGAGTCTGAGCCCGCTCGACTACGGGGCACTGGCGTCAGATAGCCGTTGTTGTAATCATGAGTGCAGAGAAATTTCTCGTTTCCCATCTGTTGCACCATGCTTCTCTCACGGAGCAGTCGATCAACTTTTGTTTCCAAGCTTATAATCATCGCAACGGCTTCTTCTACCGCCTTGTCACGTTTTTCCAGCTCAATTAGGAGCCGATCGTTGACGTCTTCCATGCGGGCTTTGTCGTGTTCCAGAGAATCGAGGCGAGCCTCAAGCGTGTTCTGTCTTTCGCGTCGGTGGTAAAGTTCGAGCTTCAGGTCAAAGTTTTGTTTGTGCAGGGTCGATATCACCTGCTCCATTTCCTTGACGCCGTGGCCCTTTTTCCCGACGTTTTCGTAGCCAGCGCTCGACGCGGGTCGGTTGCCCACCGACGGAGAAGCTTTGAGAGGGGAGCCTAGGGCTCGTCCCAATTCAGCTGGCGCGTTTATATCTGGGCTGGGCCTCGACAACGAGGATTGCAGCTGGGCTTGTTTTTCCAGCTCGACTTTGCGCTCCCTTTCGAGTTTTTCTTGTAGAAACGTCGAAACCGAAGACGACTCGATGCTATCCCGCCTGGGGGGTGACGATGTGGGCCGTGACATAGTCCGAGGATAGTCTGTAGAAGACTGGCCGTGAGAATGCCGGTGTGTTGAGCAAGAATGAGAATGGGACAGCTGAGGAGGAGTGGCGATTGGCGACGACGGGCTGCTGGGAGTGACCGAGGCCCTCCGAGAAGCACTCGTATGAATCGAAGATCGCGACGGCGCACGCGGATATTGCTGACGCGGACGAGTTTGCGACTGAGTCCCAGACATTGTAGGCGACCGGGTCAAGTTGTGTTTCGGGGGGGAAATGTTGAGTCTAGCAGAGTATCCACGATCTTCCAGGGGTTCTAGACCAAGACGACGGCTGTTGTAAGATGGAAAGACACGTTACACAGTCCAATGTGAAAGTGAAGGTGAGCGCGAGATCCCACGGCGACCAGCGAGGACGTGCTTGTTGGTCCAACCAGCACTGAGCAGGGCCGCGTTAATGGCGCATAATAGTATGTATGGACAAAGGGCGCAAGCCTCAATGTGTCGACTCTCGAGCCAAGCTATACCAAAGTGGGCGTATGCAGTCGTCGTAGGGATGTCGTCTGCAAGAAATTCGGCTTGCTCTGGAAAGAGGGAAACAAGATGTCGTTACAATGCGTCGTGGTGGGAGGTGCTTAGCAGGATAGGATCGACGAGCCGCTGAAGTGTCAATGAGAAACCGGTATTCAAGCAGAAATGCAGAAATGCAGGGCTGACGATGACCAGATGTCGGAGTATGAGATGATCCAACACGAAAATGCAACGCGATGAATTCGTTGGCAAGAGACCGTTCGTATGCCGCTAGGTCGGGGGTTTGTTTGTTTGGTTGTCGCGCATGTGGAATGAGACGAGGCGGTCGAAAGAGGACTGGAACGCAAAAGGGCCGATAAAACGCAGATGCAACCGAGACAGAGGGAGGCAGTCTCAACTCAGATCAGATGTCGTGGAAATAAAGCAGCACAGGGCTGCGAGAACAGGACAAAAGTCTCCAGCTTTTGACACGCTATCAACAACAGATATGTGTGCGATCGATACTCCGTGCTAGATGGCGATCTGGTGCGAATGTTACGGTCAGGCAGCATTGGATGGATCATGGATGGACAGGGGTCAGGAATCAGGATGAAACAAAACAGAGTGTGGAGCGGTCGTCCCGGACCAATGTGGAGGTCTGGACAAAGGAGGCATCAGCCACGCGATGCGACGCGCGAGCATTCGGAGTACATAGGCATTTAGTACATATTTACATAGGTACATACCTATTGCCATGCCGCATGCGGCTCAGAGTCCCATTGTGGACGAGAAGCTCGATGGCACTATGTATTCTGCTGTACATTGGTACGTCGGACCACGAGGCGGCGACGAATTTTGATGTCATGGATGGTGCTTACGAATGCTGTTTCTTTTGCTTTTAGACAGACACTTGGTACACGACCGCCTCATAGTCTTTTAGATAGAGTCACTGATCACGTTGGTCAAGTTTGGCGACTTCAGTGGCAGCAAACAGATGCACGTGACACGTCACGAAATCGCCCGTCCACATGCCAATCCTTTTGAAGTTTATTACATGCATACCTACTGAAGTCTGACACTGTACCTAGGTTGTTGCGTTGCGTTACGGTCCACGGAGTATGTACATTGAAGAACCTTCTACGGAGTATATCTACACTGGCATTGAGTGGGATGCCCAGCGCCCAAGAACCGGCGTCTTCAACTGCCTGTCATCCATTGTTCACGCTGTAGTGAAGTGCAGTGGAAGTAACAGAGTAGGGTTATTTTAGCGCGAGAAACGCCCGAAATCTCGATGTCACCATACAGCCTGCCGGCAGGCAACGGCAGCAACGCACCATTTGTACAATGGCAAGCGAAATCTCGCCCCGGGCAAGATGCTTCGCGCGAGGAAATGATTCGTTCCTTTGGGCACTAATTATTTTGTACATAAAGTGGAGCCATGTTCGAGGCCAGTTCAAGGAACTTAGACAAGAGATGATCAGAATCCATAGAATGACAGTATCATCAACATTCACTCAAATAACCTTCTTCCATCAGATTGCATAGTAAATCTAACAGCACGATGGACACACACCTACCTAGGTAGGTAGTTTCTGCTGAAGAAAGACGGGATCGGGAATCGGGATGACACGAAGTGGGTGCAACCTGATGTACTGCAGAGCAACTGCATGTCCAACCCCGCACTTGTTGCTGTTCCGGTCCTCCGGTTCTGTTGCACAAGAAAATCAGTACGTGGCGTTGAAGATCTCTTGAAGATGAAGTATGATCGGGGGACAAACACGACATGCTCTGACGCACCCATTGTGCCGGCATGCCTATGAAGGTAATAAAAAAGGGATACATACCAAGCCACTCGATCATCACCTCGGCAACTATAACACGTGCCCGCACCTCATCTGCCACATCGAAGAACACTATTGAACGCATCATGACTCTATTGGACTTTTCGAAACACATTGCTGTAATCAACGAAACAAGTATGTATCATTAACGCCAAGTGCAGACTAAAAACAAGCAAACACTGCTGATGCTTATAACTCATCGCCATGATAGAACTGCTCCTCACTACCCTCCTGACCACCCTTGTTCCCCTCCTCGGGTTTCCCGTCCTTCCCCTCCCCAGACGCTGACGAGTCCCGCCCATCATCATCTGTATCCTGCTTTGCTTTCTTACCCTGCTTGGCCTTGCGTCCCTTAGACCCTGCTCCACCAATCCCAGCCTCTGGCTCATCAATGTACCCCAGAAGCTCCTTCTCGTCTTCCTCATTCATCTGGAAGATTTCCATCTTCCAGCCGGAATCTCCCGCAAGTTTTTTTAGTTTCTCGCGCATTTCTGCAACGGCCTTGGGGTCGATCTGGAGCTTTTCGAGCTCCTCGGTCGTTAATTCTTGGGTCTTGCCGCCATCGGCTTTGCTAGCGGCCTGGGCGACCACTTTCAACACCTTGGGCTGCGGAGAGAATACATTGGTGAGTTGCTGGAGCTTGACGGGCTCGCCGTCTTCGTTGCCGGTGGAGAGGACGCGTTTGCCTCCTACTAGAACTCCTCCGACGGTGATTTGAGGGGCGTCAACGTGCTGTGTGTCCGGGTCCATGTCCTCCTTGTCCGCCCACGCTGAGTTGTCTGTGAATTGTCCAGCGCTTTCTGCTTCCTTCTGTGCATAGGATGCAGAAGGGTGCTGGTCCAGGAGGGACTGGGGTGCGTCGCCGCCGTCAGAGATGAGCTGGCAGCGGATAGGGTTTGCCGTTTTCTCAACGGGGGGCTGGAAGGCGACGTCGCTGCACAGGCGGGGCGTATCGACCATCATGATGTATGAACAAGTTACTACTTCCTTGATCCAGCCGATTCGGTCGTGATCGAGGCCCGGTACGCATTGGTACTGGACCTCTACTGTGCGCTCCTTGCCTGTGAGGTCGCATATCGTGCCGCCTTCCAAACGTTGGACCAAATACGGCTGGTCGTCTTTGATCTGTAGTTCAGCCCGCGGTGGAGCGGCATCGACATCGTCATTACGCCTTTTGTTCAGCTGCCTGTCTTCTGCTGTGGCGGGGAGCGAGGGGACCTGGCCCAGGACATATTCCTGGCCGTTGGGATCTCGTTTGGGAACCTGATTATGAGCCGAGACGGAAATGGCGTGGAATTGCGTGATTTCGCGGTTCTTGCAGAAGCTGTAGCTCCACCAGCCGGAGGCATAGTACAGGCAGCTGTCTTCCAAGTCGTTGATGAGCTCCCAGCCCTTGACGGCAGCTCGGTAGTGCTCTCTGTCCTCTTTGGCTTTGGCCAACGCATTTTCTGTTTCGTTGACCGGACCAGGCGGCTGTATCATAGGAATAGAGCAGAGGTAACGGTGCGGCGACATGTTGAGAATTTCGTATGCATATCCCGTAATCTCGTCCGAGTCGGCCGACCTTGACGCTTGGGCTGCCGCTGCATCCATCGTCGCATAGCGATCGTTCGCAATGGCATGTGAGAAATCGGCCGAGTATGTTGGCTCTTGATTGCTGCGCTCTACTAACGCATGTGCCTGCTCCTCAGAGACTCGATTTGGAGCGAATACGACTGCAAACTGACGTGCGCCATTGGTATTAGTTGTGAATTCATCTCACGGAATTTCCGGCGATGCCGTCCGCTGAGCATTCGACGTACCTGGGGAAAGGCAAGCAGATCATCATGAATGCTGAAGCTCCGCGACCGTGCCGCTGCGAGCTGCAAGCCCACGAGTAGAGCAAGATGAGAGCGGCGCATTTTGGCGCACCTTGTCCCCTCGCTTCACATGAGCTTAGAAGAGTTGATGAATCTAGGACTCTGGGACGAGGCCGTGGAATCAACCGGACGGGGTGCCATCCGGGCTGGTTGTTAGGTGGTTGTCCGTTGAATTGCCAAAGTGTCATTGCGAAGTGCCGAAGATTTGCCGCTCGGAACTGACTATGTACATATGTATGTACATATGTAGGTACCCCCTTAGGTAAGGTATCTGTAACCTACCGAATGTATTATGTACATACCGGTATGTGGCGAAGAAGGTGATGAAGAAGTCCGCAAAGCTTTGAAGCCTTGTTGACAAGTAGGAGCATGTTCCGGGGCCGCGTCAAAGTGCGTTCTTGCAAACGAACGCGAGGGGTGAGCCAATGAGAACGGCAGTGCCAACGACAGCAATCACAGCAGTTGTCGAGGCCCTACGCCTCGCTTCGTGCAGAGGTAGGCATTCTGGACTCTTCTGGACGACCAGTCTGACTCTTGACTCTTACCTGGTGGCGTTACGGTCCCTAATCTGAGCTTTAACGTTTTAAAGCTGTATGTAGTTCTTGTCACTTGTGTGCTTTACGACGCACCTGTTTCCTGATGCATGCATTTCCTTCTCTGTATGTTGCATTTTCTTCTATACCGGCGCGGCAATACAGTTGGGCCGGCGGCAGCATGCTACATATGCAGATAATCATTAGATAGTAAAAACACGACCGACACGCCTCTTCTTAATGAACTTCATACAAAACGAGGTTCCTGGTTAGTCTTCGACTCTAAATTGGGCTATAATAACGTCAACATTCAATTTCATCCTCGAACATACGCTCCGTCTACCTACACAGGTCTCAGGCGAGCCAGCTAAGTACCTAATGTACATACCTAGGTACATACCTCCTAAATGGAGCTTGTACGCTAACCGTTTTGAGACGACGAACGGTCAAACATAGGTAGGTACATATGTACATACCTACCTGTTAGGACAGGTCAATTCAAGTCCCGACTCTCGGGGACCGTTCCGTTCTCCGACCTGGCACAATGAATGCCTCTCGCAATCGAGCGCCATCTCGCAATCGAACGCCATCCCGCGATCGCGCGACGGGATTGGTACACCACCCAGATGGCGGCGCAGACACCCCTCGATTGGCTCCCCCTGGAGGATGCCATCACACCCACCGCTCGGCGCTTACATATACTTATTTCTCCAAAGAATGCTCGCCTTGAGCCTACCTACAGGCTACCAGGAGTCCAGGACCACCGTCGCCCGGGTGGACCGTGGCGATCGTCTGTAACATAACGTCCTCCGGAGTTACTAGGTAGGTAGTGCCTCGTCGAACATTTTTGATTGCCGTGTCCTGCAGGAGACTCGACAGACTAAAGTATGGTTATGGCAGACTGGCAGTTCACACCACAATTGTATATATAGCCAGCATTGTTCCTCGTGAATACACTTTCTCAGTTCCTCAGTCCTCTCTCAGCTTTGTCAAACTTTGTCTCGGGGCCTCGGAGAGCCTGCCTGTCTCTCGCCCTAGTCTGTCACTGCAGTTGTGTCTCTTACAAGAACAGAAACAGATATTCTCTTGACACAGCTTCTTTAAACGCCTTCCGCGGCCTTCGTGTCCGCCTCGTCACCTACCAGATACCTCGCTTCCATTCATCTCTTCATATCTGAACCAGTCTCGAAGTCCATCTGCTGCCCGACAATACCCTTCTCTGTCCTTCTGACCTGCACCGCGGCACCGCCTTGTTGACCAAGGCGAGTCCTACACGTCAGTCATCAGCTGCTGCTGATAATTTCGTTTTATTCATTGCCGCCAAGGTTTGTCCTCTTTCCCAAGCCTTCAACTGCTTGATCATTATTTTGTTCGTTTTCTACAGCACTTTCAAAGCTCAGTCGTGCCTAGCCAAAGAAGCAAGGACTAATCGATTCGGACAACCATCCGACAGGTCACAGCTTCAAAAGACCATCTGACAGCATCAGGATCGGTCGAAGATCTACATACTATCACGCTCGAGACTCGTCACTCGTGATCAACCTGTTGACACTTCGCAGAATCCCCAGCTGTAGTGTGCACGGTACTACGGTGTACAAAAGGTGGCCGTCTAAAGAAGACGTCAACTTCAACATGGAAGTAAGTCAATTGACAGCAGTGACAGCCATTTTCAGCACCTATGTCTGTCAGAACTTAGTCATGACTCATATACATCTGTCATCTCGAAGATCCAAGAGAGTACTGCTCGGCCCAGCGGAAGTGAGAAGACCAAACCCTCATCAAATCCCTACCACTTGGCTCTGAATCCTGAATGGCATTGGCACTGACAGTCTGACATTACGGGCGCTGTACATGATCTACTATGCATTGCAGGAAGTATCTGCAGTCCATCTGACCCGCGCATCACCCCCAAGTGTAGGGTAGTGGCCGCTTCATTGACATGTCTTGTATGTACTGGTACACAGTACTCTTGAGTCTTACGTCACTTTTTGCACAATGCAGACGGATCTTTTTGCGTCTTCGGGCCCCCTGAAGGCTCGAAGACTGATGTGAATGATAACAGCAATGCTGTTAGTGAGACTTTATCCCAGAGCTACCTTCTTGCTTGCTGATATTTGAAACCCAGTACAAGCAGCTACATCATGATCTGGATTCTTCTGGAAATTTCTTGCCGTCTCATGAAGAGCACAATCAGCCCTCGATCCCACCTATGATATCTGGCACGCTGAACGAAGCCGGGGTCATCAATGATGAGGCTCTGGGGAACCTCCCGCCGGCTCAAATCGGCGACACCAGGCCCTATTTTCCGGGGAACCTTTCAGTGGCGACCACCGACGCGGCTCATGCAACGGGTTCTCATTTCATGTTCGATCATAATGACGACTGCTTTGACTCGAGCGTGAACGATGCGTTTGGGCGGTATCCCTGTTATGACTTGCCCGATACCATTACAGACTACGGTGCGATGCCTTTCTTTCCAGCTGAGCCGCCAATGCAGCGCTCGGAAACCAACGTGAGCGCCGCCAGCAAAGCATTGCTGGAATTTAACACCCAGTTTAACCCTCTTGATATCGAGACTCGTGGGCAACCAGAGACTGAAACCGCCAACGTGTCCAATCTCGAGCTGGGCGATCTACCATCTAATTCGGAGGCAGCCAGCCTCACGAGACGTCCGTCGAAAGGAAAGAAAGGCTCCAAGAGGAAGCCTGGACGGAGATATATATGCCCTGCTTGTATGGAAAAGTCCGTGACCTTCCGAGGAGACTACGAGTTCCAGCGCCATTACGAAACCAAGCACCGGGCTTATGTCAAGTTCGTGTGTCGCGATCCAACCGAAGCTGGACTTGCGTCCAAGCTATCAGTCATCCAGCCACTATACGAATGCAAGGTCTGCGCAAGGGGCAAGATATACAACAGGCGCGACAATGCCGCTGCACATCTTCGCACGGGCCATTTCACGAACAAATCGTCTCAAAACCGAAACAGCGTCAAGGAGCCCGGCGGCGAGAAAAGAGGTGGCATGGGTGGTCAAATTCAGGACCCCATGGTAGGCCTGAAAGACCTGAGGCCTTGGATTGTGGAAGTCCGAAATCGCCGTTAACCGTGGTGAAGATTGTGAATCGTCAAATGACGAAGAAGTTTTAACTGGACGATGATGCTGCGAACGAATATGCCGAGATTGCTAACTACGCCGACATTGTTGCTCGACGCTAAGCATATTGCCGATAATTGCGACAGTACATGGATGTCGTTGCTACAAGATTGAAGAACTTAAGAAGCAATCGACAAATACGGGTGACCTGCACACGATTTGGAAAGTTTGAAAATGCACCTGTGGCTGTGGGAAGTCGAGACGCAAATTGATGTGAACGGGCTTGATGATCCTAACCAATGGTGCGCTACCCAGAGCCCCTTGACGAACGTCAAATCAGAAGGAAGTAAATAGTAACCCGACCGCGATGATTATGAATAATGACGGCCTGAATCCAAAACCAAAATTATGAAAATCATGCTTTCGTCCTAGATCTGAACATTTTCAGTGAAAATGCGTGCTCACCCAATGCCCGGCAACGCCACATCTCAAGAAAGGCGTTGATGGTACATTGGTACCTAAATAGTTGCCCACGGAGTACATCCCTGGGCCGTAGGGTTGCGACTTACAGTAGCTAAGTAATATTAAAGCGATGGTGCATGCAGCACAGGTAGTGAACGCTATTTTACCTTCTGTGCCCAGGCCCGATACCTACGTTTGGTAACAAAGATGCGCCTGGTTGGCTGTATCAACGGCTGAGAACCGAGATGGTATCACTGGTGTGACACTGCTACTGCCAGACAGTTCAGTATCAACTAGAGTGGACGGCAATCACCCAATCTTCCCGCTGCAAGTGCAACTTATCAATTGACAAAGAACCAGTCATGCACCGCAAATCGCACCAGGTCGAGCATCAGACGCGCAAGGACGCACATAAAATGGTAGAGTCACGATCGAAGATCCCGTATCTTGTTTCGAGAAACATGAAGAGGTCGTGCTATGGTGCTTACATTCCCTAATAATTGACCTGGCCAAGGGAGGGCTGGAACAATGTGATTTACGTTTCAAGGTGGGTGTGCGGGTATAAAAGCGCGCCTGGTGTGTGAGAGTGCTCAGTGTAGGCAATCAAGCGCGCTAGCCAGATAAGGTAATAAAAGGGTCCACTCCTCCAAGGACCAAAACTTCGGTTGCGAAAACTTGCTTGGCGAATAGGTATGTAGATATGTACCTTTTGCTCCTGTCGACCTGGCATACCTACCCGACCGGGCCGACCCCCAGTCACTGGTCAGACTTGAAGCTCAACGGCGAACGCCCTGTTCAACGGGTTTCGCTGCTGGGCGCCCTATGCAGTTTGCCCACTCTTGACGGACTTCTTGCCATCCTACAGCAATGGAACCTCCAGGATGTGGCCTTTGTCAAGACCGCCTCTAGAAGTCGTCGCATGGTTGACGGACAGCTCGCCACAGCGTACGCCAAAATTAGTTATATTCATGGCGCTCGAAGACGCTCTGTGTCTACGGGTGTTCGTCGAAGTCGGCTTATCGACTGCCCATTTCGAATCGTGATGTTTTAAGAACAGTGAAAGAAGATATGCACTGCTACTCAAATGCAGGTGCACGAGACCGCAAGTTTGATAGGCAAATCATTCTTAGGCACAGAAGCAAGTTTTCGGGTCAAAATTGTGTGTCTCTGTGTGTGGCTGTCCATGCCTTACGTGGTGTTTCTGTACGTAGATGCAAATATAACCAGAATCCCAATCGACTCATCGAGCAATCGTTTCGTGCCTTTAAACTTGATGTTGCGGTCATTGATCAGGCACTCCGATGGTGAAGCAATGAATCGCAGTCTCGTGACGTTATTCCAAGAGAACGATATACCTACTACATAGGTACCTACCTCGGTACATACAGTGTACGGAGTAAAGCAGCAAACATTCTGCCGCGATTTTGGTGTCTCCGATAAGGGCAACACTGCACAGATTGGCTGTCACTGAACTTCTTAACATCCCTGAAGACACGAAGGACTTGCCGTCTGCTGGCGGTCGTTCATGGTGGGGTTGGCAATTCTCCTACGCTGGATATGGAGAGAGACACGATCAATGGCCGACGCTTTGTTTCTTTCAAAGGTTTTCCTCACAGAGAGGACGTCTTCGGGGGGGTCAACACCAGGCAGGGCGAAGAAGGCGACGAAGAAAGTCTGCAAAGCCTTGAAGCCTTGACAGAGTTGTGAAGTGGGAGCGGGGGGGCCCGTCAAAGTGCGTCGAGATTGTATTCTACATATGTACCTAAGGTAGATACATACCTACCTATGAGGTATGGTGCCTGAGAATGAGATACGAAGACGAGGCACTAGTCTCTCCAAAGTTCCAAACAGGACAAGTCACAACAGTTGACCTGTAACATAGGTAGTGGTGATATTTTGTTGTTGATGCAGGCTTTCGGAAGAGTTCGGACTGTGAACTACCTATGAGTTTCGATCGGAGTGTCGTATGAGAGGGTCAAAGTATGCAGTGTCGTAAAGCTATGAAAGTGTCAAACCAAGGCTGATCTCAAAGAGTTTGCAAAAATTGTCGTCCTGATGAACGGCCAGTTAGCTCGGCTCGGGAATTAGATTCCCCTTGCACGGCAGCAGCTCGAAGCACTTTCTACTTCTACTAGCGATGCCATTGGCTCCCCCACCGGCGACCGCATCTTTTGAAGTCCCACCCTCTACGGAGAGGTGTGTATGTAGTACTGTATGTCGCACGACAGGTAGGGGACCAGTCTAGAGTCCTAGACCAGGGGTACCTACTCAAAGCACCGCCCATTCTGTGCAAGTTGCAACAATGCACACCCAAAATGAAAAATGGAGCCTCGTCCATTTTGGGACGACCATTTTTTGCACTCGTTCGACGATCACCTCCACGATTCCTCCACAGCCAGTAGCGATGCCATTGGCTCCTGAGCCGGTGCGACCAGCGTGGGTTTTTCACTGGCTTGTCTCTTGACTCTTGAAGTGAGTCTTGACTGGACGGTGGAAAGGCATCACTAAGTTCTAACACATCATACGGAGTAGTGCCCTCGTCATTTTTTATTGCCGTGGTTTTCGCTATGGCATTTCACACCTACAGGCTACAATTGTATATATAGCCAGCATTGTCCCTCGTGAATACACTTGCTCAGTTCCTCAGTCCTCTCTCAGCTTTGTCAAACTTTCTCTCGGGGCCTCGGACAGCCTGCCTGTCTCTCGCCCTATTCTGCCACTGCGTACCTAGTTCTGTCTCTTACAAGAGCAGAAACGAATTTTTTCTTCACACAGCTTCCCTAAACGCCTTCGTATCCGCCTCGTCGCCTATCAGATAGCTCGCTGCCATTCATCTCTTCATATTCGAATCAGTCTCAAATCTCCGTCTGTTGCCCGACAATACCCTTCTCTGCCCCTCTGACGCCGGACGGTCTGACCTGCACCGCCTGATTGACCAAGGCGTGTCCTACACGTCAATCATCAACTGCTGCTGATTTCGTTTGATTCACTGCCGCCAAGGTTTGTCCTCTTTCTCAAGTCCTCGACTGCTTGCTCATTATTTTTGTCTGTTTTCTACAGCACTTCCAAAGCTCAGTCGTGCCAGTTGCCCAGCCAAAGAAGCAACGACCGATCGATTCAGACAACCGTCTGACAAGGTCACAGCCTCAAAAGACAGTCTGACAGCATCAGGATCGGTCGAAGATCCACGTACTATCACCTCGACACTCGTCACTCGTGATCAATCCGTTCACGAGATCCGCAGCTGTAGTATGTACGGCAATACATGGAACAACAAGTGGCCGTATGGAGAAGACGTCAACTACAACATGGATGTAAGTCAATTGACAGCAGTGACAGCCATTGCCAGCATCTATGTCTGTCAGAACTTAGTCATATACATCTGTCATCTCGAAGATCCAAGAGAGTACTGCTCGGCCCAGCGGAAGTGAGAAGACCAAACCCTCATCAAATCCCTACCACTTGGCTCTGAATCCTGAATGGCACTGACAGTCTGACATTACGGGCGCTGTACATGATCTACTATGCATTGCAGGAAGTATCTGCAGTCCATCTGACCCGGAAATCACCCTCAAGTGTAGGGTAGTGGCCGCTTCATTGACCTTGTCTTGTACACAGCACTCTTGCTTCACATTTTGCGCAATGTAGACCAATCTTGAGTCTTCGGGCGCTTTGAAGGCTCGAAGACTGATATGAATGATAACAGCAATGCTGTTAGTGAGACTTTATCCCAAAGCTACCTTCTGCTTGCTGATATTTAAAACCCACTATAAGCAGCAACATCTGGATTCTGCCAGAAATTTCTTGCCGTCTCATGAAGAGCACAATCAGCCCTCGATCCCACCTATGATATCTGGCACGCTAAACGAAGCCGGCGTCATCAATGGTGAGGCTTTGGAGGAACTTTCGTGGGATCAATCCGGCAACGCCATGTTCAATCGCTCGGAGGACCTTTCAGTGGCGACCACCGACGCGCCTCATGCAATGGATCCTTATTCCATCTCCAATAATGGCGACTGCTTTGCCTCGAGCGTGAATGATCCTTTTCGGCGGTATCCCTATCATGACTTGTGCGATACGATTACAGAATACGGTGCGATGTCTTTCTCTCCAGTTGAGCCGCCAATGCAGCGCTCGGAAACCAACATGAGCGCCGCCAGCACAGCGATGCTTTTCTCTCCAGCTGAGCCGCCAATGCAGCGCTCGGAAACCAACATGAGCGCCGCCAGCACAGCGATGCTTTTCTCTCCAGCTGAGCCGCCAATGCAGCGCTCGGAAACCAACGTGAGCGCAGCCAGCACCGCATGGCTGGAATCTAACACCCAGCTTAACCCTCTTTACCGCGAGACTCGTGGGCAACCAGAGACTGAAACCGCCAACGTGTCCAATCTCGAGCTGGGCGATTTACCATCTAATTCGGAGGCAGCCAGCCTCACGAGACGTTCGTCGAAAGGAAAGAAAGGCCTCAACAGGAAACGATGCCGTTATTGTAAGGAAAGCTTCCGAGGAAACCACGAGCGCGAGCGCCATCGGAAAGCCAAGCACGCGACTTGTGTCAAAAGGTTCGTGTGTCGCGATCCTCCAACCGAAGCTGGAACTGTGTCCAAGCTATCAGTCATCCAGCCACTATCCGAATGCAAGGTCTGCGTAGTGGGCAAGGAATACAACAGAGACGACAATGCCGGTCAACATCTTCGCAAGCATTTCACGAACAAACCGAACAGCGTCAAGGAGCCCGGCGGCGAGAAAAGAGGCGGCATGGGTGATCAAGATCAGGACCCCAAGATACGCCTGAATGACCTGAGGCCTTGGATTGTGGGATTCACCGTTAACCTTGGTGAAGATTGTGAAGCGCCAAATGACAAAGAACTTTAACTGGATGATGATGCTGCGAACGAATATGCCGAGATTGCAAACTACGCCGACATTGTTGCTCGACGCTAAGCATATTGCCGATAATTGCGACAGTACATGGATGTCATTGCTACAAGATTGAAGAACTTCAGAAGCAATCGACAAATACGGGTGACCTGCACACGATTTGGAAAGTTTGAAAATGCACCTATGGGAAATCGAGACGCAAATTGATGTGAACGAGCTTGATGATCCTAACTAAGGGTGCGCTACCCAGGGGCCAGAGCCCCTTGACGAACGTCAAGTCAGAAAGAAGTAAATAGCAAACCGACCGCGATGATTATGAAAAATGACGGCCTGAATCCAAAACCAAATTTATGAAAATCATGCTTTCGTCATAAATCGGAAAATGTGTGAGCCATGCCTAACGCCACATCTAAGCAAGGCGTTGATGGTGCCTAGTTGCCTACGGAGTACATCCCTGGGCCGTCCGCCTGAGCTCACAGCCTCACGCTCAAAGGAGCAATTTTCGACACTACTCGTGGATCTCACGAGACAAAGGTGATCATCCAATCGGGGAGGGTTACCTAGGTAAGTAATATTAATATGTACGCGATGGCTCACCACTGGCCAGTTGTACTGGCGGGTTAAGGGAGGGCCCGCTCATGTTGACCCGTTGACATGTGAGCCTCTGGCTTTCGACGCTAGCAAGGTAACCCATCATCTCGATTGTTTCCAGCGAAAAAGCAAAACACGCTTCCCGACAAGACGTTGTTCGTTCGGTTTTCCCATTGTTCATTACGTATTCTCGCCGTCTGGCCCCGTGCGATCATGCACTACTCCTGCACTACTGCACCTCACCTTCCATCAACGTCCTCAACTCCCGCGGTGTCAGCGTACTCCTCCGCCGCGAAGACACCGCAGTAGCCTTACGATCCCTCTTCCTTTTTTCGAGCTGCGGCACAGGAGCATCCTCTACCTGGACTGTCTTGATCTCCATTTCTTCCTCTTCCTTGTTTTCATGCTGCTGCTGCTCCATCTGTGGCGCACGAGCCCCCATGACCGCTTTTCCAACAACATCCCGAGAACTCTGCTTCTCTTCTGTAACAGTCGCCACTGATGCTCCTGCTGCTGCTGCTGATGATGATGCTGCTGTAATAGTAGGCCGCGATACGCCTCTCGTAGAAGTACGCGCAGCCTTTAGCTTAGCCCTCACACGAGCGGCGTCTGCTTCCCGTTCCGACGCAGCCAGCTTAGCTGCAATCGTGGACATGGCCGGTGGGCTTTGTGCTACTGTTGCCTCTACGTTGCGGGGAGTGCGCCTTGTGCGACGGGAGTTGCTGGCTCGTGGCGTTGTCGGGGAGGAGCTGGATGAGGAGGTGTGAGAGGATGTCGAGGTGGTGGATGTTTGCTGTTGGCGTCCGGTTTCATGCGTCTTGATGGTGGCAGCTGTGGCCTGTAGTTCGTCGGATTCCTCGGCTTCCTCGTTTTGTGATTGTGGCGCCGACGAGGTATCTTCTTTCTCGGCGGCTCGTTTCGGTGGGAGTAATGCTTCGTCTAGGGATGTATTCGAGGGGAAGCGTGGCCGTTGGACTGTCTTGGTGGCCCTGCTCGGAAGCCTGGTCGATTGAGATGCTAGTCTTCCCGGGCGGACGGGCATGGATCTCATTGTTTTTGGGTCTCGAGATGGACGGTGAGTCGTCTCGCCGCTGGTGGTGCCGCGATCGTTGCTTGGCCTTGTTCGCGTCCGCAGCTTTTCGTTCTTCAAAGTCCCGCGGTTGCCGGCCGAATGCGAGTGTCGAAGGGGTGCTGGCTGCGGCGGTTCAGCAAGTGGAATCGATGGTTCTAAAGACTCATCTTCGTCGTCGTGGCTGAAGTCATGCTGGGCGGGCTGCTTGCCGTGTGAGGCGGAACACTCATCCTCTGGCCCCATTGGTAAGTCATCTTGGTGATGTGCAACATCATCATCACTGTCGGTGTGGTTTCCTCGATCGTCCAATTCCAACTCCTCCCTCGCCGCATAACCTGGCCGGCTGTCTGAATTTTCAGGACAAGGAGACCGCAGGAATTCGTGACCATTCTCCTCCTCTGACTCTTCTTTGACGACCGATAGCCCATGGTCTTCCGATGGCCTTGAGCCTTCGTTCATGTCTTGTACACGAATGGGGCTAAGGCGAATCCCCATCTGAAGCTCCTCGTCGCAGACGGGTTTGCCGCTGACAGCCATTCTCTTCCGCCATCCATCCATAAGATGAACTGCTTCTTTCCAACGATTCTCCATCTTCACCCAGCCCGCTTTGAGTCTGTTGATCTCCTCTTCTCTCGCCACAACTTCCTCAATAGGGACAAAGGACGGGTTGGTGAGAATGACCCTCATGTGGTCCATGACCGCGTCCAGCTCCGCTACCATATCCTCTAGCAAGGGCTGCTTCCGGACGTGTTCGTCGCTCTTTGTATCTGCGGCCCAGCCGCTCATATCTCGCAATTGCTCCATAGTGTCTTGCATCAACCCCGTCACATTGTCGTTTTCCTCCGTCAGACGCCTAGCCAAGCCCAGAATTGTCTCGTTCTCCATGAATCGGAGCGTGGGATCCGCATCTGCAGAGCTTTCGCTGGTATTGTTACTACCGTTCAACGAGGTCGTAGTCGGGTTCCATTCGTGACTGCCAACCTCGCCCGTCACAGTGATCGTCGTAATTGCAGGATTCGCTCTCGTGCCTCGTGACCGACCCGCTTCACCAAGCTGTTTCTTCAACGTATCGATCTGGCGATCTCGTCTGCGTATCTCCATGGTGCAAGACGATCGCGTCTGAGCGACCAGAGACTTCATGCGCGCGGCATCTTCCTTTAGGGCCCTGGCATGCGCCTCTGCAGACTTGAGCTGCGTCTTGAAAGTCGACTCTGCCGCGGTGGCAAGGTCAGCTTTGCGCCGGGCATCGGTATGTTTCTCGTGTAGCCGAGCGAGATCATCGGTGAGCTTTAGGTTCTCCGCTCGCAAACTGCGCATGGACATGGAAAGAGATTCGCGTTGTTCGGCATCTCGCTTCGCGGATTATTCACATCGTCAGTATTATAGGCTTTCCTTTTGGTGGGAGTTCAACCTCTAGGTCCTGACTACTCACGTCGCGACGCAGTATTAGGTCGTTCAAGAGGCTGATGATGCGCCCGGAGACTGCGGCGTCCTCTTCGTCGCGTAGCCAGGTGCCTGCGAAATCGATTGTGTCGCCATCGCGCAAAAGACCCCTCGAGAGGAGCTGGTTGTTGATGTACAGCGACGCTGTGCGGAGGTTCTCGGTGTCGATCATGTCGGTGGCAATGACCGTCGGTGTCAGTGGGTTGTTCAGCAATGGGATGCCAAGTCTCAAGAGCTCAGGACCTTTTCTGTCACTGCCGGTCAAGACTCAAAACAGGGATTCGATGCCATGTGGCGGCGGACCCAGGTATGCAACATGTTTGGTTGCCATGCGGGGCAAAGTAAACAAACTACCGCACATGGACTGGCAACTTCGCTGACTAAATTTGAGCTGAGATCAGATTCATCATCACATCGAGAGTATCAAGGCCAATTGTGAAGGCAATACTCTTTAATTCAGTGCAATGATACGGCAACGGATCTTGGAGTCATTTTTGATTAGAAAATGTCGGGTGCATCAGCCCTAACAATCAAGGACCGTCTCTCTATTCTCTCCTAATTCTATCTCTGCCCTAGTCCTTCTTATGCGAGCGCATGCTGGTCTTGCATTTACAATGTCTCAGACGTCTTATACGCAGACCGCCGGCGCGCCTAATGCCTGGGTATTAATAGGCGGAAGCTTTGAGGCAATGTTTCATGTTGGTATACCGAAATAACAAACGTTAGGTGGGCATACAGCCGACAAGACTAGAGGCTGGCCACGACCCGATCAAACTATTCGTTCGGTGGTCCAATGGCTAGGAAAATGAGCTCCGGATGAATGCTTGTGCTGGGCCGGTCGCAGTGCTTCTCCAGCGACAGACCTATATTCGGCTGTTAGAGCTTACTCTCAGGCTATAGTGAACACTGATGAAGGAGACTTTGGAAAATTTCATTCTCAGACATATTTGAGAAGATTATTGGTAACGCGGTTGTTTTCGACATGTGCCAAGTGATTCGAACAGAGGAAGAACCTCTGATCGGCTCGGCAGTACGATGGCCCCGCGGCGTCATCATGATGAAAGGGTGCAACTTCAAAAGGCAGTGCTGGGAAAGAGAACATACCGCCGTATCATGATGTGAATCTCTACCCCCTCAATTCTTTCACGTCTCGGGTTTGAAGTGGCCACGCTTCTGCCGCATAGCATCTACCTTTCGCCTATCATCCTGGAACCGTCGCAACAAAGCAGCCTGCTCCTTCTTGCGCTCCTCGCGAAGCTGGAAGCGGTAGAAGTTTGTGAGCTCCGACTTCTTCTTCTCGGCCTTGTCCACCATTCTTTGTTTGGCCTCCTCGGCCTCGTTGCGGCTGGCTGGTGCGGCTCGCCCACCGCGTGTCACCGTGACGAAGCCATCCTCGTCAGGTTCATTGCGCAGCCGCTTCGCCAATTCGACAGCCTCCTTCTCTTTTCGGTTGAAGGCATTGAAGAATGCGTGGACTGCCTTTTGCGTCGCAGCTTTGTCGACTCGAGAGAGCTGCAAGTGTGTTGCTATCCACGGCGAGCCTAATGAGGGTACCTCATCTGCTAGGTTCTCACCCCATACGGGGTATTTTTTGGTCTTGTGCACTTTTGCGATAGCCTTGCGTACCAGCTGCACGCTCTTTTCGTCGGCTAGCAAGACGACAGCCGTGCTGCTGCTTCTGTGTAATTGCCGCGTCCATATTTGCGGTAATTGCGACTCCTCTGCTTCCCTTAATCTTTCTTCGGCTTCGACATCTAGCATCTTTCTCTTCTTGGCGTAGCCTTGCACTTTGGTCGCCTGGGCGGGGTCCGTAGGAAAGGCCGTCTTTGCTTCATCGTCAAAGATGATTGTTTCGAACTTGCCAGCGCCAACTAAGCTTGTGAAGACGGCTCTGAAGTGAGGCTCTGTGCTGTCGCTGGGTATATTCTTCAGAAAGAGACTCCGTGAATCATTTACGGTTGGGACTTTTGGTGCATTTTGTCGGACACGAACTTCGTGGATGGCGCTGTGGGGGAACGATGGCATGGACGGCATGCGAATGGGTAACACGGCGAACTCGTCGCTGGACATGGTAGTCGCCGGCATGGTAAGGTCTGTGGTGAAAGATTCCTCTGCAGAAAGTTGAAGCCGTGAACATAATGGAGGGAAGTTTTTACCAGCCGTTCATCTCAAGTTCTCAACTTGGGAGGCAGAGAAAAAAAGGCCCCACCAGCGTATCGATTAAACTAGCGCCGGCTCACGGCAGCCAATGGCATCGTCAATCTGCACCATTCTCGAGCTCGGTGACGGTGTGGAGAATGAGATAAAGCTGACTGAGATGGCTCAAGCCGCCTCGTTTAAAACATCTACTTCATCACTGCACAGCGAAGACACGAACTGCAAGCCTTCCGCGCCGTTCGTCATGAAGCCCGTGATTGCTGTGCCGCTAACACTCGCCCTGGTGCTGCGAGCCCGGGCGAAGAACTCTCTCACCCCAGCCGGTCTATTTGCCGCCACACTCACTGCCATTGCACATGCCTACCACCCGTGGAATCTACCGTTCGTCCTGCTCTGCGTCTTCTTCTTGGCAGGAACACGCGTCACGCACGTATGACAACCTGAGAACAATATCCACTGATGGAGAAATGCTGACCGAGAATATAGATCAAAGAAAACGTGAAAGCAACGTTGACGCAAAGCTCCAAGGGCACTTCTGGCGGCGAGGGCCCAAGGACCCACGTTCAAGGTAAACAAGTTCAAAAAATCGTGCTTCAAGACGATGAGACGAAGAGGACGACGGAAAAATGGGCCCTAAACGAAGAAAGAGAAGCCAGGAAAGTGTGATAAAAGACAGCACTTAACACTAACACACGCCCATTTAGTCTTTGCGAATTCCTTAATGGCTTCGATTCTTACCCTCGCCCATGGATACCAACTCCGCACTCGCATGGCCGCAACTCCAAACCCCGAAAGAAGCATGTGCTACTCCTGGGGCGGCGATCTTCTCGTGGTGGGCATCATTGCCAACTATGCTGCTGTCGCTGCAGACACGTTTAGCTCCGAGCTGGGCATCTTGTCGACGAGCCAGCCTCGGCTGATTACCTCTCTTACGCTGCGAAAGGTGCCTCCAGGAACTAACGGGGGCGTGACGCTGCTCGGCCTGGCGGCTGGGTTTTTGGGCTCCATGGTCATTGTGGTCGCTTCTATGGTGTTCTTGCCCACGTGTACTGGTGGGGAGGCATGGACGTTGGCGCAGCGGCGAACATTCATGTTGGGGATGGTTGTATGGGGTGCACTGGGGAGTGTCCTGGATAGCGTTCTGGGGGCCGTTCTCCAGCGATCCGTGCGGGATGTGCGGTCTGGTAGAATTGTCGAAGGAGAAGGCGGGAGCCGCGTGTTGGTATCGGCGCCGGCAGCGGGTCGTGCTCCAGCTGGTGGTGAGAACGATGAGAGTGAGGACGGTAAGAATAAGGATACGCCCGGGAATTCAAGCGTTGGGGATCGGCGGCCATCGAGAATGGTGGAGAGTGGATGGGATATCCTGGACAATAATGACGTGAACTTCCTGATGGCTTCGACGATGAGTCTAGGAGCTATGGGTCTGGCTGCATGGTATTGGGGCGTGCCTTTGGAGTCTATATGGAAGGCCTAGCGGGCGGGCTTACAGAAGCTATCTGACAAAATCTAGGGACGCGGTGGTCCATCCCTTGCCATCGAGATGGTATGGCATACATGCTTTGCTAGAGTAAGTTCGCGTGTCAGACAAGACAGACTTGAGTCCGGGTCGTACAACACGTCTGAACATGGGCCAGCTGCGAGAAAGACTGCGCCATGCCCTTTGGACCATAGTTTTGTGTCATGACTGGAGTCAAATTCCTGGCACCCCGTTTTGGAATCTAATACTTAATACTCATTCAACGTGGCTTCACTTTATGCGACACAAAACTCCGCGAGGTGATTGTTCCCGTGCGAGTTTAGTCCAACCACTGACCTCAACACAGTCTAGCCATCCGGTTCTCCAGCTATATTCATCGGCCTTGTCTGTGGACAGACTCGGCTTATCCGCGAATATCATTGATCTCGGACCCAGACATGGTATTCTGAGCTAAACTTCAGTGGACATGTGGAACCGGCATATATACTTGTGCAAATTTCTTTGCACGAGGTCGTTCTTCTACACCAAGCGAATACATAATACCCCGGTCTTCCCTTCCTCCTTCGACTCCCCCACTCACGACGCAGTCCCCTCTCCCAGCGGACCCTTCGACTGCGCAACGAAAGGATCCGTCGTAAACGGCTTCGTACTATTCAACGAGTCCACCCGGCCCAGCAGAAACTCTACATGGCGATACGCCGCACTAGGCGCATACTGCGGCACCATGTGTCCCGCCAACGAAACACCCACATACGTCAAACCTCTCTCCGTATGGGCCGTACCAAACACACCCGCCCCGGCAATCGACGAATCAGCACCGCGCTGATGGTACGGCACATAAAAGGGCTCATGGGGCTTCTTCTCGAAACCCAACTTGCCACCAAACGTCATGTTCTGGATAGCCATCAGCGTCGTGTTGGTAGTAAAGAGAAAGTCGAGCGTGCCATGGCCGATAATGACATTCTTCGTCGCGTCAATGACCTTGCCGAAGATGCTGGCACTCGACCAAGGAGACGTATCGTAGTCGACAAAGACGGAACTACTACTGCACGAAGACCAGTTGCGATCCAGAGGCGCGTTGATCGCCTGCTTCACATCCGGTCGGTTGAAGTAGATGGAGGCCCCCTTGGGGAGGTAGTTAAAGCTGCCGGGGAAGCCGAGCACGTCCCACAGCACGGGACACGTCGTGGCGATCTGGTAGATGTCGAAGCAAGGGTTCACAGCCGTTGCGGCGGTTTGGATCAAGGTTGAGAGCTCGTAGTCGCCGCAGCCGGGGAGGGGTTTGCCTGTCTTGGGATCGACGCCGGGTAACGGGTCGGGGAGGAGTCCGCGCGCAGGGTACGTGAGGTACTTTTCGCGGACGTCTGCGTAGCCGCATTTGCGGTCTGTTTCGTGGATGGCCTGTATGAAGGAGTCGTTGAGGGGCATGAGGTTTCGGTTATGCTCGACAAAGGGGACGATGGTGATTTCGCCGACGCGGCCGTCTATGAATTCGGGGTCGTAGACCATCATGCCTTTGAGGTTGAAGTGCGTGGTGTCTTTGGCGTCGATCATGGCGCTGGCAATGTAGGGGCAGTACATGCCTCTGTAGATGCGGTCTTTGTGAGCATATGGCATACAAAAGTAAAGCATGTCGGCATGGACACGGAAACATGGGGTTATACGTACGCGTACGACTCTCCGGTGATATACACCTTGAAGCCTTGCATCGAAAACGTCTCGACAAAGTTTCGGAAAAAGCCCAGGAACTGGCGCGCGGCGTCTTCCTCGCTGGTGGCTGTGACTTTGCCTGTAGAGAAGCCCGTGCTGATGGGCTGCTCAACCCAGAGCATGTTGGTCAGACGGTTCCATGACCAGGGGTTCTGGACGGGCTTGAAGGTGCCGTATTGCCAGGAGAAGGGGCCGTTTTCTTGGAGAAGGCCTTCGAGGGACGAGCAGCCAGGCTGAGGAAATTTCAAGTTAGCTATATATATATTTATATGTATATATATGTGTGTGTGTATGTGTTGATGGTCCTTGAATCTGCAAGCCACGCCACTTACTCCTCCATTAAGCCAAATCACAATCTCCTTGGCAGCAGCCGGATTAGTCGACGGCTGGAACCAGAAGAAGAACTTGTCGGTCCCGTTCGCATCGGGCGTTATGGACATTTGTCCCGCATATGCCTCCCCAATATCAAAGTCCACATCGGGAATGCCCTTTCCATTGAGGAGGTATTCTGTAGGATGCCGCTCCCGATTAGCCGTCCGATGTGCAATAGATGACAGAACAGTGAACACAACTTCAACCCGAAGACGACACAGAAGAAAGAAAGAAAGAAGCAGCCAAAAGCTCGCAGGAATAGATGCTGATATGCAAAGAGAAATGCGCAAATATCACCAAACAAAGAAAAACTCACTCCGCGTCTTGTCATTCAAGAATCGACGCCCCATGGACCCGTCCGACTCTGCGATCTGCGCCGCAGAGACATCCCCATCCAACGACCGCGCCAGCGAATGCGCCGCCACGCTCGCGATAGAGACTAGAAACTGCCACCGCATGTTGAGTAAACTTGTCGCGTAGACGCTTCTTTACTCCTTCAAGGTGTCTGTTTTTTGGGGGACACCAGAGCAAAGCTTTCCGGAACCACGGGCGCGGTATACCCGGCTTTTTGTAGTTCCATTCTTTGTCATTACGGCCGGCTTTCAATTCCGTGGGGTCCGCGAGGGAAGGGAGGCCTGCTTTAGGCTGTAGAGCTGATTTGAGATGGCGGCAATGGTACAGCCTACAGGACATGGCTACCTGTGTTACGTCACCTTACGTGTGTGTATGTATCTCCTATAAGCTATTGTATGTACATGATTGTACGGAGTAATTTGTCGCAATTGCCAGTGACAGTCTCCGACTCTCCGGAGTGCAATGGCAGGTTTCGCGGTTTGTTCATGTCGCTCAGTCGCTGCCAGTCAATCAGCGGGGGTTTGGAAAGGAGAAAAAAAATCATCCTTGTCGCTTGCGATCCTTTCTGCGGGTTTCGCTCCTTTGCCCCTTTTGTTCGCGTTGACGCCAACTTGCGCCCGGCGCTAGGGAGCCTTTCATCCGGATTCCGATGGGAATGAGACGAGGGTACCTACTCCAGTCTCCGTGTGTATGTATCGCGATAACATATCGGGCGTCTTGACTCTTGAGCACTATCTACATACCTACCTGACGCTACCTAACGGAGTGTATGCACAAAAGGAAGCTTTCTCGTGGGATGATGCGCCATTCTATTCTGTATCGTGATTCGTACATACCTCTAAGATATGCAACGGCTTTAAGCCCGGGAGGGTGAGCATCTGCAACGTGTATTTGCGCTAAATTTAGAGTTCAAACTCTCCTTAACTCGGCACATGCACATATGTACCCTGACTTTATATGTATCCGAAATTCCGAATGACCTACATATGTTTTGCGATGGAACATGCTACCTATTATATCTCCCTACCTAGTGACTATAGCTAATGCTTGCGTGTCGTTATAAAGCAGCATCATGAGAAGCATCATGGGCGACTTTCGCGCCAAAGAAGTGCCTCGTACGCTATGTACTGTTCGCGGCTCTTTCCATGCGCTATTATAATTTATCACAGCCTCCATGGCCTGCATTCCTCGTTCACGCCGTACATACCATGAGTCCATGACCGTCCACGTCGCACCGCAACCACAACCCGTGAGGATTCAAGACACGTTGTGTCTCGATGCGCGTGCCAGCACGAGCATGAGGTCAATGGCCGTCGCAAACTTAGTCTCCCCTACCAATGTCTGCTCCTATTTGTCCCCGTCTGCACATACATAATGTACATACCTACGGAGTACTTGGCTGTCTATTCCTGTCGGGCCGAGTCAGCCGCATCTAGGTATGTATGTACACGTCTACGACCCTAGCGGGTGGTGAGTTGCGAGTCGCGACTGTGGTCAATAGTTAAAACAGCCACGATGGTCAATTCAATGGACATTGTATTCGCATGAATACTTGGTCTGTGCAGAAGCTATGTACACAGCACTATCTTGCAATGCCTTCATGACGAACAACTCACTCGGTAAGTACGGGTCATTTTGCAATCTGCAAGTCAATCTCATGTAGCGATTGCGACTAATATATCCCGTCCGCGGCTGGAAGCGCAGCAAAGGTCGACATGACTCGATGACCTGCACGAATCATGGCAAATACATACACACAAAGGGTGTGATATGCCTGTGAAGGGAACACAGCATTCGCATGCAACATACCTTTCTTCCATCTGGACACAAATGAAGCCACTCGATCCCCCATCCCGTTCTTCAAATACAGCCTCCTCCTCTGCTGCGCAAGAGGCTATGTGACAGCTTACTGCCACACCCCCCTACTAGCTAATAGGTATGTTTCTCCCCTCTCCCGCTTCGCCTCAATTGCCGCATCCAGCGCATCCCGCAACGTATCCAGCAAATCCTGTGTCTCCTCCAACCCAGCCGAGATCCGCACGCTCTCCTCCCGAATCCCATAGTCCACCAACCTCCTAGCCTCCTCCTGATCCTTCCCAAACATAAACATGTTGTATGCAAACATTATCGTCACATGTCCGCCCAGATGCGGCGACGGGTAGAATCCACACTGGTCATAAAAGGCCCTCGTTGTTTTGACGCTGTCAAACTCCACCGTCAAGAGGCACCCGTAGCCCGGGCTGGGCATCTCAGGCGTGCTTCGTCGCTTCCAGACATCGTAATTCTCTTTGCTGGGCAGAAGGCTGGGATACTGGACGTTGACCACAGGCGAGTCGTCATCTTCCAGCATGCTTTTGTGCAAGAACTCGGCCATGGCTTGCGCATTGGCGTTGAGACGCTGGGAACGTTGGAAGTAGTCATGCGAGTTGGATAGTAGTACTTGAGCATCGGCGGCGAAGAGCTGATTGTGGTGCGCCTCGGAAAAGCGCGTCGAAAGCTGCGCGTAATGCGATGATAGTGGGTTGAGCACGACAGAGCCTCCGAGGGCGTCGGATCGCCCGTTGAAGGACTTGGTGAGCGATGTGATGAGCAGGTCTGCCTGGGAGAGAACATCGACGTTGCTGAAGGAGCCGACTGTTTCGTCGACGACCATGACGAAGCCGTATTTCTCAGACTGTCACGAAGCAGCCAAAATTGAGATGGGTTAGCGCAAATCGCAACACATGCGCAGTTCGTGCGAGTGCAACGCAAGACATGGGGGTCAGGTTCATGGCACGTACAAGCTTCTTCAAACGCGGTAGATCAGGACTCTCCAGCGTTGGATTCCCTGGAATCTCAACAATGGCAAACGCAACCTCTCGTCCCTGGCCGGCTTCTTCTCCAAGCCACTCCTCAAACTCGTCCAAGCCCGGGCCGCTCACCGCGGCGAAGTGCTTCCAGCCCCCCTCGCTCTCCTCGAGAAGGAGCTGGTGCGTGTTATGGAACACCATCCCCAGTTCGACATTCGTCTTGCCCTTGCGGTACGCCTCCAGTACGTTCTTCGTCTCAAAGATAGCCGCCATGCCTGCTGGATACAGATACACATCCCGAGGCTTGCACTGCACCAGCTGCGCATCAATCGCCCCATGCTGAAGCAGCTCGATAATGCGAGTTCGCAGACCTTCGTGTGATGCATCTTCGGGGGTCCAAGACGGTATGCTGCTTAGGGGAACTTGGACAAGCGTGCGAATATTCTCGAGAAGATACTCCGACTCGCGGATGGACAGCCCGAGGCCCGGCAGACCCCAGCTCAAACGGACGGCTTCTCCCCACCGAGGTTCAAACAGCACGCAGTACAGACGGTGGTGCGCAATGTCCACGACTTTGAAATCGAGCCTCTCGGGCGGCATGATGTATTCATTGCGCTGATCGTTCGTGGCATGCTTTTCGGTAAATCTCCACATGGCGGGGTCTAGATACATGAAGCAGGACCATTCTTTGAGGCCAACTCGCTTGGCAATCGCTTGCGAGAGCTAACGGCCCAAATATATCGTCGTCAGTGCCGCTATGATGAGGGGGGGTTTGTTTGAAAGGTCGCGGCAAGAAATGCACTTACCTTTTTGGCATGCATTGTCGGGGCCAGCCGCGGATAGATGTTGACGATTTTCTGGAGCGGACGCTTGTCGCCATTGCGGAACGCCTTGAGCATGTCCCAGCCCGGGATGTTGGTGACGATGCTGTATGGGGTTTGTGGAGGAGGTGCGTGGCCAAATTTGGATTGCGTACTGAGAATAGCCATAGTGAAGGTGTCGTTTTATTTCCTTTCAGTCGATCGGCCGCTTCTTCTTCCTTGCTGTTTCGATCTGCTTTTTCACACAAAATTCATAGGCTTGGTGAGATGTTGTGAGGTGCAAGAGAAGCCGCTTTTTCTGCCAGCCATGAGAATGCCAGCTTCACGTAGGTGGCTCGAGCACTTCACACTGCTTCCCGCAGGGTGCCACCTCGGCGAATGAGATGGCCGCGACCTGCCTGCCTGGTCAGCAAACATCGAACATCGAACAGTCAGCTCGCGGGATTACGGATGCGCATGTGCTACCGGCTTCTAATGGCTCACAAACTACCATCGGTAAGCTATGGGTATGCCGCCTGTTCACTCCTTGGCCGCGCCCATATTTTCAGAGTAAGAGGGGCTCAGAGTTCAACTTCAGCGCTCTTGCAAATCGAGATACAATATAGCTTGACCATAGCCGCCATAGTGGTATCAAGCAGTAGGTAGAACCAAGATCCATCTCACGTGTCGGAGTACCTACCACGGCGGCCTTCCACAGCAGAAGCACGAAAACGGGACAAGATACACATTGTGCGTCATCGTGATTCGTACCAGGACCTCGGACGCGACCTCTCATTTCCTCTCCTTCATTTTCCCCAGGTCTCTTGGCTTGCTTCCAATTTTTCTGCCTGGTCTTTACAGGCGAGCGGCACGTCCTCGTCTGACGGTCTGAGAGACAATTGTGTACAGTAGATGAAACAGGTACCTAATGTAGTCATGTACATAGGTACTCCATACGTACTCTCAAAAATTGGAATGACGTACTGCTCCATCCCCACATCCGGGTCGCATGAGTTACCTATCTTTTAAGGTAGGTACCTACCTAGGTAGGTACCTATGCAAGGGAAGGGAACCTTTTACTAAACCTCGCAACTTCATCACAATCGTCGTGACTTTCCCACTCTTTTCCACCACACCTCCTCACCAGACCAGACATGGCACCAAACTGGACGCGCCTCATCCGCTTCATAGCCCACGAAGATGGCCAAGTTCACCTCGGTGAGGTCATTCCCACTGAGCACGCAGACGTTGGCCTCGCGGCTGTAGATGGCCCCAAAGTCTTCGCAAAAGCCATCACCGGATCCGTTTTCGACGGGGTGGTTACCTCAAGGACACTGACTGTAGAAAGTGTACGGACAAGTTTCTCTTTGCTTTCGTTGCGTGGTTGTACCAGAGTCTCTCGATGCAAAGTGTTCCTCCAAAGCCAGGCTCTCGTCTCGAGGCCGTACATGACCTTAACCTACTCTGTTCTTTTCGTATCAAATGTGCTTCCTCTCGCGGAAAACACCAGCTCCGTGATTCTCTGCATGACTTTCTGCTAACAACGCTGGGACGCTGCTTGAAAGCTTCTCTGCCCAATATCCGCCTCCGAAGTCCCCCTCATTCGCTGCATGGGCCTCAACTACCGCGACCACGCGTTGGAAGCTAATCTCCCCATTCCTGATGTCCCCGTACTGTTCATCAAACCCCGAACTGCCCTAAGCGGGCCCTACCCGGCCGCGATCCCCATTCCGCGCTTGGCACAGGATGGCACCAGCGACTATGAAGCCGAGCTGTGCTTTGTGATGGGCAAGTCGGGGCGGGATATCCCCGAGGAGCACGCCATGGAATACGTGTTGGGCTTCACGGCTGGTAATGACGTGAGCGCGCGGACGCAGCAGTTTCAGAACAGCCAGTGGTGCTTCTCAAAAGGTGCGGCTCCTCAACTCCAGTTTATTTGCTTCGTGTGGCCAAGGTGTACCGCTCATTTGGGAGCCCGAAGAGAAAGCTTTAAGCTGTCGAGATCGAATGCTGAATAAAGACAGGTTTTGATGGCTCATGTCCGCTTGGCCCTGTGCTAGTGGCGCCGTCTGCGCTGGATGATGTGCATAATTTGCGGATTAGAGCGATGCACAATGGTAAAGTTGTTCAAGACTCCAACACTCGGTAGGTTTGGTTTGCATCATCTTTTTCTACTTCATTCTTCCCCTGCGGGGTTTTTCTTCACTCATTTCCCCATACTTTTTCCTTGCTCCGTTGTCTTGCCCCAATATGTTCTTCAAGCCGCAAGCGCGAACTCTTCAACGTCTCGGGGCCCTTGCTCAGCTGACATCTGGGCCGACCATCAGCGAAATGATCTTTACCATCCCAAAAATCATCTCTTTCCTGTCCCAGGGCACGACTCTGGAACGGGGCACTGTGGTGATGACGGGTACGGGGCCTGGCGTTGGTGCTATGCGTACTCCAAAGGTGACTTTGAAGCATGGTGATGATATTTACGTAGAAATCGAGAATATTGGGACGTTAGTAAACTCGGTATACTACGAATAGGACGGCACATGCTGGCCTCATCTCAGAGATGGGAAAATAGCTGTCTGCTTTGTTGCTACGATCAAACTGACTAGCAGTCGTTCGATGCATGTTGGTGAAGACTTGCATGTTGCTGTTCGATATAGACGGGCACTTTCGCTTCGAGAATAGAAGCACGTTGTCTGTTTGCTTAGTACTTACACAAGGAGTGCCTTGTGTGAGCCCGTGGCCGTTGCTGCGCTACTAGAAGAGAGCACCAGGACAATCTCACCGTCGTGTTCTCGCATAACCATGAATGATGAAAGCACGTATATACAGTGCGATCGCCTCTGGCAGAATCTCATTCACTTGCTTGTATTTGCAAGTTCTCATGAGAATGGATAGGAAGCGGCCCAGTCCTCTTCAGGACCTCAACAAGAGCGCGATCGTGAGCATAAGCGCTCGCCTCCCCGCACTTCACCCCGCAGCAGATGCGACCCTGCAAGACGACTGCGCAGGATAAGCCACATTGTTTATCGTGAGGAGTAGCGCTCCGTGGTCCGTGTCTTTGCTGCACAGACAACGGTTCTCGTTCATTTCTGCGTCTTCTTTGGTTCTCATGCATTCAAGTCAGTTACAGAGTACATGCTGTTTCACCACTCATGGCCCTGGCGGCTGCGGGAAGAGGAGAGAGAAGGCAGGATAAAAGGGAACACCTCTCACCACCCCCAAACGAGCTGGCTTTGACTTTGAAAAGCTTGGAGAGATCAGACATAGACTCACAGACACAACACAGAAAACTGGCTTTCGAGTTCTGGACAGCCTACGCAAACGGCCACGAAGCTCAGATTGAGAGACGTGATCTGAGTTCGCTCCGCTCAGGTTATCCTCAGCTATCCTAGATCAACAACAACAGCAGCAGTACCAACAGCGGCAGCCGCAACGGCACAGTTTCAAGCATCAAACAACGGCGTCGAACAGACAACACTAGAAACACCACCAAGTCACGACACATCAACTCGCCCACATGAATTTCTGCTTGCAGTGCGAACCATGTCAATCCTACCCCCGGCGGCAATTGACCGTCAATGATTTCGATCGAGGTAAAAATCTCCAAACCAGTGTGAAAAGCTTCACACATTCAGAGTTACATACCTACATACATACATACATACACGCTAACAACCAGTCCACACTGCACAGCCCTGGCCATGCTAGACGCCAAGATCCCCGGCGACAAGCTCCTCGGGCCCCTTGCCCCCATAAAAGCCATGACCCTCGGGAGCAGCATCGCCCTATATCTCTGCCGAAACCGCTTAACGTGCGGATATCTCGAAGTCCTCCTCGACCCAGCCATCACCGCCCTCTCCAAGAACCACACCACCGAATTCAAAGTCCTAGTCCAGGAAGTTGGCTGCGAGGGGCGCTACTGCAACGACTGGATCACTCTCGAGATGCAGTCGGTTTTCAATCCGAGGCACTTCCCCGCTCTGTTTCACGACTCAGTCGAGAAGAATACCGCCATCTACGCCGGGGATAACCTCATTGTGTATGTCGCGGATCTGGAGTGGGCGCTAGAGGTCAATGTTCGTCGCGCGACGAGGGCTCTCCTCCGTGGGAAGAATCCGATTCTTGAGCTTCCTGATGCTGCGGCTCTGATTCACCAGGTTCGGTTCGAGGGGGAGCAGCCGCCGTTGACGTTTGAGTATGTTCGGGGGCTGGCGGCGCGTATGTCGGATAGTGCGCCGTCAGACGACCAGTTGCAGGTGATTGCGGACTTTTATTTCAAGATCTATGGGCGGGTGGGCTTGACGAGGACGGATGTGGAATGGGATGAAGGTGTGCGGGATTGGAAGCCAGTGGAGGCTAGCGACGCAGCGGAACCGGAATAGGTTGACTGACTTGGACAAATTATATAGTCCCCGTCTGGAGACTGGAAGGGACAAAACGACAGAACGAGATCCTGTTGTCCCTTGTCAAAGTATGGGCGTAGCTTCAAAGCGTGTACATGCCTAGGTCGTCGTCATGTAGATGTCCCATCTGTGGAACGGGCTGTCGGAATTACGGGTGTGTTGCAACACCAACACCTTGTCGCTCGAATTCGGAGCCGACACGGCCGAGTCGGGGCAAACCTTGGGACTTGCCTCGTCTCCCGTTCGTTGCAGACACCAAGATCAGGACAGTCCGGAACCTTCATGATCAATCAGAATGTTGCTGTTTAATTGAAAAGATGGAGAGATAAAACAATGCTCTCTATTGCAGAGCTCAATGGCGACAGTAATGGTGCCGTCTTGACTGAGCTAACTTCTTTAGTCTTGAGCGACCGCCGACTCATTAGCAATGGCCCTGGGCAGACATGGGGCCCGAGGGTTCAGAACTCCAGAACTTTACAGAAGTAATATGATATTATTCCTGTCGCACGTCGAGGCACACAGTACACTTGGCCCAACTGCGAGTCTGCGACACCCTAGAGCCTAAAGCAACTCGGTCCTGTCACGAATGACTTATTTGCAAGTCTTAATCTCTGGCCCTCTACCATACATGTGTCGCTCCCACGATTGTGCCACCCCAATCTTTGACTTCTTGCGGACCAACCCACTTGTAAGTTGTCCCACACACACTGTCCCTGATAGTGTAACGGATCGTACAGTCGGAGAGGCTAAGGGACTCTCTATTGATCGCTATAGTCGAGGACTACAAGCTAGAGAGAGAAAGAGAGAAAGAGAGAAAGAAAGAAAGAAAGAGAAAGACTGCGAGTCTCTGCTGGTTTTGACCATACGGCCGGTCGTTCTGATTCAGCGAGTGCCAAGCTGTCCGTATGTGCATTGTGTGGAGAGCGAAGCGGTCTTGTATAACACGTAGCCCAGCAGCGAGACCGTGGCGACAGTGGTCGAAGCGATCCTCAGTGCTCACAATAGTCATAGACTTGCAAGTTGCGCCTCATGGTTTCTTGTTCGAAGCACTTGCCAACTCTCGAATTTGTCTTCGTCTGACCTGTTGCCTCAAGGCATAGCCCTGCTCCTGCTTGAAGTTGATGCACCGGCAGCATCTTTGATTATGGTTGCATTTCCGTTCGCCTTCGAAAGTGTTTTTCGGTCGTGATAGGTACGGAGCTTCTGATGAACATATCGAGACTGCCTCAGCGTCATTACGATAAAGGATGCATGTTGGCCAACGGCTGAAAGAAACGCAGTGTCTTCCTCAGGAGGCTTGAGGTTACGCTAGATCGGAAGTAGGTCTCGCCAGATGGCAGTACACTGTTCGGGCGCCACTGGCCCAGTTTATACGGAGAAACACGATTGCCGTGCCTGTGGTCAAAATCACGAACTCAGCGAGGCTTCGGATCATATAGTCGTAAGTTTGCATGAGCGCGTGCCTCACTTATGAGTGCAAGGCATCCCCAAATCTGCAGGGCGAGGACCTAAATACAGCACTTAGGTTTCTTGATAACTTCCGGGCTGCAAAATATCCCAGGAGCATCTCCCCGCACGCATGGAAGAAAGTGAGGCACGCGCTCATGCAAACCTACGATTATATGATCCGAAGCCTCGCTGAGTTCGGAATTTTGACCACAGGCACGGCGATCGCGTTTCTCCGTATAAGCTGGGCCAGTGGCGCCCGAACATTGTACTACCATTTGGCGAGACCTACTTCCAATATAGCGCAAGCTCCAGCCTCCTGAAGACGCTGCGTTTCTTTCAGCCGTCGCAACATTGTAGTATGCACTAGTATCAGGATGTTTCGCCCCGGTCCTGCTTGGAATTTGACGAGGACGCATATCCCATCTGGTCGGAATTTCTAAATTTCGCGATTAGTAGATGAATATTAAGACTAATTCACCATCCATTTGACAGACCTTTTCAGACTTGTCGGCCAACGACAGCCTTTCCATGATGACCTGAACGGGGCCTGAAATGTTCGCATGGAGGTACATCTCGAGTTTCTCTCGTTTGCAATTGGCTTGATTCCAGCCCCGTTATATTTTAGAGTTTGGAGACGAAGAAATACGCGAAGATCTGATGTGAGTACATTGGAGACTTGGCTAGAGATTACTCTTTGTTCGCTCAAGTGACAAGAATCCCTTCCAACTCCAATGCTCAGCCATGAGGGTCAAAATGTATGATGTACAGAGGCTTGACCTCGTACGGAAACAACAGGACGTTGCGGCCTTGTCCGTCACCGAGTCTTGTACATACGTACAATCCATCTGCTTAAAATTTAAAATGTTCCTTCCACGGCCTTGATTTTAGGATCGAAGACTGATTTCTGAAGCTGTGTTGATGAAGTTGCGGCTCCAGGGACACAATGTGCTGAAGCAATCCGTAAGAACTTCGGGAAGGGTTGAGGGCTGCGTTCTCTCGTCCTGTTCCTGGATCTGCTCATCCTTGTGCTGCATTTGCTGACCCGCTTGCTGTAGTTGTTGATCTCTGTGCCTTTCTGGAACCAGCACCATCTATCAAACATCGATCATGGACCAAAACGAGGCTGACGCCCAGCTGGCAGCGTCGCGTCAAACGTGCTGGAGCTGGAGGAGAGTCAGAGGACGCTAAGATCGATGGTATAGGTAGCAACTGCCAACTACAGCACAAGGACGATGAGATTCCATCCCAGAGCCTCCATATCCAGCACACGGATCAACAACTACAGCAAGCGGATCAGCAAATCCAGGACAAGGATGAGTCTACCTAATTCATGCGATACGCAAGAATGTGTAAACAGCTTTGAGAATTGGCACTCAACACTCTCAACCTCCAATGCCACAGGATCGACCGAGGAAGATCCGGGAGCAGGACGAGAGAACGCAGTCCTCAACCCTTGTTCAGCACGCGTGATGACAGAGATGAACATATCAAGCGCTTTCTCGCTGGCGATGGCTTCGATCATGATTCATCTTCCCGTTCTCAATCATGGTGACGAGTCGGGGAAAGCCGTGGAAGTCAGATGGAAAGACCTTGCAAAGTTTGTCAAAGACGGCCCTTTTCTCTTCGAGGAAGTCGCGCCGAATGTGTAGTTGCACCAGTTTGTATGGGCAAACCATTTTTGTTGTCGATTTTCTTGAACCTATGTATTCGAAAGATTTCTGGCTCACTGGCTAGTTGGGAGGTATTTGGCGTGCATGCTGCTGTTCATCTAGCTCCTGAGTCCTGGAGGCGTTGACGACCTGACGTAGGTCCATTTATGATCGGGTTCGCTGACGTACAAGATAAGACCCGAAATCAGTGAGATTTTGGCCCCTAGGTATTGGTAAAGATGGGTGGTAATGTAAATGTTGATGCACAGAGGCACAACAAAGACTGACTTTTACGGAGTAGATGTGAGGGGATTATTTTTGAGACAAGTTGGCCAAGAGGGGCAAAACCCAAACGACGTTTGATAAAACAAGGCCTCCACGTGACAGGCCGCAGCCTTTCGGAGACAAACGGCGCACAAAGAACAAAGCTGAACACAACCGCTTATTCTAGGTACCTTCAGCCCGACCACAGGCTTTAGAATCGCGTTGACCGTCGGCGGTGCGTTCAGTGCCTCGGACACGGCGTTTTTCACCGCGTCTTTAGATTCGTTCAGTACTTCGGTCACGGCGTCTTTGACTGCGTGTTTGATGCAGTCCGCCGTGAGTTGCTTATCTTTCTTTCGTTCGTCGGCGCGAGCAATGCTGTTCACTTCGACGACGGCCTTGACCAAGACGGGGTAGAACTTCTTTTCCCAGACGTCCACCAGCGACGCCTTGTCGCTGATACACGCGGCAAATCAATAATAATATTGGGAATGGGACTGAAAAAACGAAAATTCGCCCGCAACGCGATACTCTCGCAATTCGCCCCCGAGAACGAATTACGACAGCAGAAACGGTATCGGCGAGTCCGATATCTAAAGTAACGATGAACCCGTCTAGCAGCGACCGCGCGGCAGACGAAAATCGCGCCGCGGTCGCCAATACGCGACTCCGCGGCACACAAGGCGCGACAGTATCACCGCGGGATAAACTCCCCGAATACTTAAGAAAGTTTACGACACATTTGCTGCGTGCATCAGCGACAAGGCGTCGCTGGTGGACGTCTGGGAAAAGAAGTTCTACCCCGTCTTGGTCAAGGCCGTCGTCGAAGTGAACAGCATTGCTCGCGCCGACGAACGAAAGAAAGATAAGCAACTCACGGCGGACTGCATCAAACACGCAGTCAAAGACGCCGTGTCCGAGGCACTGAACGCACCGCCCCCCTCCTGGGCGACGATCGCTGCCCGAGGGGCTGCTGTTGGCAGCACTCCGATACCTCGCTCCTCCCCTCCCCCCATGGCGGTCCCCTCTCGCGTCCACCGCGAAGTCGTTATCAAAGGGACCACGATCAGCGACGCTGTCACCAGGCGTAAGCCTGAGGAGATTGTGACCGCCGTTAATGGTGCCATCAAGGCACCGGCCGCGGTGGCCGCACGCCGTCTTCGAAGCGGTGACACGGTCGTTACCTTCAAGGAGCCGGCTCGTCCCCATGTCGAGGCCGACGGATGGGTGAAGACAGCCTTCGGCCCGGACGCCGTACTGAGCCGACGACTATACACTGTCATCATCAAATCCTTCCCCGTCCGCCTATCGGACAAGCAGGACACCACCGAGATCGCGAGGAGAATGTCGGCCTCCAACGGCCCGATCGTTAAGGTCACAGCCAGGAAGCCGAGGGCGTCCGCCAAATTTGCCTCCCTCATCATCGCAGTTGATGGCGTCGAAGCGGCGAACAAACTGTGCCGCGATGGCATACCTGTTTACCAGTCGGAGATTTTCGACGCCGAACCCTACAACGCCGCGGTGAACCCGAGGCAATGTTACAGATGTCACAAGTTTGGGCATATCGCAGTCTACTGGGAAGCCCTGGCAAAATGTGGAAGATGCGCGGCTGGAAAGCACGACCGCGGCGACGACGACGACTGCCCAGCACTGAAGGGCGACATTCATGATTCGCCCACGATGTCCCAACTGTGCTGGAACCCATCCGGCCTGGTCCGAGAGCGCCCTACCGCCAACGCCGAATGGGACAAGGCTCGTGAGGCCTACCTCAACCGCCCGACCTGTTTCGCCAGCCCTGCGGCCACGGAAGAACACGAACCAGCGGCGTCACCCTCTTAGGCGGCGCCCCCCCGTAAGAAGGTCGGAAGACCTGTGGGAAGCCGTAACCGAACGCAGATAGCACCGACACAGATAGTGACAAGGCTCACTAGGGCAACGAGCGAACGCGCTCAACGCGACCAGTCTCTTCCGGCCACACAGCAACACCCAGCATCGACTGCAGACTCCATAGCGACAGGCACCGTCGCCACCCAACGATTATAATGGACCCCATCCAAGTTATGTACTGGAACACTCGCAAACAGGCACAACTCGTCGCCCTAGCACTTAACTACCGCCCCGGACTCGACGTGATCGCGATCCAAGAACCGTCCGGCATCGGCAGAGTCCCCCCCCATTCCAGCTTTGGCCTTTTCCAACTGGCCGTATATGCGGGAAGGACGGCAATATACATCTACAGGCAACACGGACCCGAAGCTTGGTCCAGCAGGACAGGCACGGACTGGTGCTCCATAACACTCAAGGGAGCCGAGATCTATTCGGTGTACTCACCGGTTTTCGAAGCGGAATAGGTTACTCCTAGGTATCCAGGAGTTCATGACAGCACCGGTGCGGGGCAGAAGCGTATTTGTTGGTGACTTCAACCAACATCATCCCCTTTGGGACAAGGAGGACAGGACTTCACAGGGATGCGAGGAGCTGCTCGAGTTCATAGCACGCTGGAGGCTCGGCCTCGCCACCCCCCGCGGAGAGATCACATGGAGGTCACAAGGGAAGAGAAATAGCACCATCGACCACGCGTGGGCCACAGAAGACGTGGACGTCGACTTCTTGGGCGAAGCCGACCTTGTTGGGTCCGACCATGTACCGCAGCTCATCACAATATACGGTGACGGCAGCCCTGCCAGGCCGGCGGAAAAACGACACTGCTGGGGAAAATTGGACAAAGGACTCGTGAATGCTGAAGTCAGAATACGGTTCCGACCCGACACCACTGACAACCCAATCGCTTCCACACAGGACATAAGACTCCTACGCGGACTGGATCGTAGATGAGCTGACAAGCATCGCCGAGCTTGCAGCCCCAAAGAGACTCCCAAGCAGGCCCCGACGACAACCATGGTGGAACGACAAAGTCCAGGCAGCGGTTAGAGCGGTTCGTAAAGCCCACAGACAGTGGCGCAGCAGGAGAACAGAGGAAAACTGGAAATTTGCCCCCAAGAGGCGGAAGACGAGCAAATCCGGGTGATTAAAGACGAACGGCGCAGCTCGTGGAGAAATGCAATGGCTCAAGCGAAGGCGGGACACAAAGGCCTCGGGGCGTTAGAACACTGGGCAAGACTTCGAAGCGGACTACCTCCCGAATCCCGACAGATCCCACCACTACTCCGATTATGTAGTAGGAAATGACATGGTACCTTCAAACACTCATGAGGAGAAAGCCGCAGCCTTCGCAGAACGTTTCTTCCCCCACTCCACAGCTCGTACATCGGACATCCCGACAGACATTGCACATCGACTCGACACCGCCCCGTTCCCAAGCGAGAGGACCACTTTACACACGAAGAGATCAAAGTCATCATCAAACGCCTGTCCAGCTCAGGCTGTGGATCAGGCCCCTCGTCCATCTTTACCGCTCCGGGTCGGTGAGGGGGAGGGAGAGCCTGCTTGAGGTTCTGCGGCGTGAGTATCCGGATAGGTATGCCGTCGAGTTGCGAGGTGGGCAACTGCGGGACTTGCCTCGTCTCCGGTTCGTTGCAGACACCAAGATCAGGACAGTCCGGAACTTTACTTATCAATCAGAATGGTGTTGTCAACTAGAAAGATGGAGAGATAAAACAATGCTTTCTATTGCAGAGCTCAATGGCGACGGAATGGTGCCGACCTGACTGAGCTGATGCTTGAGCAACCGCCGACTCATTAGCAGTGGCACTGGGCAGAAATGACTCAAATGAGGCCCGAGGGTTCAGAACTCCAGAACTTCAGAGAAGTAATATGATATTATTCCTGCCGCACGTCGAGACACACAGTACACTTGGCCCAACTGCGACACCCTAAAGCACTTCGGTCCTGCCGGGACTTGACGTATTTGCCCGAAAGTCTTAATCTCTGGCCCTCTACAATACATTTGCGAGGCCACTTATAGTCCTTCGCTCCAACGCTGTACCACCCCAATCTTAGACTTCTTGCGGACCAACCCACTTCCTGCCACTTGTCCCAAACACACTGTCCCCGATAGTCATAGACATGCGCCGCGTGGTATCTTGTTCGAAGCACTGGGCAAGTTTCGAATTCGTCTTCGCCTGACCTGTCGCCTCAAGGCATAGCTCTGCTCCTGCTTGAAGTTGATGCTCCCGCAGCATCTTTGATTATGGTTGCATTTCCGTTCGCCTTCAAAAGTGCTTTTCAGGTGGTGATAGGTACGGCGCTTCTGATCAACATATCAAGACTGCATCATCGTCATTACGATAGAGGACGCATGTTGGCCAACGGCTGAAAGAAACGCAGTGTCTTCCTCAGGAGGCTTGAGGTTACGCTAGATCGGAAGTAGGTCTCGCCAAATGGCAGTACACTGTTCGGGCGCCACTGGCCCAGTTCATACGGAGAAACACGATTGCCGTGCCTGTGGTCAAAATCTCGAACTCAGCGAGGCTTCGGATCATACAATCGTAAGTTTGCATGAGCGCGTGCCTCACTTATGAGTGCAAGGCACCCCCGAATCTGCTTAGGTTTCTTGATAACTTCTCGGCTGTAAAACATCCCAGGAGCATCTCCCCGCACGCATGGAAGAAAGTGAGGCACGCGCTCATGCAAACCTATGATTATATGATCCGAAGCCTCGCTGAGTTCGGAATTTTGACCACAGGCACGGCGATCGTGTTTCTCCGTATAAACTGGGCCAGTGGCGCCCGAACATTGTACTACCATTTGGCGAGACCTACTTCCGATATAGCGCAAGCTCCAGCCTCCTGAAGACGCTGCGTTTCTTTCAGCCGCCGCAACATTGTAGTATGCACTAGAATCAGGATGTTTCGCCCCGGTCCTGCTTGGAATTTGACGAGGACGCATATCCCATCTGGTCGGAATTCTCCTTCTTGAAGATTGACTGGATTGACTTTTTATGTAAGTGCACTGGTTCAACGTGCACTGGTTGCGGCTCAATGTGCGCGGTTTCTGGGATCCTTTCGGGGTTGTCATCCATGTCGCGAGGATAGTAAATGAAGCCTATGTCGCCTCCAATCTCACAGATTTGGCCTTGTGGGTAGACCGAGTGCAGCATTTGCCCCTTCACTTGGTTGATGATCTTTGTGTTTGCGCTTTATCATCCGTTTTCCTGGAACGGTGTCCGGCTTCGTGTATTTGTGACACGAGTTCGTCCGACCTTCTACAGCTTCTCATTTTCCGGCCAAGCTGGTTTCCTCTGCCGCGTTTTTGTTGATTTCATGTCGTCCCTGACGGGACCTTCAACGTGCGCATTGATGAACATTTCCCGCGCTTTCTCGGTTGCGATGGGCTTAATCCCGGACCCTATTTCTTGAACGATTATGAGGCGTGAAAATATGCGGAGGTCAGAGAGGAACACACTGCAGAGTTGATTGAAGATTACCCTCTGTTCGCTCAGAAAGCTCGCCCAATGCTCCAAATCTTGGTTGGAAACGATCCCTCAGTTTGGCCAAGTCCACCTCTGTCCTCTGAAAGGCACCTGGCTCAACCGTCGGTTCATATGAGGCGTTGCATTGTTCGACGTACTCGCAGAAGTTCGATTGTCTCAGTGCTCTGTTAATCTCCTGTTCCAATGTATTCTCTTACTTCCTGTGCTGTCGAAATTGCTTTGCTTTCTGTCACTCGCTTTCCTGTATCTGTCTGTCTTTCTCCTCGACTCGCATTGCGCAGTAATGTCTCTTTCTGTTGCGATAACCTGTCATGCTCCTGCGGCAACAAACCCTCTTTCTTTCGCTTCCATCCCGTGTCTCTCTCCTTAATATGTCGCTCCAGCTCCCGAATGCGTTCAAGCAGAGCGTCGACCTGGTGCTGTTGATTCATGATGAATGCAATTTTGGCTTCTACTATAAATTCTGGTCGGATTTTGGTTGTACAGAGGCACAATAAAGGATTTGTGTAGATGGGAAGAGACTTGGGCAGAATGCAAGTGAATGATCATGAAGTCACATGAAATCATGTAATCATGTAATCATATGCCTGAGCGATGGCCCATAACATTTCACCTGACTGGTAACTGCTTTCACCAGCGATTCTGTCTGGCCGGAAACATCCTTTTTGAACTTCAAGCTTGGGACCTGGAACTGCTGTAGGTGCTGTTGTTGAGGATATGGGGATCGCTGTAGGTGCTATTGATGAAGATACGCGGACCGGTTCATCGTTCAAATTTCGCGATTAGTAGATGAATATTAAGGCCGATTCACCATCCATTTGACAGACATTTTCATACTTGTCGGCCAACGACAGCTTTTCCATGGTGGCCTGGACGGGGCCTGAGATGTTCGCATGAAGGTACATCTCGAGTCCCTTTTCATTTGCAATTGGCTTGATTCTAGCCCCGTTCGCTTTATAGCTTGAACACGCGGAAATACTCGAATATCTGATGTGAGCACATTGGAGACTTGGCTAAAGACGACTCTCTGTTCACTCAAGAATCTCTTCCAATGCTCAGCCATGAGGGTCAAGATGTGTGATAATTCGGGAAGGGTTGAGGGCGAGTGCCAATTCTCAAAACCGTTAAGGACAAGCTTTGCTGTTCGCATGCGTATCGCATGAAGTATTTCGGCTCATCCTTGTACTGCATTTGCTGACCCGCTTGCTGTAGTTATTCATCTATGTGCCTTCCTGCAATCATGACCATCTATCAAACATCGATCATGGACCAACACGAGGCTGACGCCCAGCGTCGCGTCACGCGTGCTGGATAAGGGTTGAGGGCTGCGCTCTCTCCTCCAGCTCCAGTATGCGTGACGCGAGGCTGGGCGCCAGCCTCGTGTTGGTTCATGATCGATGTTTGATAGATGGCGCTGATTGCAGAGACTCGAGAGGCACAGAGATAAGATGTGTTTATATGCCCAGATACTGGGGCAGAATGCGAGTGAAGAGTGATAGGAGCCGAGTTGATGAAGCAGAGATTAAGTAGGCGATGTTTTGATTTGTCAGAACCTGAAGCACTGAGCTGCGATAGCGGTCAGATTTTCGTTGCAGCTGACGCTCAGCGAACCATTTGGGGGAAAGCAAATATTTCACCTTTCGCACCCGGCAACAGCAAACGAGTCGCAATTGTTCAGTACATCAGCCACCCGTCAAGTGCATCCGACAGCTTCGTACATAGTTGACGAGTCACTCCGACTGGCAGGAACACCTCCACTGTCCAGGTGATGTTGTTGTAGCATGCTTACTAGAGTCTTTCCAGCCGCGCATCTACTGTCGTCTATATTGCGAGCATAGTGGGTGGCCTTTATGTCATCGAACATTTAACAGACGGTGCCTTTTTGTCCGCAGATGCCAATTTTGAAGAAACCTGCCTGGCGGACCCTTCAACGAACACAGAGATGAACATATCAAGCGCTTTCTCGCTGGCGATGGCTTCGATCATGATTCAACTTCCCGTTCTCATTCACGGTTATGAGTCGGAGAAAGACGTAGAAGTCAAATGGAGAGACCTTGCAAAGTTTGTCAAAGACGGTCCTTTGCTCCCTGAGGAAGTCGCGCCGAATGTGTAGCTGCACTGGTTTGTATGGGCGAACCATTTTTGTTGTCGATTTTCTTGAACTTATTCGACAAATTTCCGGCTCACTGGCTACCTATTGAGAGGTATTTAGCGTGCACGTTGCTGTTGATCTAGCTCCTGAGTCCTGGAGGCGTTGACGACTTGATGCAGGTCCATCTATGATCTGGTCCTCATTCGTACAGGATAAGATCCGCAATCAGTGAGACTTCGGCCCATAGATATTGGTAAAGATGGGTGGTGATGTAAATGTTGATGCACAGATGTGACTTGTGAGGGAATTGTTTTCCAGGAGTCAAGTTTGCCAAGAGGGGCAAAGCTCAAGCGACGTGTGATAAAACAAGGCCTCCACGTGACAAGCTGCAGCCTTTCGGAGACAAACGGCGCACAAAAGAAAGTACATATGTAATAAGTCGCAGCCAATTCCTTTGCAACAGTACATGTACATATGTATGTAGTCATTTGTACTCCGTATGTAAGCAAAAACAAGGGTCTGAAAACAACTCAACCAAGGACTTCGGCTCGCACCGAGGATCCGCCATCTGATGGAGAAGGGAATGGCTGGGATACCTGTTTGCGCCTTTACCCCTCACTTTTCAAACATTACTGCCTTCTCAATGAGATTCCGTAAGTACCTATAAGAAGTTAAGAACTCATCCAGTCGCGGCAAATGGCAGGATGGCAATTGGCATGATGGATCCGGGTCCAGGAGAAACTCAGCATGGAGCAAGGCGTGCCGCTGCACTGTCTCAGAGAGCATGGCGAAGCTCGTCACCGTTTGGCGTTGCTTGATCCTATGTACAAGGCATTTACATACGGAGTAACTTGATAGGTACAGGCTACGCAACTAGGTAGGTATGTACTCGGCAGCGACATATCGATTACATAGGTACACCGTGTGACCGTACCGTGGTGTGCACTACGTGAGTTGATATGCATTCGTAGATTGTCACCTTTTGCCTCCGTTCCCCGCACTTCCGCGCAACCCAACTTACCAACTTCCAATGCCCTTCATCCTCCACCAGGCTCCAACACACCTAGGTACTGAGCGGCAAACAACGCCCCATCATCTCTCAGCTTTCTCAATTTACTCAACGACTTTCAATTACATTACGCCCCTTCCCTCGCGAACCGTGACTTGTCTTCCATTCCCGCAACTCTTTTGCAATGGCCACAGACACATGGCCCGCAGACTTCGCCGCCCCCTTCGAGGTGGACACGCTCCTCGAAGTCCGCGTCTGCGGCATGGGAAAGATGCCCGGCCTGAACGTTCCCACAGGAATAGATAAAAAGATAGTCAAGGGTCCCGTGAAGGTGACTAGGTTGGGTTTGGAGGGAGACTGGCACGATTTGACGTTTCATGGCGGGCCGGACAAGGCTCTTCTTGGCTGTAAGTGACTAGATAGATGTAAGTGACCCGAGAGAGAGTCACAACTTGCCAGGACCCTTCATACGAAAGAGAAAAGATAGAGACATTCATCTACAGAATGGGAAACATGTACATGAACACACGAAACATAGTAGGTCTAACGAGGCTTTACAGACTGCTCATCCCACTACCCCAACTGGGCAGCCTCCCACCCCTCCCACCACCACAAATTCCTCCCCGGCGCCTTTGGCGAAAACCTCGTCACGCCCCTCATGAACGAGCGCAACGTCTGCATCGGCGACATCATAGCCATCGGGCCCGACGTCCAACTGCAGGTCTCCCTCCCCCGGCAGCCCTGCTTCAAGCTCAACCACCGGTTCTCGCTCAAGAATATTGCGCCCCAGGCGTATCAGACCAGTCGCACGGGATGGTACTACCGCGTCCTCCGGGAGGGCACCATCCAAGCGGGCGACCAGATACGGCTCCTCGAGAGACAGTTCCCGCAGTGGACGATTGAGCGCGTGCAGGAGTTTCTGCATCGCGACAGAGATAATCTTGACATGAATAGGCTTCTCGCGGGAGTGCAGGCCCTGGGAGAGGAACACCGTGGGCAGTTCCGCAGCCGCGTGGCTAGGGCTGAGAAGGAGGCCAAGAAGAAGAGCCAGAAGAAGGGCAAAGGGGATCGGTGGGAGGAGTACAAGATCGTGGAGAGGAGGATGGAGACGAAAAGGGTAGTGGCGCTGACGTTGCAGCGCGTGGAGGAGACTCGCGAAGAAGATGCCGTGGAGGCGCCGAAGCTACTCGGGCCCGGGGCACATGCTCGTCTCAAGTTACCGAATGGACTTATACGATCATACTCTATCGTGTCGAGTAAGAGCCCTGGTGTACTAGAACTAGGCATCGCTCTTGACTTGAATAGCCGCGGCGGCTCCCGGTTCCTCCACCACGAGGCGAAGGTCAATGACACAATCCAGGTCAGCCGCATGACGCCGGACATTCAGACCGATAAAGCTGGGAACCACGTCTTCATCGCGGGTGGGATTGGAATTACGGCGTTTCTGGACCTAATTCGGCATCTCCTCTCTATTAATTGGAGCTGTCAGCTACACTACGCTGTGCGGTCCGCTGAGGAGATGCCCTTCGCGGATCGGCTCGCCGCGCTGCAGCAAACCGAGGGCGTTGTTACGCTCTACGATAAGTCCAGGGGCCAGGTTATGGATATTCCACACATCATTGAGTCTATGCCCTGGAATAGCCACATCTATGTCTGTGGGCCGAGTCGCATGATGCGCGCCGTGGAGCAGGTAGTCCGGGAACGCCAGATTTCCCCCGCAGAGGTGCACTACGAGGCCTTTGCGGCAGATCGTTCTGGACCTCGCGATCCGTTTGAGGTGCAGGTCGTGAACCAGGCCGTGAATGAGGCCCCTCGTCCGCCTTTGCTGCTCCGGGTCGGTGAGGAGGAGAGCCTGCTTGAGGTTCTGCGGCGTGAGTATCCGGATATGCCGTCGAGTTGCGAGGTGGGCAACTGCGGGACTTGTCGGGTCGTGTTGAAGAGTGGGCGGGTTGATCATAGGGGTTCGGCGCTTTTGCCGGAGGAGAAGGAGACGGCTATGCTGGCGTGCGTGAGTCGGGGGATTGGAAGGATAAGTATAGAGGTTTGAGGTGACCTTTGGCACGCGGGTTGGGAGACACTGTGCTATAAAATCATAATTAACACAAAGGGCTGTGAAGTTCCTTGACACGGGGCAAGCCTCAAGGATCTCAAGTCGTTGGGACCTTATAGTTGTGAGACAAGATTGAAAAGCCGGGGGCGGCCGTTGCCAAGCTGGAACCAAGAGCTGTCTAGGAAGAAGTTGAAGGCAGGCAGATCAGCAAAGAGGGCCTTTCCGTCTGTTGCGATCTACCTATCGTGTACTTTTGTGATGCTTAGCCTACACACTACACTCGTACACCATACATGATACCACGATTGACTGCTCCAGAAAGCCCGCCCAAAAAACGATGCAGCCAAAACAACCGTTTCTTAACAAGTATCAGGGTACCTGAACAACCGCAGAGTGCAAGCCCAGCCGTAATATAGGCAGCACCCCCGCTCTAGCGGTATAGAGCCTTCCAAATCAGTTAATCCTTATCCCAAAACTCGTCATCCAGACACGTCGAGACTATCAAATTGACTGGAAAATGTTGTGGAAGGCCGCAACCAAAAACAAGCTTCATCATCTCGACACGCCACAAGGCTGTCCACGTGTCAATAAGGCTGGTGTAATCGCCAATGCGACAACGATATCGGTAGCCGATTTCTTCTACTTGGTCCTCCTCGGCCCCTGGCGGTACGTCTCTGGCTCGGAGCCTTGTCGAGTAGTAAGGTCCGACGCCATGTCGCAAAGACGTCACAACGCTGACCAGGACGTCGCGAACACGGCGGCGCTTCTTTGCAGAGAATATGTTGACGGTCCACCTGTCCAGTCTGGCCACGTCTTTCAGGTGGCCAATGATGGGGTGAGGGTCGTAGGGAAACTGAAAGTGCACGTCGTCTGTTTGAATGTCCCGCCAGAACTCATAGATAAAGGCTATGGCTTGTGCGGCGTCGCATAGGATTTGCATGTCGGTGGTGTCGAGCTGCTGGGAAAAGGCGTCCACGGCGGGAATGGCAGCGTCGGGAAGATCATCTACATGGCTTGCTATAAATGACCACCCGATAATGGCTGCAGACATGACTGGCGCGAATTTGTGGGATTTGACGCTCTGTCCGTTGCTTTGCACGATGTTTAGGAGATACTGCATGACGTCCTGCCTGTCCTGTTGACTACCACCCGAGTAGGTGACGGCCATACAGAGCGCGCGTGTGGCATGGACTTTGCACCTGTCATCGTCGTCCTCCACCATGATCTTTTTCAGGGCCGATTGGCTGTAGTGGAACGTTTTCAACGCGTCGTCCGTGCTTATAGTCAAGTAGTACGCCTGCAGACGGAGCAGTCTCTCGCGAAGTGTTGTTCCACGATCTATTTGCCTGAGAAACACCTCGGCCAGTTCGTTGGAGACCGGATTCAACCAGTCGTGCGTCCATGCGTTGTACTTGTGACGCACATGAGAGATGTAGCTTTCCAGATTCCGTTCGCGAACATCGCCATACATGGGTTTCCAGCCCAAAAAGCTGTGGATCAGAGGCTTGGTGTCGAAATTCGAAAGTTCGGCCGAGTCTGGTGCACGTAAGGAACAGTTTTCGGCGTAGCATGCCTTTGCCTCTTGATGTTCGAGGCCGTCGAGTTCGAAGCCATTATCGGCGCAACAGCTTGCATCAGAGCTTTCGAGGCTGTGTATTGAAGAACGTGACGATGATGGCGACAGCAAGATAGAAGGCAGAGAGGGGCTGCCTTCGAACATGATGATGTCTGGACGGCACCCAGAGCTGCTCGCGTCATTCGACGTGGTTACTTCTTGTTCCTTCATAGCCTCCATTCGGGCATGGCTCTTCATCACGGCGATGGTCCTACCGGCTGGCAGGCGTGTGAAGCCAACGAGGTGGGAGGTCTAGAACCGCTCGGCGTCAAGTTGTCGAGTCGTTTTTCGTTGGACATGTTCCGAACTTCAAGGAGGACGCCATGCTTTTGTATATAGTCGTATTGGAAACACGGGCCACATGGGAAACGTGGTATAATGCACAATTGAGCATTGAGGATCGTGCATGCTCGACGTTGTTCGACGAGATGGCGGCGCATCGCTGGCTGTGAACAGCAGGAGTTGTAACGCAAGGCCGAGTTGAAGCGTCCAGAGGTGATATCACTTGGCGGGAAGAAGATACCGGGGCAAGCGGCAAAGATGACGAGTCGCCTGCGTCAAAGGCATGGCAAGTGCCTAAGCGCCGCATGGGCGGGCGGCTGTATGTGGGCGGTTGGTGAGCAAGCACGCTCCCAGGAGGTCCGACTAGGAAGCATCGAAGGCATTCGAAGCATCACAAGTGCCCTTCTTCCTGCAGATCGCCCTCATACGGAAGACTTGCAAGTTGCGGATGACTTTGTCGAGGACGAGGACTTTGCGTAGCGGTGGATTCCAAAGGAAGGGAGGAGTGCCCTTGCCTGGTCTTTCTGGGGAAATCGTGCCGCAAGTTGCAACTTGCAAGCCGGGCGGTCCACCTCAGGACCCACTCGAGCCGAAAGGCAGAGTCGACCCACATACCAGTGACACCAGTGACACCAGTGAGTCAGTGACCACGATCGAGAGCTCTTGCCTCGGTCACGAGTCACGACTCAACCGCTCGACAATCACGTGTCGAGGCTTCAGCAGCGCAGATGAATGCTGCATGAGTGATACCCGCGTCATGCAATGTGGCCTCGAACTCATGATGACGCTACACAACAATGGTTCTAGCAATGTTGCATCACGGTGCTAATCACAACGCTAATGAACAGCTAATGAACATGATGCTGGAGCTGCCCCAGAATTGCACTACGTACCTAGTACGGAGTACATAACCTCCTAATTACCCCGCCATGTCAGCCCTGGTCACTGGTGGCCCAGCTGGCAACCACTGCGGTCCGTAGCTCTCGTTATGTAGCAAGTCCGCCATCTCACACGCACGCTTTGCGTTTGCCGAGTGGTTACAAAGTGAAAGTGACTCAAAATGGCGTAATCACGCACTGTGAATAAGTGATGCGCAGTCGTACTAGGTATGTACTGTATGTAGCACATACATACTGTGCACGCCCGACGCCATCTATCATCCAACACCTACCCCACCCCCGCCTGCCTGACCCTGATCCCTCGATACCCTCCTTGTCTCCTTCTTGTGCCCGTATCCCCTCATCCTGATCGCTTCTTCATCACCTTGACTTCCTGGAAAAGTTGAAGATTGCAGAAGGCACTTTCCTACACCTCCGCCTGGTCTTGCACGCCTTGGAACTGGTCAACGACAACATTTTGAAGCTACATGTACCCAGACTAACTCGTGTACTCATCCGAGTCACCCGGCTGGATTGCTTGAGTTCTTTGCTGTAGAGCAAGCTAACTCCGTCTGCGCACATCTTTGGCTTCTTGCAACCTTCTTTCCAGCGTTGGATCTTCCGCAGTTTGCTCCTGTTATTCTGTAGATCCTCGAATCAACGGCAAGCAACATGCCAGTAGAGTCGATTTGTACCGACGAGGGTTCGTTCACGATTCACAGCTCTGCTTCAAATGTCTACTAAGCCTTCTTTTCCGACAGTACAAGTCATCCTTACCGCAGTAGATCCGGATGCAGACGACGGCTTTTTCGATCGCCGTATACTTCTTACGAATATTGACCCGGAGATAACTATTGGACGCAGCACCAAGCGCGACCTACAACTGACCGCGAAAAGTCACAATGCGTGTTTTGACTGCCCTGTCATGTCGCGAAAGCACGCCAAGCTTCAGTTTTGGCCGTTTAACCACGTTAGTGTGTGCCAAAGTCGTAATGAATAGCGACGCCGCTGACTCTGTTGCAAGAGCGTATCCATTTATGACATCGGCTCACTGCATGGAACTCACGTCAACAACCGCCGTATAGCCCCATATGAGTCACATCGGCTAACTTCGGGTGATGTTCTGAAATTCGGCGATGCGGTCCAAAAGGGACATGACACCTTTCCTGCTTGTGAAATGAGGATCGTTCTTAGGCATACTACTATCGAGTATGTACACACTTATCCTATGTTCACGCTCGTGATCCAAAAGATATTGACCGCTCCCCAGCCCATACGCACGGCCGCTTGTTTTTACAGTTCCTGATTCGTCAGATGAGGAAGACATCATCAGTGACGTCGATGAGGTTGTCGACTCAGATGAGGAAACGAGTGTTGGAAAAACGCGTTGGGCTGGCATACCTTCCTTGCTTCCAGATCGAACTGCTGTCAGAAGCACAGTCGACCTGACCAGTGCTGATGCTTCAGCTAGTAAGGCTCAAGGTGCTCCTTCCGATGCATTCTGTTCCGGGGACATCTCCTCGAATGGGAAGCCCGCTTCCGAAACAAAGCCTTCACGCTGTGTACCCGAGTCAGGGAACAGCCATGGTAACGCAGGCGTGGCACACACTAGTCTTCGCCTTGACACGGATGAAGAAAAATTATGTGATGGCAATGAGGGAAGTGCCGAAGCAGGAAGACGAAGACTGCAAGATTTGCCGAACGGCCCGGCTGAATCAGGCCTGTGTTGGAGTGCGTTGACATGCTTGGGGCCATCCAACCGTGCGAATTTCGGAACTGACTCGGGATACTTAGATGATTCACATAAAATAGGGCATGCCGAGGATGCTGGTCATTCGAAAATCTGCTCCACGCCCAAACTCAGTCCACAGACGCAATTGGTCGACCGCGAAAAAGGCATCCCGAGTCCAGGAGGTGCCACTCTGGATGCGATGGCGTTGTCTACCATTTGTCAGCCAACTGTTATTGCCAAAGAAAAGCACCAGGAGGCCTCAGCAAGTCCAAACTTCTCCATAGACTTTGGGGCAACAAAGACGGATTTCCTTGCCAGAACAAAGGCTGACTTCTTCGCCGCTCGAGAGCATAATCGCCACGCCCACGCCAGTCTTACCGAAGCAGCAGAGCTCCTTCGCAGTTCTAATGGTATTGCCAAAGATGACGAGTCTTCATTACCGGAATCAAGTCGCTGCCCAATCTCAGACGTTCTTGGCCCTTCCAAGTCTTGGACTTGCACAACAACTGCTGCTTTGCTTGCGTCTGGAGCTGCGCTGGCCCCGAATGCCGAAGTAGCTCCTGCAGATTGCTGTTGTGTGGAGGACTCCTTCGAATACAGCTCAGCGTTTGCTTGTGAAATGAGCAAGATAACCGACATCGCGGCCATCTTAGAAGACGGGGATACTCTGCTGACGGATGGTGTTGAAACCGATCCACCTCAGCCCCTTGCAACGGATGCTGAGTGCCGTCCTAAAAAGAGAAAGTCTGACCAGCTCTCAGTTGGACTGCTGACAGAAGCCGAGACTGGCTCATCCCAGATACGAGATAAATCATCAGCACTGGCGCCTGCGGCTGGCGCGGGGAGGCCGCTGAAGCGCTTGCGACGGGCAGCGGAGGCTCTTGGGTATGCTACGCTCGGCGGCTTTGCCGTCGTGTCTGTTCTAATAGCCACTGCTCCAGAGTTTTGAGCGCGCGGTCTCATGAAGATCTAAGGTTTGTTCAGATGGCCTCGTGGAACTCGCTACAGTTGTGATTCGTGAAGAATTGGATGGGCTCGTGTGGCATCACGATGTTTTGCTCTGATGTTGTTTCCATCTGTAGACTCTCAACTCTTGCGTCCCACACGTGTCAAGAAAGAGAGTCAAAGATGGACAACTTGGGTACTGAAAGATGGCGTATAGAGAAGCGGGTTCGTTGGCATGTTTATGATAGTTGATACCTTTGTGTCGCGCTCTTTTCAAAATAAGTTTATAACAGGGAATTACCTGAGTAGTTGTTAGTTCGTCGTTAGTTTGCCCGTTGATTGTAATCAGATTCGCGTCATATGCTCCCCAATTTGCGGCCCTGTGACAACATGTGATGTTTGATGAGAATTTGGCGGCAAATCCTAGTCACTGCCCTCGACGGTTTCCATCGATACCCAAGTTGCAACCGCTGAAGAGGAAGAATCTTTTCGTGTCCTGATTACTTGATTTGGGTGTGTGTACGTGAGTCGCAGAGAAGTGGTTAGACACAGACGTTGCACGAGCGTTGAAACTTGAGAGCAGGGCTGGAGCCAAGACGCGCAACGAACACGAAACAGCCGCCGGGCGACTCTCGGGCCACTTTTCGGCGTATTAGACCCGGGACAACCCCCACAGCCTACAGCCCACCGCTCAGCGCTAATTCGCGACTCCCGTTTGCATCATACGATGCCGACTCAAAACCATCTCCGGCCGCCTCACCTGCCTCTCGTCTTCCGCTTCTGCAGGCCCTTGCACTCGGCACCGTCCGTAGGTCCGTAGGCGCAATTGAGCCTTACTCTTCTGCAAGTCTGCCGCCCCCCCAAGCCGTCGTCATGTCTGTGATTCTCTGCACCGGTATGCTTCTCGCCCGTCCTCCTCCTGTGGCCTCACTCCTCATCCCGTCACCTCTACAAGCGCGTTCTCCCATTCTCCCATTGCTTAATTTCTCTCCTTTGCTGCCTACTAACCAGGATTCCATCTTCAGCGGGATACGACCACACAATCCGTTTCTGGGAAGCCCTCTCCGGAATCTGCTCCCGCACAATCCAGCACCCCGACTCCCAAGTCAACCGCCTCTGCATATCCCCCGACAAGCGCTACCTCGCCGCGGCGGGCCACCATACCGTGAAGCTCTACGACGTCAAATCGACGAATCCGCACCCACTCCTCAACTTTGAGGGCCACTCCGGCAACATCACGGGGGTATCCTTCCACTGCGAGGGCAAATGGATGGTGACGAGTTCCGAGGACGGCACCGTCAAGATCTGGGAAACAAGGACGGGGACCATTCAGAGGAGTTATAGCCATGGGTCGCCGGTGAATGATGTGGCGATTCATCCGAATCAGGGCGAGATTATCAGCTGTGATCGGGCAGGGAGGGTGCGCATTTGGGATTTGGCGGAGAATACGTGTGCGCATGAGATGAGGCCGGATGATAATGTGCCCATGTCGAGTGTTACGGTGGCGAGTGATGGGACGTTGCTTTGTGCGGCAAATATGGCGGTGCGTATTATCTTGGTCTTTTGTTGATCATGACTTCATCAGCCCGAGTTGGTCTGTTTCTGGTTCTGGTTCTGGTTCTGGTTCTGGTTCTGGTTCTGGTTCTGGTTCTGGTTCTGGTTCTGGTGTTTCTGGCCACAGCAGCAACCTTCCAGGCGCAACGAGTGTGTCTGTCTGTCTGTGTGAAAGTGAAAAAGTCTGGAAGCTAACACATCTCGTGGCGATAGGGCCACGTCTTTGTCTGGAAAATGCAACAAGTCTACGACCAAACCGAGATCCTCCCCGTCACACACTTCATTGCTCACAAAGAATACATCACCCGCGTCCTGCTCTCTCCCGACGTCAAGAAACTCGCAACCTGTAGCGCAGATCACAGCGCCAAGATCTGGGAAGTCGACGATACCACCCCGCAGACCGAATTCTCCAAAGAAACCAAATCTTTTCCCCTCGAGGCTACGCTGATAGGCCACCAGCGCTGGGTATGGGACTGCGCATTCAGTGCTGACTCTGCGTACCTGGTCACGGCGTGCTCGGATCATTATGCCCGGCTGTGGGAGGTGCATAGCCAGCAGATTATTCGGCAGTACAACGGACATCATCGGGGGGCCGTCTGTGTGGCACTCAATGACTACTCGGAGTCACGTTGAAGGCTACGCTGGAAATTCCTCGATTTTTGTTTGTTTGTTTGTTTGTCTGCCACGTTCACGATTACGTTTTCGGCAAGCAGGATTTATATGTTTACGGGTGCGCTTGTTGGCACTGGAATCTACATCAAGATCTCGCCTAACACGTTGGTTGGCTGCCTTTTTTCCGCTTCAAAAAGGGAGGGGGGGGTGGGGGGGAAGAACCTACAAAGGGACTAAGTAAGTATGTTTATCTTTCATGGTTGCAGGTATTCACCATTGGGTGGACCGCGGAGCAGGGCGTTCTGCTGGACACGATAGACTGTCCGATCCGGAGTCTTTATTTATTTCAGCTCTTCTTTTTGACTCAATTGGTGCTATTGATCTTTCCTCTTCGCCGTCTTACTTTATTGTTCATCATGTTTCATCATCTCACTATTTCGTTGTTACTATACTGCTATTTTTACTTACCTGCCCTCGTGCCGTTTCTCTTGTTTTTCTTCTCGTTCTTATAGATGGACCGTTGGCCAGGAATGGCAGTTGGCTTATTTTGCACCATTCTTTTCTGCTGTTTTCTATCTTACTCTGCTCTGGCCTTTTCCTTTTGTTTTCAATGTCTTAATGATGGGGGTTGCATGATTTGTTTCTTGCCTCTGCGTAGTGTATCATATATGGGCCGCGGGGAGGGAAATATCACCATGGCGTGGGCGTGAATCACAAGAGTGATTTGGTAGGTGGTGCGCGATGATGATGTTTATTAAGGGGGGTCCCGTTTCGTTGCAGGGGGCTTGCCACTTCTTGGAAGTTGGATGTGAGAGGGGGGTGGGGGTGTATGGATGAGCGGCTCTGCTACATGCTTGTGTATAGTGTATATGTGATGAATATACGTGCTGCGTGTATGCTCCATTGATGGACTACACTCATGCTGGTATATATTGTGTGTACATGTCATACGGTCCATTCATGGATCAAGGGTCAATCTTTCGTCCGATAAACTTGTAAGTGTTTTCCATTTCTGAATCCAATCTTTCCACATTCTTGTCAACATTTCTCTTGAACTGGCTCACATCAAAAGTCCCGTGAACCATGGGTAGCAGCCAAATGAACTGACGCCAACATGTAGACACATTTCCAACAACATCATAACCCCCCATCTCGATTCCTTGCCGGCGAAACATCCTTCGCCTAACTCCTGATCCGAGGCAGGCAGCCTTAGCTCGGGTTTCTCTACGCACAGTTCGCCTCGCTGAAAAACGACTTTGCGTCCGCCCACGCATCGAGAGTTCCCTGGGACTGCTTCCTCGCAATGCTCTGCCCAATCAACGGGATCTTGGACACGGTAGCATCCACGAACGCAGCGCTAGCCGCGCTCACCTCCTCGATTACCTTGCGCACAATACCGCACGCGTTGGCCGCCTTAGCGTTATCTCTCTGGGCCTTGATGCTTTCCACCAGCTTCTTCGTGTGTGCTTCGAGGTCCTGGCTTGATTTGGTCAGGTCCATGGCCTGCGCTACGGAGAGGACCGGGGCGCTGGACAGGGAAGCTGCGCCGTTCTTGAGAGTCTCGATCAGAGCGCGCGCGGGCTCAAGGGGGTTTCTGGTTTTCCAGTTATCGACGGCGGCTTTTAAATCATCGTCCTTGGCCTCCGATGCGGTGAGGAGGTCGAGGACGGGGTTTGTGCTGTGGTCCGGTAGGGCTTGGGCCTTTTGCACGCTGAATGCGTCCAGGGGCAGGGCAGAGGCGCTGGAGAGGGCGCAGAGTACGACTGAGACGGTAGTGAACTTCATTTTGACGGCTCGATTTGTCTTGTAAGGGTTGAACTTGAGCTTGGTGAGCAAGGATTGGCTGAGGAAAGGAGTCTGGATATAGAGAAGGCGGAATTTCTTATTCTTGATGTCAGTAGTTTCTTTGTGATATATATGTTGGCTCTTTCAGGTGTGGAAAGGTACGCACTACACTCAAGAAAGGGTAACAGGGTTGTGTATGATTCAGCTTGACTTTCTGGGAAGACAGGCTATGCAGACACGGCAGAGGCGAGGATCTTTATACTCAATTTGAGGTTGACGATCGTGATGTTGAGTAAATCCTGTGGGGTTAGATCAACCAAGTTCATTCCTTTTGCCCGATGTAATTCCTTATGCCCGGAATGTCCGATCTCTCACTAGGCCAGGCCGCCAGTCACATTCCCCTGCGCCTCCCTTATGACTTCATGAATCACGATCTGCGATCATGTGCCCGGAGTCCATCCGTCTCAATGGCTCATGCTATGTATTCCAAGTTCCAACCACTTTGAGGTTCTGATGAAAAAAAAAGCAAATGAATCCTCAACCCAGCTCCATAGATAGTCATCTGGCATCAGCGTTGAACCTTCGTTCAAATTCTTCCTGCTCCACAATGACTGCATAGAATCTGTTCAGGTTCGTCCGTGGACCGTCCAATTGTTACCGAGTTTATCACATCCTCTGGGCCTCTAGTCTGCCCATTCCTTGAAGTCTGAACTTTGAAGAGGGTCAAATCAAATCGACCGTAAGTCATCGTGTGTTACCACAAGCGCCTCCGGGCTTCACATTCGAAATGCGCATTCCATCTGCAGTAAAAGACGTAGATGCAATACATACAGTAGCTAGAAAGCGCCTCAGCCGTGAAACATGCACGTCCTGGCAACATCGGCATGTGTGTAGATGTTAGACACACAGCGAATCGGGAACAAAACCATCAAATGATCAGAACGGTGACACTGAAAGTTTCCGAAACAGAAAACTGACAAAAGAGAGTCGGGGTACGGCCAACAAATGCGGGGTTTTTCTCCATGTTGATGGCGCTGCGGCTGCGCTGCCAAGGGTCTTGTGTCAGGAGTCAGGACTCAGGCGTCTCACGGCGTTTCTCGCGGCGGAAACTGGATGTGTACCCAGAAGCTTCTGCGCCGAGTCACGCGTCCGAGCCTGGGATTCGTGAATCGTGTCCCGGGCATAGTTCTAAGAACAAGGACAGTTTCAATGCTGCCTGTCGCTACATGTAGGTACTAGACCTCCGCTCCTAGAGGCTAGAGTCCTAGACTCTTGAGTCTTGGTCCGTAGGAAAACCTGATACAGTATACGTATTACGAAATCCCCTCGGCCAGGGATGATTCATGAACACAGCATACCAACAAACTTGTCCTCTAGGCTCTTAGGCTCTCACACGTCACACGTGCTTGTACGGTCCCTCGTGAGTGACCACTGACAAGTCGTTGATCTCGATCATAGTGCGATGCGTGCTCACGGGGACGGTCAATGGCCACCATGTTGAGTTTCTTGTCCTCGGGCGACGGGGCCATATCACCATACCCAATTGACCATGGGTGAGAGTCCAGGCGTGGATCTTGAGTCTAGCGTGGCTCATGATGCCTTTTCTCGGGGAATGTGGTGTACACAATGAGGAGCTGTATCACTCTTGCTTTGGACCTCCAACTTCAATCAAGAGCCTTCAAGACCGTAGACGTGCTTGGCACTTGCTCAAGTGATGCGTCAATTCATGAGACTTTAGTACCGTGTCATGCTTGATGCTTCTGATATCGAAATAGTTGATTCCATACCAGAAGCATCATCATGAGCATTGAGTGTCCAAGGAGTTGGATGGTAGTGATTTCCAAGTGCAGTTTACCGCCACCTGTCGAAAATCAGAAAATGGCCGAAACATGTTTCAATTCTGACGTCTAGGCTCTGGACTCTGTTAAGTACCTAGGTAATTAGTACTCTGTCAGTGAAGAACAGCCCGAGGAGCGAGCGCCAATGATACGTACATACTCCGTACATACAACTGAAGCTAGGCGTTCTTTCATGTGACAATTGATGTTGCCGCCAGGGGATAACAGCCGGTGTACGTAAATTCCCAGGTTTGACCGTTCACCGCCGAACACAAATCGAATGTTGACGATAGACCCCATGGCAACGCTCGATTAAGTCACAGACGGCCGATCCTGCAAACAAGTCTGGTCGTTTTAGATCGTTGATCTGTTCGATTCCCGACTCCTTGAGAAGTGGCCGGTATGTACTTGAGAGTCTGAGTCTTGAGATTGCTTGCCTCATGGACGGTACCTAATAGTTTGCTGTTTCGGCACTCAACATGTTGTGGCTTGAGAACCAAGTACATGCCATGATGCCAAGTTAGCGGGGAAATCTGAAACCAGCTGACAGCTTTAAGCCGAGCCTATCTTCGACAAGTTCAGAAAGGCCACTGATCAAGTTTTCATGGTAGTACATATGTACATATCCTAGTGGAAACGAAGGGCTACCTCCTAGGTACATAGGTATGATAGGCATCCCAGTTGGTCTACAGAGTAAAAGCTGGAGCGAGTCGTCTTACTCCGTAGTGACTTAGTAGAGCCCAATTGTGCAGGGGTCCCGACATTGGACGTTCCAGGTAACCCTGCTCTTCTTGGGTCCGCAGGCATGCCTCATCTCGCATATCAAAAGTCGCACATTGTCCTGCGAGGCTGCGACGACCCGGTAATCGGATTGGGGAGCGGACAGGAACAGCCTACAGGACCCTGAGCCAATTGGCGCGAGTTCTCTCACGTAGGTAAGCGGTGTCAGCCTGTCAGGGCTTGCACGGAGGTTGGGTAAAGAGTCGACAATGGCCAATCGGGAGAAATATCATTAGATGACGCTAGAAGGGGGGAACAGCTCGGTCGTGGACTAGTGAGTCGTGAATCGTGAATCGTGAATCGTGAATCGTGAATTCGTGATGCTATGTACGGAGTATGTACATACATATAGATGTCATGTTGCTGAGCCGCTGCTAGCTTATAGTCAGGTCCGGGGCCGGAGCGGCACATGCTAGTGCGAACCATGGGCAAGTCACCCGACTCCCGAGGCAGTGGGACCCCTTCCGTCATGGTGTTTCTGTTCCCATTGAGGATCAACTGCGGATGTCGTAATGTAGCAAAAGTCACGGCTATTCGTCGTCGAATGGTTATTAGTGGCTACCTGCCCTGGCCCTTGTAAGTTGTCAGTTATGCAAGATGCCCAGGCCAGGATTACAAGAAAGTCGACCGCTTACTAACTATGTACATAGGTACATACATACCTATCTGAGGAGAACAACAACAGGCTGCTCAGCGGATGATGGGCTGGCGGTCAAAGAAGCCAAGGGACAAGCCAACGACTGAAGATATGGACATTGGAGAGGGTTTGAGGAGATGGGAGAATACATACATGCATACATACATGTTGTATCAGAATCGCCAAGCCGGTTCTCGGTTCCCACTGCCCAGATCCCAAGGGGTGGTTCGGCTCGCACCTGCCCCTGTGGCCCGGAAGCTGATGCAGCCGCAAAAGGGGGAAGGGGCGAGTGCAATGAGTCGTGCCGACTTGGGTGCGCTCCCCTCCTGTGATTGGCCGCTGGCCTCGCTCTTGCCGTCCTGAAGGCTGAGGCTCGCTACCTATCCCGCCCAAGTTTTGCGAGGCCTTAGAAGTTAGGACTACATATGTATGTGTACAGTGTGTACACATCATGCCGGTCGGCCATCCAGCTGAGGCAAGGTGGGGAGGAAGGCGCGGGGGGGAAGGCGGGGGGAGGAAGGCGCATTATACTCCGTATCACACGTCACACGTAGCGGCGTCGAAAGCACAAGTAAGTGGCCAACTCGGCTGCGCCTCTCATGTATTTGGGCAAAAGGCGTCGTCACTTTGTGGCCGGGAATCTGCAGACCTCGCCTGGGAATATTCACACGCACGCTGATGTCTCAGGAGCAAGGACGTCATGATTCCTTGCAGACTCTCCACATCCATCGTCCATCGACTGCATGACCGCGGCTCTGGAGTTCTACATACTGCACAGCTCGCGGCTCGGCTGCCAGCAATTGACCAGCCAGAACTTCGTTTGCGTGCCGCGCCGTTGCGCCTGTCAGGTTCCTGCCGCGATTTAGTGCCCATTTGGGCAGCTGGGCTCGCCGCGGACGGGTCGGGTCGCGTGTATACGTATGAACGAACAAGATGGCCAGATGCTGCAGTCATCACGCCGGTCTCTCCTTGAGAACTGCTTCTACCTCTTCTATCTCGCCTCGTCATTCATGTACTGCTGTCGTCGATGCGCTGGGCGCGTGCCAAGCCGTGCTGTCACCTGTGGTCAGCACGACGGCGGGTTGAAAGCTGTGCAGCACTGCAGACGAGATTACGGATTCCCGAAGTCTGGGGAACCAAATTGATTGGGCGAGACCCAAAGAGATTGGACAAAAGCTGCATCGGTGGACCAGGCCAAGACAGCTGTTCCTTGAAGCGCATTCGTCATGTACGGAGTACGCGTGTCGACTTGACAACTTGTGCACCGTTCAGGATGACCGACCCCGTCAAACGGGCCAGCTAGGATAGGGGACCACATGAGAGGGTGGGAGGCTGGAGCAATACCTAGCACGCTGGCAGGACCACCGCAGAGCTCTATCGTGTCAAACGGCGAGGCTACTTGCCGAACCGTGAGTCGGACTGCGTATGTAGCCCAATATGAAGGCGTTCAGGGGATGCCATCTTCGCGAGCGTGGAATCGTGGACAGTCTGTCATGTCTCGGGTCCACTCGTCCACCAAGATGCATTACTCGACAAGGTTTTTGATGTTGACAGCGCTGCTACGGAGTAGACGATGATGAGACACAAGCGGTATGGTTATGCCTCCTGGACTGCAGGACAGTCTCTGGTCCGACGGCACTGAGCTTGACATGACGTCTCGACTCTCGACTTGGCCACTGATTCTCAATCACATCGGCTGCGTAGGCCATTTGGCAAGCTGTTCTCGCAGCTTCGATCTCGTATATTCTTTCTTTTTGTATCCGTGGTTTCTTCTTTTGTCTCTCATCCCCGTGGTGTCTTCCGTATAGTGGTTTACGGACTGCAGGTTTTGCGCCATGTATGGGCTGTATGGGCTGTTTCTCTTTCCATTTATCATCCTTGCATAAATTGGCTCGAATGTCTCTCCTGAAAATCCACAGCACTCCGATTTTATCCTACAGTCATGTCTGCACCTGCTTCACATTTCGACGCATTTATCTCCGCTCACGGTTTTTATTTCATATATCCCGAGGAAAGCCCAGATCTCTATACCCCTGTCACTGACTTTGGTACAATGGACGGACGTAAGTTGAGCCGACCTAACGCGGGACATGCGCCAAACGTGGAAGAAAACTCCTTTCCATTCACTTTTGCCCGGCCCCTTCCTACTCATGACAACATAGTCCTGGAGGCTTACTGGCTCACCATCCAGTGAACGAATGCCGCACAGCACGAGTGGCAGAAGTTCTCGCCGACTTTCGCACATTGCAATTCTACATCTCGTCCGCGCCGTCAGAACCTCAGAATGCAGAAGACACTTATACGGAGGGCTGGGAAACTCTGCGACAATGTGTGCTCGATGGCCATCACATCTTGGAATGTGCCGCAGATATGCGGGTGCCCATCGCAGAAGGAGGTGACTTGGAGCAAACGAAAGCGGAACTAAGGCAGTAAGTTTTTTCCCGAAGGGTACCAATCGTTGGATGCGTCTCCCTTCTCTTCCCGTTGCCTTCCCAATCATCTGCCATCATCTTTCTGTTGTCAAACTAACTGGCTGTCTAAAAGCGTTCTATTAGATGCATACTCCCGGCGTCATGAAGGACAGAAGATTTACTTGAGGCAAGGAGCCGCACAACGCTGGGTGAGATTTCGCGAGGCAATTCTGCAAGGGCAGCAGCCTCACCCCTCTTTGCAGGAGCAGTTGCAAGCTTGTGACGTTCAATTACAAGAGGTAGGTGGTAGTCTATACCGAAGTGGTCCTAGCATTAACTCTGTGATGAAGCTTCATGTTCTAACGCGAACGTGAACAGGAACTCTCTTCGGTTACGGATGAGGCCGTTTACGCTGAGCTAGCGTCATCCGATCACGGCATCGGCCGATGGACGGTGGAGGATCCGAGTTTGCAGACTGTGCAGGCATGGCTACGTGAGCGACCACGTCTACAAGGAGGCTTCCAAGTTTGGAGGGGAACAAGTCAAGGCCACGGATTCCTTTGGCAACAACCGACGCCGAAGACAAACCAGCCACCTGGAACCGAATAAGCCAGCCCGTCGACGCGCGATTTCAGCTCGGCGCTCAGCCGAGTCAGCCCACGGGACGGAGAAGGGGCGGAAATAATTTGCCACGTGGACGGAGCACCTACATACATTCGCGTAGCGCTCTGATACCTAGACAAGGCGTTGCTTTTAGATGGAGTCTGACACCTGTTACCTGCCGCAAGGCGCAAGCAGGCTGAGAGGCATTGCTCTGTAAAGTAGAGTATGGTCAAAGTAAAATTAGACATCTGGACTGGGCAGTGCGCGAAGAATCTGTCTATTAACGTTACTTTGTGATAAAGTCATCAGATGATCTGGTGATCAAGACTTGCTCTGAACACATAACGCGATGCCCGCCAGTGATAAGGCCATTCCTACAGCAGTATCTGATGTAACTTAGCAAGAGAAGGGAGAGCAAAGGGGGAAGAATGCATCAGGAGGAGGATTCGTTGCATCTACATGTATGCGTAGTGTAGTGGACAGTCCCTTACCTCTGCTAATAACCTTGCCTTCAACATACCACTCCCCCAAAACAGTAAACAGAAAAGCCATGGTGTTTACAATAGGCACCGTCAAACTCAACTCTAAAAACGCCCCAAAGAAAAGGCAGGAATAACCTCCGTCAGTAACCTCCGGAACCACCAGGCCACAAGAACAAGACAATAACGAGACAAGACGAGACAAGACGAGACAAAAACAACGCACGACATGACATGCATAGCTGCATACATCAACACGCTAGTGAATAAAAAAGAAGAAACCCAAACTCAAAATGCGCAACCCCCAAAAGAAGCAAAACCCCCCCAAACGAAGAAAAGAAACAAACGAAGGCCGAGGCGGGGGAGAAAACAAAGAAAAAACGAAAGCATACATACCAGCCTTCCCAATGAGCAAAAAAAACCACACACTCCCCGTCAGATTCACCACCAACGGTACCGCATACTGCGGATTACGCAGCAGGTCCCCCACCGCGAACCACGCCCCGTAGAGTCTACTCCGGAGCCAATGACTCTTTATGGCGGGCGTCTCGAGGACGGGATGCGGCGGCGGCTGATGTTGGCGTGCGGCGCGGCGGATAAAGGGCGTGGTGAGGCCCCAGGCGAGGCCTACGAGGAGGAAGCTGAGGATGTAGTTGATGAGGGGGGGGGAGGGGTCTGAGGAGGGCATGGTATGTGTGTGTGTGTGTGTATCTGTAGTTCTTTACTGTTTCTCTTCTTTTTTCTTCTTTTCCTTGTGTTTCCTGTGTTTTACGTTTGGAGATGGCTGGATGCGTTCGGGACGGTAACGGATTGGGATGATGATGGTTCGTGGTCGTTGGGACCTTACAGATGTAGAGGTACCTAGGTACAGAGCTGAGAAAGGGGATGACAGGTGGAGCCTGGAGGCCAAGAAGTGGGTCTGATGGTGTGCATTGGGTGCAAGTTCCCGTCCTTGGAAATCGGGATACAGAGGTAACACAGACACGATTCGGGGTGGCAATGCGCTGGCACGGGACCGACCTGCCTATACGGGGCATTCCATACAAAGGCATCAAGTCGTCCCGTTTGTGCCAGCTCGACAGGGTTTTGGAGGAGGGTGTTCGTCCGTGCCGGGAACCAGGGTGGCGGGACGGCAGGTTGGCAGAGCATAGGGTAGGTATCATCAACAGGGTTGAACAAAGATTCAAAGTTGATACCTAGACGGGATGCTCCTGTATTGTGGCATAGAAACAGACTTGCCGGGAGAGCCTGAAGAGGAGAATTCTCGTCGACAGATGCAGGTGAGATTGGGGGTTTCGTGTAAGCAACTAGGTACATACACATGTAGGTACTCGTATCTCGATTGATGGTTCCTTTCCTCGGCGCGGACCGCACGCGCTATCACGCAGGGGACATGTTCATGTACGGTGATGTACATGCCTACTCCGTACAATACATATGTACATACATACTTCGTAAGCGTCGACATGGCGTAATCGACTCGCGCGCAGACACAGAGTCTAATTCCACGACTGCACAGCCCAATCATCCCATCTGGCAGCTACATACATGCTCCGTACCTACCTGTACGGAGTACGCGACATGATTAAGCACGCATGTAATCCCTGCTGAGCTGGCCCTGCAGCCTCGCGAGTCGCAGCTCGTGTCTTTCGGACCGCCTTGTCTACTCTCTCAGCTGAAGCACATACGTCACCGCCAGGGCGCGGCGAGACGTGGGCCGTCGGGAACTGATGCTCACGTGTGTTCGCACGACGGAGGTCCGGTCCGCGGAAGGGAACGTGTCAGCTGCATGCAGTATGGGGGGTGGTCTATATCGCAAGATATATGACTACTGTACGAAGTTGGGGCTCTTTAGTGTAAAAGTGAGTTTGACCAGTTAAATAAGGCTGCGCCGTGCATTTGCATATGTCGAAATGGAAAGTTGAAACCGTGCCTGACTTGGTGTGTGAGAGAGAGCGAGTTCAAGCAAGGGGAGGACATACCTACGAGGGCATACCTACGAGGGCTACGCGAGAATATGTAGGACGAAGAATTTTGAGGCTTGAGATTTGTGAATGACTTTGGAAAGAAAGAAAGGAGATCCAAGGTGCCAGCCAGTATGCTGAGAGCCTGAGAAGAGAGTGTGTACGTGTAATGTAGCACGAACGTACATATGTCATTATCCATATCCGTACTCCGTACAGAGTGTCAAAGAAGTCAAGAGTCAAGACACATGACGTAAAGGCAAAAAGGAACAATCACATGTAAATCATCACTCATACTGAACAAAAAGAGATGCCACCCATCCTCCTGGATCCGGTGCACATTATGTTATAGGAAAAGCCCGATGCGGGGGTCGAACCCGCAACCTTGAGATATAATCTCTGCACAAGGCGTAAGAGTCTCACGCTCTACCGATTGAGCTAACCGGGCAGGCGCCCAGGTAGTACACCGGTTGTTGGTTGATGGGTAGCTGTTGTGAACGACTCGTTCATATTGCAGTTTATAAGCCCAGCTGAAGAATTTTGCTTGCTTTGCTTTTCGGCAGCAGAAATTTTGTGGTGTGGGACCTTTGCCGGCTTTGCGGTGGATGGGGGCTCGCGATTCATTGGATGGGAGTCGGCCCGTCGGGACTCAGGGGTACCTTGCGCGGCGCGCCAAGCTGATGGGGCTGTCAGTGGGGATTGTGCCGGGCCCCGGTTATAGCTTATTGCGGTGAATAATGCGATTGTGCTGATTGGCGGGTCGCCATATGGATGTTGGGCTGCACGGAGCAAGGAACAAAATTAAATTAAACAAGGGTTCTGCTCGGCTGGCAATGCCTTCACTCTGACTCCTTGAGTCTTGAGTCTTCACAGTGTTCCGTGTCCACTGTCACGTCACGTGTGTACCTGAACTTTGAAATCACTGTCCTGTCCTGCGCTTCGAGTGACACGACTCGTTGCACATGTGAATTTAAGCATCTTGGGTTGTCTACCTAGGTTGTTGCGTAATCAATGGATGAAGTTGGATGGAATGAACTTGTGTGAGATGGGATGGCATCGGGATTACGGAACTCCGCGTCCCGACTCACGAGAGTACTCCGTATGTATGTACCTAGGTACTCCGTACGGACTCCGTGCCGAACATGTACATTGTACCTACATACTCCGTACATTGAAGTTTTGAACGACATATGTAGCCTGAAAGCCTAGCTAGCTATGTACATAGTTAGCCTATATCAACTTGGATGAGATGGGAAAATTCATCGAGAGTTACTTACACGAACATGTACACTAAAGTTTTGAACAACCTTACTCCTTTTTGAACAATCTACTCCGTAGCCTGAAAGCCTAGCTACTACCGCTCTCCGTATGCTCCTCATGCTCAGTCCACCGCAACGCCTCCTCCACATCCATGACAAAATGCGACTCCCCTCCACACAGCGCCACTATCCCACTCCGCTCCATGAGCTCCCACACCGGATGATCGCGACGGCTAGGCCCCCGGGAGAAAAAGATGCGCACCCCGCGCTCGCGGTAGTTGCGCACAATCTCCTCCAGCACCTGCGTGCCGGACCCATCCATGGACGCCACGCCATGAATGTCAAAAATGACATTGCGGTTGGATTCCTGGCTGCGAAGCCGCGGCAGCGCAGGATGTGCGGCCGACGTGCCGTAGAGCTCCAGCCGCCGCAGCCGGGCCTTGAGCTCGCCTGTGTTGGCAAAGGTGAGGGGCTCGGGAATCTTGACGATGAGGCACCCCTCGATGAACTCGAGGCTGCGGTTCCCGGACTCGGCATTGTCGAAGCGGTTCGTGCCGGGGATGCGGCCCAGGATCTGGATGCGCGGCCGTGTGCTGTGCTTGATGACGAGTAGGATCGATATGCCGACACCGAGGGCCATGCCCAGCGTCAGTGAGTAGAAGATGGTGGACAAGAAGATGATGGCCATGAGGCCTAGTTCTGTCCAGCCCCGGATACGGAGAAAGAAAGCAATGTCGTGCGGCGCCTCTTCTATCAGCGAGTAGGCAACGACAGAGATCATGGACGAAAGGACGGGTTTCTAACATGAATAGTCAGCCTCACCACGTTGACGCGCAACAGCAACAAGTTTCGATTGAGACAGCAGAGGCAAAAGCCAACAACGACGTCAGAAGAGAAGAGAAGGGGCCCTACCGGTAAAAAGTAAAAATACGGCAGGAGAAACAGAATCGCCAAGAGCGTAATCAAGCTCAACAACATGGAGCTCACGGGACTCTTCCCCCCCGTCGTCTTATTGACCTTACTCCTGCCATAGCCCCCAAAGGCAGGCAAACTCATAAAGCACGCCCCGACAAGGTTCGCCGTGCCCAGCGCAATCATTTCGCGATTCGCACTCAGCTCAATCCCCGAAATAGCGTCGTTGCCACCCAGGCTCTTGGCCGCGACGGAGGACTCGAAGAATCCGAGCAGCGCAATCAGAAAGGACGTCGAGAGCGCGGAACGGATGTGCTTCATGTAAGAAAGTCGAAAAGGCCAACGAAAGGCAAAGACACCTCCGCTAGCAGCCTTGACGCTGCCGAGGATATCGACGCCGTGTTGGTCCCATCGGAAGTGCCGACATAGAATGGCGGAGACGACAACGACAAAGAATCGGTCTGGGAGGAAGGCAATGGAGGGGAATCTGGGTTCAAGGCGTCTCTTGAGTTCGCTGCATCAAAACGTTAGTAATCTGCTTCAACCGGCTCGCTGATGAAGCCTCATGAACCATAGCCCAGAGATGAATGAGACTTTACTGAAGAAAGAGGAGAGGAGAGAGAGAAGGTAGGGACTTACCGAAAAACCATAATGACCAGAAAACTGACCCCCGCAATCGCAAACGTCAACCGATGAACCTCGCCAACATTCTCCAAAATAAAGTAAATCTTCTCCACGGTGCTCCCGTGACTCGCACCCTCCCGACTAGCCACCTCACTCAACCCCAACTCCGGAATAAGCTGATCAACCGCAATCACAAACCCAATCGCACTTATAAACCCCCTCAGCAGCGGCCTACTCAACACGCTATCCAAAAACCCCAGCCTCGCCACTCCCGCAATCAGCACAATCGCACCCGCCATCCCAGCCACCACGCCACAGATCTGCGCATGCATCAAGTCCTCATCCTCGCCCGTATTGCCGCTATCCACGCTCTGCTGCACCACCGTCCCCACGAGCAAAGACCCCGCCGCTTCAGGCCCAACGACCATCTGAGGACACGAGCCCAAGACCGCATAGATGAACGGGTTAAACACAAACGCATACAGGCCATGAATCGGCGGCACGTGCGCCAGATTCGCCGCCAGAGATAGCGCCATGGGGAGGTAAAACGAGGCAATCGTAATAGCGGACACCAAGTCCCCCTGGAGATACGCCCACTTGTACTGCCTCATCCATTTCAGGCAGGGAATATAGTACGCCAGATACATCAAGGGCGTGTCGTGAAAGCCAGCCTGCTGAGCGAGTTCTCTGCTCTGGCCCATTTTCCGGGTCCGCATCCTGCCGCCGAACCAGAGCTTCCATCCCGCAATGCCGCCATCGGAGGAGGTTTTGTAGGCCGAATTGTCGAACAGGCCTGTGGTATCTGCGTCTGCGGCGGTGGCGCCCGCAGGGAATGGAAATTCGGCTTCTAATGGACTCGTGGGCCGGGGGCTAAAGGTGCCGTGTTCGCAAATGCCCGGGTGTGCGGTCGATCGTCTTCGGCGGCTCCTCTCCGCGGGAATCAATGGCGTGGATTCGCTGGGATTCGTTCTGTGCTCGTTCTCGTCGGGGCTGGAGGGTGGGAGTGCTTCTCGGAATTCCGGACCGCTGTCCTGACTGCTTTCTCGGCTGGACGCTACATGGCTTTGGCGGAGCGTGCTGGGCTGCAGTGGCCTGTGGTCGTTGTTGGAGGACGAGTCCTCGCGCCTGCGGGCGGGTTGCCCTGTCATTTGCCCTGGATGTCACTCGGGAATTGCATCGGAGTTGGCAGTGGGCAAGGCGGAGGCGGAGGCGGAGGCTATCGGCGGCTTTGGTGGCGCGCGCGTTGCTGTTGTTCGTTTCTGGGAGCGCGCGGGAGTGTAGAGAGGACGAGATATGGAAACTGGGAGAGTCGGCGGTCGGGGGAGGAGCAAGTTGAAGGGATGTATCATGCGGTTGCAAAGGGGAGCCAAGCCCTCCGTTGCAAGACGCGGAAGTTAGAGCCGTTCGACGTTCGTCTTGGTGCCTCCACAACGCTCCGCAAGACGTTGTGGTCAGCAGTTGTAAACTTGTCACCGGTCGTCTTCTCGTGCCTAACTGGCCACTACTTTCGCGCTAAAGTGCCCTCCCAACTTGCCAAGTTGTAGCGCCCCACCTATTGTCCGCCGCGTCGGTACCTCGGCCCTCCCTGACGCGCTACGCGATGGGACAACACAAAGCCCTCGCGAGTCGCAGGAGCCCGAATCACGAATCACGAGCGAATGACATGAGATACATAGTATGTATCTGCCATCTGCCGCCCAGGCACCACGTGCGATGAACATGTTTCCGTGGCACCCCAGCGACGTGCCGTCCCAGGATCCGGCTGCAGCCAAGACACGTTGTACATGCAGAAGCATCAGTACCTAACCCCATGTCCCATGATGCCGTGTGACGCCCCCCCAGCCTGCTGAACACGACTTGTAAGTTGTACGTGATATGACTACGGAACCAGATTCTATCATGCTTTTAGTCGGCCCCCCAACTCGGAGTGAGTTATCTCCCGGTACCTACATAATGACAAAACTTTTACTTGCTGCAAGACGGCACATTCCAGGATACATCAAAGGCATAAAATTCGCCTTGTACAAGTTAAAACGCCTCGCTAAGCTAAACAACGAGACGACTTAAAGGATAAAGCCAACTCCAAGAGTCAAAGAAATCAAAGCATACAGATAGACACCGTAAAAATATATACTCTGAGCGGTAATAAGCTTCACAAGGCAACCCTTTCCACGTTAAATCCGAACGGTCCTGGCGTTTGGTTCTTGCCAAGGTTCTGATCAGCGTTTCCATTGCTGAGACCCAGCTCTAAAGGCGCGGCTTCCTCGCCCGAACTCAAGTTCGTCTCGCTGGGACCAAGGACACCTTGTGGCGCCATGGTCATGATCCGGCTGAAGCTGAAGTCGTCCATCTTGTCGTGACTGCGATGTACATCCCACGACTCGGAAGACCAGCCTGAGTTGGCTGACTGTGAGGGAACCTGTCCGTCGTGGACGAGGCTGGCGCCTCCATAGATGGCATCGTACACGTTATTGAGGCCGCCATCCATGGAGCCTAAAAGGGCCTCCCACTCCGCTGAGGACACTGCGGCCGCGTTTGATGCGCAGCTGTTGTCGCTGGTCATTTGCGCAGGAGCGCCTATGCGTGGAGATGCAGGTCTCTTCATGCCGCGCGTCTCCGCAGGCGAAGAAGGCTCCGTGTGGCAAGGCGTATTGCTCAGTGACAAATAATCCAGATTGGGAATAGCAGAGCATGTAGACCAACGTTTCTGGGCTTCGTTTCCTTTTCCTGGCGCTGGCATACCGCCATCCTGCCGGATACCTGAAGTCTCAGAATTGATACTGTCAAAAGATTGCCGAGGACGAGGGCCAGAGCCGGCACTGGAGTGCAAATTGAGAATTGCCACGTGCTTCTCATACTGCTGTCGACTATTATCCGACTTTCTTCGAGAATCTTTGGAAGGGCGCCGCGGGGGTGGAGGTGGCACGGACTGCTGCAGGGATAATGGCCGGCTTCGCTCCATATTGACGGTAACAAGCTTGCTGGCAATGCGAGCCAAGTCAACGCAACCTGGGGCCTTGGCATTGTTGAGTGTCTTGATGGTCACGTTGACGAGTCGCTCAATGTCCCGAGTCAATTTGCTATCTTGCTTTAATTCAACCACCTGGTAGAGCAGCGTCAACCCGCAGAGGGCCAATAGGTCATATTTGTTCAAGCAGAACGCGAAACTCATGTTTCTCTCTTCTAGAAGCTGCACGATTTGTATGATGCGTTTGCTGGAGTCAGCGATCGAGAGAAGAGCTGATGCAGCATGAGCTCCCAAGCTCGAACCAACAGCAGGTCGGTAAATCAAGGTTCGCACGTGGTGGAAAGCAAGCGCCTGAGTATGAAATCCAGAGTTAGCCGGTATACCGTCGTACGGAAAACAGAATTGTTCGAACTATGCGCTTTGACTTACCAGAACTGGCGATCTGCTACTTGTTGTGTCTGTTGAGGGTTTGTCTTGAGCAAACTGCAAGCGCAGATGCATTGGCAAGCCTTGGTACCAAGAATCAAGTTCCACTTCCAGACTGCTCATCTTCTGGAGAGAGAGCTCGTAATTTACCGCGGAGGGGTAATTCTTCTCCAGTATGCGCGCCAAAATCCGAGACATCCGGAACAGAGCTAATGCGCTAGATAGTCGTGTACACTCGCCCGGCAAGGTCGGTTGAAATCCGTTCTCCGTAATGTACTCGTCGTCCACGTCAGCTGGAAACTCTGTTTGGACATCTTCCTCCTTGAGCAGTTTTGGGAGCCCCAGTGTCGCCGCAGAGAAGCTAACCATAATGTTAGTTAGGGCTAAAATTAGTTCGGGACCGCCCGGGCTTTATTGAGTGAGATGGCTCGTACCAATCTAGAGTGTAGAGGGTCCAAAAGACCTTCTTTCGCGTTTCTAGTGTGAGAACACCAAAGGAAAGTCGCTTCTGATTTTGATGAAGGCCGAGCCGATGCGCCAGTCCAACTGCCTGTCCTTTGAAATATTGCACACGCTTGTTGTCTGCTCTAAGCATGCAGTACAGCAGAGCGAGAATGAGGCATTGCAACATGCTCAGGGTATTTTCCACAGCCAGAGATTGTATAGCCTTGTTCCATTGTTGCTCGCAGATGGCTATTTGTTGCAAGTCGGGACTCTCGGATGAAACACCCGCGATAGCGAACACAAGATACAGTTGCGCAATTTTGTAGCGGCATCTGATCTTGTCAGGATCCAATACAAATTCTTCATAAGTGCGAAGAAAAGACGGTTTATGAAGCACTGGGAAAAGCGGAGCCAGTTCCTGGAAATACACATTGACACAGCGGTCAGAAAATATCCGAGGTGGTGGTTTTGAACTTTGATTCGGCTGTTCCAAAGCCAAAGGAGCGCAGCCCTGAACGTGCAGAAATGCCTCCGGGTTGAAGTCTGTGCATAATGTGCCCAATTCCTGGAGCTTCCGCTTGAAAGACACTGTCCAGGACGTTAGGGATGGAATCGGAGGGCAAGAAAGGGGCGGATGAGGGCACACAGCTGAGGCATACCGATAAATGAACGGCCACTAGAGGGGCCCATGAAGTAAGAATCCGAATTCTCAACACCAAAAACAAGTGGCGAGCCCTGAACGCGAAAAGCGTCTTCCCTGTTTATTGATGCCGGACTGTCCTTGGAGGAGGAGGTTTCGGGAGACGGTAACGTGTGAGGAGCTGACGTAGACGACGGCCTGTGCTGTTTCCCATTGTACATCAAAGATATCATATCTAGCTTCTCGTCTTTCTCGTCCAGAAGATCTTTCAACTCTGTGACTTCAGTTTCCAACTGCCGAATTCGCTCCTCTAGTGATTCGGTGTAGCCACGAGGGAAGGCTCGTCGGCTCAGCTGGTCGCTTGTTCTGCACTCGAAGCCGACATTGGCGCACTGCGAACATGTCGGGCGGACGCCATCGCAGCGGATCTTTTTACTCCGACAGCGATCACAAGCCTGGGCAATACGACTTTGCGCGCTGTTACCCACCTTAATCACCTTCATAGGTAGGATGCCTGGCATGGCGATGACCGGATCCTCTCCAGGAGTAGGACCCTGCAGCAACCTAGCGAGAGGGAATAGTCGTTCGGGATTGTCGGCGAAGGATCGAGAAGCGGCGCGGGCCACCCTGTGGCAAGTCGAGTCGATTCTAGAAGCGAAGGAGAAAAGGACAGGTCCTCCCTCAAGAAGACAGTGAGTCTACCAGAACGACCATTGGAGTGAAGTCCGCTGGTTCGTGAGGGCTGGCAGCATGGAGCGAAATATGACGTCTCTAGGGATTGGCTTTCTCGGGCGTGATTGTCGATAGCGGACAGGCGGACTAGATCAATGGGGGCGGAGAAGCAGGTTCGTCCTATAAAGTGGGACGAGGAGGCTGTACCTACTGTGCTCTCAGCTCGGTGTTCAAAACTTCAAAGGCGCGAAACGATCAGATGTGTTGAATCGAGGTCTGAAACATAGAATGATAGGATGCTAGCAGTAAGCAGGTGGGCCGGAAGGGTGGGAATGTGAATGTGGTGGGATGTGGAGTCTGAAGTAGCGTCTGGCGAAGAATTGGGAAACGCCGGGAGGCGGCGCCACCAATACCTATGTATACAACAGTATACTACGCCGCCCTTTCTTCTCTGTCTCTGCAGGTACATATGTAGGTACTCAGTGGTGTGTAGGTACATAGGAGATACCTACCCCTCAACGCACCGCAACTCGCCTGTATTCTCCACTCGGCCGAAAACCGACCGCCATCTGTCATCCGTCATCCCCAACCTCCTCACAGTATTTATATCTCAACGCATCCGGACTGCTGAAGATCAAACTACGGTCAAAGCGAAGAAGAGCAACGGTGAACTTCCGCGGATTTCAGCTTCTTCAAATTTGATGACTAGGTCTCGACAGTGTCTGTCGGAAGACACATCAGTGAAGAGGCAGGCCCAATGAAAATCGGAACGTTCGCACGTTGAGCTGGGGGCTTCGTAACTCGTGCGCGCGGCGATGAGCAGACCTGTCGAACCGGAAAACAGGCCGCACTTGAGAGAACGTTGTGAAGTAGAGAAGACAGAAAACTGACGCTCATCTCAGATGATCATCTTTGGAACCTCTAGTTGAATCAGCTGAAGTCAGCGTCCTCCATATCGGAACTTTCCGCCAACCCAAGATATGCCACCACGTGATCGTCCGCCAGCAGAGCGTCCCTCTTGATGCAACAGTCAGTACACCAATTCCTACCTCACGCAACGGGCATCAGAAGCGACACTTACCTCATGGCTCAGTGATTCCACCGCTTTGATCAATAGCTTCTCTTCCACATCTCTCAATAACTGCGTGGCTGCTATACAGTCTGACCTCAACGTACCATCTGCTTGCGAGGCCTCGGGCTCAGCATCGCACGATCCGCTTCGAATGCAGGCCAATTGTTCTTCGACCGTCTGAAGAATTATCGTAACTGCGCGGAGCCTAAACACCTGGCACAATTCGTGGCCCTTGATTAGATTCTCAAAGTCATCGGCTCGTTGAGTCACATCTTCTTCCTGCCAAAACAGTCGCAGGCTCCTGTTGCCCTCGGTATCTTGCAGCAGTTGAAACGAAAGACCGTCTTCCTCATTTAGACACATAAGGTATACGAATGGTGAGTCCCATGTGCAGCGGCGATCTTGTTCTTCGTTACCTGCTTCCGAAGATAGCTTGACAACTTTCGCGCCATTGAAGATATGGGCCTTAGCCCCGGCAAGAGGATCATCCGGCAATGGATGCAAATGCAGAGTCATCGTAGAAACAGAGCTCGATGGGTCCACAAAGCCGTAGTTGAAGAGCATCTCGGAGGCCGACTTTGCTTCTCCGTATGATATTGTGATTTCTTTTCCTTCTGAAACACTCGTTTCAGGACGAATGAGAAGGACTACATCCTCGGTGCCCTCTTCTTCGTATAGAGCCGACGGCTGACCTGAATGGTTCACCATGTCGAGCGCGGGAACCATGGCGGTACCCGATGTGGGGAGCTCCAGACATCTAGACCGATACCAGGCGTCTACCAGCAGCCAATCTTCCAACAGAATTGTCTCCTGCGCCCAAAATAGCGTGTTCCAGAATGGCAGATCCTCAGACAAGTCATGGAGTAGCTCGAATTCTGTTTGCAGCGCGGCAAGCTTCGCTTTCAAGGATGCCTAAAGAGCGATTAGCGCCCTATAAAAAGTCTTGTTTTCGAGAGGCTATCGCGTAAGAAACGATAGATTGATCATATCTGGGGGCCATTTCAATTCATTGTGACAGGGAGGGTAAGAGCAAGTGGGGATTCCTCCCGGGGATTAACGCTGGAAGACATGTGCCATCATCCATGGAAACTTTCAACTGCATCACCCACCTCCAGGGATGTGCCGTTGAGAAGTTGCTTTTCTCCGCAACTCCACATCGTCGGAACGGGAACCGGCCGCGGCAAGAAGCGAATGTATTGCGTCCACGGGGTTGGTGTCAGTCCTGCTGGTGCACGCCCTTGCGCCAGGTGCGATATGAGGTATAACAAGATATCGCCTCGCGTTGACTGAGCCTGATTAATACCGGCATCATTCTTGAACAAGGGAAAATCGTTCATCGTACCTTTCGTCCCGCGACATCAAGGAGCTGTTTGAAGTTGTGGTCTACCTTGGCATAGGCATCCACTGCCTCAGCCGACAAGACCAAATCATTGGGAATTCTCAAGACAGCACGCTCGTTCTCCTCAGGGGCGGCTTCCTCATGACTGAATTTGGCTGTTGCGGCAAGGCCTTGGCCTTTCCCGTCTCCGACATCCGCCAGCTTGACGCCTGTGAAACGCACGCGGGTGAAATGCGCCCATGTCGGGAACGCCTCCATTGAGGCGCTATGTGGCATCATGTGGGTTCGGCAATGACCCCGCGTTTTCCGATGCAAAGCTGCCAGTCTAGCTCGGAAGCCACAAGCCGAAGGGATACGGAGTAGAGTGGTGAACGCCAGATGGTGTGTGCGAGGATGAAGAGGAATTATGTATGTACATAGGTTAGGTAGGTACGCACTGGACGAGTCACGAATCACGATACGACGAGAACGACCCTTGCTTTTTTGTGGGTTGGGTTTGTGGGGTCACTCAATCAATGGCGGCCAAGTTTGAGGTGAAAGAATCTCGCGCAGCGCTGACAAGTCGATATGATCAATCTTCAAGTGCATGTTGATGGAGATGGCCAAGTAGCGAACAATCGGGTAAAATCTGACCTAGCTTTTGGGAACTAGGAATCAGGACAGAACCGAGAGTTTATGCGCACAGTACTCGCTGTGTCTAATAACGGGACTGGCCTTGTCTGAGTCGCCACGCGTTCACCCTGATGGGCCTGATCATTTCGAACTTTACAGAGACGCGATCCTCGGGTTTCCTACACAACGGTGATTCTATACATCTGTCTACTCCGCGCGGTACCCACAAAGCTTCTTTGGGATCAAAATGAATTCTCAAGTTCAGGCAATGCTCATGAAGGAGAAATACAACATTATGCGACTCCAAAACAGGAGCTAATTCCAATTCGCCACAGACGTCCACCCTACCTTTGTATCCCTATTATTGACGAGACATCAAGGACAAAAAATGTTGCAAACACAGAGGCTGGCCTACCGACAGCAGACGTACGTACAATTTACCGACGTTATGCACGAATGCAGTGCTCTGGAGACTGGAGTCCGCACAACCCTTTAGGCGTAGTCTACCTCGGTCGAGCCCATTTCCTCGCCGTCAACTTCCATGGAGAATGTCATTACGGCGGACTTGAAAGTCATGACCAAGTTGATATTCAGTGCGTAGCTATGTCTTGATGAGTCATGTGGCACAGTATCGACAAATCAGGAAGAGAGGCAAGGCCGCAAGGGGGCAATTCTCACTATGATTTCCCGGTTTTGTCTACTCAAGACAATCGTCAGTGAGGTGTCAGATGAGAGAGAAAGGGATGAAAGGCTTTGTAGGAGATTGCAAATGCCGACTTCATGTACAGAGGGGTCAGCTTACCACTCTTACGAGCAAACTTGTCTTTTGGCACACTTCTCAAGTCTGCGGTCACGCTGCAGTTTCGCTTGAGCTTCGTGGATTTCCCAGGATGGATGGGGGCATCTCTAAAAAGGTTTTTAGCAAGTGCTCTTCCATCTGGACTAACCGCGCATACTTGTCCTCGCATTGCCAGAGATCATAGCTGCGAATGAAATCTACTGTGTTGTAAATATTTTCGAAGTGAAATTCCAGCATCATCTCAAACCGTTGGTCGCGTAGAATGGTTTCACCGGTTTCTATGAACCACTTCATCTTCACACATATGTTAGCAAGCCGAGATTCATCTCTACTAGAAAGAGAAACCTACAATCGTGACTCTCCTGTTACAATCGCGATCCAAAAATGCCTTTTGCCCTGCATCCCTGGGCTCTTGAAATGGTGACTCGCACCGTGTGCCGTAATGTCGTGTCGCGCACGTACTGACCACAGCTACTTGACTAGGCAGCTTCGACAAGACAGCCCCTCTGCGTACAATGTTAGAGAGAGTCCAAATTGAAACCTGAACACTGGGGGAACGTACTTGACAATGGCAGCCCAAGCATCGCTGGGTTGGAGAACTTGGATCTTGGGAAAGTGATCCTTCACTCGCTGCATCAAGTAGTTACTGCTACCAAATCCACCGACAAGAAAGATTCCCTTATAAGATTAGAAGAACGTAGAACTCACTGCCGTTCCAATGACGCGCACTCACAGATACTCCCTTGTCCGGCCTCTTGAGACGAACCTCTTGGACTTGGTGCTCAATCATTTTCAGGATATCAGCGATGAGAGGCTCAAAAATGCGGCTCAGGACCTTCCTGTCAGTATCACCAGTATCGTCCGACGTCAGCACTGAGAAAATGTCGCTCGTTTACTTTCGCTATTCTGCATGACTTACCCACTGATGGCCCAAGTATTTGACGCGAGACCGTGATTTTCGTTATCCTTGAGGCGGGCCAGTGGAAAATTGACGTAATATACTTCCTTCAGTCCGCCATTGAACTTCCTCTTCACCTCCTCATCAAATTGCTTCTCAGCAAATGACCAGGCCTTGCTCGCTTTTAGATTGAGCCACTGGTCATCTCCGACAAGTTCCTCCACAGCGGTGGCAAAGCGCTGATTTAATCCGAGCGACCCAGCCATGCCTCCTGAGGTACTTGTCATGAGATGCTCGCACATGTGATTGGAAAGAAACAGAAGACAAACATACCTGTTCCTGGAACCAGCTCCTTAACTTTGAGCCGAGGCGCAATTCCCACGACCTCGTACGAAATGAGGTCAACTGTGCCGCCTCCGGCGTCGCATACGACGAAGGCATCATTCCGTTCAATGGCGAAATCCAGCGATTTGATTGCGTATAGAGCCGCGGCCTCTGGCTCTTTGACTATAGTCACTGGTTTAATGCCGGCTAATTCGGCTGCCTAGACAAAGTTTCGGTTCAGTAGCTGGCAATTACTTTCAATGTTTCACCGAGTATACTGAACCCAGACTGACCTTGAGCGTGGCGTTTTTGGCAGCATCGGACCATACAGCCGGCACTGAGCCACGATTGTCAATCAACAAGATGACATTATAAATGAGCGTTGACCTACTTACCCGAAAGAACGAATTCTTTATCGCACATATTCATGTACGCTTTCGGTATCTTTTCAGAGATACTATCCAGGGCATGCTCATATATCGCTCCAATGAAGTCGGCGGCCACCTCGTATGGCTTTTTTGGCAGCGACTTGAGTTCCTGCTCGGCATCCTTGACGGGTAGGTACGACGGTCGCTTCTGGCTTGGATCAAGAAGAAGCTTGATGGCAACAATGCCACCATTGAGTTTATCTACAGAGGCACCCCATCTGAAGCCGCTGGGAACTTCCTTGGTGTACTCAATGATGGTTGGAATCTTGGGAGCAGAGAACCCTTGATTGTCTGGGGGAAAAGTGATTTAAGTCAAAAAGAGCAGCACATTGAAGAGTGAGATGATGGACTTACCAGGCCAATTCAGGATAGCTTGAGGCTCTGCATTTGTCTGGTTGGCGAAGCAGTATGCCACGCCAGAGTAAGTTGTCCCGAAATCTAATGCAATGATAAGTTTTTCGTCTCGATCCCTGGCTGCAAATAGCCTATTGGATCCTTGTTGGGAGTTTGGTGCCATTTTCTTATTGGTGAGACAGATAGATTCTGAATAGGAAGCTATATAGTATATCCCCGTGGGTCCGTACGTTGAGGAGAATTGACGAGAGACAGAGGATGCTTTGGTAACGTAAAACACTGGAAGAGAACACTGTGAGGAAAGTAGAAAGAGGTGGTGAGAAAATTTGAGCGTTACGCGTGCATAGGTACTACACACTGCGGCCACAGTCGACGGAAAATTCGTCTCTTCTATCAGAGCCAAGCTTTACGGGCACTGAATAGTGAATCGGAGTATGGCTCTACAGTGAGCTTTTGACGTTTGTCCGGGACTGTGGACATGCGAGTAAAAAAACCACCTTTCGTTTGTTCGAGGCGTATTTCACCGAATGAAATGAGCCGCCTGTTTCGTTTGCCTGAAGATCATTTCGGACTTTGTCGGTGGGCGTACTTACGTAGTCGGAACAAGAGCAAAACAAACGCAGCCCTATTTCCGCCTGGCAAACGGGTTGCACTTGTCGACAGTAAAATTTAAAAATTCGTAGGTTGTAATCGTATCCTAACTTCTTCTTCGCAAGTCATCTCAAGTTTACTACACCTGGCTTTAGCCTTGCCCAGCCTGCCAGACTATTGCACATATCAGCAACTCAACTCAGAGTCTCTCTCCCCTCTTCACAAGGCAAAAGCTCAATGACAAAAACTCACGGCCAAAACCCGCCATCCTTTAGCGGTGCCTTGATCGGGGGTTCCATGGATCCGAAGGCACATGAATCCCCAGTGCCACGGGCCTTGTGTGACGAAAATGTCGAAACTATTTCCAAGAATAGCTCCGATCCTCGATCGTCCGACACAGACAATCGTGAAGTTCGAGTCGGAATAAACCTTGTCGCGTTGGGCACAGAGATGTATACTCTACTGAAGAAGTTCTGCGACGAGTCTATCAAGGTTCGTATGACCTATGGCCCTATCGTCTTCGCAACGATTGGACTCTGGGATTTACGCTAAAATCTATGCTTGTTGTCAGCAATCTGCCGAGAGTAAAAACAAACTCGAGACAAGAAGGATAGAAGCATACGAGCTCAGGTCGGAACTACAGCACTTGAAGCAACAACTGCAACATGAGAAAGCATGTTGCGAGGAAAGAGTCGCTGGATTAAATGCGACGATTCAAGAACTCGACGAGGGTAAGACAAAGCTTAGAGAGGTGATTCTAGGCAATGCCTTGAATCAGAAAACATCTGATGACGAGATCAAACAACTTTATGCCGCTCTCCGGCAGCAAATACAGGCATTGGCCAATAGCCCAGCTTACGACAAGACGCGCCGGTATCACTGTCATGACAAAAGTACTAAGGCTGAGGTCAATTTTCAAAAACAGTACAACTCGTACAGCTCTGCAGACCGGGTCTTTCTCATTAGATCTTCAATTTACAGAATACTGCACAGTTTCATTCTCGATAGATCTGTCTTCGGTCTTACAGACTCTTCTTCGACTGTTCAAAGCGATTCGGGGCAACTTGATCAAGCCCTGGGCGACTTTGAGGCCCTTTTGAGGGCAAACAAAGGTACAGTAATCTGACTCTTTGCTTTATAGCGCCACCCTAACGCAGCTTTAGTATCAACCACATCCATTTCCGAATGGAGACTTGCAACTATCCGATGTATCGAGACTTTCAACCCTGTCCCAGTGGACAGGACCGCTGCTCGAGATGAAATCTGGAAGCGTCTTCAGCCCTTGATAAAAAGTGGGCCGGAGGAACGCAATCCAAAGGCAGAGATAGAGCAGCTCTGTGACGACGCGTTCGCTTTGCGACGTGAAACAATGAAATCTGACGGTCGGTATTGCTTCAGTTCCCCCGGTCATGGGGCGAGATTGCATATGAGTAAAAGCCATCCGGTCGAAGTCTGTGGAGTTCTCGGTGGCGGTGAGGCAGGTAATAGCGTCGCCTTTTCCATTTGTGGGGCCTTGATGAAATTCACTGGAAACGGGGACACTGACACTTCTTGTGTCCTCGAGCCTGCCCACGTTGTGGTTCAAGCCAAGAAGATCCAAAGCTGTCCTACGCCGCGCAAGCATCCCGGCGTGTCTGATACCAGAAATTTGAGGTGAGGGATAAAGGCAGATTCGAGTTGGAGTTTGATCTGTGCGGGTTGATAGAGTAAGAGCGGAGGCTTTCGGTTTTGGCTCGAAGCAGATGCCAGAAGATGCGAAAGAGACATTGGGGTCGCATTGGACTCAGTGGTGTGTGTACTTGAATATATTTGTTTTGAACTTTTGGTGAACAACTGAATAGTTCAGCTTTCGTTTCCATCATTCCATGGCTAATGCGTCATTCATAACCGCCGGACTGATACGTAATTATAAATGTTGTCGGTCCAGAGATAGTCCAAAGACAACCTTTCGTACGAGCGAGATTGCTACTAGGAGGCACTACTTTGTTTGTCTACGAAGCAGCCTGACCCCATGAACTAAGCAGGCCACGGCACGTATCCTCCGAGACTGCACGACATATTACGAAGTTTCATTACAAGCTAGTAGCTACAGATATATGCATAATCCTCAAACGTCAGGAAAACATAAGGGAATACCCCATATACCTGTACTTTTAGTTGTACCAGGCCGAATTTGTACATCGCATTGAATTGAAGTATGACTGGATTCTTGAACTAGGATCTACGGTGAGATTACAGTAGGCTGTTCTATCCGTTCGTCCGGACACAGTCACACATTTGACGACTCACGAGTAAAATGAGTGTCTTTCGTTTGTTCGAAATTTGTTTGGCATGTACATCGGACCGAGCGCGGACCAAACGCGGAATAAACACGGCTTGTTTCAGGCTATCAAGGAGCGATAACAATTACAAAGGCAATGGGCATACGGAAATGGATAGGAAGGAAAATCACATAACGGCGTCTTAGGTTCGATGATTCTTGGCTCCTCTTTGAAAGCCCTTCCCTATCTTGAGGCTTGAGACCTGGCTACTTTTTCAGATCACTGTGACACAAACAAAATCTCCTTCTTTCTTGAGAATACCACCTTTAGTCTCGACTCTCCCTTTCCTCTACTAGAACAGCAGAATTGATTGCAATTGTCAATGGAAAGTACTCAACGCCAAGACACGAGAACCTGGAGTAGCATCTTAACCGAAAGATCTCAACAAGCTTCGCGTAACGAAGATGCCAAAAAGATGTCCACGTGTATCTCTGATGATCGATTGTACGAGAGTCGTCTAGCTCGAGTAGAAACACAACTTGACACTCTGAGCAAAAAGGTGGAAGATATAACCCCAAAACTCTGTAACGAGTATATGAAGGTACGCAGAGCACATACTTCGCAACGACCGGATTCAGGAACTTACATTGGGAACTTATGATTGATCTTTTCTTTTTGCTAGCAATGTATTGAAAGTGAAAAGCAACTAGAGACAAAGAGTACGGAAGCGAAAGACCTTATGTTGGAACTACACTCTCTGAAGAAGCAACTACAACAAGAAAAATCAGATAGACAGGACAAAGTTGAGCAACTCGAGACAAAGAGTACGGAAGCGAAAGGCCTTAGATCAGAACTACAGTTTCTGAAGAAGCAACTACAACACGAAAAGGCGGATAGACAAGACAGAGTTGAGCAACTCGAGACAAAAAGTACGGAAGCGAAAGGCCTTAGATCAGAACTGCAGTCTCTGAAGAAGCAACTTCAGCAACAAAAAGCAGATAGCCAGGAAAAGGTTGCTGGACTTACCACGACGATCCAAGGACTCGACGAGGACAAGAGAAAACTGAGGGGGGTGATTCTAGGAAATGCATTACGCCACGAAGTATCAGATGATGAAATCAGACAACGTTTTGCCAACATTCGGCAGCAGATACAGGCAGTCGTCAACAGCCCGGCATATGATAAGACCCGCGACTTTACGTCTCGCGCCGCAGCAGATGACTTCGCGATCAGCTTGTATCAAAGATACAACTCGTACAGCCTAAGAGACCGAGTCTTTGTCCTGAGAGGCGCAATATATGAGATTATTCGCCGTTGTATTTTCAGTAGAGATGCCTTCGGCCTCGCAGGATGTGTTTCGCCTCTTGATTGCAATCAGGAGGCGCAACTAGACCAATCCCTGTGCGACTTTGAGGGCCTGCTGAGGACAAGAAAAGGTGCAGTGGCTTGATAACTTGTTTATATGTTTTCCGTGCCAAGCTAACAGACCCTTAGTAACAAACGAGGCAATTTTTGACTGGAGACTTGCAACTTTCAAGTGCATTGAGAACTCCAGTGCTACACTGCGTGACAACTCTGGTGCTAGAGGTGAAATTGAGCGTTTTCTGTTTCCTTTGCTCAGACTTGGGCAGAATTGGTTGAAACTTGCCGCAGAGATAAATCAGCTTTGTGACGATGCTTTCGCTTTGTGGCTGCTAACCAGAAAATCTGGCGATCGATATCATTTTGACGGCCCCGAATGTGGAGTCAAGTGCGTCCCGGCAAAAGGCACCGTAGAAGTCTGCGCAGTCCTTGGAGGCGGCGAGGTGTCTACTTGTGTCGCATTTTGCATCTGTGGAGCCTTGATCAAAAACATTGGAAACGAGGAGAGTGAGGTTCCTTGTGTACTCGAACCTGCCCACGTTGTGGTGCAAGCCGAGGAAAGTAAAAGTCACTTCGCGCCGTAAAATCACTCGAAAGATCCGATATAAGGTGATTATGCCGAGCTTGTGGAGTTGCCCTTGATTCGAGTTGGAGGGTTGCTCTGTCGTATTGACAGTTGTCCAGTAGAAGCATCAATGAACGTTGTCTTAAGGCGGAACCGAGAGTGAGAGAGACGTTGCGGGTTGCATTGGACTGAAGTCGAGAATGTAACTGTTGAACGAGAATGTTGAGTTAAGTGAGCATGTGGTTCCGCTCCCACGACGATGCTGTTTCAATTCTAGCCGCACATTTATAATGGCTCATGATTCGAGAAGATTGTTGGTCAAGAGGTGAGCTTCAAACGGATTTCTGGTTGGCGAAGCGAAGCGGAGCCAATTCTACACACTCGAAGGCTCTCAAATCTGTGCGGGGCAGTCTGAAAAGCTTGGCAAAATGATTGGCTCTCGTGTGCTCTCGTGAACCGACGTCGTGAACCCGAGTAAGGTCGACTGTTGATTGGCTAGCTTTGCCCCTTCGCCAACGGCGTCACCATATTGGCAACTTAAGTCCGCGGCCCATTTCCTAGATGGTGACTCATTGGTGAGCACTGATGAGGGCATTCCGCAGCTACGGGTGATCGCACTACGGCAGCAACGCGGCGTCCTTTTAATTAGGCAATAACATCGCGGCAGCCCTTCTCTAGACTTGCGGCGAGTGGCTTGTGAAAGACAAGATTGGCTGCCTCATACATATCCGGATTCCGACGCCGCTAGCAACAACGTGTTTGTTTTATGAATGAATTTTTACGAGGCGATTCACCAATATGTAGGCCCGGAGGGTATGTGTACATAGCACTGTAGAAGAGCATGTCAATTGAATCTCGCAACTGCGAGCAACCGTCCACACACAAACTACACTGTCCGCAACTGTCCGTCCACTACCTATCACGATTGAGATCGTCCGCTATAATTGAGTGCATCGCATTTTAGCGACAAGAAGGATACTGCACGCCCGCATCGTCACTTGGCACCAACTGTCGTTTGCACTACATATTCTTGTTGAATCAGCCACTTGAGACTCACTACCTCAGTTGACAGAATTAACTACTAGAATCACTGCACTCCGGCGCACGCCACCTGGCACCAGTCGTTGCGTGCACCGAGACTCACGAGTCACAGCCTACAGGTACCTACCTCCTCAGTTGTCGTACCCACCTGGAACCCCCTGTATTTTCAATAGGATCCTGTGTGGGAACTTGGAAGTCATGTTTTGTAAATGTGCGCGGAACGAGATTTTTGGACTGCAAGATGTTCGAAGTTCAAAGTTGTCGAATCTCGAGAAAACTGGCGAGTCAAAGTGTTCCAGGGGATACCGGAAGGAAAAGAGGGAAGAAGTGCTCACAAACAAGTGTGTCTCGATACACTGAACAGTGAACAGTGAAAGCCGGCTGCCGAATATGTGCATGCATTGACACATTGTTTCGGAGAGTATGTTCAACGCTGGAATTTTAGCAAGCTAACTACGGGAGACCTTAATGAGCACCTCAGCAACTGCCTAATCACCACCCCAATTTGAATAGCCAAACCGGCCCAAGACAACTTCTTTTCAGCGCTCCAATTTCCATGAAAATTACTATAATTCGTCATACGTTGTATGATCAAAACTTGAGCCTTATCTTTAATCCCTCATCCCTTCCAGCACGCGGTCAGCACCTCATGGATGATGGACGATGATAGAGGTACAAAGCGAGATGTGGTCAGCCACAGCATGATTGGCTGCGCTACAGACGAGCCATACCTACTTAGGCAACTTGGGGTGGTGATTAGGCAGTTGTTGAGGTGCTCATTAAGGTCTCCCGCTAACTACTTCGTCCGTTTGTTGGAGACACATCTTGGCGAGTAAGCATGGATTCCTTCGTTTGTCTGAAATTTGTTCTACCCGGTGTGAGTCATCATACATCGGAACAAACGCAAAACAAACAAATGGCTAATCCAGGCTGGCAAAAGAGCGAGGAGCTCACGTTATAGATAAACTATTTAAACAAATGTCGCGACGGTCACCTCTCAAAAAATTATCTTCGCAAGTTCTTTCCTAGGTACCTTGCCCTGACTCTCATTAGTCGTAAGTTGTAACAGACTACTGTGGCTGATATATTACCCTCTGTCTCCCTTTATCATCAGCACAATGAGAATTCCTCAAAACCAAGTCCCGAGGCAGCAAACCTTCAGCAATGTCTTGGTGGCATCGCCCGGTGATCCGAAGCAACATCAACCTCAACGGCCTCGTGACGAAGATGCCGGAAGAAAACCTACTAGTATCATTGATACTCGAACGTCCGATAATTCTCAAACTCGGATTGAAGGAAAACTTGACAATCTGACCAAAGGGGTCGCGGATTTACCCTCCAAAGTCTCCGATGAGTTTATGAAGGTACGTAAAGCGCTTCAATCTCTATCCCGCGATAATTGGATTCCGGAATTTGCACTGAAATTGATGCTCTTTTCAGCGATGTGTCGAATTTGAAAAGCAGCTCGTTACAAAGAGTTTAGACGCGGAAGGGCTTAGATCAGAACTGCAGTCTCTGAAGAAGCAACTTCAACAACAGAATGCAAAGAGTCAGAAAAAAGTTAAGCAACTCAAGACAAAGAGTACGGAAGCGAAAGGCCTCAGATCAGGACTGCAGTCTCTGAAGGAGCAACTTGAACAACAGAAAAAAGATAGCCAGAAAAAAGTTGAGCAACTCGAGACAAAGACTACGGAAGCGAAAGACCTTGGATCAGAACTACAGTTTCTGAAGGAGCAACTACAACACGAAAAAGTAGACAGACAAGACAAAGTTGCTGTACTTACCAAGACAATCCAAAGACTCGACGAGGACAAGCGCCACAAAGTATCTGATGATGAAATCAGACACCGTTTTGTCAACATCCGGCGGCAGATATGGGCAGTCGTCATGCACCCCGTATATGATAAGACCCTCACCTTAATACCTCCCGACTCAGCGAAAGACTCCGACATCAAGCCCTATCAAAACTACAACTTGTGCAGCCTAAGAGACCGAGTCTTTTTCCTGAGAGCCGCAATATATGGGATTATTCACCGTTTTATTTTCAGTAGAGATGCCCTCGGCCTCGCAGGATGTGCTTCGCCTCTTGATTGCAATCAGGAGGCGCAACTAGACCAATCCCTGTGCGACTTTGAGGGCCTGCTGAGGACAAGAAAAGGTGCAGTGGTCTGACAACTTGCTTATATGTTTTCCGTGCCAGGCTAACGGACACTCAGTAACAAACGAGGCAATTTTGGACTGGAGACTTGCAACTTTCAAGTGCATTGAGAACTCCAGTGCTGCACCGCGGGACAACTCTGGTGCTAGAGGTGAAATTGAGGGTTTACTTTTTCCTTTGCTCAACATTTCACAGGACTTGTTGGAGCGCGCAGAGAACTTGTGGGACCCTGCCGCAAAGAACTTGTTGAACCCTGCCGCAGAGATAAATCAGCTTTGTGACGATGCTTTCGCCTTGTGGCTATTAACGAAAAAATCTAGCGATCGATATCAATTCGACGGCCCCAATCGTGGAGTGAAGTATATCCCAGCAAAAGGCACCGTAGGAGTCTGCGGAGTCCTTGGGAAATATGGGTTCCACGAGAGGTCTACTCGTATCGCACTTTTCATCTGCGGAGCCTTGACTAAAACCACTGGAAACGAGGAGAGCGAGGTTAATTGTGTACTTGAGCCTACCCAAGTTGTGGTGCATCCTGCAAGACAAGGAAAATGAAAGTCACTCCGCGCCGCAAAATCACTTGAAATACCCGATATAGAACCTGATTGTGCTGAGCTTGTGGAGTTACCCTTGATTCGGACGTTGGGGGTTGGATTGGACTCGAGTAGAGAATATAACTGTTGAACGAGAATTTTAAGTTAAGTGAGCATGTGATTAGTTCACTGCTTCCGCTCCTATGGTGATGCTGTTTCAATTCTAGCCGCACATTCTTGGCTCATGATTATAGAAGGTTGTTTGTTGGTCAAGAGGTGAGCTTCAAACGGATTTCTGGTGGCAACTTATTTAATCACGAAGTCCACAGCCCATTTCCTGGATCGTGAGGGCATTCCGCAGCAACGGTTGATCGCACTACGGCAGCAACGCGGCGTCCTTTTAGGCAATAACATCGCGGCAGCTCGTCTCTAGACTTGCAACGAGCGGATTGTGAAAGACAAGATTGGCTGCCTCATATCCGACGCCGCTAGCATCAACGACGCCTGCGCGAAGGTCCTATGCCGGGGCCTCAATATAGCATGGAGCGCAAGATGCAGTTAGTCGCCGCCTACGCCGCTACGCAAATATGCTTGACTTGACTGGCGCTTCTCGTACGGCGAAGACTCTGAAGCTTTCGAACAAGCGAAGAGAGAGGTCTCGATAGCGATCATCTAGGACTGACTTCCTCGCCTACTGGCATCGTCGCGGCCCAATCGAGGAGTTACACAACCTGCTTCAGCTGGGTACGATCCTCACCCCAGCGCACGGGACTTTTCACATCCACCGTTCGCGAAGCTCAGGAATTCGACGATGACATTCAACTTGCTTCAGCGTCATCGATCTACAGCTCATACTCTAGAACAACACGCGATGGAACTCAACATATCTCATGACAGGGAGAGACTCGCTAAGCGCAATCGCATCGAAGCCTTCTTACCTAAACGTCCTTGAAACTAACTTACCGGCAAGGTGCCAAAATGAAATCGTCCTAATGATCAAGACTGACATTCTTGGGAGTGATATCCTCCCGTCTTAACGCTTAACGTCACTGAGGATCTTCCAGAAAAGTGCCGCGACTGACCGAACAGGCCTACGTAAGGTCTGCTGCTCCAGAGACGCGAGGATATCATTCACTTCAGCCAATAACATTCAGTCTTCGTCATCTAGACGACCTTTCTCGTGGACCTTACGGGTGGGTCAGTCTCGTGGGTGCTTAGGGCAAGGTGTTGGATCTGATCGTGCTTGACGGGGACTCTCTCTATCATGAAGTATGTTGAGTTCCATCGTGTACTGTTCTTGAGAACAAATCTGCAGCTCGGAGGTAGACACTGAGGCAAGTAGAACATCATCGCCAGATTCCTGCGTCTGGAGGACGGTAGATCTGACTCGTTAAGTACGCTGGGGTGAATACCGCACTCACCTAGCCGGATTTGTGTCTTCTCGATTGGGTCGCGGCGGCGTTACCGGGTAATGAAGCCGTCGATGAGATCCCGCAATCGTGAACCTATTACACCGTTCTGAAGATTTCGAAGTCCTGGCCATACGCCAACGCCCGACCGTCTAGATCATAGATATGGCTGTAGAACGTAGGCGGTGGTCAACTGCATCTTTCTCTCTGTATGCTGGTTCAAGGGTCTGATTTAGGACCTTGGCACAGATGTCGTTGTTTCTGGCATTGTTGATTTGAGGCAACCGACCTTGTCTTGCAGGTTTTATTCGTCGAACACCTCGGCAGGGGCTGCCGCAATGCTGTTGTCCGAATGGGCGCCGCGCTGCTGCCGTAGCGCGATCAGCCGTAACGTCCTCACGATATAGGAATAGGTTGAGTAAGGGAGTGTTATTGGCGTTTCGAGGCCAAGTCGCCCTCTCTCAAAGGCCATTCCAATAGCCGACCGCAAATCCAATGCTCTACTGGAATATGTCACTAACGCTTTCGTGCATTGATTGGACCAAAGCATTCGTTGCGAGGCTGAATTGACAATGCTGATCGGTGTGAGCGGTCATGAAGTGCTTGTGCCATGACATGATGCAGGTCCGGAGGCAGTAATGGACTGTGACAAGGGCCATATCATCATAACGCTCGTCGACAAATCTTTCCATCAAGGTTTGCGCCCTAACAATATGTCGCTCGTGAGCTCAGAGGAAGTTTGCGGTGTTCATGGCCTACAAGGAGGCTCTGACAAGTCTTGACTCTTGAAGTCTCGATCGGCCGGAAACACCATAAGCTACCCGGATCGTGGGAATGCCGTCTGGTGGCCTCGTTCGGTGAGGGCTTGATCGATCAACGGCTTTCGTGATCGCGGGCGATTGGGAGTCGAAAGGGGCATGCCTCTTTGCGGGAGTTAGGGCCTCTTGTTTACCGCTCGAATCTTGTCCGTATTGTCTCTCTCTTACAGAAAAGAATCTGAAATCGTTCTCCCTGCAGCCGGATGATGACATTGATGGCGGACGCAGCTGATTCAACGCCGCAGCAGTTGCCAATTGTCGAAGCTCAGACTCCAGAGACGGAGCTCGGGACATATTTTGAGAGTAGATCATAACTTGATAAAGTCTTGCCATTCGGCTAAGCGCGTGGACTTACTTGTGCTTCGTTGGTGCAGACTTTGGCCATGGAGCTCGAAGCGCTGCCTGCGTAAAATCAAGTTTTGTCACGAGCGGAAGGCACAGTAGCATTTTCTTTCCTGCTGATACGACAACTGAAGCGAATAAAAAAGGGGGATCAAAGCGCCAGGCAACGATAAGACTGTACGTTCTGCATAATGTCTGCGTGGGTGCTTGTGTGCTTGCATATGATCGTATAATTTCGTATTGATCTGTATGATAAGACGGAAGAAGGACGAAGGGAGAAGGAAGCAGAGCAAGATTGAAATGCCATGGCCCATGGCCCATAACGGAGTACCTTACAGAGGTACGCAAACTTCACCACTGAAGGCCACACCAATGGGCGGGCGAGCATGCGCAACACGCCCCACTCGTCGAGTCGTACGCAGGCACTATATCTGTTAGGTGCCTAGGTACAGAGCTTGCTTGAGATTCAGCTAAGATCTAACCGACGCTCAGACTGCAACTTCATTCTATTTTTTTGCACAAAGGGAGGTCTCCAAAGAAGTCATCACTATCCTATCACTGACGACATAATTATCAAGACCTCGATGACAACAATTACAGAGGCTGATATGCCGATACAAACCGTATAGTGTGTCCATTCCACGAAAACGAGTTGCTGCGCCTCACTGGATAATGGATTCTTCAGGTGTAGTCGACCTCCGCCGAACCCATCTCCTCGCCACCGACCTCCATAGAGAAAGTCATGACCGCGGACTTGAGAGTCACGACTAAGGTGATATCGAGCGTGTAACTACATACGTATTTGGATGAGTCATGTGAACTAGTTACGACATGCGGGAGGGGGGGTGGGTGATTCTCACTATAATTTGCCCTTCGTATCTTTTTAAGCGCAAGTGATATGTTAGAAGACGTGGGTAGAACCTTTATTGCATTGAATTCCAGTGTGCTCATAAATCGAGGAAGTGGGCTTACCTCTTTGAGGATGAAATTTATGCTTAGGCACACCTGTCAAGTCTGCTGTCACGGTGCAGTTGTGGTCCAGCTTCTTGGCTTTCGAAGGATGAGGAGGGGCAATTCTAGGAATGACTTTAGCAAGTGCTTCGCATTCTTGACTAAAAGATGCGTACCTGTCTTCGCATTGCCAGAGAGAAGAAGTGGGGGTAAGAGCGCTGAAATAGTTTATGTCGTCAAAGATGAATTCTATGACGATCTCAAAACGTTGATCGCGCAGTATATCATCGCCCGTTACTATGAACCAGTCCATCTTCATACAATCGTTAGCAAGTAGAGCCTGTCATACTCGTAGGGTAAGACTCACAGTAGTAACTCTAGTGCGGCCTTCGCGATCCAAATATGTTCTTTCGCCTGCGTCTCTAGACGCCTTGTAGATTTCACTACATCTTGTGCCGTAATGTCGTGTCGCACAGGTACTGGTCACAGCTGCTTGAGTCGGGAGCTTCGACAAGACAGCTCCTCTACGCCCATTATTAGGCATTTCAAACGAAGGACTGAGTCTTGAGGCGACTTACTTGACGATGGCAGCCCAAGCATCGTCTGGTTGCAGAATCTGGATCTGATGGAAGTGCTGCTTCACTCGTTGCATCAAGTAATGACTGCTTCCAAATCCACCAACAAGGAACACACCCTAATCAAAGTCAGAGGAATGTCGATATCGTGGTCGTCTCAGCGTATCACACTCACAGAAACTCCCCTGTCCGGCCGCTTGAGCCGAATCTGCTGGACTTGATGTTCAATCATTCGCACTATGTCGACGATCAAGGGCTCAAATATACGGCTCAGCTGGAGTCTGTAATCAAAGTCGTGAGCTATTACTGCTCCTGATAGTTTTTTCCTTTTCCTTTCGACTCACCCAGTGAGCTTCCAAGTATTGGACTCAAGGCCATGGCTTTCATCATCCTCTAGTTTGGCCATCGGAAAGTTGACAAACCATTCCTCCTCCAATGAGCCGCTGAAATCCTTTTTGATCTCCTGGTCAAACTGCTTCTCAGCGAAATACCAAGCCTTGCTCATTTTGAAGGTTGACCACTTGTGGTCTCCTACGAGCTCTTCCACGGCGGCAGCGAAGCGCTGATTTAATCCGAGCGAGCCAGCCATACCCCCTGAAGTACTTGTTATAAAACTCCCATAGCAGGTCTTGAGAAGCAACAGAGGGAAATTTTACCTGATCCCGGAACAAGTTCCTTGACTTTTAGCTGTGGCGCAGTGGCCAAGACCTCGTACGAAATGAGGTCAACTGTGCCACCTCCAGCATCGCAAACTACGAAGACATCGTTCTTCTTGATGGAGAAGGCAAGCGTCTTGATCGAGTACAAAGCCGCGGCCTCTGGCTCTTTGACCACAGTCACTGGTTTGATGCCAGCTAGCTCGGCTGCCTGAATCAAATATGAGTCAGCAGGCGCTTTTACCCAGCATACTCGAACTCACATACTAACCTTGAGTGTGGCATTCTTGGCAGCATCAGACCATACAGCAGGAACTAGTGGGAAGTTAGAAGTTTCACTTGTCGATACTATGAAGCACAGGTGACGTTGCGAAGAGCCCATTGGAACTTAGCAGTGGCACTTACCCGAAAGAACAAATTCCTTGTGGCACATGTCCATGTACGCTTTCGGAACAGATGATGAAATTTCCTCCAGTGCGTGCGCGTATATTGCCCCAATGAAGTCGGCTGCAATTTCTAAAGGACTTTTGGGTAAAGACTTGAGCTCCTCTTCGATCTGTTTGGCCGGTAGGTATAACGGCCTCTGCTGGTTAGGATCAAGAAGGAGTTTGATAGCAATAATGCCACCATTTTGTTTGTTCACAGAGGCACCCCATCTAAACCCTCTGGGATCTTCTTCTGTGTACTCAATAATTGTCGGAATCTTCGGAGCAGAAATGCCACGGTTTCCTGGGAAGAAGTATGTAAGAAAGATGGTTACTATGGTGAGTCACCGCAATGCGTCATGTCTCACCGGGCCATTTCATTATAGCAATGGGCTTGGCATTCGTCTGATTGGCGAAACAGTATGCCACACCAGAGTAAGTTGTTCCGAAGTCCAACGCTATGATGAGCTTTTCTTCTCGCTCTCTCGAAGCAAATAGCAGATTAGTCTCTCTTCGAGGGTCTGCCATTCTGTTGATCTATACGGGAGGTGCGTAGATTGCAAGACTCTTCAGCGAATTGGTGAGTGAAAAGGGACAGTTGAAAAGAGCAAAGAAAGGCGAAAGAGGAGTTCAGCTAACTATGAGACTTTGATCGTCTCCGAACGCAGGCATAGTTCATAAATTAGCACTTGATATCTGAGAACTTTGCATAGGCAGTGAATCGAAGTATGTTTGTAGACCTGTGGAAGTGCGGTGAGTTACTAGCAAGCTAATTTATCGTTTGTTCTGTAGGGAATTGAGTATGTTTCGTTTGTCGATGTCAATTGTGCTAGACATACTTCGGCTAATGTAAACGGACTGAGCTGCCTTTTCCATTTGGCCAACGGCCGGAGTCTCGTTTGCCCGTTATATGAGCACATAACACAATGGGCATATCCTATCGGAACAAACGCAGCCTGTTCGAGGCTAGCAAGCGGACGTTGAATGAAAAATCCCACTGACTGTGAAATTCATGGCTGAAACGCATACTTGCCGCGTCCTAAGACTTTTCAGTCTGTTTCCCAAGTTCCACTTCGCAAATCCCTTCTGCCTCGAGGCTCGAACACTGCTTGTCTTGCTAGGCTACTGTGACCTGAGTTCCTGTTCTTCTTGTACTCAGCAAAAGAAAACGAGTAGCCCAATGAATTATCTGGGAGAAAAAGTCGTCCAAATTGTTTCTCAGATCTTGGATTCCGGAGGTTTGATGGGGCGAGAACATCTACAGACCACGCCTGAAGGTGCCAAAAAGTCGTCCAAGGCTAACCCTGATCCTCGATTGTGCGAGCATTGTCAATATCGGATCGAGACTAAGGTAGAGAATCTGGGCAAAGAGCTGGACAAGTTACCTGCGAAAATCGGCAAAGAGTTTATGAAAGTATGTAGAGCACATTCTTTCTGCTCTATAACAATTAGCCCTCGGGGATCGCGCTAAATCGATTATCGGGGTTTTTCTAGTTATGTACCAAGAGCGAAAACCAACTCGAGATAAAGAGTAAAGAAGCAGACGATCTCAGGTCGGAACTACAGTCCATGAAGGAGCAACTCGAAATAAAGGTTCAAACAGCAAGCACTTACTGGTCAGAAGTACAGTCTCTGAAGAAGCAACTTCAAAATGAGAAAATATACTGCAGAGACAGAGTCGCTGGACTGACTACGACAATTCGAGAACTTGACGAGGACAAGAAAAAGCTTAGGGAGGTGATCCTGGGAAATACAGTCCATCAAAAGATATCAGACGAGGATATTAAGCAACGCTTTGCCAATCTGCGACAGCAGATACAAGCGTTAGCCAATAACTTAGCATATGAGCTACACCCACAGTACAGGTTGCACAGCCGAGCAGACTGGGTTTTCTGCATGAGGGCGTCAATTTTCGGAAGTATTTACTGCTTCATTCTCAATAGAGACATCTTCGGCCTCGCGGAATCTTGTTCTCCCGCTCAGCATAATCCGGAGGTGCGACTTGATCATGCCTTGGGCGATTTTGAGGGCTTGTTGAGGGCGAAAAAAGGTGCAAGAGTCTAATTGCTTCCTTACTTTTTTAGCGACACGCTAATATATCAACAGTGACGACCAAGTTCATCTCCGACTGGAGACTGGCAACTTTTAAATGCGTCGAGACCTTCGGACATACACCGGGAGATACCTCCGTTGCTCGTTTTGACATCTGGAGGATGCTTCTGCCCTTTCACAAACCTGGACAGGACGTGTCGAAACTCGACACAGATATACGGCAGCTCTGTGACAATGCGTTTACGTTGCGGCTTTTGACCAGGCAATCCGACGATCGATATCAATTTGAAATTCCCGAAGATGGAGTAGAATACGACCCGACAGAAGGGTCCGTGGAAGCCTATGGAGTTATCGGTGGCGGCGAGGAGTCCAACATCATCGCCATTGCCTTCTGCGGCGCGTTGGTGAAGTACACTGTAAACGAGGACACTGAGATTTCTTGCGTCCTCGAACCTGCCCAGGTTGTGGTGAAAGCCAAGAAGAGTCCAAAGCCGTCTGACGCCACACAAGATCTCTTGACCGATCCGATCATCGATGTGAAATAGATAACAGATTTGATGAGTGAAGCTGGATTGGACTTGGGAGAGCCGAGAATTTGGAGCATCCGAATGTGTGCACAGAGGAGGAATGCTTGGCTCCTTGAGTGTTGACTCAACATAGGGTGTGGCGTGAGAAGGACAATATTAGGGGCCATACGCCCTGCTTGAGATGATTTACAAGCTGCACATCATCACGTTGACTAGGTGGAAGAAGCAATCAGTTAAATTCTTTCACTGTTTAATTTTCAAGAACATACCGAACTATTCCAGTTTGCACTAGTGCCTTTTTTGTTCTCAACACAATGGTGGGAGAAGAGCCAGGCCCCCCACTGCTGAAGGGTCGGTGACACTATGCCTCCGTCGTCTTCAGGTGGTGATAGCTTCTGACGGATGGTATGATTAAGTCATTGAATATCCCCGCGAGGATGTATATGTTGAGACCGATCTAACACCGATAGTCGCAACTGTCCTAGACAGTTCCACGGAGGCATCACCGAGGTCTCACGTAAGTCTCACGAAGAGTGAAACTGATCGTGAGGGAACTGCGAATGAAACACAATCGGTTGCAGCTTGACATGATACCTTGGCTCGTGATCCAACACCACGAGCCATAGGTATATACATCTAGATCTCCATCCTCTCTCGAGAGGAAAGACAAGTTAAACAATACAGACCCATTTATGATTTGTTTTGCACGCCTGCTCTTTTATCTGTTCCCCCTACGAGCCAAGATTATGATTGATGATTAAGGAAGGTTGTTGGTCTAGAGGTGAGCTTCAAACGGATTTTTGAGGGCAACTTGTTTAATCACGAAGTCTCGGCCCATTTCCTGGATCGTGAGGGCACTCCACAACAACCACTCATCGCGCTACGGCAGCAACGCGGCAGCCCTTCTCTAGACTTTTGGCGAGTGGATTCAACAAGACAAGACAAGATTGGGCCTCATATCCGACGCCGCTAGCAACAACGACTCAACGAGGCCTGCACGAAGATCCTATGCTGGGGCCTCACCCAGCATGGAGCGAACGCCGAAAAATGCAGTAAGTCGCCGCCTACGCTGCTGCGGACAAACCCTGGATCTAATTGGCGCTACTCGTACGGCGAAGACTTTGACGCCTTCGAACAAGCGTAGGGGAAAGTCTCGATGGCGATCATCTCAGCACTGACTTCCTCGCCCTCTGACATCGTCGCGGTCCAATCGAGTTATACAACCTGGTTCACCCCAGCGCACGAGACTTTTCAGATCCACCGTCCGCGAAGCTCAAGAATCCGACGAGGGTATTCAACTTGCTTCAGCGTCATCGATTTGCAGCTCATACTCTAGAACACCACACGGTGGAATTCATATATTTCATGACAAGGAGAGACTCGCTAAGCGCAATCGGATCGAAGCCTTCTTATCTAAACATCCATGAAACTAACTAACCGGCAAGGTGCCAGAATGAAATCGTCGTGATGACTAAGACTGGCATTCTTGGCTAAACTGACTGATATCCTCCCGTCTCAACGTCACTGAGAGTCTCCCAGAAAGGTGCCGCGACTAACCGAGCAGGCCTACGTAAGGTCTTCTGCTCCAGAGACGCGAGGCAATCAGCCACTTCAGCCAATAACATTCAGTCTTCGTTATCTAGACGATCTTTCTCGTGGACCTTGCGGGTGGGCCAGTCTCGTGGGTGCTTAGTGCTTGACGGGGGCTCTCTCTCTAATGAGGTATGTGGAGTTCATCGTGTAGTGTTCTTGAGGACAAATCTGCAGCTCGGAGGTAGACACTGAGGCAAGTAGAACATCATCACCAGATTCCTGCGCCTCGAGGACGGTAGATTTGAACAATTCAGTACGCTGGGATGAAGACCGCACTCACCTAGCCGGATTCGTGTCTTCTTGTTCGGGTCACGGCGGCGCCACTGGATAATGAAACCGTCGATGAGATTTCGCAATCGTGACCCTATGACACCCTTCTGAAGAGTTCGAAGTCCTGGTCATACGCCAACGCCCGGCCAACTAGATCATAAATATGGCTGTAGAACGTAGGCGGCGGTCAACTGCATCTTCCTCTCTGAATGCTGGTTCAAGGGTCTAATTAAGGAACTTGGTACAGACGTCGTTGTTGCTGGCATTGTTGATTTGAGGCAGACGACCTTGTCTTCCAGGTTCCATTCGTCGAACACCTCGGTAGGGGCTGCCGCAATGTTTTTGCCCGAATGGGCGCCGCGTTGCTGCCGCAGCACGATGAACCATTGTTGCGGAATGCCCTCACGATGCAGGGCAGGTTGAGTAAGGGCCTGTGATTTAGCGTTTCGAGGCTAAATCACTCTCTCTCAAAAGCCTCTTCTACAAAGTCCTTGCACCTTCTGGAACGACATCAGGATATACATAGCCGCCAGAGATCCTGTGAGTTGATGGGATAGAGGTTTCTGATGCTTTCGTACGTGAACGGGGCCAATGATCCTTGAGAGGCCGAAGTGACAATGCCGATCGATATGAGCGATCACGAAGTGCTCGTGTCATGTATTTCTAGTTCCTGAGGTAGTAATGGACTGCGGGCAAGGGCCGACGGTGAGCTTTGAAGGTCGCTCTTCGTTTTCTGGCATCGTGGGCGCGTATACATAGCAGCAAAAACCGCCAAGGAAGGATCACGGGGTATCTGCCCTCTTTCCCCCTTTTGCAAGGGGGGAAACGCGTCTTCGTTTTAGCGAAATCGTTGGCTCCAACGTGCCAGCGGCAGACGTGCACTTAGGCGCTCCGTTTCAAGGCGCCGTCTTGTCCAATGCGTTGCGGGTTGTCTTATCGCGATCTTTATGCTTGATACTAGAGCGAGGAATGGCCTCAATCTGCATCAGCTTGCGCACATGATCTCGACCTCATTCTGATACCTGTATAGACACAGCAGCGATTAAATAGGGATGGCTTGTTTGCGTTCTTTACGCCACTGATGTTTCGGGGTATGCATCCTCAGACTGTTCGTCTTACACGGGCAGTCAAACTGCAGTACAGTTTCCCCTACATGGCTCGATGCCGCTTCGCGCAGCGACAAAGTGCACTGAATCCGGCCATTTCCACCTGCCAAAGAAAAGGCCACCAATAAGCGACTCTATTCAGATTTGGCTCTAAGAATAGCTCGACCATGAGCTTGAAGGGACTTCGCGCGGAGTTCCACCTCCAAGGCATCAGGTATCACAATCTCTTGTCTGTCGGAGGCCCGCGAGGCTCCAATATATCTTGGGAAGCTTGTTCCACTGGGCTTCAGTAAAATCTCGGTTGTCTTGTCAATTGCCTCGGTCGGCTGGGAACGTCCCAAGGCTATTCGGATCGTGGTATTATTGTGTCGCGGCCTCATTCGGTGAGGGCTGAAGCAACCAGCGGGCTTGGTGATCGCGGACGATTCGGGGTCGAAGCAGAGCAGGAAACTTCACGAGTCTTCATGCCTCTTTCTCCAAATCACTTGGGTTTCAGCTATGTCTGTCTCTTGCAGAGAAAGATCTGAAGCGGTGTTACTGTCTGTTACAGCAGGCCTTCGATGGTGGTAGGTATTGACTCGGCTGTTACTAGCGGAGCAGTCACATCCTCGAACTTCACAACGCGAGTTAACGACCGCGCATAACATTATAGAGCTCATTCATTTGCGGCTGAGAGTGTATGACGAACCGGCAGGAACTTTGCGTGTACAGAGTGTGGCCCTTCATCTTGGCGCTGGGTAATGATAAAAGATCAGATTTGTTTGCCACGCCCGTGAAGTTGAGTTTCGGTTAGTACGATAGAATATAGAAGCAGATAAGAAGGGGCCAGGCCGAATCACATGGCACCGATTAAGCTAGACGATCTCCCGGATGCCGTCGTATGATACGTATATGTGTGTGTAAATATTCGCACCTACGGAGTAAGTTGATCTGTCTATGTACCTAGTCTAAGGTATGTACCTCATTGTACAAGGTGCGGAGTAAGAAGAAAAGGGAGAAGAACAAATTGCGGAGTGTTCAGTCAATGAGCCAATGAGACGCACGCCCCACTTGTACATTACGCAACCGCGGATCAAAAAGACAAACAACAAGGTGTGGTGGTCTTTGCAACAGTTACAGAAGGACTTGATCAAAGAAATCCCCGCTACTCCTGGTATTTTCTGGTCTCGAAGTGGTTTGTTCTCGGATTTACCGCACCACTACATCGATGTAGTGGAAGCCCTTGTTAGGTTGCACCCACGAGTAATCCAATCACTGACGAGTCAAAGGCAAGACTGAAAAGAACACAGATGCTGACCTACCGGCATCGTACAGTATCGTGTATGCCGAGTCCACGAAATCGAGAACTGTGCTCCGAAAAACTCTTCAGACGTAATCTACCTCGGTCGATCCCATTTCCTCGCCATCGACTTCCATGGAAAATGTCATTACGGCGGACTTGAAGGTCATGACCAAATTGATATTGAGTACGTGGCTATGTCAGGGTGAGTCACGTGAACCAGGCCCGAGATTCAAGAAGACAAGGGAGAGGGCGATTCTTACTATATCGTCTCTTCTTTATCTAGTCAATCGTAAGTGATGTGTTTGGTAGGGGAAGCAAAACAGCTCCTGAAGGACATTGGAAACGACGAATCCATGAACCGAGAGAGGAAACCTACCAATTCTGGGAATAAACTTGTCTTTGGGCACTCCTCTCAAGTCTGCTGTTACATGACAGTTGACAGCGAGCTTGTTGCCTTTCGAAGGATAAGGAGGGGCGACACTAGGAAATGATTTCAGCAAGTGCTTTGCATTCCACATAGTGTTCAAGCAACGCGTACTTGTCTTCGCATTGCCAGAGAGGGTGGGTATAGATGAGAGTGCCAGCGTCGTGTATATCGTCGAAGGCAAACTCCATTTGAATCTCAAACCGCTGGTCGCGAAGTATGTTATCGCCGGTCTTTATGAACCACTCCATCTTCACACGGCTTTTTAGCAATAAGAGCTTCTTGGTATACACTCCAATAACTTCAGATCGAAAGAAACTTACAACAGTAACTGTCAAGTCGCCGCTGCGGTCCAAATATGCTCTTTCGCCAGCGTGCGTGGACGCCATATAGACAACGTTCCCTCGTGTGCCATAGTGTCGTGTTGCACATGTACTGGTCACAGCTACTTGAGATGGGAGTCTCGACAAGACAGACCCTCTGCGTGCAGTGTTAGGAACTCAAGCAAAGAGGCGGACTCTAACATGACCTACTTGACGATAGCAGCCCAAGCATCTTGTGGTTGAAGAATTTGGATTCCTGGAAAGTGTTGCTTCACTCGTTGCATCAAGTAATGACTACTACCAAAGCCACCAACGAGAAGAATGCCCTTTTCACCAAATCAGAATGTTGTAGTTCCCAAGGTCGACTTGGCGTATTGCACTCACAGAAATACCTTTTTCTGGTCTTTTAAGCCGAACCGCCTGGACTTGATAGTCGATCATTTCTACAATGTCAGCGATCAAGGGCTCAAAGATGCGGCTCAATACAAGCCTATAGTACGCCTTGTTAGCAACTCTTGCACACGCGTCCTTCACCCATCCCTTGGCTTACCCGGTCAGTCTCCATGTATTCGAAACGAGACCTCCGTCCTCATCTTCTCGGAGACTGGCCATTGGAAAGTTGACATAATATTCTACATCCAATTCGCCTCTGAAAGATTTCTTGATCTCTTGATCGAACTGCTTCTCAGCAATGGACCACGCCTTGCTCATTTTCAATTTGAGCCACTGGTCGTCTCCCACTAACTCCTCCACTGCGGCAGCGAAGCGATCGTTCAATCCGAGCGAACCCGCCATGCCTCCTTGATTACTTGTTATAATTGGACATCGGACGCTGAGAGGTATCAGGAGGTCAACACTTACCTGTACCCGGAGCAAGTTCCTTGAGCTTTAGTTGAGGCGCAACAGCCATGACCTCATACGAAATGAGGTCGACTGTACCTCCTCCGGCATCACATACCACGAAAGCATCATTCTTCTTGATGGAAAATTCGAGCGACTTGATGGAATACATAGCCGCCGCCTCTGGCTCTTTGACAACCGTTATCGATTCGATGCCAGCTAATTCGGCTGCCTGGATAGATCCTCGGGTCAGTAGGCGCTTTAGCCTAGGATACTCGAGCGCACAAATTGACCTTGAGCGTGGCATTTTTTGCCGCATCAGACCATACAGCAGGAACTAGGACATTACGTAGCCAAATTGTCAGTCACGGTTTAATATGAATCATGGGACGTCGTGTTGAAGGAGCCTGGAGCTGCTTACCTGAGAGGACAAACTCCTTTTGGCATATGTCCATGTACGCTTTCGGGACAGCTGAAGCGATCTCTTCCAGCGCATGCTCATAAATGGCCCTCATGAAGTCGGCCGCAATTTCGATTGGCGCGTTTGGAAGGGCTTTGAGTTCTGTCCGGGTGTGGGTGGCCGGTAGATACAGCGGTCTCTCCTGCTTAGGATCGAGGAGAAGTTTTATGGCAACAATGCCGCCGCTTGATTTGTTTACAGAGGCACCCCATCTGAAGCCTGTGGGCTCTTCTTCGCTATACTCCAAGATTGTGGGAATCTTGGGGGCAGCAATTCCACGGTTTCCTGGGAGGCATGTAAGAAGGAGGAGCACGTTGATGAACGATACGAGATCTCACCAGGCCAATTCATGATAGCAACGGGCTTGGCATCTATCTGATTGGCGAAGCAGTATGCCACGCCAGAATATGTCGTTCCAAAGTCCAATGCTATGATCAGCTTCTCCTCCCGCTCATTAGATGCAAATAGCCGATCGTTTTGTCTTTGAGGGTTTGACGCCATTTTGCTGATCTGTACATAGAAGAAGTGTTCAGATTGGCATAGATGCTAGCGGGGAGCGTGTGAAATAGGACACCGAAAGGAAAGAATGGAACAGGTAGTAGTAACTTAGTAAGGTACTTAGCGGACTTCGTAGACGGCACTGTTTAGGTAATAGGTTACAGGTCTTGAATTGAAGTATGTCCGGAAATCGTAGGGATATATGGTGAAACAGGAGAGCTAGGTAAGAATAGTGTTTTTTCGTTTGCCATCTGTCGCAGACTTTCGGGTGCATATTTCGTTTGTCCAAATAGGCATGCTTCTCCAGCGAATGAACAGTCATCGGGATTTGGCACAAACGCAATCTCTTAGATTTAGCAAGCGATACTCCGTATCGGGTTGCTTGTGAAAAATCCTGGAGAGAGGGACGTTAACACCACTCCAATATTCGCTGAGTTGTTGGCTCAAAGCGCATACCGCATGGTGTGATCACGGCCTCTTTGTATCACGTCGGTACATTGATTCATCTATATGATTGCACGGCTTTTATTCGCCTTCCCGCGTCCTGCGAGTCCTGCGACATGTCGTATACCTACAACTGTCACCCGTGAACTGTCTTGAATCGATTATCGCGCGGCATATGCACATCAAATCAACCTACTATTTAGAGTGATCATTGATGTTCATGAAAGAAAGTACAACGTTCTTTCCAAAGGCCCAAGGGAGTTACTCTAAGAACTTGGAAGTCTCTACTATCCCGATTCCCAATCACTGATGGGATAACGGACACGGTGACGACCGTCGAGAAGATGATTACACAGGCTGTACTGCCAAACCCAGGCGACAATAGCCATGCCAAATTCTGAAGCACGAATGCTCTGCACCCAAACCTTTTTAGGCGTAATCTACTTCGGTCGAACCCATTTCCTCGCCATCGACCTCAATGGAAAATGTCATGACGGCGGACTTGTAGGTCATGATCAAGCTGAAACGGAGCTTGTAGCTATGTAAAGATCAGCCATGTAGATCAGTCTCGAACTTCGGGAACGAGGGGGGGGATTAAATCGGAAATCCTACAATAGTTTTCCCTTTGTGTCTAAAGGTAACGTGTTAGAAGGCGGACAAGAAGGATTGCAAGAATTTGATTAGGAGATTGAATTCAATGTGCACTCAGTTGCGGAAGAGGTCTTACCAGTACTTGGAATAAACTTTCTTTTTGCTACATGTCTCAAGTCTGCCGTCACGGTGCAGTTGCGAAGAAGCTTCTTGGCTTTCGAGGGATGAAAGGGAGCTAATCTAGATATCACTTCAGCAAGGGCTTTGCCTTCGAACTTCAATATAAACTGGGGCATACTTGTCTTCGCATTGCCAGAGAGAATAAGTGCGAACAAGATCGCCGGGGCTGTGAATGCCGTCAAAATTGTCTTCCAACGGAATGTCAAACCGTTGGTCGCATAGGATATTATCGCCGGTTTTTATGAACCACCCCATCTTCCATGACTTTTTAGCATTCTTGGCATACATTTCATAGCAAAGAAACTTACCTTATCAACCATCGTTTCACCCATGCGACTCAAATATGTTCTCTCGCCTGCGTCCCTTGAGACGTCATAAGGCGTCCCACACTTTGTCCCGTAGTGCCGCGTCGCACATGTGCTAGTCACAGCGGCTTGACCCGGAAGCTTCGACAAAACAGCTCCTCTGCTCACGAATTATATTGTTAGGGAGTTCGAACGAAGAATCGTAACGTAAATTTGACGTACTTGACGATAGCAGCCCAAGCGTCTTCTGGTTGAAGAACTTGGATTTGTGGAAAGTGCTGCTTCACTCGCTGCATCAAGTAGTTACTGCTGCCAAAGCCACCAACAAGACAAATGCCCTTATCATCACAAAGTCAGAATATCAACATAGCATGTACTATGCTTGCCTCAGCGCCGTGCACTCACAGATATTCCTCGTCCCGGTCTCTTGAGGCGGACCTCCTGGACTTGATACTCAATCATTCTCAGAACGTCCGCAACCAAGGGTTCGAAAATCCGGCTCAGTTCGTGCCTGTAACAACCATTTTCAGTAAGTTCGATCAGTCCTTCTCTCCAGTATACTCCACTGTAACTACAGTCTCCCTGAGCTTACCCGGTGAGCTTCCAAGTGTTTGACACGAGGTTACTATCCTTATCATCGTCGAGTCCGCCCATGGGAAAGTTGACGTAGTATTCTTCTTCCGATTCGCCATTAAAAGCCTTTTTGATCTCTTGATCAAACTGCCTCTCAGCAAAGGACCACGCCTTGCTAGACTTCAACTCAAGCCATTGGTGGTCTCCCACGAGCTCCTCCACCGCGGAAGCGAATCGCTCGTTCAATCCGAGTGAACCCGCCATACCCCCTTATGCACTTGTTATGAAACGCCCAAACGACATCCTGAATAGAAACAGAAGGGATATGCGTACCTGTTCCAGGGACAAGTTCCTTGACTTTGAGCTGGGGCGCAACAGCCATGACCTCATACGAAATGAGGTCGACTGTACCACCTCCAGCATCGCATACCACGAAGGCGTCGTTCTTTTTAATGGAGAAGTCGAGCGTTTTGATTGAGTATAAAGCCGCGGCCTCTGGCTCTTTTACCACAGTTACTGACTTGATGCCAGCTAACTCAGCTGCCTGAATGGATTCTCGGGTCAGTATCTAGTAAGTGCTTTCAACCAGCATACTCGAATCCATGAACTAACCTTGAGTGTGGCATTTTTTGCAGCATCAGACCATACAGCAGGAACTGAAAGAATGGGTCAAATTATGGATCAGCATCAAGAAAAACCGATGTGATAAATCAGCTGCTCACCTGAGAGGACGAATTCTTTCTGGCAAATGTCCATGTACGCCTTTGGCACAGCTGTAGAAATCTCCACCAGCGCATGCTCATAAATCGCCCTAATGAAGTCGGCTGCAATTTCCACTGGCTTTTTAGGTAGGTACTTGAGTTGCTTCCTGGTGTTGTTGGCTGATAGGTACAGCGGCCTCTCCTGTTCAGGATCGAGAAGTAACTTGATGGCAACAATGCCACCGCGTGCTTTGCTGGCAGAGGCGCCCCATCTGAAGCCTGCGGGCTCTTCTTTGCTGTACTCTATCATCGTCGGAATCTTGGGAGCAGAAATGCCACGATTTCCTGGGAGGTATGTAAGCGATGAGAGCATATATGTGAAAGATGCAACGCCTTACCGGGCCACTTCATGATAGCAACGGGCTTGGCATCTGTCTGATTGGCGAAGCAGTATGCCACTCCGGAGTAGGTCGTGCCAAAGTCCAACGCTATGATGAGTTTTTCCTCCCGCTCACCAGCGGCAAATAGCCGGTTGTGTTCTCTGTGATGATTTGATGTCATTTTGCTGATTTGTACCGGAGGTGCGTATTGAGATGGCGAGATACTTCTGAAGGGATTGATAAGTGAAGGAGAAAGTGAAAGAAAGAGATTGAAGGGGGCTCATAGAGCATTTGATGTTCGGGAACTTTTGATTCGTCTACATATCTCAGGCGTGTTTGGAAATCCGTTGCATCAGACTAAGGAATTGGATGATGTATCTATACCATATTGCGCGTCAGGTACATGGATTGTGGACGCGGCGCCAAAGAAATGGAAAAGCCAAACTAAGCAGAGATTATTTTTCGACTGAAGTACATATGTACATACTCCGAGGTACCTCTACACCCAAAATGAAACGTGGGGCGTCATCCATTTTGGGACCCCGGACGACCATTTTTTGTGGTGGTTTGGCGCGAAACTGAAGAAATCATGTGGCGACGCGCAGCGCAGGCGCACATTTCGTGTTTGCCTCTTTACCGGTTCTCAGTGAGGGTACTCCTTCATTTTCCTATTTAGAAAAGCAACTCAATGGCACGTTATTTTGGCCACATCCGGGACGCCGTGAACCGCTTCCCGATCCCCGGTTCTCCGACGGCAGATCAATCTCAACGCGCTTCGCGCGACGAAGATACCGAAAGCATGTATAACAGCCGTTTTCGAGACCTCGAGGGGCGTCAAGCCGGAGTCGAAAATGAACTTCGGCAAATGAGACAGTCCATCGATTCTCTTTCCACTCAAATTTGCAACGGATCTATGAGGGTATGGGAGCATATTTCTCAGGTTCCATAGCAGCTGCGTTCTGAGCTTTACGCTAACATCCGATGCTTTCTAGCTACGTGCCGGAAGTGGAACAAAAATGGAAGACAAGACTTTGGAAGCAGACACACTCGTGGCGAGATTGCAGTCTTTGGAGACGCAAATGCTGCAAGAAAAGGCACAAGCAAAGGAAAGAGTCGATGGACTGACCAGGTCGATGCAACAACTTGAAGAAGAAAAGGCAAAGCTTCGGGAGGTGATTCTGGGCAACTCGGTTAAACAAAAGATATCCGATGAAGATATCAAACTACGTTTTGCAAATCTTCGGCAGCAAATCCAGGCACTCGCCAATAGTCCCGCATGCGATCTAAATCGAAAACACGCCTTTCCTCGCGCGCAGGGCGATTCCAGAATAAAATGGAGCTTGTTCAGCCCAGCAGACCGCGTATTTTACATGAGGGCCTTGATTTATGACATCATTCACCATTACATTCTCAGTAGAGATATCTTCGGCCTCGATGAGTCTCTTCTTTCACGTCAACACCATCGGGAGATGCATCTTGATGACGCCCTGGGCGATTTCGAGCGTCTTCTGAGGGAAAATGACGGTGCGTTAGCATGATTGCTCTGTTTTCAGCGCCAACGCTAACGTATCAGTAGTAAAGGAAACGTTCATCTCCAACTGGAGACTCGCCACTTTAAAATGCATTGAAACCTTCAGGCCTGCGTCGAGAGACAGATCTGCTGCTAGCGCTGATATCTGGAAAGTTCTTGAAGTCTTTGCCAGACACGGGCAAGACTCGTCGAAACTTAAGTCAGAAATACGTCAGCTATGTGACAATGCATTTACTTTGCGGCTTTTGACTAGACAATCCGACGACCGATATCAATTTGAGATTCCCGAAGTTGGAGCAGAATACAACCCGGAAGAAGAGTCCGTGGATGCCTACGGAGTTATCGGTGCCGGCAAGGAGTCTAACATCATCGCCATTCCCTTCTGCGGTGCGTTGATGAAGTATACTATGAACGGGGACACTGAGATTCCTTGTGTCCTCGAACCTGCTCAGGTTGTGGTGCAAGCCAAGGAGAGTAAGAATTTCTCTTACGCCACAAAGGACTCCTCGACCGATTCAAGTTTATGAGGAGTGCCAAACACTCAGCCATGCTGCCTCAGCTCCACCTCACGCGTCCCGAGCTTCAACGCCAACGACATCGGTCGGCCTTCTTCGTCTTCTAAGTTCTCAAGACGAACCTGGATTGGAATCGGGAAATTCGGGGGCGCAACCCACCTTGACCGTTGACGAAGCACTGTATTTCTTGAGTTTTGTCGGGAGGGAGGTAATCAGACAAGACGCGTAATGATTGGCAGAATAATCCAATACCGATGCAGACAGAGGGAGAGAGAGGGTCTTTTAGCTGGTTCTTTAGTCGTTTTATCACGGGTTTCCGGCCGGTAGCTTCCAGAGGTGCCTCCGGCCCGGGGCTCTGAGAGAGCGCTGCGGGTCGTTGTGGCATGCCGTTCCTGGATGGCCTCTGGATTCCTGTGCTCCGTCAACCGAGGAAGGTCTTTTGTTGGTAAAAGAGACCTTCCGGCCGGCGCCGGGCTGAGGTTCGGGAGAGCCGATGTCCCTACACTTGGCTCCTGATGTACAGAACAAATAAATCAACACCCCATCTGAAGCCTGAAGGTTCTTCGTCAGTATACTCTAAGATTGTCGGAATCTTGGAAGTTGGGGGCAGCAATGCCACGGTTTCCTGGGAGCCGTGTTAGAAGGAGGACAAAGGAGAGATTGGTGAATGACACGAGATCTCACCAAGGCCAACTCATAATAGCAAAGGGCTTGGCATCTGGCTGATTGGCAAAGCAGTATGCCACGCCAGAATAAGTCGTTTCAAAGTCGAATGCTATGATCAGCTTTTCCTCCCGCTGACCAGATGCAAATAGCCGATCGTTTTGTCTTTGAGGGTTTGACGCCATTTTGCTGATATGTAGCAGAACAAGTGTTAAGATTAGCATAGATGCAGTGGACTTTGTAGACGGCACTGTTCAAACAGGTTACAGGCCTTGAATTGAAACATGTCCGGAAATCGTAGGAATATATGGTGGAACAGTAGAACTAGGAATGGCTTTTTTTTGGTTGCCGTCTGTCGCAGACTCGGGCGCATGTTTCGTTTGTCCAAACAGGTATGCTTCACAGCTAATGAACAGTCATCGGCACAAACGCAATGTGCTTGGATTTAGCAATCGAATACTCCGTGTCGAGTTACTTGTGAGAAATCCTGGAGAGAGTAACGTTAACACCACTCCGGATTCCGATCTCCTACCCGCAATCGTACGAGGAGAAAAGAAACTTGATATTCGCTTTGTTGTTGGCTCAAAGCGCATGCCGCAGGGCGTGATCATGTCCCCTTTGTATCACGTCGGTACATTGATTCATCTTCATAATTGCACGGCTTTGGTTCGCGTTTCGCGTCCTGCAACATGTCGCATGCCCACACCTGTCACCTGTGAACTGTCTTAAATCTATTGCTGCGCGGCATACACAGATGATAGATCACATCAAGCTACTGTCTAGAGTGATCATTGATGCTCATGAAAGAAAGTGCAACGTTCTTTTCCAAAAAGGGGTTTACTCCAAGAAATTGGAAGTCTCTACTATCCCAATCACTGATAGGATAAAGGTAACGACCGTCAACAAGACGATTGATTACACAGGCTGTACTACCAGAATCAGGTGACTATAGTCATGCCGAATTCTGAAGCACGAATGCTCTGCACTGCGAACCTATATTAGGCGTAATCTACTTCAGTCGAACCTATTTCCTCGCCGTCGACTTCCATGGAGAATATCATTACGGCGGACTTGTAGGTCATGACCAGATTGATACAGAGGTCGTAGCTATGTACAGATCAGCCGGATGGATCAGTCTCGACTTCCAGGAACTTGGAAGACATGGAGGTGGGGAAATCCTACTATAATTTCCCTTTTGTGTCTAAAATTGAACGTGTCAAAATGGGGACATGAAGAACTGCAAGGATTTATGACATATCGAAATCAATATGTACTCAAATGCGGAAGAGATCTTACCATATAGTGGAATAAACTTTCCTTTTGCCACATGTCTCAAGTCCACCGTCACAGTGCAGTTGCGAAGAAGCTTCTTGGCTTTCGAAGGATAAAAGGGAGCTAATCTAGAGATCACTTCAGCAAGGGCTTTGCATTCGACATAGATTGGCGCGTACTTGTCTTCGCATTGCCAGAGAGAATAAGTGCAAACAAGATTGCTGAGGCTGTGAATATCGTTAAAATGCGATCTCAACGGAATGTCAAACCGTTGGTCGCGTAGGATATTATCGCCGGTTTTGATGAACCACCCAATCTTCCATGAATCATAACTTTTTAGCATTCTTGGCACACTCCATAGGGAAGGAAACTTACCTTTGTTACTCTCCTTTCACCTTCGCGATTCAGATATGTTTCTTCGCCTGCGTCCCTTAACACGTCATAACGTATCCCATACTTTGTCCCGTAGTGCCGCGTCGCACATGTGCTAGTCACAGCGGCTTGGCCTGGAAGCTTCGACAAAACAGCTCCTCTGAGTACAAATTATATTATTAGTGAGTTTGGACGAAGAATCGGAACGTAAATTTGACGTACTTGACGATAGCAGCCCAAGCGTCTTCTGGTTGAAGAACTTGGATTTGTGGAAAGTGCTGTTTCACTCGTTGCATCAAGTAGTTACTGCCGCCAAAACCACCAACAAGACAAATGCCCTTATCATCACAAAGTCAGAATATCAACATAGCTTGTAGCATGCTTGCCTTGGCGCCGTGCACTCACAGATATTCCTCGTTCCGGTCTCTTGAGGCGGACCTCCTGGACTTGATACTCAATCATTTTCACAATGTCCGCGACCAAGGGCTCGAAAATCCGGCTCAGTTCGTGCCTGTAACAACCATTTTCAGCAAGTTTGATCATTCTTTCTCTCCAGTATGTGCCATCCCCTGAGCTTACCCGGTGAGCTTCCAAGTGTTTGACACGAGGTTACTGTCCTTATCATCCCAGAGTTCGGCCATGGGAAAATTGACGTAGTATTCTTCTTCCAATTCGCCATTAAAAGCCTTCTTGATCTCTTGATCAAACTGCCTCTCAGCAAAGGACCATGCCTTGCTGGACTTCAATTTAAGCCATTGGTGGTCGCCCACGAGCTCCTCCACCGCGGAAGCGAATCGCTCATTCAATCCGAGTGAACCCGCCATACCCCCTTGTACACGTGTTAATTAACGCCCAAACGAAATCCCGAGAGGCAACAGACGGGACATGCGTACCTGTTCCCGGGACGAGTTCCTTGACTTTGAGCTGGGGCGCAACAGCCATGACCTCATACGAAATGAGGTCGACTGTACCACCTCCAGCATCGCATACGACGAAGGCGTCGTTCTTTTCAATAGAGAAATCGAGCGTTTTGATCGAGTACAAAGCAGCGGCCTCTGGCTCTTTGACAACAGTTACTGACTTGATGCCAGCTAACTCGGCTGCCTGAATCATGAATGGATTCTCGGATCAGTATTTTGTGATCGCTTTCAACTAGCAGGCTCGAACCCGCGAACTGACCTTGAGCGTGGCATTCTTTGCCGCGTCAGACCATACCGCAGGAACTGGAAAGACGTTGTGGGTCAAATTATCAATCAGCATCAATAAGGAGCGATGGAGTAAACCAGCTGCTCACCTGAGAGCACAAATTCTTTCTGGCAAATGTCCATGTAGGCTTTTGGTACAGTTGTGGAAATCTCCCCCAGCGCATGCTCATAAATCGCCCTAATGAAGTCGGCTGCAATCTCTACTGGCTTTTTAGGTAGAGACTTGAGTTGCTTCCTGGTGTTGTTGGCCGATAGATACAGTGGCCTCTCCTGTTCCGGATCGAGAAGTAACTTGATGGCAACAATGCCACCGCGTGCTTTGTTGGCAGAGGCGCCCCATCTGAAGCCTGTGGGCTCTTCTTCGCTGTACTCTATCACCGTCGGAATCTTGGGAGCAGAAATGCCACGGTTTCCTGAGAGGTATGTAAGCGATGAGAACATATATCTACGTGAAAGATATGGCGCCTTACCAGGCCACTTCATGATAGCAACGGGCTTGGCATCTGTCTGATTGGCGAAGCAGTATGCCACTCCAGAGTAGGTCGTGCCAAAGTCCAAAGCTATGATCAGCTTTTCCTCCCGCTCACCAGCGGCAGATAGCTGATTGTGTTCTCTGTGATGATTTGATGCCATTTTGCTAATTTGTACCGGAGGTGCGTATCAAGATTGCGAGAGACTTTGGTAAGATTGATGAGTGAAGGAGAAAGTGGAAGAAGGAGATTGAAGAGGGGTCAGCGAGAATCGTTGTTCGAGAATTTTGACTCGTCTATCAGAGATGCACTTTGCATGTGCTATGAATCAGAGTGTGCTGAAAATTACAAGAACAACAGTAAACCCACAGCGGCAGCGGGCTACAGCAGAGTTTTTGGGGTGAGTAAATCGAACATTTCTCATTCATCAGGGACGTGTTTCAAGACTTTCAACTAACCAGAACGGATTGAGCTGCTTGATGCGTTTGTCCGATACTTGTTTTTTCGCGATCGTCGGAGCAAACGCGGCGTCGTGGAACAAACGAAGCCTGTTTGAAGCAAGCGAGTAGCTGTGTTGCAACTTGCACCCGGGGTATCATATTCCTGGGATTTTCTTCCCAAGCCTTTTTCTACACTTCATTTTCCTACAGTTAGAAAAGCAGCTCAATGGGAAGTTATTTTGACCACGTCCTGGACGCCGCGAGTCGCATCCCGATCCTCAGATTTCTGACGACTGATCAATCCCAACGCGCTTCGCGTGACGAAGGTACCGAAAGCATGTGTAGCCGCAGTCGAGGGCTTGAGAGGCTCCTAATCGAGTTCGAGAACGAACTTTGGCGAATAGGGAGTTTGGTGGATTCTCTTCCTACTCAAGTTTGCAATCAGATAATGAGGGTATGGGAGCACATTCCTCAGATTCCATAGTAGCTGAGTTCTGAGATTTGCGCTGACATTTCCGATGCTAGAATAAAAAAGAACTCGAAGAAAAGACTTTAGAAGTAGACACACTCGAGGCGAAATTGCAGTCTTGCGAGACGCAAATGCAGCAAGAAAGAACAAAAGCAAGGGAACGAGTCGCTGGATTGACCATGTCGATGCAACAACTTGAAGACGAAAAGGCAAAGCTTCGGGAGGTGATTCTGGGCAACTCAGTGAAACAAAAGATATCCGATGAAGATATCAAACAACGTTTTGCCAGTCTTCGGCAGCAAATTCAGGCACTCGCCAATAGTCCCGCATACGATCTACAGAAGCTATACGCCTTGGACATCCCAGCAGGTCATCTTGAAGCGCAGTGGAACTCGTTTAGCCCAGCAGACCGCGTATTTTACATGAGAGCCGTGATTTATTCCATCATTCACCATTACATTCTCAAAAGAGATATTTTCGGCCTCGAAGAGTCTCTTATTCCACGTGAAAATAATCGAGAGATGCATCTTGATGACGCCCTGGGCGATTTCGAGCGTCTTCTGAGGGAAAATGAAGGTGCGTTAGCATGATTGCTCTGTTTTCAGCACCAACGCTAATGTGCCAGTAGTAAAAAAAACGTTCATCTCCGACTGGAGACTTGCAACTTTAAAATGCATTGAAACCTTCAAGCCTGCACCGAAAGATAGAACTGCTGCCAGCTCTGATATCTGGTACTCTCTTCAGCCCTTTGTCATACCTGGGCAAGACCCGTCGAAACTTAGGTCAGAAATACGTCAGCTGTGTGACAATGCGTTTACTTTGCGGCTTCTGACCAGACAATCCGACGATCGATATCAATTTAAGATTCCCGAAGTTGGAGTAGAATACGACCCGGCAAAGGGGTCCGTAGAAGCCTACGGAGTTATCGGTGGCGGCAAGGAGTCTAACATCATCGCCATTCCCTTCTGCGGCGCGTTGATGAAGTATACTGTGAACGGGGACACTGAGATGTCTTGTGTCCTCGAACCTGCTCAGGTTGTGGTGCAAGCCAAGGAGAGTAAGAAGTCGTCTTACGCCACAAACGATCTCTTGACCGATTCGATTTGAAAAGGGTTGACGGATTTGAGGAGTGGATTGGAATCGGCAAATTTGAGGGCGCTACTCACCTTGACCGTTGACGGTGCACTGTATTTCTTCAGTTTTGTAGGTAGCGAGGTAATCAAACAAGACACGTAATAATTGGCAGAGTAATCCAACACCGATGCAGAGAGTGGGAGAAAGGGGGTCTTTTGGTTTGTGTTTCAGACGCTTTATTACGGGCTTCCGGCCGGTAGCGTCCGGAGGTGCCTCCGGCCCGGGCTCTGAGAGAGCGCAGCAGGCCGCGGGCAGGAGTGAATGTCCCTACACTTGGCTCCCAATGTACAGAATAAACAAATCAAAGAAAACAAACAAAGTACAAAACAGGGTGTCTTCCAAACACACTGAAAGCAATACAAAAAAGTTCCCCTTTATCACAGCCTTTGTCTGCACCCGGCGCGTAGGCGGTCCACTTGTGAGAACAAGAGCACCTCCGTGATGGACTATTCCTCCGGGGAAATCGTTTCCAGGAAGCAATCACTCACCGCAAAGGACTATGGCAACGACCCGTTGCCCTTCATCAAAGCCTTGATAAACTACGCCATCGTCTACTGCGCCTCTTCGGCGCGCAGCATTAGGACGTGGTTTTAGCCCAGCTCAGCTCAGCTTTCTGAGCTATATCGCAGAGCAGGCGGAGACTTTCGCCTGGGAGTCCTGCCTGCCTCGGGTACGCGATGAGACGTATGAGCGCCACCAGAGAGTCCAGACGATGACTTAGTTTATAAAGGCTGTGTGAAGGGCAACAGATCGTTGCCGTAGTGCCGTAGTCCTTTGCGGTGAATGTTTTCTTCCTGGAACCGATTTTCCTGCATGAATATGTAGTCTATCATGGAGGTGCTTTCGTGCTCATAAGTGGACCGCTCACGCGTCGGGTGCAGACGGAGGAGGTTTAGCAGCTCGAACTTGCCGGAGCGGACTTCGTTCACGTCTTCGGCGGCCACGCCTCCGAGGTCCCGGGGGATGACGCGGAAGATTGGTTGGCTGCGGGTTACGCATCGCCGCGGAGGCCCTTCCTGTTGGAGCCTGGAGGTTAATGGATGGGGCGACTCAGCAAGTCCGATGGGGAGGGGGAAAACCTTGAAAGGCAGTTTTTCTCCCGGCATGATGATAATGACTGCAGAGATATGTATCGACCGTATATGTTAACCACTTGGCCGAGGCCAAACTCGCAAACACTCATCCAGACAAATGGGTTGAAAAGTGGTACACAGTGTATCAAAAGGCAAAGACTTATGACATCAACGAAATAAAGGGGCCAAACGCGATCCGAGACTTCATACACGCAGTTGGGACGCAATTCGATCCTACTTGGGCTAGGGCCAAACTTGTCAAAATTTGCTTTTCTTGGTTTTGTTCGAAGATTTCTGGGCTTTTTCGGTATCAGGCCTAGAACCAAGTGTAGCGTGTATCACTGTATTCCCATAGAAGGTTCGAACATTTTCGTGGCTTTGTGGTATCGCATGAACTCATCCGCTATAGACTTTAGCGTAAAGTCGGTCGGCAAATTGTCATTGTGTTCGATCATTTTGACAAGTTTGGCCCTAGCCCAAGTAGGATCGAATTGCGTCCCAACTGCGTGTATGAAGTCTCGGATCGCGTTTGGCCCCTTTATTTCGTTGATGTCATAAGTCTTTGCCTTTTGATACACTGTGTACCACTTTTCAACCCATTTGTCTGGATGAGTGTTTGCAAGTTTGGCCTCGGCCCAGTGGTTAACATATACGGTCGATATCTCTGCAGTCATTATCATCATGCCGGGAGAAAAACTGCCTTTCAAGGTTTTCGCAATTTTTCTTAGACTGACTTCTCGTTTTCCAGTCTCTTTCCTGATTTGCTCCAGGGTTGATTGATGCAGGCTTGGGTTCACCGTACTGGCGATCCATTTGTAGATAACGGTTTGTTTAGCCTCCTCTGTTTTGTATTTTCTGCACGCCTCTTGATGGATAACATCGTAGAACTGGACAGCCTCGAGCATAGTGGGTGTTTGCTCTCCTGGGGTCCTGGCCTGACGCGTTTCTGGAGGAGCGTGTGGCTCGGAAGCGCGTTTGGCTCTGAGGGGAACGCGTGTGGCTCTGGTAGAGGCGCGAGTGGACATGCGAGGCATTATTGAGATTGTTTCTCGGATGGAGATGGACGAGGATGGGAAAATGACGGATGAGCTTCTGAAAGGGTTCCGGATTGGTCTCTGCGATCCGTTTTTGGTGTTGTGAAAAGGAGAGGTGGTGTGGTGCGGCGTGGCTCCGCCATGAAACTTCCAGATACTCCGTACTGGTAGTACCGTTATTTGCACCACCCCCAAATCAAGAACAACTCAATTCAAGTAATATCACGCTACATTTACTATATCCAAGGTCACAGCCGTCACAGATACATAATACACAACAGTATCAAAAACAGAAGTGTAGATACTATGTGAATTCATTACATAGCTACAGTACAAGAAAAATCATGAAAACCCCCATCGCTAAACTTCAATATCACAACCACCATTTCGCCGCCCTGCCATCCCATCCCCCGCCCAATCTACGCGACTCGTCTATCCGTCTCCGCAGACACACCTCCCGTATCAGGAGTCAAGTAATCCGCATCCTCAGCAGCCTCATACTCGGCGATCAGATCTCCCACCACCTCCCTCGCCTCGTCGAACTCGTTGAGGTTTTCTGAAAACGGCGCCGTCTTCTTGTAGCTTTCCATAAAGGCGTTTCGTTTCCGCATACCATCGTATTGTTTGACGATGCGTTTAAACAGCTGTATGTGACAGAAAGTAAAGAGGAAGAGAAGTTGAGTTAGCAAAAGGTTAAAGACTTGATACATGACATGACATTGCGTCAGCTGGGACACACGTACTGTTGCAATGCTGGTGTGATTCGCAAGCATGAGACCACTGACTCGATGGCTCATGGGAATATAGGGACTTCTCTTAGTCAGGGCGACCTGGATGCTGGCAGGGCCCCAGGGGATGAATGTCGCGAGACGACGTTCCCGGATACGCAGCAGACTCTTGTGCACGTCCGTAGGGTCGACTTCGCCCTGGATGACGTTCAGGATGGAGATGTAGCAGCTCTTCTTTCCGGGGACGGTGGACACCATACGGTTCTTTGGCTGGAGCAGCCGCCTCATGACGTCGAGAACAGTCGTCTTGCGCACGGTCTTGGCCTGCTCGACCTGATCTCCGGTGAAGGGGGTATATGCCGTCATGAGGAAGTGGCACCTTGGTGTCGGGATGAGAGATGCCAGGATGCTGACGAGATCGTTGTGCATGTATCCGGGGTATCGCAGAGTAGTTGTGCTAGCCGACATGACGGTCGCGACCTAGTTGCAATGTTAGACGTGGGAATTTGTGTCGTTCTTGAACCGATTGGGAGAGAATGGCCTCAAAGGTTAAAGACATCTGGGAATCGAAGATTAAACATACCAGCTGATTCGTTTGCTGGAAACTCGGCTCCTGCACATGCAACCGATCCGCAGCAATATGGCTCAACGCACCATTATCCAGCACGACCACCGAATCCGCATTCTGCACCAACCGTCGCATCGACAACACGCTATTGTACGGATGCACAACCACATCGCCCGAGTTCGTCGTATCCGGAAACACAGAATACGTCTGTATAATCTTCTTGGGGAACCGATCGTTCAGCCTCTCGAGCAGAAAGCTGCCCAGACCCGATCCCGTTCCGCCAGCAATAGAGTGTAGCATCATGAACCCTTCGAGGGAGTCACTGCCGTCGGCCTCGCGGTCGATCATCTCCATGATATCCTCGCAGACGGCCTCACCGGACTGGTAGCCATCACCCCAGTTGTTGGCGGCGCCCATGCCATTTTTACCGACGTAGAAGTTTTCGGGGTTGTAGATGTTTTTGTAGGGGCCGTTTTGGATACCATTTATCACCTGTAGAAGAACGAGAAGGGTGTGTTAGCTTGCATCGTAGCGGCATGCGAGAAACACAATAAGGGGTTGAGAATCCAAGCTTCGATTCGGTTCTGGGGGGGCAGGAACGCACTCGAGGCTCCAGATCTATGAGAATCGCTCGGGGAATATATCTCGTATCGTCGCTCTGGTAGTAAAATACGTCCTTGCGATCGCCTCCCTCGGTGGCAAAGTCTTCGAGATTGCCATCTTGGCTAATGCCATGCTCCAAGCAGAGCTGCTGCCAGAACTGGCTTCCAACTGCGGAACACGGCTGTCAGCGCAAAAGTCGATTCGCTGGAATTCACAAGAGGAGTGAGTAGTCCTCAAACCGGACGGCGTCGAGCGCCCAATGGAGGATACGTACTGCTGTTGCCGCACTGCCCAGCCTGGATCGTGATAATCTCCCTGCGCAAGCACGAGGGCGTCAGCTTTCAACCGTCGCGACTAGCAATGGGGGAGATCCGCAAGCGTTGATAAGCACATACCGAGGCATACTAGTGTCTAGTCTGAGTGCAAACTAGGATGCCAGTTGAGCATCTGGAGAGAAACGTGACGAGGGACAGCTTGAGCTCTCCTTGCGCCAGGTTCAAGACGCGACGACTAGCAGACGCGAGTGCGTCACGCAACGCAAGCATGTGCTGCGCGTGTCCACTTGGAATTTCCTCGCCCCGCCCCCGCGTTTCAACTTTCCAACGGAACCTTCAGATCTTGATCGCGAATCTCCATCGCAGAACTTAGATCTTGAATCAATAAGACGCAGAAGGTTATCTGAGACAAGCCGCACTGTCTCTTGGTCACTGATGGGCGTGTAAGTCATTATGCACCACGCCAATAGGTAAGCTCGTGTGAATAGAAACGGAACTAAGGAACTACTTCGCAAAAAGTATGTAAAGGCACTCCTCCTGAAGTTCGAAGTCGATAAGTAGAAATCCGTTGCGAGTTGCCAGTCTCCATGGCCATAGCCAGAACTGCGTACATAAGAAGACCTTCATAGCCATATTTCATGAAAAAACGACACGCTGTGCCATGTTCATACTCGATGTTTCCATCACCAAGGCTAACGAAACTAAAGTGTTCCTCTAACATGAACTCCACGTAGTAGAATCCTATCGCAGTTTTGTTGTCTTGTACACATCGTAAGATCCACGGAACAGTACGCCCGTTGAATAATAAACAATATGAACTACGGTGAACAACTTTCCACACACAATGAGAATACATACGTGCTGTCTCGATCCTTGATGTTGTGATAGGATCATAGCCCTGGCCTCCATCGGAATAAAATCTTCTGCCACATAAATACAATTTTGCGCAGCTGTCTTTGTAGCAACGCAGTGAAATCACGTCTCAAAGGCGAGCTCCTCCTAAGAATCAAGATGCTCGTCCTCATCTTCTCGTCCTATTTGACTTTGTCTCGTCTTGTTCATCTCTCGCCCCATGTATCTCTCTCTCATCCAGTCCATCTCTCGTTGAAGTACGTAACCTCTCATTCTGTTCACATCTCTCTGAGTCTCGTCCTGTCCTCTTTGTCTCTCAATCTGTCCATCTCCCGTCCCATTCAACGCTGCACCTACTATGTATACACAGATATGACCATGCAAAGAGCCAGTGACAACGTTGATGCAAACAGTACCATGTACATACAAGCAATCTGATGTCAACATTGGCGAGTGGACAAGGTGCAAGCGAATGCAAGCAAGTAAACACAAACGCTGCACGCACACCACGCCCAATCTTTTTCACCTCGCCACATCTTTTTCACACAATCCGCAAAGTGAGAAATAAACCCAACAATCTGACATTCGATAATCTCACAATCCGATACCCCAACATATCCATTTCGCCATTCTCTTCATGCAAAGCCAGACTCAAAGGCAACCGAAAACAATAACAAAACACCCCAAAACAGAAAACAGAAAACAGAAAGCTCATCAACAACATGCCGCACTTCCAAACTTTCGCCATCCTACAATCCCACAATTCCAAACTTCCGCAATCCTATAATTCCAAACTCCAGCAATCCTACACCGTCAAACTTCCACAATCCTACAATGCCAGTCTGATTTTTTTCGCCAAAACATTTCAACCCTTCCACACGCAATGCATCACGCAGTCTCATTACACTTCTTGTTCTCCTCCATCACCACCGCAAGCTCCTTCGCCAATTCTCTCTTCTTCACCTGAATCATCCACGTCTCCAACCCCGTTCCATCTTCATTCGCCGTCGCCAGCCTCACATACTTGTCCTGAGCCTCGTACTTCAAATTCGGCAGCAACGCCCGGTTCAGAGCCACATGTCCGCGCGGTTCCGTCCGTAAGAGCAATCGCACTAGCTTCGTCTCCTTGTTTTGAAGGAGACGTAGCTGTCCTATGCCCTGGACGGCCCATGGGCTCTTCACCTTAGCTGCTGCTGCTTCGTCCTTGTCATCCGACTTGTCAGAAGCAGTTACAAATTTGAGGACCTTGGCTCGGACTTCGTGAAGGACGTCTTCGTTCTCATCTGCAGCATTCACCAGATTCACCTGTTCTTCCTCCTCACCATCTTCACCAGTCGCTTGGCCGTCGTTTGCGCTGTCTGCTTGCGCCGAGGCCTCGGGGGTCCCCGCAACGGGAGTTGAGCCTAAGCTGGAGCCGCCGGGGAAGCTAGTGCCACCGGGGATATGTAGGGGAGAATCTAAACCCGACGCTTTAGCGGCGCGATTTTCCGCCCGGGAAACGGAGACTTACCGGTCCCGGTGGTGGAAGATCCACCAAGGAGCGGCTGGAGGTTCGAGACCGACGCAACTGGTCTGGGACCAAGCACCGAGCTCGTCTCCTCCGCCGCTGCAGAATGTTCAGACATGCTGCTGAAACTAAAAGAAGGGGGTTGCACGGGGTCCGCTCCCGTCACCGGAGCGCTGCTAAACACGGCAGAGCTGCCAAACACTGGAGCATTGGTCACGTTGCTTCCGAACTTGAATGGCGAAACGGGTCTCGGCGGAGCGACAGGTGCGCCACCAAAGGAAAATGAGCTACTGGCGGAGGGAGCAGCAGCAGGTGCCGCCGCATCGGCTCCGCCACTGGCAAAGGAGAATGGATTGTTGAAAGAAGTAGAAGGTGTCGTCGTCGTTGCCGTCGCCGCGGGAGCGCCTTTGCCGAAACCAAAGCTCAAGGAGTTAGAGCCCAGTGTCGTGTTTGAGGATCCGCCAAAGATGTTCACGGTCGACCCAGCAGGCTGACTGCTTGCGCCACCAAAGGAGGTTGAAGCCCCAAAAACACCCGTTGGCGCTGCAGGTTGACTGCTTGCACCACCAAAGGAGGTTGTAGAGCCAAAGATGTGCTTGGTGGGCGCGGCAGGTTTTTTGCTTTCCTCGCCAAAGGAGGATCCGGGTCGAGTGCTTCCCTCGCCGAAAGATGAAGCTCCAAAGGTATGCTTAGCCGGCGATGTAGGCTGGCTACTTCCGCTACCAAACGAAGATGAAGCTCCAAAGACAGGCTTAGTCGGCGATTTGGGTTGACTACTCTCCCCACCACCAAAGGAAGACGCAGCCCCAAAGACATGTTGAGTCGTCGATTTGGGCTTGCTGCTTTCCCCACCAAACGAGGACGTGGGTTGGCTACCAAACGAAGAAACTCCGAAACTACTCGTCGCCGGCGCCGAGGCTGCGATCGTACTGCTTCCACTCCCAAAGTTAAACTTGGGTGGCGCATCATCGATGGCGCTGCTCTTCAAGGCGCTCTGGGCGGGTGTTGAGAAATCAAACTGCTTCATCGAATTGCCAAACGGGGGCATGCCCGCTGACGTAGCCGCAGCGGCTGGAGCAGCGGCAGATTCAGCAGGAGAATCAGGAGCACCAAACGGCTTCGAGGCGGCTGGGGGAGCCGCCGTCGTACCCGTAGAGCCGAACCCGAACGACAGCTTCGGCGCGTCCGCCGCTGCTGTCACGGGCTGTGGCTGCTGAGCTGGTGTCGATTCTCGACTGCCAAAGAGGCTGTTCGCCATGCTGGAAGAGGGCTTGGCGTCAAACGAGGTCGTCTGGTCGGTGGTGCTGGTGTCAGGCGCGGGTTTCGATGCGCCGACACCGCCAAACACAGATGTCGCGGTGGAAGTTCCGGTACTGCTGTAGGAGGCTCCGCCGGTGGGTGCCTGATACGTCTCAGCCGCCTTGTTCCCAAACAGAAAAGACGGGGGTGGCGGCGCACTCGCGGCACTGGGTCCGGCTTCGGGGCTGGGAGCCGAAGCAAACGAGGAGCTGCCAAACACGTGGGAGGCAGAACTTGCAGGCTGTGAAGAAGCAAACGGATTCGAGCCAAACGCGGACTGCCCTGCAGGAGACTTGGTCTCGAAGCGTGCCTTCTTGGCCGATGGCGAGTCGTTGTCCATGTCCGACTGGTTACCGTGCTTTCCGACCGCCTTGGCAGAGCCGCCATCTCCGGTGAAGGATGCCCCCTGCGAAGAAGCACCAAAGCTGCCAAACGACGCGGACGCCTTGGGAGTGGCACCTACGTTGCCGAAGGGTGAGGATGTCGAAACAGATGCCGAAGGTGCAAATTTGATGGGCGTTTTGGTAGGGTTCCACGTCTGATCAGCGACAGCAGGAGCTTGGAAAGATTTGGCTTGCGACCCTGCTGGAGATGCAGGCTCGGCCTCGGCCGTTGCCTTTTCTCCCGCGTCTGCGGTTATCTCTACGTCTGCCTGCGATTCTTGGGCCCCAGCTTGCTCAACGCCATCCGCGGTGCTACTGGTCTCTTGGATGCCCTGTGCAGCATCATCAGCCTGGCTGCCATCCTGTTCCGAGTCCGACTCGCTGTCGGCATCTTCGTCGTTATCGCTGGGCTTGGCAGCGCTGGCGTGTGAAGTGTGGGCAAAAATATTGATTACACCTCCACCCGCTGTCGGTGGTCCAAAGTTCTTGGAGGTTGTCGCACTTGAAAAAATATTGCGCGCCGAGTTGCTGCTCGAGCCGAACGCGCTTGACTCCCCGCCAGTGGCAGACTTTGCGGGGGTAGCAGCAGCAGGCTGGTTGACTACCCTTTCGAAAAAGGACTTGGAAGAGGATGGCGTCGACTTTTGTATCTTGGCTGGTGAAGGTGAATCTTCGCCACCAGAAGCCTTCCTCTTATTGTTGCCCGTAGGAGTAGAGGCAAAGGCGGTAGGCTCGGTGACCAGTGCTTCGGTAGCGCGACGCTTTCCCTTTTTGGAAGAAGGAGCCAACGAATCGTCGTCAGTTGCCTTGCGCTTCTTGGACCTTGATTTCGAAGGCGTCGGTATCGCTTCTTCTTCTTCGTCTTCTTCGTCTTCTAGGTCTGGCAGGCCGTGCTCTCGTCGCCACCTCTTAAGGACATCCTTGGCCGGCTTAACCTTTCGAAACTCGTATAGACCATATCGTAGCATTATGAGGCTTCGGCTCTTCTCGAATTCCTTTGCGAAGTTGAGAATGTTAAGCGTCCAGTCCTTGCCGTTGAAAATTTCGTCGGCGGAATATTTTAGTCGCCTCAGGTCCAGAATACAGAAGTATTGCCGGCGTTGCTCCGCATCGAGCTCGGGAGGGCAAAGATGTGCCAGAAACTGGTCAGCATAGATGGAGCCCTTGCGATCCCAAGTTTTAGGTATCTTGTCCGTCAGAGCCTCGCCAGTCAATTCGGGAGGGGGTGAAGGAATGCGCAAAGTAAACGTGGGTTTGCCCTCGAGCGATAAGGCCTGAGGAGTACTTATGGCACGAGAAATAACCATTTCTGGAGGAGGACTTATGGCACGAGGAGGGGTGTCGTTGGGCATGGGCTCAAAATGAACTCGTGACGGCCCAGAGGTACTGCGAATGCGCGGTGCACTAAACGGTTTCTTCATGGCGCTTTGGAGGACCCTCGGTGTAGATGTAGCCCCAAAAGAGGTTTTGGCCGGGACAGATGCCCCAAATATGTTTCTTTCTGCACCTGTCGAGCTCTGAGTGAAGCGTCTGGGCGTGGTCTCATTGAGCGTTGTCAACGGCGCCCGGCGCGATGAAGGATGGGGAGTGCCAAGCCGCCTGGAAGAGGAAGACTTTGGGGACGATGGGCCAGCATTGGGGCGCTTAGCAACCGGCGACGGAGATCGAGATCGATTTGTCGGCGTGCTCGCTGAGCTCGTTGTGCTGTAGTCGAAGTCGGGTACGCTAAAGGTAACCATTTTGTGTGATTGTTCGGTGATGAGAGGGAGCTGATTCGGGGGCGCGTTGGCACGAAGCGCTGAGGCTCAGAGGCTGGAAAAAAAGCAAGATATTGTTGATGTCAAGTAGCCCGATCAGAATTTGTGAGTTGAAGGGATGCGAATGAGTAGTCAAAGAAAACGTTGAACCGGCCTAGCGCAAGGCAAAAGTCTTGTTGTCGACGGTTTCGCGTCGAAGCTTCCCTTGAAACTTTTTTAACTGGGGCCAACAGAGGTCGAAGACTCGAGGAGTCGAGAGTCGAGGGAGGATAGGAGAAGGAGGAGGAGGAAGAGCGAGGAAGTGGGAAGAAACTAGGAAACTAGTGCGAAGACACTAAGAGAGGGCCCCTGAAGAAGCCGACACTCAGGCTAGCAACGTTCTTCCTTACGTACGTATAAGTAGGTAGCAACTCAGCTTCTCGCGACCAAGTGACTCTTGATTCTTTTCTTGATTGGTCTTGTGGGAATGTGGTGGTGGTCTGGGAAATCTTTGGGGGAAGGTGTGTCTCGTCGCAAGTTGCAACAATGATGGATGGAAGACAAGGCGCAAAAAGTACTTGTCGCGTGCGCACTTGCGCTGCGCTTTTAGGTGGCGAACTGTTTTGGGGCAAGTGCGATGTTGGGTTAAAACGAGGAAGAAGCAGGAGGGAGGGTTGATTTGTTTGTTCACACAAAATCCCGGGCCAAGGGCAGCTTAAGAAAAAAAAAGAGGGAAAATTATTGTGTGAGAACGGCGCGGCGCGCACACGGCGCACACGCCACACAATAACAACAACACAAATCGCGGCTCGTGATTGGTCTGGAATCCATGACCCAGTGCTTGGCACGTCGGCCCCCCCAAACAGACAGCTGGCTCCAGTTGCTTGCAGCCTGCAGCAGAGTCCAGACGCACCAACCGACGTGGTGGAACGGAGAGCTGCACGGAATCACAAAGACGGTCCTTCTGACTCCTGCCTGCTGCCTGATACGTATCAGATGTCAGATGCACAGAAGCAGCTTACGGAGTATTACGCAGTGCATTAGGTACGTACATATGGTTATGTTACATGTATGTACGGCACAAGCATGTAACTATGTAGGTACTCCGTATGCGTTTCGATTACATAGATCAATCATCATACATACATACATACATACATACATACATACCTCCCGCAAGTCAGGTACAGTACCTCGAAAGTAACGGTAGGTACCAAGATGCGACGTGTCGCGTCGTCTTTCTCGCGAAACCCAAAAAGTGGGCTCCTAATGTTTACGTCTTTTTTGGGAGGGGGCTGCATGTACCTCCGTACCGACCGTTTGCCTTGCTCCCCAACGCGCGCGCTAGGATACATAGGTATTTTTGGGGAGGAGAGCCCAAAGTCAACGACTCACCTCTGACCAGTGAGTCGTGACCAGTGACCACTGACCAGTGCCCAGTGCGCCTTGCAAGTTGTCAGATTCACGAGAGAAGGCATTCATCAGTGTGGTTTTCGTGAGAGGGATATAAGAGCTATTCATCAAAGGTGATCAGTGATAGTGCATACCCATCAGAGTTATGTATTTCATTCATCGAGAGTCTTCACCAGGTACTTTGTGCTCTGTACTCAACACGAGCGTCCAGCAAAGAGGTACACATTAAGTAGAATCCGGATTTAGAGGCATGTATTCCCCAGGGACGTGCTCAACAATCAACCAGAGGCTTTCTGCATTTACTACAGCTGTATTCATCGTAGAGATGAGACGTGTCTACTTCCAAGGTACATACAAATTGTCCATCACAAAATCCAACAAATAAGCAGGTAATCACCCTTGAGATACTCCCGTAAATGTACTCGGACAGGGTAGCTACCTACATATCAAAGTCCGACCTTCCCCTCCACCCAGAGTTGCATCATGCATGGCCAGGGCCCAGATATGTCCCCCAGAGAAGTACATACATACCTGTTCGTTAGGTAGTTACTCACCAAAGTCAGCATACCCAGTACGGAGTATGTATGTAGGTACGTATGTACGTATGTACTTCACCAACAAGACGCACGCAGCCACAACTTACAAGTTACAAGCCTCGGCTGCAACCGAAGCAAGTTCTCCACCTCCACACTGCGGATTCCGGAACATGCAAGTCGCAACCCCAAACAAACAGACCCGTACTTACAAGTTATAGACGTTAACTTATAAGTTACTCCGGAATCCGTACGCATAGGTACAGGTAGTATGGAGGTACTCATGTACATAGTTATCATTCTCCAGCGTAAACCACAAATCTCACACGATCTCCCATCGTAAAGAAATCCCAAAGGTCAATTGCATCCTATCTGATGACCTAGAATGAACAAAACAGCAAGATTGTCACCCCCCATTATAATCCAGCATCCAGCATCCAGTATCCAGTACCCTCACAAGGCGTAGCCAGACCAGCCAGCACGAGCCCACTACATATCACCACCAAGTGTCAATCTGCATAACGTTGTCACACTCAGCACCACATGACAGTACGCGGAATTCAACCCAAGCCCAAATAACAAACAAAACGTGAGCCAACGCAGAAGAGAGGAGAGACAAATAAAGACAACCCGAATACAAATCAATCATCATGACAATAAAGCATGTCGTACCATACGTCGAATTCCACGCTCGTCAAATCTTCATAATCAGCCATAAGGTCCCTCTCACAGTCTCACTGGCTCAAGCACTCTTTTTCTGCTGCTCTAGAAATTCTTCATCTGAGGCATCTAGAATGTCGTACTCGTCATCTGTCATGAAGCCATCTACTGAGCTATCCCATTCACCGTCCTTGTCGTCCTTATCGTTCTTGTCGTCCTCGTCAGTCTTGACGGAATCGGTCTCGGAGACTGCGACGGCTAGGTCAGTCTGAGTCGGCTGGGCCTCTACCACAGGAGGAGTACTGGTAGCCTCCTTTTCGAGCTTAGGGAAAATCATGATGCTGCTGGCCTGGCTATCGTCATTGGCTTCTTCCATCTTTGTGGCCGGGGCCGACAAAACGGGGGATGTGGACGGAGCAGTGCACTCGGGTTCCGGAACCGCAGTCGCTCGCACGTCCACGTCGCACCACAGGCGATGTCCGAAGCGCATGCCATCGGGAGTGGTCAGACGCCAGTAGGAGATGACCTTGCCCGGTCGTGAAGGAGTGCGGAGATTAGTACAAAACCCCCACTCCTCGCCGGGAGCCAGCGGTTGGGGGTTGGTGGTGGACGCGGAAGCAGAGACAAGTTCGGAGACACCAGCAGGACGGGCTGAATCAACTAACCCCATGTAGTCACCACCAACAAATTTGATGGAGCATCCAGCGGGCCAAGTGGTCTTGCCTTCATTTCGGAGCACCCACATCTGCCGGAAAACGAAATCAGGCGGGAGGACTGTGCCGTCTGCGATGGCGTCGTACAGGAAGACTGCGTGGAGATCTTTCTCCTGCGTCTTAAAGCTGGAAGTTGGGATTGCCACGGGCTCGACCGGGGGCTCGACCTGGAGCAGGGGCATGGACATGGAAACAGGCTCCTTTGCAGGACAAGGCGCTTGGACAACTGCATCGACTGGCTTGACATCGATGATGGTCTGAACGGTGTTCATGGCGTTTGTAGGTATTGTTGGAACCGTCTCGGTCGCCTTGCTGCACAAGCGATCGCCCATGGTCGGCATTCGCTGTCCACCCTCGCGTTCACCCGTCGTGGTGACGGTTACGTTGCGCACTGGTGTCTTGAACTTGAGCATAGGGTGCGTCTTGTTGTGTTCGTTGGCCGGACTGGCTTCGCAGTTGGCGCAGAAGTCGACATCGTGACACACGGCACACTTGTAGCGGATGCCGCGGATGTAGGCAGACATGGCGCTTGTGGCGCGCGATGAGCTACACAAGGGACCATCACAGCGAACTCCAGAGTGGACCGGTTGACAAACGACAGCAGCGTGGAGGCTGGTGAGAGGTTCGTAGATGGTTACGAATCGATGGCTCGGGTGCACAAAGTGCGCATTCTGGACGCACTCAGCGCAATAGTCCCAGTCGGGGCAGTCAAGACACTTGTGACGGACGCCAGTGATGTTCTATAGAAAACATTAGTTCATTAGCTGTCATGCGGAATCTGGTCAAGGGGTGTACGTACAGCATCGCAACCATCACAGATAGCATGGTGGACCTGGTTACGGCCAGGATTCAGCTTGACGCGAATATGAGCCGGCAACTGGGTGCCAGGAACGGCAGCTGTGAAACCATGCTTGGGATGATGACCATGGGCATCTCTACCAAAGCATGATTGGCAGAGGTCGAAATCATCACACTCCGTGCAGTGCAGAAATTCACGCTCGGGAAGCTCTGCAGATGTTTTGTCAGTTTTGCCAGCAAGTCAGTTGGCGCCAACAAGCGATCAGGCTAGATGATCTGCATCACAGGGGTGGGAAACGCTCACCTCGCACGCATTGATTGCAGGTTCGCAAGTCGCTAGAGACTGGCCAACAGACATCGGCAGGCGGAAAAGCATTGGAAAACGCAGCCTCTTCGATGGAGACATTGGCTGTTGCTTTCACTAGTTCATCAAGGTCATCCGACGGCTTAGCTGGCTCCGTCGGTGGCTCAGATTTGGCCTTGAGCTTCGGAGAGATAGTCTCAGTCGTGCTGTTGACAATCTGGCCATTGCTCACAGTACGCTTAATGAGCCAGTGATGATCACCATTGCATGTGATGTCCTGTTCGTGACAGGATGGACAAAGGTCGAAATCGCCGTCGTTGCAGATAGAACAATGATAGTGAGTGTCAGGAATGTTCCTCTCACAGAAGTTGCAGCAGACGGCGAACGTGGCCTTGGTTGGCGCAGATTCCGGACAAACAGGCGAAGTCAGATCAGAAAGCTTCGGCGAATCGGAAGTTGCTGCAAACGGCTGGCTGATCAATTTAGAAGGGTGGTTGACGAGGTCATCGCGAGTCTTCATGAACTTTCTGGAGCGATGGTCAAGATCTGTCTTGTAATTTTGCGTCATTATGGGGGCTTCCTGCAGCAAGTTCGTATAAAAAGTCCTTGATGTTGGAGTTTTGGATGAGCTGGCGGTAGCCAGTGGTGCTGCTTGTGCTTCTCGTGACGCTTGTGCCGCCTCTGCTTTTTGTGCTGCTGGTGCTGCTGTCGATGTCGTTGATGCTTTTGGTTCCGTTGGAGCTGGTGGTGCCGATGGTGGTGGGTTGGCGTTGAAGGACTCTATTTTGGGGATTGCCGCGACCGGCACAGGCTTGACTTCAGGAGACGTCTCCTCGTCATTGTCGGGCAAAGCAGACACACGAAACTTGAGCCTCGACTTGGCCTTTGCGGCTCTGTACAGCTGCTTGTACACAGCCATGTTGGAGGGGTCAAGCATAACATATGCAGCGGCGGAGTCGGAGTAGCGCTCGATCATGATATTGGTATTCGCCGGAATCGGCAGAAACGACCGCAGCTGAGGCACATCATCAGTACGAGGGAGAGAGAGTGAACTATCATGTTGAAGGCACATGGGGCGCGAGGCTTCTCGTCAATTCAAGATGACTTACATGTTCCTCGAGCACGCGAGGCACCATGTCACGCAGAGGCAGCTTGGCTTTGAAGGGGAGGCCGAGATACGTCACCTTGATGGTGACGACGGCATCAGGGCCGGGGCGGGGTTTCGATGACATTTCGATTGATGGAGGGAAAGTATTGACAGAAATGCAATCAGATACTCGCTCCAAGTCGCAATGGTGATGGCTACGTTGATGGCGAGGATGGAAATGGGTTATGGGGTGAAGGAAGGGAAAGCTGGCTCAAACGACGGCGGGCCAGGCGATGAATCGATGATGGATGGAAGCGTCTCTTCCAAGCGGTGACGAGTCCAGAGTCCAGACAGACAGAGTACTCCGGAGTCCGTACGTACACGGTACAACAGAGAATGTACCTACGGAGAGAGCACCTGTAGGCTGTGTGTGGCCTGTAGGCTGTGCTCGAGTGAGTGTGGCGGTCCTGTGGCGGGTTCAGTGGAGCTCAACAGGGCCGGGTCAGTGCCACACTGCCAACTGACAACTGCCAACTTGCCAAGTGGCCACTGGTCACTGATTCACTTCACTGGAGGCAGCTGGCAATTACGCGGCGCGCGATGCTCGTCCAAGCTTCGTCCGGGGGGCGCGGTCGGAGGTTCGGAGCCACGCTTACAAGGTTATTGCGGCCCTATGCGGGGGAGTTTGATGGGATCACGGATCATGAGTGATGATGACAGTGACACTGATGAGGTTGACTGGTGCCTTGTTGCGTAAACCCCGTGCCGGAGAAGTCAGAACAAGTCTGGCTTATGAGTGGTGGCACTGCCACTGTGCGATAGGTAGGTAGGTGCCTATGTACACTGTAACATACGGAGTACGAAAACGGCCAACCAGCCCAACAAGCAACACAGATGCTGCCGCCCGTCCGTGGAGACATGCAGACTGCAGTGACTTTGCCCCCAGAGTTGGGCCGTGCGGCGATGCGGCGATGCGGCCATCAGGATTCAGCAGTGCCAGCAGCACCACCGCAGGTTTGAAAGCAGTCAGGTGACGAAACTGTGCATAGTGTCACTGGCGATCCTGACTTAGACGGACGGGACGCGCCAGTAGCCACCCCAGTTTCAGAGTTTCGAGGCGTTGTGGCAGCCGTGGCCAACGCGCCTTGATCACCAATTATCAGACGCCTCCTTAGCCACAGCAGACATACCTCATATATTGGACACAGTAGGTATCTATTCCAATCACTGGTCAGCTTGCTCTGTACAGAGAGAACAATATCAGGTAACGTAAATATCAAGCTACCTATACATGTATAGGTACTTCTATACGTACGGAGATGTACTACCCCGAACAGCCAGAACGGCCTCTAGGCGGATCTGCACGTCGCATCTGCATGCCGTCTTGGCTTCTACATCAAGACACCTTTGCACCCATCTAGAGATATCTAGCTGCCCCCGACGGCATTAACATAACGTCAGCGGCCCAGCTTGCCAAGTTTACGAATCACGCACGAGCAACTCGAGCACAACTTGGACGAACAAGCGAGCACAAATGCGGGGGGCGGCAACGCATGGCCTTGATGTGATTGGTTGCGACGCCCTGTCGCACACGTTGTCATACGACTCTACGAGAACGAGAACAGGTTGATTCATACGTACGCTTTCCTGCCTGCCTGGACGGGACGGGACGGGATGATGGTGCCCCTATTCGTAACACAAACAGAGTACGGAGTAAGCGATTCGGCTTTTCTGGTCTGCTGGTCCCACTCCGCAGAGTCGTATTCGCATGCCGCAATGGCCCCTTCAAAGACACAAATCTGTAGGCGTCATCGGACCACATCACCGGCCAAGCCGGGGTCGGACAAAGGCACGGTAGAGAAGTGCTGATACTCTGAATGGCAGATAGATACCTAGACAGAAAGGGATCATCAAAATATGTTGTACTGATAAAGACAAAAGGAAAGACGAGGAAGTTTAGTGGAGGTATTGCTGTAATGTTCTGCTGATGGAAGGCAAAATAATGCCAAGAATGAATGTATCATAGTTGTTGTAAGTACCGATTGCTACACCGGACTGCGGGGAAAGCCGAGAAACAGCGATAGAAGTCCGACGTACTGAGAGGCAATAAATAGTAGAAATGGCAATGAGAGGATATTGAAAACCGACAAGGAGAGACCCAAACAGACCTGGAAAGGATCATCTCTTCAAGAACCTTCAACCGGCTGCCCAGGCTCCAGCAGATGCATAAAGGAGCGACACCAACACCAAAATCAGCCCACTTCACTCGAAGCGGCACTTAAACAGGACCTCAGCGCGGATTTGGTCCGCCTCCCCGGATTATGCTTATGGAGGAGTCCTGGACAGGAGTGTAGGTATGTCTATATCCCGATGCAGTTCCAGGACGGTTAGATGCTCCGAAACCTCGAGTCCGGGATCGGAAACAAAGCGTGCCTAACAAGTCCGTCTTTTAGGTACTGAGTGATCTTCGAGGGGTATTCCAAGAAGTTTGAATACTATATATACTCTCCGGGGCTCCGGATCCGACTAGATTGTTTATTGTTATTGCCGCCGTGGATAAGTCGGACCTGGCAAAGGGGCCCCGGCATTCGTGTCATCAAGGGTGTTCATCTGGCACCATCTTCAGGGGTTCAATGTGTATCTCTAGGGCTCCTGAGTCCTATGACACCTCTAGGGCCCTAGAGATCCCCTATATCTCCTCGGTTCTGCATTTCCAGGATTCTACATCCTCAGGGGTCGACATCACTGCCTCGACAACATGGTTTATAATTATATCTCCAGGGTCACCATCATGGTTTACATCTCACATCAAGTCACGCCACTTCACCACTGTGGATAATGGAAGCTCTCAACACCGTGAATTCGCTTCAGGTTCCCTAGTCACACTGCTCACGAAGCCTATGCAATGCTCTTCCATCCTTCATCTTCCAGCCTCCGCATCAGCACCAGCACCAGCACCAGACAAAACAAAACAAAAGAAACGCCGCTGCCCATGAGAAACAGCCAAGGATAAGCCAACACGCAAAGTTGAAAGAAGTTCAAATGGAAACCACCTCAAACTCCTTTATCCGTGCAAAAGATAACGAGGTGCAAAGTACAACTACTCGTGCCAAAGAAAAGGAGCTCGCCCCTCAGGAAAGGATTGGATCAACAGGATTAGAGAGACAGACGCACACACAAACACACGTCCAGAGCAAGGCCAGAGCCATAGGTATTCATACCAATGCCCGCATCCTCCCAGGTGTTCTCGGCGGCTGCTTCCACTATACGTGTCGCCAAAGGGTTTCAAAGGGTTCAGAAAACCGCCATCCATGCCAACAAGCAAGCAAACCCTTGGGAGTATGATCAACGGAAACATCACACAAACGACGCCTCGAGTCGAACATTCGATGGCACCGATTCATAACCCGCGCCCTCCATGCTCAACGTCCTAAACACACAGTAATTAGGCATCCAGCATCCAGTATCCGCAGACCGCAGACCGCAGACCGCAGACCGCATCACACATCACCAAGGCAACACGCCATCAGAATAAAAAAGCACAAAAAAAAAATCCAATACGATGAAGAGGCAAACAATACATGTTTTCTGTAGCCTACTACTTCTCACACAACAACAATAACCCCCCTATCAAAAAGTAATACTCAAAAAAAAGTGGTCTGCAAGAAAAGAATAAAATATATAAAAAAGAGCAAAGGGAACAAAAGAAAAGAACGTCCAAATCATAAAGATATCAAAAAAGGAAAGAGCAGCAAAGCTCAAAAGACAAATGAGTGCATAGGAAAGAAAAAAAAGTTGTCAAAAAAAAATACAAAAAGGCTTCGCACATAGGAAAAAGGAGAAAGCCCTGGCTACTCCGCGGAAATCATCTCCGGTACCCAAGCCAGAGGAGAACAAAACAAAGGAAACGGGTCAAACGCGTCGCAGCCCTACTGCGGATAGTATACCATCCCCGGGGCATTTTGGGTATAGTAGAACCCATCAGGACTTGGCATCACCATTCCTCCCATGCCCATCACACCCTGCTGATAGGGTGGCGGCGTCGAGAATTGCGGGTAAGAAGTGACAGGAGGTGCGATTTGACTGGCATCAAAGTAGTACACCATCCCGTTCACTTCTTGCGCCACGAGATTCGAGCCACTCGAAGGGTTCTGCCCAGGGTCTTGAGCAGAGAGTCCGGCCTGTTCCGGCGGGCTCTGCGCACCATAGCTGGGAGGCATACCAGCAGGCGGACCACTGTGCACGTAACCCGGGCCGGGTCCAGAAGGCGCCATGTTCGAGGGAGGGTACGGGGACTGGAAGTAGTAGCCCTGGGGAGGAGGGGCTACGTACATCTGCTGCCCGTAGTAGGAAGCCTGGCCGTACGCGTTTGGCTGGAAGGGAGGCGCGTGGATGGCTCTCTCCGGTATCTGCGACAAGGGTGTGCCAGACACTTGCTGGTGGTGCGATGACCGTCTCGAGTGCGAGGCCTGACCATATCCATTGGCAACCTGGATAGGTACCTGGTGGTGGAAGGCCTGCTGGAAGGCCGGAGGCGTCACACCCTGTGTCGATGCAGGAGACTCGTAATCCGCCACCGACATGTTCTTCTGCGACCGGGACGGCCTGTTCTCTTGCGAGGCGGGCTTCTGTGGCAGGGGGTGCGTCCGAGGCTGCGGAAGCTGGGTGATGGAAGCACCCGCTGAGTTCACTGGTCGAGGCAGTGCTCCACGCCCAGCAGCAGTTCCCGGCATCGGCGTACCCAAGCCATGAGGGCCCCGAGCAGGCATGGTAACCGGAGAGGGGACGGCATTGGGTGGCAGACGAACAACTGGCCGCGAAATGTCAGCAGGCATTTGTGCCCGGGAGATGGCAGAGCCGGTCGGCGAGAACATGATATCACGCTCCTGGGCGACAGACGAACGTCGACTAGGAGCCACGCTTGCAGTGTAGGCGCTACCATAGTAGCTGCCACCGTAAACACTGGTCCTCCGAGAGTAGCCCCCGACGGAACCGAAGCTGGACCTGGGCTTCCCACGTACGCGTTGTTGGTTGGGCCGCAATGCGCGTGGGATGAAGGTGAAGGATCTGTCGGGTGCGGGAAAGATGTATCGTGGAGGATGATACGGTAGTGATATGCGGACGGGCTTATCACTACGGAGAGGAGGGCGATGGTCGGGTAATTTGGTGTACTGTTTGACAGCAACACCAGGGAAAACAGCTGGAGCCTTCAAGTGAGGCATAGATACACGGACTTGTGCATTGCCGATATGCTTTTCCGTCGACAGTGTCCGGTTGATGGGGACACTACTCGGCCTGCAGGTAGGGATGAACCCAGTGCCATTAGGAGGGCCTTCATGGCTGGGCGGCATCTGTCGAGGTCGACGAGGGGCTGGTTCAGCAACAGCCTCGTGCATGTCGTGCGTCCATGCAGAGTTTGTGGTTGGGTCGGTAGCATGGTGCATATGGCTAAGGAAGAATCAGCACAATGTCATTTATCATTTAAGTAAAGCAGTAGCTTTTGTGCAGTGTACTTTTGGAAGCAAAATCTCTCGCGACTGAAACTGACGACGCGTCACGACGTACCTAAATGGAGCAAAGGGCCCGCCGACACCAAATCGGCCACCCCTACCTCTTCCTCTGCCAAAAGGTCTGAATCCGTTCCCGGCAGGCCCAGGATGGCGATGGTCGTGCATGAAGAAGGCGCCTCTGTTGGGCACAAAGGCGGGATCTTCTTCTCGTCGGCGTTTGTAGTCCTCGTGCTCTTGTCGTCGCCGTTCGACTGGAGCGGCGGGCGGCGGTCTCGCAGAGGCTGAGCTGACCACAAGCGGAGCTGAGGATGGCTTTGGTGGCGATGCCACTGCTTCGTCGAAATGCAGCTCTTGCGTCGGCGCGGCCTTGTCTTGGATGGAGAGGCCGTGGAGCATCATTTCGGTGTCTGATATTTTCTTCGCGTTCCCGTTTGCCGCGGGTGACGCGGCGGTGGCGGCACCCGGTGTTTTCGAAGATGAGCCCTGTATAGAGGCAGTGTTCGATTTCTTAGCCGTATCGGCGGGATGTTTGGGAGAAGCCTCCTCGATGTTGCTCGTGTCGCTATCGTGGCCAGCATCATCATCAGATACGGACACCTCCGTCAAGGAGTCGTCATCTAGATCCTGGGCCTCTGCACGACCATCCTCATCGCCTTCATCCTCAACACGGCGACGATGGCCGATTTTTCGGCGTCGCACGACGGGCGTGGTTGTCGAGTGTAGCGATGTCATGACGAGGCGTGATGTCACAGAGGCCAAGGCGACGGGAAGTGTAACAAAAGTCGAGCAGAGAGTCGTCTAGGACGAGGACGCACTTGGATGCAAGAAGACCATGCGCGGCAGGAAACTATGCTTCGCAGGAAATGATGAAGAGAAGATTTTGCAGAAGCCCGTCGTCAATCTTGTGGTGCTTGATGGCGAGACGGCAAGCAGGGCGAAAAAAAAAAGGATTAGATATGACGAAATGGCCCAGGGCAGGCAGTGTCGATCGAATCTCACGGTCGCCAGTCAGAGACCAGAGCGGGACAAGACGAGGAGGAGGAGGAAGAAGAGCCTTCTTATCAGCAACTTGATGGTGATGGATGGAAGAAGTGCAAAAGCAAGGACGGGAAGAAACGATGGAATGGTAACGAGAAGGCGAAGTGTCGTTCGACACAAAGCTACGTAGACCAGTGCGCGGCAGGCTGTAGGTAGGGTTTGGTGGGCAAACAGCGTGGTTTGGTCACCGGCCGGCCCCGCTTCCACTAACAGACCTGACAGCTTGCTTCCGTTCGGCAGCTAGTTTGTTACCAGGAGGTAGGTAGCTAGGAGGTACTTGTTCCTTGGCAAGAAGGGAGCAGGCAGAGTAGAACTCTACTGCTCCCTGCTGCTCTCCACTGCTCTCAAGAGCTTGGGAATGTGCATGGGGATATGGGGTTTCGAGCGGGGAGTCGGGCGGCAATTCGGGCGGTGATTCGCTGGCCCCTCTTTAGCTGCCGAGCAGACGGGCCAGTCATTGTCCGCTTTGACATGAGGAGATGAGCAGAGGAAAGAGCGGGCGTCGGGGAGGACAAAAACGCAAAGGTGTGCAGGCGTGCAACTTCAACACTTGCATCCGCATCACCGCATCCGCGTCACTGCATCGTTGATTGCTGATTCACCATCTTACGATGCCCCAGCCACTTCCCCCATCCAGCAAACTCCACCAGGCCCCATCGCGTATTCAGGCGGGCGACGCGGCAGACGCGAACCTGCAGAGGTACCTAACGCTTGGATTGCAGAGTGGCCTCACGCTCTGGGTGGCGTCCAGGTCGAGGCAACACCCGTCTGCATCGGCTTGCTCAGACCAAATCCAGAGTGAAGGAAATAGGTCTATAAAAAGACACTGAACATACAGACTTGTGCCGAAACTGATAGGTGAGGCTGGATGACGGAGGGTTGTCACGGAGGGTTATCACGGAGAGTTTGCACGGAGATTTTTCCCTCGTCTGGCACCTACAGAACAGAACGACAGACATATTCTTCCGCAATCAAGGCGCCTTGAAACGCGCAATTCCGTCGTCAACATCGGATACGGCACGACCATTCGAGGGTATGTAGCAGCGCTTGTGCTTGCTCGAGACGGGACGTATCTGCCGCACCAATGCTCAGTGGCACGTGGAGGAGACATCCCAGTGCGTGAAGAAAGGAGCATTGGATGAGACGCTGGAAGTAACTTGGAGTTGTACAGTCCGCAGAAACCAGGATATGCTGATGGCGGATCTGTTGGCCAAGCTCACATTCATTCCCATTATTTCCTCGCTCAAGGTCATCCATCCTGGGCCTTCTGTGGTGTGTAGGTATTCCCGCTCTCATTCACCTGGGCTGGCGGCTGTAAGCTCACTTCTCCATCAGCGACCTTCAGAGGCATTCACCTGCAAGTAGATGCTGGATTCATGTACCGGCCATCGCCATTGTTGTTGACTACGACAGTGGATACAGGTCCTTTCCGAACAATTCCGCATGTGTTTTGTGGTGTAACGGTGTTGGCCACTCGCTGTATGTAGCGCTGGTCATATCAGTCGTATCTCGACATGTCACTTTCTTCTGCTGCATGCTACTGCACTGAGTTTGCCTTGTGATAGCGTACCAAGGGCCAAGGCTTGCGTGACCCTTCCCCGCCCACAACGACTGCAAAGCACGTTGATATGACGTGGTTCAATGTGCATTCGGCGTCGGTGAATCACGTAGGTATCTCGTCTCTGCAGCCACAGACGTGTGGTGCGTATCGTGATGTTGATCAAGGCTTCCCAAAGCAGGCTCCTGCCGCGTCCTGCGTGTGTATCCAGCCCCCCTCCGATGCGCCATGTTGAATAGGTATGGTGCCCTACACCGAGGTCTGCTCCGTCCTACGCAGCTTCGGAGAAATGAGGCGCTTATCAATTCGCCCCGGTAGTTTTGGAATAGGGTGTGGAGGGACACGCTTTTCATATGTTTACATGGCAAAGGCCTCAGGATGTCGTAGGACTCAGGAGGACCGTTGCTCATTCCGAGGAGATATTTCCATGCAAGCAGAGGTCAGCGAAAGGACAAAGAGAACGAGATGATCGAGAATGTTTCGTGCTCGTACCTACGTCATCTGGCACTCTCGCTCAAAGACATCCCAAATTTGCGGCATGTATGATTATGCCTTCGGAAAGTAGGTACCTACTTGTTACATAGGTAGGTACCTCGTCAGACTTGACATCTGTGAAAGGAGCGGGTCCTGACAAGCAGATGGGCGCAACTGGCGGCTGGACGTTGCGATTCTGTCGCCTGTACCTGTACACCTGTCTTACTGAGTAGGAAAAGCCAAGCAAAAAAAGGCGCTTATCATGTACCTACAGATCCATCCCAATTTTGTCGTCATCTTGGCTATAGCACTCTTGTTCTCTGTCCTTAGCATTCTAGGTTGGCCATTGTGATACATACCCGGCTGTTGTTGTTATTCCCGTCTTGTGGCCTCGTGTGACATCATCACGCCACTGGCGCGCGCTTCGCAGTACGGAACCATTTCTGAGGTCAAGGGAAGATTCACGATTCGGTTCAAGAATAGACCACACGGACCACACGGACGGCACGAACACAGACGCGGACACAGATATTGCATGTATGTACGTATATATACATATCTAACATATTTGACGGGATTCTGGCCTCACCACCCTTGATAGAACACCGTCCAGCCTCCATCCAGGTGAAGGAAAAGAAGCCGTGGTTCAGCACAACTACCCGCAGTGAAAGAAGACCAGCCTCCCGTAGAGAAGAAGAAGAAAGACACATCATGGCACAACTCCCCTCCGAATTCCCTACCCTGGCCATCCACCTCGCCGACAAGAACCGCGACCCCATCATAACATCCTCCTCCTCGCCCTCGCAACTCGCCTCCCTGACATCCATCGCCGCGGGCGCCCTCGTCTCGCACTCCGCCATCCAGAGAATCGGACTCGGACGCCCGGAGCGCATCATGGTCGAGTACCCCGACGCAGGGGCCGTCATCATCGAAACCTTTCTCGATACGCCGGAATCGGTAGCACCCGCCGTGGCTGCCGGGAGTGCTATTGTTCCCGGGAAGGGCTCCGGGGCGAGTAGTTCCCAGCCTCAGCCGCCGCCGCCGCCGCAGCAACAACATCAACAACACCAACACCAACAACACCAACAACTACAACTACAACAAGAGGAGCAACTGCAGCAGCAAAAACAGCGACAGCACCAACGGCAGCAGCGCCAGCAACACCAGCAACACCATCAGCAAAACCCGCCTCCGCAGCAACAACCCCAGCAACAGAAAAAGAAACAGCAACAGCGCGGCCAGCAGCAACAACAACACCAACCACAACTCGAACAGCCTCAACCCCAACCCCAAATGCAACACCCCCTCCAACAACAACAGCAACGCCAACAAACCCAGCTACAGCGCCATCGTCAACTTCAACTCCAGCAACAAGCTCCCCCGCCCCTCAAGGAGGCCCATTCCGACGCACCACCCCTCATGGCAGGTTTTGTTATTGCAGCTTCGCCTCGGGATTTATCCCGTGCGAGCGAGGCGCTTGTGCGGGTGGAGATGTTAGGGAGAAGGCTGCAGGAGGAGTGGGTAGAGGAAGTGAAGCGGGATCCGGGGTTTGCTAGAGAGGTAGACTCAGAAGTGATGAACCTGGGATGAAAGACACTGGTCATTGCCGTACATACTTTGTGTTGTGTGAGCAGGATTGTCGTGGGATCTGGGAGATGGGAGATCGGAAGAGGGAGTGGTGGGACGGACGTCAAATGCGGAGATGGCGGAGCAGTGAAAGAAGCCAAGATGCGGTGCGGGCTGAGGCGAGGAGAGGCCTACATCAAAGGCGATTTTTGCTGCAAGAAGAAAAGGGTGCCGATGTCAGGAACGGAGACTGAATGAGTAATGTAATGAAAGAAGAAGTACATAGCTGAATGAATGATGAATGAGAGATGAGAGGTCTTATTCCGTAATACACATAAGTGCCGCATCTATCGTGTAAAGGAAGCTCCATAAATACTGCGAGCCTCGCTATTCCATGAGACACTACCTAGGTAGTAATAGCTGACCACACAACGAAGAATCGGCTGCCGTGAATATCGCCTGCCCTTTTACTGAGTGACACTAGTCACGCTTGCGCCGTACATGTTTTGGCTTAGTTTGATTCATCTGAACATCATTGACCTATACTTTATCCGTGACTAAGAGACATTTATGCACATGTTTTCATCCGTACGCCTGTCCCAAGCTCTTTCATATTCTCTCTCGTGCTTCCACTCTTATCGTCATACCGTCACAGCTTTTCTTCCTTCCTGTTACGGTCCATTGAACCGGTCAAAAGAAATGGTACAACTCGTTAGTTAACGCAGACGCCGCTCAATCCGACCCACATACCCATCCGACGGAAGTATCTAGATGAGCTGTTGGAATGCCCGGTTGATGGGCGAGCGGACGTTGGGAACGTCCTTCCAGAAGTCAATCGTGGCAACAGCACGCTTGGCAATGCCCTCGGGAGTGAACTCAAACTTCTGCAAGGATTGTTAGCACATCGTTTTCATCCATAATCAAGATTCGTGAGACAAGCTCTAGAGACCCATACCTTGTACACATCCTTGTAGGCGCCTGAAGCACCGAATCGGTTGATGCCGAACTGCTCGTGAGTGTAGCGCTCCCAGCCCATGGTGCTCATAACCTCAACAGATAGAGAGGGGACGCCATCGGGCAGGACAGAGAGTCTGTACTCCTTGGACTGCGCATCGAACACCTCGAAGCAAGGAATGGAAACAATGCGAGCCTTGACGCTGTGCTTCTCTTCCAGGTACTTGGCAGCTTCCAGACAGATGGAGACCTCAGAGCCGGTGGACACCAAGGTGACGTTGGCTCCAGCAACCTCGCGCAGGACGTAGCCACCCTTGCTGGCCTTCTCAATGGTAGAGCCCTCCAGCTGGGGAAGGTTCTGTCGGGACAGAGCCATAATGCTGGGAGTGTGTTTCGAGGTCAGAGCAACGTAGTAGGCAGCACTGGTTTCGTTGCCGTCAGCAGGGCGCCAGACCATGCAGTTGGGCAGAGCACGGAAGTGAGCCAGGGTCTCAATGGGCTGGTGAGTAGGGCCATCCTCTCCAAGACCAATCGAGTCGTGAGTGGCGACCCAGATGCAACGAATCTGCGACAGAGCCGACAAACGGACGGCACCAGCAGCATAGGAGACGAAGTTGAGGAAAGTACCGCCATAAGGCAGGATGGTGCCGTAGGCGGCAAGACCGTTCATGATGGCACCCATGCCGTGCTCACGGACACCGTAACGGACGTATCGGCCAGAGTAGTCTCCGAGGCCAGTGGCCTTGGGCTGGAAGTCCACAGCTTCCTTCCAGCGGGTCAGGTTGGAGCCCGTCAAGTCTGCAGAGCCACCGAAGAGCTCGGGAATCGCAGACTCGATCTTGCTCAGCACCGTCTCAGAAAGCTTGCGAGAAGCAACTGCCGCGTCGGAGGGAGTGTAGACAGGCAGGTTCTTCTCCCAGCCCTCGGGCAGATCACCCTTCTGGCGACGCAAGAGGTCCTCGTATTCTTTGGGGAACTTCTCAGCGTACTTGGACATGAGTTGGTTCCACTTCTCTTCGTAGGCAGCACCCTCGGATGAGTGCTTGCCGTAGAGCTCGTACACCTCCTTGGGGACGTGGAAGGCCTCCTGAGGGAAGTTCCACTTCTGCTTAAGCTGCTTGATATCGTCGGCCTTGAGAGGAGATCCGTGGACGCCGTGAGTACCCTCCTGCAAGGAACCATAGCCAATGGTGGTCTTGAGCTTGATCAGAGACGGCTTATCCTTGACTTCCTGGCACTTCTTGATGGCAGCCTCCATGCCGGCGAGGTCATTGTCACCATCCTCGACAATGACGACGTGCCAGTTGTATGACTCATAGCGCTTGACCACATCTTCGGTGAAGGCGCAGTTGGTGTCGCCGTCAATGGAAATGTGGTTGTCGTCGTAAATGCAAATCAGGTTGCCCAGCTGAAGGTGGCCAGCAAGCGAGCTTGCTTCGCTCGAAATACCCTCCATCAAGCAACCGTCGCCGAGGAAGCAGTATGTGTAGTTGTCCACAACGTCGAACCCAGGCTTGTTGAAGGTAGCGGCGGTGTGAGCCTGGGCCATGGCCAGACCAACGGCATTGCAGACACCTTGGCCAAGAGGACCAGTGGTGACCTCAATTCCGGGGGTATCATGGGCCTCAGGGTGACCGGGGGTCTTGCTGTCGACTGTCTACGCGGGTTGTAAGTTTATGGTCCACGAGGCCAGGCAACATTGCGACAGGGACGTAGACTCACGCGGAAATCCTTGAGATCTTGAATGCTCAGGTCATAGCCAAACAGGTGCAGGAGGGCATACTGTAGCATGCAGCCGTGGCCGTTGCTGGTCGCCACCCACGTCAGCGATCATCCACCCGTCGCAAAAGATTTGGTGCAGTCCATGTACTTACGAAAGGACGAAACGATCTCGGTTCAACCACTTGGGGTTCTTGGGGTTGAACTTCATGAACTTGTTGAACAGCACGTGGGCGACAGGTGCCATGCCCCTGCAGAAGGCGGTCAATATTTCGTCTGACGTGAAAGGCTCAAATGCTCGATTGGAGCGAAACGGTTGAACTCACATGGGAGCACCAGGGTGGCCCGAATTGCTGTTGAAGGTAGCATCGACCTGCGATTTCCAAGCCCGTCAGTCAAATTCTCATCGATCGCGCAAGCTCTGTTCGCCAGGTTTTCGTCTTCGTCCCCCTCATCTTTTTTCCCTAGCCCTCCGTGGCGACTGAGCGGGCAAGGTATCGTGGCGCAACAGTGGCGGGGGTAGTGAGTGGACAGAGAAAGCTCAACAAGCTCAACGTACCGCAAGCAATCGGATGGTGTTAATGGCCAGCTGGTCGACCTCGCTGTAAGACATGATGGCGGTAGTTTTCTGGAACTTGGACAATGTATGGAGAGGAGAGAGCAAGTTGAAGAAACCAAGTGCAAGCCAAGGGGAGGTTGTGTTTTATCAGGGGAGCAGAAGAAGGAAAAAAAGTAGTGGTAGCTTCGTGTCTGAACTCTGAATGCTGAGGGGCTGCTATGTCATGGCACAGTGGGTCCAACGTAATCAAGAGGGGGAACAGGAAGGCGAGGGAAGGCAGGAGGAGATGTGTGGGGGATGTTTTACGAGGAGCGGACACGGAGACGTGGATCAGACAGTCCAACTACAAAGTCGCGATCGTGACAACGTCGATCGCTTGCGGCGTTGACAGAAGTTTGTCTTCTTTTTCTCAATCGGACAGCCCCTTTAGTGATAGAGGGCCAATTTCTGTAGCAGTTTTCAAGTCTCTTCGTCAACGACGCAACTTCTCTTTGCCAACTCCTCGCAAGCAGATGAGAAGCCGTTGCTACGTTCCAAACTGAACTGTTAGCATCGCGAACGGCCGTCGTTTCTGCGGCTTTTCTGGCGGGGCACCAATTTTTGTTGACGACATGGTGGAGCCGTTTTGGCTAGGCGCTCCAATCTGGCCGAAGCAGAAAACTGGGAGATTGGGTCCAATCGCTGACTGACGCAATGCCACGGACGCTTCGGTCATTGTCTTTTTCTTGCCTTCCGCCAATGGCATCGCGTCGCTGGCGGAGCGTCCACATTGGGGCATTCTCGTCCGAAACTCCGCTTCTCAGCCTTCTGGGTACAGCGTCAGCCTTCCAACAAGTCAAACAGGTCCTCATACTAGAAGCTGCTGTCGACACATTCATTCATCCTTTGTAGCTAGCAGTAACCAGGCATGTCTTGAAAACGAATGGCCAGGACCAAGCTCATATGCATCGCGAACTGGCCGTAGGGCAATGAACATGCCCCTGACGCAAAGCATGAGGACTTCACCGGCCAAAGCCCACATCTCCCAAGCAATTTTTCAGCTCACCCTTCTCGCTCGTAGCCCCTCCAAAACAGCTTCGACTTCCCAAGCATCAAGATTCAAACCACATCACATCTCTTTGGATTTCAAACAAGGAACACCGCTGCCCTGTGCCCAAATTCTCATTTCATAAAAAATTTCCCGTTCCTGCTAAACGACATGGTCAGCAAGACATCAGCATCCAAATCCAAATCCAAACCTCCCCCCAAGAATCCTAAACGAGCGCGTGCCCCCCCAAAAACCCCCAGCACAGCACATCGCGATGCCGTCCAGTCTCCCCAAGACCAGCAAATTTTGCTAGACATCTTCTCCGACGCCTTTTCCACGGTCCTGTCGTCGGATCGCTTCCCCGTGCTGCTGCAAGAGATCAAGCAGGCGCTCTATCAGCGAGAATTTGGCACTGCCTTTGGAAACGAGGCCTACCTGGAGGCGTATGCAGCGCGATGGAGTCCCACGCGGGCTTTGTGCTATGCGTCCATCTTTATGGGCATTCAAGAGCACCTAGATGAGATGCCGAGCCCAGGCCACATAGGCGATCTACCGATTCCGACAGAGGGCTCGGACTCGACGTCTTCGGAGGAGCAACAGCAGGTATTGGAGTCAGGCCAAGAGGGTCAGCATGGTGGAGGAGAAGCATCTGGACCAGGACCATCTCAGTTGAACAGTCTCAGAATGCTCTGCATTGGAGGCTGCGCAGCCGAGCACGTCGCCTTTGCGTCCTACATCCAGGCTACGAATAATCGCCACGGCCACCTCACGCTACTGGACTCTGGGCCATGGGCACCCATCACAACTCTTCTACAGAACTCAGTGACGTCCCCTCCGTCTCTGTCGAAGTATGCATCCGCGGCGGTGAAAGACTCCAACAAGGCCCTCCTGGATTCAAATCAGCTGCATTGTACCTTCGAGCAAGAAAATGTGCTGGCCTTGACAAAGGATCAACTTGCGGAGGTGGTCGGGTCGCAGCCACAGATTGTCACCCTCCTGTTCACGCTGAATGAGCTCTACACGGGGGCCGGCATCGGCAAGACGACCACTTTTCTGAGAACGCTGGGCAGTGTCTTGCCTGCAGGGAGTCTGTTGCTAGTGGTGGACAGCCCGGGAAGCTATTCCGAGGCGGCGGTCGGCAAGGAAAAGAAGAAGTACCCGATGCAATGGCTTCTGGATCATACTCTGCTGCAGAGCAAGGAGAAGACTCCTGTGTATACGTGGGAGAGGCTGGAGTCGCATGATTCGCTTTGGTTCAGGCTGCCTGAGGAGCTGCGGTACCCGATTCCGTTGGAGAGTATGCGGTATCAGCTGCATTTGTATCGCCTTGACAGGGATGCGGGTGATTGAGAGAAGGAAGATCTGGGTTTTCGAAGGGTGTGAAGCAAATTGAGGGAGCAAAGAAGTGTGGAAAAGACTATTGAACATTACTACTCGTTAAAAGTCCATGTTCTCATTATGTACGATGATCTATTCTATTTAGGAAGCGAAAGAGAGAGAGATAAGAAGGAAAAGGGGCCTTGTTAGTACACGATGCTCGTATCTATTCGGAAAGTGAGGGAGAGAGAGAAAGATGAAAGAGTAAAACGGCAGGCGGTGTCGAATACCAAATCTCAAGCCCACACAAGCTTTTTGATAGAATGTCCAAGCTGTTCCAACAGCCCCGTATTCCGCTTTGCCTCCTGCAAAGAGATAATCTCGCCATTCTCCACTACCATCTTGTCATCTTCCCCGTCCTTGAGCACCTGCGCCTGCAGTGCAAGGCGTTCAATCTCGGCACATATCGTGGCGACTTGCTGCATCTCCGTCTGCTGTTGCACGCCTCCCGCGCCCGCCACTGCAGTCGAAGAATCCGTGTAGGGCGCTTTGAAAGCCAATATTCGAGAATCAGGCGACTTGGCCCACGGAGAAAAAATGGTAGCAAAAGTGAGCTGTGTCTTGCCGTCCTCATCCTTTCCAGAGGTCAAACTCGGTGCAATGTCGTCATTAGCTGACAGCGTCCTCGTATTTGTCCTCTTGACATTACTCTTGCCCGGCTGATAGGAGATGACGAAGCCGAAGTTTCTCGCCTCGTCCAAGTGTGCGGGCGCTACCGTCGAGGTGATGTATGTTCCAAATTTGATGTGCGTTAAATTGGCCAAGGGTACGCGATCGAAAGACGAGACTTTGTCCATGTCCCAGTCGAAGCGGCATAGATACAGTGCCGAGTCTGTTAGTAGCAGGACGACTTCCTCCATGGGCCATGATTTCACGACATTGGGTGCGTTGGGACTGATGAGCGCCCAGCCCCCGTGGATGTCTTCACTGTCGTCAGCAACGACGCGCTTTTGACAGAGTTCGATGGCTCGTTGTCGCATGTTGGCGACGGAGACTGCGGGATCTTTGGTCATCATGTTGGATTCGAATTCGTCAAAAACTTTCTCCGTGACGTTTCCTAGAAGAAAGTCTATGGCAGCTTGACTGAAGTAGTCATTGACCATGCTATTCTGCTGTTAGTCTTCCGTTGATTGTTGGAGGCAGAGAGTTCTACAAGTCTTCATTCAAACAGTTTTTCTTAAGATAATGAATGATTGAGGATGTCCTTACCCGCTGTAGAATCGTGCTAGTGAAAGACCTAGGTCGTTCAAGGCCCCCCGATAGTCTCGCTTCCTCGTTCTGGTATAATCGCCCTTCATAGCGGCTGTTGATGCATATTGCTTTGAGACTGCATCACCGTTGTCTGCCCAGAGCGTGTTGAACCATTTTGTTTGTTGGTCTAGTTGCATAGTCATGTCGAAGCCGTCCGCCTTAAGCTGCAAATCTAGCATGTGCTTCGCGAAGGAGCTCTGGCACACATTAGTCCGGTCCAAGCAGTCCATGCAGTTGGTGCGCAGGACACCCGCCTGTCTCTGCTTGATCTCTCCATTGACTTGTGTTGTGCTTCCCAGTTCCTCCAGTCTATCCTTCAAAATATGCAGTAGATGGCTGACATTCTCAAACTTCATCCCCCGGCAAGCGTGGTGGAAATCGAACCATTCAAACGGAATCTGGTTTTCGGCCCCAAGTTCCTCGTTGAGCCGTTCAATGTTGGCTTGGTAAAGAGAGCCAATCGGCTCTTCAACACCCTTCTTTTCAACAAGGTTGACGATTTGCAAGGCTCCATAGCTGGACTGAAGTCTGTCGAAATGACTGCGGCAGGCTTTGAAGTTGGTTTCCGCTTCATGTTGCATCAGTGGCACTGGCTTCAATGAGTATGCAGACTGCGTAAAGAACAGTGGGATACTGCCTCTGATCTGCACAAACGAATGGATAGGCGTCGAGGGTTCCCATGTTGGTGAGGAGAGAACTTGCTCCGTCTCCACCATGTTTGCTGTAAACCCATCTTCGTTGATGCCTCGACGCAGGTATCTTAGTCCAGCACGCTGTACGGATCGGCGAGATATGATAGTGATGAGATACTTCTTCTCAGTTGGTCGAAGATCAACCGAGTCTCGAGCGATTTCGAATGAGGGCGATGCGGTAGGGACTGAAGCGGGCGCAGACGTGTTGGTCGGCTGCATGGATTCCGTGGCAGCTTCACCCATCTGAGCGGGGTCACTGTCGACTGCGAATGTTCGTTGCCCAACAAAGCCTTGAATAATGGGCAGGCATACGGAGTCTTGACCGACCGCTATAAATTTCTGCAATATGTGGCGGTTCCAGAAAAAGTGACTGTCCGCCTGGGTGTGCAAGGCTGTGTGTTTATTCGAAGACAAGGACTGACGTGTAGGACTTCGCGTCAAGTCAACATCGTAGGAGAAGTAAAAGCTTCTAGACGATCCGAAGAAAATTTGCATCGTCCGGAGCAGCTTTGGAAGCAGTTCAGTTGGCTGATTCTGGACTTGACTATCCTCTTCCGTAGGTGTCTTTGCTACTGGAGGTACGTCCTCTCCCGGACCGGTAGGCGAACTGGTTCCCGAAATGCTCAGACCCAAGCTTCTCCTCTGATCCATCTTCCATCCACTTTTGCTGAACCAGCGCTGGGCAAATATTCCGTAGCTTCCGCGGCGACGCATCACATCCTCTACCACGCTACTCCGAGACGGAGTCGATGGCACACCATCTCCGTCGACCACATATTTCTCTGCCTCATCGACGGTGGCATCGTGTGTCTCAATATCTTCGTCACTGGAGTCTCCATCGGCGTTCAAGTCATCAGGCGTCTCTTTTCGCAGCGAAGTTGCCGTTCTGCACACAGACTCATCGGCTTCTTTCTTCGTGCTGCATGGTGTAATGGCGACTCCAGTCACAACATAAATAGGATGTCCGAGTACTTGCGCAACCTGTTGCCGCCGAGTAATCGTGATCAAATAGCTCAGTCTTGAAACTGTGATTAGGCCTTCCGAGTTGTCAGTCGTAGTTTGGGCAACGATGTGACTCCCAGAGCATACCAATTACGCCAAAAGCTTCGAACGACGAATCTGGACCTGGCTTATCTGGCACTTGGTCTCGTGAAACACCTGAGATAGACGAGTCTCCATATGCTATCTTGAGGGGCTGAAATGGCCGCTGCCCTTTGGTCGACAACGGTTGAAGAATCACACCGTCAACGGCAGCGAAGACGAGGACCTTCCGCGCTATCCCAGGCATCATGGAGGCGAAGATGGACTCCTTCTGTCGACATTAGGGGACGATGCAGTAGGTTAAACTCTAAATATATTTCATGAAACGGCTAGCATGAGGAGGTTAGGGGTTCCTCGGAATTGACAAGCTGGCCGAGTTGATGTAACTCGTGTTGGCTAAAGGGTCCAAACTGCTTGTTGAAGTGGAGCGTTGTCGTCGAGTTGCCGAGGTGGAACGACGTCATAGACGGCACGTCATTCAAGAATTAAAGAAAATCTCGACGTATGACCGCGCCGAATGTAATGTGCTTCAACGGCATGTAATTTGAAAGCTTCATAGGCTCACGCTGCAAGTTTTCGACTTGCCTCTGGCGAAACGTCAACGGTTGTTGTTGTTGTTGTTGATTATTTGACACCACTGCGTCCCAGTTTTGGGCATACTAGGGTGTGCAGGGCTAATCCCCGGGTAAGGGTTCTACTAAGTACAAGACTCCCCCAGAAACCATCCCGCATCTCGGTGTACAACAAATGTCTGTGTGATATCCGGCGTCAGCGCCATCCACCACGCTGTGCCACTCGGACACAGGTCACGTATGTTTACGTTCTCAAGCGAAATTTTGCCATAGGCATGGCCGCGAATCCAGTGAGTCAGAGGCGGCCTCCACGGCACGCAATAGCTAAGAATACAGAAAAGAAGAGATAAAAAAAGAAGGAAGAACAGATGCAGTAAAATTGAGGGAGCGCCTAGGCGCAGATATCCTTGTAGAAGTTTGTCGCTTCTACTACCTTCAAAAAGGTTCCAAAGTCTTTGCCTACTGCCGCGGCGATAGCTCGATCTGCGGAAGGTGTCAGCCGAACGCGGTGGCAGGCTTTCACCTTCCGGCAGTAGAAAAGGTGATCTGGCGACTTCCGCCGCCCGCAAGAGCAGAGCAGGACGGCATCTTCGTGGTCGAGCCACTCGTGGTAATCCGCGAAGTCCCCGTGGCCAGTCCTGGCAAAACGTCAACGGTTCTCTAATTTCTGAGGGAGCATAGGGTAAGCAGCTCTCGCGACCTGTGATTTGCAGACCCAAAATACCGGCTTTTTACCACTAATAAAGGCATCACCTACGAGCACGTGAGTTTTATTAAAAAGCCAGGAGGCTAATAAGCATGTACATATTGGAAAGCACGCTTCGGCTGGCACCGCCAGACTTCTTCTTCGTACTGGAAACGCCCACTGAAGACATCTCATAGCAAGCGCATCCGATTGAGGCATTGGAGTCATTGAGTGACGCAGAATCAGTGATGTACACAGTGTCTATCGGGGAAACTAGCTAGATAAGCACGCCGATACATAGATACTCAAGTCGAGACATCGTGATATATCAATGCTCCAAGTGAATGAGCATGCAGCAGTCCGACGTTGCGCGCCGAAATCCTAATGGTGTCATCTTGTCTTGCAAGTTGCAACCCGATGCAGGGTACATCAGGGGCC